>CAWUFW010000515.1:0-2400000 GCA_963921515.1 Calotriton arnoldi | reverse complement strand
TTCAAGAATGGCAGCCGCGCTATTAACGCTGCACACGCCATAATATATTTTCTTAAAAACACTGTCATTTTAGTATGCGCTTTGTGTTATTTTTTGAAGTGCAAGGCAGCTTTAGGTTCCAGGTTGGCGGCCGCGCATTTCTTTTGTTATGCGCCGCTCACCCAAATCAGCCAACACGTCAACAATTGCAGCCCCTCACCCCAGCCCCGGCCCTGGGCGCCGCACGTTAGCTTGAAGCACAGCGCTTGCTTTTTACTTTAGTATTAACCTTTAAGAATGCTGGCCACGCCTTTTTTTAGTTTAGTTACGTGCGGCTCACTGGCATGCAGCATTTCAGTTGGAAGAATTACGGCTGCGTGTTTTCCTTCCAGCGTGGCTCCCCAAACCATTTCTTTATTGAAAATTAAACTTTCTTAGGCAGCAGCATGCCATGCTTGATGTTCATGGCCCCCACCCACTTTCTCCGTGGCTTGAGCTGCCTCCTTCTTCCGCCCCTCAGGAGAAAGGCCTGCTGCCTGCACCCGAGCTGCGCCCCTCGCACCAGGGGACTGGAAAAAGCGCTTCCCAACTGACGGGAGAACGGACCAATAGGATCATTCCCCGCAGATAAGGAAACGAATAGCAAAGGGGAGGCAGGTCCGTGCGCACAGCGTGCCGCTCTACTTCAATGTATAGAGCTCTTTGCTGCAGATTGTGCGTTATGTTTGTGCTCCTGAATCCCAGCTACCCCGCTAACCACGAAGTGTGATCCTGAGCGCGTGTTCCAATACCTTCTTTCCTTTATTTACAAATATAACGGGCGTACAGGAATGGTCTGAGCACTGGCTGTAAAAACAGAGCAGCCAATATTGGGCACCATATTACAGTTTGGGAGCTTACACGGCCTTCTGCACAGTTGTGTGCCTGGGGGTACCCTGTGTAATGGAACTGCAGAAGCTTCTGTGCTTCCTGGTAGTCGTGTGTGGGATAATGGGCAATACCCGAGTAAAAGTGTACTGTCAACGATATCCTGTTGGAATGGTTTCCTTTGGTGTGCAAGTGCTACGAAGACCATGTTCAAAAATATATATTTTTTTTAATTGATCTTTGCAAGTGGACTTTGCAGTACTTTTTCCGAATAAAAATTGCTCATATTAACTACAAAGGACAGTGCACGCTAGTCAAACTGGAGTCTACGATCTTAGGTTTCCGCCGATATTCATTTGGAATTAAAGTCCTCATCTCGAGGGACAGAATTCTGTGGAAGCAGAGCCGGCCACTTAGCTGCTTGAGGTCAGGATGCTGTGCGCCATAGAGGCTGGTGGAAGCAAACACTGGCTGGAAGTGAGGTCATCATGGTGCAAGAAATAGCACTTTAATGTACACTTGTTTGTGTGGGTTTAAAATGCAGGGTGACTGACATCCAGACATTTAAGAGGTATGTACAAAACATGCTTTGGCAATTCCCATGTGTCTAATTTAAAGTAGATACATGGAGGTACCAATATCCCATTATCAAAAATTATAAGCAGGAAATTTAGCAGGTTTACCTACAACACAATGGGTACACAATGCACAGATCTACAACAGTCAGTAATACAGATCACATTACCTTAACAACAGAAAACGAAAGCTGTTTGTAGCCAGACACTAAAAACAGAAAATATTTCACAAAAAGTGGATAAAATAGTGTCAGATTCTACTAGTTAACTTCTATGGCTTTGTAGCAGTTTGTTTTTGTAATGCTAGGACACCATTATTGAAACTAAAAAAAAATGTAAATTAAGTTCATTTAAAACTAAAGTAAATAGTGAGAGGTTAAAGATGCACCTGGAGTGTGCCCACTTCGTATTGCATCCATGGGTATGTTTGTCAGAATTGTATGTGCACTGCGAAGATATCAGAGTAAATGCACATAGCTCCATTCAGAGGTTTAAAACCTGTCTCAGCCTTTCATCTTTGAAGGTGAAAAAATATGTGCCATAGAGTTAAAAAGTGGTGTTATTAATGCTCCAAGAAGGAAGAAGCTATTTTTAAGGCCCCAGGTTTTCTGGCATTTATATTTTGATATTTCCACCTGTATTCACCCACAGTTACATTTTTCTAACTTTATCTGCACTTATCCTTACTTATTATTTGTGCAGTGAATTTTTTTTCCACATCTATGTATACAAAATGATGAGAGTTTTGTTGTACTATTGAGCTCAATGGAATAGAACAATTCATTCTTTAGAACAATTTTGCTAAAATCACTGTGTCCTGTTTAATTTTGTGAAACAGCTTTTAACAGTCCAGGCGTGATGGAACTAGGGGTGCGGCAGATGCTGCAGGTTACACGGAGGCAGTTCAGAAAGAGAATGGAAACAATTGAGATGCTTCAACCAGTTTTCTTTTCAACCAGTATCAGCTGTTTGTTCAAAATCAGTCACGATTTTCAAATATTAACAAGCATTTGCGTTGCAATAGGTCTCGCATTCGCGAGAGTTTGAGCTATTGGCAGAGGGACCCTGCCAAGCCAAAAAAGCAGTTTTTTAAAAACATTTCCTGCGAAATCACAAAATTTGCGAACTAGCAGCAATTTTTAAAAAAAAATGTGCAGGCTCCCACGCTTGTTTTGTAAAGGGCCCCCGGGTGGGCCAGGTCCCGGGGGAATTTTATTAAAAAAGGAGGGGTTGCACGGGGCCCCACTCCTGAGGCACTAGGAGCCCTAAAGACCACCACCTCCCCTGGGCATTATTTTACATAATGGAGGGGGGCCGCGCGGACCCCCTCCATGGACGCATATGAGCCCCAGGGACAACCACCTCTCCAGGGCTTTAATTAATTAATGGAGGGGGCCACATTGGCCTCCCTCCTGGGCTGTTTCAAACCCCAAGGACCACCACCTCCCACAATAGTGGGCTCACACAATAGTAGTATGGGGGCTGCATGGACCCCCGCACACCGAGGGCCACCACCCGTCTGGGGCAAAAAACAATAAGTAATATAGGAGGGGCAGTCCGGCCCCCCGTGCCCCGAGGAACCCCACCTCCCCAGGGCCAAAAACAGATTTTGAAGTGGGAGAGGGCCTGCGGCCCCCCTTCTGGGCCATATACGGCTGAGGGCCACCACCTCCCCGATGCAAGCCCGTGCATAACAAAGGAGGGGGGCCGCACGACCTCCTTCCTGGAGTAATTTATGGCCCTGGGTACTGCCACCCCACTGGGCCAGCTCCAGCTATTACCGGGGGTTCCCACCTCTAGGACATAGCTGATTGCTATGACTTGGCAGGAGCTTTGACAGCTCCTGCCAAGTCAGAGAAAACACTCCAGTTCCAGCAGGCGGGAGCTGTCAAAGTGCACCCGCCCACTGGAAGCGGAGGTCTTATCTCTTTCCTTGCCCGCAGACATGTGGGCAGGGAAAGAAATAAAACGATTGCTCCTGTACGAAGGGAGCTGCCTTTCCAGTGGCTCCCTCTGTGCAGCAGCAAGGCTGGCTCCCGCAAAAGGTGGTGATCCGTGCTGGGACCGTGAGGGCCTTGAGGCTCCCCCCACGGTTCCCATTGTGCAAACTGGGTGCCCTGGCTAGGTCCAGGGCACCCAGAGACACATGGCTGGGCCCCCGGGGAATGGGTTACCCGGGGCCAAAATTGACCCAGGGAGGGTATCGGTGTGGCCCTCCACCCCATTGCATTAGGGCTGGACCCCGGGGGATGGGGTCCCCTGGACTGAAATCAGCCATGAGAGGTGGGCTGTGCGGCCCCCTTCACATTTTGGCTGGGCCACAGGGGATGGGGTCCCCGGGGCTGAAATCAGCCCGGGGAAGAAGGCCGGGCAGTCCAAAACAGAGAGCACTCAGACACTCACACACCCACTCAGTGACTCACGCACCCACTCACAGACCCAATGACACTCTTACACCCACTCACAAACCCACTCAGAGACTCATGCACCCACTCACAGACCCACTCAGACATTAATGCACCCACTCACAGACCCACTTAGCCACTCATGCAACCACTCACAGACCTACTCAGACTCATGCACTCACTCACAGACCCCCTGAGAAACTCATGCACTCACTTAGACTCACTAAGAGACTCATCCACCCACTCCCATACCCAATGAGACTCATACACTCACTCACAGACCCACTCAGAGACTCATGCACTCACTCACAGACCCCCTCAGAGACTCTTACTCATTCACAGACCCGCTCACAGATACACGCCCACTCTCAGACTCACTTAAAGACTCACACACCCACTTACAGATCCACTTACACTCATGCATTCACTCACAGACTGACTCACACATTTATGGAGGCAGTCACAAACCCACTCAGACACTCTGACACCCACTCACAGACCCAATCAGACACTCATGCACCCACTCAGACAACCAATCAGATACTCACACACCCACTCAAACACTCAGACACTCAGACACCCACTCACAGACCCACTCAGAGACTCACACACCCACTCACAGACCTACTCAAAGACTCTTGCACTCACTCACAGACTGACTTACATACTCATGGAAGCACTTACAAACAAACTCAGACACTCTCACACCCACTCACTCAGACACTAATGCACCCACTCAGACACTTACGCACACACTCACAGACACACTCAGACACTCATGCACCCACTTACCAACCTGCTGAGATACTTATGCAGCCACTCCCAGGCCCACTCAAACACTCACAGGTTACAGTTAGGAAATAAAATTAAAAACCTTAATAATTCAAGTGAAAAAAACAAAGGTTCCAGGGACATTATAATTAGGAAATAGAATTTAAAAAACCTTAGAAATTCACTGAAAAGCCCAAAGGTTACAGAGACGTTATAGTTAGGCTCAGATTTCACTCTTACAAAACTAGTTAAATTCAACAGTTATAGTAAGCCGAGCTAACTATAACTTATGCCTCTACAATGCATTGCTTATGACCTCACATATTACATCACTCATGACGTGGTCAGTGACATCACTGATGACATCACTAATGACACCTCAAATAACATCACTGGTGACATCATACACAGGACCACTCACACATCCACTCACAGACGCACAAAACCACTCATACGCCCACTCACACATCCATATATCCATTCACACACACCCTCACTTATCCATATAGCCACTCACACACCCACTCACTCACACATACAACCACTCACAGAGCTGCTCTTTTAACCAAACATCTACTTACACACCCACTCATACACTCATACAGCCACTCACACATGCAGACACTCATCCATACAGGCACTCACACACACACTCATTAACCCATACAGCCACTGACTTACCCACTCACTCATCCATATAGGAACTCAGACACCCACTCACTCACCTACACAAACTCTCTCACAGGCATAAACCCACTCACATATCCATGTACAAACCCATACAACTACTCACACATTCACTCACACAACCACTCAACCACTTACACACCCACTCATACACCCACCCAACCACTCACCAGTCACACACCCATACAACCACTCACACACCCACTCAAACCCCCACAACCACTCACACACCCATTCACACATCCATGCACCTATTCTCACACCCAGTCACACATCCATACAACCAACTGAAAAATTCACTTACAAACCCATACAACCGCTCACCCACCCACTCACACACCCACTCGCACATCCATATAACCACTCACACATCAACTCACACACCTATACAACCAATCACACACCCACTTACAAACCCATACTGTCGTGTAGTTCCTATATTACCTATACAGAATATGCGCGTTTGGATAACATAAACTGTGTGATTGGTGGCAGCCTGATTCTGTGCACCCCCACCGGATACATTAGCCTATCTGTATTAGCTAGCTCACAGTGCCACTATAATCTCCTCTTACCAAGGAGAGAATAGATTCTGGCAACCTCAGAACATGACAACCCTGACCCCTCAGAATCGTGGAAACAATATACTACCTATCGCTCAGTCACTCGTGCTCACTTCGTTTGTCTCAGAGAGATACACAGAATAAACAGGCTGGGCGTTTTCAATAAGCATTTTTTGAACAGTTGTTATTCTAGTGTAGAATAGATGAGCTGCAACAACCATTAGACAGTAGCAGAGATATATGATTAGCAGTACTACGAAAGTAAAGGGATGGTATAGTTCTACCATCTTGCAGAAATCATGAATATATACAAGTACATAAAACACATGATAAAAAGTGCGTACTCCTACAATGCCTCCCTAACTAGATGTACCTGAATGTACCAAAATGTACCTAACATCTGTGTAGGTGTTATACCAAGAATTCCTCTAGGATCTAGTCAACCCCATTACCTGAGAATGAGAGAATATGGGACCCCGTCCTGGTCTCGAGTTGGACACCCCGCGAGGGATGTTAGACCACTGCGAGCTGGAGCGTCTGCATGTAGGAACCTCAGCGTCTCTGGTCAGTGTGTCAGCTGGGAAGTCTCGGTCTCCTCTATCTTCCTAAGCAAGATGTGCTGTATATATACCCATAGGTCTCCCCAGGGGTCCTACCTTGCTGTGTTACTGTGACGGCCTAAAGGATGACGTTGGGCCTGAACTTTATACAGAGATATTATACAGGAGATGGTAATCCTACTGTTAGTCCTGCTGTGCTTCCAAGAAGCCTCATGCATAATGTATGAGAATCGAACCAGGGAAAAACCCGCGTTCTGAATGCAGTGTTATATCTAGGTTAAAGGTCAGTACCCAAGAACCGTTATTTGTGTAATGTAGGGAAGAATATAGGTGAAAGGTTACAAGGTTACCTGCGCCTATATAGGGTACCTATATGGAATATAACACCCACTCCTCATCCGACTGGACGACATATGTAACTTATTACCATACTACTAGGCTAACGCATATTAGTCTAGATATATATAGACATATATTATGCTAAAAAATGTTTAAAATCTTCTAAAACTTTCTAAAAACTTTTTTTTTTTTAAACTGTTCAAAAATAAGGCAAGCCATAGCTCTAAAGTGTCCATAATTATAGTCTGAAGCACAATAAGCATTAAAAAGCCATGTATGCCCAAAACAAATGAAAGGAATGTCAATTTTTGTTTTTGAGTTCCAAATTTGAGCTTATTTAAAAAAGGGTGAATTTTTTCCCAGCACACGACGAGCCAAATTAGTCAAAAGTTTATGTGTCCTGGCTGGTAGACGCAACATTTCCGTTGCTTGCTTCCGCCATAGACGGCCCCTGTAACACCTCGCAGGGTATGTCAATTGAGCACAGATGATGTTCCACGCTGGCCGCAGCCGGTGCTGGGGCAGCCTGTGCGCCGTCCAAAGCCTGGGTGTCAGTGGAGGAGCCGGTGTTCATACCAACAGGTGCAGTTACTACCTGCGGTGGCTCGAGGAATGCCGCCATCAACATTGGAATACGCTGAGGACACTGCAGAACATGGGCCGTTATCGGGTCCAGTAACGCATTGACGTCCGGTTGCGCACATGATGGGAGTGTCAAACACAGGTCTAACACGCATTCTTCTCTGCAAAACAGGTATCGGAGGACAGGTAAGATGCAGTCCATCCAGACTGGTCGAAATGACAAGAACCAAGATGCACTTAGTTCTCTTAGGCGAGGTGTGCCCAGATGTTGTACCATGCGGTCACGGTATTTACGCTCCAGGAGTGCTTTTTCCATCTCCTTGGTGACTGGGACGTCCATTGCGTAGCAAATATAAAACAATCAGGATACCTGCTGCTAGGAACAGGATGAGCGGAAGTCCTCCAAAGATGCTTCCAAATACGGAGTGTATGAAGTTTGGGATAACTCCAAGTACCGTCTGAAAGGTGCTCAGAAGTACAGAACCTATGGTCTTAAATAGATGGACTATGCCTGTCGTATCAGACATGTTAAAGATACGATTGACCATTTCTGCAAAATGGAAAGGGCAGTTTGTATGAATTAGCGCCTGTATCTCTGCCGAAGACCTTGCGATCTGGAGATCAAAAGTCTCTCGAGCAAAGATTAAGAATAGGCATAGTTGACAGAGTACCACTACACGGAATTCCGCTCCGCAACTCCATTCCGTCTCATCCCCATTAATAAAACAGAAACCTCACATACTCTTGAAAAAACAAGAAGGAACTCTATCTTTACATGCAAAAATGCATATAATCATCTCACAAAAGTGAAAATGAAAATACAGCAAGCAGTGAGAGACGTGATGATTTTGGTGTCCTCCCTAACCTAGAGAGAGAACCAAGCAGATACCTTGGACACAAAGAGCACATCATGCTGAACGATGCGGTGGTGGTCCCATCCTCCTAGGACCACCCCAAGCACAGTTATGGGCAAAAATACAATCCCAACCAAAGGCCCTGCAAAGCATTATGGGACGAGATTCTAGAGTGCAGTGAATATTATAGTATCCAATATCAAAACATTCCACAAGGGGAATCTCGCCCCATAATGCTTTGCTGGGCCTTTGGTTGGCATTGTATTTTTGCCCATAACTTTGCTTGGGGTGGTCCTAGGAGGATGGGACCACCACAATCGTTGAGCATGTTCAAGGCATCTGCTTGGTCCTCCCCCTAGGTTAGGGGGGACCCCAAAATCATCACCTCTCTCATTGCCTGATATTTTTCAAAGCTCACTTTTGTGAATTGGTTATATGCTTTTTTGCATGTAAAGGTAAAGTTGTTTTATCAAAGGGTTGTGGGTGCAGCAGCTTACTCCAGAGTTTTTGCATGAATTCTGTGTTATGCATATTAATAAAACAGAAATCTTGTGTTTTCAATGTAATACTATTAATAAAACTGAAATCTCACATACTTTTAGTAAAACTTGAAATAACTAGCTTTACATGCTAAAATACATATAGTCATCTCACAAAAGTGAAAATGAAAATATAACAAACAGTACATTTATTTAAACAATAATGAACTCTATCTTTATATACTAAAATGCATACAGTCAACTCACAAAAGTGAAAATGAAAATATAGCAAGCAGTGAGAGAGGTGATGATGTAGGTGTCCTCCCTAACCTAGGGAGAGAACCAAGCAGATGCCTTGAACACAAAGAGCACATCATGTTGAATGATTCGGTGGTGGTCCCATCCTCCTAGGACCACCCCAAGCACAGTTATGGGCAAAAATACAATCCCAACCAAAGGCCCTGCAAAGCATTATGGTGCGAGATTCTAGAGTGTAGTGAATATTATAGTATCCAATATCAAAACATTCCTCAAGGGGCAGGCTCTCCCGGCTGAGCTGACAGCTAATACTATAATATTCACTGCACTCTAGAATCTCGCCCCATAATGCTTTGCTGGACCTTTTGTTGGCATTGTATTTTTGCCCATAACTTTGCCTGGGGTGGTCCTAGGAGGATGGGACCACCACCGAATCGTTCAGCATGATATGCTCTTTGTGTTCAAGGCATCTGCTTGCCCTCCCCCTAGGTTAGGGGTGACCCCAAAATCATCACCTATCTCATTGCCTGGTGTTTTTTAGTGTTCACTTTTGTGAATTGGTTATATGCTTTTTTTTTTTTTAGCATGTAAAGGTAAAGTTATTTTATCAAAGGTTTTTTGGTGCAGTAGTTAACTCTGCTACGTGGCATAGTTGGAATTAATGCATGAATTCTGTGTTTTTAATGTAATGCGTAGTTAACAAATCTCTGCAGCTCCCGCTAGCGGAGCTGAGTTCATTGCCCACGGTTAGTTAAGGGTACAGACTTCTGTAGAAGCATAACTTTCATTCTGCTTAGAGTATCAAACCGTATTAAAGAAACATTCAGTGAAGGCCATAATGGCGCCTACCTGACTGTATATGTCGGTGGAAACAATACTTGCATACAACAAGTAACCCTGGAGCTCACGGTTACCAGATGTGCGATGCCCGGGAGCATGCCGCAGCAGCCTTGACTGTTCAGCATCAAGTAACTCCCATTTGAAAGTAGCCTGAATGCTGGAGTAATCACAGCAGCTGGGTCACCCCTCAAATGGCAGGACAGGTTCGCCACAGAACCATTACAAGCCCCGTGCAGCATTATATCATGGCATATGAGTGATCCACTTAAAGCGTTCTCACAGTTAGTACCGCTCAGAAACACTTCTCCATCCCCACTCCGGCATCGAAATCTGTATGGTAATACCCATGATTCCTTAATGTATTCCTTACCCATTTCATCATATCTGCCTACTTGCTTTTGTTCAAGGCAATACTGAAACTGAAAAGTAGTGACCAGTAGAATTACGTGGCCATGGATTAGCCATTCTGTGGACGGTGATTCTGCCACTGTAAATGCTAATCTATCCAGTTTTTCGATACGCAGCATTGTATATTTTGCTCCCCTTTGTGCCATTTCCATCTGTTTATCTGTGAGATTATATTCAGGAAACAGAGACGTACTGTTGATATAACGCCAAGGCACGTAGCCTACACGCAAAGATTGCAGCGTCCAGCTTAATAACATAATAGAACGCAATTGAGATTGCCAGTGTTGTAATATGGCCAAATCTTGTTCTAGTATGTCTATCGCAGAAGATACAATGTTGCCTAAGGAATATATCCTGGAGGTCAATGTAGTTAACCCATTGTCTACCACTGCTAGAGATTTTTCTAGATTTATACGATCCATTTCACGTAACCTCTCTGCGGCCTCTTGTTGTGATATTTTCCATATTTCATTGTAGACAGCATAATAGAAACGTTTCTGACGTTGTTGCCTGGGACCCAATAAAAAATCCCTGAGATCCACATCCTGTGATAGTAAGGATAAGTGTTGTTTCACCTTTGTGAGTGTTGAGGTTTTTAGCCAATCAAGGCACAACTTCCCAACACTGTAGGATGTCACTACCCCTGGATGTTGTCTCTGTACATAACGTGGATCGGGCCTATGGATACTAAACCCTTCGGCTTTACCCATGAATCTCTCCTGACAACTATTAGTGTCTGTGGGCCAAATCAACCATTTTTTCCAATCAGGGTCTGATCTGTTGTATTGTATGATGTCATCTACTGTAATCTCTTTCTGTGATGTTTCGTTACCCTCGGTGTGTGATGGAGATGGCAACCGAGGTGTGTTCAAGTCTTTGTTCTTGGCTAGTCCAAGGCAAGACGTCTGTTGAACTGTCTCGTTCAAAAACATGGGGGCCTATTAGCAATAACCGGCGATAATTATCGCTAAGCGCAGTTAGCGCTTGGATAATTATCGCCGGCTATCGCAGGTTTCTATCGCGGAGATAGCGTGCTATCAGCAACGCTTATCTCCTAAGCGATAGAAACCCTGGAGAACAGTGTGAATATCGCTTGAAAACAAGCGATATTCACACTGTGACCAGTGTTAGCTAGGTGATAGGGCGAGGGGGATTTAGCCATGTAATTCACCTCCCATTGGATTACATGGCTAAGTCAGGTCTGGACCAGGCGTTAACAAACCAGCGCTAAACGTGTTTAGCGCTGGTTCGTTAATCACCTCCCCTGCCTCGCTAATAGGCGATAGCGAGCTTAGCGACTGTTTCCAGTCGCTTTTAGGTTGGGAACGCCTACTTTGCATGCCATTAGCGATAAATATCGCTGGCATGCAAAGCGGCACCCAACCCGGTCGCTATCGCCTAGAAGTTGTCGCTAACAGCAGTTAGCGACAGCTTGCTAATAGGGCGTTAGAATTATCGCCGCTTTAGCGGGAAAAAGTCCCGCTAAAGCGGCGATAGAGCCCTTGATAATATGCCCCATGATTTGTTGAGGGATGAGGCATGCTCTAAACAAAGCTTCTGTTCCCTGAACTTGCCATTCTCTAGTACGCCAGACTGATTTTAAGTCTATGGTGTCTTTCCATAAGTTGAAACCTTGTTCAGACAACTGGGCAATAAAGGAAGCAGAGTAAATCTGTTTGGTGTTTGTTAACATATTTTTCTGTGCTGATGCTGGTGCAACCCTATAGTAATATGAGGCTGGGTCAGACATATTAAACCCCGAACAAATATGGAAACTTTTGTGTAAATGTTTTTGAACTTCCTTTCGGCGGTGTTGAACAATGTTCCCACTGGTGGTATGTGAACACATTTCTAGGATTAGCAGATTCATGCAAAAAGTGATGACCATAGTGTTGATAACAAAACACTGTTCCGAAATCTGATGTGCTTTCCAATGTTTCACTATTAGAAAATGCAGATTTTTACAAATCAGATAACATATTATTAAGGCTCCCTGTTTTCCGTTTTTACTGATTTTTACAGATAAATACAGACAGAAAGCCATTTATTTTCTTGTCTGTATTTATTTTTAAATGTGGATAAAAATGGAAATTGGGTGCTTTTTGAGTAATTCTAAATACACTTTGCCATGACTGCCAGGCCAATAACCGTGTGGATTGATAGGTAAGGGGTTAAAAAGAAAGGCATTTTTACTAAAGTTGCTTAAACAGCAGTAGATATGCACAAAGTTGTTACTGAAATGCGTATATTTTCATATAAGTGCATTGGTTTTTCTTCTGCGGGTGTCCATATCACTGAAACCTTGCAGGCATTCAAGCATGACTGCACATTTATTGGTTAAATAAATGTGGAAATATACCAGTTTCAGCTTTATTTTTCTCACAAAATCCATAATAAATATGGATAAATACAGATAAAGTTGACAAACAATAAATATGGATAAATACAGACGGAAATGTCAAAAAAATAAATACCATAAAACCGGGAGCCCTACATATTATTAACAGTTTCGAAATCCCAATCATCGGAGAATGTACTGAGGTAATGATATCGCTCAATGATATTTTAAATAAATGAGGAATTCTTAAAATTTCAGTCGGACCAAATATATCGAAATCAACCTTGTCCCAAACTATACCATCAGGTATAGGAACTGCTGTAATGTTCACTGATGACAAGTCTCTTTGTTCTCGAAGAGATGATAGGTGTGGTTTTAAAAGTAAGTTCACCTTTTGGGCTGCAGAGCTTTGTCGAAGGTATCTTCCATTAACAAGCATACTAAAAACTATTACCAAGCCTACCCAGAAAAGAAAGAAAAGTATCCCGGTGATTACCCATAGTTCTACCCAAGGTGACACCAGGTAAGTCTTTTTAAGAAAGTTCAGAAAGTCTTTTACTTGCTGCTTGTGTGATTTTTTGGCTGGCGTCTTTTCCGGTTCGCTTGGATCCAAAGAAAACGTATCAAAGGTTATGAAGTAGCCAGAAGCAGTTCGATCAATTGTTGGTATTGCATCAGGATTTATAGAAATCGTAGTTTGTTCTTGCCGAAGCATGTTGAGGTAGACATCTGTATTTGGTCGAATAGCGAGTTGTCTTTCATTTTGAGTTTGATTTTGAAATTGAACTTCAGGTTCAAGAGGAACGAGTTCCATAGCATTGTTGCATAGTCCTTCATTCCGTGCAGGGGACTCTTCCAACGTGATGAGTCTCTCCGTTTGAACTTCTTGGATTGTAGCGAGAGGAGGGCGTCTGCTACTTTGGAGTCCACGTGGCCTACTACTCAGTATCGGCCACATAGTGTGGTTTGATTAGGTCGATTGAGACAAATCTTTTCTCCTTTTTTCCGGCAAGAGGCGGTAGAAGTACAGTTCTTGTTCCTTCAATTGCTAGGACCGGTACAGGCTTTCTGTATGATGGCCCAAATTCTTTCTTGTCTGCTATTTTCTCTCTGACCAAATCCCCGACTTTTGGGATCCAGACAGGTCTTGCCGTGACTGATTTGACTTCCCCAGTGGCGGTCTGTTTCAGGTGGACATTACTTTGTTGTGTCCTGGATTCATTTAGATCCTGTAAAACTGCCAAACGATCATGGATGTCAAAAGGCTTTTCATCCGCCACTGTGCCTTCACAATCAAGATCAGGTACCCACATTCTTGTCCCAAATAGGACCTCATATGGAGTGACCCCCCCTAGAGAACTTCTTGGCATATTGTTCAATGCTCGCTGTACTCCATACAGATGTTTCACCCAACTCTCACCCTTGCCTAATACTCTCGCTGTTAAAGACTGCTTTAAGTCTCGGTTTTTTCTCTCCACAACCGAATTTCCCTCGGGATGGTACGGAGATGAGTACTGCAACGCTACACCCAATCCTCGCATGGCCTCCTTGTAAGCCCGAGAGCTAAACATAGGGCCCTGGTCAGAATGTAATGTGCCAATTGCGTATGTCCCTATAAAGACTCGCAAATCTTTGATAACACTTCGAGCGTCAGCCGAGCGTTGGGGCCCCACCCATAGGAATCTTGAGCAGGAATCCACTGCAACCATGATATACCTGTAAGCCCCATCTCTTTGTAAGGGGCCGCAGTGGTCCAAGTAAACACACGCTAGTGGTTTGCCAGATATTAATAATGGTGTCTGCGCTGGACGTGTTATGGTGGAGCCTTTCATCTGCTGGCAGATGTCGCAATTCAAGACATAGTCTTTAGTCTGCTTCGTTAACCCAGGCCTCCAATAACGTTGTTTCAATAAAGAAACAGTCGCCGTAACTCCTGCATGGGCAGAACCTATCCCTTCGTGTGCTGCTAGAATTAAACCTAACCTACGATCCATGTTTGGAATTACTCTATCCCCCACTCCAGGAATCTGAGCAAATGGAATGTTATTGGCATCTAACTTGTAGGAGTACTTGAGTGGAAACCTTTTTGGTACTGCTCCGCTGTTTTTGCGACAAGCATTGATAGTTACCATAATCTCACCGTCTATTCTCATTTTAGAACAAGTGATTGCAGCTCCGGAAGCCGTGCGTACAGCCCCTTTGCGACGTCATCAGCGAATGAATTCCCTTCAATGTGAACGCCATCACGCTGATGACTCAGTGTATGTACCACGTGAGCTCTTGGTAGTTCGGTTTTCAACTCCACTACCTGTTCCCATAGCATTTTATGCTTAATTGTGCCACCTTTTGCATCTTTGAACCCATTTTGAACTCAGTGCTGCAAATATTCATCATATGACTGCACACAGTAAAAGGAATCGCACACAATTAGTGTGGGGAATTCTTGATCCGTATTCGCCAGTGCCAGTATCAAGGCTTTTAACTCTGCCAGCTGTGCCATGCAGTCTCCTAGAGACTGCGTTTTTGTGCAACTTGGGTGGAACTTTCCATCCCGCATGCGACCTTTAACGATAGCACATGCCGCGCTATATTGTTGCTTACTTCCTATGGCCGGTTGAGCTGATCCGTCAGTGTAAATGATATATTCATACTGATCTAGAGGCATTATTTCGTTTGGTAGAGGATATTCTTGTTCGTATTGCAGAAATGCTTGTGTCTTTAAATTTGGGTCGTACCTGTATTCTACATCTGTTGCAGTGAGAGAATTAGCCCATTGTATCCATCTTGGATGTAAGGCTTTAGCGTTAGGAACGCTAGCTTTTGTGGCAGCCTCTAAGGCTGGAACCGGAGTCACTACTATTATTCGTTTCCCCTGAGCCAGTGCTCTTTCTCTCACTACAGCAGTCTGTACTGCTGTCAGAATCTTTTCTGTAGATGCGAAGCGCATCTCAGCATTTGTGTACAAATGTGATTTGTATGCAATTGGTACTGTCTCACCTTCATTTTATGTTAGATAGGTGTACCCAGATTGACCCGCAACTATACGAATCACCAGGTTGCGTACGTTTACGCGTGTCTGTAAGTGTTTGGAAGCTATCATATCAGCTTGTAAGGAACGAAGTGTATCTGTATGTTCCTGTGTCCATTGTTTTACTGAAAAATCAGGTTTTATTAAATCGTAGAAAGGTTTTACTTTTTCTGCGTAATCCAAAATGTATGTTCTACCAAAATTTAGGAATCCCAGAATTGACTGTAAATTTTTCAATGATTTTGGAAGTTGGAGCAGCGCGCATTTTTCTGAAAAATTGGCTGCCAGGCTTTTCCCTTCACTTGAAAGCTCATATCCTAAAAACAGGACACTGAGATGGGCAATTTTTGATTTTTTAAAGTTGAATTTGTAGCCCTCAGATGCAAATCCCATAATTATGGTATTTACTCTGTTCAAGTGCTCCTCTAGGTCATCGTCCGTTAGATAAATATCATCCTCATAGAACAATGACTCTTCATCCAAATTTTGAAGTAACTCAGTTACTCTGGCCGAAAACAACCCCGGGCTGTTCTTATACCCTTGGGGGAGTCGACAAAATTGACGGTGAGTCCCTAGCGCTGAGAAGGTTGTCAGATACCTGCTTTCAGGCGCTATATTTTGGCAGAAAAATCCATTTGAGATATCAAGTGTTGTTTTATATTTTTTCTGCACAATGTTATTCCTTAATGAGGTACTATGTGCATTTTGGACAGCAAACGTTTTAGTGCAAGTGTTTAAATGTCTATAATCTAAAACTAAATGATATGTATTGTCAAGTTTTATGACCGGAAACAAAGGATTGTTCATTGATGAGGTGCAATTTTCGATCACCCCTTGGTACTCAAGTTGATCTAAGATCTCCCTGACCTGTTTTTTAGCTTCTTGCTTTATTGGATACTGCCTCTGTGCAGTTGGAGTATTTTTTAAAGGAATTATATGGTGGGTTGAATCCTCATCCCATCCAACATGGTTTTTGTATAATGCTGGAGCCTGGGCTGCCGCCCACTCCTGCGCATAAGTGTGTTGTAAGTGCCTGGGAACATGGTCTGAGAAGGCCGGAAGAATTACCGTTTCTCCTTTAGGGCAATCCATGACGAATGCTGGCGGCCAATCTTTGTTCTGCTAACAAAATATCGTAGCCAAACGACAAGTTCTCCCAAAAGAGACCTTTAACTGTCCTACATTTGTCCCCCTCCATTTGGAGTGTTATTTCATATAACTTATGTGGGACACTTACCCTAGTATCAGGTGTTTCCACCGTGATAAAATCATTCAAGTCCGCTGTCACCAGAAATTCCATCAGGTTCTGGTGAGCTATTGTTACTTCTGTCGCACTGTCTAGCATCGTCAGAGCCCATTCCCTGTTCAGTAGTCGAGTCCTCAGAATTCTGGGCATGTCTGATCTTTAGACCTGCAACCTTCTTCTTTTTGAACTGTGGCTTTTGCTTTGGTTTCTCTTCTTTTTTAGAAGTGTAATCTTGAGCGTGCTGCTTGTCTCTGGACTTTGTACGCTCTTCTTGTCTGTCTGACCGTCCTTCCCTCTCGGAGTTTTTCGATGAACCCTGAAAGGAACGAGAGGAACGTGTATCAGTATCCTGATACCTGTCAGGTTTCCTAATATTATCCCTATTCCTAAGGTTATACCTCTTTTCGGAGGGCTCCTGTGGAGGAGATCTACCTCTGGATTGAGATCTGTTTCCTTTAAAGTTTTGTTGTTTTTTATTGTCCCACTTCTTCGTTGTTGAAGCAGGTATCTGCTTAGAAGTGTCCTTTTCAGGACTGCCCATCAGTTGTGGTTTTAAAGCTTTCCCACCCAAACTGTCTCTGCCTAATTCTGCATATGCAGTTTCAATTATTTTTGGTAGTTCGTGTTGTTGTTCAAAAGGACTGAACTCCCTTAGGCGTTGGCGGATAGCCACTGAAGCTGCTTCCCCTTTAATATTAGCTAATATTATGGCTGATACCTGGGCATAGTTACCTAGTAACTTCATCCCTAAGTTCAGAGCAGGCTCTGCTCCGTACTCGTTTTGTATTTGTCTCAATACATCTAGTACTACTGCTAATGACGGGATACCATGAGTTCTGGTATAAATGGCAGCAAAGACTGTACCCCAAGTGGTACAATCCTCTATTTGTGGTGTTATCCCCATGGGCAAGCAGATTGTTAGCATTCTGTGTTTTTCATACGGGGTAGTATTCGGGAATACTGCCTCTAGCTGTGTTATTTTCTGAGCTACCCAGAATGACATTTGTTCACATTTTGTGGGCATTTTACCCATCACCGCGTGTAATGTTTGTGGTGTGATTTTAGTTGCTGTACTCTGAGCTTGAGTTCCATTTGTTGCAACTATCGCTGGCTGGACTGTAAGTGTCCTCATGACGAATTGCGTCAAGTTTCTGTAGATTTTTATTAATTCTTTGTGTTGTGTGAGTAAGTCTCCTGGTGGCATTGTTTCAATGTCAGGATGTGGTGTGTAGGCCGCTAATATTGGCCATGTTGCCCCTTCTCTTCCGAGTGGGCCGAGTCTCACTCTTCTTCTTATGTGGGGTAGGGCGCCTTTAAACCAGTATAAGTGTTCCTGGTATGTGAGCGGAACCTCAATGTCCTCAAACGGACAATATTCCACTGGTGCATCTCCTTCTGTGTAGAAGTGAAATGTTTTTGTTCTTGCATTAGCTGCTGGGAATGTAACCCATGAATAAAATACCTCTGTTCTATATGATTCGTGTGCCTCAATCACGAAAGCTACTATGCCACCCCTGGCTGTTACACCATGCGCAAGTAGTTTCAGGGTGACTGTATTTCTAAGATTTTCTGCAATCGGAATTGCGTCTGCATTTTCTTCTTCATCTGAGAGGTGCAAACTATGCACAACTCCCTCCGGGTTTTCCACGCTTTCAGTCATTTTTATAGGAAGAAGTATTTCAAGGGAATTAAGATTAGGTGTTTTTGCACAATTTTAGGAACACTGTGTCCTTCAAGCTTGATTAACCAACAGCCAATAAATAGGATTTTTTAGCCTACTCAGCTGTGGCGGAGTTTGTGCCCACCCACTCCAGACATCTCTGGTATTTTGTGAGTAGGGGTCTCAGAGAATAGCACGACTGAACTACTCAGATTCTACTGTTAAATTAGTACCCAACCAACGTTGGCGGCGCCATGTCGTGTAGTTCCTATATTACCTATACAGGATCTGCGCATTTGGATAACATAAACTGTGGGATTGGTGGCAGACTGATTCTGTGCACCCTCACCGGATACGTTAGCCTATCTGTATTAGCTAGCTCACAGTGCCACTATAATCTCCTCTTACCAAGAAGAGAATAGATTCTGGCAACCTCAGAACATGACAACCCTGATCCCTCAGAATCGTGGAAACAATATACTACCTTTTGCTCAGTCACTCGTGCTCACTTAGTTTGTCTCAGAGAGATACACAAAATAAACAGGCTGGGCGTTTTCAATAAGTATTTTTTGAACAGTTGTTATTCTAGTGTAGAATAGATGAGCTGCAACAACCATTAGACAGTAGCAAAGATATATGATTAGCAGTACTACGAAAGTAAAGGGATGGTATAGTTCTACCATTTTGCAGAAATCATGAATATATACAAGTACATAAAACACATGATAAAAAGTGCGTACTTCTACAATGCCTCCCTAACTAGATGTACCTGAATGTACCTAAATGTACCTAACATCTGTGTAGGTGTTATGCCAAGAATCCCTCTAGGATCTAGTCAACCCCATTACCTGAGAATGAGAGAATATGGGACCCGGTCCTGGTCTCGAGTTGGACACCCCGCGAGGGATGTTAGACCACTGCGAGCTGGAGCATCTGCATACAGCGACCTCAGCGTCTCTGGTCAGTGTGTCAGCTGGGAAGTCTCGGTCTCCTCTATCTTCCTGAGCAAGATGTGCTGTATATATACCCATAGGTCTCCCCAGGGGTCCTACCTTGCTGTGTTACTGTGTCGGCTGAAAGGATGACGTTGGGCCTGAACTTTATACAGAGATATTATTCAGGCGATGGCAATCCTACTGTTAGTCCTGCTGTGCTTCCAAGAAGCCTCATGCATAATGTATGAGAATCGAACCAGGGAAAAACCCGCGTTCTCAATGCAGTGTCATATCTAGGTAAAAGGTCAGTACCCAAGAATCGTTATGTGTGTAATGTAGGGAAGAATATAGGTGAAAGGTTACAAGGTTACCTGCGCCTATATAGTGTACCTATATGGAATATAACAATACAACCACTCACACACCCATTCACACCCCCAACCACTCACACACCCACTCACACATCCATACAACCACTCATACACCCACTCACACACGGACACACACAATGACTCAGCCACTCACATAATATATGTTAGAAGTAGTATTACTCATTAGAAGTACATCTAGTATACTACTTTAACTTTTGTAGTAGCTTAGAATATATGTTTAACAATCATAAGCTCTTAGAAAAGACTTACACCCACTGGATGAAGTCATCAGTGATATCATTTGAGATGTCATCAGTGATGTCACTGACCATGTCATGAGTGATGTAATATGTGAGATCATGAACAGTGCATTGCGGGTGTGTAAGTTTGAGTTATCTCAGCTAACTATAACTTTTGAATTTAACTGGTTTTGTATGAGTGAAATAATATGAACCTAACTATAATGTCCCTGTAACCTTTGGATTTTTCAGTGAACTAAGTTTTTTAAAGTCTATTTCCTATCTATAACATCCCTGTGACCTTTGTGTTTTTTTAGTAAATATCTATCTATCTATCTATCTATGTCTGTCTGTCTGTCTATCTATCTATCTATCTATCTATCTAGACGGACGGACGGACAGACAGACAGACAGACAGACAGACAGACAGACAGACAGACAGACAGACAGACAGACATCTTACCTTCTAATACTTAGTATGCGTGGAAAATACCTGCATGGTAAAGGCATCTGTGTGGTAGTAAAGGCTGTGTGAAAAAGGAATGCATGGTGAAGGCATGCGTTGTATTTCCATACCTGCCTCAGGATGGCTATGGGATGATCTGGGAGTTTCCTTTTGAGTACAGTCTCCCTGGATGGAGCTGCTTGCAGATAACACTCAGAGAAGACAAAAAGACAAGTAGCGGGGTCAAAGCCAGGTCTTCTTAATCCTGGACACAGCCTAGTTGAGATGGGCAGCATGCACCTCCTGATGTCCAGGAAACACCATAGGGCAACATAGGTGAGGTCAATGTCACTCTTCATCTTATATGAACATGGGTCTTGTTTACACCCACTTTTTGGGGCAGTTGGGCAAAGGGCCACTAAAGAGGCTTTCTTGGTTTGATTATTGGGTGCCAAAAATCCCTTCAAGTGGCATTTTTGTAGGATTTCTCGAATTATGAACTTTAAAGCTGTGACTTGGCCTCCTTTATCCAATATGTATTCCAGTCCCAAGCCTGAGAGAAAAAATAATTCCTTAAATGGGTTTGCTTCATGCATTGCGTAAGGCAGCATTCTCGAGCCTGTGAGAAATGATTATCTATTTAAATAATAATACTTAACAAAGGTTTGGTTCAATTAGCATAACTAGGCTGCATTATTGAAAGTGCATGTTTAAATGTTGTCCATGAGCATTTCTTTTTATTTGCTTTTCAGAAAATCCTTGAAATTCATCTGCAGCCGCAGTGCCTCTTTCTCTGTATGTGAAAAAAATATAATTTTGGCTTTCTTAGTCAAGGAGATGTAATTGAAACCGTTGGAAGGTTAATGTGCTAAACATCCGTTGCTATGTTAGTTGCTATGCTATAAATCGGCAGAATAGTACATTGTAGTAAATGTCATTTCTTGTTTATTCCCTCTGTGCAACTAATTTGTGTGAGTTAATAGACAATGAAAATCATTTGAAAGTAGGCGTTGTTTGTAGTATTTTGGAAATGAATAGTCCGATTGGTTTGCTGTGCAAATAACATTTGAATACGACCGCTCTACTTAATAACATGCCATGAAACTGTATGTGGTGTTTGTCTAATACATTATTTTAAAATTTACAAACATTTTGTCACTAGGATTTGGGAATGAGGATTTTTACTTTACACATTTTATACATACACACATTTTAGACTATATTATATGTATATTATTTTTACATTTTGCATTGAAGCATTAGACATTTTAGAAGTGTTGCCTTTTATTTTAGAGAGGCATTTCTCACTTTATTATTCTATTCTGCTAGCTCTGTTCAAAACAGAGAAAACTGGTGTTTTTATGTAAATGTGGTTAGCACAGTCTTTGCTAAACCAGAGCAACTCTCCTTTATTAGGGTGCACGGAAGGAAGAAGTCGATCATCCTTTGTGAACTGGTGGTTTAGAGTGGGCATGCATTGGCATCATTTTTCAAAGCCACCTTGCCCAGTCAAACCATTGAGTTGATTGTCCCATAGTAATGAATGCAATGATTTGTATGATATTTTTGAATCGCACTACCGAACACTTTTCAGTGTTTGCCCAACGACAAATGTAGTCATATGCAGGCACAGCAGAGACATAGTCCACTTAATGCCACTTACACTTACTTTGTCCTGGTACATATAAGTCTAATGACTTAAGCTAGGGTATACATGAGCATCATTCTCATAACTCTCTCTAAATAGAAAGGTCATTATGTACCACATGCTTCTAAGAAAAATCAGGGTCAGTATGTGTACGATGCACCACATCCAATGGAGGACTTTCGGCTCCGGAAAACCTCTGTTGAGCAGAAACCACTGTGCAGAGTGAACCAGTACAGACTGAACTGCCAGAGGGGGCCCTCTACAGACTCAATGGCTTATTTATGAGAGTTCTGCATCATTTTTGCACCATGTAAAGTGGTACATGCATGACGCAGGGCTCACATAAAGATTTATGAAGCAGCGCAAAGCCACCCGGTGTGGCTTTGAGTGGCATCATAAATCATAAGTAAGCTGACGCAGCGCAAATCACAGCATTGTCTTACTCTACGCCCGCGAGGCGTTCCATAGGTGATGCGTCGGGTTTTCCCACACAACGCCCATGGAATTTGACCCTGCCCTAGATTTACAAAGTGGTGTAAACCTGGGTAAGCTCCAAATCTGTACGCGTCCTGAGGTGAAAGATGTTATGAGGAGAAATATCTTTATTTCTCCTCGTTTTTTCCTCTTTCCATGTGTGCGCAAAAATAGGAAAATGCCATGCACCATGGTGAAAGGTTGCCTACGTTGGTGCTAGGCTGCCAAAACACTGCCAGCACAGGCAGAAAGGACAGGTATGCACTGTATTGTTTAAATGCGGTGCATTCCTGCCCTTTCACTTCGGCGTAGGGCAGCGCAGCAAGCTGCCTTGTTGCACTGCCCTATGCCAAAATGCCAAAAATTAGGCCCTCAATGTGCCCATGAAGAGCAGGATTAGTACTGGTTTCCATAAGGCACACCTTTGTCTAGAGTAACAAGTGCAAAAAAACAAGGAAACAGGACTTCTCCATCTAGTCATCCAGGATCTGGAAAAGCATCCCCATATCCATCAGGATCACCTCAACACTGCTCCAATGTAGCACCAAGCTCAGTCTGCATCTCTTTAAAGAATGCTACATTACGACAAAGTAAAAGTCTGCCTCCACTGTCTGAACCCAGCTCCCTCACTAATCACTCATTGATTGGTTCTCCGCCTTTCGGCTAGGATTGTGCTACAAATTCTTAATACATGCATGCTTACCGGAAATCTTCAGCTAAACTTGGGAAGCGAGTGATGGCCCACACATGCCTAGAAATTGCCTGGTCATCTGAAGTGGGACTTAGAGCTTGCCACAATCCTGATGACCACTGCCACTATCCAGGGCCATCACAAGAGGGGGAAGATATTAAAAAAAAAAAAAAAAAAAATGTAAGTCCGTATTTGTAAAGCGCGAACTACTCACCCTTACGGGTCTCAAGGCGCTGGGGGCCGTCGTGGAAATTAAGTGAGCTATTGCCCAGAGTCACATGGTGCTGAGCTGAGCTGCCGCCGGAGCCGGGGATCGGAACCGTGAGCCCTGTGCTCCGAAGTCAGCTGCCCTGGCCGCTGCACCACACCTCTCCACCCCAGGTACTGCACTTTTAAAGGGCCTTACATTCCTGCTTCAAAATCTAATTGTAGATTTATACCTACTGTTTTTTATTTTATTATTAATGATGAGCAAGCTTTTTTTTATACTTTGAATCAAACTCTAATGCCAGGTGCTTGTACCTCTGAGCATAAACAAAAGATGAGGGCCTCTCGTGTAGTTTTTTTTTTTTAAATACCTGGGCCATGCAAAATGTTCTTACAATGGTGCCACCACCCCCTAGCATTTTCACAGTTCTTGGAAGTAGGAGAGAAGAAATATTTACTAGTGGGTTGGAGGCTTTAGCCATTAAAAGGGCACATGGCCCAGACCAACCTTACTAGGGCCGCGCAGAACTCCAAAAATATCAATGGATCGCCTATAAAATATTCAAAGGTTGTTTAATAAACCAATAGCCTTTTGTTTCTCTAAAACAGACATGGTGTATTCATAAGCCTTGCAGAGGGGTCGCTGTGTGGGCATCACCAATGTGTCTACTTTCTGCAGGTCCCTTTGTCTGGCAAGTTTGGCTCTTGAGTTGTTATCGCACTTCTGCCATTCTCAGCGAGCAGACCACTATGAGAATTTCCACTAATTCATTATTAGTTTTATATAGCGCTTTGAGACCCAGTCTATGTAAAAGCGCTCGCTATACAAAGGGGCGGATTTACAAGAGCAATGGAAACAAACACGGGCTAAATATCATAAGGACAAATAAAAAATATATGCTATGTAAGTGCTAAAAAAGAGGAGAGAAACAAGTAACCATTCAACGACAAAATACAACATTTACATAAGGGATCGCAGAGGTGATCGTGGGAATAAATTTGCTTCGGGACAATCTTGTGAAGTGAATCTTGTGCATATGGTTGCACACTTTTGATGGTATTCCTGGAGTATTTTTTCAGTATCTCTACCCGCCTTTTCCCTCAAATAGTGCCTCTTTTCCCTCTTTAGCTCCCCTTTGTTGCTTTGAAACGGTGTAAGAGTAGCACAGGCGCTATGTCATCGCACAACTAAAGAACCGAGTGAGCTTGCGATGGGAGTGGGGCATCCTTCCCCCTGCTGCACTGGAAAAAACACAGACGACAGCATGGTCTCAGGCGGGCCCGCGAGGACAGGGCGGTGAAGTGCATCCTGGGATGACGCGAGGCCGCAGCTGTGGGAATATGTTTTTGCGCTCCCAGTTCTGACTCATCATGCCACTCTCTTCTATTTTTATCGGGCCGGCCGTGCAGGGATTCCAAGTGTGTGATTCCGCTGGCGCCATCCCCGCTTCTGCAGCGGGCCATGAAATGAAACAAGCCACTGTACACGTTACATAATCCGCCATACATAATGGAGGCCGGCCGAGCCCTCCCCCAGCGCGCCGCTCGACGCACTGCGCTCCCCTCGGCATCTCCAGTGGCTGAGGCACTGACCTGTCACTAATGATGCTAAAAATACTGCCACGGAACAAGCACCTTTGCAGCAGCTCAAGATCTGGGCCTCATCTGGTCTGAGGACAGCTGGGGGCTCCTGGCACTTACCCTCAATGAGGGCTTCGCCACTGAGGGGTGCGGCTGATTTATACTTCCGATGGGACTCTGCCCACTGTGAGGGGGCTGCTCATGCCCATACCTGTCAACGCACCTTCATTTTTGGCTGGTGTGACACCCATATTCACTCTCCTAACAATAGATTCACCATCATTTCAAACCTACATCTCGCTACAAAAACATTTTATTCACGTTAATGGGAGCGCCCTCTTAAATATCCGACTTCACCCTCTTTGCAGAGTCAGGGATTGACAGGTATGCATGCCTGTCATACATGACGGGCATGCATACATATAGGACATGCATTGATTAGCTAGGTACCCAATGGGTTAACACCAGTGGCGTCTCCATAGGCGATTTTTAATGGGCACACCAGAAGCCATAGGTAAAACTGGTGGGGCCACCAACAACGGGCGTCCATGAAGAATGTGTGCATGTGTGATATATATATGTATATATATCCAAACACCAATGTCACAGGACACATAAAGCTGCGCACTCGGGCTCGATGCAATAAATTCAATTTATTCCAGCTTGCTCCAGGAATCAAGAAGCTAACACACACGTTCCGGCCACCTGGCCTTCGTCAGTGTTAGTTACCCTATTATTCATCACCTTTAAATAACAAATTATTTCATTCGTCAATCAAAAAATCATTACCAAAAATAAACAAAGGACTTAAAAGGGCTCGCTTATGAGTATATTGGAAGTACGATCCAGGGGTCCCTTCCAGTAAAAAACACTATGCTTTAAGGCTTTTCCCACTTTGTAAGTGTGATGTGCTATTTAGCACACATGCAAAGTCGAAAAAAGTAGGAAAATAAAAAAAATATTCTCCTAGTTATGCCTGCCTCAAGGAAGTGTAAGATTTTGGCACACATTCCTGTCTATTAATGTTTGTAGATATGGATTTGTGTTCAAACCCATGTGTGGTTGCATGGGAACAACCATGCACCACCCATGGAATGCCCCCCTGATACAAAAAAATGTAAAGCAGTGCATAGTGCAACTTTGCATTATGTTGATATGCTGTCCAAAGCAAATCCTTAATTGATATGATGTTGTGATGTGACATGACTTCCTGGAAAAAATCAGAGTCAGAGGTCATATGATGTCACTTCCTATGACGTCATTAAGGTCACAATGTATGCGTTGTCACTTCTGCTACCCCTGGCATTTTGGTGAATCAACGCCCATGCTCACGTTGTTTAAATGTACATCTCATTTTATGTTTCTTATTGGTTGTATGTATTTTTTACGAATATATCTACACTCATACACTATAAAACTTTACATGACTTGCAAATGACTAATAGAGCCCCCCGAATGTCCCAGCCAGAAATGCCATAAGGACCAAAATGTTTCAGCTTTCGCTGTTGGTGTTTGTTTTGAGTTTGTGTGCTTGAAAGCAATACAATCATTCTTCCTTACCAATATATATATGAATTTCGATTGGTACTTTGCATTACTATGATCTGGATAGCCCATACTGAACATTAACACTCCTTTTGCTGCATTGTCGAGACATCATGCTTTTGGGTATGGAAGTGGTCATGTCAATAGCACCAGAGGATCTCAAAGAGGGATTATAAGGAAGGCATTCGCTTTCAGAGGACCAGTCAGCACAACGTCAGCCTTGATGTCCAGCAGCCACTTACCAGGCACTATGATAATGTACGCAGAGTACAAGTAAGACCTCCAGTCAGCAAAACCAGGATGCCCTAGCTATCAGTAATTCTCAGATACACCAGTCCACCTTACACTGCTATCTACTACTCACCCCCTTCTAGTTTGCCCTGCAGTCCTCTCAGCTTTGTCAGACTGGAAACTAAAAGCAGCCCTGGCAAAAAAGTTAATCCACTTCCCAGAAGTACTGGAGAATGTGACTGAAAGCAGCCCTCTAGCCAGCAGCCTACAAGCGAAATGCCAGGGTGGCAGAATGGCCAGTCCAGCCTTCCCACTCAGTACTAGGAGGTGTATCTAGTACGTTCTGTGCAGTCTGCTCACAACATTTTAGCTTCCACTTCACTGACCATTGGTAGTCAGGGGCATCATGAACCCCCTGCTTTAGCCGCTCCAGCGGGGGTCTTTATGGTCCTCCTCTGTCTGCAACTTGGCAGGCAAAAGCTCATAATTAACACCATAAGGAAGAAAGAAAGATGGGTGATAGAAAAGGGAAAGACGGTTGCATGGATGAGTGAGTGGATGAGAGAAAGGCTAGGTGAAAGAATGGGTGGGTGAAAGGATGGATGGGTGGGTGAAAGGATAGGCGAGTGAAAGGGTGGATGGATGGGTGACTGAAAGGACAAGTGAATGAAATGATAGATGGGTGGGTGAAAGGATTGATGGGTGAAAGGATGGATGGATGAGTGGGTAAAAGCATGAGTGAATGAGTGAGTGAGAGAATGGATAGATGAGTGGATGAAAGGATAGCAGAATAAATGGAAATCTGAGAGGAAGGACTGATAAGTGGGTGAAAGGATGGCAGAGTACAGGAAAATCTGAGGATGGGTGGGTGGGTGAAAAGATGGCAGAGTAAATGCAAATCTTGGAGGATGGAGGCTAGGTGAAAAGATGGCACATTTAATGGACGTCTGAGAGGATGGGTGGGAGAAAGGATGGCAGAGTAAATAGAAATCTGAGAGGATGGATGGGTGGGTGAAAGGAAAGTAGAGTAAATGAAAATCTGAGAGGATGGATGGCTATACAAAAGGATGAATGGATAGATGAAAGGTTTTATTGATGGATGGGTAAGTCAAATGCTGGTTGTAAGGGTGGATGGGTGTACAGATGGATGCATGCATAGATGATGGATGTGTAAATGGATGGTTAAATGGATTGAATGGCCAATGGAATGGTGAAATATTGAATGATGGATGAAAGAATTGTGGAACTCACCGGGTGTTTCCGCAGAAGCGAGGTGGAAGAACTGATGCTGAATCCCAACTTCCCTCACCCACCAGATCAGCCCAACAAGGTCAAAGCCAATGACGTGAGTGTGGGGAAGAGAGAAAAACAAAACAAGGAAAGGGAGACGGAGTCGATCACGATTGGCACGTCTGGCACGCTGTCCTTAGAAGGTTGATGGTATACTCTTCCTATGTGAAATAACATACAATGAGTATTCTTCATATATAAATATAGGGATAGCATTTAACAACAACTGGACACATGTTTAGGAATAGTGTACCTGATGAACATCCCTCTTCCAATTCAACTGAAGGTATACATATGCAGAAACCAACTGAGAACGGTTCTGTCTATAGAAATAGAAAATACTATGCATTAACGTTTGGGCTGTGGAACCAGAAACATAATTGCAAAGAGAGTGTATAATACTAACCTTAACAAATTCCACCGTAAATTCCACTAGACCCCAAAATCATATATATATCCTGTTATACTAGAGAAAAAACAAAAAACATATTTCCCTAGACAGGATAAAAATAAGAAGAAAAACGATACACAAAATGGTGCTGGGTCAGATTAGAAAATAGACTAATCCAAAAGACTCTGGGAACTAACCTATATCTATTTTCTCTTTTATTTTCCAGCTCAAGAAAATGTAGAAACAACCAATGAAGAAACAAAAACCACACTGCGTGGAATCCAAATAATCAGATAAGTATTAGGGTCACAACAATATGTTACGATCCTACCGTTAGTTCAGAAGGCTAGGATTCTTTAAATTGTCTTCTTTTCCACTCTCTATTTGCAGCTTGACTGGGACAAGAAAGGACTCCAACTGCTCGGGACCCACGCAGCTGTAAAGGGAGCCACCGGCGAGGGAACTCCAAGACAGAGGACAACCCGGAACAAGAATCAACGATCCAGGAAGAGAAGACTCCTCCCGTCGTCGTCAGAACGCTTCGGAGACGTCTCGTCGAACCCGACGGTTTCAGCGGAAAACAACAGGTAAGGAGTAATCAGGAGTGCGAGGAAGGCTTGGCGGCAATTGTGAGGGAACGCGAAGTGCGCACCATTCACAGACCAACCTTTTTATGTGTTCCCGGAACTGCCCCGCCTGCAGACTGTAGTCAGCGAGCGGGGCGCACCTGACAAGAATGAATGGATGACAGAATGAAAAGGTGTAATGTGGATATCAGCGGGTGGATGGAAGGGTGAAAGGATGAATGAATAGATCATTGGATGGAAGAGATAAGGGAGCTCTTCTAGGGAGGGTCAGGATCACTTGTTTCATTTGCTTGGTGTCATCAGAGCTCCCATTGTGGGAGTGCATCATTTGCAACGTCAAATGTTAACACACGGATTTCCAACAATAATATTTTGATCCCATACCAGTGGCGGCTGGCACAGGTAAGAGGGGTAAGGTGGGGCGAGGTGGTTGTCGGGGAAGTCGATAGACGATGGGATAAGTAAAATTAAATAATTTTTCAAAATTTAATTTCGCATCAGCGATGCGGCGAGTGCAAGGTAAGTGGTTTTATTTATTTTTTAATTTAATTTTACTTATCCCGCCGTCTGTCGACTTCCCCGACCCCCACCCCGCCCCACCTCACCGCTCTTACCTGTGCCGGCTGCCACTGTCCCATAAAGCCAGATTATGGAATGGTTTCGTTATTTTTACCGAAAGGAATACGTGCTGATTGCATTTAGTGACCGCACAATCTTCATTACAGAAAATGTATGCATTTAGCAAAACAGAAATTGGGCTACCATAAGAAGTCAAAGTGACCGCTGATTTTATTCTCAAATCTAAGGCACAGGGTGCAGTCCACAACATAATTCATAACTCTTCCTGGAAGTGTGTGTCGCGTGACAGATCTTGGTGAATGTGCCTTCTCGAACCCACAGGCACACAGAGACAATTATAATAGTTTACTCCTCAGAGGATTCACACACACATATGCTCCCTCCCCCAGCCCTCTTCAATATGTCAAATATTTAACCGTTCTCTGTGAAATATCGATTTCATTGTCATACTGACAGCCCCCAAACCAATCTGCTGGGCTTTACCATTGTCAGGGCTACTACGATTAAGCGACATGGAAGACCAAATTATGCAGCAAGATTATCTTGCTGTCACACAGACAGTATTATTTTTGTCCATATTATCCATAAACATTTTTTGTGAAATCTGCAAATTATGTAGAAAATTATGTCAGAATTGCAGTAAGTTCGGGGCATATTATCAACGGCCAGCGATAATTATCGCTGGCCGTGCTTAGCGATAGATTTCTTATCGCTGGCTATCTCTGGAAATTATCGCCCTGGTAGCGCGTTATTAACAACACGCTTCTCCAGGGCGATAAAATTCCAGAGATAGCGAGGTTATCGCCGTTTTGCAGGGAACATCGCTGGTTTTCCAGCGATGTTCCCTGCAAACGGCGATACTCTTGCTGATACGACCCTGTGGTCGTATCAGCAGAATCCACCCCTATGTTAGGGATGGCTAAATCGGGATTATAGCAGACGTTAGATTTTGGCGAAAACGGCCGTTTTCGCCAAAATCTAACGTCTGCTATAATCCTGTGGGCTGCCTTGTAAATATCGCGATGTGCACATCGGCGATATTTACAACGTAGCCCATCTGGGGTACGCCCAGTAACGCCCACTTTGCATCTCATTAGAGATGCAAGGATGGGCGTTGGGGGAAAGGGCGATAGTGCAGGGATTCACACGATAGCGTGACCTTGCTGATTAGGCGATAGAATTATCGCCGCTTTCCGTCCGAAAACGGACGCTAAAGCGGCAATAATTGACTATCGCCTGGTTGTTAATATGCCCCCAAATTATTATGTGGGAAATGCAGCTGCCACAAAACATAAATCCACTGGCCCTCACCACTCGCTATACCTTTATCAACAGTGCAACCAACATTGTAGCGCTGTATTGCACTAGGGGGAAAAACAATGCAGAGCCGTATTTATAAAACGGGGCCTGCTGCCCTCTTCCCTGCGCTGGCACACTAAGTGGCTGTCTAGAACCACACACGCCTTTGCAACATAGAGCAAAACGTGTGCATGATGTCTAGCACAGGTTTGGAACTGGATACCCTTCCAGTACAAAATACTATGGTTAAACACATTTTTAACATTCCACACATTGGATGTGTGTGTGCAGCACACATGCAAAGTGTGAAATGTAAGGAAAACTATTTTTTTTCCTGTTTTCTGCTTTCCTCAATGAAGCATTATTGTTTTATGCAAAGCCAGGTCTGACAATCTTTGTAAACCTGGCTTTGCGTCAAAAACTGTGGGTGTTAGCGTTGGAACCCGCAAGAAGCACCCATAGAGCACTCCTTTGACGCAGTGTAGCACAAATGAGGGCATACCGCTATTTGTGCTATAAAACGGGCAAGTTTTGTGGTGGAAAGTAAATCCCCGTTCAAGACCTTGCACCATTTTGTATCTCTTTGCTTGACTTTGTGGTCTTGATCACTCTGGCACATTGTGTTGTACCCCTGCCTGGACCCATTCCATAATGGCAAGCAACAGGAATTGTGATGACACTTACTTCGGAAATGCAAACAATTCAGTTGTAAAATTAGCCACTTGTTCTGCTGCTGAAGCAAATGGAGTGCTTGGATTTTAGTTGTGAAAAGCAAGCAAATATACTGATCAAATCTGGCAAGGGCTGCCTTGGGAACAAAAGAGTAAGACGGGGGGGGCATTGCCCCCCTTTGTTACCACATTAGCTCTGCCACAGCTGATACTTTGCCCTCTGCCCCCTTATTCACCTTCTGATGTCACCATGAGTAAAACCATTAACTTGAGTGAGAGAGGGGAACCTGGTTCCTCTCCCTATGAGGGGTCATGCCCATTACTTTAAGTGGGATGAGGGGGGGGGGGGGTCTCTAAGAGGAGCATGGCCTAAGAAGCACGACTAGGAATTATTTTATAAGAAGCATGGTCTGTGCCATTAAAGGTGTGGCGTAAAATATGTAAACTCAAATCCTATGCTTCCCATAGCATGCAATTTGACAAGTATTATGACGCCTCTACGTAAGCTTTCTCTTATTGCATCCAGATACACAACACAACACCGGACATATTAATAAAACAAGCCAGTACTATTGGCATTGTCAATGCTTATTAGCTGTGTATGATAAATGAGTAGCTGTTTCAATTCTGAAAATATGAGACTGTGAATTAAACATTACTACGGACCTGATTTCCATGTTGGCAGAGAGGGAGCTACGATGCAACGGAGAAGGAATTTCCTCACCGACAACATAATGGTGCCCCCCCAGATTTAAATGAGGATGGACCATCGTTTTATAAAGGCAGAGACTCTGTCGCTGCCATAGTCAAACTTCTCAGATGACCCAACGGAGTAAGGGCCTTCGGAGGTTTGGCTATTTGTCCGCCCACCTAATTTAGTTGTCAATGCCCATTTCCAGCAGGAAAAATCTGGGGGTAAAGGGCAATGAAAAGTGCTCCATGCCCCCCTCGCCATGGGAGGAACCTCCCATGGTGGGGGAGGGCATTGTTTTTTTCTTTATTTTCAAAAAGAAAGTCACGCTTTAAGATTTTCTTTTGAAAATAAAAAAAAATTGGTAAGTGAGCCATACAGCTTCCCTAACGCAGATATAAAAGTCATCACACTGAATGTCAGGGGTATGCACACGGCGACCAAACGATACGCCATCTATGCTTATATCAAGAGACAGCAGGCACACGTGGCTCTCTTACAGGAGACGCACTTGACAGCAGTCGAAGTAACGCGATTACACAAGAAATGGCGGGGCATTATCTGTGCCACTACGTACTCAGCATTCGCCAGGGGGGCACTAATCTGGATTCGACCAGGGGTTCCCTTTAAGGAGCAGGCGCATATTCTGGACGCAGAAGGACGATATGCCATTCTAGAGGGATTACTGGAGGGCCAGCCCTTACTGATAGGAAGCATATATGCTCCGAACGTGGAGCAAGGCCACTTCTGGAGCCGTCTCACGGCAGTGCTGACCCACCGTACACAAGCCCCTGGCTCTTAGGAGGGGACTACAACTGCGTTTTAGACTTAGATCTTGACAGGTCCCACCCCCCGCCAGCGCAGTCACCCGCGCGCAGGCAAACCGAACTTTTTAAAAACTGGGTACAACACTGGGCACTGTCGGACGCTGGCGAACACGGTACCCATACACAAAACTCTATTCCTTCCACTCCATCCCGCACGACCTGCGAGTGCGCTTAGACAGGTTTCTTTGCTCTGCAATGATACTCTCCAAAGTACAGCGCACAGATTACTTAGGCAGAATATTATCAGACCACGATGCACATACAGTGACCCTCCGATGGAAACCGCCCCACCCCCCGTCCCCACTTGGAAGTTGCCGCGGGAATGCCTTACAGATCAGGTGTTTTGTCATGACCATGGGGAACACATCCAAGAGCAACTTACACTAAATGCCGGCACAGCGACGTCGAGACTGGCCGAATGGGATACATTCAAGGTCGTAGCCAGAGGGCACTGCATACAGCAAATAGTGGGGGTACGTGAGAACGCTCGAACAGTCGCTACAGAGCGCGGAGCAGGCACTGGCAGCTCTAACGAAGAAAGCTGATCAAGGCGAGGCTACCACTGCTCAGATAGCAAATGCCAAAACATCTCACGCAGAGGCAATGAGAGACCTCCGCAAATACAACTTCAGGGTCTATGCCTCTAAGATCCACCAAGAAGGCAATAGAGTCGGGACACTGCATGCTTGGCTGGCCAGGCAAGACACAGGAATGACACCCATCACGGAAGTGAGGGATGTCACCGGCACTATCAGGCAGTCGCAGGTAGACATCTTACAGGTATTTCACGAATTTTACTCCCAGGTATACAAGGCCCCAACGCCAGAAGACCACCATGCAATACACCTGTTCCTTCACCAACTGAACCTGCCCCGTGTCCCGCTTGCAACCAAGAAAGCACTAGACACAAAGATTAAGTCCACTGACATCACCCAGGCCATCAGAACACTGGCACGCAACAAAGCGCCAGGAATGGATGGCTTCCCACTCGAATATTATAGCACCTTCTCGGCCCGGCTAACCCCCCATATGGTGACCATGTACGACGATGCGCTAACACGGGCGAACTTCCGGGTTCATTTAGGGAATCGATCCTAGTTACATTTCCCAAACCACACAGGGACCCAACACTCCCCTCCTCATACAGACCAATCACTCCTGCTAAACGCAGACTGCAAAATATTAGGAAAAATCCTAGCGGACCGGTACACCCAAATCCTTCCACCATTGATCCACCCGGATCAATGTGGATTTGTTCCACAGCGCAACACCTCACAGAATCTGCGAAGACTATTCCACGTCCAAGATGGGGCAGGGGAGCGGTTCCCCAATGCGGCCTGCTTGATACTCGACCTAGAGAAGGCCTTTGATACCCTGCTATGGCCCTACTTATTTACGGTCCTCAGCAAAATAAATGTGGGCCCCACCCTGCTGAAATATACGAAACTGCTATATACGGGTCTCACCTCGCGGGTACGAGTGGGGAAGTATATCTCTCCTCCATTCGCGGTGGAGCGTGGGACTAGGCAAGGGTGCCCCTTATCGCCGTTGCTATTCGCCCTGGCGGTGGAACCTTTGGCGATACGTCTTCGCCAGGAGGGGGAGATGTGGGGCATTCCGATAGCGGACACGACACACTGCGTATCACTATACGCAGATGACCTCCTAATATATGTCCGCGACGCGACGGGGGACCTCTCCTCTATCTGGGTGGCGTTACAAGACTTCGCAGGGGCCTCCGGCCTCAAAGTCCACTGGGAAAAATCCACGCTCTATCCACTGAGCCCACATCTGGCCCCTTTTAATGTCCAGGTTGGAACTCAGACGCTCGCCTGGAACGCAGCGGCGCCCAGATACTTAGGGGTGAGACTGTACCATTCCCCGAGGGATCTGTATGAGGGGAACCATCGCAGAGCACTGGCAGGGATACGGACAGCAGTGGGATTCTGGAAAACGCTACCCCTGGCTCCCATAGGGCGAGTGGCCCTCGCCAAAATGATTATAGTCCCCACACTACTGTACCACTTCACTAATCTCCCCGTGATACCCCCGCGCCCCTTCTTCAAAGAACTGGATATCCTGCTCACCGAGTTGATTTGGGGAGGAGGTCGCCATAGGGTAGCACTATCCAAATTACACCTCCCTATAACTCAGGGAGGGCTGGGGGCACCCTCGTTCGAAGCATACTTCCTAGCGGCCCAACTCCAGTGGCTATCGTACTGGACAGCAGAACGGTATACCGGGGAAACGGTGACCGGCGAAGGCCGGATACCCCTCCCGGCAATCCGCAGATTACTCCTACCAGGCACCAAACCACTACGCACCTACCCGATTCAGGTATCTATAGCACGTACATGCATGCTGAAGATCCATCGCATGTCCAGAGGAAGGCCTCCATACTCGCCCCTACTCCCGTTGGTGGGATTCCCCGAAAAGAGGGATACTATACTGCCGGTGCCCTTCAGGTTTGGACCGAACACGCCATTACGGAAGCAGAATCCCTGTTCCAAGACGGACAGCTCCAAACATATGCCCAACTGACTGACCAATATGACCTCCCACCAGGACAATTTCTCCTACATAGGCAAATAGTAGACAGCAGTCGATGTCACTGGGACCCAGAGGGGGAGCCTCCGACTCACCCGGTGATACATGCCATACTACACATGGGTACGGGTAGACATTTAGTCACATGGCTCTATAAAGCTATCCGTGAACTGACCCTCAAACCCCTACACTCGCTACGACAGACCTGGGAAACCGAAATGGGGAGGGTATTTCATGATAAAGAGTGGGAAACAGCACTAGAGTATCCGAAAAAGTCTCCAGGAATGCGCGCTTCAAGAATATCCAATTCAACATCCTCCATAGAGCATACCTTACGCCGCACCGCCTTCACCGTTTCTATCCTGACACACACTTTGCGTGCCCCCGATGTCAGGCTCCCGAGGCGGACTTCAAACACATGTTTTGGGACTGCCCCACTATCCAAAAATACTGGGACCACGTACACCGGGCACTCCGAGCAACCACTAATACTTCGGCCATGTCCACTTGGGAGGCGTGCGCTCGGGATCTTCCGCAGGCGGAAGACAGAAAAAGTGCAGACCCGCTTCGCATCCCTCGCCATCCTCTTAGCGAAACGGGGAATAGCCATGCACTGGCGGGCCCCGCTAGGACCCCCAGTAGCAGCCTGGATAGGTGCCATGAAGAAATGGGGTAGGGCAGAAGAAGAGGTGTTGCGGGAGGAGGAGGTGAAGGGGACACGGAAGCACCCCATCTCTCTGGAATGGGCACAATTGCTATATCAATACACGCAAGAAACGGCCCCTGTGGAAGAGCCCGTAGTCTCTCAATCACAGACCCCGCCCCCATCCCCTGCGGGACCAACTGAAGTAGAACCAAGACAAAGCCCGGCAGTCTGAGAAGGATGCTATCGCGAGACCACACTGGATGGTCGCAGAGGCCGCACCAAGATGACCTGCTTGCGGGCCCCCGCCCCCTCCCCATATCTCACACAACCTCAAATAGAGACACGATAACGCGCCCGTCCAGGCAGTTGATTCTATACATCTGCACCCAGACAGCTCCCGACCATCTTTCCCAGTTCACCCCCACGTTACAAGTTTTCGCCTCCACAGGTAGTTCTCATGCCTGATGTTCTCAATTGGAACCGCATTCACGAACACTCAGCAAAAATAACATATGAAAGAAATTCGAGGCTATAGGATCACTACACACCCCTGGGAAGCTAACCCGCCTTAGTCCTCAGTACCATACCACATAGCGATAATACCAGACGAGGGGTTCTTTCCCAACATTGTTGACTATTCGCAAGTTTATACGCTAAGTATGTAACACTGATGTACACGCTGAAACATGTGTCTTCTTATTTGCCCTTCTTTTTTCCCTACCCACTTTCGGTGTTTCCCTTCCTATATTCAATCATTTGTCTCCTCATTGGTAATCGCATACTGATGTATTACAGTGATAACTACGTCTGAATGTAACATAGAATGCAAAAACCCCAATAAACAAATTTAAACAAAAAAAAGTGAGCCATACAGCTCTGTCATGTTGACGGAGCCATACGGGCAAGTTACAATGCATTGACAGGAACGACAGTGACAGTGGTTCCTGCCAATGCTAGGAATGTCTGCTGGGACAGCGGACATTTGTAAATTTGGCCATCGCCACCTCCGTCAAGGCGACGGTGTATTATACACAGTTACCCGGTGGAGGACGGGCCGACCGCCAATAAATACATCGTCCCCTATGTTCTGTGGAATGGGTGTGGTCTTTGGAGTCTGGATCACTTTCATTCCTCCCTTCACAACACTTTCCCCTGCCGTCTCTTTTGCTGTTAGACACTTACCCCATTTTTTCTCCCCACAGCCTTCTGAACTCATCTGTTTGCATTTCTCACTTAATTTTTCCTCTTCAGCACCCTCTTTTCACTGCCATCTGCTTACTCTTCTAACATCTACTTCAATTCACCAACCCCCATACACACAATGCACCCACTTACCTGTAAGCACTGTATTTTGCTTTACTGTCACCTTGTCAGTATTTCAACAGCTGTGCACCTATTCACTGACTTTTGCATAAAATCACAATTACAGTTGGCACGGAAACATTTGCGTTCAGCAGTGAGGCCAAGGATTGAAGGAGCATGTAGTCTGAACACCTTTATGACCCACTGGCAGGCACTGTGAGAAACTCGTACTGCCTTCAGCCTCCATTCCAGCGCTTTCAATCACGCCCTGTCATAAACACCCATCCACAAACCTAACTCACCCAGACACAGAGGTACTCAGTGCACAGTATGAATTATACAAGAGTTAAATGCTGCACAACAAAACACAGAAACAAATCATCTTGGAGAAACACAAACACTCTTAGGAAATAGATTAAATATGTGAAATACAAATAATGCTACATCGTTTTCATGGATTATTTTAACGATTTTTACGGTCATTGTTGATAAATTAATCAGTGTTTTTGCCTGTAAGGTTAAAGACAGGAACATAGAGTCGATAGGGACCTGTTTCAATGTTATTTGTTTTTAGCCGGGTCTAGTGCAGGGGCTTGTGTTCGACCTCATGGTCACAGGTTCAAATCCTGGCGGGTCCACTCAGCATTTCATCCATCTGAGGACGATAAAATGAGTACCATTGAGTTGGGTAACAATAAACATCTGTTATTCAGTGCCAGGATGCCTATGGGTGAACGTGCCCTTTACAAACACCCATGTTATGTTATATATATTGCTGAGTCTGAGATCCGGAGCCCTCCCCCCCCCCCCACTTAAATCCCCGCTGATATCACTTATTGAACCAGTGAACAGCAAAGAACAATCTTCTATGATCAGCAACCCGATTGGCACATATTGCACATTGTACATATCTATAATGTGACTAAGACGGGTCCCTTTTCACAGCGCGGTTGTTTGTTTACATGGCTTGCACTGTTGTTTACTTTCTGTAGGATCAGAGGTTGGTGAATTAACAAATTTGAAGATGAAATAGAAACTGCGCGAAATGCATTAAGTTATTGAATGTGGAACACACGCGGGCTGTAAGGCAGTAGGAAAAAACCCTTCTAACAGAATATTTACAGAGGCTTAGGAACACATTAAAGCTTTATTGAACTATTCTCGAATATTGCTTCATTCATAGCACAGCACCAGGAAGAAATCTCCTCAAACCATGTGTGCATGGCAGATCAAAGACTGGCTCTTCTTACAGCTGTGATGGAAAAATGCCGGGGCAGATCTACAAGAAAGTGCCGCAGCGTGGCGCTGCAAGCCCTTTGGCTGCGCCACGCTGCGGCACTTTCAGAGCACAGGAATGCGACATATTTACAAGAATATGTCGCATTCCTGTGCTCTCCCCTGCGCTGGCGCACAAACAGCTGCCAAGCGCCGGCGCAGGCACCCTTGCACCATGGTGCAAGGATGCCTGCGCCATGGGGAGATTGTTTCTGTGCAGGAAGGGCACCTTTCTGCACAAAAACAATCAGTACAGGCTTTCCTCTTTCAATGCGTGCTGCAGAATGCAGCACGCATTGAAAGAGGAAAAACGAGGAGAAATGAAAACATTTCTCCTCGGTGCGTCCTCGCTCACGCCACCTCTAGGGTGGCGTAGCTTCAGACGCATCTCCAGAGTTACGATTTCTCGTAATTCTGGAGATGTGTCTTGTTCCATGGGTGTTGCGTGGGAACACCCACAGCAACACCCATGGAACGCCCCTTCACCGCAAAGTGCTGCGTGTGAAGGGACGGTATTTACAAGGAGAGGAAAAGTCACGCATGGTGGCTTTTCCTCTCCTTGTAAATATCGAGGAGCCCCCTGCGCCACCAGTACGTCACGAAAAGTGACGTACTGGTGGCGCAGGGGGCTTGTAAATCTGCCCCGCCGTGTTTTTATGGCCACTGGAAAGGCAGCCTTACGACCTGGGCAGTGAAATATTGGTGTGACTCCCAGACCGTATAGTCAGTTTCCCTGGAACTGCCCCTCACCCCCCCCCCCCCCATTGAGGGGAAGGGGCCAGAGGACAGCTGTGAAAGAACAGCAGGAAAGTGCACTCTGCTCTGGTTGAGTGTATCACCACCCTGTGCCACCCACGAGCTGAAGAGCAAGAACTTCACCCAGACTGGAACGACTAGCAGCTGCAAGCCCTCTGATGCTGTACAACCCAGACTGGAACGAGTAGCAGCTGCAACCCCTGGCAAGCCCTCTGATGCTGTACAACCCAGACTGGAACGAGTAGCAGCTGCAACCCCTGGCAGGCCCTCTGGAGCTGTACAACCCAGACTGGAACGAGTAGAAGTTGCAACCCCTGGCAAGCCCTCTGGAGCTGTACAACCCAGACTGGAACGATTTGCAGCTGCAACCCCTGGCAAGCCCTCTGGTGTTGTACAACCCAGACTGGAACGAGTAGCAGCTGCAACCCCTGGCAAGCCCTCTGGAGCTGTACAACCCAGACTGGAACGATTAGAAGCTGCAACCCCTAGCAAGCCCTCTGGTGCTGTACAAAGCAAAACCAAAGGGGATGATGGACGGAGTGTTGAACACTGCAAGCACTCACCCCCAGTCAACTGATCTGGGTTTAATCCATCATCATTCTTTAGCTCACTCCGCCACCCCAGTTCAGACATGGCCATATGCAAATCAGTCTGACCCTGTGCCTCATGGGAACAGTCCAGCCCGAACTGCCAAGCCATGTCTTCCCTGGACCGGAAACAAGCATCCTGGGACCGGTTTCGGGTTCATAACCCTCATCAGCCAAGCTATCTTGAATCCAGTGGCAAAGTGAGCAAGGGACCCACGTCTGGGCATACCCTGCCAACTTAGGGCGAACAAAGCAAAACCAAAGGGGATGATGGACGGAGTGTTGAACATTGCAAACACTCACCCCCAGTCAACTGATCTGGGTTTAATCCACCATCATTCTTTAGCTCACTCCGCCACCCCAGTTCAGACATTGCCATATGCAAATCAGTCTGACCGTATGCCTCATGGGAACAGTCCAGCCCGAACTGCCAAGCCATGTCTTCCCTGGACCAGAAACAAGCATCCTGGGACCGGTTTCGGGTTCATATCCCTCATCAGCCAGGCTATCTTGAATCCAGTGGCAAAGTGAGCAAGGGACCCACGTCTGGGCATACCCTGCCAACTTAGGGCGAACAAAGCAAAACCAAAGTGGCGAAGTGAGCAAGGGACCCACGTCTGGGCATACCCTGCCAACTTAGGGCGAACAAAGCAAAACCAAAGGGGATGATGGACAGAGTGTTGAACATTGCAAGCACTCACCCCCAGTCAACTGATCTGGGTTTAATCCACCATCATTCTTTAGCTCACTCCGCCACCCCAGTTCAGACATGGCCCTCTGATGCTGTACAACCCAGACTGGAACGACTAGCAGCTGCAACCCCTGGCAAGCCCTCTGATGCTGTACAACCCAGACTGGAACGACTAGCAGCTGCAACCCCTGGCAAGCCCTCTGGTGCTGTACAACCCAGACTGGAACGAGTAGCAGCTTCAACCCCTGGAAAACCCTCTGGTGCTGTACAACCCAGACTGGAACGAGTAGCAGCTGTAACCCCTGGCAAGCCCTCTGGTGCTGTACAACCCAGGCTGGAACGAGCAGCAGCTGCAACCCCTGGCAAGCCCTCTGGTGCTCTACCCTTTGTCTTAAGGACAGAGACTTTTTTAGGCATTGGCAAAGTGGGCCATTACCCAGGTCCTCTACCTTCTAAGCCCCTCCCCCTCTGGTAATGTGATCTTTCTATCACTCAACCTCACCTTTGTCAATTTTTCTATATTGCTTCCTTCATGCTGGCTTGAATTAGCAGAAGTTGTTCCGAATGGGGCCCCAAAAAATGTTTGGCCCAGGGCCCCAACAGTTCTTAAGATGAAACTGCGAGTCAAGGACCATAAAGGCAGCAGCAGGAACCAAATGTAAAGTGCGATGCAGAAGCCAACTCCTTGCCACTCCGCCTAACCCTTCAGTACCACCTTGGCAGTGCCACTAGGATTAGAAAGGACCAATTGATGCTGCAGGGTTAACTAAATTATGAAGCGAGAAATGGCAAATCATGTGGTGTAATGTGGCACAGTTTGTGACAGTATATACTGCTTTCTTTTGTCTTTTTTACGCATTAACACTATTTGGGCATAGATTCACCCTCACTAGTAACAGTTTAGCATTCAAATACAGCAATAAGCAATTGAAAGGTGACCAGTCGACTTCTGCGAAGGGCCTTACTCTGCACACAACTCTGCATTATTAGTAACTTTTGATTCTCTTGAGCTAGAATCAATTTTTTATTTTGGCAATATGATATCTACTAATTATGCAGCAGATGAAGAATTGTGTGTCAACTGCGGTAAATCCAAAATTTGACAGAAAATTGCTGCAGCCGCAGAAACTCATAATTCCGGTGACCCTGGCCATAGAACAATGGGACAAGGTGATTACCCGGTAATGTCATTGGGTGAAAGGGTACATGAAGTCACTTCCGTTGTCAGAGGTAGTTTGGTAAAACAATGTCCATCCTAAGGTACTGCAAAGATATCAGCCTTTGTGCCAAATATCCAGAGGGTTTTTAAAAGTTCTATAAAGTTAAAAAAAACTTCGGTACTATGGTGCAGATTTTGGCTTTCTGCTCCAATTTTTTTGTGCACTTTTAATGATGCTCCCTATGAGATAAATCCACCAACACTAATCAAAGACAATGTGGTTGCAATACTTTGTCATCCCTATACTAAAAACTTCTTCAAGGGTCAATTCCTCCCTGAGAATTTAAATGGACAGACCTCTCCATTAACTAATCAACAGCCTTATAATGGCTCACTTTTTAAGAATGCAATCTCGTTTGAATAGTTGCCTCAATTCCTTTTTCATCTCTCTCTCTTTCTCCACACACACACACAAATATATATATATATGACGCAGTGCTGAGAGGTTATGACAGCTGCTGTGTACTTTAAGCGGTTTAAATTTGGAAAAGAGTCCACCGTGTATGATATGTGCCCACAAGGGCTTAATGTTGCACTTTGTTTGGACAAGAACTTTATTGAATCCATGGCGCAGCAACAATGAGCACATAGTGCCGATACTTTAATGGTCCCTCTTAATAGATTTTTCATGCTATGTACTTTATATGCCCACTGGGGCTATTTGATGCAGTGCTGTGTATTTTAATAGCTTTATTTATGTAGAGTGCATATTATGGGCCGGTTTGAACAAATTTATTTGAAAAGGTATGGATTAAGAATTGCGATCCATTGTGTATACAATTTAATGTTTCACATTACCAATCACTTGTATTTTACTTTTTGAAACTGTCTGCCCCGTAATCATGTATTACAGTGTAACTGCGCTCAAAGTTATGGTATGTTCGCCACATTTATTTAGTCACGAATTTTTAGAACGTCACAATGATCTTTGAGAGAGTGAATTAACTCATTTTGAAGTCTGTTTTCACTTGTTATGAAAGAAACGATCACATGTTTATTTAATGGCTAGTAGGTAATCCACACAGTACTCGTGAGCAAGGGATTGTTTTCCCGAAACGCGTTGAGCTGGTTGCTGATTTGCAATAAATAACCGCTTGAATAAGGAAACTGTGTCCATAGCAGCTGTTCTTTCACTTGTAACAGTGGTTTCTGGATGTTTAGAGGCTCGCCCCCTCGCTGTGGACCGCCGCCGAGTAGAGGAAGGGGTAAGGCGAATACGGTGTGCGAGCACCGTTTGGCGGCTTTGTGTTAAAGATATCCCCTACCCGCTGAGTGCAGGATAGTGCTCGTGTTAGACTGACAAGGAGAGACGGGCGACAGGGACAGTACGGTCTCTGATCTACGAACGTTTTTTTTTGGCAACACGGTACCATGAGGATTATTTGATACACACTCAGTAGGCGGCTGTCGGGGTTGGTTTCGAGGCAAGAGCAGCCTCGACATTCCATGCAAAGCGGCACCGCAAGGATAGCGGTGACATTTTCAAACAATCGTCATGTCAGCAACCAGGCATGTTAAGAGGTCAGAAGCAGCTGGCAAGATGTTCGAACATTACAATGAGAGTGAAAATATTGAGGCAAGTGTACATACGAGCAACGTATCAGGCGCACCAAGCAAAAGACTGCTTTGGAACCAACTGTGGAAGGCATTGAAGACTGAACAGAATAAATGGTGGGAGGCAACAACCCTCCAAAAATACGTGGACGTTGGGAGGATACCACGAGGACTTCGAATCTTTGTTACACCAACTTTTCAAGACCCAGACCCGGAACTGGTGAGCGAATGGGCAAGTAATAATCACAACTGTTCAGTAATCATGTTGAAGCTTCTAGTAAAATATGCACGTAAGGATTGTGATATGCTGTCTGAATCTATTGAAAGTATTTCAGCACAATTAAAAGGAATGTGCGAGCAGGATGAATTCCAAAAGGAAATTAACAAAATGGAACGGAATCTTGACAAAATAGAAGAAGATATTAAACTGAAAAAACAGCGAAAATTCCAACGTTATTTGGTTGATTACCAAAAAGGACAGATTCTTACATTTGCAAAAAGGTATGATAAATTGCGTAATACAACTTCCCCTTTGACCATCAATGTGACAAATGCGCCTAAACCTATTGAGAGTTTGGAAGATCAGTCAGGCGCTGGCAATGGCACAGACGGCAGTGTGATTAGCGGAAGTGACATATCAAGTGCATCTGATTTTGATGGGGTAAAAACCAGCATTTTAACCGAGTTCAGCATGATGGCCAAAGGAAGACAAACAGCCAACAAGCAGGGAGGATTTCGAGGTCGTGGAAGAGAAAACAAAGGCGGAAGAGGCAAAAGAGATCAGTCATCACTTGGAGAGTTAGGAAGCCCTGTGGGAAGTCGTACAAGGGGCCAAACCAAAACGAAATAATGGACAACAAGACCGTGATCAACTTGTCGGAACGGACTTTGAGCGATTATGAGGTAGAACTTTTATCATTGGGGTTAACATTCTGTCCCTCCAATAATTTTAATTACACCCAAAGTCGCATAGACTTATTTCATTTTACACGTAAATTACGTATTAAGAAATGGTATGCTACAAAGGTGACAAGCAGGATTAATGAAGTTAAAGAAAGCCCTAGTGTGATTAGCATTAAAGATGTTGATCTTTTGCATACAATGAATCTGCTAGCAGATGAAGGTGATGTTGCAAATGATCCCGTGAGTAATCTAATGAATGAGAATATCTCTCTTGATCTAAGTGCACAAACTAAGTTCAGGCCTAAGTCTATTTTCTTACCCCAAATTAAAAATGAGGCTATAGATGTCTTTGAAAAGGGTGTTGTTCAAGAGTTGGATAAACTATCTAAGAAAAGATGGAATTGTTGGAATAATATTACGCAAGCACAATGCAATGCTATTGAGAGTTTGAAGAATGATACTACAATTGTTATCAAAAAAGCAGACAAAGGGGGGAACGTGGTGGTACAATCTAGACACAAATACACTGAGGAAGGTTTGAAACAACTAGCTGACAATGAGAAATACAGCAGAAGTAACAGAATGGAATATGAACATTCAATCAAAATGTACCATGCACAGCTTATTGAATGGAAAGAAAAAGGTTTGTTGGAGCAAGATGAGTATAATTTTTTGTATCGCAAGTTTCCTATTTTACCGGCCCTATACCTCTTGCCTAAATTTCACAAGGATCCAAAAAAAAACCCTGGTAGACCGATGGTTTCTTCCAGGGGGAGTTGTTTGGAAAATACATCACGTTATGTAGATTTTTTCTTGCAGACATTAGTGACACAATTACCATCTTATGTTAAAGATACTGGCGACTTTTTAAGATGCCTTGAGAATATTAAATGGAACTGCGAATACTCACTATTGACACTAGACATAACAAGCCTTTATACCTGCATCCCCCATGAGCTAGGATTGAAAGCATGCAGACATTTCCTTAATGAAAGATCGATATCATACTTTTTTCATACCGAAATGCTGATTGAAATGATGTCGATCTGTCTTAAGGAAAATTATTTCATTTTTGACAACAAAATATTCAAACAAACCCTAGGGGTATCGATGGGGACTTGTTTTGCCCCATCGTTTGCGGGTCTCTTTCTAGGATTCTGGGAAGCACAGGTGGTAAAAATCTCAATGCCTTTAAAGATAAAGTGGTGTTTTGGGCGCGCTACATAGATGATATTTTCTGTGTATGGAGGGGCGATCAGAAAGAGGCTAATGAGTTTGTAGAAAATCTTAATGTTAATAATTTCAACTTACATCTCACAAGCAACTGGTCAAGAGAAACTTTAGAGTTCCTGGATCTGAAATTGTCGATCCAAGGTGACAAATTACAAAGCTCCCTATTTAGAAAAATGACAGCAGGAAACAGCCTGTTACATGCGCGCAGTTGCCACCCTAACACACTCATTAACAGCATACCGTTAGGCGAGTTGTTACGAGCCAAGCGTAACTGCAGTACACTTGAAGGATATGCAAATGCAAAACAAATAATGTGGCAGAGATTTCTTGAGAGAGGCTATTCTTCATCAGCCATAAACAAAGCAAGTCTAGAGGTTGATAATCGTTCGAGAGAGTCACTCCAGTTGGAAAAAGAAAGAAATGATAACAGCTCTGAGCAAAAGATAAGATTCATCACCACATATCACAGGCAGGCGCAAGAAGTACGCAAAGGTCTTAACAAGTACTGGCCAGTGTTACAGACTGACAAAGATTTGGCGGACAGTGTGGGATCTTTTCCACAGATCACGTTCAGAAAGTCAAAGTCACTTAAAGACACTTTGTGCAGGGCAGTTGAGCAACCTCCAACAAGAATTTTAGGCATTCAGGGATTTTTTACTTGCAGAAACTGTAAGGCCTGCAAAAACAGTAAGAACAGGAAGGAATGTAGACTATCCAAAGAGTGCAAACCATATGTGATTGCTAAACACACTTCTTGCAACACCGACCATGCAATATATGCTCTGTTCTGTCCATGCCAGAAAGTATATATTGGCAGTACCATCCATAAGGCAAAAAAAAGAGTCCTAGAACATCTACGGGCAATCAAAAATGGTGATAAGCAATATCCTGTTGCTCGCCATTTTGACACCCACCATGATAAAAATGTTAACCTATTAAGTTTCTGTGTATTGGACACAGTTAGAACAAATGAACGAGGTGGCAATAGAGTTTTGGAATTGCGTCGTTTAGAATCAAGGCTCATTATCCAATATAGAACCATGGTCCCATTGGGCCATAACTGCGATGAGGAGTTAGCAGTTCATTTGGGTTAGGAAAATTTGGTACTAGATATGTCTCTATACTATGAATTGTAAATAGGTTAAAGAAGAGTTTGTTCTTCTTAGATGTAAAGCCACTGCAATGACTATTTTTATTCTACACTGTGTGTTTTTAATGAAGGGATTAATTTTGTGTTTGTGTTTTTTCTGTTACAGTTTTGGAACGTTTGAGTGCAGGTTTTACTGAAGAAGGCAAAAAAGCTAAGATATCTATTCAACCGGGCGAGGTATTAATGTGACTGAACAATTAGTGGTTTGGTTGTGATTTTTGTTCATTTGCCCATTTGGGCTAAATTGACGCAGTGCTGAGAGGTTATGACAGCTGCTGTGTACTTTAAGCGGTTTAAATGTGGAAAAGAGTCCACCGTGTATGATATGTGCCCACAAGGGCTTAATGTTGCACTTTGTTTGGACAAGAACTTTATTGAATCCATGGCGCAGCAACAATGAGCACATAGTGCCGATACTTTAATGGTCCCTCTTAATAGATTTTTCATGCTATGTACTTTATATGCCCACTGGGGCTATTTGATGCAGTGCTGTGTATTTTAATAGCTTTATTTATGTAGAGTGCATATTATGGGCCGGTTTGAACAAATTTATTTGGAAAGGTATGGATTAAGAATTGCGATCCATTGTGTATACAATTTAATGTTTCACATTACCAATCACTTGTATTTTACTTTTTGAAACTGTCTGCCCCGTAATCATGTATTACAGTGTAACTGCGCTCAAAGTTATGGTATGTTCGTCACATTTATTTAGTCACGAATTTTTAGAACGTCACAATGATCTTTGAGAGAGTGAATTAACTCATTTTGAAGTCTGTTTTCACTTGTTATGAAAGAAACGATCACATGTTTATTTAATGGCAAGTAGGTAATCCACACAGTACTCGTGAGCAAGGGATTGTTTTCCCAAAACGCGTTGAGCTGGTTGCTGATTTGCAATAAATAACCTCTTGAATAAGGAAACTGTGTCCATAGCAGCTGTTCTTTCACTTGTAACAGTGGTTTTTGGATGTATATATATGTATATACATATATATATTTATCACTTTCTCTCACGCACACATGCGTCTTTGCTTCTGCCAAAAGTTCATTCTCCATCGCCTTGCTTGTGATTAGACACCCCTCACACACACGCACGTACAAACGTCACAGACACAAGTATACACACACATACACCTCTCTCAGCTTTGTTGCAGTATGTGCTTAGGGCATCAAATCACTCATTTATTTTCAATGGGGGTAAGCTGGTTCTTATAAAGACACCAAGGGGCATATCTACAAGGCCCCGCGATAAAATTATCGCCGCTTTAGCGTCCGTTTTCGGACGAAAAGTGGCGATAATTTTAACGCCCTATTAGCAAGGACACGCTAACGCGTGAATCCATGCTTCTTCGCTCTTTCTCTTATCGCTCAGCTTTGCATCTCTAATGAGATGCAAATTGGGCGTTCCTCCCAGAATAACGGGAGAAATGTCGCTAAGCGACATTTCTCCTATTATCAAGCCTCACGCAAAGAAGCATAGCGATAAGAAAAGTAGCGATAACCTCTGTTATCGCTACTTTCCTTACGCCTGCTTTGAAACTGACTTAGCCATGATATCCTATGGAAGGTGGATATCATGGCTAAGTATGTGTAGCCCTACCAGCAAGCTATCGCCAAAGTTGTGCGATTATCGCTGGATTTCCAGCGATAATCGCACAGTTGGCAGCTTGTGCTCTGAATTTTATCGCTTTGGAGATAAGCGTTGCTGATAGCACGCTATCTCCGCGATAAAATTCAGAGTTGGCCGGCGATAATTATCCTCACGCTAAGAGCGCTGAGCGATAATTATCGCCAGCCCTTGCTGATATGCCCCTAAGCTGCCTTCTGTCCCATTACACGTGTTCTACAGTACAGTGCTTCATACCTGTGGTGAATAAGGAAATCTTCTAATGCATTATACTTTCATTGATTAAAAATGACATCGTTACAAATTTGTACAAAATATGATCAAATATTGCCACTTTAAAATAATCCTACAATTGTCCGAGGTTTTCTTTAAAAATAATAGTGATACGCTGGAACCATGGATATTTTAACCTTTAATTATTGTGGTATATCATTCGAGATCCCAGCATTATAGTATTTATTTTGTAACATTTACATCAACATTTGTCCATATTTATTTTCTGCTCCTTTGATCAGTATTTAGCCATGTGTATTATAAGTCCTGTGAACAAAAGCAGCTGAAAGTCGTACATTTCGGCATTTATTTAACAGAAAATGGGCCATATTAGCAAGATCGGCGATAAAATTATCGCCGTTTTAGCGGCAGGAAACTGTAGCTAAAGCGGCGATAAGGGGCTTGATAATATGCGCTATAGAATTCCAATAGTAGCCCAGGTTAGATGTCCTGCACATCTAACCTGGGCTTCTATTGGAATTCTATAGCGCATATTATCAAGCCCCTTATCGCCGCTTTAGCGGCAGTTTCCTGCCGCTAATGCGGCGATAATTTTATCGCCGTTCTTGCTAATATGGCCCATTGTGTGCTCACGGTTCGATGCCTGAGTTTTAGCCCCATAAACAGCCATATGTATTGGGACAATACGCCCATGTCAGTTCATTAGCATCATAGTGCAAACACGTGCACATCTGCAGTTCTCTCATCTGCTTTTCAATTCTCCATGCTGTCACTCTGCGCAGATTCTGGGGTTGCCAGTCGTGATTGTCAGCATGGAAATTCAGTAAAAAAAAATCCAATCCGCTTTATTTTTCAATTGCTCTGTTTTAAAGCTTAAGTCCAGACAGAGAAATAAGTCGATTTTTAGTCTTTGTGTGTAAAAATTAGTAACAATAGAAAATTGTGAGCGTTATTTAATGTATATAACAATAGGAGAGGAAGGGAAAATAAAGGACACTCCTACTCCCCTCAAACTAAGTCAAATAAACAACAGAGGAGTGTAACACTAAAGAGAAGAGCACTCATGTATCCTTCTTCACTGTAGCGTTTTGCTAATAGAAAAAACCTCTTTAGGTTATTCAGAAAGCCCTCACTCACCAACCTGGTTGGTGACATGCTTCATCATCGGGCCCCACCAGGAGTGGCCGAATGCCACCCTAGTGTGCTACAACGCCAGAATTACTGCGGAGCTGGTTCAGTGATTGGTGAAGAGTGAAAAAAGTGAATGTTAAAAAAGTCTAACTTGTGTCAAAAAAATCTTTTATTTATTTTGCCAATTAGACTTAGTTAAAAACAAGTGTAGGATAAAGGACCAAATTAAAAGTCCAGATTTATCCCCAGGTGTAGGTCAACATGTTTCTGCCTTTCAGGGACATATCGTCAGGCATTCGTCAGGACCAATATTTATAGTGAATGAACCCGGCGGTATGGGCGCACTAAGGCCCACCCTAACCAAGGGTTACTAGTGTTAAAAATGTTTATCCCAAAACACTAGAAAGATTCCCTCAATTTAGAGAGGAACCGAGTTTATTCTGTGAAGATAAAAAATGACAAACATACACATAGGAGACAAAGAACAACATCAGGTTATTGCGATACGCCCTAGATGAATGTCATAGCAAGAATAACATAGTCGGGTGCTCATCGAGGTGCTGAGGTAACCATAACATGGACACGAGTGTCAAAATTTGTGATCTCGTGCACCTACTCAATTCGCATGATTCCCGTGATGCGAACAAAGGTCGAAAACCCTCGTCGCGCTAAATGGCGTGCATTATTAAAGCAAATGGTGGGCAAAGGAGTGTTCAAATGCCCTGTTAAAATACTGACCTATATGTGTGCTATACCTAGCAGGTCCACATAAACATGGACCAAAACAGAAAACAGAATACACAATAGTGCTCATAGGGCAAAATAATAACACTAAATAAACGAAAAATCTTACAAAAAGTGCTAACTCTCAAAGCACCATGGGTCTCGGGAGATGGGTGATGGCGCTTTGGCACACCCTAAAAGACAAACCATGAATGAGGAAAGACACACAAAAGAGGGGGGCACCACACACAGGAGCATACTTAACTTCTGTGGGGTATTACTCACGCCCTGTCCGCCAGGCACCCGTTTGGAACCTGAATGCAATCTCTATAACCGGACCCCGAGGAACAACCGTAGTCCAAATGAACGCTGTTAATAAAGGCCCGGGGAACAAGCGGAAACCGCGGGGTGGGCGTGGTTCCAGCGGTAAGACTCACCAAACCCCTAGGCATCAGAGTTAGGTTGCAAGATCACAACCTAGCCAATCCACACGGACAATAACATAGGAAGCAAGCCAATCAGGGGGGATATTTGAAAGGTTGTTCGACTCTGTCTCCAATCAGAAGGAGGATAGTATATCCAGTGACTAGAGGCTGGCGCGAGCGTTGTCAAGGCAACGTTCGTGTAATCCCAAACAATTATACATATGAATGTAAGAATAGGCACACCTCATGTGTATGATTCGCAAAAAATTGATACTCAACATGGAGCCTCAACAACAAGTTAACGAAATAGCCAATCCACACGGACAATAACTGTAAAAGCAAGCCTGTAGGGGGGGATATTTAAAAGGTTGTACCACATGTCTCCAACCAGAAGGAGAATAGCGTGTCCAGTGACTGGAGGCTAGCGCGAGCGTTGTCAGGGTAACGTTCGTATGATTCAAACGATTCTCCATACCAATGTAAAAATAGGCCCACCTCATATGTGTGACTAGCAAAATTGATACTCAACATGGAGCATCAACAAAAAATTAACAAACAATTAGTTGCGTCAGTGTCCCGCTCGGAATGGACTGAATAATAAACAGAACAAAGGAGGTAATGGTGATAGTGGCGAGCTTATTCCACAATACAGCAGACAAAAGGAGCATTAACCTTCAAGTAGCGAGACTGCCACAAGTGTTGTCAATTAGAGGAAATAACAACTGAAAAGACTCTTATAAAAAAACAACAAAGGTACAAAGACCCAGTGTTATGTATTAGAAAGGCACATTCAGCCCCACAAAACAAACTCAATAATCAAAAAGAACTTACAGGGGGTTGTACAAACGAGAAAGTGGGAGAAAGAGAGCGGTCGCAACCAATTCGAAAGCAACCAATTAAGAAGCAAAAATTTTAAAAAAACAGTGATAGATTCACTGTAAAAAACAGAGATTGAGAGGAAATCATAATGATCAAAGGGAAAGGGGCTAATAAGGATGAAGAGTGAAAGTAGTCCCTGTTTTATATGAAAACACTCCCATCAAGCCATTGTAGGACACGTGACCTCATCCAAGTTCAAAGGTCAAGAAGATTAATTCTGCATAACCGTTGCCCAGGGAATATGATCATTCAAGCCAATGGTATTAGTCCCAAGACGGTACACCCATCTTTGTTCTTTCTCAAACAGTGCTTTCTGGGTGTTTCTAGTGCTGGTGACCTGTTCTATCACAGTCCACCTTATGTCATTAGTTGTATGATTGTGTTGCAGAAAATGCTCACTCAGTTTGGTAGTCTCTCGGCCACACCTGATATTGCTGCGATGTTCGCATATGCGTAATTTGACTTTACGCGTGGTCATTCCCACATATTGCAACCCACACGGGCAAGTTACTAAGTATACCACATTAGTGGAGTTGCAATTAGTATGTGCTCTTTGTGTCCACACCTTATTCGGTTCAAGGTCTAAAGTATTGGAATGCCGTGTAAGGTGACAAACACTACAATTGGAGCACGGGTAATGACCTGTTACTCTGGGTAAACCCCACGCCTCAGTCACAGTAGGAAAATTTCTAATTGTAGTTTCTCTTGGGCGTGTATTGACCAAAGTGTCCCTGATGCTGCGACCTCTTTTAAAAGAAAACAATGGTTTCTCCCAGTTTCTGTTATTACTGTTTATAATACGCCAATGTTTGTTTATGCTTTTTTGACAGCATTAGATGCTGAACTGTAGGTGGTGACACAAGTCAAGGGAATTACACTAGACTCTTTCGGAAAATCTTCAAGAAGGACTTCCCTGGGTTGATGTCTTGCCCTTTTGTAACCCTTCGTAAGTATCAAATCAGGGTAACCACGCTTTTTCAGTTTAGTAGTGAGGTCTGTAGCCTGTTGTCGGAAGTCATACAGTTGGCTACAATTTCTCCTTAAACGCAGAAATTGTCCATACGGGAGATTCTCCCGCAAAACCCTTGGATGAAAGCTAGTAAACTCTAAAAGGTTATTTCTAGCAGTCGGTTTGTAGTGAGTCTTAGTCGAGAAATATCCATCGAGTTTAGAGATCACCACATCCAAGAAAATAATTTCTTGTCTGCCAATTGTATGGGTGAACTTTAAATTTAGATCAAGCGTATTAATCCAAAGAAGAAAGGCCCGGAGTGAATCCTCAGATCCTTGCCAAATTATCAAAACGTCATCAATATATCTCTTCCATAGACCTATGGAAGAGATAAAGGGGTTGCTGGCCTCCTGAATATACTTGTGTTCAAAATCATGAACATACAGACCAGCCACACTCGGGGCGAAAGTACTGCCCATGGAAGTTCCGGTCGACTGAAGGTACAATTGCCCTTTAAATTCAAAGAAGTTCTTCTTCAGGGCTAAAGTAGCGCACTTCAGGATGAATTCCTTAGGAGTATTATACTTCCAGGTAATGGTATTCAAAGCTTCCCCAGGACTCTGATGGTATCGTCCTGGGGAATACTTGTATAGAGACTCTCAATGTCTAGTGTCACCAGTATAGTTTCATCCATGTTACATTGTAAGTTTTGTAAAATATTCAGCAGGTTTTTTGTGTCCTTCAAATAGGTTGGCGTTTGCTGGACTAAAGGTTTCAAATAATGGTCACAAAAACGTGACAGCGGCTCCAGAAGGGAGCCAATACCAGAGACAATTGGCCGACCCGGCGGAGGTGTCTTATCTTTGTGTATTTTAGGCAGCGTATAAAAATATGGTACGATGCCATTACCCTCCGTCAGAAAGTCTGCCTCATGTTTCGAAATGTGCCCGTCCTCCACTGCTTTCAGAACCAGGTCTTTAATGCATATTCTTAGTTCTACAGATGGGTCAGTGGTGAGTGGTTGATAGTTTTTTGTGTCACTCAGCAATCGTAGGCATTCCTGCTCATAATCAGTGGTATTGAGAATTACCACTGCTCCGCCTTTATCTGCAGGTTTGATGGTGATAGTGGTGTTACTTTTTAATTGGTCAAGAGCTTGAAACTCAATTGTACTCAGATTTTTGAAAGTGGTTGGTTCAGCAAGATTCTCGATCTCATTGAAGACCGCCTGCTCAAAGGCAGTAATCTCTGCTGATACAGTATGAGGCGGAGGAATAAAAGACGATTTTATTCTCAGGGTGGTGTCCCCTGCATTCTGGTTCTGAGTATCTTTTTCCTTCCCTTCAAAAAAAGCTTTCAACTTAAGTTTGCGGAAAAAATTCGAAAGTTCGCAATGCAAGCGAAATTTGTCCAGTCGGGCTGTGGGAACAAAACCCAGACCCTTTTCTAGTACTCTGGTTTGAGCGTCCGATAGAGTCACATTTGAAAGATTTACAATCAGACTCCCTGAGCACTCGTACCTGCTTGTGGTTGTTTGCTCCGAGTGTGGTTGCCCACTGCATCGTCTTGTCCCCACCGTACTTGTGTCTGCCCTCTTCTCTTGCCTCTTCCTCTCCTGGCCCTCTCTAAAAAGGGGGCCCATATGGGTTAGGCTGATACATCGGATTCGATGCAAAACCCGGGTTCCAGCCCATAGGGGGCATATGTGGGTGTTGATAATGCATAGGATGAATGTTACCCCCTCCTTGCAACGGATACTGTGGCCACATGGGTTGCTGAAAAAAAGGATGAAACCTGCCTCTCATGCCTCCCCTCTGTTTGTTTTTATAGCTCCCACTGCTAGAATTACTACTAGTGGAAGAATTGTCTTCTGAACTTTCTGTGCCAGAGTAGGATTTGTTAGGAGGAGTATAAGCTTCATCCGCATAAGGATAAACCTTGGTGAAAGCAAATTTCTTGACATCTTTCTGAAATTGTGCTACTTTAGTTTGAGTGAGGTTATCCTTATATTCATTAATATCTTTATTGATATCATCCAATCTTTTTTATATCCAGTGAGTGTGGTCTTAAAGTGGGTTTCGGTTTGAACAATTTCCACCATTATTGCTTCTGACAGTCTGACTGCTGTCTTTATAATCAGAACAAGCCAGTCGCGTGTACAACGCCAAGCGATCATGGCCCATTCTTTCCTAAACAAAGCATCTTCAAGAAAAATCCTTGGTGCATTAGTTACCAATAGACCTCTAGGGGCTGTGTTAGTTCGCAGATATTCCGTCAGAATGGTCCCATGTAGAATAGTACGGATTCTGTTTTTCTTTAGTTCCGAAAGTTGGTCCCATTCACTCGTGTGAGTGATAGCCTGTGAGATGGAGGGATCAGCAAATAGAGATGGGCGTGCCAGAATAGCATCAACCTCAGATTCCGAGTATGTGAGACCGAAATTAGCCATCTTTGGCCCTTAGATCATGATACAAATAAATGTAGACAGAGCACAAAAAATCTAATATTAAAAAATAATAATAATATGCTTAGGTATAGTCACTAGATAGGCCAGATCAATTCTTATTCATATTTTAAATGTTCAGACAACTCTCACAGCTATGCGCTGCAGATTATGTATATAACAATAGGAGAGGAAGGGAAAATAAAGGACACTCCTACTCCCCTCAAACTAAGTCAAATAAACAACAGAGGAGTGTAACACTAAAGAGAAGAGCACTCATGTATCCTTCTTCACTGTAGCGTTTTGCTAATAGAAAAAACCTCTTTAGGTTATTCAGAAAGCCCTCACTCACCAACCTGGTTGGTGACATGCTTCATCATCGGGCCCCACCAGGAGTGGCCGAATGCCACCCTAGTGTGCTACAACGCCAGAATTACTGCGGAGCTGGTTCAGTGATTGGTGAAGAGTGAAAAAAGTGAATGTTAAAAAGTCTAACTTGTGTCAAAAAAATCTTTTATTTATTTTGCCAATTAGACTTAGTTAAAAACAAGTGTAGGATAAAGGACCAAATTAAAAGTCCAGATTTATCCCCAGGTGTAGGTCAACATGTTTCTGCCTTTCAGGGACATATCGTCAGGCATTCGTCAGGACCAATATTTATAGTGAATGAACCCGGCGGTATGGGCGCACTAAGGCCCACCCTAACCAAGGGTTACTAGTGTTAAAAATGTTTATCCCAAAACACTAGAAAGATTCCCTCAATTTAGAGAGGAACCGAGTTTATTCTGTGAAGATAAAAAATGACAAACATACACATAGGAGACAAAGAACAACATCAGGTTATTGCGATACGCCCTAGATGAATGTCATAGCAAGAATAACATAGTCGGGTGCTCATCGAGGTGCTGAGGTAACCATAACATGGACACGAGTGTCAAAATTTGTGATCTCGTGCACCTACTCAATTCGCATGATTCCCGTGATGCGAACAAAGGTCGAAAACCCTCGTCGCGCTAAATGGCGTGCATTATTAAAGCAAATGGTGGGCAAAGGAGTGTTCAAATGCCCTGTTAAAATACTGACCTATATGTGTGCTATACCTAGCAGGTCCACATAAACATGGACCAAAACAGAAAACAGAATACACAATAGTGCTCATAGGGCAAAATAATAACACTAAATAAACGAAAAATCTTACAAAAAGTGCTAACTCTCAAAGCACCATGGGTCTCGGGAGATGGGTGATGGCGCTTTGGCACACCCTAAAAGACAAACCATGAATGAGGAAAGACACACAAAAGAGGGGGCACCACACACAGGAGCATACTTAACTTCTGTGGGGTATTACTCACGCCCTGTCCGCCAGGCACCCGTTTGGAACCTGAATGCAATCTCTATAACCGGACCCCGAGGAACAACCGTAGTCCAAATGAACGCTGTTAATAAAGGCCCGGGGAACAAGCGGAAACCGCGGGGTGGGCGTGGTTCCAGCGGTAAGACTCACCAAACCCCTAGGCATCAGAGTTAGGTTGCAAGATCACAACCTAGCCAATCCACACGGACAATAACATAGGAAGCAAGCCAATCAGGGGGATATTTGAAAGGTTGTTCGACTCGTCTCCAATCAGAAGGAGGATAGTATATCCAGTGACTAGAGGCTGGCGCGAGCGTTGTCAAGGCAACGTTCGTGTAATCCCAAACAATTATACATATGAATGTAAGAATAGGCACACCTCATGTGTATGATTCGCAAAAAATTGATACTCAACATGGAGCCTCAACTACAAGTTAACGAAATAGCCAATCCACACGGACAATAACTGTAAAAGCAAGCCTGTAGGGGGGGGGGATATTTAAAAGGTTGTACCACATGTCTCCAACCAGAAGGAGAATAGCGTGTCCAGTGACTGGAGGCTAGCGCGAGCGTTGTCAGGGTAACGTTCGTATGATTCAAACGATTCTCCATACCAATGTAAAAATAGGCCCACCTCATATGTGTGACTAGCAAAATTGATACTCAACATGGAGCATCAACAAAAAATTAACAAACAATTAGTTGCGTCAGTGTCCCGCTCGGAATGGACTGAATAATAAACAGAACAAAGGAGGTAATGGTGATAGTGGCGAGCTTATTCCACAATACAGCAGACAAAAGGAGCATTAACCTTCAAGTAGCGAGACTGCCACAAGTGTTGTCAATTAGAGGAAATAACAACTGAAAAGACTTATAAAAAAACAACAAAGGTACAAAGACCCAGTGTTATGTATTAGAAAGGCACATTCAGCCCCACAAAACAAACTCAATAATCAAAAAGAACTTACAGGGGGTTGTACAAACGAGAAAGTGGGAGAAAGAGAGCGGTCGCAACCAATTCGAAAGCAACCAATTAAGAAGCAAAAATTTTAAAAAAACAGTGATAGATTCACTGTAAAAAACAGAGATTGAGAGGAAATCATAATGATCAAAGGGAAAGGGGCTAATAAGGATGAAGAGTGAAAGTAGTCCCTGTTTTATATGAAAACACTCCCATCAAGCCATTGTAGGACACGTGACCTCATCCAAGTTCAAAGGTCAAGAAGATTAATTCTGCATAACCGTTGCCCAGGGAATATGATCATTCAAGCCAATGGTATTAGTCCCAAGACGGTACACCCATCTTTGTTCTTTCTCAAACAGTGCTTTCTGGGTGTTTCTAGTGCTGGTGACCTGTTCTATCACAGTCCACCTTATGTCATTAGTTGTATGATTGTGTTGCAGAAAATGCTCACTCAGTTTGGTAGTCTCTCGGCCACACCTGATATTGCTGCGATGTTCGCATATGTTGAGGCTCCATGTTGAGTATCAATTTTTTGCGAATCATACACATGAGGTGTGCCTATTCTTACATTCATATGTATAATTGTTTGGGATTACACGAACGTTGCCTTGACAACGCTCGCGCCAGCCTCTAGTCACTGGATATACTATCCTCCTTCTGATTGGAGACGAGTCGAACAACCTTTCAAATATCCCCCTGATTGGCTTGCTTCCTATGTTATTGTCCGTGTGGATTGGCTAGGTTGTGATCTTGCAACCTAACTCTGATGCCTAGGGGTTTGGTGAGTCTTACCGCTGGAACCACGCCCACCCCGCGGTTTCCGCTTGTTCCCCGGGCCTTTATTAACAGCGTTCATTTGGACTACGGTTGTTCCTCGGGGTCCGGTTATAGAGATTGCATTCAGGTTCCAAACGGGTGCCTGGCGGACAGGGCGTGAGTAATACCCCACAGAAGTTAAGTATGCTCCTGTGTGTGGTGCCCCCTCTTTGTGTGTCTTTCCTCATTCATGGTTTGTCTTTTAGGGTGTGCCAAAGCGCCATCACCCATCTCCCGAGACCCATGGTGCTTTGAGAGTTAGCACTTTTTGTAAGATTTTTCGTTTATTTAGTGTTATTATTTTGCCCTATGAGCACTATTGTGTATTCTGTTTTCTGTTTTGGTCCATGTTTATGTGGACCTGCTAGGTATAGCACACATATAGGTCAGTATTTTAACAGGGCATTTGAACACTCCTTTGCCCACCATTTGCTTTAATAATGCACGCCATTTAGCGCGACGAGGGTTTTCGACCTTGTTCGCATCACGGGAATCATGCGAATTGAGTAGGTGCACGAGATCACAAATTTTGACACTCGTGTCCATGTTATGGTTACCTCAGCACCTCGATGAGCACCCGACTATGTTATTCTTGCTATGACATTCATCTAGGGCGTATCGCAATAACCTGATGTTGTTCTTTGTCTCCTATGTGTATGTTTGTCATTTTTTATCTTCACAGAATAAACTCGGTTCCTCTCTAAATTGAGGGAATCTTTCTAGTGTTTTGGGATAAACATTTTTAACACTAGTAACCCTTGGTTAGGTGGGCCTTAGTGCGCCCATACCGCCGGGTTCATTCACTATAAATATTGGTCCTGACGAATGCCTGACGATATGTCCCTGAAAGGCAGAAACATGTTGACCTACACCTGGGGATAAATCTGGACTTTTAATTTGGTCCTTTATCCTACACTTGTTTTTAACTAAGTCTAATTGGCAAAATAAATAAAAGATTTTTTTGACACAAGTTAGACTTTTTTAACATTCACTTTTTTCACTCTTCACCAATCACTGAACCAGCTCCGCAGTAATTCTGGCGTTGTAGCACACTAGGGTGGCATTCGGCCACTCCTGGTGGGGCCCGATGATGAAGCATGTCACCAACCAGGTTGGTGAGTGAGGGCTTTCTGAATAACCTAAAGAGGTTTTTTCTATTAGCAAAACGCTACAGTGAAGAAGGATACATGAGTGCTCTTCTCTTTAGTGTTACACTCCTCTGTTGTTTATTTGAGCGTTATTTAATGTCACGACTTTGAGAACAGTATTTCAAATGGAAAACCTTAAAGCAAATATCCTGGAAAACATATGCTAATTCCAGCAGGAGCCACCGGTGGAGGAGGCGACAGCACTGTGGCAATAGAAATCTTCTTGTGGGTCGAGGGTCTTTCTTCAGAGAGACATGGGTATTGGACCAAAGCCAGATGATGGAGGGGTGCCCTGGTTTGGGTAATCTGTGCACTTTAAGAAGCCATGTAGGGCGAGATTGCAAATACGCACTGATGATATCAGAGCAGAAAGATCTGTCACCGTGGACATCAGGATGGAGACAGGGCAGCAATTATGGATGGCTCAGTGCTTAATTTGAACCAGTGGTTTCGGGTGCTCAGCACTGGCACTTAATTATTAACATCGGAATTTTCATGAGCACCAGTTACGGACACATTAATTTATGGTAGGCACGGGGAGATTATGGGCATATTATCAGAACGGCGTTAGATATCGCCGCTTAGCGGCAGAAAACTGCCACTAAAGCGGCGATAATGGGCTTGATAATATGCCCTTGAGAATTCCAATAGAAGCCCATGTTCTGGTGTCAACATGGGCTTCTATTGGAATTCTCAAGGGCATATTATCAAGCCCATTATCGCCGCTTTAGCGGTAGTTTTCTGCCGCTAAAGCGGCGATAATTTTAACGTCGTTCTTGATAATATGCCCCTAAGTGATTTTCCCAGAATCACAGGATGTTGAGCTGACAATGCCACTCGAACCTGGATCCCCAGCTCCGAAGTTGGCAGCTCTGGCCATTATGCCACATCCTCTCCCCACTTCCATGGTCCTGTTTTAGGCGGCGCTAACAGGAGAAATGGCTGGTGCAATCTGCTTCAATCTGGGATGGCTAGAGGTGTGGCTATTGGGCTAATCAGTAGGCAAATGTGTGGGAGTCCACTACTGAAGTGGTGATGAGAGTAGACAGGAGAATATGGCCTAGGGCTAGGTAGATTGTATCAGTGGGACAGTCAGACACTGGAGTGCTGAGGGGAACAGGCTGGGGAGGGAAGAGGTGGGAGGGTCATTTACTACTAAAACTCAGAGGTAGCAGAAACACTTTTCCTAGTTGTGAAATGTAAGAAATCCAATAGATTCTGGACTGGCTATTAATCATTAGAAGGTCTTTAGAAGAAATGGGAGATTATCACTCTGTAGAAGAAAGTGTAACTTTAGTTCAATAGAATCTGTCATGAATCAATACCACCGTTGAAGAAATCCATCCAAACACAGATGGCGGTACTCCAGCAACAAGCTAATATCACAAAGTGGATATTCCAGACATGATCGTAGCACAATTCAGTCTTCAAACTGAGCGAGACGTGAGCAGCCAAAAACAACCATTGGCAAGGTTCTCCAGACTATGCATGTTGACATACTAGAGTTCAAACATAGCCACCACATTCTAGTTCATGTTTATTCTCATTTGGAATGTGACTCTCACAATGCGGATGTCGTCTTGTTTTGGGAAACATACATCAAACGCTCACCATTTTGGCTTCCATCTTAGAAGTATAGAACTTTATTTAAGTCTGCGTTCAAAATTAATTACATTAAATCAATATATAAGATAAAAATGTTCTGAATGACTAACTGTACAAAACCGTAAATGTACCTCATGCCTGTGCCTACCTACCTTGATTAGCCCCTGTGACTAAACCTCTCCTATTCTGACCACAAGTAATGCATACTGTGTTGATGTTCCTGACACCTTATTGTACCTTTTTGTTGTGGCTGTGACTCCGCAGCTCATCTTTGTTGTAATTGTGCATGCTAAGTACAGCGTGAAAGGGTGCCTTATTTGCAAGGCAGCATTAAGCCATGTTAAGTAAATAAGGCGAAGCGCGGATCACCAGAGGAACATCAAAAAAAGTGACGTTCCTCTGGCGATAGGGGCTTGTAAATCTGCCCCGTAATGTCTAATCTGACTTAAACATAGACTATGCCCATCTGTGAGTTCATATTGGAGTTTACAATCTTAAAAGGGCTTAATCTCAACACTCTTAAGTATATTTTTAATCATTTAGCACCTTCTCCCCTGCCACCAATGAAAGGTTCCGTATTCTTTGGCTGGGGTAAAGTGAGTACCAATGAAAATAGCAGTCTTTGAAGAGGATGTAAAAGAGTATAATTTTCATTATTATTGTGTCCCACTTCATTTTATCATGCTGTTGGGTCTTTTTAATGACATTAGACATTTCGATAGACTGGCGGTTAAAGCTTTCTCAAAAGTAACATCACACTGTTGGAAAGTTCTTTGTTCTATTCAAATACCTTAATTGTTTTCCCCCAATTCAGTTCCCTCGGTCCCTATGTGCTTCCCTGATCCATGACTTACCTTTATCCTGCATTTTGATCTTCGTATGTTAGTTGTCTTCTATCTACCAGGCTTCCTCCTTCCCGGTGCTGTAGTGGCATTCCATCCTTGTTGGGTTCCTGAGTGGGATTCCTGGTACGCTCAGGGACTAGTTACAGCGTATCTCCTGCTTGCACCAGATAAATCCATATGTGTATCCTCTGAGTGTATGTTATCCATTTTTGGCATGATCCCTTCACTGTTGTGTCATCTGTCCTAATATGGTGCTGCAAAGTGGGCTAACTATAGACCTACCGCAAGGTGTCCCATTGAGGTGCTGTGAGGGTAAAAACTCAGAGCTCCTGTAACCAAACAACATGTGCAAAAAAAGAATGTCCAGACCAGTGATTCTCTTTTAAGAAAATTGAAGTATTTTAATGACATTAAAACATGATACAGTACATAAAGAAGAAGTAGTAGTGCACTACTTGGATGCATACTAGGGGCGTCTATAGGGTTCACTGCACAAAGAAACTGAGGGCCAGATTTACTAACCCTTGGTTTGCCATTGCGTCGCGCAAGGCAACGCACGGGCTTAAGTGAGATTTACAAAGCCACGCAAAGCCGCCTTGCATGGCTCTGCATGGCTTACTAAATCCAGAGCGCAAATCGATGTCTTGCCTTATTCTTTGTTGGGAAGGCGTTCCATGGGTGGAGCTTGGCATTCCCATGCATCCACCCATGGAGTTTGATGCAATCCCAGATTTAGTAAGGGTAGTAAACTTGGGATCGCGTCAAAATGGTACGCCTTCCCTACAGATGTGTAATGAGGAGAAATATCTTCATTTCTCCTCCTTGTTATTTTCTCTTTCTAGAAAGTGAAAAATGCCTATATAGATTGTTTTTGTGCAGTAAGGTGTCCCTTCCTGCACAAAAACAATCCTACCTGTAACGCAGGCACCCTTGCACAATGGTGCAAGGGTGTCTGCCTTGGCGCTAGGCAGCACTCAGTGCGTCAGCGTAAGGAGAGAGCAGGAATGCGTCATATCTCAGTAGATATGGCGCATTCATGCTCTCTTCTCGTCAAACTGCGAAGTTGTCTTACTGCGTTGAGTTGCGTCACATTTTGATAAATCTGGCCTCGAAAATCTTAGACTCAAGCAGATGCAGGCTTACCCACAAAAAGTGAAACAGCTTTCCTGTAATCTGAGACCTTTAGGCCACTCCTTAATCCTCGACTAGGCAGTTTATGTGTGCAGGTTGCAGTTATCTTTCATATTTCCACCTAAGTCTATCCAGTCAATCCAAAGCCAGTGCCTGTCAGGCATTGTTGATTTAGCTGATAGTGGTGCAGATTTGAAACTTCTAAGTGCAGGTGCATCTTCCTCTGCAGTGGTCAATGGGGCAGATGCTCTGGTGGACTGTTTCTTGTTTGGGGTGAGGTTAGGAGATTCTTGGGTTCATAGGGTTTGGTTCTGGACCCACTACCTTGGAAATCTGCTTCGTCTGGTCTGATCCTCTCCCCATACTCACAGCTGGTCTTCTGCTCCTTAGGCAAACAGCTCCTGTAGGACAAGAGGCACCCCTTCCATTTTCTCTCTCTCCAGATGTGCAAGCTTCTAGGTTTCAGTCAGAACCACAGCTTCTCCAGCAAGATGTGTAGATATCAGGCAATGTCCCCTCACTTCTGCAAGACTTTCTCTCAGCGATACTAACCCTGGGTCAGAGCTGCTCTTGGAATACTTTATGCAGTACCCTTGTCATTGGTCAGTGAAACAGCCTGGAATTGAAGTACCTGTAGGAAGATTTGGGCCCCACTTTTCTACATAGTTTCCAGGCAGAGGATGTGGATCCACTGTCTACAGTTCAGGTTCCTTTATATAATGCTATCTTGTTTCTGCAGTGCAGACAATTATTTAGGTAAGGTGATGCCTCTCACAATAGCTAGTGATGATGCTAGCTTCAAGCAGGAGTATTCTTAACATGTGCATAATTAGTGTGAAGTCATGCACCTGACTGTTATTAGAGGTCTTGTGTCGACCACTCAAGGAAAGACAAAAGGCTCAGGCCCTGCCAAGAAACTTTTGTCTCTCTAACAACCAAATCTGCTGACTCACCCACATTCCCCTACCACCACCCAAATGAAAGTGCTCAGGAATGGCTTATATGCAATCCCCAGCTAAATAGGTCACATGGAATTTCTAAAGGCAGCCCTGTCTACTTCCTTTCCACACTTCAGTGTCGGGAGCTACACTCCCCATGCAGGCAACACACATCCACTGTTAGGGAAAGCTGTTTAAAAAAAGATGAAGCCAAACAAGAGGACTTCCTATGTAAATGGGCAATTTGAAATGAAGTGACTTCACTAGAATTCCCATCATTCATCTGCACAGAAAGTAAAATCACAGGATTTCCCATCATCCATCTGCAGAAGAAGTAACATCACTGAATTTCCACCAAAACCGTCTTTAAAAGAAGAAGCCAAGCAAGAAGACTTCCTTTCCCATTACCCATTTGCAGAGGCAGTGACATCACTGGAGCTCCCATCATCCATCTGCACTGAAAGTGACAGCACAGGATGTCTCATCATCCATCTGCCCAGGAAGTGACAGCACTGATTTCTTGCCAGAACTGTCTTTAAAAGAAGAAGCCAAACAAAAGGACTTCATTTCCCATCACTGGATTTCCAATTATCTGCACAGGAAGTGATATCGCAGGATTTCCCATCATCCATCTGCACAGGAAGTGACATCACTAGTTTCCTCCCACAGTGCCCTGTGCTCCTCTGTCCTCCCAGAACCTATTTAATGGTGGCTGCAATGATGATGCACAGCGGGTGCGGCGTTGGCGTGCGCCTTCAAGCCCGTCTGTGCCTGGAACGGACCCGGCACCAGGAACCCTGGTTCTCCTCCTACACACCGCTACCTAGCTGTGCTCTGTAGTGCTCTTAACCATGGCCGCTGCTCGCCACACTGCTACCACACAACGTGAAAGGAGCATTAACATGCACCTCATGCAAGCTCTCATGCACTCTCCCACACCCTACACCCACCACTCGCACATCAAAAGCACCCAGCACCTCACTCGCTCACACTCACACAAACCAGCAACCCGCTCATGCTCAATCAGACCAAATACCACCCAAACAACACGCCACATTGGCATGTATGCTCCTCAACACCCGCTCACTCACCAAACACACCAAAGAGATATGGGACCTATTACATGTGTTGTAGGGATTCTGCACATACACAGAGCTATGCACAGGATAATAGGACCTCGGAGTATAGTGGTGAGCCAACCATACACCTTAGTACCCACAATCCCAACCCGACTAGCATTAGCGTCTCATTAGCAGCACAGCTACCAATGATTAGACAACCCAGAACACGGTCTCTCTCTCTCAGGACTTGCGGGAGCAAGGACACCCTTTCGTAACTCACTCATACCTGTCCACAACGTGCGTAATAAGAGACACTGTATAGTTTAAATGTTTATTTCAACTATCGTGCTCTAAGATACAGTACACATGCCAGTACTATCAGCATAATGCATAAGAATAAAATAATAAGCATAGTTACAATTCCATAGAATACAAACGGGGACAACATTTTATAAAGACAGTGGCTATAGGGCTAAATGACCTGTCCACCCTCCCCGTGCTAATAACTAGTTTATTATAAAAACAGAAGACCTCTGGGCTTTGGCTGGCGGACCCTCAAACCTCAAGATCTAGATGCAAGGTTTACATCCTTAGACAAGCACAGCTCTTCTCTCTGGAAAGGTTTTTCTCCAAGTGTCTCCAACATTGAAATCACAATATTAAATGCACACGAAATTCTCCAGTGCAGCTGCAATCAGTGTTATGTCTAAGTGCGAGGGGCTGACCAGATCAGCAAGAACAAGGGACATTGTTTTTCGACCTTGTACATGATGTGCAGACACAACCCAAAGGGAACAGGAGGAAAGGTGATAAGCAAACAGTTCTAAAATAGCAAAGGCACGAAGTAACGTGCGCAAAGAGGCATCATGGCAGCCAGGCCTAAGCTAACTTAGCAATGCAGTCCATGAGTCCACAAACCACACCACACCCTCCCCTGGTCAGTCCACGGGCGAAGACAGAGTTCAAATAAATGGAGCAGAATGGCAAAGTCAGTTGCGGAATAGTCCCCAAGGAAGGACAACAAGAGGGACTGAAAAAATAAATAAAAACATAGAACAGAAAAATCCAGTGGGACAGGACGCTGAACGTGGAGATCCCCTAATCAAATAGAGCGTAAGTGCAGAAAAACACCACACCTTCCAAGAGGACATCGTTGGAATCGTCAGAAAAAAGAGACGCCATCCAGTCCAATAAATCAAAACTGCATTCATGTTCCTCGCAAGAGGGAGCAGCAAACAGCATTGCGGGTCAACTTGCGTGATACTCAATATAGCTTTGTTGTAGGAGATTCTGAGCAGCCGCCCAGACATCCCATTGTGCCAAAATTCCAAGTGCAGCCGCACGCGCCATGTAGCCAGGTCCGGAACAGTCTCGTTCATGGGCCTCTAAGGGACCCACCAACTGGACAAAATCCGGGCGAGACAGAGACGTATTGGAAAGGCAATAATCCAAGGACCACGAAAAAGGACATCGGATGCAAGACATCACAGGTTGCACGCAAGTGAAATACGCAAAGCGAAAAGAAAGTCTATAGGAGACACCAAGGATCGCCAACGGCAGAACGCCGAAGCCAGCGAGGAGGCGTTCACGGAGCACCCGAAGGCGACTGTGGTTGAGGTGGGCTCCAGGAAGTGCAGCCATTGCGTAGCAAACAGACCAATAGCAAGATACCAGCCGCCAAGGCGAGGATCAACGGAAAGCCGCCAAAGATGCTGGAAAAAATGGAATGAATAAAAGCCGGTATTACACCAAATATAGTTTGAAAAGAGGTAACAAGGCCAGAACCCACACATTTAAAAAAGTGCACAAGACCTTCGGTGCGAGAAGCATTGAAAACACGGTGAATCAGTTCACCGAAATGTTGTGGGAGGTTGGTGTTCAACAGGGCCTGTATTTCACTGTGGGTACTCGCCACCTGGAGAATGAACGTCTCCCGGGCGGATGTGAGCATAACCTCCTGATTCAATAATAGTGCCTTTATTCTGCTCAATTTATTGAAATCTGCCTTCAAAGTCGGAATGGAAGGCCAAATGGAACTATCTACGATGCCGTGCGGGGAGGAAAAAGCACATTTTTGCAGCAGACAACTCTGTGGGAAACTGTTACAATATAGGGTATACCGGCAAGCATGCCACAGCAGTCCTGATTATTTAGAAGGAGATAGCTACCATTTGCAAGCACAGTGAAAGTAGGAGAGATAGAAGGCGCAGGAATGCCCTTTAGAACACAAGCAAGATTCGGAGCCGAAACATTACAAGCTCCGTGCAATTTAATGTGTTTACAAACAAGGGAATCGCATGACTCCCCCGTGAGAAAAACTTCCTTCCCGTCCCGAAGACATTTATACATGAAAGGCAGGGACCAAAGTTCATGCAGGAAAGCACTGCCCAAAGGCTGAAAGCGGCCAACAGGATAATGTTTCATGCAAGAACCGAACTCAAATAAAGAAAAAGGCAAAGTGATTACCCCGTGTACTAACCACACAGCAGAATCTAATTCTGCCACTGAGAATGGTAAGGGCTCTAGTTTCTCGATATGTAACAGAGTGTATCCTGCGTCTTTCATGGACATGAACTGCTGTTTTTCAGTCAAATTAAAAGGTAAGAATAAGGCAGAGGTGTTCAAAAAGTGCCAAGGAACCTTCCCCATTTTAAGGGTTTGCATAGTCCATGCAAACTGCATTACTGAACGCAATTGATTTTGACCATGATATAACACAGAAACATAATCTTGTACAATATCAACAACAGAGGAAACAATATTCTCTAATGTGTAAATGCGGGAAGACAGGGTATTAATACTACTGTCAACAACAGCAAGCACTTTTTCTAAATTTGCTTGATCAATTTCCCGAAGACGGGAAGCAGCTTCAATTTGCGAAAGCTTCCAGAGTTCATTGTAAGTCTCATAAATGAATCTTTTTGGTCGAGGACCACGAGGTCCCAGAACAAAGTCGGACAGATCAATGTTACCTGATAAGAGGGATAGATGTTGTTTAACCGAATCTAAGGAAGAGTGCTGCAACCACTGTTTACATAATTTACCAACAGAATATGTTGTAACAGGAATGGAAAGGGTCAGCAGGGAGTTTAGGACGGCAAGATGGCTGCTGACTGACCTCAATGAGAGCTGCTGCCGGGTCTCTCCTCTCTGCTCGCGCTTAAGGATGAAAATCTGAAAGGGGAAAAGAAACGCTTACCTTTTGGCCGGTATGAGGTTGCTGGACATCGGCTTTTTGTTTAAAACCAGATCGCTCTCTACCGTAATCTGCTCCTTATCTCGTGGCTTCTGGCACTTCTCCTGTACTCCTTGGGCGGACCGCTGCTTGCTTGCCCGGAATATGGCTCCAAAAACTGTCAAGGTTACTAAGGCTTCCAATCTTCCTGGGGCGGCGTGTGCCGGTGTTGGAGGAGTGACCGGAGCTCCGGGCGCCAACATCGTTGTTAACCCCGCTTTACGATCAGCAAGGGCTCCGATCCATTCACGGCGTGCTGGCCAATTCAAGGGAACAGACGGCAGCGGAAAAGACGCCAGTGTCTCTAATGAGAGCCGGCTTCCCCCCGCAATTGTGGACACTCCGCTAAGGCAGACTACGGTGATTGAAGCCTTCTCCCTGGCTTCGTCCATCGCACCCGCTCCCGCTCCCGCTGACACCATCCTGGTGTCAGAAAGCATTACAAACCGCTCGCTTCCAGGAACGGAGGCTCCCACGGATGACGAACATCAAGGAGAGCTGCATCTGGAAACCGGTCTGGAGCAGGGTTTGTCAGCGGATCGGATCCTGTCTGCAATGGATCTTCAGGTAAATGACTTGAGTTCAATGACGGCGAATTCTGGGGGCTCTGAACCGGCAAACTCAGATGCTCTTGTTCTGGTTACCGCGGGTGCCTCTGAAGGCGGTAACCTGTCAGAGCCCCCTACAGGTTTCATGCACAAAGTAACGATGAGCGGCAAGAATAGTACTAAAGCTACCAAAGCTATTAGTGGAGCAAACAGCAAATCCCCTCGTGCTGCACTAACTCAATGTGCTCCTTCATCAGAATCTATAAGTCGTGGCAAAGGCAAAGTTAAGGGTCCTGAACGGATGCATGGATCCCCCGAGGGGGATCAGTTTTACTCGCTCAATGACGATTCAGAGTCACTGGCTTCGAGTGACGCTATCTCCTCAGAAGAGACCGATACTGGAGGATCTTCCATGGTGCTAAAAACCTGCCGCGCAAAGGCTGTTTTTTCAAAACATAGATCAAGATCTAGAAGGAGCCCGGCTAAAGTGGCTGCCGCAAAAAAGCTGGAATGGGATTATGCCGCTACTAGTCAGGTTTATGATACTGATGCTGATGCGCAGGCTGGATCTGGTGGTTCAACTGCTCCCCCTGGTCTATCAACCCCGCCAACGCTGGACCTAGTTTACTCCACATTAAAACAGATGCAGGGGGAGGCAAGAATAGAAAGCAGAAGATCACATCAGGCTACCAAAAAACTGCAAATTTCCATCCGCAAGGCCAACAAGCTTTGCACAGAAATGGCAGAGAGAGTCACTCACGTGGAAGATAGAACAGTGGCGTTGGAAGAGGAGGTCGCAAAAATACAGGAGTCCATTAACTTGCAGGAGAAACAATCCATTGATGTTGCCTGGAAACTCGAAGATTACGAGAACCGTCAACGGCGGAACAACGTCCGCCTACTGGGCATTGCCGAAAATTCAGAAGGGAATGACATAATGGCCTTTGTAGTGTCTTTGCTAAAAGGGGCACTCCCGGAGCTTGCCCAGTGGAATTGGGAAACGGAAGTTCAACGGGCTCATCGCTTCCCTATGATCCAGAGAAAAACAACGAGCGCAGGCATAATGAGCAACCCAGAGCCATTCTGATCTATATCGGAAACTTTCTTCTCAGACAGGCTATAATGGATATGGCCAGACCCAATTCCAAACGGACATTTGATGGTCATACGTTCTTTGCCCGCCCTGATTTCTGTCATGTTACCGTTGAACGCCGCTGGAGGCTTCGACAGATGATATCCGCGTTTCAGGGGTTGGGCTCTGAAGCATATTTATTGTTTCCTGCCCGTCTTAAAGTTATTACGAGCGGGCGGATACGAATGGTTTCATCAGAGGTAAAAGCTCAAGAACTCCTGGCAGAACTGAAGGATGTAGGAGGGCGGGGGGCCTCAGGACAATAAGCTGACTGGGATTTACAGGATCGCTGTGGGCTGAAGTGATTTCTATTTCTCTCTATTTGACTTACATTATTGAGTTCGGTTGCACTTAAGCAGTGATACCTGCTCATTGATTGATGTATATTTTTATGAATCTGGGGTGCTGGGTCGGATTGACCTCCTTCCTAGCTAACATAGGGGTGGGCGTTTGTTGTTTATTTTTTTTTATTTTTCTGCGGCAGAGGGGTAGGGTCTCGGTGGCAGCTCGAGATGTGGGATTAGTAGCCACACATAGGTCACGGCTGACCTATTTGCCTGTTTGGGTGGTTGGGGTGGGGGGGGCTGGGCTGCTGTGGGTGGGGGTGGGAGGGGGTTGGGGCAAGGTCTTCAGGGTAGTAGGTTTCAGCACTGCACAAAATACTGTTTGAGGAATTTTTCAGATACTAGCCTTGATGGATATAGGCTATTGCATATTTCTAACTTGGAAGGAGTGGCCATGGCCATCTCGGGGAAAAACGTAATACATAAGCTGTTTGAAATGACAGGGAATCTATTTAACATCGTTTTATGTATGCATTAAATATCAGATTTGTTACAATTAATATATGTGGGCTCAATGACCAACTTAAGCGACAACGGGCGGCTATAATCTTGAAAACAATGCGGGCAGATGTCTTGTGCGTTCAGGAGACACACATAGAGGGGGATCGGTCCAGAATTTTAGAGCAACTCGGTTTTAGGCTTTTGGTGGCAACTAAGCAGGGCACTAAAACTAGAGGGGTTGCTATCCTTACTTGTAGGAAAGATATTATTGCTAAAAGAGTTTTATCAGATAGATGGGGGCGTTGGGCACTAGTAGAATGCTCTATTCAGGGGATGATAGTTACTATATGTTCAGTTTATGGATCAACGGCAGATGATCCGGAGATATTGGAGCTGCTGGACGATGAATTAGTTAACTGGCCCGCTCCGTTTATAGTCTGTGGCGACTTTAATATCAATGGGCTTGGGGGTCTCTGGGATACTGCCGCTGATAAATACACCGGCCGTAAGAAAAAGGTTTTTAGGGCACTCACCAATTTAGTTAATAATCACGGCCTTATCGACTTATGGGATCATTTAGCTAATGGGGATAATGGCTGTACGTTTTACTCCGCCCTCATAACGCTATCTTTAGATTAGATTATTTTTTTGTCTCTCATTCTCTAGTTCATCAGGCGAAAATTCAGAAATCCCCTCGGATACTGTCAGACCATAATCCTCTTGTTCTCTCGCTAACTTTCAACCAAAGAGAACAAACTGAGCGAACTTGGACTTTTGAAAGAGGGCTATTATTTGATCCGGATTATGTTCATCATATGAAGGGTTGGATTAAGGCCTTCTTTGATATAAATCGGCATAGTACATCTGTCGGCGTTGTCTGGGACGCTTTCAAAGCGGGCGTAAGAGGGGAGACACTGAGTTTTAGTGTATCCAGGCATAGGAGGTTGTCTCTCCTGGAGGAAACACTTTATAAAAATCTAACTAGGATTGAGGAGGAATTGGTTGCTGCCCTAAAAGCTGGCTTAGCTACTGATTATATTTTGCATCGGCTTGCATGGGCCAAAGCAGAAATTGGAGAACGCGCTGCTGTAAAAGCATCTGAATGCTTCCTAGCAAAAAGGGAGCATTGCCATGAATTTAGCGAGAGGGTAGGTCATACACTCGCAGTTAGACTTCGACAAAGGAATGTAAGGAATGACATAAATGAAATTATTGATGATGTCGGTAATTTAGTTATAGACCCTTCTGGTATCCAGGCTGTATTTAGACAATTTTATGATCGCCTATATGGTGAAGGCCCTCAGGTCTCACAGAATTTAATTCAGAACTTCCTTAGTGGCATACCGTTACATAGAATTGAACCCCAGGAGAGGGAGAAATTAGATGTAGTTTTGACACAGGAAGAAATTTTTGAAGCATTAAGAGATCTCCCCTCAGGTAAGGCTACTGGACCTGACCAGATCCCTCTTGAGTTCTATAAAATTTTCTGGGATGAGTTGGGAGCAGTTCTGGTTGAAACTATTCTATGTGTTCAAATTGGTGAGCCGGCCCCTGCCTCATGGGCAGGTGCCGATATTATAATTTTTTTAAAGAAAGGGAAGCCACCTCAGGAACCTGGATCATATAGGCCTATTACTCTTATAAACAGTGATGCAAAAAGTTTTTCAAAAACCCTTGCCACTAAATTGAACAACATCATTGCAGAAACCATTCACCCATGTCAGCATGGGTTTATACCTGGGAGGGGGACGACGGAACATACGCGTCGGGTAATTACTTTATTTGATGCAGCAGAAGTCTCAGGAGACCCGATGGCTTTCCTGCTTCTGGATGCAGAAAAGGCTTTTGATAGGGTCTCCTGGGGGTTCCTATGGGAGGTAATGAAATGGTTCGGAATCGGGTCAGGGTTTATCAATGCTATCCGCGCTATGTATTTGGCACCAACAGCACGCTTGAGAATAAATGGGAAGTATACGGCGCCCATTATGATAAAACGGGGTACTCGGCAAGGTTGCCCATGCTCACCTTTGCTTTTTGCTATTTATATTGATCCACTATTACGGCTTCTTGCAGCTTGTCATGAAATTGAACCAATGCGGTTTCATGGCATAACCACCAAAGTACTCGCTTATGCGGATGATATCGCATTGGTCACCCCCAAACCATTAGAAGCAATCGCTGCTGTTGAAGAGCTGGCATTTGTATTTGGCGAGCTTTCTGGGTATGCTCTAAATAAAGGGAAGACTCAGATAGTTACCAATTGCTTGATAAACTTATCGGATCCTCGGATGTCTGACTCAGCGGTATACTAAGGTATCACTATTACTCCTGAACTGAAAGATGTGGTTGCAATAAACATTAATCCCATAATTCAAAAGGCCAGAAAAGATTTTGACAAATTTCATAATTTGCACTTGTCACTGGTAGGGAGGTGTAACGTGATTAAAATGGTATTTTTGCCCAAAATACTTTATCTGTTTAGGGCTATACCACTAGAATTTGGGAAACAATGGTTTAATGAGCTAGAGCACTTGGTCAATCGTTTTGTGTGGGCACACGGTAAGACAAGGAGGGCTTTACGCTTTATGACTCTTCCCTTGGCTAAAGGAGGTTTGGCATTACCTGATTTAAAATTTTATTATTGGGCTGCTGCACTGCAATATATGGGGGTTTTGTTTGGTGGGTGCTCCGAGACCTTAAATGTTGCAGAAAGACTTCCGGATGTTTATAATTTATTGATGGGTGAAGAGGCCCTGAATAGCTTTATGAAATTCAGTGAACCAAGCTACTACAAGAGAATGAAATTTAAAACCTTGTACGCTGCTTTTAAAATCTGGGCTGCCCTTAAAAAAAAACTCGGTTTAGGTAGGCTACATCATTATACTCATATGATTGGCAACCCAACACTGCCAGAAATTTTTTCTGATCAAATTATGGTAGAATGGGGTGTGCTTGGACTGCTGAAAGTGGGTGATTTAATGGGCCAAGGGGGAATTTATCAATTTCGGGATATACAAGACAAATTTAGTATTAGTTCCAAAAACTTTTTTAAATATCTCCAAATAAGAAGTTTTCTCTCTAAAAGGATGGGCGGTACAAGGGGCTTCGAAAAGGTTCGGATTATAGATATAATAAGAACAGGGATGGATTGCTCCATTAAAGGAGTTTACTCGGAACTTATAATACTCAAACAAGATGATTTGGCAAAACAGACCGAAAAATGGATAAACCGGTTGGGCAATGACTCAGTTAATTTCTTAGAGTCTCTTGAGCTGGGGCATACAGTTCTGTGCTCTGCCGCATTACAGGCTCAGCATTATAAAACAATGTTCTCGCTTTACTATACCCCAGCCAAAATAGCACAGTGGGGTGGTCTTACGGGAATTAGCTGCCCTCGCTGTAACTCATTAGATGCGGATGCAATTCACATGTTTAGTACCTGCCCACGTCTTGATTTAATAAAGACATCAATAATGGTTTTCTTTGATCATACTCTTGGTCTTGAGGTTAATCTAACCCCAACGCTAATGCTCTTAGGGGTTGATAATTCTCAAGGGCAGCTCCCTCATTCCCGCTTTCTATTTCTTGCTATGGTTATACTTCGGATCTGTATTGCTACGGCCTGGCGTGATCAAACTGCTCCTACATTTCAGCACTGGCTTGCCCGGCTACTAGCAACGTTTAATCTTGAAAGGGGAATTTATGAAAGACGGGGAAAAAGGGGGAAAATCTTGGGTAAAATAATTTGGGACCCTATATATAAATGGAAGGAATCACAATCTTGATTGGCTTGTGCTTAATATTTAACATCAGTTAACTTAGAATTGTAATAGCCATGTTTTTCCTTTCTTCTTTTTTTTCTTTCCGTTTACTTTCCCTTTATGCGGTCACCATAGTTACTCTAATGGAAGCTAAAAATCTGCTTCTGCTTGTTTGTTTTTCTCCCAATTTATTATGGTCTTTTTTTTCTTTTTTTTTTTCTTTTCCTCTCTGATTTGTTTCCTTTTAGTTTTGATTTTTTGTTGTTTAATATACATTGATGTATGGTAAATCTAGAATGATTAATCCTCAAACAATATTGATTTGTATACTGAAAAACTGTGCTGTTTATTTTAAAAAATGTGCAATAAAACGTATTAAAAAATAAATAAATAAAAAAAAAAAAAAAAAAAAAAAAGAATATGTTGTAACAGTACGAGAGTCAGAAAACCTGGGGTCCGGCCTATCCTGTTTATAACCAGGATCTGTGTCATGAAAACGCAGTTGGCAGGCATTGGACGCCATGGGCCAAGCCAACCCATGACTGAACAATCGTAGACATGTTGAATGAATTGTTCTGGAACAAAGCTTGCAAAGTTACAATGGAAATATTGAAAAGCAAGCTTTCGTTGGGAGTGGAAGATAATACAGGAATGGAAGGTGCATTTAATTGTTTGGAAGTAGCCAAACCCCAACACGTTGTTTGATAGATGGTTTGATTCAAAAATAGAATCTGGGCTGGGATGAGGCAAGCAGAGTGCAAGGCTTCTGTGCCTTGTACCTGCCATGCTTTGGAGCCCCAGATAGATTTTAAGTCAATGGTATCCCGCCAATGTCCATACCCACCCACAGATAAGGCATTTAAAAAGGAACCCAAATAAAGCAATTTGGTATGGGTCAACAAGATTTTTGAGTAGATGAAGTGTTTAGCTTAAAATAATAGGACCCAGGGTTCGACCTATTAAAGTCTGTAAAATAAGTAAACTTATTTCTAAGAGTCTGGGAGCTACCTGGTAAAGGGTCGGACAATGTTCCCATTGTGTGTAATTAAAAGGACCCCGAAGGGTACTTGGTTTATGGAGAAAATGGTTACCCCAATGCTGGTAACAGTATAAGTCGGCATAATTTGCAGAATTTAAATACAAATCCTCAGCATTAAAAGCAGCATAATATTTCAAATCAGAAAATAACGATTCGACAGCATGTACATCCCAATCGTCAGAATGAATATTACTTTTTACGACATCACCCATTGAAACACGGAGGACATTTGGTACATTAACAATCTCGGTTGGGCCATGAATTTGGAAATTTACTGCATCCCATACGATGCCATCAGCAACTGGGAAACGCTGAAATGTTCACAAATGTGTGGTCCCGCTTCATGATGTGAGATGAAGAATGTGGAGCCAAAGTTCCAGCGACACAGTTCACAGCAGAGCGTTCTGGTAAATAGTGACCATTAATGAGTAGAAAAGACTGTGACAAAGTCAATGGACATGAACAGAAAAATCAGGAATAGCACCAACCAGATGTATGTCCATGGGGGAATCAAAAAATTGTCTCTAAACCAGGATACAAAAATACTGAATCTGGATGGGATAAGTGCTGAGGCGGAATCCGAGTCAAAAGAATAACGTGTTGGTCTCAGTGGCGTTGTTGGTAAATGAGCCACGGACTCGGTGGCGGGATAGGTATACTCGGTCTCCTCGTTGCAGGGGGAATCTGGGTCTTCTAGCAGGCGATCAGGCAAATCTACCATCTCAATGGCAACATCAGTGACCGTTCGGTAAATGACAGGACAAGAGACCGCTGGTGTTACACTATTCAGGATCGGCCAGATGTTGTAACTTGACATTTTCCACTGAGATGTATGGTATTTTCCATCAATGACTCCCCGGCCTCCATCCACGAATGCCAGTCAACAATGCTGTTCATCCGTGACTGGATGAACAGCAACCAATTAAAATTGAATCCAGATAAGACAGAACTGATCCTCACGGGAGGCTCTCTTAACCCCTGGAATTCCCAGTTCTGGCCTAAAGAACTGGGACAACCCCCGACCCCATCTAATCAGGCTAAAACTCTGGGAGTCATAGTCAATAGCGATCTCACCATGAAAACACAAATAGGATCTGTAATTTCTGCCTGCTTCTTCCAATTAAGGAAAATAAAGAAAATAAGTAGATTCCTAACTCAGGAAGCAAAACTGCAGGCAGTCCTTGCCATGGTGATCTCGCATATTGACTATGCTAACTCCTTATATTTTGGAATCCCGGCCTATCTCATTCACCGTCTCCAACTGATACAGAATCAGGCGGCCAGACTGATTCTACAGGAAAACAAACGTCAACACATCTCTCCCTTTTGAAGAAACTACATTGGCTCCCTATAGCACAGAGATGTGCATTCAAGACGGGATGCATCATCTTTAAATCCCTGAATGGCAGAAACCCCAAATTTATTAACAGCCTGATTGACAGATACAATCCAACTCGCAATCTAAGATCCGCTCACATGCATCTCCTGACAACACCCTCTTTTAAACAGAAACGATTTGGCGGATCCAGGTTCTCCACACTGGGTCCAAGATACTGGAACTCTATGCCCCTAGAGATCAGATCCTGTACAGATTTCATAACTTTTCGTAAACTTCAAAAAACATGGCTCTTTAAACAGGCATTCGCGTAATTCGTGGAATTCGTGCATCACTTGAACAACGTGTATTCATCTCCTTCCTGAGCAGCGCCAAGAAACCAATCTGGTGTACGAGCGCTATATAAATTAGGTAAAAAAAAAAAAAAAAAAAAAAAATGTATCTGTTTTCCTTGCGACCAGGAAGCGGTGGTAAGATGACTGTACGAGTACCCTTCAAGCCAAGGACTGGAACCGGTGCACGATAAGAGGGGCCAAATTCTTTTTTGTTCTCCACCTTCTCTCGGACCAGGTTTCCAACTTTCGGAAGCCAGCCGGCAACCGGAATCTGCAGCGCAGCGTCTGTGGCTGAAGGTAAATGTGCAATTGCTAGTTTGTCTCGGGCTTCTTGTAAGTCCTGTAACATAGTAGAATGATTATCTACGTCAAAGATTGCGGATTGCGCCGCCATGTCTAGACCATCAAGGTCAGGCACAAACATTCTTATGCCAAAGAGCATTTCGTATGGGGTCCGCCCACCCAGAGGTCTTCTAGGGAGATTATTAAGTGCACGTTGTACGCTATACAAGTGGGCCAGCCAGTTCCTGCCAGTACCTAAAACTCTAGCTGTCAAGGATTGCTTTAAGTCACGGTTCATTCGTTCAACAATCGAATTACCCTCAGGCCGATATGGAGACGAAAATTTCACCTGCACCCCCAGTGAACCCATTGCGTCCTTGTAAGCCTTAGAGGCGAACGCTGGACCCTGGTCAGAATGGAAGGTGCCGCAGGCGAAAATTCCAGCAAAGACACGCAAATCCCTGATGACATTTCGAGCATCAGCACTCCGTTGTGGCCAGACCCATATGAAACGTGTGCACGAGTCTACTGCAACTAAGATGTATTTATATGCAGTGTCAGACGAGAATGGACCGCAGTGATCCAGGTAAACACACCCAAAAGGTCTGTTTGAGATGCAGAGCAGTGTTTGCAGTGGTCGTGTAACCGTAGAAGGCTTAATTTGTTGACAAACGTCACAAGAAAGCACATAAGTACGGGTTTGTTTATATAAACCACGCCACCAGTAACGCTGCTGCAAGATGGAAACCGTCGCAGACACGCCGGCATGAGCCGAAGCCATTCCTTCGTGTGCAGCAGTTATCAAGGAAAGTCTGCGGTCCGCGTTGGGAATCAGCCGATCCCCAACGTCCGGAATACTTACATAAGGAGTCTGATTGGGACTTAAGAGATAAGAGTACTTGGAAGGGAAACCCCTTGGGTAATTAGCACCTTCCTTTGTTGCAGCTATTGCTGCTAAAATATCTTTATCTATTTTAGTCATGGATCTTGTAACTGCTGCTACTGTGCACGTTGCTACTGCTGATTTGGCAGCCTCATCTGCCAAACCGTTACCGACAGCGTGTGCGCCCACACGCTGGTGGCCAAGTGTGTGAACTACCTGTGTGAGAGGCAGACGTTGTTTCAGATCTGCAACTCGAACCCAAAGCATTTTATGCTTAATTGTGCTGTCTTTAGCATCTCTATAGTCATTTTGTGACCAAAAGAATAGATTGTCATTGAAAGACTGAACACAGTAGTAAGAATCGCATACAATAAGGGTAGTCACATCTGGATTAGCGAACTCAAGGGCGAGCACCAAAGCGCGCAGCTCGGCTAATTGTGCAGTACTGTCTCCTAGTGCCTGAGTATGCACTACAGTCTGTTTGAACTCACCGTTCACCATAGTACCTGCAACAATAGCACATGCTGCTGAATAAGCATGCTTGGAACCCGTGGCCGGTTGTGCCGAACCATCGGTATAGATAATACATTCGTACTCCTCAAGCGGTAGCAAAGACAGAGGAGGAGGATGAACAAATTCATACTGTAGAAACTCCTGTGTCTGAAGTGAAGAATCAAAGATAAAAGTGACATCCGGGGATGTCAGAGATGTAGCCCATTGTATCCAACGGGGGTGCAAAGCCTTAGAGTTCGGTACACTGGCTTTCGTCACTGCCTCAAGGGCAGGATATGGTGTTACCACCAAAATGCGTTTTCCCTGTGCCAGTGCGCGTTCCTTTAGAATCGCCATTTGCACTGCTGTTAAAACTTTTTCCACAGAGGAAAATCGCAACTCTGCCCAAGTGTAAAGATGTGACTTGTATGCAATAGGTACTGTGTCACCTTCGTTAAAGGTTAAGTACGTGAAACCCACTGTCCCTGGTATGATTCTAATCACCAGGTTGGTGTGGTTGTCACCTGTCAACAAGAATTTAGATTCAAGTAGATCAGACTGCAAAGACTGCAGTATAGAGGAATGCTCGGGAAGCCAGCAGGACTTCGAAAAGTTAGGTTGTATCAAGGCATAAAGAGGCTTAATACGCTGGGCATATTCGGGAATATAAGTACGCCCGAAGTTCAGAAAACCCAGTAAAGACTGAAGTTTCTTCAGTGTGGTTGGAGGGCACAAAAGTGCGCATTTCTCCAAGAAATGAGGGGCTAAGCCCTTACCTTCATTGTTGAGCTCATAGCCCAAAAACAAAACTGTTAATTCAGCAATGTGAGATTTGGCAAAGTTAAACTTGTAACCCAAGACCGCAAACTCGAGAATAATGCGGTCCACTCGGGAAAGATGCGGGTATAATTCGTCGTCTGTCAGGTAAATATCATCGACATACGAACATGCATCTGGGTCTATGCCGTCTAACAAAGAGACAACACGGGCAGCGAATACACCTGGACTGTTTTTGTAGCTCATAGGGAGACGCCGGAATTTGAATTATTTACCACCGGAGGTAAAAGCGCTCCATTGGCTACACTCCGTGGCTAAGTTGTGCTTGTAAAATCCATTGGATAAGTCAAGTGTCGTTTTATATTTTTTATGAACAAGACTGTCTACAAGTGCAGAACTATGGGTATTTTGCACCGCAAAGGTCCGACAATGAGAGTTCAAATGCCGGTAATCCAATACTAGGCGGTACGATCCATCGGGTTTAGAAACCGCGAAAAGGGGATTATTCATGGGTGATACGCATGTTTCTATTACTCCTTGATATTCTAACTGTGTCAGAATCTCGGAAACGGGACCTTTAGCTTCCCGTTTGATGGGATATTGGGGTTGTGGCTGTGGCAGCGACCGCAAAGGTATTTCATGGGAGGGTGAATCCTCATCCTACCCCACGTGATTACGGTATAACGCCGGAGCCAAGGCTACAGCCCATTCAACTGCAAGTGCCTCCGCTTTGTCCTTGGGGACATGGCGAGAAAAGCTTGGAAGGATTACCTCCTCCCCTTTACAAGCAGCAAGTACGAATGGGGGCGGCCAATCCGCCTCCGCTAACAAAATGTCATATGAAGAGGTTAGATTTTCCCAAAAAATCCCTTTAATTACACGCTGTATGTCACCCTCAATTTGGATGACAATATTATGTAGTCTGTCAGGGGGTGCCACCCTGGTGTCTGCTGTCTCGACAGTAATGAATGTTTCAGTTGCTGTCGCCTCCATATGAGGACGTAGTGCCTCTCGCACTATGGTTACTTCCGTGGCGCTGTCTAGGAGCGTCACTGCCCACGTCCAATTCAGGAGTCTCGTTCGCACCGTCTGTGGCATACCTCGCTGTTACAGTGGCAACTTTTTTCTTCTGAAACTGTGGGCGAGAACGTTGAAATTCTTCTGGTGTCCCTCTGACTTGTTGCCAAGGTTGGTCTCGTCCTGGCGGGGCCTCACGACCCCTACCTCTATCCGAGCGATCTCCTCCACCAGTCTGTAACAGCGTTGGTGCCTGTAAAGAACGAGGAGAACGCGAGTCAGGAACCTGAAATCTCTCTGGAGATTTTATTCTCGCTCTGTCGCGCAAGTCATATGTGCGTTCAGAAGATTCTGAAACCGGGGATGCGCCTCGCGATCCTGGCTTCTTTTGTTGCTTACCCTGTTTTTTCACTCGCCAGTTCTTTTTAGTAAAGAACGGTTTCTCATCTTTCTCAGATTGAATTTTTGGTGGTGGTTGCGATGGAGTTTGTGTTTTAGCAAAAGGTTTAACTCCCAGGCTATTGCGGCCTATGGTTTTATAAGCTGGTGCAATAAATTTCGGTAATTCGCGTGGCTTGTCCGGTTCTGGGACCAAAGCCAAAGCATTAGCTACTTGAAAGTTAACTGCATCACCCTTGACATTACCAAGGATTAGTTCAGCCACTACATCGAACACTCCCACCAGTCTCATCCCTAATTCCACAGCCGCTTCAGGGCCATGTTCATCCTGTACTCGTTTGATTACAGAGGGGAGAACTGTCATGGAAGGTGTGCCGAAACATTTTGCATATACCGCAGCGAATACCTTACCCCAGTTGTTACAATCTGTCAACTCGGGAATTAAATCTTTTGGCAAACTAATCGTCAAAATCCTGTGTTTATCCACAGGAGAAGTATTCGGAAAAACAGCCTCCAGCTGGTCAAATATTTCTGCAAGCCAATAAGGTAGATCGTCCTTATTTTGTGGGCGCTTGCCCATCACCGAATTAACCATGACGGGACTTATGGTTACGCCGCCAGGCCCAGCTGGATGTGCAGCAACTCCAGGAGGGGCTTGCTGGATGTTGCCCGTAACATACTGTACTAAAGCTCTATGTACACGTATCAAAGACGAATGCAAGAGACGCAGGTCAGCGACCGGAAGCGTCATATAACGCGGATGTGGGCTATACCCGGCCAAAACAGGCCAAGTGGCCCGTCAATCGATAAGGGGCCTAATCTAACCGTGGTTACCGGTTGGGGGAGGGCTCCATCAAACCAAACACGGTGTTGCCATGCCGTGAGCGGTACTTCAAGATTCCGATAAGGATTATAATTGTTTGGAGGTGCGGTGACTGTATATTCATGGAACGTATGGTCAGTCCCATCCACCGCCTCAAAGGTGATCCACGAGTAAAATACTTCAAAATGGTAAGCAGGATCTGCTTGTACCACGAAGATCAGATCGACACCCGCGTCTGGCACTCCATACACTGTTAAATGAGCTTTGAGCGCCGCACGGCTATGTGCCGCAATTTCAACAGCCATTAGGGCTAAGAATAACCGACAACCTAATACAAGGCAGCACAATAATGGGTCAATATTAGCACCTTTTAATAACTTCAAGCTTGAAAGAACCTATAAAAACATCAATATAGGAGGTATCACCTTCACACCCGTTTCCGGAAACGTATATGAAGGGTGTTGTGGACAAGCACAAGTACTACTCAAGCGTCTCGCAGATAAGCAGCCCACTTCATTGGTGGCGCCATGTTGTAGGGATTCTGCACATACACAGAGCTATGCACAGGATAATAGGACCTCAGAGTATAGTGGTGAGCCAACCATACACCTTAGTACCCACAATCCCAACCCGACTAGCATTAGCGTCTCATTAGCAGCACAGCTGCCAATGATTAGACAACCCAGAACACGGTCTCTCTCTCTCAGGACTCGCGGGAGCAAGGACACCCTTTCGTAACTCACTCATACCTGTCCACAACGTGCGTAATAAGAGACACTGTATAGTTTAAATGTTTATTTCAACTATCGTGCTCTAAGATACAGTACACGTGCCAGTACTATCAGCATAATGCATAAGAATAAAATAATAAGCATAGTTACAATTCCATAGAATACAAACGGGGACATTTTATAAAGACAGTGGATATAGGGCTAAATGACCTGTCCACCCTCCCCGTGCTAATAACTAGTTTATTATAAAAACAGAAGACCTCTGGGCTTTTGCTGGCGGACCCTCATACCTCAAGATCTAGATGCAAGGTTTACATCCTCAGACAAGCACAGCTCTTCTCTCTGGAAAGGTTTTTCTCCAAGTGTCTCCAACATTGAAATCACAATATTAAATGCACACGAAATTCTCCAGTGCAGCTGCAATCAGTGTTATGTCTAAGTGCGAGGGGCTGACCAGATCAGCAAGAACAAGGGACATTATTTTTCGACCTTGTACATGATGTGCAGACACAACCCAAAGGGAACAGGAGGAAAGGTGATAAGCAAACAGTTCTAAAATAGCAAAGGCTGGAAAACAAAGGCACGAAGTAACGTGCGCAAAGAGGCATCATGGCAGCCAGGCCTAAGCTAACTTAGCAATGCAGTCCATGAGTCCACAAACCACACCACATGCTTCGGACCTGCTGTTTCTCACAAAATCATGGCTAAACCCAACCTCGGCACTGGATATCGCTACAGCCATCCCCACTGGCTACAATATCGCCAGGCAGGATCATCAGCACAAGATTGGAGGTGGAATCACCATTATATTCATAGATACCATCAGCCGCATTACCCATAAGGAGCCCCCACCAGCTATATGGAACACTTCACATTCAAGATATGCATCGCAGCCAACTTCTCCCTGCGTGGAATGCTCGTATTCAGACCACCAGGATCCCGCACCAATTTCACCAGCGTTATCATGGACTTTGTCACATCCCTCATCATCAACAACAGCACCTTCATCCTCCTCTCAGACCTTAATTTCCACATAGAAGAATATACCAACCCAAACTCTATGGCCCTTCTAGAATACCTCAAAAACCTTGGCCTCACCCAGCACATTACCAAACCCACCCTATACGTCGGGCCCTTATTGGATATGTATGATTTTCTCCTCAATCAGCGATATTGCAGTCAACAAACCAGCAACTATGATGTGGACAGACCATGCCCTTCTCAGTTTCAGCACACCCATCCCACACCACCAAAGACCCACCACTACCAGAACTGCCTGCCACAGCTGGAAAAGCATCTCAGCGGAGGAGTGGGCTTTCACCCTCTCAAAGCACTGGCCCGAACATACCAGCAACTTGCTGTAAACCATCAAGAACCTCAACAGATGGCTCACTGCATGCACCAACACCCTGGGTCCCCTTATGTGCTACCCAACGGCAAGAGACTGACCATAGGCCAGACGGTACACAGAGGAACTCAGGTAGATGAAATGCCACTGCAAGCAACTGGAGCACAAATGGAGAACAAGTCAAGATACCACAGATAAAGACATCTTTAAATCAGCCCTAAGACAATACCACCAGGAGATATGGAACACCAAGTGCACAGCTCTTGCACATCGCATTGACACCAGCACTAACAGCACCAAGAAAATCTTTGCCATCATCAAAGATTTCACTGCACCTCCTACCGCCTTGGGCAACATCATCCTCTCACAAGACCTATGCAACAAGCTCTCAGAATTCTTCTGTAGCAAAATCACCTCCCTATACGGCAACTTTGACCCTCTATTGGACCCCATCACTGTCGCAATTCAACTTCCCATCACAGTCGATGAATGAACCCTGACCTCATGGCTAGCTGTCACCACCGTCGAAATTGATGCTACCATGAAAAGGCCATCCACTTACAGGTTCCATCTGACCATTGTCACCACCACGCCTTTGGAAAGGACTTCTACTGATCAGTGAAGCACTAACAGCCATACCCCATGCCTCCATCGACACAGCCACTTTCCCGGACACCTGAAAACATGCCACCATCATGCCCCTGCTCAAGAAACCAAATGCTGATCTAGCCACACTTTCCATCTACAGACCCATCTCCCTCCTACTGTACCTGGCATAGGTCTTAGAGAAACTAATCAACTAATGCCTCATCGACCACCTCAGCAACCACTAGCTCCTTGATGCCGCACAGTCTGGATTCAAGCCTAACCACAGTACAGAAACAGCACTCATCACAGCCACATAAAGCATCCAAATGATCCTTGACACAGGAGACAAAGCAGCCCTCATTCTTCTGGACGTCTCTGCAGCATTGGACACAATGTCACACCCAGTCCTCATCAGGCACCTGCACGAGATTGGCACCCAAGGGCCCACTCTCCGCTGGATCTACTCCTTCTTAACGGAGAAAACACAAGCTGTAGCATGGCACCTTACTCCTTGGAAGCCTGCTGAGTGCCTCAAAGTTCATTTCTCAGCCCCAACCTCTTCAACGCATACATGTTCCCTCTGGCCAATACCATACAGGCACAAAACGTCAACATCCTCTCCTATACTGACAACATATGTATGTATGTATGTATATATGTATGTATGTATGTATGTATGTATGTATGTATGTATGTATTAATGTATAATAGAATTTGTAAAGCGCAGCTATCACTCCAAGGAGCATCATGGCGCTATGGCTGGACAAAACAAAGCTTCGCAGTAGAAGATCTGTCATGTCAGATGAGTGGGAGCACTAGGGCATCGGGGGCTCCAAAAATCAAAGTTTTCAAGGATTTCCTAAAAATTGGTTCTGTCTGAGAGAACCGGAGATGGATAGTTAGTATATTCCAGGCTTTAGTCCCTAGGACTGCCACTGATTTGCCGCCTTTAACAACATACAATTCATACTCTCCCTCTTAGACTACCAACACAAGAAACAAGTTCACACCGCCGGCCAGTCACTTACTGGATGAAAGCCAACTGTCTCATGCTCAACACTGACAAGACAGAAGTAGTGATCTTTGGCAAGAACACCTCGCAATGGGACTCCAACTGGTGGCCGGCCAAACTCCAACCCACACTCACACCCAAAACCCACACCAGGAACCTCGTAATAATCATCAACAGCAAACTGGACATGATCACAAAAGTCAACGCCATCACTGGATCTTGCTTCGACACCCTGAAGATGCTGAGCAAGATCTTCGAATGGCTCCCAAGCAACACTAGAAAAAATGTCACTCACGCTCTAGTCACCAGCAAGTTGGACTATAGAAACACCCTCTATGCCAGGATCACCAAGCAACTCACTAGAAGACTACAAACCATCCAGAAGTCAGCAGCCTGGCTCATCCTCAACGTCCCGCACAGAACTCACATCACACCACACTGCAGGGCACAGCACTGGCTCCCAATACACTAACATAATCAATTCAAACTCCTCTCACACACATCCAAGGCACTACACAACTCAGGCCCCACCTACCTGAACAGTCGCATCTACTTCCACCAACCACTCAGACACAGCCGCGGTCCATGCAGGTAACAGCGGTGGGGCGGTGGAACCGTGTAAGGGGGGATTTCGAGGGCCGATGCAGAGGGAAAATTAAATAAATAATTGATTTTCCCTCAGCATCGTCCCTCGAAATCCCCCCTTACACGGCCCCACCGCCCCACCGCTGTTACCTGCACAGACCGGGGCTGCTCAGACACCTTCACTCCACAAGACTCCTACTCACACACATCAGTTGGGCATCTGAGGGCACGAGTACTTGTCCACCTTCTATGCAGGGGACATTCCCATCCAAACACAGGCCCATTAAATTGAATTAATGGGCCTGGGGTAAACTGATAGCATATACAAGTTCAAATGTATTCCAATAAGAAATGGAGGAATTACAACAACTTTTATAATGTCAGAATATCAATTCTTCAGGAAGAGCACATTCCCAAAAGACCTAAGGGCATATTAGCAAGACCGGCGATAAAATTATCGCCGTTTTAGCGGCAGGAAACTGCCGCTAAAGCAGCGATAATGGGCTTGCTAATATGCGTTATAGAATTCCAATAGAAGCCCAGGTTAGATGTCCTGCACATCTAACCTGGGCTTCTATTGAATTCTATAACGCATATTAGCAAGCCCATTATCGCCGTTTTAGCGGCAGTTTCCTGCCTCTAAAACGGCGATAATTTTATCGCCGGTCTTGCTAATATGCCCCCAAATTTTTCACCAGCAATGCCTATGTTTGCTTCTGCACATCATTATGTAGTCACTGACAGAGGGCAGGAAAGCCTGATAGGGAAGGGACTGCTTGGGAAGAAAGAATGTAATGACAAGAAGGAAAAGTATTCTACTAGATGTATGACTGATAACAACTTAAACAACGCATCAACACTCAATCCTGGATAATCATAACACCTTTGATCTATCTTGTACTGCTACAGATACATAGCCCTTTATGTTGAGTTATTGCAGTCATAGGCGGATCACCAAAGTTTATGCTTTATGCAAAACACCACTTCACTTCTACAAAGTGCATCAACTAAGAACAAACTAATTTGTTGACCAGTCTCATTATGTCTCAAATGTTTTTGAGCCACATGTTCTTAAACAGTTCACAACAAAGAAGTCTGGAAGTTCTTTGGAAAATTGTTTGTGCTATAATGGTGACTTACCATTGTCTCAAGCTGAGCATAGAGTCCATGTTAAACCTTTGCTGAGCTAGGTGACTATCAGTGTGTTTAGCTGGTTTGGGACACACCACAGTATCATCATACCATCATAAATGATTGCCCTTTGTTGTCTAGTCTTACTGGATGATACAGAGCAGCTGTATATGTGGAGACTCTCTGTTGCCACTGGGACAACTGTGGATTAACCATGATGATCCAGAATTTTCAAAATTAATCAGTGATGGAAAAGCATTGCCCCTTTTTATACTCATGCAGCCAAAATGGCTGCCAACCAGTTGCTGCTGGGCAATGTCATTCAAATGTAACCTTTACCGTGCATCCTGCATTCTTTACCAAATGTTCCTTTATCACTCAGGTAAGTATTTTTTTTAATAACAATTTTTTTTTTGTTATATAAAAATGGGGGTAAAGGTGTGGGTAGAGGTAAAGAGAGGTAAGGGTGATTTTGGGGGTAGGTGTAGGCAGAGGTAAAGAGAGGTAAGGATAATTTTAGGGTTATGGGAGATCTAGAGGTAAAGGGAGGTAAGGGAGATTATAGAATTCTGGGGTGGGTAGAGGTAAAGGTAATTTTAAGGTCCAGGGGTGGGTAGAGATACAGGTTCAGAAGTGGGTAGAGGTAAAGGGAGGTAAGGGTAATTTTAGGGTTTATGCGTGGGTGGAGGTAAAAAGAGGTAAGGGTAATTTTAGGGTTCGGGTTGGTAGAGGTAAAGGGAGGTAAGGGTAATTTTAGGGTTTAGTGGTGGGTAAAACTAACAGACCCACAGGTAAAAAAGGAGGAGGGGTAGCAGCGGCTATCAATAAACATCTTACCTTCTCTAGACTTACCTCTATAAATGTCCCAATGGTCGACAGCATACTAATCAAAGTAGACTTGCCAACGTCTCCCTTGATATGCGCCCTCCTGTACAGGCCCTGGGCCAATTGCAACAATTTTATCAACTTCTAGCAGATTCAATTTCTCCGCTAGTTATCAACCACGCTAAAATATTACTCATTGGAGACTTCAACTATTGGACGAATGAGGGTACCAGCGGAAAAACATCTACTGATCTGATTGACACACTGAGCAGCATAAACTTCGAAAATGTGTTTGTATCTACACATGCCAAAGGTCACACATTAGACCAGGTCTGGTCCACAAACGTAACTATATCTAATCTCACTGTCTCTCCTTGTGTATGATTGGAACCACCACTTAATTAAATTCTCTTTGACTGGCCTTACCCCACTGAATCCCCCTCCCCATGCTCAGGTTTTTTTTCCAGATATCGGAACCGAATAGACCTCGACAGAGCTTAGATAAACATGATGAGGCAATATCTGACTGCCTAACAGCAGCCAGTAACACTCATGCTCCTCTACGCAAAGCCAAACAAGCTTGACACCACGAGGCCTCTAAATGGTATTCAAAAGAGTTGAAATCAGCCAAACTCTAACTCCACCGAGCAAAACGCATACAATTACTCGCCTTAAAAAAGGAAATCTACATCCAAATCATAAAAGCATATAAAAAAATCATTCATGCAAGCCAAATCGGCCTTTTTCTCGAACAAAATTTAAAATTCTGTGAATAAAACAAAGGAGATTTTTAGAATTGTCACAGAATAATCTAACCCTGACAGAGTAATCCTACCTATCGTTCCTACTCAAAACTTCTGTGACACCCTGAATTCCTTGTTCATTGACAAAATTAAGGTGATAAAAGACAGCATTCCCCCAAGCTCACTTGTCAATATAACTCCATTAGAAGATAGAAATCACGCCACAATCCCGGTCTTTCCCACCATCAGCAAGAATCGCCTTGTGGACCTGCTGACCAAAGTCAAATCGGGATCCCCGAAAGACTCCTGTCCTCCACGTATCCAAAAAACAATATTTTCTCCCTTCCCTGACCCGGCTATCTCCCTCCTCAACCTGTCCTTGAGTCAAGGTAGTGTTCCTGACTCCTTCAAGGAGGCTGTAGTGATCCCGCTTCAAAAGACGGGTGAAGACCTTTTGGTTCTGAAAAAAACTCCAACTTCGGAGAACCAGGAAAATCAGAAAATATTTTACCTTTGAAGCCATCATCCAAGTCATCATTGCCTTAGTCATCTCCCGGATAAACTAAACAAACTCTCTCTACCTGGGTCTCCCAATAGGCCTCAACTGCAAACTACAAATAGCACTGAACCAGGCAGCCAGGCCGTTATTCAACAACCAAGACACTGCCATATTAGCCTGCTGATGAGAAAGCTACCTTGGCTCCCAGTAGCTCAAGGGCCATCTTCAAAACTGGATGTATTATTTTTAAATCCCTTCATGGCAAAAACCCTCCCTTTATATCTTCCAGAATTCAGAATTACACCCCTAGTCGAAACCTAAGGTCCCCCCCATTGAATCTCCTGATTATCCCAAAATTCAAAAGGAAATAGTTGGACAGAGCTAGAGTCTCTGTGATTGCCCCCCGCACATGGGACTCTTTTCCCCTTGTCATTAGATATGCACCCAACTATGCAAGATTCAGGCAACTCCTAAAAACATGGCTCTTTAAACAATCATATGACTAACCGCCAGATAGCATTACGTGCCTCAGTAACCTAAGCGCCAAGAAATCTATCTGGTGTACGTGCGCTCAACAAATACCAAGTAACATGACATAACATAAAATACCATAACATAACATAGAGGCAAAGGTAGACCTAAAAATAATCAAGGCATATTTTTTTATCAATTAGTGTTATAGCTTATACGTGTGTATGTGGTATTTCCGTAGCACAAACTTAGCCAAAAGGCAGAAGGGTCCTGAACGCGGTCAAAGGCAAGCAAAAAGTCAATGAGTGATAGGAGAGGTAGATGGTTTGTGGACAATTCATGCATTATGATATAGTTCTTTAAGGAGGAGTGTCTCCAACTCTTTCCTAATTTGGAATAGTTTTGGAGCAGGTCTGATGGACACAGGGATATTGTTCCAGATCCTGAATGCATGGATGCAAGAGGCCTGCTGCCTTTTCCTTTTTGAATTTTTTAGTCTACAGTTTGATGGTGTCCTGACTGTGAGGGTGCTGATAACTACCAGAGCTGACTTATAGTTTTATCCAAAAAGCCACAATTCTGAATGTCATGCAAAACTTTAATACGTGCAGGCAACGCAGTGCTTGATGCCAGTTGGGTAGTGCCAGTTGTACACAGTAATCTATCTGAACCAGCTATAGATCACAACAGAGCACCACAGTTAACTGTTTACTAACAAGTTCTATCAGGGACTCTGGCAAGGACTGGTTGCAGGGAAGACAAAGTGGGCAGGATATTGGGTAAAGAGCTGCCCAAGATCACGCAGCGAGTCAGAGGAGAAAGAGGATGCAAAGAGGAAGCTCCGCACAAAGGAACAAGAGAGTTAAGGCTCAGAAAGGACAGGCACTCGAGAGGCAATTTGGCAGTCAGACTAACTAGCACCCAGGATGGACGTGCAAGACATATATATAACAACATTAACAATAAAGGGAATGTGGGGTAAAGCACTCAGGAGTGCCACACAGTAAGACTAAAGCTCAGTAAGTTCCACACCCACAATTGCTGTTACAGGTACTGACTACAAATACCTACATATAGGGTATAGATGCAAAGGCAGGGCCTGTGAAGCTGATACCTATGGTGATTATATAAAATTAATTCAAAAACAATACTCACAGTGGACAAGAAACACCACCTAGGTTGTCAGCTGTGCCCACAGATCCTGGCAATCAAACAGGAACATGCGAGGCGGTAACAACAAGGGTGTAGAACGAAATACACAGCAACAATAGACAATGAGCTAGCAATGAGGAGTGCTTAACAGGAAAGAAGGGAAAACAAAGGGAACACTTGACAGAAGGCAAGAAACAACCACACAAGACAACTAGAGGCTAAGACAGCAGGAATAGAAAGGTAGCAAACTAGGAACTGGAAAAAGGGTAAAGGGAAGAAAGGTACAAAGGTATATACATAAAGAGAGCGTTCAAGGAGCATTAACAAGTGCTGGCTCAAAATTCAAGGGAGCACTGCAGGCAGTGCTAGTTCAGGAACAAAGGAATTAGTTACAGCTCAGGAACAAGAAACAAGGAATAACTATAGCTTAGGAACTCTGTAAACAATGAGATGCCAGTTCAAGATCTTCACACATGCCTACAAAGCTCTACACGATCAAGGACCGTCTTACATCTACCACTGAACTTCCATCTGCTCGCAAGACACCTATGCTCCTCCTCACTCGCCCTCGCACCCCCCGCATCCGTAGCAGCTGCAGAGGGGGCAGCTCCTTTTCCTACATCCCTACCAAGACCTAGAACGACCTGCCCCTCCAATTCTGAACAGCACCCTCCCTGGCGGACTTCAGAAAGAAACTCAAGACCTGGCTTTTTGTTGGAGACATAGCACCATCAGCGCCCAGATACCCCTAGGGGTGAAGGTGCTGTGCTACATAAATGTAGACTGATTGAGTAGCAGATGCGGGATTCTTAAGATGGAGAACCAGTGACACTCCCCACCACCCACAGTTGGGAGACCTATCTGCAGAAGGTGAAATGATGAGTAAGGAAATCTTTGCAGAAACATGTGATTCCAACCGGGGAAATAACTATCACCTAACTCAGTTAGTACACTGAGCTCACAAAAGACATGTTAGGGAAACAGGATCTTGAAAGAGAACCCTGATAGGATCCATGTTCAAACAAGGGGATTTTCCCCTTATGTAGCCGTAACAGCAGTCTACAACTTGTACATGACACAATGAGAGAAAGCTCTGAATATCAAACTCCCTGATTTGGTAAGGTCCAAAATCTGGGAGAGGACAGCTAAGCTATATGTCTGCACCCAACAAAAAAACACTTATAAGACGATAACTAGAAAAACATGTTCTCAGGATAGTAACTATGCCAAAACCTGCCTAACCGGTCAATCCGTGAACATAAAGCCTGCAAACGTTTCGGCCCTGACATGTTGAACGTATTACACAACATTCTGAATTGTGCACATTTAGTTACATATAATTATGTCTTACAAAACAGATCAATAAAAAATAAGCCTTTTACACAGCTCTAAAAAAAAGTCTTGTTTAAAAGTGCCAGTGGCTTGTTTCATGTACAGCTTCATCCAATTGAAAGCCTATATTTTGTAGTGATTCTTTCTAGGAATTTTGAAGTGGTAATGACTACACTAAACTACAGGTTTAGATCCTTTTGCTGCCCTCCTATACCCTCTACCGCAGGCAGGGGTAAAGGGGTCCGGCTAGTCCTTGTTTCCACTGCTATTAGGAATGTGAATGTTAAGATGTTGGCTTCAAACCCCTATTATCACATTTTAAAGTTGTCACAGTTTAAAGTGTTTAATATAAATTTAATTAGTTTTTATTACAACTTCTTCACTGCACAACCTGTGGGTATTATAGTTGACATGAAAGTCTACTACTATGGATTCAATGAGTAAGGAACAGACATGTGCTTCTCATATTTGGGCGGGCGGTTTCAATAATGTCAATTGCATACACAGTGGGAACCATGTCTGTGGAATTACAGATGGGCAGGGAGAGTATGTTGACCACTTTATGCATTGCAAAAAGAACAATTGATGGACAGAATGCAGAACAATGTCATACATTCACCCCAGAACAGAGATCTGGGCCTAAATCCATCGTTTTTTTGCTCACCATGCCATTCCAGTTTGAACCCAGCCATATACAAATCAGTCTTGACCCTGTGCCTCATGGGAACAGTCCAACCCGAACTGCCAGGTCAGGTCCTCCCTGGACTGGAAACAAGCATCCTAGGACCGGCCTAGCACGGGCTCACTGTGCCACTGTAATCAAGCTATCCTGGCTGATGAGGGGTGAAACCCCGAAACCGGTCCTAGGATGCTTGTTTCCGGTCCAGGGAGGACCTGGCTTGGCAGTTTGGGCTGGACTGTTCCCATGAGGCACAGGATCAAGACTGATTTGCATATGGCCAGGTCTAAACTGGGGTGGCATGGTGAGCAAACGAATGATGGATTTAACCCAAATCTCTTGACTGGGGGTGAATGTTTTGATTTGTTCTGCATTCCGTCCATCAATTGTGTGTCTTTCACTTTATGCATTCGGCATATGGGGAAGCTTTGCCACGATTAATATTAACCTATAACCTGTGCTTTACGTCGTATGTGGTTCCAGCTTTGTGAACACACCGACTTTCGTAGGGGTAAAGGCAGCGTAATTGACCATATTTTACTTTCAGATGCTTTGGTCCCCTTGTTGAAGAAATATGAGGTGTGTCCTTCGTCATTTACTGAGCATCACCCAATTACTACTAGTCTCTCCCTTCTGCTGCAATTCTGCCCCATGCATAGAAATAATGTCCCTATAGCCTACATGCCAAACAAGGTGGGGCAACACGGTGACCACAATAAAGTCTTTATAGGTTTGGTCATTAATACTAATGAAGAGATTTTGTGCCGCCTCTCGGATAAAGCTGCCCCTGCCAGCATACGAGACAGTGTCACTAAGCAGTAGTAGTAGTAAAGTCTTTATTCAGCAAATAATGCCATAACAGTTCACATAAATACAATTCACATAAAAAGCAGCTTTAAAAATCAATAAAACCAATAAAATTCTTTAAAAAAATATCATAAAAGACCAATAATAAACAGTTCTTAAATAGCAGCATAATGTATGAACATTTATAATCATGATATTATTCTGAACAGGTTACAGCAAAATAACTTGTGCTTTCGGATTCCAATGGAAGATTAAACACCTCATTAAAGAAAGCCACTAAGTTACAAGAGGTTAGACTGTTTTCTGGATGAATCACGTTACCAACATCAAAGGCCAGCGCATACAATGTTCTGGAGCCTCCACTGCCCTGTCTGATTCTCCACGCTCCCAATAAGAAACAGGACAAAGCAAATATGATCGAGGGTGCGGCTGGTAGGGTGCGGGGGTGGCGGGGTTGAAAAATATATTTTTTAAAGCACTTTTTCCGCTGTTTCTCCTCATCATCTCCACTTCTCTTCTCTTCCTGACTCCGAGTCCCGAAGAAGCAGGAAGCACACATGCTCCCCTAAGCCATTCACAACACTGCAATGCAGCGTTGTGATTGGTTTGATCGCTGTGGTTCGGTGCTCAGGGGGGTAAAGGGATCCTGTGCATGTTGCCCACCAGGCTGTGCATTACAGCCTGGTGGGGAATATGCAAAGTGTGCATGACTGATTGGCCGGGCCAAGACGGCGAGCCAAACTGTCATGCGCACTTCTCCTCCCTGTGCCAACAGCCCCGCCCCAGCCTAACCCAGCCCCACGGCAATGAAAAATAAAAATATAATGATGTTGTTATTATCATTTTATTTTGGCCTTTTCCACTGCTCTGAGAGCAGTGGGGCGATGCTCCTCCGCCGTAGCGGAGGAGCCGCCCCTTCTGTATTGGATCTAAGGATTCTAGAAGTCCCTAATCCCCATATTTCCACAGAGTGGTAGTATCCACTTCTTCCTATGATTATGATAAAGTTGACAAAAGAATTTGATATGATTAATGCGTTCCTTTGTCTGGGGACAGAAGAGGCAAGCAATATCTACGTCAGTATCAGGTTGATCAATCAATCAATCAATCAGGTGTTTGTTAAGCGTGATTACTCACCCGTAGGGGTCTCAAGGCGCTGGGGGGGGGGTTCGCAGGTTCCAGTCCATCAAGGAGGGGGTCTGTCGAAGAGCCAGGTTTTGAGGTTTCTTGCGAAGATGGGGAGCGATGTTGTCTGTCTGAGGTGGAGCAGAAGGTCGTTCCAGGCTCTGGCCGCGAGGAAGGAGAAGGAGCGGCCTCCCGATCTGGTCTTTCTGGTGCGGTGGACCACGGCGTAGGAGAGCTGGGCTGATCGTAGGGTCCTTTGGGGTGCGTGGAATTTGAGTCGGCTGTTCAGGTATGCTGGTCCGGTGTCGTTGAGGGCCTTGTGAGCGTGGGTGAGCATCTTGAAGGTGACTCTAGCTTCGATGGGGAGCCAGTGGAGTGTGCGCAGGTGCTGGGAGATGTGGCAGTGTCTTGGCAGGTTGAGGACCAGTCTTGCGGCGGTGTTTTAGATGTTCTGTAGCTTGCGGGTGAGGTTTTTGTATATTCCGGCATAGAGTGCGTTGCCGTAGTCGAGTCTGCTGGTGACCAGGGCGTGAGTGACGGTCTTTCTGTGTTCGAGGGGGATCCATTTGAAGGTCTTACGTAGGAGGCGGAGGGTGTGGAAGCAGGAAGACGAGACAGAGTTGATCTGGCGGTCCATTTTGAGCTCTGAGTCCTGGATGATTCCCAGGTTTCGTGCGTGGTCCGTGGGTGTGGGCGAGCTTCCGAGGGCGGGGGGCCATCAGGTGTCGTTCCAGGCATCGGGGTTTGGGCCCATGATGAGTACTTCCGTTTTGTTGATGTTTAGTTGTATCAATCAGAAAAAGGGGGAGGAGGAGGATTGGGCTAGGTTCACCCTCCTGTGTGATCAGAATACATCAAAAAGAATCCGTAGGTGACGGATCAAAAGAACCTAGCCAAGAAACAAGGGCGGGTTCACCAATTGGGGTGAAGGCCACCTCTACTGGTAGAAAAGAAAAATTTCTTTTCTTGTGTCCCCTCACTCACCCAGGGTTGCCCCTAGGTGACATGCTTCATCATTGGGGCCATCCCAAACATCTACTGATTGGGGCGTGCTGCGACTTGCGGATTTACGTAGGAGCACTTACCTTGTGAGGCTATGTGTCGTGCAGTGTAGGGGGAGTGGTGTAAGTGATGTTTTAAAAATTACCTAACTAGTGAGCTATTGTTTTATTCCTGCTCCTAGTTGGTAGGGATAAAAAGGGGGTTAATAAAAGGGAAATGTAACTGTTATGTAATTATAATCCCTTGTATTATGTCAACATGTTTCAAGGTATCCCCTAAACCTTTTCTTCAGGACAACAAAGGGACCAGCCCTTTGTGTACCACTCCGTGCCGGACCTATAATAAAGTGAAGTGAAAAATTATTAATGCACACCTGTTGTGTGAGCATTGGGAAAAATATATACATACGGTTGCTTCTGAACACGTAGTAACTGTCATTGGGAAGAAAAAGCAAAATGCAAATTAATACATACTGCCTGCCCACCGTTCTTGTGGGCAGGTAAAGGCGTTACGCTGCGCGTAAAAGAAGGTACTTCATACTATGGTGTAAGTGCCCTTGAAAGCAAACTTAGTTAGTGCTCAGATCTTGTGTGGGTAATACTACACATGATACCTTAATTGTGAGCAGGCAAGGTTGAAAAGACATAATTTAAAAACACTTGTAGTCAAGGACAAAAAACAGGACACACACAACATGTAACATAAAATCAATTTCTTTTTGGAACATACTTATTTTTTGGCAAAAGTGCGCCTCATGGTCTGTCTGGGTAGAGGGGCCTGTAGAAACCCTATATTATAATAATAGACAAAGGAATGAGATAATGAGGATTTGTTATAAGCCACTCATTGCTTGTGCCTTCCTATGACTGGCTTAGAAAGAGCAAATGGAATTTAGTGAAAAAGGCAAGTAAAGTTATATAAATTCCTGTAGAGAGAAAAAAATTGATGATGTCCTGTAGGGAGAAAAAAGTCTTACTGTGCTCAGCAACCCTCCGTCAATACGACCTATTCAGTCCCAAGGCAGACCGCATCTTAGCGTGTCTTTGCCTTAGTGCCGGTATAAGTTGTCTGAAAAACAGCCGAGTCATTCCCTCGTGCTGTTAGAGACTAGAGCGTGTAAAGCGTAGTCTCGTATTGTGGTGTAAACGGTCCACCATGTTGTTGGTATTTTATGAAATGGGGGTGTGATTTTTGAAAGTCTAAATTACTAATTAGAGTGCAGGAGTACCTTATACGAAAAAAGAAGGACGCCCGGTATTTTGTCAAAATAGGTTGGGGTCAGTATCGAACCCTGGTCACAGGGACACCGTGAGTTTCTTAAATAGCGGCCATATTGGAATGGTCAAAAAAACAATAAACAGAAAAAGAAAAGGAAAAAGGCTAGGGATGTTTTGTCATACTGCCTTCAATTTTATCAAAAAACGAGGTAGAGGATTTCATTGCCTTTGTTCTTGATTTAGATTTTCATAAAATGCCGTTAAGAAACATGCCAGGCGGGGTTTTTTTATTTATTTATTCTCAGATATCGGGGTTAATTCATCTAGTGAAATGGCCCGATAGTATATTCACGTTCGAACCTCTAATTTTATGAAAAAGGTGTTGTGATTTTAGAAAGTCTAAATTAATAATTTGAGTGCAAGAGTACCTCGTACTAGAATAAGAGGAATCCCTTTTCCAACAACAACACGGTACCAGCATGGGCAGTACTTTCGCGCCGAGTGTGGCAGGTTTGTACGTTCATCATTTAGAGGAACAAAAGATCCTATCAGACCAAAACCCACATCGCCAAAAGATTGTGATATGGAAGAGATACATCGACGATATCTTGGTGATATGGAAAGGTGACGAAACAGAGGCTAACATCTTCTTGGAATGGCTCAACCAACAGGACCCTTTCCTTAAATTCACCCACACAATGAGCAGGTCTGAGTTAGTCTTCCTTGACCTCAACATCTATGCAGTAGATGGCACACTCAAAACCACAACACATTTTAAACCAACTGCAAAAAACTGCCTCTTACTGTACGATAGTTTCCACCCACGACATCTGAAAGAAAATTTACCATTTGGACAGTTCCTTAGACTTAGGAGAAACTGCACGGAAACATCGGATTATGACAAGCAGGCAAAAGACCTAGCAGAGAAACTGAAAAAACGGAAATACCCTTCTAAAATCATTGCAAAGGCAAAGAAAAGAGCACGAAATAATCATAGAGATGCCCTTCTAGAAACGTATGAAAGACAGGAGAATGAGAAAGAGAAAAGACCCATCTGTATTACAACTTTCAGTGTAGCATCAGACAAAGTCGCAAAGGTAGTGAAGAAACATTGGCGGATTTTAAACAGTGGTACCTTGAACATACCAACACCGATGTTCTCACATAAGAGGGGTAAAAATTTGAAGGATATACTGGTACACACCCGCCCGAAGCCCCAAGACAAAAGTAGCCAACAAATACTCAGTACTTTACCAACGGGCCACCACCCGTGTGGTAACTGAAGTGTGTGCCATCTCACAACAACCACCAAAAGGGTCATTTTCAATACAGGAAAATCATGGGATTTGCGAAAATTCACCACTTGCAACACTATAGGAGTTGTGTATCTAATTACGTGCCACTGTGACCTACATTATGTGGGTATGACCACCAGGAAGGTGAGCACAAGAATCTGCGAACATCGGAGCAACATCCGATGCCACAGAGCAAGTACCAGAATGACGGCACACTTCAATGAGAAACAACACACCCCAAATGACATGCGGTGGGTAGTGTTGGAACATATAAAACCCTGTGAAAATTTAGAACAGATACTACTAGAGAAAGAGCAAAGATGGGTTTTCAAATTACGCACGGATATTAGAGGTTTGAACGAGAATATACCATGGGGCCAATTCACTAGATAAATTAACCCTGATATCTGGAAACCCCACCTGGCATGTTTTTTAACGGCATGTTATGAAAATCAAAATCAAGAACAAAGGCACTGAAATCCTCTACCCCATGTTTTTTTGATAAAATTGAAGGCAGTATGACAAGAAACATCCCTAGCCTTTTCCCTTTTTCCTTTTCTGTTTATTGTTTTTTTTGACCATTCCAATATGGCCGCCATTTAAGAAACTCATGGTGTCCCTTTGAACAGGGTTCGATACTGACCCAACCTTTTTTTGACAAAATACCGGGCGTCCTCTTATTCTAGTACGAGGTACTCTTGCACTCAAATTATTAATTTAGACTTTCTAAAATCACAACACCTTTTTCATAAAATTAGAGGTTCGAACGTGAATATACTATCGGGCCAATTCACTAGATAAATTAACCCCGATATCTGAGAATAAATAAATAAAAAAACCCCGCCTGGCATGTTTCTTAACGGCATTTTATGAAAATCTAAATCAAGAACAAAGGCAATGAAATCCTCTACCTCGTTTTTTGATAAAATTGAAGGCAGTATGACAAAACATCCCTAGCCTTTTTCCTTTTCTTTTTCTGTTTATTTTTTGACCATTCCAATATGGCCGCTATTTAAGAAACTCACTGTGTCCCTGTGACCAGGGTTCGATACTGACCCCAACCTATTTTGACAAAATACCGGGCGTCCTTCTTTTTTCGTATAAGGTACTCCTGCACTCTAATTAGTAATTTAGATTTTCAAAAATCACACCCCCATTTCATAAAATACCAACAACATGGTGGACCGTTTACACCACAATACGAGACTACGCTTTACACGCTCTAGTCTCTAACAGCACGAGGGAATGACTCGGCTGTTTTTCAGACTACTTATACCGGCACTAAGGCAAAGACACGCTAAGATGCGGTCTGCCTTGGGACTGAATAGGTCGTATTGACGGAGGGTTGCTGAGCACAGTAAGACTTTTTTCTCCCTACAGGACATCATCAATTTTTTTCTCTCTACAGGAATTTATATAACTTTACTTGCCTTTTTCACTAAATTCCATTTGCTCTTTCTAAGCCAGTCATAGGAAGGCACAAGCAATGAGTGGCTTATAACAAATCCTCATTATCTCATTCCTTTGTCTATTATTATAATATAGGGTTTCTACAGGCCCCTCCACCCAGACAGACCATGAGGCGCACTTTTGCCAAAAAATAAGTATGTTTCAAAAAGAAATTGATTTTATGTTACATGTTGTGTGTGTCCTGTTTTTTGTCCTTGACTACAAGTGTTTTTAAATTATGTCTTTTCAACCTTGCCTGCTCACAATTAAGGTATCATGTGTAGTATTACCCACACAAGATCTGAGCACTAACTAAGTTTGCTTTCAAGGGCACTTACACCATAGTATGAAGTACCTTCTTTTACGCGCAGCGTAACGCTTTTACCTGCCCACAAGAACGGTGGGCAGGCAGTATGTATTAATTTGCATTTTGCTTTTTCTTCCCAATGACAGTTACTACGTGTTCAGAAGCAACCGTATGTATATATTTTTCCCAATGCTCACAAAATAGGTGTGCATTAATAATTTTTCACTTCACTTTATTATAGGTCCGGCACGGAGTGGTACACAAAGGGCTGGTCCCTTTGTTGTCCTGAAGAAAAGGTTTAGGGGATACCTCGAAACATGTTGACATAATACAAGGGATTATAATTACATAACAGTTACATTTCCCTTTTATTAACCCCTTTTTATCCCTACCAACTAGGAGCAGGAATAAAACAATAGCTCACTAGTTAGGTAATTTTTTAAAACATCACTTACACCACTCCCCCTACACTGCACGACACATAGCCTCACAAGGTAAGTGCTCCTACGTAAATCCGCAAGTCGCAGCACGCCCCAATCAGTAGATGTTTGGGATGGCCCCAATGATGAAGCATGTCACCTAGGGGCAACCCTGGGTGAGTGAGGGGACACAAGAAAAGACATTTTTCTTTTCTACCAGTAGAGGTGGCCTTCACCCCAATTGGTGAATTCGCCCTTGTTTCTTGGCTAGGTTCTTTTGATCCGTCACCTACGGATTCTTTTTGATGTTTAGTTGTAGGCAGCTGTTTTTCATCCATTTGGCGACGGCTTCCATGCCTTCTCGAAAGTTGTGTCTGGCGGTGTTGGGTTCGTTGGATAGGGAGAGGATGAGTTGGGTGTCGTCTGCGTATGACACAATGTTGAGTCCGTAGGTTCTGACGATGGGGGTGAGCGGAGCCATGTAGACGTTGAAGAGCGTAGGGCTGAGGGAGGACCCCTGGGGGACTCCGCAGGTGGTTGGTGTAGGGTCCGAGAGGAAAGGGGGGAGTCTGACCCGCTGCGTTCTGCCGGAGAGGAAGGAGCGGATCCAGTCGAGGGCCTTGTCTTGGATCCCTGCGTCGTGGAGTCCCCCATTTAGCGGTGAATGTACGCAATGGTAGGGTCCAGAACTAGAATTTAATGTACAAGGTTTCTGCCAATGGGAGTTCAATGGAGTCCATGTATAAAATTGAGCTTGAGGAGGCTTTACACAGAAATATCCCTTTATTAGATCAAGGTAATAATCGCGCCACTGGCAATTTCAACTGCTGGGTCAGCTCAGCAGTGGCCCGGGTGGCCCCAGAGAAAACTAGGAAATATCGTAGGAATCAACCCTCCGCCCCCTGGTACTCTGCGGAACTTAGAAACATAAAGTCTAAATGCAGAAGGCTAGAATGTACCTGGAGGCAGGATTACAGTGAAAAGGACAAACACAACTACAGGCTAGCCCTAGAAGAATACAAAGAGGCGATTATAGCCGCTAAAACCATCTATTTCTCAATTAAATTTGGGGCAGCAAAAAACTCGACCAGAGAACGTTTTAAAACAGTTACGACTCTGTCTAGGTTCCAAGGTGGCAAACAATTTTCACCTGATCAAGCTTTCTGTGATAATGTTGCCAATTTCTTTCAGTCTAAAGTGCATACAGTTTACAAGGAGTTTCTGGGGCACACAATCGCTTCAACCACAGGTCCGTTAACAATGAGTACAGCCCCTGACAATCAAACAATGAACTGACAAGCTTTTCCTCTCTATCTTGTAAGAGAGTAAATTAAATACTTTTATCCATCAAGTCAGGCTCCCCGACTGATCCATGTCCACCTTTCGTTTTACACATGGCATCAGATACTGTCAGCTAAGTTTTAGCTCCGATTGTAAATGATATACTCTCTTTGGGGATCTTTCCCATATCTTGGATGAAAGCTTGTATACGCCCTATAATAAAAAAACCTCTTTAGATCCTACAGAGGCAAAAAACTACAGACCCATATCATGTTTACCACTCCCCACCAAAATCTTGGAATAGGTCATGAATGAAGATTTAGTGAGTTATCTGGAATCGAATTATCCCCTTGACACATCACAACACGGTTTCAGACCTAATCATTTCACAGAATCGGCATTGGTTATGGTCACAGAGGAAATCCGTAAGCAGCTAGACAGTGGTGGAAAAGTGGTACTTATCCTACTTGATCTCTCTGCCGCTTTTGACACCGTTAACCATCAGGTGTTAACACAGAGGCTAGAGACAGTAGGAATAAAAGGGGCAGCTTTAACTCTGCTCACTTCCTTCCTCTCCATAGAGAGTAGAATCTGTGTTGGGAAAATCTAATTTCGGAAAAGTTTTCACTCCCCTGCGGAGATCTACAGAGGACAGCGTTGTCCCCCACCTTATTTAACATCTATGTCACCCCTTTAGCTAAACTCATTCGAGCTCATGGTTTCTCAGTGGTATCCTATGCAGATGATACGCAGATAGTTATATCTTTAACATCTAGCGCAGACTCGGTAGCAAGTCAGTTTAATGACTGTCTGACGCATATCATTGGGTGGATGCATGAGAATTACCTCAAGCTTAATACACACAAAACGGAGGGGTTCGAGTTCGGAAATGGCTCCCCCATCTGGAATGACTCCTGGTGGCCTGCTGATGCGGGTCCATGTCCTGACCTGGTTAACAAAGCTAGAAATCTGGGAGTACTGTTCGATGATCAACTCTGTTTTTCACAACAAATTAGCCATGTTACATCCTCCTGTTTTTTCCTTTTGAAAATCATGAGAAAGATTTTCCCATTCATCCCACAAGAGCTGCAAAGAACCGTGATAGTGGCCCTGATCCTCTCTAGAATAGACTACTGCAATGCCGTTTTTTTGGTTATTGATAAACGCTTGCAATCAAAACTACAGTCCTTACAAAATGCTGCAGCTCGGGTGCTGTTGAATATTCCCAAATTTGACCCCATATCCAACAGCATTAGAAACCTTCACTGGCTATCTGTCCAAGAAAGGATCAAGTTTAAAGCACTATATCTGGTGCATAAAGCGTTGTACGGGGGGGTGGAGGACCTCGCAATCTCCAAAAACACTTTGCTTGGTACATCCCGTGACGGGACCTAAGTTCTGCCAATGTGGGTTTCGTTCAAGTTCCTAGGATTAGAAGGGCCAGGTGGGGCAGCAGAAGCCTATCCTACCGGGCAGCAAATCTTTGGAATACATTGCCTGCCTCAATTAGAATGCAATCTATTAGATCCTCCTTTAGGAAGCTGCTCAAAACTTGGCTTTTCCCCCCAAGTAAAAAGTAATATTTTCCCTCTATCATAAGATGACGTACATGCTTCCTCCAGCGCCAAGACGCCTCGGCATTCGTTGCGCTTTAGAAATGTTTTACTTACTTACTATTCTTCCATAAGGAAGGTATCTTTGAATTCCAAGAAAGCTAGAGTCAAAGAACCCATGCTCCTGCTCATTTCTCCATCTATATGCCTCCAATAAATCCCCTTAAGAGCAGCCCTTGACATACCAGTCATATCTCCCAGATTAGACCACAGATAGTCTCATCCCAGCTTTGTCAGGTAGGTCTTAATATGACCAGACCAGGGGATCCTAGAAACTCCAGGCTGCCTGAGTAGCTCCTCCAATCCCACCCGATACGGGGCTAAATCCGCAGAGGCCCATAACTGTCTCCAATACAGCAAAGGTAGAAGAGCTGCTTTATGGGCAATAGACCTATGGCCAAGATCCAACCTTATTGGCAGGAGTGGGGTACTAGTTGGAAGATTTGTTAGTGGTCACAAGAATTGATTCTAAACCACCTCCAAAGCAGTGACTTCTCATGTTCCCATAATTCTCACCCCATATAATGACCCGCCAAGTGCTTGTAGATTGTAAATTTTCATGGCCGGGTATATTGGTTGGAAGCAGGAACCCTTAAAACCCCCCATGATGCCCCCTGCATAATGATCAAGCTTCAACTTGCTCTTGTGGGTCTGTGCAGTCCAGCTAAATTTGTCCATCAGGGTAATACCCAGATACTCAAAAGTGTGGACACTCTCAAGGAGAGCACCATTCAGAGACAGGTTCTGGTGGGTTATGTGGCTAGGGTTTAAAGACCATACACTTGGTCTTTTGGAAGTTGATCTCGAGCCCTCTCTGCTCATAGAAAACACCGAACTGGTCCAGGAGATTTTGAATGCTCTTTGGAGATTTGGACACCAGTAGGGTGTCTTCTGCGAACAGGAAGGCCGGGATCTTCCTGCCTGCTAAGCTCAAGGGCATCATGGTTGCACTTCTCTAACTGAGCTACCAGATCATTAATGTATAGCAGAAACAAGGTTGGGGCAAGGACGCAGCCCTCCTCGTGACTGGGATCGATGATGTCAACTCCCCGTGTGTGCGCCGTACCTAACCTGGGCATAGTTCTTCTAGTGAAACCTCCTGATGACATCAACAAGGTATTTCGGGGCACCCCGATCGATCACTGAGCTATGTATGTCGGTCTCCAGTATGTCCCAATCATGGTTTAATTCAAAATGCACAAATGCCTATAAAGCCCTTAAAAGGGCCACTAGCATGACCCCAAGAGACTCAGTCATGGTCAGAATAGTCAGGAAAGATTATAAACAAGCCATCGCAAGAAGAAAGGCTGAAATTAGACTTAAAGCCTGAGAGGACTTGGAAGATGCTGCCCGCCTAAGAGATAACAGAGGCTTATGGGAGATTATAAATTGACCCTTCTTTTCTGAATGAACGTCTTCAGGTTTAGAATGTCACTTCTTGGATCAATAATGCGTTGAGTATTTTACCAAAATATTTGATCCGGAAAATTGGGAGGCAAAGTCTTTATTGGCAGTAGATCCCCTGTATCACCCTCTATTCTTTTAGAATTCAGTAAGACCATTATGGTCATTGATGTGTCCAAAGTCATTTTGAGCTCTGCGGCTGGGAAGGCCCCAGGACCCGGCGGGGTCCCAGTCGAGCTTTTTAAACATAATCCCAATTTTTGGGCTCCTCTGTTCACAAACGTCTTCAGAGCTTCAATTTAATGAGGGCCCCATCGAGTTATGGAGGGAATCAATAACCGTTTCCATTTTTAAGAAAGGGGATAGGAATGACCCAGCAAACTATCGGCCCATTTCGCTACTAGATTCTTCCGCAGATGTGCTTGCTATGGTGATTTTGGCAAAACTGGAAGCCTGGGCGAACTAAAAATCCTTCTTTTCTGATGCCCAATATGGGTTCCGCTCGGGTATGGGCACTACTGAACATGCTTTAAATATGCCACTGATTTTAGGCAAATATGTCAAGGCCAGGACAGGGGAGATATGTATATGGCTTTTATAGACCTCTTCTGTGCCTTTGACTTAGTGGACAGAGGTAAATTGTGGGATTTGATGGGGCTAGCAGAGGTTGACCCGCCCCTATTGGATATCTTAAGAAGCCTCCATCAGGATACTCGTATGAGTGTACGATATACCCAGTTTGGTGACCACATGTCCCCTCTTCAACTTACACGCTGGGTAAGACAGGGTTGCATACTAGCCCCCTTTTTTATTCTTATTTTGTATTAATGCTTTAGATACCTTTTTAACCTTCTGTACATCTGATGTCCCCAAATTTGGTTTCCACTCGGTCCCCGTACTTTTGTACGTGGATAATGCGGTTTCAATAGCATGCACAAAAAAGGGCCTACAAGCACTTTTAGACGGTTTTATCATTTTTATGCAGTCATTGAATATGAAGGTCAATCACAAAAAGTCTTTTATTTTGACCAGTATCCCAAAAAATACGCGCTCTAAAAGCTTTTTTAGCTGGGAGACTCCAATTTTGAAAACACTGAATTTTAACTGCTTGGAGGGGGGGGTGGAGCGTGCCTGACTCTAAGATGGCCACGAGTTAGGGTAGCTCTCCCGATCGCCACTACAAATCCGTCATAATCCTGGCAAAAATCCTGTCCGTGATCCTCTTAGGAGGGGTCGCAACCTTACCGCTGTTGGGCACTGCCTGGTGAATCCGGCGGTTTCGAGATCGGAGTTGCCTAGCGAGAGTTATCGTCAGCGGCAACTGCGGGGGCGTGCAGAAGCGTGAGGCCCTCTGACTGTGCAGCAAGAAATTGCGCTTTGACTACGAGCGAGAGGGCCGGGTGTGCGCGCCTCCACGTTGCGACACAGATCCCAGAGGCGTCACAGAGTGCCGGACTCAGAGGTGACACACTGAGAATTTGAAGAAGGAAGGTGCTCCAATCTAGTGGCTGGCGGAGGCGGCTGTGAGTAGCGGCTTGGAGCCCTCCCAGGGATACGCATCAGAGCAGTAAGTGGGGGCGCTTTGTTGACCAGTGGGTGCCCGCTGCTCCCCAGTCACCTTACCCCTGATCGTCGCAGGGGCCCGAGGGTGGAGGTGCCGGCAGAATTATATCGGCGAAAGTGAAGATCGACCGCCTAAGGAAGTATGCGGTGCGCGCTGGGCCTGTGACTGTTCTGTGGTTACTGCATCCTGGCATGAGTAGCCCACCTTGAATTGCAGATCTCGACCTTTGTGTGCCTGGGTCCTGGAGTTGTGTGCGGGTGCGCACATCGAGTGTACTGGCTCGTGACATCCTGGTGGTGCTCAGGGATTAAGGCCCAGCGCGACGGTTGAGCACACGCAAGACAGTGATAAGATTCTGAGAATAGCCGGGCCTCTACAGGACCGACATATCCCTGCTGGCAAGGACTTTCTTTGTGTAAGGCTGCATTGTTTTGCTACCGATATAGATTTGTGTGAGTAAAGCTGCGGTTCCATCGGATACACGTAGGAGGTGGGCAACGAGAACTTAAGGGCTGGTCGGGTGCACGATCCGGGGGCATTTTAAGATCCCGACGAGTTAACTGCTTCGGCCCTCTGAAAACACTGCATCATACTGGCACGGCACCCCACAGAGTGCACTCCTTAGTAACTCTACCCACTACATCATGGGCAAAACAGACAAGCTCCAATCAAAACTGCAATTTGAGCTTCGCAAAACCCCAAGATCGAGGGATCTCACATCCACGGAACAAGATGCCACATCTGATGAACAGGAAGCAGCTGCAGACACGGATTTGAAGCAAGCATTACGCACCATACAGCAGAGTCTCTCAAAAATAGACAGCAAAATCGACGCATTGTCGTTCCGCATGTATAGGATGTCAGATCGTCTTGACAAACATGGCGACAGGCTTAATACAGTGAAACAACGAATATCTGATATGGAGGATGTTGTGCGAGCGGACGCCGAGACAGACAAATAAAGAGATACATTTTGAGTGCATTACAAGCCAAGGCGGAGGATCTCGAAGCGAGATCCAGGTGGAATAACATTCGCATTTTGGGAGTGGCGGAGTCGTCTAACATTGGAAATATGGAACAACGCGTAGAGAAGTTGCTCATCACACTTCTCTGCCGGGATACTTTTTCTGAAATTTTTATTCACCGCACCCTGGCGCCTCGTCCGATCCCGGGGGCAGCCCCTCGACCCATAATAGCAAGGTTGTTAAACTATAGGGATCGTGATGCGGCCTTGCGAAAAGCGCGTGAACTGGGAACTCTTAGTCACAAGGGCGCAGATATAGCCCTATTCCCGGACTTCACATTACATGTGCAGGAATCAAGACGGTTCTTCACCCCGCTAAAAAGAGACCCTGGGAGTTGAACTTGGAATATAGCATGCTATATCCCGCCGAATTAAGGGTCAGAGCGGACAGTAAGGTTCACTTCTTCACAGACCCTAAAGCTGTCCTGCGCTTTCTTAAAGACAAGGAACAACGCTTGAGGCACCGGGGATCACCTGGTGGCTCTCAGTCCCATGCGGATGACCCCCCCGGGCACTGACGAAGAGCAAGAAGAATGAGAACATAAACAGAGCTGGAACTGGCACTCATGGGGGACGATACGGACAACGATGAGATTATCAGTGCAACATGCACACCATGTGACTCCGGTGTGGTAGGAACTGATATTCAATGTTGCGACTTGGATGTACAGTTCATGTCTTGTTTTCCATTATTTAGATGTCATGTCCTACTGAGAACTGTATGGAACTGTTATCTATGTGATGGATGAAACATAAATAATTTTCCGAGGCTAGACAGTTGAATAACTAGCCCAGGGTATTACATCATTTTTGCAGAATGGCTATATAGAAGTACCCCTCACAGCAGTAATCGTTATAGTCGACAGCAAATGGGGGAGTAGATATGGTGGCGCGGGGATGCAGGAAAGATGGCAACATCTGCCCCCAAGTGTATCACACTATATTGCTTGTTTTCTTTGGGGTTTCTTTCGGCTAAGGGGAAACTGGGGTGGGGGGAGGGATCCAGGGTAACCACGAAAGTTGTGGGTCCTCGTGGCGTGGGTGGGAAGTTTAGTTTTATGTGTATGGTTGAGTGCAGTATAAGTGAGGAGATAGGACATTTCAGTACTAGGCATGCCACATGTACATGGGCCCATTTATCACAGTTGACACACGCACCTAATGACACCTGAGGGCGGGAGGGCACAGTCTTTGCATCTTATGACTTGGAACGTTCGCGGCCTAAATGATAACAGGAAAGTCCGGAGAGTGGGAGCCTACTTAAAGAGACACTCTGTGGCTATTGCGATTTTACAGGAGTCACACCTCACTATGGAGCGTAGCGGGGAAGTGCACCGTAAATTACAAGGGCAGTGTTACTCTGCAGATTACACCTCACATGCCAGGGGGGTCCTGAAATGGATAGTCAAGAGAGCGGGGGTGGAAATGACCGGGGTAAAGAAGGACCCACAGGGCAGGTTCGTGGTAGCCCTTTGCAACAAAGGAGATCTTAAATTTCTTCTGGTCGGTGTGTATGGACTGAATCACGATGATCCCCAGTTTTATAATTCCCTGGCAGCAAAGTTGGTGCAATGGGGGGGCATCCCACAGGTGTGGGGCAGGGATTTTAATTGTATAGTTAATCCAGAGATCGATACATCCCAAGGCCCGCCCAGGAGTCCAGTGGCGGCGGCGGTAGCGATCATGGACATAATGCATACTGGGGGCCTCATTGATATTTGGAGATATAGATCACCCTTAGGGAGAGGCTACACGCACTATTCCTCAGCCTACGACACTCATACCCGGATCGATTATTGGTTAATATCTGGGGGGTTGGACACCAGAGTCACGGCCTGCACTCATCTCCCCAGGACATACTCTGACCACTCCCCGGTTCAACTCACAATACAATATAGATCACCAAGAGTCCCGGCATTTATCTGGCGGTTCCCTCCCTACTCTTTATTAGACACTGTTTTTAAAGCAGATTTGGCAACGGCAGTAGAAGACTTTTTCGCGAACAATTTAGGCTCGGTCCTTACATTCGCTACAGTCTGGGAGACAGTCAAGGTGTATATTAGGGGAGTAGTGATTTCCACACACGCGGGAGTGTTGCACTCCATTTGCGGCAGGTTAGCGACCTTAAAAAAGGAAATTGGGCACATCGAAAGGGAACTCTCTGGGACAGGCGGAACCCAGACCGCCGCCAATCTCAAGCAGAAAATGGCAGAGTTTTTAGACACAGCAAATGATGAACTCAAGCACATGGGGAAGTATGCCACAGCACGCTGTTACGGGGAGCGGGAAAGACCTGGAGCTACGCTAGCCGGGATATTGAGACCCAAGAGGGAATTAGATGAAATGGTAGGCATGATGGATGACGATGGACATCCTCTGCGCACCGCTGAGGAAATTGCAGCCCATTTTCGTTCCTATTATCAGACGTTGTACACATCACAAATCCCGATGGACAGCGTTGCCCTTGAGGAGTATTTGTCTTATATTAAGATGCCGTGGCTAGTGACGGAGCATAGAGAGCACCTGATGGCGCCCCTGGAATCCGATGAAATAAGGGTCGCGCTGCGCAGTATGGCAGCAGGGTGGGCTCCGGGCGCGGATGGGCTCTCGGTGGCCTTTTATAAAGAATTTCAAGACTTATTGATTCCCTACCTTAAAATGCTTTACGAAGAGATGGCAGAATCAGGAATCATGCCCCCCTCCCTGCGTGAAGCCGTAATTGTCATACTATTAAAGGTAAGCAAGCAACCTAGCCACTGCTCCTCATACAGGCCCTTGTCCTTGCTTAACGTAGACGCCAAAATGTATGATAAAATCTTGGCTAACAGACTAGCCCCATTGTTGCCAGGTATTGTTCGCCTGGAGCAGGCTGGTTTTGTCCCTAGTCGCAACTTGTCACAGAATTTGAGGACCTTGTTTGGAGTGGTGCCGAGATTGAACCCAGAAGTTAAGACTGCTGCAGTATTTCTCGACGCCAAGAAAGCTTTTGATTCTGTTGAATGGGGGTTCCTGCTTGCAGTACTGCGCAAGATAGGCATCGGGGACATTTTCCTACGTTTAGTGTCGGTGTTATACATGTCATCCACTGCCAGAGTGAGGATTGGTGACGTTGTTTGCCAGTCATTCAACATTACCCGGGGCACAAGACAAGGGTGCCCGCTGTCCCCGCTGTTGTACACGATAGTGGCTGAGCCACTGGCCTGCGCCATCCGCGAATACCATGCGCATAGAGGACTGAGGTTCCCCGAGTACACACTGAACATTTCCGCATACGCGAACGACACTTTGCTATATATCCATAACCCAGAAGTAAATCTGTCCCCCATACTGCGCGAGGTGGTCCAATTTGGTGGGTTTTTGGGGCTACGAATCAACTGGGACAAGTCCATCATATTTCCTCTTACCCCAGCCACTGCAGAACCGGCTATGGAGTTCCCATTGCGCTGGACCACTGAGGCAGTGCAGTATTTAGGTATAAAAATTCACACTGACTTGGCGGTGGTAATCAGGGAAAATTACGGAATGGCTGCGCAAAAATTAACGGAAGATGTAGATAAATGGATTAGGCTCCCGCTATCGTTAATGGGAATAATTGCTATAATGAAAATGGTGATTCTTCCGCGCTTTCTCTTTTTGTTCCAAAATATACCTATTCCTCTACCATGTACCCTATTTAAACAATTTCCTACACAGCTGATTCGACTGGCTTGGGCGGGGAGGCAGCCCCGGATACGGTGGGATTCTCTCACCTTACCCTATGAGTTGGGTGGGCTGGGGGCTCCAGATTTGGAGAAATATTACAGAGCTGCAAATAGCATGTTTGCTCATTACTGGATACATGGTCCACATGACACACCCTTTTTGTATCTGGAAAGGAACGCGGCGGAACCGCTCACATTGCCCCAGACACTTTGCAAGCCAGCCTCCAGGCGACTGCAACTCTTCGACTCATTAGCAGTCACAGCACAGGCGTGGCAGACATTGCTACATATGCAAGCCGGGGCTTTCCTGTATTCACCAGAGATGCCATTACACTGGTGCTTGTGGTTCCCGCTGGGACAGGAAGCAGGAGCGAGGCGGGCACTGCGGACTGCGGGTTTTCAAAAAATGGGGATTTTTTCAAGGATGGCACACTGGCCACTTGGGAGGCTTTGCAAAATCCGGAAGTGCAGCCGGCAGGTACAGCGTTGTTTCATTTTTTCAGGGCTAGGCACACCTGGCATGCCCTCTTGGGCGATGATCTGTTGGAACCGCAGGCCATGGGGGCTCTCACCACTCTCCTTAAAGTTAATGAACCCTTTAAATTGATTACTAGATTCTACACCAGCATACAGGAAACGCGTCGGGCCGAAGTTCTGAAAGTTACATTGGATTGGCAACGGGACTTGGGTGCTCCACTAAGCGATAAAGAATGGCAATATTGCTGCTCCCGCACCCGGTCCGTCTCTCTCAACCGGAGGCATAGGCTAATTCATTTTTAAAAAAATTGTACCCTAGAGAGGCAGTTTCGATATGGGCTATCAGAGAGTTCCCGTTGTCAAAGATGCAGGGTGGAGGAGGCGGGTTTCTGGCATCTTGCTTGGCAGTGTCCTGGGATTCAGTTATTCTGGGGAGGGGTGTTTCAGGAACTAGGGACCATTATTAGTGCAGATTTGGAGCCAGACCCTAAGATGGCATTGCTGGGGTGGGATTTAACCGTTGAAAAAACAGTGCGCCCTTTACTAGCTATTGGGCTTCTTCTAGCAAAGCGCCGGGTGGCAATTCGATGGGCAGGTGGCCCGCTACCATTGTTAAAAGAATGGCACACTGATATGCTTTATTGTAACACGCATGCTGATGTATACAACGAACTTCTCCCTCCCAGGAGCCGACCCAAGAGCTGCTGGGGTCCATACCAAACATATCTCCTAAGTAAAACTGCTAGTACAGATTTAGACCCAAAGGATAACACCAACAGGGCTGAGTCCCAGGAGTCACATGTATAGGAGAACTCGGAATATGGGGGCTAAGGGTTGGCCCCACTAGTTGGGCAGCTCGGCCAGCACTCAACCTTAGATAAGCCTATTGTTAGCTGGACTGGTTCGGAGATAGTAGGTGGGTACGCGATTCATTCCAAGTGATGTAACTGTTTAGGTGGTATCCTTCAGATGCCCGACTTATGTATCTGATTGTAAAAGGCTATGTGTACTGTAATGCCTGGACGTGCTATAATTGTGTGCTGGGTTGTATGTATAATGCAATTCAATCAAATTAATTAAAAAATTCTTTTTAAAAATGTTTAACTACTGGGGCATCTTGTTCGATGCCAACATGAACTGGGAAAGACTAATAACCCAGAGGTCCCAGATGATGGAGGCATCATGTGAATCTATTTTTAGGTTCGCTAAAAAATTAGGAGACAAGCCCCCTAAAGAAATAATTATGCTTTATAACAGTAAATGTCTCTCAGCTGGCATATATGGGGCTGGGTGTGTGGGGCCATATGGTTGTGAGGACCCTTCATGTTGTGGAGAATAAGGGGCATATTATCAACGGCCAGCGATAATTATCGCTGGCCGTGCTTAGCGATAGATTTCTTATCGCTGGCTATCTCCGGAAATTATCGCCCTGGTAGCGCGTTATTAACAACACGCTTCTCCAGGGCGATAAAAATTCCAGAGATAGCGAGGTTATCGCCGTTTTGCAGGGAACATCGCTGGTTTTCCAGCGATGTTCCCTGCAAAACGGCGAGTACTTCTGCTGATACGACCCTGTGGTCGTATCAGCACAATCCACCCCCTATGTTAGGGATGGCTAAGTCGGGATAATAGCAGACGTTAGATTTTGGCGAAAACGGCCGTTTTCGCCAATATCTAACGTCTGCTATCATCCTGTGGGCTGCCTTGTAAATATCGCGATGTGCACATCGGCGATATTTACAACGTAGCCCATCTGGGGTACGCCCAGTAGCGCCCACCTTGCATCTCATTAGAGATGCAGGATGGGCGTTGGGGGAAAGGGCGATAGTGCAGGGATTCACGCGATAGCGTGACCTTGCTGATTAGGCGATAGAATTATCGCCGCTTTCCGTCAGAAAACGGACGCTAAAGCGGCGATAATTGACTATCGCCTGGTTGTTAATATGCCCCTAAGTTTTTAAACAGATTACTAGGGACTCCGAAATCCACACCGAGCCTTATTTCTCACCAGGAACTGGGTATCAGCTTTTTAAAGGACACAGTAGGATTAGCTCCCATCTTGCTATGGATCAAAATTTGGGCTACACCCAAATTGTATTTTACACATAGAATAGTTGAGGATTGTCTGAAGCAAAGCAACATGTTAGCCATTCCATGGCTCAAGTATGTTAAAAACCTCTTATGAAATTTGGGTCTGAGCAGCCTCTTTGGAAGCATAGGTGATATCAGCCCTCGTACCAAGGAGCTGGTTAAAACAAGCATTAGGTCTCGCAGTTACGCGAGTTGAAGCTATTGGCATTGTAAATAACAATGCCTTTTATTTATGTTTTAAAAAAGAAAACAAAAATAAAAGGCATTGTTATTTGCAATGTCAATAGCTCAAACTCGCGTCAATGCGAGACCTATTGCATTGCAAATGCTTGTTTGTTATAGTTGCTGCTGTTCTTGCTACCTGATTTTGTTTGTTAAGTTGTTTTTGTGTTCATTTTTTGTCTCATCACATTGGCAATCTATGGTTGGAGAATCTGGCTTTGATAATTGCATTCGTTGCCATTCTACCATAACTGATGCAAATATCGTTTTTTGTTTTTTTGCACTGTCATAAAGTTTCAACAATAGTTTAACCTCCCAAACAAAAAAACACCGGCCCAGCGTCCTTAAGTGTCCGCTTTTCATTCCAGCCTAAGCTCTCTTGGAAATCTTCCTGTGTGCCTGCCCTGGCTTCTCTTGAAATGGAATTTTAGGGATGAATCGTCTCGTTCTTTCTGTTGCAAATATCCCGGCCCGTCTAGCTCGGCAAACATGCTGCTGGAGATCTTGGATGTGTTTTCGTATCCCGTGGTGTGCGTTTGTAAATGTGTAGTAGTGCTGCGATTGTCTTTCTGGTTTTCTCTGCGCCTCATTGAGGTGGTTTGTTGAAGGCCAGTGGCTGCTGGTCACCTCTCGAGCGCTTGTCACAGCCTGACCTGGCCGGCCTGTAATCCTGCTGGAGACGTTTTTTTCGGCCCTGCATGCATTATCCGCTCGAAGCTCCTTTCAGGGGATTTACGTTGGTAAATTCAAAGTAGCTCAGAACTGCCTGTGTTTTGTTCAGTTTCAAAAGTTTTGTTAATTTACTTTAATATCTTGCATTTTTCAGTGCTGATATGCTACATGGTAAAAGAGTACATTTTCGAGCATCGAAACCCTTCTTTAAATGTTAACATCTTTAAAACTACCCAGTCTACTACATTGGGACTATTGAGTTACTACAGCAATTTAATGAGAATGCTTGGATATTTCACCTATATGAATATTTGATAACTCTTGGGGCATGCCAATTACGTTGGGGCATATTAGCAAGGACCTGCGCTAATTATCGTAAATCGCGCATAGCGCGATTTGCATTATCGCCACCTATCGCTGGAGTACATCGCTGTTTTAGCGGCGTATTAGCAATGCTTTGCACAATGGCGATGTACATTCCAGCGATAGACGGCGATAATCGGCATCTGCGCAGGAAAAGCTGCGATAATGGCAGTGCGCTACGGAAATCCTAGCTGATAGGGGAGTGTGGATTTAACATGTCAATCCACCTCCCATTGTGGACATAGCTAAGTCAGGGTGTGGAGCAGGTGTTAATTTCCGGCGATAATCGCGGTCAGTGCAGCTTTTATTGTCGCTTGACCAGCGTTGTTAATAGGGCGATGTCGTGTTGGCGAGGGATTTCACTCAGGATTATGTGAGGAACGCCCACTTTGCATGTCATTAGCGATGATTATCGCTGACATGCAAAGCGGGAGGGAAACGGGCGCTATTGCCAGTAAGCTGTCGCTAACAGCAGTTAGCGACAGCTTGTTAATTGGGCGATAATAATATCGCCGCTTTAGTGGCAGAAAGTGCCGCTAAAGCGGCGTAAATGCCCTTGCTAATATGCCCCGTTGTCTTTTCCATTGTAGCATTCATGAGAAGATTCACTTTCTATTTTCCTCTACTGAGGCAGCCATGTAAAGTCAGGAGCATGCACAAGACGTGTTTGTTCCGGCAAGCAACCACGGATGAGGGGCGAGCACGCTGGTGACTTTCAGGAAGCCTTCTATGCCCTCCTGCAAGCAGTACGTGCACCCTAAAGAGACGTGGCTGCAGCTTAGACTCTTCTACGACAGAGCTTCCAAGCTCGAGACTCCAATGCCAACCAATGGAATTGCTTAGCCTCAGGGTGACGGGGTGCCAGGTCGAACATTCGCAAAATGTTTCAGTTACTCTCTCCATCTCGACGCCAGGATACAGTATTGTTGCATAATAACAAAAAAAGAAGCATAATTTGTAAAACGTGAAAACTTGTGCCGTGGTTGCGTTGAAAGGTGGGCCAGGCGTTCCTCCAGTGATTGCGGCCTTCAAATGCACAGGATGTCTTTTTAATTCAACTGCTGTTTAATGTAATTAATTCAATGCATGAAAGAAACGAAACAAAAAGCGGGCAGGTTGTCTGTGAAGGGTCCTTTCCAGGGCCCTGCTGGTGCCAGGGCCGCTCCTCGCTAAGGCGATCGCCTTGGCAGCGCAGAGCTATGCAGGGCGGTGCAGTTCATCTTTTAGTGCCTCTTTGTGTCTTTGAGATACACGACACGGAGGCCATTGTGTGCCGAGACCGGGCTCGGGTGGTGGGGGAGGGAGGCCCCTTTATTTAAAGTGCCTGGAAACAGGGTGAGAATTATAGAGGCGGGACGTGTCTGCTGACTCAGCGTTCTGCTGCCAGGGGTGTCCAAAATCAGGGCTGCTGCTGTGGAGTCCTTGAAGGCGCTTCTTACTGGGTAAGGACAAGGCTGCGAAAGCAACACCCACCCTCCCTAGGATTTTAGGGAAGGAACTGCCCGCACCAAGGATGCGCCCGCGCAGTGCTTAATTTGTGCCGGTGCTTGCACGTAGTGGGGAGCGGCACTAATTTTTGGAGATCGGAGATCGAAATGTAAAAAAGGGAGACAGAAGGTGGAAGAGAAAGCTAGGAAAACAGCGACAAGGAGAGCAAACGGATGAGAAAAAACTGCAAGAAAGAGAGGAATAGGCAGGAAGTGGAGGGCGATGGGAGGAAGTGGCATGGGGTGGATTCAGGCATAGGCACCCTTGGTACTCAACGGCACTGGGATTCAGAAGCAGCGCTGTAAACTAGCTCCTAACAAAAACTTTGAGCCCCTGCACACGTTCTTTGCATGAGAAGAACGGACTATGAAGTAAGCGGGTCCGCGGCAGTACTGTGTCCTCTTCAGCACAACGTCTATTCTAATGAGCCCGTGTCATGCAACACCCGCCCTACTCGCACCCCATCGACCTGTTGTTACACTACAATGTTTGAAGAAGCCTACAGCGGTTTTCCAACAAAAGATTAGTGACTCATTTCATCACATTCAAAATTTTGCTAAGTTCCACATTTTCTGAGCGCGTGCTGCTGCTGTGTGTCGAGGCTCTGCGGGAGGAGCTGGGGGGCTTCGCAGCTGTGAATCACGTACCTGCTTTATGTGTAAATGAAGTTAGCTTGGCTGGAGGAGGAAGGGAGAGAGCAATGCAAGGAGGAAGAGAAAGTGGAATGACAGTGAGCCATTAAGGAAAGTAATGAAGGCGGTGTGGGTAGGATTGTGGGAGGAAGAAGGGAAGGTTGTTAAGAGAGAGCGGGGAAGAAAGGAAGGGTGGTGAGTATTGCAGGATGGAGGCAGAGGGAGGGTGGAAGAGATGTAGGAGAGGAAGAAAGCAAGGAAAAATGGAGGAAAGGCGGTGGAGAGGCATCGGGGAACTAAAGAGGGTAAAGGGGAAGTAAGAAAGGAAGCAATGATGTGGGCGAGGGATAAAGAAGGAGGGAAGAAGGAAAGAACGACAGAAAGGATAGGGCGGGGCTAAAGGAATGAAGGAAGTAATGTTGGATGATTAATGGAGGGGCGCAGTTAATGAGGTCAAAGTAATTGTTTGTTTATGGGGTTATGCCCCAAAGTAACGCTATATGTAAAACTACCACTTCAAAAAAGACGGCACCAGCCTCTACCTCCGAATCCAGCATCCCAGTTCCGATTGGGGTCTGCGCCGACACACAGACTGCCGGACTTCTTGGAGCGGGTCTTGCGCCACATGCGGTTGTGAAAGACACAAAAGAGAGGCGATGACCCGGGGAGGAGACAACTTTCAGGTGACGAGTCACGGACACATTCCTTTCCTGCAGAGAATTCTGCCATTCGTCACTGATCGAGACACAAATACTCGGCCGACCGGCGGACCATATTTCAAACTCGTCTTCCATCCAGATCCAGTCCCACACAACCTGCGCCGAGCACGCGGACACAGGGGACGCGCGTGCACTAACACGGGCATGTTAACGAGAGTATTTGGGGAGAGTGTATTACGGGAGCCCTTGGCTCTGGCAGGGAGTCTCGAAAATACACTTTCCCCAGATATTATTCGAAGCCTGTTATTAGAACATTAAAGTCTGGTCCATCAATCTGTGCTACCAAGAAACCCCGCTGCAGCCATCAGTGTCTTCATAGTCAAACTGCAGTGCGGGTTAAAGGCACGGCCCTGCTAAACATAGCAGTCACGCGCCAGTATTTCCGTTGGCAAAACTAACACTGTTAAACAAGCGCGGTCCCGAAAGTGAAAGAGGACCGCGCTGCAGCCGGAGCATGGGGATCTCTTGTCTTTATGGGGCCATGTGTTTCTAATTAGAAACACATGGCCCCATAAAGATAAGAAAGTGCTTTGCGACAGCAGCAAAGCAGGCCACCGAGTCCGGCTCGGAGGCGAAAGGGCGTCCACCAAAAACCCTCATTTCCAATGGCAGGCCACCGTTTAGCATAAACGGTGACGCCAGCCAATGGAAATGAGGGGCGGGGCTTCAAGCCCTTTTCTTAAACTCCTCATTAACAATAAATCTCACCGAGCGAGCTGCGCATGTGCGCAGCAACGCTAGGCGAGACCTAAAAAGGTTTTTTGTACACAAAGAAAATGCCAGGGTAACAAAAGCACTCAATATGGTTACTGTTCAATCATACGTGCCACTCTCAACTACTTATGGCATGGATAAAGGCCCCTGAATTTATGATTTTATTTCACACGGCTAAGAGTCAACATGATACATTATTTAGGGCCTTTCCTATTACCGGCACCTGGTTCACCTCATTGCCGTGTTGTCCATGTGATGGGGTGTCTCCTCGAACAACAAAGCACTTTACGCTATTTTGCACATTGTACTCCTCCTATAGAAAACGTTTTCTTTGCCCTATTTTATGAGGTAGATCTTTTAATACACACCAAGAGGGTCTACTATTTTTACAGCGTCTTGAGTCTCCTTCAATATGTTTTTCAGTCTTGACTTTTATTGTGCATGCTTTGAAATTGCGAAAGAAATATGCGTTATGAATTTTGATCCAGGACTGACCTACCCTTCTATTGTACAGTATATACCTGACTGGCACTTACTGAAATTATATGACAGCTTGTAAACTGATTGAGAGCTATTTTCTATTGTAAGTTACAATATGATTAATTTGGATAGTATATTTGAAGTATGGCGTGGCAACATTTTAATTGCACTTCTGTCATAACCGTTTTCTTAGACAGTGCTTTTGGAAGTGTTACAGATTATACAAAAATCCAGTCAGTGGTTGGCTACCAGCTGCCATTTTGAATTCTGGCACCCATCTTGGAAAGGTTCATGTAACAAATAACATTAACAAGCCTAATTCGTTTTAGCATGTGTGAGATTGATTTTCAAGGTTAATATTTTGTGCATTAATAATAACGATTAATATGCCTTTTCACAATTGATATACAGGTTGAATTAACATGATTACAGTTGAGACAAATTTCATATGATGTGTAGAAGTGTGTTCATTAATGTTTTTTAGTTATGCTACATTTTCTTGTTAGACGCCATATTAGACAAGATGGATACCATCTAAGTCACTCACTGCTACTTTCCCTCTGCATACATATTCTCCCTACAAGCTCTGCAGAGCAAAGACAAGCTGAAGTTTAGTGGTTTATTTCCACAGTTATGATTCCATTGCTTTCGATTAACTTTTCTATGTTCTTTATGACTTGAAACATTATCAAGGTCTCTTCCGCTGCCTTCCTTTGTGAATACTAGTCCATTAATTTGCTGAAACTTTCATTGTTTAAATGTTTCATTTTAGTTAAAATATCTCCGGTTGGTATTAGCATAGTTGGTGCTGAATACGTTTTTCAGATATGGGATAGTGCTTATGTGTTAAGGTAATGACGTGTATTTTTCTTGTGTTTTGATTTGCTAGAAAAAATATACTTTTGTACACACCATAATAATTTCACAGTTTTTCTCATTTGTTATGCAAGAATTGTGTATAAGAACCTATTGATTTTGGGGGTTAGGCAGAAAACTTTCCTATTGTACTAGGGATGCTATCTGCTGCTCATTTGGGACTTAGAATTAATTCTGAGTTTGCATACTCTGCATAACTTTGCATTTTAGGAGCATTTATGGCATTAACTCTGTGCCACTTACTTTTGAATTTTGTAATAAAACCCTTCAACTTTTTACTGATCTAGAACTCAATTATTGAGTGGGACCCGTCGCCTATTTGAATGGTTTCTCTCTGCTAACTGATGCTTAACGCATCTGTGGGAGAACCGGATGAGGTAACATTTTGGGATGTCCAAATTTTGGAGTACGGTTTTGCTCCCACACATGTGCCTGGTGAACTTTCCTTTTGTGATTTTACCATTATCAGGGGCACAGATTAGAGGATGAGCTCCATCGGGGAATATGGCAAGATCTTAAAATCAAACCGCATGGTGAAGAGACAACACTTTTCCAACTCCTCACATCCCATAGAATAATAAAATAGACATAAAGAGCCCAGGTATGTTTTTGGGGCTGAGGCTCTGAATGAGCATCCTGTACAAAAAGAGCATCATCATTTTCTGCATTTTCAGGCATAATGACATCAGGAAGTTTCCTCACAATAACAAGAGTAATAAGTTCTGATAGTGATGCATTTTCAGATGTGGTGAAATAGACTGTCCCTTGTCTATAGCACAACACAGTACAATATAACAGATTTCTGCAGATAATTGTGCTGTGGTTCTCGGCCTAATGAAATTAATAATCTAGCCCTTGTTACATTTGTTGCCTGGAAACCGCATTACTAGCACCACACCCTGAAGTACAGATGCTGCGTGGAGATGAATACTCTGGAATGGAGGATTACCGTGGGAACCGGTGTTTGCCCTCATTCTGCAGCTTTTTCCACGTACACATCTTGCACGTGTGCGTGGCCAAATGTGCACTAGGAAAACAAACCTACAGGGTGCTTTCACCACAATAATGATTCTGGCATAAACTCCCTTTTCCATTTAAAACTGGCACCTGCTCCTCTTAACAATCAGAGGAGAATTTTTCAGCATCCTTTTAGTGGCTAACACTACAAGCGTAAGACTGCCTTTCACTTTCTTTCGGATATTACATGACTATCTAGACACTATGAAAAGCATCCGCCTATTTTTCACAATTTTTCACAGCATGCACGTCTCACCAATGGAATAAGTCACAAGTGGTTTAGGCTCGCTGGCTGTGACCTACAGGCGTATAGGCCTAGAGGCCTGTTTTTGTGAAACAAGGGACACCCATGGGTAATAAGGGACCAGGAGTATGTATTTATAAAGGAACAAGGGTCCCTTACTCAAATCATACAAACAATTGAGGGGCATATTCTCAAGGAGCTATCGCCGAGTTAACGGCACGTTAACGCAGCCAAAGTCACGATAAATTCATCGCCCCATTCACAAGCTGGTGCTAACAGCCGATATCACCACTTTACCCGCGATAGCACCCGCAAAAAACATCGCCACAGATGATCCCGGCAACTAACGCTAATGATATGCAGGGTAGGCGTACCCGTGCAAAAAGCCGCAACAACACCACTCCACAACATTCTCAACGACCAGCCAGATCTGCGATAAGATCACAAAACATGCGATAAGGCGCGTTAGCAGCAGGAAATTAACACCTGCTCTTACCTGGTGTAAAGTCGGACGACAACCGGCACCAGACAAGGGAGCACAGCCCATAGCCGCACATGAAGAACAACAGATGCCATGGAGCCACCCACCATGCATCTCGGAGCCCCAAGATGGCAACAACACCCACCGCCACCACACCCAGGCCCCCCCCCTGGGGCCCCCAAACCGGGCACCCCCCACCCACCCCCGGACAAAGAGATGGCACATCATCGGTACGAGACCATAAACAAAACAATGTGCGAGATGTCGCACAATCACAACACCCAACATACATGTGCCGTCAGACAAATGCGAATCAGACATTCATCTTAGATCTAGCAAATAATTTGCCCAATACAGAATAAACACAAAACAACAATTTTGAACAGTCCTGGCGGGTCCCCCAGGACAGTCTGTAAGTCACAGCCTGCAAAACGAAATGACAGATAAGAAGGTGTGTCATGCGCTCACCAAAGGACAGAGAGAGCGAGCGAAAGAGAGACAGAGAGACAGAGATAGAGAGAGTGAGAGAAAGAGAGGGGGAGGGAGAGGGAGAGGGAGAGGGAGTGAGAGAGAGAAAGAGAGAGAATGTACAAGGAGCGCAAAGCCAATCGGGCTCCTGGCTCATACATGTCAAATGTGTGTGTATCGCCATTGGTGCACACCAAGTCAAAGGCCCGGCATCAATAGCAACGCGAAGGAAACATCACATCTCAAAAATGCAAGCAGTAGTCAGACCAACATTAGGAATGAAAGATCCTTTGTCTCAACACACAAGGCTGAAGGACATCTGAACCCCCGACCTTGGTCATGAATGCGGCTGGCACTCCCTGCGAGAGATACCATACCAGATCCTGACGACTCCCACACCACGAACTGCGCGAATGAAAGACAAACGTGTCCACACCCCACACACACTTGTCCCTGCTTGGGGTACACCTGCCTTGGATGCCCCTGACACATAAGTAATAAAAAACCCATACGCACAAACGTTGCACACAAATACGACTCATTGCTCCGAGCAGTGGGCAGACCATCCACATAACTGCCGCCTGTCAAAAGAGTGCCGGTGCTACGAGACCAACAAAGGCAATGGCTGGCAATCCCGGGCACATGCACAACCCCTGTCACGTGGAACTGTACCGTGCACGAATGCTGCATCTGTTGGGATCACTACCACTGGCAGTGTTGCGCATCAGTTACCGTCTGAGTTTCTGGCTTGCGTACGTCACCTGCGTCCAGTCCTGGTTCCACTGTCGAACATGCACATTCGAGTGGCCCATGGATGTCTGCCTATCCAACACAACGGTAGCTGAACTGGATTATGATTTGTGTGTGCGCCCCCTATTGGCCCACGAACAGGAGTGTAACCGTGATACCCGTGCATGGGATGCATTGACATTGGGCGTATGTGCAGGCAGTTGGGCATGGGAGATTGCACAACTCCTCATGTGCAGTGACCACATCGAGGCGCTCCCCAATTGGGCTGTGTTGCGTATTGGTGAAACGGCGTGGACGGAGCACAGCTGCCCGGACCAGGAAATGGATTGGCTCGCCCTCGTGTACCTTGACCCCGACAACGAGGAACTCTCGGAAGAGATTGCCCATGAAGCAGCGCTCGCATACATGGACGAGTAACTACGTTCCTGCAGCCACAACTGATTGTCACCCACAGCACAGGTCGCCACACCTTGTAGCACCTTGGAGGAATGGCCACACATCCCACCACAACAGTGGACATGTCTGCCTTCGCCAGGACTCAGAATGCATGTGCGTGGACCTACGCGTGTGTACACACACATGTGCAAGGTGATGCAGTCCCAAGGGCGGGGCTGCACAGCCTCGTTTGGCAACGTCACAAAATCGGAGATACTGCTGGGGTGAGAGTACACACAAGGCAACGTAGCACGACATGTGACCTTGTAGGATCCTTTCACCTGCTCACTGTCAGCAGAGCACACAGTCAGCACAGTACGGCACGACAGCACCATGCAGATCCCATGGGCTGTGAGTCATGCCCCCTGACACGGACCAATGAGCAGACGCCAAACATCACATGACTCGTCCAGCACGGCAAGGTGGGTCGGGACCGTTGACGTCCGTGATGAGTGGTGTTTATTCCTGCCACCCCATTACTTGCACCTCGACATGTCCCTAAGCTGCCTGTAAGTGTCTTAAACATTGCTCTGCATGTTGTGGCCCTTGCCTTGCCCGTACTGACACGCACATGCCAATAAAGCCCACGCCACTGCACCTGTGTACAACTGTGATGAGTGTTCATTATAATGACAATTCGTGTGCCCACATGTGCATTGTCCGTATACAGGGAGGGATTGACTGACGCTTGTGGACTGTGTGTGGGTCCCCATTGACAGCTCCACCTCTGTGGGCCAGACATTGTGGCTGGGATAGTTGCTGGAAGACCTGTGCTCTCATGTGTCACCAGCAATGTGCGTATGGTGTCCAACTACTTGCCATGTAGATCAAGGTCATCCATCAAAACAGACTGTGTCCACACAGATGTGTGTGAGTAGGAATGCGAAGAGACGTTCTTTTGTAACATGTGATGTGGGACACCACTTTCGGACTGCTACCGATCATGAGATTTCTACACACAGCCCGATTTGACACATGGACGTGGGGCTCCGTTGGGGGGTAACGAGATTGTCGTTAATGTGCAATGAGGCCACAGCTAGTTCATACCTTCACAGTCATCTAACTGGCCATGTGGGTCAGGCTCAAACATGCGCATTGAATACATTTCCCAGGGTGTACCCTTTGGTGCGATCAATGTCCCTGAATTCATCCAAACATTAATACGTGAGGGAACATAGACATGACACATCTGTGTGATGTGGAATGTTTAATTCACATTCTGGGGGGTGTCAGAGCAGGAGCAGTACATGGCCACTTCAAGCCCACATAACATGGTTGACCAGTGGTGGGCCAACCAGAGTCCTTGGGGGAATGCAAGGTGAATCTTAAGAGGTAGAGTTCAGTCCGCCGCAGGATTGCTGTGTCATTGGTACCAGAGCAGATATGGCAGTCCATGTCGGGGTCCAGGTGTATGTCGCAGAGTGTTTCGGGGGACATTGGGAGGTGTTGTTCCAGGGCATGATGCAGAGAGCACAACCAGGCAGGGACAGGCCATGTGGCGGGGACGGATGCTACTGCCTCCTTCCTCACACATTGTTCTGCATTCTGTCCATCAACTGTTCTTTTTGCATCCTTCCTCACAGTCATTACCCTCGACATCTTACTCCTCTGAGACGTCTTCTGTGTCCGGTGTGTCAGGTGTGTGTGGTGGTGTTATGGCTGCATCACTGTGTGCCATTGACACATCAGGGTGCGAAGGTGATAGGGCTGCATCACTGTGTGCCACTGACACATCAGGGGGCAGAGATGTGTGTGTCGAGCTTCCTGCAGCAGTCATCTGGTACAGGCTCAGTGGCAGCAATGGCAAGATGAGGATCTGCAAGGCATGGAAGATGGAAGATCACAGCTACATCTCGCTGGTGTTCAGCAGTGGCAGCCATACTTCCAGCCTGCATCTGCGCCATGGTCTCCATTGTCCGCCGCATCTGTGCTGACTCTGTGCTGTCATCGCTGGAGCCTGTCTGCCTAGACAGGTCTCGTATCCGGGTAATGGACCCAGCGAGGTCAGCCAAGAATTGTTGTTGAGCATGGTGCGGACAGTGGGTGTCCGTTCGGGGCTGTAGGTGCTCTCTGATGGGACTCAGGCACCCACGTATGGCATCGAGTTTGGCTGCCATGAGGTCGAAACCCATCCGCAGCTGATCTGCCACCTTCTCCTGGCACCCTAACACACGGCGTTGGAATTCCATGTGTTGGTCGTGGGGGTCCTGGGAGCCAGCCGTGGTGTTGTGTGCTTCCTGCTGTGTGGGCTGTGCAGGTGGTGGGGTGACCGCGATGCAGCTGGGCTGCCCTGCTCCTGGAGGTGGGGTGCGGAGGCTGTCCACAAGCCGTTGGAGGGTGTCTGTGCAAATGTGCAGGGTGTCCTCTTCATCATCACTGAAGAGCTGTGTGGTCTGCTCTGCAGGAGGTGTTGATTGTCCTTCTGCAATGTAAAGGGGAGATGCAGGTTAACAGTGTGTTCCATGTATGTTGACGCATTGTAGATGTTTACATCCAGACTGCATGACGATGTACATTGTGACTGTTTTGGTGAAGCTGGCTATTTGATGGGAGACAGTGTAGATTTCGACTACATGACGGATGTGTGGTTGTCCTCGTACATTGCCATCTCACAGTGTCATGCATTGCCGGATGTGATTGGCCAGTTTCTACGCACGGGCGGCACCATTTGTGTCCTCTGTCCTGTGGAGTGGGTGTTGCACTCTGTGCCACATTGTCATCAGTGTTGAGGTACTGTGATTGCCATGTGTGTGTGCTGCATTGGTGCCTGCAGCTCTGCTTTGGCGGACCCTTATCCCTTGGAGTCGGTGTGCATGTGACTTGTGTGATTTTCGGGTGATGGGATGCTTGCGACTTGGGTCATTTGTGCGACTGTAGAAATGTTGTACTCTTGTGCATTGTGTGTCTGCTGCTGTGTTTTTGACGTCATGGGTCGTAGGTACACGTGGATGTGTCAGGGTGTGACCTGCTCCTTTACGGATGTGGTCCACACTCAGCCACCTCAATGTCGTGTTGTGCGCCATGTCATGTCTTGTGACTTCAGCCATGCTATTGGTCATGCAGTGTCACTTGCATTGTCAGTGTGGCTCACAGAGCCGCTGATTTTATAGATTCGGCACATGTGCATGGGTGGGGTGTGGCATTGGTGATATGGAGGGTGGCCCATTTGTGCACATTGTGGACGGGGTCCTACTTGGTGTTTCTATGTGTGCTGCGGTGTGCCAAGGGTATCAGGGACATGTTCCGCACTCATTGTGGGTGTGCAGTGCGCTGCACATGTTTGTGCATTTGCGCCATTGTGCCCATCTCCCCCCGTCCCCCCAGTCCCTGGTCGTTACTCACCCTGTTGCTGTTGGGTCCGGTCATATCGCGCTGTGTCCAGACCCCCGACTCCTTGCACTGTCTCCACACTGATGACTGTGGCCACCATTTCCTCCAGCTCATCCAGCTCCTCCTGTGGCGCCGGACTCCCACCTCCAGTCGCCTTTGCTGCCTTCATGTTGGCAGCGAGTTTCTGTTTGGTTTGGCTGTGCACTTCATGCCAGCGCCTCTTGATCTCCTCCATTGACCTCCTCGACACTCCGACTGCATTCACGTTGGTGACCATGGACTGCCATATTTCCGTTTGTGTTGCCAATGACGCAGTGGAGGTGACGAACAGTTGTTGGTAGTGTTCTATCACCTCCGTGACGGTGATCAGGTCTTCCTGCGGACTGAACCCCATCTTCCTCTTCTCCTTGCCCTTCCCCTGGCACAGGGTTGCTTGCTGGTCCTCCGTGGGGCTTGTGGGGTTCGGGTTGCCCTCTGCACTCGGTCCGGGTGCATCCATGGTGCTACGCAGTTTGATTTGGTTTTGTCTTTTTTTTTTGGTTTGCTTTTATAGTGCTTTTTCACGCATGACGCGTGGGAATTTCAGGCCTGTAGCTGGTTGTCGCTGATTTTTGTAGCGCGTTTGGGGCATCGCAGGTTTTTTCGCGTTCGTGTTTCGCATTTTTTCTGCGTCGCGTTAGTTTTTGGGCTGTCATTTTGCGCGTTATCCTGCTACTATCGCATGGTGCCGCCGGGTTGGGAATACCACGTTAACACGGTGTTAGTTTTACGCGATGGACTGCGATGTGAAGGGTTGCGTTACGCAACATTTGCAGAAGTTATCACAAGTTCTTGTGAATATGCCCCTGAATGTACATAGGGATACAATGAGGCCCATGTATGTTATCCAAATGGATCAATCATAAATATTTAACACAACAAAGTAACAATGGTGTGGGAAAAACAAACAAAAAAGTCACATAAGGCTTGAAAACTCAGGCATATGAGTGTGACAAATGAAACAAAATGGTTTGGTTCACCCGAGCGGTTCCTGCTCGTAACGGTCCATGTGTGCCCCGCCGCTATCACGGCACTCTCCAAAGCGTGCTTTTACCGCTTAAATATTGGTGCTCGCATTTGGGCTTGCACTTCTTTAATTTCTCTCTTTAATTGAGACAAATAAATATTTATGATTGATCCATTTGGATAGCATACATAGGCCTCCTTGTATCCCTATGTACATTCAATTGTTTGTCTACAGTACCGGCCTGGCATACTCCTGTGTGAATACTCCAGGGAGTCTGAGGCCTGTTATGTGGTTCATCTACCTGTGACATACATCACAGGCCTCAACTGCACTAGATCACATCCAGGATGGCCTCACCTTTAGTGGTGCATAGTGACTTGTACCCATGTCCTGTAAAGATCATATGAAGGTTGGTCAACAGCTGTTCATAGAGTGGCATTAAAGGATCACCCACCTTGCCTGGCCATTCCTCAGTAATGTTGATGTAGTTGTTATGAGGTTCAAAGTTCAAGTGTCAAAGTTCCTCGAGTGTGACATGGAAGCCATAGCTTTGATGAGACCACTGTTTCCTAGGTCCTGCATTTTCAAGTACTGGAGTCTACAAATTACTTGTGGCACATTTTGCAAAACCACTCCAAAATATGATTAAGTTGGACAAGTTACACAGAGTGTGTGTCTCTACAGTATGAAGATGAGGTCATGTGATGTTTGTATCCTTTGATTCGAGGAGTGATACACTTTTGCCAATTAATTCTCTTGCATAGGTCTTGTCCAGTATTATATTGAGAAAATGCCAATGCTTATGCAAACTCTAACAAACCCAATTACAAGTAATTATTGAATAGCTTTTCATTTTTATGCCATTGTGTAGATAACTAAAGTCCTAGTAGGCCTGCTAAGTTGCATGCCTTTCTGATGCCCCTCAACCATTTTATTTAATGTTGTACAACTGCACATTGTCTTCACTGGGTAGTAAGCGTAGTCTCTTTCCGAGGATTCTCACCATGAAGAGATAATTTAAAAAAACAGTGAAGTCAGAGCTTGTCTTTGCCTCCAGTATCAGCTCGTCAAGGTATTCTCGCATTGTTTCTCGTGAGAAGATCCTGGCACCTGGCCATTAGTTAGCATCTGTTAGTTGCAATCGTGATGACATGCTCTTGATTCCATTGCCTTGTATTGAGAAAAAACTGTATAAAATGGTCAGTGAATGTATGAATTTTGCAAACACAAGAAGATGATGGACGGAGCGCTGAAACTCTTCAGACACTCACCCCCAGTCACAGATCTGGGTTAAATCCATCATCATTCTTTAGCTCACTTCGCCACTTCAGTTCAGACCCAGCTATATGCAAATCAGTCTTGACCCTGTGCCTCATGGGAACAGTCCAGCCCGAACTGCCAAGCCAGATCTTCCCTGAACCGGAAACAAGCATCCTGGGACCGGTTTCTGGGTAACACCCTTCATCAGCCAGGCTAGCTTGAATCCAGTGGCAAAGTGAGCAAGGGACCCACGTCTGGGCATACCCTGCCTACTTAGGGCGAACAAAGCAAACACAAGAAGATGATGGACGGAGAGCTGAAACTTTTCAGACACTCACCCCCAGTCACAGATCTGGGTTAAATCCATCATCATTCTTTAGCTCACTTCGCCACCTCAGTTCAGACCCAGCTATATGCAAATCAGTCTTGACCCTGTGCCTCATGGGAACAGTCCAGCCCGAACTGCCAAGCCAGGTCTTCCCTGAACCGGAAACAAGCATCCTGGGACCGGTTTCTGGGTAACACCCTTCATCAGCCAGGCTAGCTTGAATCCAGTGGCAAAGTGAGCAAGGGACCCACGTCTGGGCATACCCTGCCAACTTAGGGCGAACAAAGCAAACACAAGAAGATGATGGACGGAGCGCTGAAACTTTTCAGACACTCACCCTCAGTCACAGATCTGGGTTAAATCCATCATCATTCTTTAGCTCACTTCGCCACCCCAGTTCAGACCCAGCTGTATGCAAATCAGTCTTGACCCTGTGCCTCATGGGAACGGTCCAGCCCGAACTGCCAAGCCAGGTCTGCCCTGAACCGGAAACAAGCATCCTGGGACCAGTTTCTGGGTAACACCCTTCATCAGCCAGGCTAGCTTGAATCCAGTGGCAAAGTGAGCAAGGGACCCACGTCTGGGCATACCCTGCCAACTTAGGGCGAACAAACCAAACACAAGAAGATGATGGACGGAGCGCTGAAACTTTTCAGACACTCACCCCCAGTCACAGATCTGGGTTAAATCCATCATCATTCTTTAGCTCACTTCGCCACCTCAGTTCAGACCCAGCTATATGCAAATCAGCCTTGACCCTGTGCCTCATGGGAACAGTCCAGCCCGAACTGCCAAGCCAGGTCTTCCCTGAACCGGAAACAAGCATCCTGGGACCGGTTTCTGGGTAACACCCTTCATCAGCCAGGCTAGCTTGAATTGTTGTTTTTGCATTTGTCACCCCGAGTGGGACGGGTATGCCCAGACGTGAGTCCCGTGCTCTCCATGCCACTGGAGTCAAGCTATCCTGGCTGATGAGGGCTGAAAGCCTGAAACCGATCCTAGGATGCTTGTTTCCAGTCCAGGGAGGACCTGGCTGGGCAGTTCGGGCTGGACTGTTCCCATTGGGCGCAGGGTCAGGACTGATTTGCATATGGCTGGGTCCAAACTGGAAAGGCATGGTGAGCAAAAAAACATGGATTTAGGCCCAGATCTCTGTACTGGGGTGAATGTACGACATTGTTTTGCATTCTGTCCATCAATTGTTGTTTTTGCATTTGTCACCCCGAGTGGGACGGGTATGCCCAGACGTGGGTCCCGTGCTCTCCATGCCACTGGAGTCAAGCTATCCTGGCTGATGAGGGCTGAAAGCCCGAAACCGGTCCTAGGATGCTTGTTTCCAGTCCAGGGAGGACCTGGCCTGGCAGTTCGGTCTGGACTGTTCCCATTGGGCGCAGGGTCAGGACTGATTTGCATATGGCTGGGTCCAAACTGGAAAGGCATGGTGAGCAAAAAAACGATGGATTTAGGCCCAGATCTCTGTACTGGGGTGAATGTATGACATTGTTCGGCATTCTGTCCATCAATTGTTGTTTTTGCAATGTATGAATTTTAGCATTATATGCTTCAACCTTGTAAGAGCGTTGGGAGGCTGCCGCCCCTAAAGCTTGTGCCGCCCAGACCACCCCCCCTTGCTACGCCACTGGCTCCAACTGATTGTGGACAGAAGTTCTGGTCTGTCGAAACTATTGCCGAGCATTATGCGACTTGCATATTGGCTATTTTTGCAATAAATGTATGTTAGACTATATATGATATCCCGAGAATTGTTTTCTTTTACAGTATGAAGGACTAAACTTTGGTAAATTTGCAGTTGAACGACAAACCAATCAATACCATCTGGTTAGATGGATTTATGATGTAAGATTGTGTGCAAATTTGTTTACAGGTTTTGCATATGTTTCCATTTCCGAAATGTATCAGTCTTCTACAATATTGACGGTGTAAATGAGTTGTTGAGCTTAGGTATTAAATTCCTCTAATGCTATCAAGCGATCATTGACGAAGAAGTTTGTGGGCAGATCAGACAGCTTCCAAGTCTACCTTTCCTAGCTCCAGTGAAATAATGGTGTGGAGGAAGCCGTAGACTGCAATGGGCATTAGCAGAAAGTTGTAGGTTAGATAGCAGGTGTGTTGGAAATAGACATTTGCAAGAAGCAGAGGTTGAATATTGTGGTAGCTGCCACTGCCCCTCCTGTCGGGCTGGAAGACCCGTTGGCCTGCAGCATGCTGCCATGTGTGGGTAGAATGTAGAAAGTGCATGGATCACCTGAGAGGCAAGCCATGTCTATGTGATCAAGCCAACACATAGCTGAAGTTGGCCAGCAGTAGATACAATCACCAAGGTAAGTTTCATATTGTTTATTAAAGAAGTGACAATTTAGTGGCTGGTGGTTAGTGGTTGTTATTTTTGTCTGTTTTATTGCTTTCCATGACTGCACAGCAAAGAAAGATGGAGCAGATGCCCAGAACTTTGCCTTGGGATGTAGAGCAAGAGTTCTGGTTGTGGGTGTCAGGGACTGTCCGGGACTATGTTGGGAACACAGTCAGGGACTTGGGCAAGGACTGGGATCGGGTTAGAAAACGTACACAGAGAGAGGCGTACAGCATTGCCCAGGATCACACAGGATGTCAGAGGAGAAAAGGGATCCAAAGGGGAAGCCTGTACAAGGAACAAGATGGCTAAGACTCAGAAAGGAAGGGCACTCACAAGGCAATTTAGCATTCAGACTAACTACACCCAGGACGGACGTGCAAGACATATATATATAATACAACATTAACAATAAAGGAAATGTGGGGTAAAGCACTCAGGAGCTCCACACGGTAAGACTGAAGCTCAGTAAGTTCCTCACCCACAATTGCTGTTACAGATACTGACTGAAAATACCCACATATAGGATATGTATGCAAAGGCAGGGTCTGTGGAGCTTATACCTATGGTGATGTTATAACAGTAACTCAAAGACAATACTCACAGTGAACAAGAAACACCACCTCGGTAGTCAGCTGTGCCCATGGATCCTGGCGATCAAACAGGAACACGCAAGGCAGTAACAGCAAAGGGGTAGAACTAAACACAAGCACAATAGACAAGGAGCTAGCAAGGAGGAGTGCTTAACAGGAAAGGATGGAAATCACAGGGCACACTTGGCAGAAAGCAGGTAACAAACATACAAGGTAACAGAAGCAAGACAGCAGAAATAGAAAGACAGCAAACTAGAACCGGAACCAAGGAAATGGGAAGAAAGGCAGGGACTGGAAAAGGATATACAGAAGGGGAGGCTACAAGGGTATACTAGAATAGTGCAGGTTCAGGAATCAAGAAAACAAAGTAGCATAGAAGGCAGTGCTGGGGCAGGAACAAGAATTGAGCTAAGGCTCAGGAGTCAAGGTAGCACTGCAGGCAGTGCTAGTTCAGGAACAGGGAAATTACTAAAGCTTCAGGAGTCAAGGTAGCACTGCAGGCAGTGCTGGTTCAGGAACAGAGAATTACTAAAGCTTCAGGAGTCAAGGTAGCACTGCAGGCAGTGCTGGTTCAGGAAACAGGAAATAGCTACAGCTCAGGAAGCAAGGAGTCAAGAGAGCCCTGCAAGCAGTGCAAATCAGGAACAAGAAATAGCTGAAGCCCAGGAACAGGAACAAAGAATAACTATAGCTCAGAAACTCAGGAAACAAGGTAGCACTGCAGGCAGTGCCAATTCAGGCACAAGGAATAGCTATAGCTCAGGAAACAAGGTAGCACTGCAGGCAGTGCTAATTCAGGCATAGGGATTAGCTATAGCTCAGGAATCAAGGAATATCAAAAGCTCAGGAAACACTGGAAACAAGGATCAGCCTCACCGGTATACAGCTACAATGACCAACACTGGGCTGAAGGGAGCTGGGGCTTAAAAGAGCTCACAGTAATCACATGCATCAGGTGTGAGCAGGCTATCAGCAGCCAGCCACAGGTGAACTGAATTCCTCCACCTATCCTTGGCCTGCAGGGGTGGAGACAAAGCAGTGAGCAGGGGATTATAGGTAATGGAGTTTCCAGCATGAGCAGACTGGCTTCCACAAAACCCGGCATGGATTGGGAATGGATGTCAATTCCTAAATGATGTCCAAATGCCTGGAAGTCAGGATATGCATACAGGGGAGTGCCTGGAAGCATATTAGAATACTAGAAAGCCCCACAATTCGGCCCCCTGGTGGTGGGAACGATAGCACAGGGAGTGAATCGTGACAGTGGGTACTCGGGCGGTAGAATAAAACATGTAAAGACACATCTTTGGCTTATTGTGGCCTTGATTGAATTAGGATTATGCTGCAGTGGTAGACAGAGACGAGTGGCTCAGTTGGATTGACAGCTTTATGGTGTGGGAGCTTTGGTGGCTGAAGGTTACACAAATGGGGTGGTGGTTCAACAGGATAGAATAGTGCAGTATGGCGAGTTAGACAAATCAAATTATTTATAATGAGGTCAATCTAAGAGTTCCCCTTGTTGTCCAACATCTAACTTTGCCCTAAATTTACTAAACTTGTGCTGCACGGAGCAGCGTGAACATCAACAGTGTTGTTTTTTGAAAATGAACAGCGCAATATGTAGTAAGACATATGTGCCACTGACGTCATCGGACAAAGTCAGTTGCACTGAGGTGCTCAGCCTTGCACAAAAGGTGAACCAATGCTGCCTTGCATGCTATTTATTCTAAAGGTACAGCCTCCAGTACAATTTTTAACACAAGGACAAGCATCCAAGAGTGAACCACATAAAAAGGAGTAATTTTGCATAAATTACACATCTTACGGGTAGGAATATCACTTCATATTCCGTTTGTCCCTTGTTTGTGTTTTGTTTAGTTTGGCATTAAATTTTGATGCAAAGCCAGGTCATGCCTCATTAGTAAATCTGGTTTAGGGTGACAACATATGGGTGTTTGTGATGTTTCCACTGTACTAAGCCCCCTGTGAATAGATAAGAGGGGTGTTGGTGCTCTGCAGCTCAAAGTGGTTTTTGGCATTGAGAAAGCGCCCGCAATAATGTTCAGTAAACCTGGGCCGATGTTCGCTCTAAGGTCCTCCTGCAAAATGTGCTCCATGTCTAGGAATATGCTAAATGTAGTTGAGTGATACTCCATTTAAGCAATGACTAATAGCCAAGCATTGATGGGGTACTTCGGAATGTAATTGTATTACTCTGAGTGACATCTGAAGCTGGAACACTTAAAGAGGCCATTTAGTGAATGACGTCACAACGCATCATTTGACATCATCAAGCAATGGAGCATTCTGGAAAGCCTATTGTTGGCGATTGTTAGACATGCAGGTCTGGGAAAAGAGAGTTGTTTTTTCTCTACACTGCTCGTCCCTGTGTCACCAAAATGGAGCCTCCTTGCTGTGATGCTATCATGCAACTTTGATTCATACCTACACGGGGTTGGTGGATGTGGGGTGTGGGTGGGGTTGAGCACACACATATGTGTAGGGGCCCCGGTTCCTACTTACAAAGTTCAGAGGCCATGTACATAGAAATATCAGAAGCCTTGCAGCTTCAAATTATTTCTTATAAGGAGCATATGCCTAACAGGTTCATGAAAGCTCAAAGGGAGTGCTCTTCCATCTTGCAACAAAAGGCTGCAACAGGATGACAGGACACAAATGTAGTGCCACTCACATCTGATACAACAAGAATTTGCAATGCACTAGGTCTCGCATTTATGCGAGTTTGAGCTATTGACATTGCAAATGACAATGCCTTTTATTTATGTTTTGAAAACGAAAACGAAAATAAAAGGCATTGTCATTTGCAATGTCAATAGCTCAAACTCGCATAAATGCGTGAGGGGAAACACCAACCATACCATGAGTCGACTTGAAACAATGCCTAATGTTGTAAAAGCGAAAGCGCTATGAAGATTTAAGAAGCTACACACCCAAAATGAAGCGCCGCGATTTGGTCAAGTAAAAGCGCCAACAAGATCTAAAAAGGCACTTAAGAAAGAATAAACCGCCACGATGTGCTGAAGTGGAAGCGCCATGGAGATGGAAGAAGGCACATACCAGACAGTGAACGCAAAAGCGACCAGGAACTAACGGGCAGATGCAGCCTTTGGCTGTTTCCCCCTGGTTGGTATGGGGCGCATGCACACATGTGGCACAGCACATCACGCGCACACAAGTACACCCCTCTGTACATTGCTGCCTGTAAAACATTGCAGAAGCGACCAGTAACGACTGGGTAGATGTCGCCTCTGTCTGTTTCCCCATGCGTAGTATGAGAGGTATTATATGTATATATGCTATAGTGCTAATACCACTGCAAATTCAGAGAGCGCTGTATATAGGTAGGTGAGGGAGAACACCAGCCAGAACTGCACCATGAGTTGACTCGATACAATGCCTGGTGTTGTTAAAGCGAAAGCGCTATAAAGATCTAAGAAGCCACACACCCAAAATGAAGCGCCGCGATTTGGTCCAGTAAAAGCGCCAAGAAGATCTAAAAAGGCACTTAAGAAAGAATAAACTGCTGCGATGTGCTGAAGTGGAAGCGCCATGGAGATGGAAGAAGGCACATACCAGACAGTGAACGCAAAAGTGACCAGGAACTAACGGGCAGATGCGGCCTTTGGCTGTTTCCCCCTGGTTGGTATGGGGCGCATGCACACATGTGGCACAGCACATCACGCACACACAAGTACACCCCTCTGTACATTGCTGCCTGTAAAACATTGCAGAAGCGACCGGTAACGACTGGGTAGATATCGCCTCTGTCTGTTTCCCCATGCGTAGTATGAGAGGTATTGTATGTATATATGCTATAGTGCTAATACCACTGCAAATTTAGAGAGCGCTGTATATAGGTAGGTGAGGGAGAACACCAGCCAGAACTGCACCATGAGTTGACTCGATACAATGCCTTGTGTTGTTAAAGCGAAAGCGCTATAAAGATCTAAGAAGCCACACACCCAAAATGAAGCGCTGCGGTTTGGTAAAGTGAAAGCGGCAAGAAGATCTAAGAGGCTCCTACAAAAAAGCTAATTGCCGCGATGTGTTAAAATGGAAGCGCCATGAAAATGGAAGAAGTCACACACCGTAGAATAAAGGGCCGAGGTTTGTGAAAGTGAAAGTGCCATGAAAATCTAAAAAGGCACATATCGAAGAATGAAACGCCGATGTCTGTTAAACTAAATGAGCCATGGAGATCTAACAAGTCACATACCAGACAATAAACGCTACGGTTTGTTAATGTGAAAGCGCTGTGAAAATCTAAGAACTCCCATATGGAAAATCGCAGCGCCGCTGTTTGTTAAAGTGAATGCGGCATGGAGATCTACAAACTCACATACCAAACAATGAACGCCGCGGCTTGTTAAAGCGAAAGCGGCGCGAAAATCTAAGAAGTACCATATTGAAGAACGTTGCGCCGCTGTTTGTTAAAGTGAAAGCGCCATAAAGATCTAAGAAGTTACATAACACACAATAAACGCCGCGCATTGTTAAAGTGAAAACGCCGTGAAGTGTAAGAAGTCACATACCGGAAAACGCAGCGTAGCTGCCATTGTCCCGAACAGTGTGTGTATAAAATAGTACTGAACCAACATATAAATCCCACCATGTTACGCCGCGAGTGCACAATCCAGTCCGGATGGGCGAGCCGAAAAGGAGACAGGGAGGGAACAAACAAGCCTTACTCCAAATAGAAAGAGAGCGTTTAGCATAAAGTGTGACGCGGGCCAATAAAAAGCATGGGCGGAGATTCCACTCCACTTCCGAAATCGCCTCGATTACAATAGATCTCACAGAGCGAGCAGCGCATGCGCTGCAACGCTAGGCGAGACCTAAAAAGGGCACTGCTGGAGCTGATACTTTGAGTGTCCAGGATAATACTACAGAGTGAACCATAGGCCATGTCTCGGATTGTTTGAATGTATATTATGAACAATATAATGGAGTGAGTCTTAGAGCATGTACGGGATTGTTAGACTGTGTATTCAGAACAATACTACGGAGTGAATCATAGGACATGTGTAGGATTGCTGGTTTGTGTATTATTTAAAATAATACTACGGAGTGAACAGTAGGCCATGCCAGGGATTGCTGGTTTGTACATTATTTAAAATAATACTACAGAGTGAACCATAGGCCATGTCTGGGATTGCTGGTTTGCGTATTTAGAACCATTCTGCACAGTGAACCTGGCATTGGTGGTTTGTGAACCATAGGCCATGCCAGGGATTGCTGGTTTGCATATTTAAAGCCATCCTGCACAGTGTACCTGGGATTGCTGGTTTGTGTATGGAGCACCATACTACCGAGTTAACCGTAGGGCTTGTCTGGGATTGCTGGTTTGTGTACTCAGAACAATATTACGAGTGAACTATAGGCCTTGTCTGGGATTACTGGTTTGTGTATTCAGAACAATACTACAGAGTGAACCATAGGCCATGTCTGGGATTGCTGGTTTGTGTATTTAGAACACTACTGCTCAGTGAACCTGGGATTGCTGGTTTGTGAACCATAGGCCATGTCTGGGATTGCTGGTGTGCGTATTTAGAACACTACTGCTCAGTGAACCTGGGATTGCTGGTTTGTGAACCATAGGCCATGTCTGGGATTGCTAGTTTGCGTATTTAGAACACTACTGCTCAGTGAACCTGGGATTGCTGGCTTGTGAACCATAGGGCATTTCTGGGATTGCTGGTTTGCGTATTTAGAACACTACTGCTCAGTGAACCTGGGATTGCTGGTTTGTGAACCATAGGCCTTGTATGGGATTGCTGGTTTGTGAACCATAGGCCATTTCTGGGATTGCTGGCTTGTGAACCATAGGCCATTTCTGGGATTGCTGGTTTGCGTATTTAGAACACTACTGCTCAGTGAACCTGGGATTGCTGGTTTGTGAACCATAGGCCATTTCTGGGATTGCTGGTTTGCGTATTTAGAACACTACTGCTCAGTGAACCTGGGATTGCTGGTTTGTGAACCATAGGCCATTTCTGGGATTGCTGGTTTGCGAACCATAGGCCATTTCTGGGATTGCTGGTTTGCGTATTTCGAACACTACTGCTCAGTGAACCTGGGATTGCTGGTTTGTGAACCATAGGCCATTTCTGGGATTGCTGGTTTGCGTATTTAGAACACTACTGCTCAGTGAACCTGGGATTGCTGGTTTGTGAACCATAGGCCATTTCTGGGATTGCTGGTTTGTGAACCATAGGCCATTTCTGGGATTGCTGGTTTGCGTATTTAGAACACTACTGCTCAGTGAACCTGGGATTCCTGGTTTGTGAACCATAGGCCATTTCTGGGATTGCTGGTTTGCGTATTTAGAACACTACTGCTCAGTGAACCTGGGATTGCTGGTTTGTGAACCATAGGCCATGTCTGGGATTGCTGGTTTGCGTATTTAGAACACTACTGCTCAGTGAACCATGGGATTGCTGGTTTGTGAACCATGGGCCATTTCTGGGATTGCTGGTTTTCGAACCATAGGCCATTTCTGGGATTGCTGGGTTGCGTATTTAGAACACTACTGCCCAGTCAACCTGGGATTGCTGGTTTGTGAACCATAGGCCATTTCTGGGATTGCTGGTTTGCGTATTTAAGGACTTATCTCCGAGTTATCGCCACCTTAACGCATCAAAAGTGGAGATAGATTTAACGCCCCATTCACAAGCGGGTGCAAACTGCAGACATCGCCAGTATTCCCGCGATAAATGCCGCAAAATTTATATCCACGGGTGACACCACCAACTAACCCTAATGAGATGCAGACTAGGCGTTCCCGTGCAAAAACTCACGAAAACACCACTACACCACTTTCACAACGAACTGCCAGATCTGCAATGCGAACCAAAAACAGGCGATAAGCCGCGGTAGCTGCAGGGAATTAACACCTGCCTTTTGCTGGTGTTAAGCAGGACGACTACCTGCAGCATAAAAGGGAGCCCAGCCAAGAGCCACATCTGAAGACCCACAGATGCCATGGAGACAATGATCATGCAGCTCCGAGACCCATGAGGGCCACAAAACCCACCGCCACCACCCCCAGGCCCGCCACCACCCCCCGGACCCTTCCCGCCCGCCCCGTACCACCACAGAGGCAGCGTACACAAAGACAGCAGACCCACCTTAAACGTACCAGCCGCACAGACCAAACGCCAGAGGAGGACATTGCCCACTACAGGCCCAAAAGGACAACCATCCCCGCATCCTTACCCACATCGCCCACCTGCTGACGGTACCAACACAGCGGACAACCAACATCCCTCCACAGACAAAGCTGCCGGCTGTGCTGCACATGTAGGCCTCTGGTACCTTCCAACCCACAACTGCCAGAGTCGGAGGAGTCTCACAGCCAGCCCCATCCAAGTTCATCACACCTGTCCTGGATGCCATCATCAGCCTGGTACACCAGCACCTCCACTTCACCCACACTGCGCAGGAGCAGCTGGAGACCAAGCAAGGCCTCTACGCCATAGCTGGATTCCCTCACGTGTTGGGGGCAATCGACTGCACACATGTACCCCTTGTGCCCCCTGCCGACACTGCACACAACTACCGCAACAGAAAGCACACGCATTCCATCAATGTGCAGGCAATAGTGGACCACCGGGGACTCCTCAACAATGTTGTGGCCAACTCCCCAGGCAGTGTGCATGATTCATACATCTCCCGACAGTCCATCATCAACCAGCGCTCCCAGGATGGCACCTATGGAAATACATTGCTCGTTGGAAAGTACCAAATGAACACACCACACACCTCCACTCCACAGTCATGCAGCTCACGACACTGGCAATGGACACGCAGCAAAACTACATGCAACATGCCACACAACATGCCAACAGACCAGACACGACAACACAACTCCATTGGGAACCTGGGCTTGCCATGCACACAACCCAGCCACGGCATGGCACCACAGCCACACAACAGCAGAATGTGAGGAGAGGCTTGGAGCAGGCATGTGCGAGAGTGGCAAGTGACTAATGAATGAGAACCTACCCAATGCCAGGTGTGGCGTGGATGTGCCGGACAGACTTCAGTGTGCAAACCTCGGAAATGGCCATGTGGACATTAACTACTGGTGGATGGAGTGTAGTGGCCAGTGGACGCTACCATGTCCCCACAGGCTGTGGGGCAGAACGCGGAAATGTCGCTCGTTACGTCCCCCCCTGTATGTGCGGGCGGAGTGGTTTGGCCCTGCGTACGCCAGGCCTGCGTAGGGGTGTGAATGAAAAGCCCGTCGCACTGGGCGTGGTTCTCATTCGGAATGGCCAACGAGTCTGCCAGGGCGCCGCCTCTCAGCCCGCCACGAGGCCGGCGCCGTGCGTGGCGGGGCCTGCGTCCCTGTGCACCTGCTGCACCCCGGGCCGCTGGTCCCCAGACCAGTCATGCCTGCCCCAGCGCACCAAGGAGGCTCCGCTCACCTGCCGACACCGGCGTGTGTCAAAGAGGGCCCAGCACGTGCCGGTGCAAGCTCCAAGCCCCAGTCCTGCGACCTTTGCAGCCTCCGCAGACCATCGCTGGCCTCCACGACGCTGGCTCACAGTACTCCTTTTTCATTGACATACTCCACCGGCGTACTCTTCGTCCCAGTTGTTGGCACATGTTGTACTGAGTCCTGAGTTTTGAATGGCAGTGACCCCAAGTCTGTGGCAGCGTCCACATCACTATACTCCCTCCGATCAGTGAAGCAAAAGTCTGCATCGCAAGCCGGCGACAAGTGGTGCCACTAACCCTGTTTAACGCAAGCCTGCGACACGTGGTGCCACTAACCCTGTTCAGCGCAAGCCGGCGACACTTGGATGAGGGCTCAGGCCTACACTGCGGTCCAGTAGGTCCCACATGTGGAACTGTGTCCTGAGTTTTGAATGGCAGTGACCCCAAGTCTGTGGCAGCGTCCACATCACTGTACTCCCTCCGATCATTGAAGCAAAAGTCTGCATCGCAAGCCGGCGACACGTGGTGCCACTAACCCTGTTCAACGCAAGCCTGCAACACGTGGTGCCACTAACCCTGTTCAACGCAAGCCGGCGACACTTGGATGAGGGCTCAGGCCTACACTGCAGTCCAGTAGGTCCCACATGTGGATCTGTGTCCTGAGTTTTGAATGGCAGTGACCCCAAGTCTGTGGCAGCGTCCACATCACTGAACTCCCTCCGATCAGTGAAGCAAACGTCTGCATCGCAAGCACACGACACGTGTCTGTGGGCCCATGCTGACGGCTGCCCCCGGCCTACACTGCGGTCCAGTAGGTCCCACATCCAGCACTTAGTCGTGATTCATGAATGGCAGAGTCCATACCAGTGAACGCATGGAGAGGAGTAAGAGGAAGATGCGGTTCAGTCCGGATGAAAGCCGGATCCTTGTCACGGAGGTGACCGAACACTAGCAACAACTGACCCGGTGCCACTAACTCTGTGCACAATGAGTCATGGGCACTTTCTGGTTGGACTTTGGTGGCGTCTGAGTCCATGGCCTGGGGGTTGTCTGCATCATCATCTGGCTGGGACGGACTTGGTGTTCGACATGTGTCTGTTCCATTCATCTCCACCATGGTGACTGTTTCTGCGTGGTTCTGCCCTCTGCATCATGCCCTGGGGGTACACCTTCCACTGTCCACCGAGACACTCCGCGACAACCCCCTTTGTCATCTACGAGAACCTGCTCTGCTCTCGTGACCCTGCCCCAGTGCACCACAAGTCAGCGGCCCGTGGCGGTAGGCCCGTGCAGGACGCTGTGCATCTGGGGCCACTAACTCTGTGCAGCTCAAGTCATGGAGCCTTTATGGTTGAATGGTTGTGTCCTTAACGATGTACACTGTTGTCGTTTTTTGACTGCACCAGGCACTCCATAACGGCTGGTGTACACACACCCCACACACATCCAACACAGGTGTCACTCGACATGTGAGCCTGCTAATAAACGTGGCCGGGCGCACGTGCCCGTAGCCATTCACACCATCTAAGCAAGTCTGTCCGTGTGGTCATTATGTCAGCATGATGGGCCCGAGCCCTGCAACATCACTGTGTGCTGTCTTCAGCGGACGATACCATGTCACCTCAGCAGTGGCCAAGACCTTGGACATGTAGCTTCGCCCGCCCCCCCCTGCATGCACAAGCGTTGTGTGCTGGTCTGGCGTACGTCAGGTCAGCGCCGGGGTGTGCTGATTCGTCAGGGGGATCAGGGCGTGGCTCTGGTCTGGCCTTGAGCAGGAAGTGCGGTAAGCGTGTCTCTGTGTTGGAGTGTTGTCGCCACCAGGGCCACAGTAGTCGATGTTGCAGTGTAGCATGCACCAGGAGGGCGGGCCCGCACGTACAGGGAAATGTAGGAACGCAAGACCGCTCTGGGTCTTGGCTCATGCATGCCAAGTGTTATGTGTATCAGTCCTGCGGCTGCATAAGTCAGATGCCTAGCCTCAATCGCAGCGCGATCACAGCCAGCAATGGACTGTACACCTGTGTCCGCCCTGTCCGGACCATTGGCCTACACTCACGTGGCAGCACACCCTCAACGGCCAGCTTCACGGTGTTGTTGGCATGCCGCTGGACATGCGCAGACAGGCATGACAATGGTGTGCCGTAGGAGTGCACGTGATACATCCGCGCAGCGCACAGAAGTGTGGGGGCTCGTGGGAGGGAGGAGCAGCTGTGAGGCAACGTAACACACAGTGAGGCCGCTCATGTGCCATGTGCTCGGCATATCATCCATGGTTCCCTGGGTCGCAGACATCCCACCCCACCCACGACAGGCCTCTGTACATCTCCTGTATGCAAGCAGATGGTGAAGTTACTGTAGGGATTGAAAGGTCCTTTGTCTGAACTATCAGGCGGTAGCACATCTGCAGCTCCGAGCTGGGACTTGCATGTGCCCAGCACCCCCTGACAGATACGATAGCATTTGCTGGCGACTCCCACACTACGCACTGCCCGACGTGAGACCAACTTGTACACATCCCACACGCAGAAGTCCTTGGTCGTAGTTAGCGTGCGTGAAATGGCCTTCACACGTACTCCCACCCCACCCCAGGCCTGCACCCGTTGCACACAGACACTGCTCATTGCTCCGAGCTGTGCCATTTCATCCACAGGACTGGCGCGGGTCAGCACAGTGCTGCTTCAAGCAGAGCCACTGATGCAATGGCAGACCTTCCCGGACACATGCACAACTCCAGTCACGTGGACCTGTACCGTGCACGTCTGCTGCATGTACTGGGGGCACTACCATTGGCAGTGCTGCGGATCAGTTACCTGCTAAGCTTCCGCCTTGCCAACGTCACCTGCGTTCAGCCTGTGTTGCATTGTCGCTCGTGCATATTCGAGTGGACCATGGATGTCTGCCTCTCCAACGTAATGGTAGCTGACCTGGATTTCGACGTGTGTGTGCGCCCCCTGTTGGCCCACGACCAGGAGTTTCACCGTGATGCCCGTTATGGCATGCCTGGATGATTGGCATGCATGCTGGCAACTGGACCTGGGAGATTGCACGAGTCGTCGTGTGCAGTGACCACATTGAGCCGCTCCCCTATTGGGCTTTAGTGCCAATTGGGGCCAGGGGTTGGAGTCAGCACATCTGTCCGGGACAGCTGATGGGTTACGTCGCCGACATGTTAGATGTGGTGGACAACGAGCTCTCATTGGAAATGTTGACCTACGCTGCTGCACTCGCGTTCATGGACGAGTGACAACGTACCTGCAGCCACAACTGAATGTGACCCATTGCACGTGTCCGGACGCATGGTTGCATGTTGGGGATCTGGTCACATGTCCCAAGACGACAGTGGACATGGCTGCATTGGCCTGGACTCCGGATCCATGCGCGGACAACCAACGCGGGTTGGCACTGATTTGTGTGGGTGATGGACTCCCCCAGGGTGGATATGGGCACTTTCCAACGTTCCTCATTCAGACATGCTGCTGCATTGGTCTGCATGTCGTGGCACTTCTCTTGGCCGTACTGACACGCAATTGTTGATAAAGTTTCCGCACCTTCACTTGTCTCCAACTGTGATGAGTGTTGATTTGTATGCCAATGTCTGTGTCACGGCCTATCTGGGTCCCTGCCATACATGCATTGCTACCCCATCAGGGCTGTGGGTTTGTACTTGTGCATTATCATGTCCCTGTTTCGTGCTTTGCCAGATGCGTATGGCCATTTACCGGCCACAAGCGGGTGCACTTGTGTCCTGTGTTCGGTTGTGCAAATGTTGCTGTTTGTGCCACATTGTGTTTGATGTTGGGGTGCTCTGCTTCCTGTGTGTGTGTGCTGCATTGTGTGTGAGATGTCCCTTCAGCTCTGATTTGGCTCACCCTTCTCCCTTTCAGGCAGTGTGGTTTTCACTTCTGTGCTTGTTCAGTGGTGTGATATTGCCGAGTTGTGTGACTTGTGCTCTTGGTTGGTGTTGTTACTCTTGGGCATGGTTTGTCTGCAGTTGTGCTGTGTTTAATTGTGCATGTGTGCCATTGTGCCCATCTCCCCCCGTACCCCCAGTCCCTGGTCATTCCTCTCCCTGTTGCTGTTGTGCCTGTTGATTTTGAGCAGTTTCCGGTCCCCGACTCCTGCCACCATCTCCAGACTGATGTGGTGGACACCATTTCCTCCATGTCATCCAGCTCCTGGTGTGGCGCTGGACTCCCACCTCCGGTGTGCATTGCTGCCTTCTGGTTGTTGGCGTGTTTCTGCTTGTTTGTGCGTTTCGCATCATTCCAGCTGTTCTGGTTTTCTTCCATTGTCCTCCTCCGCTCTCCGGCTGCATTCACCTTGTCCACGATGGACTGCCATGTACAATGTTTTGTTGCCAATGGGGCTTGTGGGGTTGTGTACTAGCTCCGGCTGCCTCCATTGTGCTTCGCTGTTGTTTTCTGTTTGGTTTGTCTTCCTTTTTCCTGCTTTTGTTGTGCTTATTCCCGCATGCCGTGTGTGTGTCGCGGGCCTGGCGCTGCTTATCACTGCTTTCCTCATCGCGAATGGGCTCATCGCACGTTTTTTGGTGTTGGGGTTTGTGTTTTTATCTCCGTCGAGGTGGTTGTATCGCGGATATTGGCCGCGTTTTCGGCAGACTATCGCATGGTACCGCCATGTTGTGAATTCCACATTAACACGGGGTTATTTTCCCGCGATATACTGCGATGTGTAAAGTTACTTTAACATTTTTTTGAGATGTTTAGCGCACATTCTTGTGAATATCCCCCTTAGAACACTACTGCTCAGTGAACCTGGGATTGCTGGTTTGTGAACCATAGGCCATTTCTGGGATTGCTGGTTTGTGAACCATAGGCCTTGTATGGGATTGCTGGTTTGCGTATTTAGAACACTACTGCACAGTGAACCTGGGATTGCTGGTTTGTGAACCATAGGCCATTTCTGGGATTGCTGGTTTGCGTATTTAGAACACTACTGCACAGTGAACCTGGGATTGCTGATTTGTGTCTGCAGAATGTACCACACGGGGAGCCACAGCCAATGCATACCTGAGTAGGCAGAGGAATTCATCTGTTTCTAGGGCACCGCCCAAGCTGTGAGAGGTGGGGCATCCCAGGGGGAGAGAGGAGGGGCCTGTGTGGTGCAGGCAGCTGTGTTGGGACGCTGCTGTAATTACAGTGGAGGGTGCCTCATGGAATTCCTACAAGAGCTAGTAAAAGAATCACAGAAAAACACATACTAAAATAAACTCGGAGCTTTCTCACCAGTGAATACCCTTTACACGAAGGCCCCGAGGCCTCTCTGCCATTATCTCGTGCCTGTTTCTAGCTTAATGTACTAATTACATTTATTTACCCTTGAGTTTTATAGAAGCGCACGTCGTGCTGCTAAAGCATTGCTGACACACATATAATATCAAAATACGGACTATCTATACATTTCAGACATTTCATCTTGGGGACATATATAAAACTCACACTTCTGATTAAATATCACCTTTATGGACAGCAGCGGTGAGCAGAGACTTCACAAATATTTTCAGAACAGGATTGTATAAAATCTTGAAAGTATCCTGCTCTCGTTTGAAAGGGGCTGGCTAAGAGGATCATAATTAGAAGCGTATCTTGAGATATTGCACATAGTTTGGGGCTGTTTAAGGGCGCATGGAAACTGGATACACTTCTTGGTAACCACCTGCGGGGCAGAGCACATATACTTAGTGGTGCCCATGCACTTTTCCATTAAAGGGCCAGATTCAAAAGACAGCTCTGATGCCAGTGCACTATTGCACCAACATTTGCAGCACTTTTCCTACAAAAACGACATTTACATCAACTGACCACCTATATAATATGGAAAAGGTGCAAAACTGTGCCAACACCAATGCAAACTCTGTAAGCCAGTCCCTGATATTGGGGGCTTCTTGTTAAGGTAACTTGCTTTTCCATCCTTTCTGTCTCCCGTTTAAGGCACTTACTTAAGCACTTTAATAGTGATGGATATAAAACATATTCCCCATAATATTCTGTGACTGGGCAGATTGCAATGCTATTCCTGTAATATTTTGATTTGATGAAATTACTCGTCAGAGGTATAATGTACATGATAAAGGCACACCGTGCACATGCATGCCCAGGGGATAGAGTAAAAAGTGGTTAATATGTGACAGAAACGCAGAGAACTTTCATCTTGGGAAATGCACTGCCTTAGGTACTCAGCTGCCATATTTGTAACACAGGCAAAGCTCTGAGGGCACGTTATTTTTATAGGGAGATTCTGCTAGGTGTGGGTAGTGTTTCCAAGTGCTCTATGCAGCACTGCCAAAGCATTGTAAACACTGTTCAATGGAGTTTTTTCACGTTGCTATCCTGAGAATAAACCATGTTTTGCACCAAGAATCTCGCACATTGTTTTCCAAAAGTGGGAGCTATACTTTGTCACTAGGTCTGATATTATGGTAGTCTATAATCCATATTTTCCGAACAATGCACTAGAAATGACTGAAGGAGCAAATGGCAAACAAATGAGGATGCTCAAACTTTAAGTAGAACATCAGTAGCTAGTTGAGGCCCAAAACCACTGTGATAAGGGCCAAAGAGTTGGGGGCAGGAAATGAGTGGAAAGAAACAAGGGCAGAAAAAGCTGCGTGCTGCACACCAGCCCTAATTGGCCGATCCAGGCCGGTGTCCGGGCACCCAGCAGGCAGCCCCCCATCTCCGGGGGCCCCTAAACATCTGTGCCAGACTGCAATATCAAATAATCTTATCTGCTGTTTTCAGGGTCACTGCGGGCAAAGTTATGCTACCACTGCGGGAGGAGTCCGTCCCCGACTCCCCAGTTCCTCTCAAGGAGCGGGATCCCGCTGCCGATGGCGATCTCCTGTTCTGCATGATCGCCGCCACCGCCTGCAGCGCCTCTGCTCTCTCTTTCTCTGTTTGTGAGGAACTCGGTTTATTTGGGGCACCTCGCCCCTGCCGCCTCCTGAGTCGTTTCCTGGGTTCTCGGTCCCGGGGTGGCTCCGCAGACCCCCACGTCGCTTGTGATCTCTCTGTTCTGTATGCCTCTATCCATTCCCACTCCATTTTGGGATCCTCGCAGAAATGTGCCTTCCCATCCAAAAATATACGCAGCCGGGCTGGGGATATCAGGGAGTACTGGAGCCCCTCTGCCCCCAAGGCTTGCTTGGCTTTGAGAAAAGAGGCATGCCTCCTTTGTACCTCCAATGTATAGTCAGGGAAAAGGGAAACCTTACTGTTGTCCACCGTGTAAGGGCCCCCTGCTCGAGTCTTTTGCAGCAAGATATCTCTGTCCTTAAAGTGGAGGAGCCTGGCCACCACTGGGCGCGGAGGCCGCCCTGGGCCCGTCGGCCTAGCAGGAACACGGTGATCTCTCTCCAATGTTTAAAAGGTTGACAGGCCCTCCGGTGCGACCTCTGAGCCAGCGCTCCAGAAAGGTAACCATGTCACTCCCCTCCGCTCCCTCTGGCAGCCCCAGGACCCTGATGTTGTTCCTCCTGTTCTGTCCTTCGGCGTCCTCTGCTCTCCTCTCCAGCGTGCGGACCCTGTCCGACAGGTCCCCCACATGTGACGTCAGTGCTTGCTGTGCTGGTGTAATCTCTGCGATAGATGATTCGGTCAACTTCACTCTCTCAGCTAGTTTTGCATGCTCTGCTCTCAGCAGGCCCAGACCGACTGCCACCGTATTTATGTCCTCGTGCAGTGTTGCCTTGGTATCGGCTATTGCGTCTAATATTGTGGACAGTTGTTGTTGTACAGGGTCTTCGGGGTTAGTGCTGCCTGAGTCTTTCTGTGCCTGATCTTGGACATTCTCCTCTTGGTCCGGGGTGGCACCCGCCTGCTTTGCTCTATGTTTGCCCATCGTAGAACGAAAGTATCTGGCTGATACCCCCCGTGCCGTTGAGTAATCTGGGCCTCCGTCCGCCTCTGTGGAGTAAAAAAAAAACAGCTCCCACTAGGCTGCTACTCAATATTGGTGTCTCGCCTTATATTGCCAGGCCAATGTTCACAAGCGCTCGCTCCCACTCGAGGCAATGAGTGTCAAGGTCCCTGCAGGAGCGTGTAAGCCAGCTCGGCAGCCTTCACTCTCAAGCCCCTGGGTCCTCTCCATGCCCAGTGCCGAGGGCCCAGTCTCAGCGGCCTCGTCCCAGCCTGGTAGGCCTCGCCCCTCTCCTGGGTGCTATATAGCAGCCGTGTCTGTCCCAATCAATCACCCCCTGCATGGGTCAGTACCAGGATCCTCAAAGCACGGGCCCAGGCCCCCAGGTGCTCACGTTCTTGTTATCCCTTAGGGCACTGCTGCGGTCGGGCCGTCCGCCCAAGGCACTCCCTCGCACCTGACTCCAGCCAACAAGCTACAATGAGCAGGAGACAGCCTCGTCCACTGCCGGCATGCTTTCTTCCTGCCGTTTCCACCGGGCCTCGATTAGTGCCCTGAGAAATCGCTGGGCTCCAGGATTCAAGGCCCGGCTTCAGCGCGATGGTGACTCAGTGCGGCCAAGGCCGTGGCCAGCCTCCCCAGGATCCAGTCTCGCCACGGCGGTCCGGGTCTCGCTGCTCTCTCCACCCCTTCTGGAGGTCCCCCACTGGGGTTCCTTCACCTGTGCAGGCTCTTCCCTCGCGGCCACTCAAACTCCTGCTCACCTCTGTCTCCCCGGAGGTCCGTAAGCAGGCTCCCGGCCGCAGCACATTATCTTCCAGGCCGCTTCCAGCAGTTCCAGTCTCCGATCGTTCCTCGGCAGCCCAGGCCTCTCCACTCACTCCACACTGCTAGGGGGACACTTCTGGAGCACCTCTCAGCCAACGGGCCAGTCCGCCGCAGCCCCACACGCCTGGGCCGCCTCGGCTTCCACTAGTGCACCAAGGCCCTAGACCGCCATCTTGCCGCGGTGTGATCCGCGATCCCGCTCCCGGGTCCCAAGCATCCGGGCACCTCCAGGCAGCGAGCGACTCCCAACGTTCCCTGGGGCTCCCCCGGTGCACGAGGCCCCCCGCCAGGCCCCCGGGCCCCAGCTGCCACCGATGGAACAGGATAATTGGCAGGCTGCCGCGGAGCCCCAGGCTCACGTGTCCACCATCTTAGGCTGCCAAGCCACGCCCCGCCCAAAACAGTTTTTAACCTTACCATAAGGAGACTTAATTAAAATAGAAGTTGCCTACAACTAGGTATTTATAATACATACATACGGGTTTATCCTGGTTTTTCTAGAAATCCTCTAAAAGAGCATGCAGATTAGTAGAGGGTAAAATCTGAGTTAAAAAAAACCACCATGGACCAGAGGTTTAACCATCTTAAATCTCCTAGTAAGAGCTTCTACTTAAGGGCCTTTTCTGAATTTAATAACATTAAATCCTGGGAAAGAGCAGACCCAGTGATGCCACTGGGGTGGCTGAGGGTCCAGCTTGCTTAAACACGGAATCCCCATCTTTATTTTGCCAGATTTCTTAGTATTAAAAGGACTATAAGGTCAGTAATCTTCAGTATATCATATTTTGTTAGTATTTAAAGTTCTTCAATGTTCTAATTAGGTACTACCTGAACAAGGCAAGTTCTCTAATCGCAGAGCGGTAAACCTCCTATTTTCCTTCAGCTGTAGCAGCAACGTAGTCTTTTTCAAATTCTTCCTAGCCCTTGCCCCCTCAAAAGTAAACAAACATTCTGCCACTGGTCCCAGCCTCTACATAGGTGTACAAAGGTCTTAGAAATAAAAAGTGAGCACCAAATGAGCAAGGGGGTTAGCTTGTAAATGGCACAGTGACAGTTCACCTTCAACCAACTGACCGCTCAGATTCAAAGTTGGCTCCAAACTTTCAGGGGGGCAATTATGAAACTGTGCATTTTCTTTTCATATGTGCCATAGTTACAAGGCAACCAGCCACAGGGAAGCTGTCACTCTCAGGTATGTATTGACGTCCGGACTACCTCAGGCCAATTGGAGGCTGTTGCTGGTGTCTTCTCTCTCCAGCAGATCAGAAAACAGGATGTGGGGGATGTTTAGTTAGCACGACTTTCTTAGGTGCAGATTTGAAAGACCTCTTATGTACAATGCCAATACTTATAGTGGGCTTTCATGCATTTGCTTGCTTCTTACTCAATATATTCCCTTGCTCTTCTTGTGTTTGTCCCTCCCCTGCTGCATACCTTCTTTGCCATCCATTTGATTGGGTGACTTATGTCTTTCCATGGCTGATATCAAGGAGCTACATTTTTCTTTTTTGTTCCAGCACTCCATGGGAGTGGCATTGTTTTCTTACTCTCGCCCCTGTGTGCCGCTTTACCTCGCAACCCTGCCCCCTCATGCTCTGTGTTGTCTCCCTACCAGCTCATCCATTGATACCCCCACTTCTCCCCGCCCCATCCTGCTCAGTTTTTCCCATTCCCTGATGCTCCTCTGTTGCTCGGCGTCCCTTAGTAGAATTGATTCTTTCTCTCCCTGTATTCTTCCATTGGTACACTGCCACTTGGTGATGTTGACTTTCCCCCCACTGTTGCTGACCCGTCTCTCTATGTCTTGTTTTTCTTTATTATTTTTTCCTTATTCAGAAGACACGACAGCTGTCTATTGCTGCTAAGCCACTTCCTTATTCTACTGTGTGGTTTCGCACTCGTATTTAAATTTAAAGTTCCAAGATTGGTGTCCGCAGTCTTGGAACAGTAAATAAAAAATAAATAAAATGGCCACCACAGCCTCATGATGCATTCATGGACATGTGTGGTAATGCATACAAGATTATATGCCATAACCTTGGGGCCAGCCAATTTGTTTTGTTTTTATTGTTGCTGATGCTGTTCAGCATCAGCAACACCAAGAATTTTTTGTCTTAATGCAAATTGGCAAAGTCAAAACGGTCGGCTAACACCTATCAAAACCAACACCTATTGGCTTTGGCAATGCTTATTATAAAAGGTGTGCAGTCCTTGGCCTCTCCTGTGGCCACATTCATTGGATGGGCGTTATCTTGTCATGCCATAGTCTGACCTTTTGGAACAGGCTTGGTTCAAGCCTAGTGAGTACAAAAACTTATTTCTGTTCACATCCACAGGATGTGAATTCAAAGCCATACAGATGTCTTTGCAAAGAAGTCAAAGAAACCTAGGGAGGGGAAATCAGGAGAGCAATGCATGGGGACATGCAAGGAGAAAAGTAGACTGCATTACTGACTGCACCTAAAACCCATGGAGTACCTTACATTCTAGTGGCTTCTTAAACCTCTCATGTAGCAAAGCACTCTCATGTACCCTCCATATAACCAGAATGCCAAGTCATGACATACTACACACAATTACCAGGGAGAGTCTGTAGGCCAACCATTTACTTTTACTAGAGTTTGCATGTATTCATCACAGCACACAGCACTGTTGAAACAATTTGTTTTTGTTAACAAAATGTTTACATTAAAAATGTGCAAAGCTTACAATTAAGTAAAAATATATTAAGTGCAAAATTTGTAGTAGGTAATTATACTTAAATGTTATAGGCCTGCAAAATAGATAAAAGTGCTGACTTAAGTTTGCTTAACTGTCGATGCCTTGTTAATTGAAAATAATGCATTAATACTGAAAGGCCTGTTTTTCCAATTGAGTAGTTGTTTCTGCATGATGTTTTTCTCTCTTACAGATGTATTTTTCAGAAGCCTTCTGTTAGCTAGTGAATAGGCATTTGTTTTGTATTAGACAACTGATAGTGAGTTCTCACCTGGAGGAGAGGAGGCAACAGAAAGAATGGATCATGAGAAGAACAGTCCGGACTACAAAATATCAGCAATGTAACTTTTCAAGGTCTAGTGTCTAAAGACTATTGTACCAATCTGGGAAAATGGGGAGTTTGACTATTCCAGGAGTTTACTCAAATTCTATTGGAGGACTCAAGAGACAAAAGAAAATAATGTTGAATAGAATATTGTGTGTTTATATTAGTGCGTGTTTCTAGAGTAGCAGCAAGATTCTGAATTTTCTTTCCCCCCCCCCCCACTCTCTGACAGGAGACTCATCATTGAGTTTCTAATACTTCTCTTCATGAGAGGTTACCTTACTTATCTCCATTGATAGTCTGCTGATTTAAATCTGAGAATAAATTTTAGCTTATTATGCAATGGCTTTCTGCTTACTCATTGATTTCTCTCAACAGTACTCTTTGTGGGTACCTGAACTGACATCTTTTTTCTCTACTATTCAAATTTAATTTAGATTAGGGAATTTTCCTTTATGGAACACGGCTGCTCTATTATTATCATATTAACTGGAATTTTAACATATATTGCATTCTATTTTATAATCAAATACCGATTGACGGATTATATTAACTTTTAATGCGGAGATCTAAAGGTTAATACTTAATGAATAAATGATGAAAAACTAAAAGAATTGAAAATAAAACCCTTTAACACACTAATTCTCTTTATTGACTAAACGGAAAGTCTTATATGCTATGTATTTATGTAGATGATCGTTCCTTATTTCTTCTTGTCGATGAACAAAGACTCCTTTGACCAGTGGCGGGTTCAATGATTATACCCGACGATTAAGATATAGAAACCCCTGCTCCCTCAAGTGGTAGCAGAGGACGGTTTATGTCACAAGAGAAAGGAGGTGAAATAATCTGCCCCAGTTTAGAATTACCCATGTCCCTAAAGTCCATAGCTCGAACTTGAAGATTGAAGGAGTTTGAGGTTTTGTAGGCGGTTGCAGGTGTGGCAGTGTGAGTACCAACAGGTCTATACGTCGCAATTGTCTAATTTGGAGTTTGTCATTGTTTTGAAGCATATATTTTGTGTTTGGTAAAAATTGATAGAATAGTTATGTTTATGCTGTGATGTTGAGCAGTTGAAGTTGTTATCGGACTCGCAGCAGTCCATGATCCTGGGATAAATAAGTTGATATTAAATTGTAGTGTTAAGGTTTTTGGAGTGCAGATTTGTGAGGTATCATCAACTGCACAACTGAGATATGGACTGTAACAATTTCTTGTGAGCGTACTAATATTGATTGGTGTTAGTAGAATCTGTTATGCAAAGGGTAAGCTATCTCATTCAGGGTGATTTTCCACTGGTCAAGATTTCCTTCGCCTGTATGTCTATGTGTAGGGAAGTCTGAGGGTGTTAAAACCTTATTTCTGATTTTTTCTTGTGTGGATGAACTACTTAAAAATCTTTAGTGGAGCAGACAAAAGTTATTTGTTTATTGTGCTTACTTAAAGTTGTAGAATTTTGTGTTCGACAAAACTGTAAAGGAGGGTGGACTGCTGCAAGGATAGAAGAATTACATCAGAGGGTGCCTGGCTGCGATAGGTCAGTTGGTGTGAAGTGATGCACTGAGATTGGTTTGATGCACTGAGATTGGTTGACGAGTCATCAAGTAATAAGCTATAATAGATTTGTGAAGGGAAAATTGTGACTCGATTGGAGGAACAGATTGATGTATATGAAATTGAACAAAAACATTGAAGTTTTCTTAATTTGATTACTGTTCATTCATTGTTGAATTTTGTGATCATGAAATGTTTTAAGGCTCTTTGAGATTTGATGAGGGTTGATGTACGAGGCCCAGTTCTGGAGGGTGAAGAGGCACCAGCGGAGGGTACGCCAGCTCATTATATGGTGACAAATGTAGGGCTCCATACATGTTTGTGACTTCGTGAATGGTGCAAAATCACTAAAAACAAAGGACCATTCAAATTTGCACTACATGGAAGGACCATTCAAATTTCCGCAACATGGTACTTTAGATTTAAAAATGATTGAACATTTAAGGGAAAAATTATATGAAATGAAGCCTCCTCCTCGACCTACACAGTATGTAGCATTAAATGACTGGGAAAGAGTAACACATGTTAGGGTGAAAGAAAAGTACCAGAATTGAGCACTGAGAGCAGAGCGAAAGTATGCAGATGCTCAATGGGATGAAGGAAAACAGAACTGGAGGAAATGTCTAGTCGAGGGAGCTATATATATCCAGCTATAACTACTGAAAAGTCTAAAAAGAATTGGAAACAGGGAAATGATGATGAGGAAGCTGCAAGGAAAACTGACTGATAGTGATTCGGGGGACGACATTTTCGATGCTTTGTTGCCCTCACGTCCATCTCCATATGTGGCTCCTACAACCAGTACAGATGGTACTACAACCACTAGTGTTACAGTGGCCACAGCCCCTGTTGACCTGAATACATCTCAGATTGAAAGACTGCTTCTGGTACTTTTGATTGCAAATGCACCTTCTGACCCAGCCCCTACTGTAATAGCTCCAGGTGTTACTGCTTCTATTATGACTATTACAGCACCTGTGACACACGTTGTATCAGCTCAACCTGTAAGGATTCCTGCAACAACTGCACCAATAAACATTATCCCTAATTCTACTGTTCTAGATGAGGTAGGAGGGGCGGCTGCAACAGGGTTTGACCCGACATCACAAAACTCACAGATTGTTGCCTGGATGCCACCACAAAATGTTCAATCATTGACGGAAGGGAGGATTGTCTTTACGACACCAATCGCGCAGGGAGAGACTGGACCATTTGATGATGGGACTTTCCCCCATGGTTTGAAGAAACCACAGAAAATAAAAAGGTGGGAGAAACAAAGAGATCATATACTGGTCAGGAAGGAACGAGACCCCTAGATGTAACAAAATTGAAGGTAAAATTAGAGGAAATTATTAGAGAATGTTTAGACATTTCACATTTAAATCAATACCAGGAAAACATATTGCTATATCTAAGTAATGAGATCACAAGACGTGTGGCTGTTATCCATGACAAATTAAATGAATTGGCAGGAAAATATGAGATGGATCTCTCCAAGAGTTTTCCTTTATAGAAAAGTTTCTGGGCACAGTTAGATGATGAAGCTATTGTGACAATGCGATCTTCAGGAATGAGATTACACATTGCGGAATTGGTAAAATGGTAAGCCACCACCAGCACCCCCATAAGTAGATGAAGCTTTAACCTTTCCTATGAAGGATCTTGCGTCATTTATGAACAACTTTCCAAAATTGAGAGAGAATCCCGCTCAGTGGTATCCACACGTTGACAGATTTGTCAAAATTTCAAAGGTTTTATGGACAGACTTTCTTTGATAGTGTGGTACCGAGTGATTTGTGGGCTGAATGTACGATAACAGTGCAATGGCCACGTACTGAGCCTCCAAAATTGTAACTGAAGCGATTTTGACAGATTGGAGAGTGAATATGCAAAGAAACAGAGAAAGGAAAAGAAACAATCAGATGCTACAGAAGCAAATGGTAAGCCACCACCAGCACCCCCAGAAGATTAAGCTTTAACCTTTTCTTTGAGGGAGATATCAGGTGAAGGGTATTATCATGTACCATGGAGTAGAGGTGATCTTGTGACATTTACAAACAGCGTTCCAAAATTAAGAGAGAATCCCACTCAGTGGTATCCACAAGTTGACAAATTTGTAAACATTTCTAAGGTTTTATGGACAGACTTTCTTAGATATTGTGGTACAGAGTGATTTGTGGGTTGAATGTAAGATAGCTGTGCAGTAGTCACGTACTGAGACTCCAAGAGATGTGCGTACTCGTGCACCTACACCTGTGGTTATGACCAAGTATGATGAGGTGATTACCTTTTTGAAAGGGTTCCTGGGAGGGATATTGATTGGTTAAAGATCAATAGAACTGCTCAAGAAGCAAATGAATCAGTGCATGCTTATTATGAACAATTGTTGCAGTTGTTTAAACAGCAAAGCAGACAACAGAATGTCGGAAAGGGTGATATGGGAAGTTTTGTGTCACAGTTTGTTCTTGGGTTAAGACCAGAAATCATGATGCACATACAACAGAATGTGATTTGCTGCCAAACAACACCTTTAGATAGAATTTTGAGGTGTGCAAAATACTCTAGTGATGAACAAGACATTAAGCAAAAGAGGCTTAAAGAGAATTTATGCTAGTGCAAACTAAGTTGGCTTAAAAGGGATTTCAAAATCAGTCACATGTAGGAAATGATGCTGGAATGCAAGGTGTTGGTTTTCAAGCTGAAGGTCAAATTGCACAATGTGGAGTTGGTGTTCCACAGGGTAGAGGTTGAGGTGTTCCGGTTGATCCGAATTCTGGAGTAGACATTGCAACTTTGAAGAATTAAACTCCTTTTCACTATAGTAACAGGCTCGGTCATTGGAAGAGAGAGTGTAGATAGAATCCAAACAGGGTCAGTAGTGTTGGGCAAATGCAAGTGGTAAATCAACCGCAAATGCAAAATGTTCCAGTTCAGGTTCCAATCCAATGAATACAGATGCCAGTGCAGTCACAAGTTCCTATAATGCAGGTCCCTCAAGCTTCGATGGCTCCACTGAATATGGGTAATCTCTGATTCAATATGAATCTAGTACAAAGAGCAAATCCAAATCCGTTCCAAAATCATAACCCGTTTCAACAGTTCCCCATGTTGGAGAATGAGAGTTTTGATTCTGACAATTCCCAATGATGGTGCCTGAGGAGGAAGATTGCATACTTGGCGCAGTCTTAGAGGTAGACCAAAGTAGACCATTTGTAGAAGGAGAGGTTAATTGCCACTAAGTGTCATTTGTCATTGACACAGGAGCTACCCGTTCCACTTTTAGAACAGCAGAAGTCCCAGACCTACCCCCCTCCAGAAAAAAGATTCAAGTTGTAGGTGTCATAAATAAACAAATAACTAAATCTGTTTCAAAGAAAGTCCTTGTAAAAATAGGTTAGTTTGAGGAAGACCACCAATTTGTGGTATGTGCTTCAACTCCTGTTAGGGAGAGATCTTTTGTGCAAGTTAAATTCTACTATTTAATGCACACCAGAGGGTCTTGAATTTCAAACGCAAGATGAAGATGTTGAATTTAAAATGGCCCGACAAGGAAAAGCTGTAGGCTTATATCCTGTGAGAACGGTAGAGGATCTACCTCTTGACTTACAAAAGACTGTAAATTCAGAAGTACGGAATTTTTCAGGGAAGGAAATTGGGCTTATCAAAGGTTTAGAACCAGTCCGAATCACAATAAAGCCAAACGCAATGTTCCAGAGAACACTGCCATATATATTCTAACACCTAAGATGATAGCTGGAATAACTCCTGTGATTGAGAACATATTAAAATAAGGAACTTTAAAAGAAATTGATGGAAGTCTTTGCAATTCGCCTTTCATGGGTTACAGAAGCCCAATGGGAAATATAGAATTGTACAGGATCTTCAAAAAATTTATAATTGTCCCATGTTGTCCTGTGGTACTGAATCCAGCAACAATACTATTTAAAATTCCCTGCACTGCAGAGTGGTTTACTTTTGTGGATCTCTGCCAGGTCTTTTTCTCTATTCCATTGCAAGGGACAGTAAATTCCTGTTCTCATTCGTGTTCAGAGATAGCGTTTTGGCATGGTGCCGAGTTCCACAAGGATATACAGAGAGTTCTTTAATCTTTAATCATATCTTGAAAAAGAATCTTGGGGCATATTATCAAGGGGCCGCGATAAAATTATCGCCGCTTTAGAGTCCGTTTTCGGGCGAAAAGCGGCGATAATTTTATCGCATTATCATCAAGGACACGCTAGCGCATGTTCCCTTGACTTAGCGCTCGTTGTCAGCACGCCTCGCATCGCATCGTTAATGAGATGCAAAGGAGGCGTGCCTGACAAAACTCCATGGGAAAATATCGCTAACCCAGCTTCGCGATATTATCAACGAGGGTTAGCGATATTTGAAATCGCGTTAACTATGCTTTAACGCAGGAATTTAACGTCTGTTAAATTCCTGACTAAGGCATACCTAACATGGGAGGTGGATTGTGGGGCTAAGGTCACAGGGCCTTATCATCAAGTTATCGCCGTTTTCCATGGAACATCGCTGGAAAACCAGCGATGTTCCATGGAAAACCCCGCTATCGCTGGAATATTTATCGCCATAGCGCTAAGCGTTGATAATACAGCGCTAGCTTGGCGATATATTCCAGCGATAGCCGGCGATAATTTAAAGCGCGCTAAGCGCGCTCAGCGATAATTATCGCTGGGGCTTGATAATATGCCCCCTTGAGACTCTGCCGATGCCTTGCAATTCAGTTTTTGTGCAGTACATTGATGAGCTGTTTGTGGTATCAAGTATACAAGAAGCTAGTAAACAGGACACAATTGCTCTTTTGAATTACTTGGCTGAGAACAGACACAGAGGGGCAAATTTACAAGAAACTGACACATCTGTAGAGATGCGTCAGTTTCCCTACGCCAGCCTGCGATACCCTTGTGCCACCATGGATGCGCCGTATTTACAATACAAGCACAAAACAGGGGAATGATTCAATTCAGGAGTACAGAGACTGGAATCAATTACATATTAACAATACAAAAAGTACCTCTGTAACCATAGATGAAACATTACTTTTACCTCAGTATTCCTTTTTAACTCTGGGCTTCATTAATTCATGTTCTTTTTTTGTTTTTAAAAGACAAGGTTTTTTCCCATATAGTAAATTAAAGCATACACCTCTAAATCATTTTCGATATTCACAAAAGACAGTGTCGAAAGAGACAATATTTACATGATACACATACAGTTGATCAATAATTTAGAACCTTTGTGCAGACATAAAGACAAAATCATACATTGCTATACATTTAGTTCTGTGTTAAACATAATACACAAACAAATCCACAGAGACTCCTTTGTCCTACAAACTTATGTCTGGTATCGGGACCTATTGTGTTTTGGTCCTCAATACTGTCTATTCTCGAGGTCCTGGAGAGGTCAGAGTACTATTCTAGGACTCTATTACTGCGCTTGTTCAGTCAAGCCCAGATTCTCCGTTATTCAGTGTATTGTTTTTTCTTTATGGTTACTCTTGGCCTCAAGGTAAGAAAAGCCAACGCGTTTCGACCTTCATAGTAGGACCAAAACGATGTGTTGGTGGAAGGTCTTCATCGGGGCAGAACAGAGTTCATGTAGGACACATGTTTCCAAATGTTGGTTTCTTGATATCCCAGCAGTGCCGTGGGTACAATTGTAGTGGTCAATCGAGATCATCAATTCAATGTCCTGCTTAAGATTGTGCTCCCTTCAGTGTTTATGCTGTCTTCAAAAAGGCCGATGGTCTCGGTCCGTCTGCAATCCCATGTGGACTCTCAGGATTCTGACTTCTTCTTGCTCGGAGCGTGTGCTGTATTTACAATACAAACACAAGGAGATGATGGACGGAGTGCTGAAACTTTTCAAACACTCACCCCCAGTCACAGATCTGGGTTGAATCGATCATCATTCTATTTACAATACAGCACACCATGGCGCAAGGACTGACAGATGTGTCTGTTGGCCCAAACGTCACGCATTGCTGGAATAGTGTTGCAAGCACGACACAACTCCAGCAATGCATGTTGAGGCCTATATATTGTACTGCGTCACTCCTTACACCTGCTTCAAGCAAGTAAGGTTTTGACACAGTGGCGTCCTAGAAGTGGCGCAGTGAAATCGTGTAGATTTCACTGCATCACTTTTAAAGGCTTTTCTGCGTGGGAACGCCCACCCTGCATATATTATACCTGACGCAGGTATAATGTGAAGCAGAGCTTTACAAATTGACGCATCTCCCTAGATGCCACACTTTGTAAATTGGCCGCATTGTTTACGCCGCCACTGCGTCACAAAAGTGACGCATCAGTGGCGCAAAAGTGTTGCAAGGGGTTTGTAAATCTGCCCCAAAGTGTCCTTGAGCAAATTACAATATTGTCAAAAAGAAGTCTTATATTTGGGGCATCTCATTGAGAAGAGAATGAGAAAAGAGACAGTTTTGAAGATGAGCCCACCCAGAACTCAGAGAGAAGTCAGGATGTTCCTGGAAATGGTTGGCTACTGTAGACAGTGGATATCAAACGTTTCCCTAGTGGCCAAGCCTTTACTGAGGCTGATGCAGAAAGATGTGCCTGATACGCGTCCATTGCACAACGATTCCCCGAAAGCTTTCCTAGAGCTGAGAGAAAGTCTCTGTCATGCCATGGCACTAGGTATGCCCGAATACAGTAAAATGTTCACATTGTTTTGCAATGAGAGGGTGGGCTGCTCGCTCTCAGGGCTTACTCTATTGCATGGAGACACTCGAAGACCTGTGGCATAATTTTCAACTACACTTGACCTTATTGCTGCAGGACTTCCCGGCTGCCTTCACACGGTTGCAGCAATTGGTGATAGTATTGAGAGATGTGAGAGCATAGTGATGGGATACCCTCTTACAGTGATGGTCCCTAACTCTGTTGAGAATTTGCTCACCCGTACTAAAACTCAGTATTTGACAAATCGCAGACTTACAAAATATGAACATCAAATACTTGCTGCTGCTGATAATGTTGTCCTCAAAGATGTCAAACACTCAATCCAGCTACATTGTTACCATTGCCTGAAAATGAAATTGATGGAGACGAAGTTGAACATGACTGCCTGGATGTGATGAATTTATGGACTAAGCCAAGACCAGACATTAAGGATGACCCTCTCAATGAGCCAGACTATGTAATTTTTGTGGATGGCTCATGTTTATGAGACAATGAGGGAACTCTGAGAGTGGCTTATGCTGTCTGCACAATTCAGGAAGTGGTAGAAGCCTCTTGGCTTTGAGTTGTTACCTCTGCACAAATGGCAGAATTAATTGCCCTTACAAGAGCTTACTGTCTTTCAGCTCAATTGATAGTGACTATATTTACAGATTGTCAATATGGGTTTGGTGTGGTCCATGATTTTTTATTTATTTATTTAATTAGTTATTTGAGTTTTATATAGCGCTGGCTAGACCCGGAGGTATCAGAGCGCTTTACATGAGGATCAGAGTTTCAGGCTAACATGTTACATTTGTTTAAGAGCAATCAAAACATAGGAAACAAAGAAAAAGGGCAGAGTTACAGAAAATTCGTTATGGGAGGGGGAGGGAAGGGAGAAACAGGGAGATGGTGAGAAACTGTGCCCAAAGTCCGGCTGGGTAGGTGACGGCCGCGGGGATGAACCAGGGCCGATCTCCCCACAGCTGAACCAAGCAGCTCCTCCGTGCGTCGGACATAATGCTCGGACTCCGCTGTCAGGATAGTGATCAGGGGTACTCAGAGAATGTCAAAGTAGCGCGGGGGGTTAGGGGGTTGAGAAACCATGGTCCAATGAGATCTAGACACCATCTTGAGGTTAGGCACTGTCAGTCACTGTGAAAGGGTCCAAGTTGATCTTATTGAATTGTAAGCGGTCGTCATAGGTGAAGGCACATAGCGTAGTCATTCTGCGGCAGATATGTGACTTCGGGGTTTCGCTTCATCAACCTAGGGCATGCCCTTCAGTGGTCTCGGGGGCCACGCCGTGTTATAGCAACGTGGGTTGCCTCCATTCGTAGCCCCAGTCTTCTCGTGGACGGCCACCATCTTAGAGTCAGGCAGCTTGGGAGCGGTGCCCTGTGTCAGATCACTGTGCTTCCTAAAATTATTCAGCTCTTGTGGGGGCTCTTTAGGGCCCCCGGAAACGCTCACGGGTGGCAGGGACGCTTCCCCGCCCCCGCCTCACCGTTCATGGCCCAGAGGACAGCTCTGGCTCTCCCGCGGGACTGTCGTCTTAGGAGTCCAGGAAAGCAGCCAGCCTTGTTGGTTCCTGTACAGCCGCCCGCACCGTCGTACCTCACTGCCGGTTGGTTCAGATCGCCGCAGTGTTCATTCGAGCTCTTTTTAAGTCAATTTCTTGGAGGCGCCGTTCCGCTGACTGTCGCCGCCATTTTGCAGCGTTCTTCAATTTTGGGCAGTTATGGTCACAGAGGGGATTTATGACATCATCTGGCTCCTCAATTTGAAATGGGGGACATGTAATGAAATTATTAGAAGCTTTGCAGTTACCGCAAGACATTGCTGTAGTTAAATGTGCATAACACAGAAGTGGCAATGACTATGCACCAATTGGAAATAGACATGCTGATGAAATTGCACAATATTGCTCACTTGTGGTATGCACATTTAACAGAGAATATACAAGTAATCTGAAGAGGATACTGCCTTTTTGATGTTGTCAGAGGCTGATACATGGGAATATATAAAAAGATCGCAAGGAGAGGTTTCAGAGAAAGAATAGCCAGGATGGATCAGAGGAGGGTGTCTTAAAAAATGCTAGCGCCATTTGGGTTTCAGCTGATGGAAGACCAGTGTTGCCAGATAGCCTGTTGTTCCCCATGACACGACGTTTCCATGGTCCTACACACATTGGAAGGAATGGAATGGTTAGACTGTTTAGGCAGAATTGGTTAAATCCCTGATTCAGAGTTTTAGCTGAAGAACTATGCCATAGATGTGTTATATGTGTGCAGATGATTGTAGGGAGGAGAACCCCTGTAACACTTAGCCACATTGGAAGACGAGAAGGACCCTTTAATAGGATGTAGTTGGGCTTTATCGAAATGCCTGTTTGTAACGGGCTGGGATATGTCCTAGTTATAGTGTGCATTTTATTTTGATGGGTGGAAGCCTACTCAACACGCGGAAATTAAAGTCTTACTGTAGCTAAACTGCTGTTACGTGAACTCATTCCGCAGTTCGGATTCCTGGTTTCTCTGGAGTCAGACCGAGGGACCCATTTCAGTAATAAGGTTCTTAGAATGCTGTGTGTGACTCTTCAAGTGGAACAGAGGTTGCACTGTAACTATCGTCCCAAGGCTTAAGGGGATAGTTGAACGGGTGAATGGCACATTGAAGTCTTGATTGGCAAAGTCTGTGCATCCACTTCTTTGAAATGGCCAGATGCTTTACCATGGGTTTTGATGAGTCTTCGAAGCACCCCTGACAGGAAAACTGGATTATTACCACACAAAATCTTCATGGGTGCTTCATAAGACTGCATGCTGTGCCTGCAAATGAGCCAGTAAACATCACAGATGACATGATGCTTGATTACTGCACAGGATTAGTTGATGTGGTGCATTTTGTTTCTCACCAGGTTAGAGCTGCCACTGCCAGTCCACATCAGGAGCAGTGCCATGACCTTAGCCTAGCTGATTGGGTTTTGGTGGAAAAACATGTACGAAATCCTGCCTGGACCTGGGGTGGAAAGGCCCCTACAAGGTTACTTTGATTACCAACACTGCTTTCAAATGCGCTGGGATACCTAATTGGGTGCATGCCTCACACATCCAGAGAGTGATGTGTCTGTATGTGTATGAAGAAATAGTGTTCTTTGAGCCAAATCCGAAAGCATCTTTGTCTGTACTCCCAGAAGGGCCAAAGGAGGCTGAAGTACTGCAAAATGTCAATCCGGTACAAGTTCCTGAAATTTTATAAAATGGTTGGGAAACACTCATTGAAGAAGAAGAAGTGAGAGCTAAGGATAAAAGAACCGTTAAAGCATCACAAGTGCAGTCAAATGATACTGATGAAGGAACAAGTGTGAGAAGAGAAAGACCCCTATGGAGATCTGAATGGCCAAATGGTAGGAGGCAATTGAGGTCAAGTGAGTCAGTGGAATGTATATACCACAAACCATCATTGAAGAAACAGAATCCAGTGGTATAAGTGAAACAGAAGAAAATCAACAGACACCAAGGAGATCCAAAAGAGGAAGAGTACCTTGTCGTAGATAGCATGCATCTGAATGGCCCTATTCAGAGAATGTGCCAAATATATCAGGTCAAAATCTTAATGAACTGAGATCAGAGACATTTGATTCTTCGTGCTATGCCACACTAAAACAGCACTGATTAAATAAAATCTATGAAGCAGATATTACAATCAAGAACTTGACAAGAACTATTTAGTAAATACAAAACCAAATTAACTTAGACAACAAATGATGTACTGTGTTTCTTTAAAGCAGAAAAATAAAAGATTGACATAAATGAAATTGAAAATAAACAATTAACAAACCTGAAAGAAAAGAATTAAGGCTAGGGACATCTCAAGAAGATTTTTGTATATAAGTTGAATGAAGTAAATACAAGTTGAGCATCAAAAATCGGCTTGTTTCCACAGTAGAAATCAAAGCAGAATATTGAATCTGCCTGTTGCTATATTCTACTTAAGATCTGACTCTAGATGAACGTGTGTGTCCTTACCAAAGCTAAGTGTAGAATAGTGATTATTGTCAGACTAATAGTAGTTGTATTAGCAATTACAGTTCTTTTAGTTGGAATGAGTTTTATCCCCCAGGTTGCCACCATTGAAGTAATTGAGACCAGCCTCCAGGCAGAGACCCATTGGAATGCAGCGACACCAAGCAGCTTCATTACTGACTCTGCCACCTTGGGCCTCGAGGAAAATTTCTTTCAATACAAGGACCAACTTTACCATCAAATTCAGGGCACTTCTATAGGCAGCACATTTGTGCCGAACCTAGCTGCCTGTACACGGAAGACTTTGAGAAACAACATATCTTCGGAGAAGCCATCCCGTATACCACCAACATTCTACACTGGCGAAGGTTCATAGATGACATCCTCATCTTCTGGCACAGTGACAGTGCCACCTGCAACGATTTCTGTGCCTGGATCAACACTCTGAATCCTTACTTGAGATTTACCAGCACGATAACCAATCAGGCTGTGTCCCTCCTGGATTTGTTAATTTCACGGATGGAAGGAAGATTATCATCTACCAACTTCAAAAAACCCACCAATCTAAATAGTCTCCTCCTCTGCGGGAACCATCACTCAAAGGCACTCCGAGACAACCTACCCTTTGGTCCATTTTTACGTCTACGACGCAACTGCGATAACCTTACAGAGTTTAACAAACAAACCAAACAACTCAATATCAACTTGGTTGCAGGAGACTACTGCCAGAGGACAGTCTCCTTAGCACAGAAACGAGCCAGGAACAACCATCGGGAGGCTCTTTTAGAGACATGGGACAAGATTCCAGATGACTCGATCACCTGTGTGACCACCTTTACACCCACTTCGAACAAGATCCAACAGACCATCAAAAAACACTTGTCCATTTTGAGTACTGGATCCCTGGACATTCCATGCCCCAGGTTTGCCTACAGCAGGACACAGAACCTCAGGGGCCTACTGTTCCACACAAGACCCCAAGCACCTCCCAGAAGTCTCCAAAGCACCCTGTGCAATCTGCTACCAGTCATTACCCATGTGGAAGCTGTGCTGTCTTTTCTTTCACCAAAGTTTCTAAGGAAATCCATCTCAATGGATCATTCATCTGGAACTAAAAAGGACTTACAAACTGCCACACGAAAAATTACATATATTTAATCATATGCCCCTGCACCCGGCACTACGTAGGCATGACTACGAGACATGTCAAAACCAGAATCACGGAACATCGTAGTAATGTACGCTGCAAACGCAGCACCACTAGAATGTCAACACATTTCCTTACAGAAAACCACCCACCAGATGATGTCAAATGGACCGTGCTGGAAGCAAATGAACGCTGGAAGCAGCAGTCGCTATTCAACAGGGAACAACGCTGGATTTTCCATCTTAAGACACACGTAAAAGGTCTGACTGATGATATTCCGTGGCACAAAACCAACTGATGACCACCCCAGACCTTTCAGCATAGCAGCATTTTTCACCCTTAATGCATGAGGACATCACATTGCTACATGACCAAGCAATCGGTTTGCAAACTTATGGCATGAACCACTAACACCTTCATACAGGCTGTCAAACTAGTCTTTTTCCAACCAACCCACATGGATAGACCACCAACTGCTAAAGAGTGGGCGAAATACCTCTATCACACAGCCTCTACCTTGTACTAAGAACTTTGATGTATACAACATTATGGGATTCATCTAGTCGATTAATCTATACATGATTTATACGTGAACACATGGTCAATAAGCTCATATGAGTGCAGTCCTTATAACACCTTACAAAGGGCCATTGTCCATGAGAATCCCATGGTCCAACATATAAAATCCAATCACATCAAGAGGGACATTTCATTTCCTGGACAACACCACAATCTCATTTTCTACCATTTTCCTTGGCTTTCAGTGTACATATGTTACCCATGGGAAGATATGACACATCCAAGATTGCCCCTACAATCCGGGTCCACTGCATCCCATTGACAATGTCCGGATAACGCGGACACTCCTTCCAGGCCTGGCGTTTTGATCCTTACCATACTTTTTTAATAATAATTTCATATTTTCATAATCTTGTTTTTAATCGTCATTAGTGGTAGCTGACATTCAAACAAGTGCCCGTCCGTTTTGTACCATTCCAATATGGCTGCCACACTAACTTTACTTGTCACATTGCCCTCACGCCGTCCAGACAATGATGGCATGACGCAACAGATCCAGGCAGGGTTCCCACACTGAAATACAGTTCCCGCTTGCCACATCGATCACCTCCTGGCGGACAGAGAGGGGTATATCGTGAACGCAGATCCCGCGTCAGATCATGTAAGTACAAATCGGAATTCCTACACGGGACGACCTTATGTCTTACAATTAATTGAACCATCACAACTGTGCTCATTTGAACAGTATTTTACCATAGCTGAGACGCGGTACTCTGTCTCGATCCATGGGGTCTGAAAAAACCTATTATCGGGTAAGCCGCTCGTCGTCAGTATTTCTGGGCACTTTTTATGTTTGGATTTGTAAACCACTACTAATCAGAATCCATAACGTGCCTGTCTGTTTGTCAAATCTGTCCACTTTACGTGTGTCTTAAACACCTTGTTTGCATTTTACTGCTTTATCTTATGATAGATACTCACTTGACAGACGCTAACTGGTATCATCATAATGTTGTCTTTTTACCAATAATCTTGCAATCTTTTGTGCTCTTCACGTAGACCCACTACAGAGTAACTATTGTGCTCCTTCAGACTATGAAATATCTACAGTGATTGTCAAAACCTACTTAGGACTTTTTGGGAGTCATTTGAGCGGCAAAAAAGCCTACTCATTATGTATTATCACAACCCCCTTTTTAAACAAACCTCACCACAACTCTTTTTTGTCTTTGTATAGGTTGGATTTCGTGTACTCAATTAGGGGCCACACTATCAGTTAGAGATTTCCAAGGATGGTCCACTGAAATACATAAGGAATACTCTTTCCAGGGCTCTTCCTTTCTTTTTTATTATATATACCCACACTGGAGTGGGTAGAAGTCAATATATATAGTTTTTTCGGTCCTGAAGAAACGCCAAGGATTCCTTCTGGACCAATAGGCGTGAAACATGTCGACCTTTTGAGTACACTTCACATGTGGAAACTGTCATGGTCCATTATACACCAGTGACAGCCTCTTTATATTTCACATCTTTTAATCCTGTCAAGGAGGTCACCGATTAAAACTGTGTTTTGACACTCCTTAGGTAGTTTTAGTCACTATCTCTACCACACACACTCTACCCTTGATTCACAGACTCTCACTCACCCTTACGACTAAAAGAGAAGATCTCTGCCAAAGAGTCCTCTAGAGGGGCCTGTGGGGCATTGCAGCGCTGGCCCGATGAGGAGACAAACCCCAATGATGAAGCATGACACCCATCTGGGTGTGTCACAGCTCTATCTTCCATTTAGGAAGACCCTCCCCTTAACTGTTCCATCTACACCTATACGTCACAGTAGACATCTCCTCTCCCTTCCATAGGAATGGATACCCCTTCTTTGTATTTAGGAATGAGTTTTACACCAGAGATAGAAACACTTAGATCTACACCTGCACCCACAGCATCTACGTATGCAATAGATGAGACAAAATTAAAAGCTTCATTTGTAGATTATTCAAAAGGAGATTTTTCAACAAATATTTACTCTAGACTAGTTCAGGAATACGCTTAAGCTTTAGATACTGAGGACTGTTATGTCTGTACACATTTACCTTCTTCAGCTACAGAAGAAGTGACCTATCGTCATATTCTGCTTTCATATGCCATTACATGTAGTATATTGCTTATTTTATTTTATAGACAGGAATGGTTTGAATATAATATTTCCAATTATTACATGATCCTTTCTAAGGTTCATCTTCAGAAAAGAATGAATCCTCATCCACAAGCAAAAGACAGGGAAATTGCATGGTATTTCTTTAGATTGCCCACAGTTATAGACACTATTAAGGCATACGAGAAGAACCTAACATGTTTAATGAGACCATTAGAAAAGAAATCCATTTTAACATTAGAAGAGAGAAGGGCTCACATTATTCGTAAAGGAAACAAAGAGGAAGATGTTTTAAGAAATGTTTGAAAGAAAGGGGAAGAATCAATATAAGAAGAAAATAGTTTATCCAAAATTAAAATTAGATGACAGAAAGGGAAATTATGAATTTCCAAAAGAAGAAACCAGGTTAAAAAGAGACACATTGGGATAAGCAATTGTGAGCACACATTTGAAGTTTTGGGAAGACCTGTTCATATCTGAACAGGGAAAGAGGCAGTTATTCCCGGGGTTTATTTTGTGTGTGGACAGGATGCCTATTTCCTGTTACCTGCTGATTTGGAAGGTATTTACTATTTGGCTTTATTGTTTCCTGAGATGTATCATGTGAATAGCATAAATGCTTTGACAATGACACCACCCCATACGCACATACGAAGTACTAAGGATGGGACACAATTAGTGGGAGACATCTTTGTAGCAATCATACCACCAGTAGTTTTGCAAGATCGATTATCTTTAGATTTTTTGTTGGCAGAGAAAGGCCGAGTCTGCAAAAGGATGAAAGCTCAACATTGATACTCCTACATCCCTGACAAGAGTAGAAAGATAGAAGAATTTACAAACACTATTTCTAACTTGAAACCTGAATTAGAGCCTTTAGAAACCACTAGTGTGTTGGGGCGTCTAGGGAAAGGAGCTTCTGTCATTGGCAACTGGTTTACAACAGTGGGTGGAGGACTTTTCAGAATCAAATTGAGACCTGTACTAATCATTGGTATTTGTTTAATATATCTATATGCTTTATATAAAGGATTTAAATATTACATTACCAGGAAGAAGGATAAAGAAAGAAGAAGACAAATCAGAGGAGAATTAGAAGTGGAAGAGAGCAAAATAGAGATTATAAATGGTTGAAGGAAATTGAAACCTTGTAAAATAAAAAGGATAACTCAGTAGAAAATGAAAGCGCACTCTAAAGATTTGTTTGCAAAGCTGAAATTGTGATGGCTTTTCAACCATTAGAGGGGGAAACTGTTGAAGCAAATTTTATTTGTTAACAAAATGCTTACATTAATAATCTGCAAAGCTTACAATTAAGTAAAAAATATATTAAGTGCAAAATGTGTAGTAGGTAATTATACTTAAATGTTATAGGCCTGCAGAATAAATAAAAGTGCTGACTTAAGTTAGCCTAACTGTCGATGTCATGTTAACTCAAAATAATGCATTAATCCTGAAAGGCCTGTTTTTCCCATTGAATACTTGTTTGCGCTTGATGTTTTTCTCTCTGTTATAGATGTATTTTTCCAGAAGCCTTCTGTTAGCTGGTGAATATGCATTTATTTTGTATTAGACAACTGATAGTGAGTTCTCACTGGGAGGAGAGCCGGCAACAGGAAGAATGAGTCATGAGAAGAACAGTTTGGACCACAAAATATCAGCAGTGTAACTTTTCAAATTCTAATGTCTAAAGACTATTGTACCAGTCTGGGAAAATGGGAAGTTTGTCTACTACCAGGAGTTTATTCAAATTCTATTGGAGGATTCAAGACACCAAAGTCTCAACTCCTCTCATAGAATATTGTGTGTTTATATTAGTGCGTGTTCCTAGAGTAGCAGCAAGAGTCTGGATTTTTTTCCCCAACTCTCTGACAGGAGACTCATCTTTACGTTTCCAATACTTCTCTTCATGAGAGGTTACCTTACTTATCTCCATTGATAGTCTGCTGATTTAAAGCTGAGAATACTTTCTAGCTTATTATGCAAAGGCTTTATGCTTACGCATTGATTTCTCTCAACAGTACTTTTTATGGGTACCTGAACTGACACCTTTTCTCTCTTCTATTTAAATTTAATTTAGATGAGGTCATTTTCCTTTATGGAACACGCTTGCTGTATTATTATCATATTAACTGTTATTTTAACAAATATTGTATTCTATTTTATAATCTCCATTATATATGGATCACCAAATGCTCCGACAAAGTCACCCCACTGAAAACAGCAGAAAAAAACAAAACCTCCAAACAATCCAGCTGGTACACCGTAGAGATCAATACCACCAAGCGCAACTGCTACCAACTGGTGCGCCACCAAGAACCCCTCCGACAGAGCCACTCACAAAGCTGCCCTTAGCAACTACCACCAACTCATCAAGGAAGCCAAGAGAGCAGCCGTCACTGCCTGCATCAACTCCGTGGCCAAGATGGTGTTCTCTATGGCTGTCAGGTTGGAGAACTCTTTGACTATCTTGAACAGTTCTCCAACCTGACAGCCATAGAGAACACCATCTACTCCTCCCAAGAACTTTGCGACACACTCTCGGACTGCTTCCACAGCAAGATTGCCACCATCTACAATACCTTTGACTCCCAACTCCCCACTCTCAACCTCAACAGCCTTGACCAACCAGCTAACGCCAGCTGAAAGATCACCACTAAAGCCATCATGTCATCTATCCACTCTGGGGCGCCCACTGGCCCCTGCCCCCACCACCTCTTCAACTTCGGAACCAACCCAATCAGCACTGAATTTATCAGCATGCCCAACACCTCCAACACCACAGCAACCCTCCCTGACAGATGGAAACACGCACAGATCAGATCCCTCCTGAGGAAACCCTCTGCTGACCCCAGCGATCTCAAAATTACAGACCGATCTCCCTTCTACCCTACCCAGCCAAAGTACTCAAGAAAGCCATCAACCTACTGCTCACTGTATACCTGGAACAAAAGCACCTACTCAACGCCTCACAATCAGGATTCCGTGCCAACAACAGCACCGAGACCACTCTGATCGGCGCCACCGATGACATCAGCTCGCTCCTCAACAACAAAAAAACTGTGGCCTTGATCCTCCTTAACCTCTCCACAGCGTTCGACACCATCTCCCACCACACCATCATCGACAGACTCCACAACATCGGCATATGACATGACACCCTCAAGTGGATCGGCTCCTTCCTCAAAGGACGCACCCAGAACATCCAACTGCCTTCCTTCACCTACTCACCAAAGGACATCATATGTGGCATCCCTCAAGGATCTTCCCACCCTGTTCAACACCTACATGACCCCCCTCGCAGACGTCGTCAGATCCTTTGGATCTCCTATGCATTTGACACTCAATTAATGCTCTCGCTCCACCAACAGCCCCTCAAACGCCAAGACCAACTCTTGTGACTCCATGACCAACATGGCCAAATGGATGAGAGGCAACTGCCTTAAGCTCAACTCCGACAAAACTGAAATACTGATCTTAGGCAAGAACACTTCCGCTTGGGACCACACCTGGTTGCCAGCGGAACTAGGACCAACACCAACAGACCACGCTCGCAATCTTGGCATCATCCTTGACAGCGAACTGACCAGGAGACGCCAAGGCAACACAGTTGCATCCTCCTGCTTCCACACCCTCTGCATGCCTCGTAGAAATTCAGATGGATCCCAATCTACACCAGAAAGACCATCACACAAGCCCTAGTCACAAGCCGCCTCGATTACAGCAACGCCCTTTGCGCCGGAATCTCTACTCAGCTTCTCAGAAGACTCCAGACCATACAGAATACTGCAGCCAGACTCATCCTCGACCTCCCCAAATGGACTCACATCACCCCCCACCTCAGGAACCTCCACTTGCTCCCCATCCAGAAGAGATGCCGGTTCAAGATCCTCAAACTCGCCTACAAAGCTCTACATGATCAAGAACCATCCTACATCAACCATCGACTCAACTTCGACCCGCAAGACACCTTCGCTCCTCCTCACTTGCCTTCGTCTCCCACAGCCGCTGCGGGGCCCCGTCTTCTCCTGCCTCCACACCAAAACCTTAAATGTCTGCCCCTCCTTCTCTGAACAGCACCCTCCCTGGCGGACTTCAGAAGGAATCTCAAGACCTGGCTTTTTGATGAGTAAGACACAGCACCCCCCAGGGGCCCAGATACCCCTAGGGGTGATAGTGCTGCGCTATATAAATGATTGATTGATTGATAATCAAATATCGATTGATGGGTTATATCAACTTTTAATGATGAGATCTAAAGATTAATACTTAATGAATAAATGATGAAAAACTAAAAGAATTGAAAATAAAACCCTTTAACTCACACTAATTCTCCTAGTTGACTGAACTAAAAGTCTTATAATTTATGCTATGTATTTAAGTAGTTGATCCCTCCCTATTTCTCCTTGTTGACGAACAAAGGTCCATATGATTAATGGCATGGGTTATTTAATGATCATACCCGACGATTAGGCTATAGAAAACCCCACTCCCTTCGGTAGAGAAGATAAGCCCCACATAGCACACATAGAAGTAGCAAATCGCCATTATTTAATGATTGTTTTTGTGCAGGAAGGGACATCTTCCTGCACAAAAACAATCATTAATAATGACGTTTTGCTCTTTCTATGTGTGCTGCAGAATGTAACACACATGGAAAAAGCAAAAACAAGGAGAAATAAAAGTATTTCTCCTCATTGCGCCAATCTAACGCCTGATTTTGCATGCCGTTAGTTTTTGGTGCTGCCTAAGATTTACAGATCCTTGTAAATCTGGGGCAACGTCAAAAAGCAATAGGTGTTGCGGTTGAACGCCCACATCAACACCTATTGTACACCCCTTTCACGCAGATATCTGGGTGAAAGGGTACCATATTTCCAAAGCGACGTTAAGCCATGCAAAGTGGCATAATGCCGCTTTGTAAATATGGTGCAGGGCATTGTGCCACCGGAAATTCGAAAAAAGTGATGTTCCGGTGGTGCAATCCCCTTGTAAATATACCCCCTTTGAATTTAAAAGTAGAGGAAGAGAGGGTGTATGCCTCTCTTTGAGAAGAGAGCAGAGTGGAATGAGGGCCATGCAGAATAAAGCAAACACAAGGAGATGATGGACTGAGTGCTGAAACTTTTCAAACACTCACCCCCAGTCACAGATCTGGGTTGAATCCATCATCATTCTTTAGCTCACTTTGCCACCCCAGTTCAGACACAGCTATATGCAAATCAGTCTTGGCCCTGTGCCTCATGGGAACAGTCCAGCCCGAACTGCCAAGCCATGTCTTCCCTGGACCGGAAACAAGCATCCTGGGACCGGTTTCGGGCTAACAGCCCTCATCAGCCAGGCTAGCTTGAATCCAGTGGCAAATTGAGCAAGGGACCCACGTCTTGGCATACCCTGCCAACTTAGGGCGAACAAAGCAAACAGAAGGAGATGATGGACAGAGTGCTGAAACTTTTCAAACACTCACCCCCAGTCACAGATCTGGGTTGAATCCATCATCATTCTTTAGCTCACTTTGCCACCCCAGTTCAGACACAGCTATATGCAAATCAGTCTTGGCCCTGTGCCTCATGGGAACAGTCCAGCCCGAACTGCCAAGCCATGTCTTCCCTGGACCGGAAACAAGCATCCTGGGACCGGTTTCGGGCTAACAGCCCTCATCAGCCAGGCTAGCTTGAATCCAGTGGCAAAGTGAGCAAGGGACCCACGTCTGGGAATTCCCTGCCAACTTAGGGCGAACAAAGCAAACACAAGAAGATGATGGACGGAGTGCTGGAACTTTTCAAACACTCACCCCCAGTCACAGATCTGGGTTGAATCCATCATCATTCTTTAGCCACCCCAGTTCAGGCCATGCAGAATGTCTTGTAATCGCCCAGATAGGGGGAGCTAGCTTGGTAGCTACAGCCAGGTAGCGGACCTGGGCATCAAATTTCCCAATGATGTGAAATGTTGTTTTTAACCACTGGGGAGAAAATGTTGAAAACACATAAGTAGGTTTTTAAAAAAACTCACAAGATGCAAATGTAAATTAATCAGGTGCAGGCTGGGGCAAAGGAATTAGAAATCAAAATATGTGTTTAAACCAGACAGAAGTAATGGCATCTACAAAGCCCGTGGTTGTATAAATCCATGCAAGATTCTGAACACCTATTCATTCAACTCTTCCCTACAAAATGAGAGTGAGAGTGCAGTACGGAGGGAGAAAACAGGTTGAGTAAGTGTGGCATGACCAAGGAGGGTGAAAAAAAGGTGAAGGTGGGGTGGCGCAGTTGAATAATCAATCGTTGATCCTGATGTTGCTTGGAATAGTCTGTCAAATTTATATTGGACCTTTGCCTACATTTCCTGAACATTTTAGATATTCTTCTGTGTTAGCAGAAGTACAATCAAAATGTTTGGAGTCATTTTCATGAGAGAAATTACCATAAGCAGTACCATTAAAGCTTTAGGGACAATTTTAAGACATGAAGTTTTGCTGGAATGCATTGTGACAAAGAACGGAACGCAACACACTTTTATAGACTCAAATGATGTTTTCGATTCAGAATTGCTTTATACAAACCTCAATCTAATGGTATATTAGAGCGTACTGTGAGAACTTGGCCTGGTATATGCTGTCCACTAATTAAAGTGGGCACCTTGCACCAGTCCAAACGACCCTTATTGATGATTAGGTTAAAGACAACCTTTATAGAAAACTAGCCTAGTGGTAGCTGTGGAGAGCAGCCTTCAGGCTAAGTCTTGAAGGAATGTAAAGCAGCTTGTTTTACCAGTATATAACCTCCTGAATAAGCAAATGAAAGGAGAACCACACCAGGTGTATATAAAATATATATATTTATTACTAAACACTCTCTACTAACCTCTTTATGAGATTAGAGAACAATACACACAATATTAAATCACTAGAACGACAGTAAATAGCACAATACACAGCGGGCTCCAGGGGGAGACCGAACCATATACTAAGAAAGTGGTATAAGAACCACGACTTGACTAGACACAGTGCCTAGAGCACGTAGAATCGCTGGGACCCCAAGGAACCACCCAAGGTAGTGTCATAGGGGACCCACTGAGGACGGGTGCAGTGTGGGAACACAGACGCGAGCTCCGTACAACTCTATGGGAAAGTCGCGGTTGGAATTTTAAAGATTAAGGACACTTAGGAGAGGACTTCAAGCTAACCCAGTTAAACATAGAAGGTTCTAAGGCCAGCACCCTTGAGAGTACTGAGGTACCCATGTTACCTATCCCAGAGGAGCCGGGTGCATAGGGGTCAAGTGGTGTCGGAAACCCTCGTCGTTTTCAATGGCGTGATGCGAGAAAGTACTGCTGCCGTGGAGAAGAAAAGTGTCCGGTGTGATCCAAGCCTGGATCGGAGATGTGAAGAACCTGAAAGCAGAGGGGACAAAGTCTGGGTCACTTCACGTGACCAGGAGCGGAGCAATCGAATGCCCACCGATGTCGGGTGCTTCAGGTGCGAAGAGGTGAAGCTTGACTCTGCAGCCACGGGGACCAGGAGACGTCTGCGACAACCACCGTCCAGATTCGAGCTGTCCCACAAAGGATGTCGAGTGCTGGGGGGTCAGTGTCCGGATTGAACACCAACAAGCCTTGGCAACTGCAACCCACGCGGTCAGAGGAAAGATGCTTCTGCGAGGACCAGCAAGGTTCTGGGGACTCACCAAGCGATGGAGAGTCAGGGCACATCTGGAGCAACCAGGGAAGCCCACTGAAAGTTAAAGTTGCCTTCTCAGGGACCCACAGGCCAACGGACCAGGGATCGCAAAGGGACCTCAAGAGGAATCACAAAGTGCCTGCCCACGGAACACTCGTGGAGTGTAGGCCGGAAATCTTCGGTGGAATTACTGCTCGGGATCAGGACTACAAGTAGCCCAAAGCACAGCTTCAGGGATCGCCGAAAAGCATATGCTGCTGCAAATGTACATGGTGCCCAGGGGTACGGGTTTCACGGTCCCCAAGAGGGATACGGGCCTCAGAATTGCTGAGAGCGCAGATCGACCTCGGAGACCTCGGGATCCCACCTCCTGTATTGCAGAAATCTTCGGAGTCCTTCGGGAGCTTCGTAGATGCAAACCGTTCAGATGCGTTTAGGTGCCTGCTCAGCAGGGGAGTAACTCCTTTACTCCAAGGAGATTCTTCAGTAGTCCAGCAAAGCGTAGATCGTCGAAGGTTACTTGGTTTCTGTAGCAGAGTTTAGTCCAGGTAATATCTAAAGTCCTGTAGCCAGGGGTTCCTACTTTATACCCAAGGAAGGGGTGGGACAAACTCTGGGGACCCACCTATGGGAGGGTCAGGACAGAGGGGTGGCTACACCCATGTCCTTTGTCCAGTTTCACGCCAGAGCAGGGGCTGATAGCCCCTGCAACCGGTTTGAGCTGGACTATGCACGAGGACACCAAATGTGCCCCCAGTGCAGACATCAAAGCACTCTGAGAGTGCACCCACCCAGCCCCAATACACTAAAGCCTGTCTGGGAGGTGGTCACACCTCCCTGTGACAGGAAACCTATTGTCAAGCCTTCCCCTGCCGGAGTTTCGTCCAGCAGCAGGAGGGCAGACTCGTGTCTGTGGCTGGCAGCATCCATTTTGTGATGCCAGGGTTCTGTGAAGCTGGTACCGGGTGTACCGGTGCTGTCATATTTCTCCCTCCAGGAGGGAGGAATCATACCTCCCACACCAGTTACTGGTGTGGGAGGTATGATTCCAAGCTGTTTGACACCAAACACGACATAATTCCTTGCAGCCGTTTTAAAGTTAGCATTTACAGCGAGGTTATAATGCACTTAAGAGTATATGGTTGGCTGCATCACAAACAACCCCGGAATAGTGGTTCCGAAGGCTGCAGAGGGGCTTATATGTGCAGTGATTAGGATAGATATAGTGAACCTATATCTAAGTAAGGGGTGCATGCACCACCTTACACAGGCTGCAGTAGCAGACCTGTTGTGTCATTTTGAATGGTCTCTCAGGGGTGGCATAATACATGCTGCAGCCCCTGGGAGGCCTCTGGGGTACCTATGCCCTGGGTACATAGTATACCATATACTAGGGACTTATAAGGGTACCCCAGAATCCAATCTGGAGTGTACCTAAAGTACATGCAATCAATTTAGAGGAGAAAGCAGATAGACTGGGGTCCTGAATAGCAGGATCCCAGTCAGACTAAGTCGAAAACAGTGAAACATCAGCAAAAAGTGGGGGTAACTATAAGAAGCAGATCCTACTCTCCTACACGTACCAATAGGGTTGTGTAAGGAATGATGGAAATTGTCATAAAACATAGATTTCATCTAAAGTTGGCAATGAAGGAGATAATTTGGGTGTTCAAGACCACAGTGAATTCCTCTACTAGCCACACACCTTTTCTCTTAATGAGGGGGAGAGAGCCAAGCATTAAATTGGGTCAGTTTGGTTGAAGAGTCTGTTAACTTCTGGGGAGATCTTGATATAAGAAAACCAGTTATCAAAAATTGGGTAGATGTAATCTACTGGGTTCAGGCAGAATTGTCCCAAATTCAATGGGCCATTAGAGTGGTGAATTATGAAAGGGAGTTTATGGTGTTTGTAGAAGGTCAAAGTTGGAACAGAGGGCAAGTGGCTGTTGTAGGAAGCTGGCTCTCTATATACCAAAGTAAGGTATAGTGTGCATCGAGTCCAGTGGATCCTCAGAGGCTTTTCAGAGGCTAAAGTAGATAATACTAATGCTCTCTTTTGTGTTAGTGTGGGCAAGCAGTTAGGCTTATCAGAGGGCAGTGTTAAACATTTGTTGTTCACTCACAAGCAAGAAATGATTACACACACTCAATGACTAAAGCCAAGACCAACGGTTTGTCAAAATTTTACTTTTAGTATGTTTATTTTATAGAACCAAAGATACTTTGTTGCAGTAAAATACGTTTTGCAATATCACTGTTTTTCAATGTACAAAGTGGACACAAGTGCATTTTTCAATCAGTACAATGTTATCCCATGGGAGGAAACACGCGAGGGACTCTTGCTCAGGATCACTGGGGAACCATTTCTGGACCTGTGGGCCTCTTGGACTCGGACCATGGGCGCCGGGTGCAGAGGTGGTCGACTTTGCGGTTCCACAGGCAGAGCTTTGGTCTTTTTAAACTTGGTTTTCTTCTGGACAGGACTGCTTTCCATGGGAGATTAGGAGTCTTTTTAGAAGGCAGGCAGTCCTCCCAGGGTTATGGAGGTCGCTGGGCTGTGGGACAAGTCACTCTTTTGTATCAGGGTCTTTGAGGGCTGTAGAAAGGCCGGTAGGGCTGGGGCCAAGTCAGTTGGTGTCTTCAGTCTTCGCTGCTGCATGGCACTTCCTTGTCCTCTTCTTCATAGGTCATCGGTAATCTGAGGATTAAGGTTCAGGAGTGCCCCTAATACTCAATTTAGGGGCGTTACAGGGGTTAGAAGGTAGTAGCCAATGGGCTACTTACTTTTAGAGTGACTACACCCTTTGTATGTCCACTCCCTCTGGGGACGGGGCATATCCCTATCCCTATTAGTTAGAATCCTCCAAAACAATATGGAGGATTCTCAAAGGATGGGGTCACTTCAGCTCAGGGCACCTTAGGGGTGGTCCTGGCTGAGAGGGGGCAAATCTCTCTTGCTTACAAATGTTCCCGTCAACCTTGCTGCCAAAAGTGGGGCTTGGTCAGGGGGGGTCGGCATCACCACTAGCTGGAGAGGCCTTGGTCAGAATAACAAAGGTCAGGAAGCCTATGATTAATCTGTCTTTATAGTTATTAGCCCACAATACTTCTGCCTTAATGTCCCTTTGGATTGATATCCTTGGGACTCAACTGCTCTGTTGTCCAATATGCTTTAAAAATGGATTCTGGAATTATAGTAGCCATTGACCCTTAATACCCATGATCAACCATGAAATCTACCACCCTTTCCCTAACAGTAAACTCAACACTATGGCTACACCTCCGTCCCTTTCCTCCATTGGGGTCTTCTGCAGTCAGTACTCTTTCTACACTATCCAACTCTGTTCATAATTGCCTTTCCTCCCATTAAGTCTGCACTCTTTAACGACTGCAAAACACAACCTGGGTTCTGAGTTTTGATCAATACTACCATACTTGACAATTTTTGGAAGTGTTTTTTTCCACACCCCTGGTCAATTCAAATGACCTCTTCTTCATAGCTGTTATTTTATTGGTCATCCCCAAATGTTTGTGAACAGCATTCACATAATTTGTGCATTCCTCCAGTGCTTTTACTTCTGTCTTTTTCTTGATCTCCAACCACTGCATCTCCCTCATGCAGTGTTCAGATTCTTCTGCCACTTTTGCTACTGCAATGGCATCCTTTAACAAAGGATTACTGGCAACCCACAGTTTTTCCTGCATTTTGTTGCTGGCACATTGGAAAATTAATTGGTCCTTAGTCAGTTCAACTGTCATTGGTCCAAAATGGCATTTTGTAGACATCACCCTGAATCTGTCTACAAACTCATCCATGGATATGTTGGGTTTTGAAACCGAGTGTATCTTATCTCTAATCATAACTTTGCTTCCTTTGTAGATATCCGGTATCACAACCCCTTGGAAAACCACTACCACTAATATATATATAAAGACATTCTGACCTTCCTTTCCAAGAGCAGTAATTAATAATGCCTTCTTCCTGCCAGCCAAGAAAGCCAGGCCATTTATTGCTTCAATTAAAGATTTCAATCCATTCTTTCCATTCAATCTCTGGAGAATCTGAATTTTGTAGGAATAATGGAAGAGCAGTTACAGCTTGTGAAGTATCCATTGTCTTGATCTGATGCCATTGAAAAGATTTGAGATTGTTTTAGTAGGATAGTTTGTTTGTATTTTAAATCAGTAAACACTCTGGAAATATAATAATTTTGCTGAAAAAATGAACTGAATAAGTTGTGTTGAATTACAATGGCTGTCTTCACCCATATGACGACGATATTGCCTTCTTTTTCAGTTTTTAGGTCGAGCATTCGAGACCTCTTGTATATACTTTAGTATATACTTATATGTGTATGTACTTTGTGAGCTCTGGAGATCAGCCCTAGGACTTGTCTGCTTCCGCTTAGGTACTTTTTTTCTGTTCAACTGCCTCTATTTAACTGTCTTGATAGAAAACGACCAGTAAAGGTCAGTAAAATACCAGAATTGCTTTCTGCTGATGGACTTTCTTTTTTCAATTTTTCTGGCAACTGCCTCTATATAACTTTCTTGATAGAAAACGACCAGCAGAGGTCAGTAAAATACATAAATCACTTTAGCATTCTCTAGATTCCAGTCCATAGAAATTGTCTTCCACGAGCACCCGTAGACAATAATATTTTTTTCAAATCTTGTATTTTCAGTGATATAACCACCGAAGGCCCTGATTTTATATTAAAAACAGAGCTTTGGACTATACCATTTCCCGCTGAAAGGCAATATTTCTCTCCATGTGTTCCCATACCTGGCGTGTCACGCAGTTTGGTGCTTACTTTCCCTCCATGTTAAAGAACAGTAGATGTTTCAGCACCCAGGCTAATGTGCTGCATAGCTAAATACATATAAGGTCCCAAAGGCGAGACCGATTGCATTGCAAATGCTTGTTACTATTGTTCCATAGGTGGCACTGCACACAAAAAAGCTTTGACAAGTCACTCCAATCAAACTTTGTTGAAGATCCACAGTGAAGGCAGCTACAGAAATTACCTCATAGCAGATCAGAGATAAATTGCCGGTGCTCAAGATCGACAAGAGGACAGCATTATGGAAGAGAGAGAGCCTGGGGATTGCTCATTTACGTGAGCTTTACAACGATGGTCACACGCTGAAGCGCATGCCTCATTTGAATAATGCAACTTGTGCTGGGCCCTCATTAATTTGTATGTTTTGTGCTGTACTAATTATAAGCACAAAATGAGAAGCAGATGAAAAGGAAGGGTAGATGTATGCAGTATAATTAGTGACTGACCTCACTTGTTGAACATCAGTGAAGAGAGACAGTTTCCTTCTTACTTTAAAAGGGTCAGTACGTTCACTATCTGGGCTCTAATTTTGACAGTGGTGGCTCCACCGCTAAAGCGGAGGAGTGTTGCCCCACTGAGAAGGTCAAAAAAGGAAAAAATAAAATGATAATAACTCATTGTTATTATCATGTTTTTTTTTCCCCTGCTCAGCTGGGCAGGGGCGCGGCTGCTCTGCTCGCAGGGCAGGGGAGGAGTGGTTTGCCCACTCCAAGTGCGCAGGACTTTTTGGCCGGCCGTCTTGGGCCAGTCAAACCGTCATGCACACTTTACATGTTCTCCATGTAGGCTGCATTACAGCCTGCAAGGAGAACATGCCCAGTCTCCCATTCTCTGGCTGAGCGCCAATCCACAGCACTCAGACCAATCACAATGCTGCATTTCAGCGTTGTGATTGGCTATCGGGAGACTGGGAGCCAGGTGCTTCTTGCTTCTTGCCCTGGAAGTGGACAGAAGAGGACCCAGAGGAGGCGGCGGTGGCGACGGCGGGTGGCTGCAGCAGGCAGTTAAGTGAGCATTTTAATTTTTCATTAAATCCCTCCTCACCCCCACCCCCACGACGCAACGACGCACCCCACCACCGCCTTCAAATACCAGCCACCACTGAATTTTGAACCTGGTGCTCTCTTATGACACTTTTGACCAAAAGCTCATTTCCAAATTGAAGTGGTGGGTACCGCAAGAGAGACAGAGAGAGAGAGAGTCCAATGAGCGCAAAAAAGTGAATTGTAATTATATAGAGCCAGACGGTGGCACCCTGGTCTTGTCAGGTACCCAATCGACACTTTAAAACCACTTCTGAGGATATAGAAAACTAACATGGAACCACACAGGATTCCACAATAGATATAGAAAAGAGAATACTACAATCATCAACATTTCTGGCTTACAAGTGAAAAGGGAGGATTTTAAAGGATGCCCAAGTGGGCAACTGTGGTGGATCCATCAGTTGGTTGCCTTCAGAGTGATGCCTATCATGCCTACCTGTGCCATGAGCTAGCATTGAAAAAGGGTGTCTGGCATAATAAAAAGGTGTAAACGTATTTGAAATATTTAACAATTTGAGGCTATCTATAATGCTTCCAGAATGCTCCCTGGTTATATGCAATTACATGCATAAGCTTTCAAAATAAAATGCACACAAAAAATGGAACTTGAAAAAATCATTTTACTAAACTATTGTGCATCTTTAAACTTCCATTTCTCTGTTGAATCTTCCACTGAAAAATGTTTGATGTATGCTGATATGTAAATGACTAATAATGGAGAGAATCAGTGCAAACCCATTATGGGCAACATGAAAATACATTAGGGGTCTAATTCTTAAAGAAGGTCACAAAAGTGCACTTGCAAATAGATGTTGTTGCCCCGATTTTCAACTTTCAGGAAGTCACGATAATTTACAGTAGTAGGTCTGACAATCGTACTCCTATCAAATTTCTGTGCATTCCATTTTTGCATGAGCAAATATTCACAAATATATTTGCTCATGTGAAAACCTGCGGAGTAATTGCAAATTCGATTTACCTACACTCCCTTTTTCCCATTGTGGAAAATGTTTTACTCCTGTGAGTAAATGTCCAACCTTTTCCAGTGGAAGAGACTGGAGAGGAGTAGGTGAATGCCATTACACATGTTAGTTGTGAGTGCACACACACTTCCAACCCTGGGTCTTCCACTTCTTGCCTACTTCCAGCCCGTTTGCAGATTTGCATAAAGGTGGCAAAATCACAGCCTTGCTAGAATACAAAGATTAATATGAGCGCTAATATACAGAGGGGCTTATTTATAAGCCCCTTGCGTCACTTTTGCGTCACTTTTCCCATGTTAAAAACGACGCAAAAGTGGCGCAAAGAGCTTGTAAATCTGCCCCAGAGAGCGTATGCTTCATTGGTTTGTAATATCAATGCATGGGGCAAAAAGGACAAGTGGATTTTGTTTTACATGAATAATAGATTTCTGAAGCATCTGTTCCTTGGACAAGTATAAAAAATATCTACTAATGCTATTTGCATGTTCATAAATGGATAATTATATATATCAATAAAATTAAACACCTGTGAGCACACAAGCAGCATTTGTGGATGCCTGGGCTGTAATTTAAAGCTAAAATTGCTGTCTTTACCAAAGCTTGTTTATCATCGTATATGGGGCATTCCAGTACGCCAAATATGTGCCCTGACTAAAACATTAAAAAGAGCCTTCTACAGTGAAAAATTACAAAAATGTAATGTGTGATAATTCTGTTCACTTTTGAAACGTAAAATATTCTCTCATGCATTGCATGCAAGCTCGCCTTGCTAGATGGAATGATAGCCCAAACAGACAATATTTAGAGGTGAGAAAGAAATACTCTAGTGGGCGGAGTCAAAGTTCACTGGATGTATATTTTAAAGAACTTCCAGCAACCAAGCCAAACCTAAAGTGCCAAACAAGAGTCTACATGTATTTATTATGCTCTTTTACTGGTGGATGTAAAGATATCAAAGGCTCAGTTGGCTCCCAGATCTAATTAAATGAGCCTTAGCAGAATTGTCAGACTTTTTATGGCTCAGGAATGACACAGACTAGGAGACAAGTTGCAACCAACTGCAAACCTACGTGGAAACAGATCTGCAGGCCAATATTTAAAAAAAAAACCACACAAATACTGATAGAACACAAACAAAAAGGTAAACTAAAAATAAATTTATAATATCAACATATTCACCATACACAAATATCTCTACACAATAAGTTTTAAATATTTTTAAATCGCAAGTTGGGCAAAATACACTTTACATATCTGATAGGACTGAGATAATTACTATTCTAACTCCAGGCCACACATATTTGGGGACAACTGCTTGATAGTGGGTTTAAGTACACATTTAGAGTTTTGCAGGAAGAAATGTAGGTGCAGTTGATATTGTAACATTTTGTATTTTCTGGGTGTATATTTTTGCACTCAATGGTCCAGATTTACACATTTTTCAGGTAATGCAGAGCAGGAACCAAGGGGCATATTATCAGCCCAAAAAGCGGAGATAATGTTTACGCCCTATTAACAAGGCAGTGCTAACATGCATTAGCGCATGTTAGCAGTCTTGTCACCGACGCCTCGCTTTGTATCTCTAATGAGATGCAAAGTGGGCGTTTCGTGTCAAAATAACACAGAAAATGTCCCTAACTGCACTTCTCCGTATTACCAAGCCGGCCCAGGACACCCATGGCGATAAAAAAAGCCACGCTAAGCGCGGTTATCGCCGTAACCTAACGTCTGCAAAGTGTCAGACTTAGCTATATTTGTAAAGGGAGGTGGATTCTGAGGCTAAGTCCACATCTCCCTATTACCAAGGATTCCCTTATCGCCGCATTTGTATCGCTGGATTTCCAGCGATGTCCCCTTATTTTGCCGCTATCGCTGGATTTGTTATCGCTGTGGAGATAAACGTTGATGATAACACGTTATCTCAGCGATTCAATCCAGCGATAGCCGGCGATACAATAAATAGCGCTAATCGCGTTCAGCGATATTTATCGCTGTGTGTTGATAATATGCCCCCAAATTTGCAGCACTGGATTATGCAAGGGGGAAAACACAGCACAGAGCCATATCTACTAAGTCTGGTCTGCTGCTGTTTTCATCTTAGGCGCTGATGCTCTAATAAGGCTGCCTTGCGCAATACATAGCCTTGAACCATGGTGAAGAGCCAAGTCTGAGCTGTTGAGTAAAGTATAAGTACTAGAAGCAAACGCCTCCAGTGTAAATTCCTATGCCCAGACAAATTCAAACAGGTCCCACGTATTAGGTGTGTGTTGCGCACTCCAGAACTCATTGAGTTGTTTTCCAAAGAAAGGACCACATTTCCACTTCCTTACACCTACTTTAAGTAGACTTTAGATTATGGCGCAAAATCCGATCTTGCATTCTTAGATTGAACTTTCTATCAAAACCTATGGGTGTTTGCACTGATCTGCCCCAGTAAAGCCCCCTGGCCGAAAATGATGCAAAGTAGCACTACATTTTTTTGTGCTTAGAAAAGGGCAGCTTTGCAGCACAAAACACCTTTTGCACTGGATAGTAAATGTGTTGCATTACTTTGTGCTGGTGTAACGCCTTAGTAAATTTGGGCCTCAGTTATTTTCTATTTGTTCATGCGCTCCCCTTCTTCACTCTCCACATGTGAGGCTGGCGTAAAAGGAGGCAAACAGCCACATTCATATGCTTTGTTCACATACAGCCACTTGACCACCAGATACAGTGACTGTGTGGTAGGTGGGGTATTTGTCAGGGGCCCAAGGTAGCCATTTTGAATTGATACACTTAGAAGGGATATTTCACCATGCTTTTTCGGTGTATACACTCTTTTGCCAAAATGGCTGCCTTACTTGTTCTGGCTGCCTTTTACCGTTTCTTTTGCATTATTAGCAGGGCCTCTGAAATTATGAGATTGTGCAGCCGTGGCTGCACAATTGTAGGTTTGCCGCATTGGCCACATAATCTATCATCTGCTGCATATTCTGCAGATTTTAACAAAAAAAATGTTTCTTGCTCAAATGGTTCAAAAGTTACTAAAAGTGCAGTGACACTTGTTGACGTGCAGTTGAAGTCTCTTTGCAAAGCTTGACTGGTCACCTTTCTGTTGCTTATTGCTATATCTGGGTGTTAAACTGGTACTAATGATGTGCAACCAATGCCCAGGCAGTGTTAACAAGTGTGAAAATGACAACATAATGAAGTAATACAATCAAAAAAATGTGCTGCATTATGCTGCATAATTTGGCTTTTCTTGCGCATAATTTACTCAACCCTGCCACATAATTTGGCCCTTCGCTACCGCATAATTCCAGTGGCCCTGATTATTAGTAATGGGTCCTGTGTTTTGTATACAGAAAATAATATGCAATTAAAAAAATGGAACTCTAAGAAGAAAATGTCAGAAAGTGTGTGGGTGAAATTAGAGGGTGAATGGGTGACGTTACAAAAATCCAGACCAGCTGGGGACCATGCCGAAGCATGACGGAAACCAGTCATACAGTGGAAACTCTGAAAAGTGCCCTCTTAAGGAAATAGTATGCCCCCGAACACATTAAAAACCTCTGCACTCCTTTCTCATTTCAGCACATACATAAAGTAGCTACAATAATTTATTGAAGTGTCCCGGAGCCTTTCTTTAAGAGACAGGGCCCATAAATTGATACATACTGGAAGCACATGCGTCTCTTTTTTTGGGGGGGGAAACACTGACTTGAAAAGCATGAAGCAGGCCTTTGAGAAGCCACAATTAGCCGTCCTGTCACTCATTAACCAGACATCTCTTTGAATCCGCACACGCCTCCGCCGCTGCCGGTTACATCAGAGCCTCGGACACAAGGTCTGTGGCAAAGGACAAGTGAATCGCCCCATTGTTGAGCGCGCCCAATCCCTTGCTGGGCTTCCCACAAACCGCGTTATATAACAGCATCAAAGCTCCAGTGTCCATTAATAAATAAATGAACATGAGGCTGCCAGAAAGGCCGCGCGCTGTGAAGCCCTGGCTGTGACGCACTGAGGCCCCATGTTGTCTCGGGCCGGTGACTCGCCCCGCTACGATGGCTCCCTGGGCCCATCTGTGGAGCTGCGGAGCCCACGTGGCGCGGAAGCAGGCAGCGTGCAAAAATTGGCCTACTTTAGCAGAAAGGCTCAGCCACGCCCACAAACTATTGCATTCTCAAAAGAAAATGGATATTGTGTAGCCCTTAACTCTAATGAGGGCTTTACCAAAGAGCCTGTGGCACGGTGTTGAGACTAGGCCTTCGTGTAGGTTTCTGGACAGCTGAATCTAAGGATTCAACCAGTTTCTATTATCCGAGACTGTCCCTACTATACAGGAACATTTTAACATTTAGCTTGTGAAAATTTCAAATATTTGGGTCTCATGAAATTCAGTTGCATTTTAGATATGGATTTGAGCGCCAGATTTACCAATTTCTAGCGCAGTGCAGCAGCCGCAAATTCTGCGCTGCATGAGAAGGAGAGAGCAGGAGAGCTCCAAATTGACTGAAATAAGGCACTCTCCTCCGCTCTCCCTAGCGCCGGCGCTTAGATTAGCCGCCGTGCGCCATGGAGACACCTTTGCGCCATAGTGCAAGGGTGTCTCCGTGAGTCAAGCATAGGTTTTGTACTGAAAGGTTACCCTTCCAGTACAAAATACTATGCTTAGACTAATTTTAAAAATGTTCCCACTTTGTATGTGTGCTGTACAGTGCAGTACACATGCGAAGTCGGAAATTAAAGGAGAAAAAAAATCATTTGTCATTCATAGCGCCTAGTTGAAGGGTGCGCTATTTTCTGACGCTAAACCCTGTCTACTTTATTTAGTAAATTGGGTTTAGCGTCAAAAAAGTTGGATGTTTGCATGGGAATGCCCATGCACCACTCATGATACATCCTCTTGGTAACAAGTAATGCAAAGCAGCACATAACTTATGTTACTTTCACGTTATTTCCAGCGCTAAACAAGTTTAGCATTGGAAAGAAAATCAGACAAAAAGATTTTGTGTTGATTTGCGTCACTTTTGTGACGCAAGCCCGGCGGAAAATCATAGTAGATCTGCCCCGTAGTGTGTTAAGATTTGCCCTATAAATAGTGTCAAAATTATATTCAAAGGAACTGTGGGTAGGGTAAAGAATGTAATGTATGGGCAGATACTCTAAAACAACGCAGGAGGATCAGATTTTTTAGGAAAACCAAGCCTGAAACGACATTTTTAGGAAAACCAAAACCTAAATCATTGCGGAGAAGGGCAATGATTCGCCAAATTGCCAGAGTTAGTGGAAGTGACATCATACACCTGCCAAACCTACGATGAGATAGCTGGAAGTGACATATCATAGGAAGTGATGTTATTTAATCCTGATGCCATCACAGGAAGGAAGTGACATCAAAAGGCCTTTAGAAACGCATCTATTCTGTTGTTTCTTCCCAAGAGGTACATTTAAAAGGGAATACTAGAGAGACATGTTGAGGTATGTGGTAGGGATTTCTAAGAGATGCACGTGAACGTGGTCATATAGTGCCTCTGGTAATATAGTATTTATTACAGTAGAAACAAAATAAAAATGTTGATAATGGTAAGACAGGCCTATATGGCTGCATTTTAATTTGGTATATATGTGCAGCAGGGACAGCACTTTGCTTAGAAAAGTTAGGCGTGTTGATGATTGAATCAGACTTCGGTGTGCATGTGTGACAGGACAGTGCTTTGTTAAAAAAATTAAAGTCTGTATTTAATTCGCTAACTCATGCAAACAGGTAGGCATATATGCTGTTTTATTGCATTAATTACACAAACAAATGTTGTTTAGGCACATTAAGCCAGACCTATAGGCTTTGCCAGTGCTTGTGTTTAAACTGTCTTGCATCATCACCCGATGCACAGTATGCACAAGACCCCATTCATCGTAGTAGCCATCTCTCATCCTTCTTCTTAGATGAATAAATGTACCTCCGTCTGTGTCAGCCCAAAGCGATTTCTGGGACCAGATTTACTAACATTTTGTGTTGTAGATGTGCCATTTTTTTTGGCGCAGACACGATGCAAAATGTATTTTGGGATTTACAAAGCCACGCAAAGCCTGATGTGCATGATACTGTAAAAAGAAAAGTTACACATCGCAGCATATAGCACTGCCTTGCATTACTTTGAGTGGGGGAGGCATTACATGGGTGGAGCTTGGGCGTTCACGTGCACCCACTAGTGTATTTTGATGCAAAACAAAATTTACTAAAGTCTGTAAACCTGGGTTTGTACAAAATTAGTGTGTCTACCTGACGCTGGTGTAATGAGAACTATCTTTATTTCTCCTCGTTACTGCCTCTTTGCATGTGTGTTGCATTCTGCAGCACACATACATAGAGGAATGAGCCTCTAAGAAAGAAGAAGTTTTTGTGCAGGAAGGATTTCATTCCTGCACAAAAACTATTCGAACTACAACACAGGCACCCGTGCATCGTGGCGCAGGGGTGCCTGCATTGGTGCTGGGCTGCCACAAGCGCTGCATTGCAAAGTGAGAGCAGAAGTGCGCCATCTCTTTGTAAATATGGCGCATTTCTGCTCTCTCCCTTTCACACAAGCAGAACAACAACTTCCCTTGCTGCGTTGTGTTGACTAAAAGTTTTGTAAATCTGGGCCCAGGTGTCTACATGTTAGGTGGGAAGCATTTTATTTGCCTAAAAAAGTAGTTGACTGGCAAGGCTGAGTACCTTAGGATGAGACAAACTCAAAGAATCCTCCACAGAAGTTCTTGTAGAAAGACTTACTATAATAACAAGCTAGACAGAGGTGTCCCACAATGAGAACAAGGGGATGTAAATAAGCTAAATTATTAATAAAATGCTCAATGTTATTTTATTGCATTTGTATGGCTTACCACAAGCCAAACTACTTTCGGTGGGCATAATTAGGAATTTAGAAATGGTTTTTCAGGGTTTCTCTGGGAAATTTGTGACTGTTGCATGTTTCCAGGTGTAGTTTTGTAAACCTCTGTGAATTACAAAAGTTTGTAAACCTGCCCTTCGAATGTAGAAGTAACACAACGGGTGCAGATCTACCTTTTCATATCTGCTAGGGATCTATGATCATCAGTACATGATGTTTGCCTATCTAAGATTAGGTGTGGAAAACGTGGGGACACATCTCTATGTGTGGAAGGCCCTGGGTTATAAGGCACCCGCAACACAGCCTTGAAAGCGGTATAAGTCTTGACAGAATGGTCACCACAAGCCTGTGGCTCTTGATCAGCATCCCGTCCCCCGACCCTCAGCAAAGCCCGCTCATGATTGCAGCCGTCAAAGAAAGTTGACCAAAAGATCCATCTCAGAGTCGAACTAGACTCAATCTGCCCTCCACATGTATACTTAAAAAGCTCGAATATTAAGCTCCCTCCTAAACCCTTGTACCTCCAGCTACATTTAGGTGCCTTACAGGTGGACAGACAAACCTTGGAGGCCAGTCTTTGAGGGTGAAGTAGGTTTAGAAACTCTGATACAGGTAACACCTATATATCTAATAAAAAAGAAGATAAGTTTTATTCACTACAGGTTCAAGACTGAGTATAATGCAGCAGTTTTATACTTTCTAGCTTTCTACCCAATAAAAGGACAATATTATATATCTTAAATTGTGGCAGCTTACACTCAGTCCACGTGTGACCTGACCACTGTAGCGTCCTCCCCAGCCCGGGAGCATGTAACAGGACACGGAGCTCTGGTTTGCATGTCTTTATTCATCAGTATTCAACCATTAACTGACACACTGCGTCACAAACTTTATTAACCACACCCAGCCACACTCATCAGATTACTCAATACTTATAAGGAGTCTGCCAAGGGCCACAGGAGTCTTCATGCACATAAACACAGGACATGATAGCCACTACTTGAAGAGTCTGGCAATCAGTTCAGAAAAGGAGGTGTTGGAACTGGGCAGTGTGCTCTTGGTGCGACTTGGATTGGAGGGTACCCGATCCTCTAGGAATACACAGTAAGCAGCCCAGGATCCTCATTGCTGTCTGCAGTGAGATCTTCAAAATGGGGCTGGTGTAGATGGTAGTCAGCAGGGAACTAATAGCTGGAATGCTCACAAAATCACTTAAAAAACTGGGAAATCAGGTTGTAGGGGTAGGAAGAACGTCATAGACTTGCCCACGGTTCAACATTTCCTCTGTGATCCTCAAACGACACACTCCATCCTACTCAGCCACCCATAGTAACCAGGCCCCGAGCAGCTCCTTTATATTCAGATGTTGATCAAACATAGAGTCATCACATCTCTCCTAAAATCAATAGAACCCTCAAAGCTTACCTCATTGCATTTAAACATTATAGCATGTGAAAAACTACCCATCACAAACTACCCTGACACATGGAGTTCACTCCAACAAAATAATTAGGTAAACAAGCTGTAAAATATTTCTATTAAATGTTAGTATTGATTTGTCGAGTGTGTCAGAAGACAAGTACCCAATCACCAATGCATTTCTAATGCACTTGAAGAGAGCTGGTGGGCACAGGAAATGCTTCCAAGCGCTAACATAGCATGGACACAGAAACAGGAGAGAAAGCAGCCTGGAATAGCTTAGACATGTCTTACTGTCCTCTATTTCATGAGGTCTTCTTTTACACAATTCTAATGTATAGCTGCGTGGAGTGAAAATCTCCACCATATGTGCTAGTTTTATTACATCTGGGTACCACAAAAACGCCTTGCGAACCAATGGTAATGCCTTCGAATAGGCCACAAAACTGCACTACAGGTAATGGATAGAAGTTAGTCAAGATCTGACACATTAAAATCCCCCCTCCGCTCAACAATCATGACATCAGAACGCTTCCCAAATAGGCTGCTCTATGAACACACACTCTTCCACGTATGCACAGCGTATGGAGTAGCATGCTATCTGATCAGTGAAAAGGCTTTAGCACCTTGTCAGGGGTCTGAAGAGTTATATTAATGTAACTAAAATCTATACAAAAAGAATATACGACAACTAATGCTGGTGGAGCACTGAGGTTATGTGACCTTTTCTAGGTACTTTTGTGGAAATTTGGACAACCTCGTTTGGGGTGTAGGATAATTTTGAAAGACTGAGTAATGCGTTAGTAAACCTCATTAAATTGAACCTAACCAGAAGCAAACTAAAAGATGCTGGAGCAGTCACATATCAAACATGACTGTGTGCCCTTTCATGTCAGGCAAAAGATAGTTGCAGTCATAATGTTATGCTCAGTAACAAGTGATGTAGTCATTTAGTTATCAAGCATTGATTGCATGAAATGAAAAGCCGCAAATAAACAGCAAACTATGCAAGCTAAATGCGTACCAAAAAATTAGAAGTTGCATAGCAATGAGCAGTGCAATCCAACAATGCCGTCATTAAAGAAAAAAACAGATGGCAACATGTATAAATGAATGACTTAATAAAGTAGAAAAAAGGGCACTGTGTATCCCTATAAGTCAATGGCACAACTCAGAACTCCACAAGACAAAATACTCTTCCAAATACCCAACATTTATAACCACACCATCAAAAAAGCAAAACTAACTCTTATCATACAGAAACCCAAACACCAAATGCCTCCACAAATGAACTGACTTCTGCAACCCAGATTGCACATCCATGACAATACCTAAAACACAAGACTTCTGTGGACTAATGGTAGACCACTCCATCACCATAGCTAAAACATTAGAAGTCTATCTGAAAAATAAAACAGCAAACCATCAATTTGAACTGAAACCAAAAAGATATATGCCTAGAAGGCAGATGCCAATCCTAGCCTCCTTCAAAGATTTTTTTCCTCCAGAATTCGATGATCTGTTAAAGGCAAGTGGATTAGCCAGATCACCCTCAGACCCATCACCCCCTCAAACCTTCAAGAAATTCCTACTATCACATCAGCTTCAATACAATGAACATAATCGATAATTCCTTAACCACAGGTGCTTTCCTAGTAGATTTCCTAGGTATGATCACTATTTTAAAGAGTAAGCTGGAAAGACCACATTCTAATGGACAGTACCTTGGAAAACTAATTGAAAGAGCAGCTTTCTCCTAAATGTCTATTTCTTTTAAGACAACATGCTCCTATCTGGCCAAAAGCATACTTCTACCCAGGAGGAGGTACCAGATATCTTCTAATCTCTCAATGGGATGATCTGGAAAGCACAATACGTAGAAACAGAGTCTCAGCATTACTACTCCTCGCTATTTGTGCAGCTTTTGACACTGTCCATCACAAGTCACTTTGCAATAGGTAATAAAATTGGCTGCAGAGGAACATCATCAAATTCATCTCCTCATACTTTTAGGACAGATACCTCCATTCAATACCCCCACATCAAGGCATGCATCAAGGCTCAATTATCTCCACACACACTTTCAATGTCTGGACCAGTCCCTTCTGGATAGTCGTAAAACTAAATGGCTAATGACTTTGAAGATTCAAAACTAGATGATTAACTCAGAGCAGTTGAACACTGGATGGCAACAAATCACAGACACTCTCACATATGGAGATTGGAAAAACTATGATCCATTGAAACATGGTGCAAAGAATTGGGGTTATCACCAATAACTTCAACATAAGTAAGAACCTTAGGATTCTTTGTGGAGTCTTCTCTCTCTAGGAATACTCAAGAAAACCAAGTAACAAAAATAGCTTTTCACACAATGCTGACACTAAGGCACTATTTCCCATATCTAAATTTCCTCAGAAGAGGCAAGCAACCACTTCTCTCTTGTGGCTGGATTATGCAAACGGCCAATATCAGGAAGTGGCAATTTCAGCTTTGAGATGCCTCTAAAAAATTCAGAATGCAGCAATTTGTACTTGTAAACACACATCATCCCTGATTTGAAGGCATTTAATTGGCTCCCTCTCACTCGAAGATGTACTTTCAACAGTATGTGAATTACACTTTAGACCATAAACAGAAATGGGGCAACCTTTCCTACACAGTGATCATAAGAGATACTTCAAGAACAGGACACTGTGTTGGAGATTAGCATCACATCTAACCATACCACCTTACAAAAAACATTAGTGGTAGCTTTGAGTTATGGAGTTATGAGCTAACGACAACCATTTGAAATTCATGAAGATGGTGCAGACCTGGCTTTTCTCTACCCGAAGCCTAAATGATCACTCAATCCAGGCCCTGGCACCTCAATGGAAGAATGGGATTAATGTACACTAAATTTTCTTCAAATAGCCACATTAGACACATACCAAAAGGTGCCACAAGAATGACATTTCTCAACAGCAACACATATTGCACTAGGGAAACTTTGAATGGACAAACCAGCAATAATTGAACCAAGAATATATTTGAGGTTACCCCTACATGGTCCCAACTGTGCAGTTATTTATTTGCAATACACTTCTTTGTAATCCATCCAAAGAACTATGAATCTTTGTTACACAATCCTGCATGTCTAGTAACGTCCTCCAAGTACTGTAAAGTCTAATAATGCTCATTGAACCTCTCATCCATAACTAATAGCTTGATGATTTGTGTATGAACTGCATGGGACTTATATGGCGAACAAGATGATAACTGTAGTCTCAATATGCAAGGCGAAATTACTGTAGTAAAAATACCCATAAGCATCTTATGACCCCTCCAGAACAAAAGGTGTAGATAAGCCTCTGCCGATGGAGTGTCAACCATATATTGCATGATGAACAGCATGGCTTGTCTAATCTGTATATGCATGATGAACTCCCTAATGGTGTGAAGCATCCTTTATAGCTAATTTAATTAACATGTTATAACTTACATCTGTTTTGTTATTAAGAATTGCCGAGCATATCTCAACGAGAAGACTATTACAATTGCATGACAGTTGTTTTAAACAGCTTGACTATACCACTTGATGCATTACTAAATTAACAACTGTCATCCTGGCAAGTAGAGTGCGACCCATCAGATAAGTGCTTCAGTATCTCATCATGGTAATAAGTGCCACCTAAGTACCCTTACCATATCATGCCAAACCATACCATACCGTACCATACCATACCATACTATGCCATACTTAACATCGTTTTCCTCAACAATTTCCATGCATAATGAAACTGAAAGTGGAAACTGACCAAAAGAAACTGACTCCACAAGCACACATATATTGCAAGAGAGAAGCAGCAGTGAATTATATGTTAATAGCAGCCAAATGGTGCATGGATCATGATTTGCCCACTGCATCATACAACTGATTATCGGTCATCAGGCCACAGCATCTCATCTATTGTGATGCCTGTTGTACACCCTCCAGAAGGGGTTGGCAATTGTTTGGAGTCCAGTGTCCACAGGACACATGGGTTTTCCTAATGGGTTGTCCACAGACACTGATTGGATGGTGTGGTGTGGTGTGTGGTTCCATGTGATTTATGTCCCTTTCTGCTAGTCCTGGCTTTATATCTTACAACATTTAGTGGGTGATTTAGAGCTCAGCTGAAAGTTAGCAAAACCCTGAACTGATGCTGTTCCAGGCTCATCAAAACTGGGTTCCCACCATTGCACCATTTAAAGAAAACTCCCTGTGCATCACAGACATCTTTCCATTTCTTCAGCAAGAAAAACCTTTTTTTGGGGTTTGTTGCTGAAATCCAAAAGAGATTGATGTGTTGGAAATATCAACATATTGATATTCATCAAATAGCAAGGTGCCAGTCAGTAGACCTCCGCTGGAGTAGAAGCAAAGGCCTCCACTGACTTGGCAGGTTGACAGGCTTTAAACTAAATGTTTCATTAAACCATTTTATGAGTACATATAAAAACCATAGCTTGCGAAGTGGTAATGGCTTAAAAGACAGACCTGGCAGAAAGTATTACTCATGACGTGGATGACTTGGCAGCTATGCACTGGAAACTCCACACAAATCCAGGAAGTTCCCTGGATGTTTTTATGTGGTCATAATGATGTATCTGGGTTCAAAGTTCACTGTAGTTAGGTATAGCAACCACAGTTCAAACCCCTATCTCCTGTATGGACAAAGGTGTGTAAAGGTTTAGCCAGTTTCGGGGTGCTCATCTACAACACAAATTTCCGCAACAAGCTCTCTTGGGGTAAGATTTGGCTTAGTAGAGGCAAGCATAGTTACAACAAGAAAAGAACGGAAGAATCTGTGCAGATGAGTTTCTCCTCAACCTGGACTATGATATGTGAGAAGATTGTGCCTCACTACCAAAAGTAGTAGCTGGGCCACATAAACCTGCAAACACCAGAAAACAAAGAAAGCATCTGGTACTATACACACCCATGCAACAATCAACAGAATGAGTGTTAGACAGTAAAACAAATGGGGAATATATCTATGGAAATAACAAAAAGAAATCGTCTATGGATTACATGGAGGTATAGGTTAATAAACAGTGCTGTAAATCTATGTACAAGCCCACCGTGCTTCCACAAGCACTCGATCCCCCATCCAAGAGCGCAATTCCTTTTTATATTTGTTGTTGGTGATGATCATAGTTGAACCCCTTGGTGAAAGGAGCAGCCCCCCCTTCCTCTGTAATACTGAGATATAGTGTGCATGTTGGACCCACCTGCGGTTCATGGAAAGCTTGAGGGTGATCGTCAAAAACTGGTCCTTAGCCCACCACTGAAGATGCAGCAAGTGTGAGCCTGGGCACCAAAGATATTTCAGAGACAGATTAAGAAAGTCCCAAGAAAAGAGTGATGAATGGTTCAAAGTATAGACATAGCAGTTGATGAGAGACTTGGATGCAAGGATATGAAATAGTAGTAAGAAGAACCTTATGGTCTCAGTCACAGTGATTGTCTCGCAGTCGCGGCCGGCAGGACTCGCGGGGGGGAGGGTCACGCGGGGAGGGTGTGGGAGGTTAATTTAATAACATTTTTAAGAAAACAAACTTACCTTCGCCTCCGGTCCCGGACTCCAGCGTCACTTCTCCTGCTCTCTCTCTGCTCACAGGAAGCAGAAGCAGGCAGCATCCCTCTCTTCCCCTAAGCCAATCACAACGCTGCAGTGGAAGCGTTGTGATTGGCTAGGACGCCGTCCTTACAGGCGTCTATGGGGAGGCGCAGCAGCCTACATGGAGAAAACGGAGAGTGCTATGACTGGTTTGGTGGGCACTGGGGCTATCAAACAGTCAGCGCCCATAACATTGGGCTAGCCACTCCTCCCCGACCCGCCCACCCACCCGCCTGCCCCCAACCAGGCATACCCTTCTTCTGCTTTCTCGCAGTGCGAGAAGCAGAAACGTTAAATGGTATTTATACCATTTTACGTTTCTGCTTCTCGCACTGCGAGAGCAGTGAGGCGACGCTCCGACGCCCACGTGGAGGAGCCGCCCCTGTTGTCTCGGAAGGCATATAACAAAGAGGATAAGGAGTCCGTGTGGTTCTTTTGAAATTGCATCTACTTAGTGCAGTAGGCAATAGACAGACGTCAGGATGGTGGATTTGGGGAAGAACCTAGTACCCTTCTTTCCTTGGTTGTGTTTGTAATTGCTTACAGTGGCTCTGATGTACATAATAAAAGTATACAAAAAGTGATGGATAGAATGTTTGAATTAATCTCAGCCATTGGTAATTACTTAGGCCGCATCCCAGTTCATCGTTATTTTGCATACCATGCCACCTCAGTTTGGACCCAGCCATATGGAAATCAGTCTTCACCCTGCTCCATTGGGAACAGTCTAGCCCGAACTGCCAGGTCAGTCCTCCCTGAACCAGAACAGAAGCAACCGAGGACTGGTTTCACCCTAGTTAGGACTCATCATCCAGTTATAGCTTGTTTCCAGTGACACAGTGTGTGCGGGACCCACGTCTGGGCATACCCATCCCACTTAGAGCGACACACTAAAATATACAAAAAGTGATGAATAGAATGCTTGATTTAATCTCAGCCACTGGTAATTACTCGGGACGCGTCCCAGTCCATTGTTATTTTGCACAGCATGTTGCCTCAGTTTGGACCCAGCCATATGCAAATCATTCTTGATCCTGCTCTAATGAATACAGTAAAACCTGAACTGACTGGCCAAGTTCTCCCTGAACCAGAACATAAGCAATCCAGGGATCAGTTTTGCCCCAGTTAGGGCTCATCAGCCAGGAATAGCTTGGTTCCAGTGACACAGTGTGTATTGAACCCACGTCTGGGCATGTACATAACAGCGTATTTGGTAGCTTGGGGAAGTGAAGAATGGTATCTGCTTGATTCGAGATCTACATATAATGTGCAGTTTCTGGGATTTGGGAGTGGGGGGTGAGTCTCCTGTCATATGGTGTGGTGTTTATGTAAGAAGTATATCACGCTATTAAGCCATGTTTTACTTATTAGGTACTCCTTCATCTAATTACTTTTTCAGGACTGGAATTGAGTGGCACGAATGTTACAGAACATCTTGTCAATACATTACTTGGTATCGTGGAACATTTTACCTACAAACCCAGAGAACACTAAAATGTAGTTCATGCCTCTTTCTACGCTTATTCTGTCTTACTTTCTCTGGTAGCTGTTACAACCTTTTGTTTTTGTTCAACACGTTATATATTTTCTACCTTACCATATGATTTAGAACCAGCCAAAGCAGTGTAACCAAGAAGGGTTTGACCTTGCTGGGTGTAATACTTATGAGTGATTATAACAAACGTGGTTCTATGATTTATTACTGGATACCATCACACAGAATCTGATAAGTGAGCATTGGTGCTATTTGAACACATCCTTCATATTTACTGAAAGGTGCTTTCCTTTTCCTGACCCCTATCCTTTTTTGATTATTGGACTACTCCAGCTAGACGCAGCTCTTTGGCCCCCGAAAAGACTTTCCGACAATAATTATTATTGTAGCGCGCTGTGGACGACAAATTGAATCCTGTTATCTTTACTCTCTTTTCTCAAGGTGGGTTATTGACTTACACCTTGAGCTTACGTCCACTTATGTTATCGAGACACTTCTGTACGGGTCCACACCATTTTAAATCCTTTTATCATTCATGAGTTTTTTTCATATGTCAGGGTGAAGGTTCCTCTCTGAGTGTCTTGCATATCATAGTAGACAACACTTGGGTATCTCTTTTGAAGTTTCTCAACTTCTCACAGAACTGTACTTTATTGTATACTGCACATTTCTCTTTTTCAATTTTTCAAGCAATCTTTTGGCTTTTAGCACCTAACATGGTTTCTATTGACAAAATCTTGGACCATCTTTCTTTTTGTCTTTACATCTATCTACTGTGTCTGCCTATGATAGCCATTACTTATGTTTTGTCTAATTATTCTTTTGTAAATATTCTGCAGCCTTGAAAAAGTCACGAGGTGATGAAACATGTGTTGGCTGTGCTTCTTCTGAAGATTACAAGTTCACTAACCATATGTAATAATTACATGTACTGTTAACCATGTCTATACATATGTGTTAAAACTGTGTTTGTTAAGAAGTCCGTATTGTCTGGACATTACACTTCCTGTTCTAATACGCTGGAGAGTGCTTTGGTTTTATGTATGACTTATGCTTCACACATTGATTTTCCGTCAGTGTGTTTCGCCACCTTTGGTAGTAGTGTGCTCTAATTACCTCCATTATACTTGGCTTTTCTCCCAACTGACAATTTTCCCACAATTAACTCTGTGGCTTTCATACGAGGTGCGATAATTGTCACCACTACTACCCAATGTTCTATGGTGTAAGAAGTATATCCCCTGGGCACTGCCAGTGTGGGGAACATGAGAACCCTGTTGCAAGAGGATTTCAAGATTTGCAAGTCTGGTGGTGTCTAGCATTCTTTTGGCATTTGTGTGCCAGATATTGGTTCTGGAACAATTTCCAGAGTGGGGATTGCTGCCATCAATATTACATCACTGAAGTCAAAGGCATTGTGAAATAGCCAAGCATAAGACAAAGAACAATTATAGCAAATAAGCCACGTCCATTCTGCAGAAGAATGGTAAGGGTGTGGTATGTAGGCAGGGGTGCATTTTGGAGCACACTGAAGTAAATATATTACTAAACATGGTGTGGCATCGCTCTGTGATGTACAGATAGCACATTTTCCATTGAAATGGCCACAAAAGTTGCACTGATATGTAGTTTTACTGATAAAACTATATAGCGCACAAATGATAATGTGTGGAAATCAGGTTTTTTTTTAGCAAATAAGTAAAATTTACACATTACCAAGTATAGGGGCTTGATTTGTATTAATATTATTAAAATAGTTGCAATGTGAATAATTTGTGCATTCCTAACTGCTGTTATAGTTTGAAATATTTGCACAGTTAATTTACAGGTAATCTAAATGTTGTTGTGTGATAGCAAAAAATTGACATCCTACATCCTTTTATGCTCCATGTACCCAGGCTACATCCTTTCATACTCCATGTACCCAGGCAAGATTTTCAGATAGTTTACTTTACAAAAGCCTCTAACTTAGCAGTCAGAAAAAGAAAAGTATACACCAATCTCTGTGACGAAAAAATAAGATGTAATGTGACATAGCCTGAAATTTGACTTCTGTCGTTAAAAGCACAGCAAATGCAACAAGATAAAAACAAAATTTAAAGGAATCTTTATTGCTCATTCACCTTCTGAACTCCAGCATGATTATTTTGAGGGTGCTGCAGCACCCCCAGCATGCCTACTTCCAGCACCTATGGTGACAGGTGTCATTTATTTATGTTTTGTTTCGCCTCCCACCCCGCCATGAGGCCGACGCAATCCTCGTGAGCGGCGTTGCCTGCGATGCTGTGCGCCTGCCGGACCCCGGCACGCTGGACCACGAACCCGTCAATGTGGGGAGAGCCTGCGCAGCCAGGCCACACTGATCACCTTACGACACTGGCGTGTGTCAAGGAGGGTCCACCACGTGCAGGCGCAAGCCCCAAGCCCGAGGCCCGTGACCTTGGCAGGCACCTCAGACCATCACGGCCTCCACGACACAGGCTCGCTTTATTCCTTTTTCGTTGCCGTACTCTACTGCCGCCCCCGGCCTACTCATCTGACCAGTAGGTCCCATATGTGAAACTGTGCCCTGAGTCATGCATGGCAGTGACCCCAAATCCGGGCCAGCGGCCACAGCACCAGACCCCCCGATCAGTGAGGCATAGTTCCATATGGGCATCTTGCGACACGTGGTGCCACTAACCCTGTTCAACGCCAGCCTGCTACACGTGGTGCCACTAACCCTGTTCAACACCTGCCTGCTACATGTCGTGCCACTAATCCTGTTCAACGCCAGCCTGCTACACGTGGTGCCACTGAACCTGAACTACGCAGGCCGGTGGGGCCATCCAACCTATGCCGGCGACACTCGGTGAATGGGCCGTGCTGACCGCTGCCTGAGGCCTACACCACCGTCAGGTAGGTCACACATTTGGAACTGAGTCTTGATTACACTATGACAGTGAACATTATTTAAGGCAGAGAACAATTCACTATACACCCTCCGATGTGGTGGCAACAAGTCTGTGCATGGCATCACAACCACACGTGTCTGTGGGCCTACGCGGACCACTGCCCTCGGCCTACGCTGCGCACGAGTGGGATCACAGATTTGGAACTGAACACCGGTAATTCAGAAGGCAGAATACATAATACATTTCCTCGCATGCACAGAGGGGCGTAAGAGGATGACACGTTGCAGTCCGGAGGGAACAGGATCAGCGTCACGGAGGTGATTGAACACTACCGACAACTGCCACTGTGTCACCAACTCTGTGCCTCGCGAGCCAACGACCCGTGGCTGTGGGCCACTGCTGACCGCTGCCTCCAGCCTACACTGCGGTCCAGTAGGTCACAGAGCCTTGATTTGGCATTCTTGGAGTTCACATCTGTGTACGGGCATCATCGCAGACTGCATCCCCTCACAGCACCTGTGCCACTAAGTTTGTTCCCCGACATTCATGGACACTCACTGGTCAGGCATTGGTGGCGTTTGAGTCCATGGACTAGGGGCTAGTTTTCATCCTCATGTAGCTGATCCCAAATTGTTGGTGAGGACGAGGGTTGCGCTTTCCACTCCTCCATTTGCTGCTTCCAGATGACATCAGACCTTCCGCATCATGCCCTGGAGGATACCTTCCACTGTCTCCCGCAACCCTCCGCAACGCGCGCTGGTTGCTTTTGTCAGCCGAGTGCTGAGCTGCATTGCTGTATTTGTGTGCCCATATTTTAAAAACTACAAAGCTGCTTTTTAATTCATTGCTGATATCCCTTTTCACGGCGAGATCTATTACCTGCTTCTCATACCGCACTGCTCCCCGGTCCACCGCGGGTCTTTGTCCCGATTGAGTGGAGGGAGTACCGGCAACGTACCTGCAGGGTTTTCCTCTTCCGGGCAGGAGACCGGAGGGGCGGAGCCTTAGCTCCTATTTAATGTTGATGCCATTCCCTACGCGCAGCGGACGCGCGCTGGTTGCTTTTGTCAGCCGAGTGCTGAGCTGCATTGCTGTATTTGTGTGCCCATATTTTAAAAACTACAAAGCTGCTTTTTAATTCATTGCTGATATCCCTTTTCACGGCGAGATCTATTACCTGCTTCTCATACCGCACTGCTCCCCGGTCCACCGCGGGTCTTTGTCCCGATTGAGTGGAGGGAGTACCGGCAACGTACCTGCAGGGTTTTCCTCTTCCGGGCAGGAGACCGGAGGGGCGGAGCCTTAGCTCCTATTTAATGTTGATGCCATTCCCTACGCGCAGCGGACGCGCGCTGGTTGCTTTTGTCAGCCGAGTGCTGAGCTGCATTGCTGTATTTGTGTGCCCATATTTTAAAAACTACAAAGCTGCTTTTTAATTCATTGCTGATATCCCTTTTCACGGCGAGATCTATTACCTGCTTCTCATACCGCACTGCTCCCCGGTCCACCGCGGGTCTTTGTCCCGATTGAGTGGAGGGAGTACCGGCAACGTACCTGCAGGGTTTTCCTCTTCCGGGCAGGAGACCGGAGGGGGCGGAGCCTTAGCTCCTATTTAATGTTGATGCCATTCCCTACGCGCAGCGGACGCGCGCTGGTTGCTTTTGTCAGCCGAGTGCTGAGCTGCATTGCTGTATTTGTGTGCCCATATTTTAAAAACTACAAAGCTGCTTTTTAATTCATTGCTGATATCCCTTTTCACGGCGAGATCTATTACCTGCTTCTCATACCGCACTGCTCCCCGGTCCACCGCGGGTCTTTGTCCCGATTGAGTGGAGGGAGTACCGGCAACGTACCTGCAGGGTTTTCCTCTTCCGGGCAGGAGACCGGAGGGGCGGAGCCTTAGCTCCTATTTAATGTTGATGCCATTCCCTACGCGCAGCGGACGCGCGCTGGTTGCTTTTGTCAGCCGAGTGCTGAGCTGCATTGCTGTATTTGTGTGCCCATATTTTAAAAACTACAAAGCTGCTTTTTAATTCATTGCTGATATCCCTTTTCACGGCGAGATCTATTACCTGCTTCTCATACCGCACTGCTCCCCGGTCCACCGCGGGTCTTTGTCCCGATTGAGTGGAGGGAGTACCGGCAACGTACCTGCAGGGTTTTCCTCTTCCGGGCAGGAGACCGGAGGGGCGGAGCCTTAGCTCCTATTTAATGTTGATGCCATTCCCTACGCGCAGCGGACGCGCGCTGGTTGCTTTTGTCAGCCGAGTGCTGAGCTGCATTGCTGTATTTGTGTGCCCATATTTTAAAAACTACAAAGCTGCTTTTTAATTCATTGCTGATATCCCTTTTCACGGCGAGATCTATTACCTGCTTCTCATACCGCACTGCTCCCCGGTCCACCGCGGGTCTTTGTCCCGATTGAGTGGAGGGAGTACCGGCAACGTACCTGCAGGGTTTTCCTCTTCCGGGCAGGAGACCGGAGGGGGCGGAGCCTTAGCTCCTATTTAATGTTGATGCCATTCCCTACGCGCAGCGGACGCGCGCAGCGGGCGCGCCGCCGGCGCGCCGAAGGCAAGCCCGTCTGCGCCCGTCCGCGCCCAGAAGGGACCAGGGGCCAGGTATGTCCCTCTCACTACATACACTGCGCAAGAACTTAACTCAATGCAAGGGACTGGGCCCATTAGCCCCCGTACCAAAGCCAAATTAAATACTCTTGGACTCCTGTCCTGTAGGAACCCCGATCTTGAAAACATATCCAAAGGCTCCAGTCAAGAGCCGACACCTAACAACCAAAGTCAGCCACATAGAGCAATTACCTCTATGCACCAGGCAACAGAGGGACTGGTAGTATACTACTTAAACACACGCTCAATGGTGAAACACCAACTGGAGATCTTCTGCCTTTTGGACACAGAGAAGCCTGACATCCTCCTTCTTTCCGAAACATGGTTGACAGAGGACTCTGCCCCCGATATTCTCGCGGCACTCCCTGGCAACTATTATATCCTCCAGACAGATAGACCTGCGGGTAAGGCAGGAGGAGGAGTCGCAGCCATAGTCCACCAGAAACTTAAATTTACATCACTAGTCCCCTTAGGCATCCCCTCGGTTGATAGCCTTTTGTTAAAATTTGAGTCCAATGTTTCCTCATTCATCTGTGCTCTATTCTATAGACCCCCTCATCACATGCCTACATTCCCCCAATTACTGGGTGACATGATGGCTGAGGTGGTGGTCAACAATGCTCGAATTCTGATCATTGGTGACTTCAATTTTTGGCCAAATGATCTACAAGAAAACTCCTGCTCTATCGAATTCACGGAACTGCTAGCAGGCATGAATTGCCTCCAGCATATAAAAGTAGCTACCCATACCAAAGGGCATACCTTAGACCAGGTTTGGACTGCCAACTTAGAAATCTTCCATCTACAGGTTCTTCCCTGCCCATGGTCAGATCATTACCTCATTTCCTTCTTTATCCCCAATGCCCTGCCATATCATGCTCCTCAAACTGGCAACTTTATGGCCAGAAATTGGCGACGGGTGGATACTAATGAATTCTGCTCTTTGTTAGCAGTCTCATCCCCTCCGGTTTTGGAGGAGTCTCTCCATGTGCAAGCCGAAAATATTAACATCTGGCTGGACTCGGCTAGAGATCAGATAGCACCATTAAGGAAAGTTAAAAGAAAGAGGCCCCACGACGCCCAACGCTGGTTTTCAGCAGATTTGAAAATAAAGAAAACAGCCCTGAGGAAAGCTGAACGTAAATGGCGATGCGATTATAGCCCTAATCAAAAGGCCAATTTTTTGTCCCTTTCCAGAGACTATAAAACCGCTATCCTTCAAGCTAAGACAGAATATTTCTCTGCTAAGGTACTACACTCCACAAATAAAGCAAAGGATATTTTCTCAATTGTGGACGAACTCTCTAAATTAGACCGAGTCACTGCTAAACCCGCTCCTTCGCAATCTTTGTGTGACTCGATCAACACTTTCTTTATTGAGAAAATTGTCTCCATTAAAGCTAGCATTCCTAAATCCTCTGCTCCTCTTACTCCCCATCATCCACGTAAGAACCTGGTGTATCTAGATGGTATTCCACCTATTACCAGAGAGGCCTTCTTTGCCCTACTTGCAAAAGTGGGTTCTGGTTCCCCTACGGACAGTTGTCCTTTTTATATTCTTCGGGATATTTTTTGCGCTATCCTAACCCCCCTTACAGCTTCTCAATAACTCATTGGCCCAAGGGATCGTCCCTAATCTCTTTAAAATGGCGGAAGTGGTCCCCATTATCAAGAAACCTCGTTTAGACCCCTCAACTCCGGCCAACTACCGTCCTATTTCTCTGCTACCCTATCTGAGTAAGATCCTTGAAGCCCATGTTGCCACCTGCTTCAGCTCCTTTATAGAACAGACCCATTACCTGGACTCCCATCAGGCAGGCTTCAGACCTGAACATTCCACTGAATCTGTCATTTTGGCAGTCATGGACGAACTGAGAAGGGGGCTGATCAGGACAAAACTCTGGCCCTGGTCCTCCTTGATCTGTCAGCTGCTTTCGACACGGTCGATCACCAATTGTTGATCGACCGTGTCGGCTGCGCTGGGATCCAGGGCCTGTCCCTGAAATGGACTACCTCCTTTCTCAGTAACCGTTCCCAATCGGTTCGTCTGGCCAACTTTAGAGCAGAGGAAAAGAAATTAACATGTGGGGTCCCGCAGGGCTCCTCTCTCTCACCCCTACTTTTCAATCTGTACATCTCTCCTTTGGTTTTGGCCCTGCGTAATAGAGAGGTCGTAGTCTTTAATTACGCTGACGACCTTCAGTTGATATTTAACATCGACACCTCCGTATCATCTGTGTCTAACTTCAAATCCACTATGAATTTCATTAGCGACTGGATGAACATCAATCAACTCAAATTAAATCCAGATAAAACAGAGTTGATTCTCACAGGCGGTTTAGCCAATCCCTGGGATTCCAACTTTTGGCCGCCGCTGTTGGGGAGCCCCCTCTCCCTGCTAACTCGGTAAAAGTTTGGGAATTACCATCAGTAACGATCTTACCATGAAGGCCCAGATCAACTCAGTGGTCTCTGCGTGCTTTTTCAACTCCGCAGAGTTCGGAAAATCAGCAGATTTCTCTCCACTGCAGCTCTGACCCAAGTGGTACTTGCTTTGGTCATCTCGCGGATCGATTACGCAAACTCCCTCTATACTGGTATACCAGCTTACCAGTTACATCGGCTGCAACTCGTCCAGAACCAGGCAGCCAGGCTCATCTTTGGTCAGCCCAAACATCAACGAGTGAGTCCAATGCTGAAAAGTCTCCACTGGCTCCCTCTACTCCAACGCTGCCTATTTAAGTTGGGCTGCATCATTTATAAAGCCCTCTCAGGCCATGGACCCGTTTTCATTGCTTCTAATATACAACGGTACATCCCTTCCCGCGATTTACGTTCCTCTAACAAAAATTTGTTGATCCCCCACACTTTCAAACGGAAAAAACATGGTGGATTGAGATATACGATTCTGGCCCCCAGCTTTGGAACACCTTGCCCCCCATTTACGTACTGTTGACTCTTACACCAAGTTTAGGAAGCTATTTAAGACCTGGCTTTTTACTCAAGCATATAACTAAACTATCATCTGCAACCACGGACGCCCTCCCTCAGCGCCAAGAAACCGCCTGGTGAACGAGCGCTCTACAAATCAACTTTAACATAACATAACATAACATAACAACATACACCTTGGACATTGATGGGGACCCGCTCAGGTCGCATGGCCCATCTGACTGCACCGCAAGTCACCGTCCCGTGGCTGGGTGCCTGTGCCAGCCGCAGTGCATCCGGGGCCACTAACTCTGTGCTGCTCAGGCCTGGGACCCCTTCTTCTGAGACATTGAATGGCCTCTGTAGCGATGGTCTTGGGGTCATCAACGCCATGTGTCTGTGGCCCTGCGCTGTCCGCCTCCTCCGGCCCCAACTGCAGGCCACCAGGGCCCACACATGGCATCGAGTCTTGACCGGCCCGGACGTCGCATCACCGCAGGAGGCACACGCCACCACCGCAAGGACCACCTCCAACCGCCATCTGCCAGAGTCGAAAGGGTGGTCCTGACAGACCTACGGAGTTGCTCAGACCTGACGTGGATGCCATCATCGGCCTGCTACCCTGCTCAGCACTCCAGGTGCCAGTGACTCAGTGCACCGCAAGCCATTGTCCGTTACTGATTGAGTTTTGTGCTGTTGTGAGGTTGCGCAGCAATGTCCCCCTATGCAGTGGGGAAGACCTGGGACTATGATGAGGAAGATGTGTCAAGTGTGCGGTCGGGAGAAGGCACAGACAATGGGAGGGCAGGTGGCAACAGCCCCTAGGCAGGAATGCAGACTGGTGGTGGTAGTCATGCTACACAGCCGGATCTCTTACTGGGTATTGCGCTGTGGACTGCGGACGCAACTGTCACCTCAGGCAGTGTGGGGGAGCTGGGACGTTGATGAGGAAGTTGATGCAGGTGTTACACACCCCACTGCATGTGCATCAGGACTAACCGGAAGGGACACAATCCTAGCAATTTCTTCACATGAACGCGCTCTTCTCTAGTGCCCCTACCTCAGTGCACTACAACTCACGGAACCTCCTGACTGAATATTGGGTGACCTCTGTCCTTACTCCGGATCCCTCCATGTTGCTCTGCAGTTGACTCTGTTATGCTGGTGTTTTCTGTTTCCATTACAATAGTGTCCACTGTTCAAGTTGTTGCCAGCACCAAGCACTCCGTGCGAGCTGGCCTATACTCACCCCACACACATCCAGCACAGGCGTCACTGTACCTGTGGCCCTGCCAATAAAGGGGCCGGGCGCACGTGCCCGTAGCCAGTTCAACATGATATGTGCATGTGTCTCTGTGGGGGTTTGGGTCTCCTTTGTGGGGTGTTGGTGGTCCCTGAAGGGTATTGGACACCCACATATGTGTTCTAGTTCGCATTCCATGGGTTCGGCAACACCCTCACCTGTTGGGCCACCTCCTTTTGGCGTTCTGCCACCTGGCATTGGGGTGCCATGTGTGGGTGGGTGAAGTGTTGTGAGGCAGCCGTGATTGCGGGTGCTACTTGCTGTGTGGTCTGTTGCAGGGGCTGGGTTCTCCTCTGAGTGGCTTGTCTGCCCTGGTCCTGGTGGTGGGTTGTGTGGGATGTCCATGGGCTGTTGTAAGGCGTCGGTGTCGGGGGTGTGGTGTTCGTCTCGGGCATCACTGATGGGTTGTCTGTTCTGACCTGCTGGAGGTGTTGTTTGTCCCTCTGCATTGTGAAGGGGAGGTGCATGTTGGCATTGTGTTGGCGCCTTGTTCTTATCGACATGCAGACTGTGTGACAATGTACGTTGTGACTGTTTGCGCGGTGGTGGCTATTTGAGTTGGGACAGTGTACATTTGGCCTACATGGCTGATGTGGGGTTGTAGGGGTAGATGTGCATCTCACAGTTCCCTGCTCTGTCCAATGTGATTGTTCTGTTTCTGCGCCTGGGTGGACCCAGTTGTGTCCCCTGTTCTGCAGTGTGGGTGTTGCACTTTGTGCCACATTGTCATGGTATGTGCTATGATTGCTATGTGTGTGTGCTGCAGTGTGCCACGGGGATGGGGGACATGTCCCTGGGTAATTGTGGGTGTGCAGTGTGTTACACCTCATTGTGCATGTGTGGCATTGTGCCCATCCCCCCCGTCCCCCCAGTCCCTGTTGGATCCTCACCCTGTTGTGGTTGTGTCGGGTCCTGTAGAGCTGTGTCCGTACTCCCTACTACTTGCACCCTCTCCACACTGATGACTGTGGCCTGGGTTTCCTCCAGCTCCTCCTGTGGCGCTGGACTGCCACCTACTGTAGCCGTTGCTGCCTTCCTGTTGGCAGCGGGTTTGTACCTGGTTTAGGTTGTCACGTCCTGCCGGCGCCTCTTGGCCTCCTGGATTGGCCTCCTGGACACTCCGACTGCGTTCCAGGTGGTCTGCTTGTGGGTCAGTTGCTGGTAGTGTTCTGTCGCCTCCGCGTGGCCTTCGTCTTGTTTTCCTGCGGTCTGCACCCCGTCTTCCTCTCCCTTTTCTCCTTGGCCTTCCCCGAGCCAGTTGTTCCTTGCTGGTGGTCTGTGGGGGTTGTGGGTTTCGAGTTGCCCTCTGCGCTGGGTCAGGGTGCATCCATGTTGCTACGTGCTTTGGCTTGTTTCTGGTGTGTTGTGTCTGTGGTTTTTATGGTGCAATTTCCCGCCAGACGCGTGGGATTTGCAGGCCTGAGGCTGGTTTTCGCTACTTTTTGTACCGCGATTGGCCTCATCGCATGATTTCTCGCGTTCGCGCTTCGCATTATTTCGGCGTGGCGTTGATTTTCACGCTGACATTTGACGCGTTATCTGGTGACTATCGCATGGTACCGCCTTGTTGTGAATTCCACGTTGACACGGGGTTATTTTCCCGCGATGGGCTGCGATATTGAAAGTTGCGTTACGCTACTCTTGCGGTAGTTATCACACGTTCTTGTGAATATACCCCCAAATGTTTAATATTTTCTTCCCACTGATTGCATAGTCTACAGGGGATCGGCTTAGTTGGTCTCAGCCAAGGCATTGTATGCAATAGTCCTGGCAGGTTGCCAAATCTTGCTTTCATAAATATATTCTTTGTTTGTACTGTCCAAGGTATTTCTAGATATGACTGAACTTTAAGGATCGTATATTCATTCACTATCATCCAGGCATGCGTTCTCTTAGTAAATAACTCTTTATCTTGCAGAAGGGATAGGTGTTTTGTTAATCTATTAATTATTTTTTTAAACATAGTGGTGTTAGTGACATCTCCCAAATCTCATGTGCTGACAATGTTTTCAGTGCTATTTGAAGATATTTATAAAAATGAGAGGTTTGGTTCCGTTGCATTTCTTGCCAGAGTAGACAGCTCATTGGATTAAAAGTGTTGGTTTTAATTTGTTTCCATACCTTTACATACTGGCCCATCCTTGCGATTTGCTGGTTGCAGAAGCCAAATTCCAGTCGGTTCTGGGCCGGCAATGCATTAACCGGAAGTCGAAACAAATATTTAAATGTTTTTGTTATAGCATTATTCAATAGCGTAGAGTCCTTACCGCAAAGAACTTCGCTTCCATAGGTAAGGCGGGGTAGTAATTTCCCTTTTTGTAACCTTTAGTAATGGAAGATAGGTTGGCCCACCCAAAGAGCTATGTAGTGAACAAAAGGCCATAAGTAAACAATTACTTCTTTTTATCAGCTCTGTTTTATGTTGTAAAAATGAGCCCTTGTCGTCAAACAGTATGCCAAGGTATTTATAAAATTTCACTTGTTCTAACTGCCGACTTTGGAGATACCATTTATGTTTACTGTGGCTCAATACCCTATTGCGAACTTCCATTACTTTCATTTTTGTTTCATTTATTACCATCTTGTTCTTAATTGAATACATTAATATTTTGTTTATAAGTTGCTGCAACCCTATCTTTGTTTGGCTGAGCAATACAACATCGTCGGCATATAATAGATTTGAAATTTGTTTATCTGCCAATTTCGGTGAGTGAGCCAACTCGTTGTCCAGTGCTTCCGTAACGTCAGATAAGAATAAATTAAATAAATACGGTGCTAAAACACATCCTTGCTTTAGACCCTGGGATGTATCAATTCTTCTAGATAGCCGTGAGCCATTACCTAATCGCTGGATTATCTTTCACCCCATAAACCTTCCCCTATATCGCCCTACTGTTAAACGAAAACCTCAACAAGTGCACCCACAACCCATGGAGGGCTGTACTGCCACGACATTGCAAGTCACTTCATCACAGGTATGTTTGTGAACAATTACTTGAGGAGTCACTACAACTCAAGGGAAATTGCACAGGAAGTAAGCACAGTAAGTATTAAAATTACTTAATAAAAATATGTAATATAAATTATTAATATTATTACAAATCACAAGTAATAACTAGAATATGTAATACAATCAAATAAATTATACGTATTAGTAGTAAACCTTTTTAAAAAACTCCGGCTGTAGCCAAACAGGCTTAGGGAGTAAGAAATGTTTTTTTAAAAAGGTATAGGAACATAGAACATGATCAAAATAATATTCTGCATATTTGCCATTTCTGCCACATAATTTAAATGATCTTGTCACATAATTTGGTTCGCCATGGCACATAACAAATAAGTAGGCGTGATAATGTTAAAGCTCTACTGAGTAGATTAGTCATTATGATAATGAAATCCATATTTCACACGCTACAGTGAAATATTTTAATATTTCCCATATTTTATATCATGGTTCCCTGTGATTTATGTGGTTATATACAACTGCATTTTGTGCACTAAAAGAATATATATTGGTATTTGTAGTTCGGTCTTCATTTCCATCAGAAGGGCATTTTTGGTTTGCTAAAAACTGTATTTTGTGCACTAAAAGAATTTATATGGATAATTGTAGTTTGGTCTTTGTTTCCATCAGAAGAGCATTTTTGGTTTGCTAATAACTTTGGTGCCGTTTGATGAACCTTCACAAAACTTTCCCAAAAAACATATTCATCTACCTCAGCTCCTTCCTGGAAAGGTTCGGGGTGAAACGAGGGCTGAGAAAAAAGTGGGGTACCAAAACCAAATTTTCCCATGCATTTTCCATAGACTTTTTGGAAAAGGGCTACAGCCCAAACAGATAAACAGAATTTCACTAAATTTGGCAGGAAGCAAGACGATGGCTGAGAAAGTGTGCGCTTTGTGATTTGGTGTAAATCCGTTTAGTAGTTTTTGTCTGGACGGTTGGGTACGCAAGAGTCTTGCAACAGTCCTGAGGTTGCGCAAATTAAAAAATTGAGCCATCTGAATGGCGGAGAGACCTTTTTCTCCGTCAGCCGTCATGCCATGAGTCCTGCGGGAGCGAGCACTCTGATTGGCTGACTGTTGGAGGAACAGGAATGAAATGGCTGCCATTACTGAATATGGGTAATAATTGTTGGGGTTATAAAAAGATCATAAAAAGCTACATGAGGGGCCGGGGTAAAGGCATCCTGTCCCCCTACTAATTGAGAGGAGGTCTATGAGGCATTAGTAGTGTGAAGAAGGAAACTGTAAATTCCTTTGAAAAAAAGTTGCAGTCATGAATAATTTAAAGGCGTTATTCAGACTCTCCCCACACCCTACTACACACATCTGTCACCTAGGGGAGAGGTGTGAGGGGAGAGGCCAGTCCTTCCCTCCAGGGTAGAATGCACACCCATCATCCAAGAGAGAGGTCTTTGTGGAGAGGCCAGTCCCTCGTCACACCATACTACTCATGCTTGCCATCTAAGGGAGAGGTCTCAGCGGAGAGGCCAGTCCCTCCCCGCACCATACTACATACACCTATTGTCCAGAGCCAGGTCTCAACGGAGAGGCAGTCCCTCTACATATCCTACAATGCACACCCAGAATCCAGAAGAGAGGTCTCTACGGAGAGGCCAGACCCTCTCCATACTCTACTACGCGCACCTGTGATCCAAGAGAGCAGTCTCAGTGGAGAGGTCAGTCCCACCTCACACCCTATTAAGCTCACCCATTGTCTGAGAGAAGTTTCAGCAGAGAGGCCAGTCCCTCCCGGCACACTATCATGCACGCCCGTCTTCCAAAAGAGAGGTGTACGTGGATAGGTCATTGCCTCCGTGTGCCCTACTACAGACACCTGTGATCCAACAGAGAGGTCTGAGTGGAGAGGCCAGTCACTCCCAACAACGCACTACCCACATCCGTCATCCAAGAGAGAGGTCTCTGCGTAGAGGCCAGTCCCTCTCGGCACTCTACTATGCATACCTGGAATCCAAGCAAGAAGGCTCAGCTGAGGGGTCAGTCTGTCTCCAAACTCTACTATGCACACCTGTGATCCAAGAGAGAGTTCTCAGCAGAGAGGCCGGTTCTTCCCAACACCCTACCACGCACACTTGTCATCCAAGAGAGAGGTCTCAGTGAAGAGGCCAGTCCCCCTCAACATCCTACTAGGCACACTTGCTATCCAAAAGAGAGGTCTCACTGAGAGGTCAGTCACTCTGCACACGATCCTACACATGCCCGTCATCCAAGAGAGTTCTCAGCTGAGAGACCACTCTCTTGCTACACTCTACCTCACACACCCATGATCCAAGAGAGAAGTCTCACTGGAGAGGCCACTCCCTCCCCACCCCCATACTATGCACACCCATCGACCAAGAGAGAGGCCATAGCAGAGAGGCCAGTCAATCCCCCCTACTATGAACACCCGTCATCCAAGAGAGGGGTCCCAGTGGAGAGGCCAGTCCCTCTCCACACTCTACTAGGCACACCTGTGATCCAAGAGAGAGGCCTAAGTGGATAGGTTAGTCTGACCTCACACCCTACTATACACACCGTAGTCCAAGAGAGAGGTATCTGCGGAGAGGCCAATCCCTCTCTACAATCTACTAGGCGCACCTGTGATCGAAGAGAGAGGTCTCAGTTGAGAGGCCAGTCCCCCTTTACACCATACTAAGCGCACCCTAAATACAAGATTCAGCTGAGAGGTTAGTCCCTCCGCACACCCTACTATGCACACCCCTCATCCAAGAGAGGTTTCAGCAGAGAGGCCAGTCCCTCTCCACATTCTCCTATGCACACCGTGATCTAAGAGAGAGGTTCTCACTGGATAGATCAGTCCCACCACACATCCTACTACATACACCGTTCATCCAAGTGAGAGGTTTCAGGGGACAAGCTAGTCCCTCCTAACACCTTCCTACGCACGCCTGTCATCAGTGGAGAGGTCAGCTCCTCTGCATACCCTATTAAACACTATATGCACATGTATAGTCCAGGACAGTGGTCTAAGCGGAGAGGTCAGTTTCTACCCTCACTCTAATACATACATCCATCATCCAAGAAAGAGGTCTCAGCAGAGACGCCAGTCCCTTCCCACACCAAACTATGCACACCCGTCATTCAAGAGAAAGGTCTCAGTGAAGCAGTCAGTCCTTCCCCACACCCAACTAAACGTGCCCGTTTTCCAAGATAGAGGTCTCAGACAAGAGGCTAGCCCCACCCCACACCCTACTATGCCCACCCATCATCCAGGAGACAGGTCACAGTGGAGAGGCCAGTCCCTCCTCACACCCTACAACACACATCCATTGTCTAAGAGAGGGGTGTCAGCGGAGAGGCCAGTCCCTCTCCACACCTTACTATGCACACCCGTCATCCCTCTCCACACATTACTACGCACACCCGTCATCCAAGAGAGTGGTCTCAGTGGAGAGGCCAGTTGCTTCCTACACTTTTCTACGTACACCTGCTGTCTATGAGAGGTCTCTGCAGAGAGGCCAGTGTCTTTTCACACCTTACAGTGCATGACTATCACCCTAGGGAGGAGTCTCAGCAGAGAGGCCAGTATATTCTCACATCATACTAGGTACACTTGTCGCCTAGGAGAGGGGTGTTAGTGGAGAGGTGAGTCCCTCCCGACAGCCTACTACACTCACCTGCTGTCCTGGGGAAAGGTCTCGGCTTCAAGTATAGTATCTTCAAACTCCCTACTACACATTTCTCTTGCGCTGGGGAGAGTTCTTTGCAGAGAGGCCACTACCCTCTCATACTGTACACAGCACAGTTCTCTGCCAGTTACTGTAGGTGACGTATGAGATCGCGAGACTCATGTGGGAGTAGGACAAATATTTAAGGGTGTGGGTGCTGTTTGGGTGGCTCCCACCTGACTCCTGCGGGTGCTAACTTTAAAAAAAAAATTTGTAGTTTTATCATAAAACAGCCAGATAATGTGCAATTAGAGTGGTTCTAAAAAGAGCTGTTGTGCTTATAGTGTGTCGAGAACACTTAGGGCCCGATTCCGATCTCGCTAAAAATGCCTTCCCAATGCCATTCGTAGGCTTACCTTACGACGACTCGTATCCGGAGCTTCCATCTACAAACGAGCATGTACGATGCGTATTACAGGCAAATTTCCGACCTATTCGTCCGCTCCGATTCGTGCTCTATTTCACGACCGAACAGGCTCAGGAAACACGGAAATCGAGTCGTACGGAGGCTTTTCCCAACCAGTTTCCGGATACGCAAGTACGATGCGTCTTCACTACGCGTCGTACAGGGCGCCGCTTCCAGCACGTCACAGCATTCGGACGAGGCGTATTGAAGCTCCGATTCGTGCCAGAACGTGATCAACGGGGACGAGACGGAGCAGACATGTATCCAATCGCGCATGTCTTCCCTATACTGTATGCCTACCGTTACCGACGTGCACAATGCAGAAGGTAAGTCAGACACCTACCGCACACCAAAATGACACGAAAGGAAACACCACCATAGGGGGACGGATGCCTATCACTCCCAGCATTGTCCACCACATAGGGGTGTGGATGCCTATCCCAGCATAGTCCACCCCATAGGGGGGTGGATGCCTATCCCAGCATTGTCCACCCCATAGGGGGGTGGATGCCTATCCCAGCATTGTCCACCCTATAGGGGGGTGGATACCTATCACACCCAGCAGAGTCTACCCCATAGGGGGGTGGATGCCTATGCCTATCCCAGCATAGTCCACCCCATAGGGGGGTGGATGCCTATCCCAGCATTGTCCACCCCATAGGGGGTGGATGCCTATCCCAGCATTGTCCACCCTATAGGGGGGTGGATACCTATCACAACCAGCAGAGTCCACCCCATAGGGGGTGGATGCCTATCCCAGCATTGTCCACCCCATAGGGGGTGGATGCCTATCACTACCAGCAGAGTCCACCCCATAGGGGGTGGATGCCTATCACTCCCAGCAGAGTCCACCCCATAGGGGGTGGATGCCTATCCCAGCATTGTCCACCCCATAGGGGGGTGGATGCCTATCCCAGCATTGTCCACCCCATAGGGGGGTGGATGCCTATCACTCCCAGCAGAGTCCAGCCCATAGGGGGGTGGATGCCTATCCCAGCATTGTCCACCCCATAGGGGGGTGGATGCCTATCACTACCAGCAGAGTCCACCCCATAGGAGTCTGGATGCCCATCACTATTACCATCCCTACTCATAGGGGGTAGAATGTCCATCACCACCAGTACCCCCTACTCATAGGGGGCTGTATGCCCATCACCACCAGTTCCCCCACCCATAGGAGGCTGGATGCCCATCACTATTACCATCCCCACTCATAGGGGGTACAATGCCCATTACCACCAGTACCCCCTACTCATAGGGGGCTGTATGCCCATCACCACCAGTACCCCCACCCATAGGAGGCTGGATGCCCATCACTATTACCATCCCCACTCATAGGGGGCTGGATGCCTAGCACTACCAGGATTCACACACATAGGATGAGTAAGCAAACCCCCCTACCATCTTTGCAAGATTTAATGTATGTGTGTGTAAAATGCTCACAACACAGATCCTGCCAGTGAACATACAATGTGACTCCCAACACATGTGTGCCCAAAAGGTGATAGTGTGAATCAAAAATCCAGCATCTCTGGAGCAATGTGGTAATGTGGTCTAAACCCCCCATCACCACAGTGACCAAAAGGTGTCAGTGGTGTTCAAAAATCCAGCATCTCTGGAGCAATGTATTTATGTGGTCTAAACCCCCCATCACCACAGTGACCAAAAGGTGTTAGTGGGGTTCAAAAATCCAGCATCTCAGGACCAATGTGGTAATGGGGTCTAAACCCCCCATCACTACAGTGACCAAAAGGTGATAGTGGGGTTAAAAAATCCAGCTTCTTAGGACCAATGTGGTAATGTGTCCTAACCCCCCCATTACTACAGTGACCATAAGGTGAGTGTGGACATGAAAATAGCAGCAGCTCCAAACCAAAATGCATGATTCCTGGTCCCCACACCACAAGCAATGTTGTGGCAATGTAGTGGTTGTGTCACATACAAACATAGATTTGGTGAGGCAAAGATTGCTGTGTATCACAGGAACACCCTCTGCCATGTGCAGACAAGCTATGGCCATGATCCCTGACAATTACTCCAGAGTACAATTAGACAATGCGACAAGTGAGCACCATGATGCATACACACAAATCTATACAAACAGACACACAAACTAAGGAATCCTGTGGAGACTGTAGATGTCAGGTGACCAAGTCCCATACCATGGCAGCAATGGAACACACCAAACATGATGAATGTGTAGACTGATGAGCCAGGAGACGCAGGGACACTAGGGAAAAACCTCCAAACAACATAAGCCAATGGACCGCAAAAGCCATACCAATGCAGTGGAGCAGATGCACATAGACAGACAGGCAGCCCCACACTGCATATCATACACAACATGTGTGTGTGTCTCAGTGTCCCCAGGCAAGTACACAACACATGACAGTGGGCAGAACTCCAATGACACAGATGTGTACACAGTGCCATACAAAAGTAACTCATGAACTGGGCATCCCTTGGTGGGCATGCAGGCATTGTCAGGTGAGTGGGATCCCAAATCATTCATGTGACACAAGCTGGGCGGCACAGCAAACAACACAGCAAGAGACAGCCCAACACAGCACTACCCTCAGGGACCCTACATTGGGGTGACAGTAGCCTGTACAATCCCACTGTGATGACAAAGGTAGATGTTGCCCATACTGTGGAGTACAGTCACCTGCGCGCACTGGGGCATGCGTCCTGACCAACAAACTTCCATCACACCTACACAAACAAATCACTGGCCAGGGCCTGTCATCAATGAACACAAAGTAGGTAGGGGCCTAGCCATGAGACAACTCACATTTGGCCACCCTCAACACAACACGCCTTGATCTGCAACAATGTGCATCAGCTAAGCACACATGGACTGGTGAAATTGCTCATGCACCCATGACAATCCCAGGGGTGGTGGGGAGATCTAAGGTTCCCAAAAATACACACACAAGGCCAGTCAACAACCCTTCTGAATGTCCGCCACACTGCACAGTATGCGGTACCTGGGCATGACGTGAAATCTACCAGAATCATTGGGATCACTGCCACACTCCCACAACAGTGATGAACCAAAGCAGAGCCACAAAGAACACATGTCGACACCTTCCAACATTGCAACTATGACCCTGATGAGCGGGAGTAGTCACACACACATACAAGTGACCCACTCACTGACAGATACCACATAAGGAAAACTACATCATGTTGGCAACACAGAAGTGCCAAGGGGAATCCTGAATGTGTCCCACGTGCGTCTGACAACATCCCCGGGCTTTACAAATAAAGCACCTAGGGATGACACCCTAATGACCAGTAGTGTGCCATGCACCTACATCCCAGAAACCCAGGACAAAGATGTTGGATGAACACAGGACAACTCAGCAAGCGCCACGAACAGGAACATCTGTAGGGAACACAGGCTGTGTAGAAAAAGTGAATGGAACACACACAGACATGCTCACACTACACACACCATGGGCTCAGGCAATGTCACAGTATGACACACTGCCATGAGGGGACTCCACTCCTGGGGAAGGTTAGCTGTGCCAAACGTTGTCTGTGCAGGGCTCTGTCATGTCAGCATAACACTTTCTCAGTGAGCCAACAATTACAACACAATGAAAGCTCTGGTCACATCAGCCTGTGTACGGGAGTGTCCCTTCAGTCATCTGCACATACGCAATACACATGTAGAGCTAGTTGCACTGATGACACAGATGACTTGTGTACCATTGATGCACAAACCTGCCTGTCCAGTGGAGAGATGGGCCCAGTCAGGAATCTTACAATGTGCCGAAATGTAAGCCCAACATATGTGCAACAGTGCAAGGCAAAGATGTGAAGTAGCAAACAGAAGGAGTAATACCTGGTCCACAAATTCTGCATACATAACACCCTGAAATAGCAGCAAATTATGTCATGAATACATACCAGGAAAGTACACATATCCCATGGACCACATGGAGTCCATCACATCAACAAATCAGTCTCTTATTCTTATACCTTTAAAACACCATTACAACTGCAAGTTCATGATAAACATCATCAACATCATGTACATTAGATGCAACACCACTGGATAACAACAAATTGCTTTATTCAGCAATGATATCCATGTAACTGTGAACTCAACAATGTCAAAAGGCCAATGGCCAGTCCTTCCAGGAGTCCCAACAGGGTGATATGTGGAAACTTGACACCCATTGCTTGCCTGTACTGCTACGGCCAAGGGACATCTCCCCTTGGAGGGGCATACATAGGGGCAGGCCAGGCACCGCAGGGACAGGATCAGGGGACAGCAGAATGGGGCAGGGGTGTGGTGGTGGGTGCAGGAGTGTTGCTGGCAACTGCAGTGGAGGTGTCTGACACAGTGGGTGGTGTCACCACTGCTGGGCCCAAGTCAGATGTGGTGGGTGCTGTCACTACTGCAGGGCTCAAGTCTGATGGGGTGGTTGCTGGCACCACTGCAGTGGGCAGGTCAGATGGTGTGGACGGGGTCTCCACTGCAGTGCCCAAGTCAGACGGGGTGGATGTGCTCCCTACTGCAGTGCCAATCTCAAGAGGAGTGAAATGGGGTTCTGATGAGGTGGGCAGGACAGAGGGGGACACAGACTCCACACCAGTGGCAGGAACAGGCTGAGCATGTGATGTGGGGGTGGAAGTGCATGTGGAAGGGGGGGAGGGCCTAAGCATTTTGGGGATGTGGTATCGGTGTGTGGGTGAACCTGGGGCAGGGAATGGTGGTGGGACCGGTGGAGTGGTGGCCTGGGGGCTGCAGGGCGGAGACTGTGAGGTGGAAGTGTGTGGTTTTGGTGGGGTCTTGCCCTTCCTGGTCCGGGGGGATTTGCGTGTGGGGGCCTCAGTGTTTGTGCGGCTGGGGGAGGGTGTCCGTGTGGCAGGGGAACTCCCCTCTGCGCGTGGTGACTTCCTCTTCCCCTTGTAAGTTGGATCAGATGGATCAGTGGGGAAGAGGCCAAGGTCACAGAGGAAGAGCTTCTGGGAAGGGAGGGTTTTAGGTGAGGCAAGGGAAGGGGTTTTGGAGGGAGATGCATCTGAGGACTGCGGAGTGCTCGTGGATGGCTGTTTGTGTGTCTGTAACCCATCCCCTGTGTGTGTGCCATCAGTCCCCAGAGTGTGCGTGCTTGTGCGTCTGGATTTTGTCTTGCGTGGCTGTGTGCTGCTTGTGTATGTTGTGGTGCGTGCCGGTGTGTGTGTGCCTTGGACAGGTAGGGTAGTGGGGATTGTGGATGGGGCAGAGGTAGGAGGGATGAGGGACTGTTGGAGGAGGGACACTGTTGCCGTCTGTGAGGAGGCCATGGACTGAATGGTCCGCTGTAGGGCAGACATGTTTGATGAAATGCCCTCCATGAAGGACACCAGTTGTGTCAACAGACTGGTGTGAGAATGGAGGACACTCAGCATCGCTGTCTGCCCTACATGGATCTGCTTAAGTAAGTCCACAGCCTCCACACTCAGGGCAGCAGGGGAGACAGAGGCAGGGGGTGCGGTGCCTGGCACGAAGGAGACATGCTCCCTTACACAGGAGCCTCCACGGACATCTGGGATGGGAGCAGATGGGAGGGTGGAGATGGTGGTGGTGGCGGGGACAGACTCACTAGGTGACACCCGCCTCCACAAGGGAGTCATCACTCGAGCTGCTGTGTTCCTCAGCCGAGGTGGTTGTAGCTGAGGTCTCCTCAGTGTGGCTCCCCTCACCCTCCGTAACACTGGGTCCCTCCGACTTCTCTGCAGCGGACCCAGTCTGGCTCTGCGGCTCCTCTTGGTCCGTGGAGCTGTCTCCTCCAGTAGCCGTAGATGTATCTGCAAACAAACAGGATAAACAGATCCACATCAGCCACCTGTATTGACCTGACACATCACAGTCAGTACAGCACATTACAGAGCATGCCTTGGCATCATTTGCAAAATATTGCAAAAAGAGCTGACACATATTTGAACAAGACACTTGTCAGTCTGCCAGTCAACCATGCCCCTCATATCCTTCCCGTCCATGGACCCATCTGTCTGGTGCATGTAGTATGCCACTACTCATATGTGCACACATGCACCACATAGACAGTTGTCTGAACTGCAGGATTTGTGATTGAAATGTGTCAGTACACACATATCCCATCTCCTGCCACTGACTCAGTACATGTGTCAGGATAAGGGATGGCCAAAGTCATTGTCAGCAATATGGATATGCTTCCTTCACCAGACACCATGATGTGCTCATGTATTGATGGTCAATGCCACAATTGAGTGCATGCAGGACAACTGACATTAATGCAGGATACACATTTGCAAGTGGTATACCATGCTACAGGCCAGTCTGGCTAATCAGTCATTACTGGCTTCAGTCACAGGGGCAGTGCATCCAAAAACAAACAGTCTGCACTGTGTCACAATCATGTTTTTGTGGGGAATGTAAGCTCTGCAGCTGTCAAGTGCACATGTCCACCCATTGCTACCCACATCTTAAGGCATCTGATGATCCCACGTAATACAAATGCTACAGTTGAGTGACTGCAAGCACAAATCTGTAAACATGATCACATCACAGTCTGATGAGAACGAATTAAAGCTGCCTGCACTTTAATGTACAATACACCATTAGGCACAGTCAAGTGATTACACACCTATGTTTCACCCCATTGTGCTGATCCAACAGCCACATCTCAGCTGGCTGCCCACCCCAAACTGTATAACACCCCAGGAGTCTAAAAAGCTAGGCCACTCCACAATGACACAGATGCAGACACCTGATTGCACATTTCACAATGCACAAAATGTAGGCTGGCACACAGGAGTAGGAGAACAGAGTGTACTTTCATGTCCGGAGTAGGCATACCTGTCCTGGACCATGTGCAACATGGGATAACCCTGAACACTAGGCATGTGTCTATGCATGTGTGACACACATGATGCACATTCTTCTGAGGCCCCAACATTGTCTCACCTGCTGCATGGGTGTGTGGTAAATACCCCAGACACATATGGTGAGCCAGAGCAGCAATTAGTACACATATTAATGGCCCACACAGAGTACATGTCAGCTTTCTGGCAATGTGCAGACACATGTCAATAACATAACATAACATGTGTATTTGTAAAGCGCACGTTCACCCAGAGGTCTCTTGGCGCTGAATAACAGATGTTCATTGTTACCCAACTCAATGGTACTCATTTTATCGACCGCAGATGGATGAAAGGCTGAGTGGACCCGCCGGGATTTGAACCTGTGACCATGAGGTCGAACACAGGCCCCTGCAATGGACGCATTAGTCCACTGAGCCCAGTCAATTGCCTCACTCATGAAGCCCAAAACAATGCACCGGTAGCAGATGCTGTTTCAAACCTTATCCTTGGACAACAGCAGGGACACACAACACAAGTGACACAAGTCACAGACTGAAAGGGCCACACCTGTGTATCAGATGAGGATGGGCCATCACCTAATTTAGGCACATGACTCTTGTTCAAGCAGACAGACGAACTGTGGGAGTGTAACCAGGCTGAAGGAGTGCAAATAGCATGTGAGACATAGTTCACAGAAAAGGCATGCACTTACCCCCTCCTTGCTGCTGTCTGGCCTTTAACTGCCCATCCAGGTCAGGGAAGACCACCGTCAGAATCCGGAGCATGTGGGGGGTCAGGGTCCGTCGTCCGCCCCTTCTGCGAGGAGGCGACAGCTTCAGCTGGACTCTTGCAATGCGACGGGTCCAGCCACGTAGGTCCTGCCACCTCTTCTGGCACTTGCGGATGCGCCGCTTGTAGACCCCCACAGATCGAACTGCCCAGACGATGGTCTTCCAGATCTCCTGTTTCTGATGGGCATCAACCTGTGAGGATGACAAAGTTAAAAGACCATTACTACACATGCAACATGTTTGTGCATCACACAGTTAGATATACATGTCGTTATCACAAGGGCATATGATCTACACAGGTAGTGCAACTATGGTAATGGACAATTGTCCTGCATTAACAACATGGAAACATTGCCTGGGTCTTATGACCATGTAAAAATGCACGTTTTCAGCACAGTACCTGTTCCCTACAGGTACCTACACACTTTGGGGGTTACAACTACTCAGTGAGCATGCTAGCCACTGGTGTACACAATGCCATTAGTGCTAGACAGACAACATGCACAATGAGAAAGGACGTGGACTGCACACTCACCTGCTCCCCTGGTTTCCCATACAGCTTGCTGTACTGTGGAAGGAGGCTGTCCAGCAGGGCCTGGTTCTCCTCCTCTGTGAAGGCTGGGGCCCTCTCCACAGTACGTGCCATTCTTGAAGCCAGAGGATGCAGAGACAGCAGCAGTGGTAGCAGAGATGTCAATCTGGAGCATGTAGTGCAGGCAAGTGAGCTCTCAGGGGAACAGACAGCCTTATATCTGTGCTGCAGAGGCAGATTATGAACCATGCGTCTAAAGCGATAGGTCCGACACGTTTGCATCCTATGAATCTGGCCAATCCATCGCATTGCACGCCTCGTACACGCCTTCCGCATCATTTAAAAAGATCAACTTCATGACACCAATGAGTTTGATACATTGTTGTAGGGAGCCAACGGATTTTTCAGCACACGAATCGTACAAGTATCAAATCCGCGTCAGTCTCCATGGCAGTCAATAGCCAATGCGTGCACACGCCTTGGTCCCTAGGTGTCCGACCTGTCTTTTGAAAACCCACCCGCGTATGTCACCATTACATTCAGGGTCCAAGGCGTGGGCACGCCTTGGTCCCTAGGTGTCCGACGCGTCTTTTGAAAACCCACCCGCGTATGTCACCATTACATTCAGGGTCCAAGGCGTGCGCACGCCTTGGTCCCTAGGTGTCCGACGCGTATTTTGAAAACCCACCCGCGTATGTCACCATTACATTCAGGGTCCAAGGCGTGCGCACGCCTTGGTCCCTAGGTGTCCGACGCGTCTTTTGAAAAACTCACCCGCGTCGAACAGCATTTAATCAAGCATGCAATCTGTGCGTCCGGATCGGTCAGGATGTGGCAGACGCGTATTTTGAGAACTCACCCGCGTCGAACAGCATTGTCTTAAGCATGCAATCTGTCAGTCCGGCTCGGCCAGGAGTTGGCTCACGCATCCATGCAATGCTCACTCATCATGTCAGACAGTATATGTAAGATTCATGTCATGCTGTATGCCCTGTGTGTATGGAGTGAAGCACATGTCAAATGAGACACAGATATATACAAGACTACTCCCATGATGTTCCTAGCTTACAGTGCAAAAATTGCATTGTTTGTGAGGAACAGGACAAGTGTGAGTGACCACTTCACAGATCATCCTCCTGAGCTACACATCATCAATTTTTTTTGTATGTGATAGGACATGTAGGTCTGACATCACATCATGACAATGTCCACATCATGACAGTGGTGTGCATGGTGACAAGCTGTCTGTATCTAGTGTTGTTGCTAGGTTGCAATACATGATCCATGTCTGTGTACCTTTAGAACATGTGCTAGTTGACCTTGACATCTATGTTTGATACTTAATTAGGTGTGTGTCGTGTATGTTACGATTGATCACATGGAGAGTGACAGACAACAGTGAATAGTCACAGTACAACACTGTATCACTTGAATATCCATGACAAAATTGAGTGCATGTTCAGGATCACATAGCTGTCAGTTGTGTATTAGCTCAACCTCACACCTCTGACTTCACTGTGTCTTAATTGAAAGTGTAATGCGATATGTTGAATCTAGATTACGTGATTTTTATTAGTACTAGTAATATGTGTGCATACTTTGTCATATGTTACGCAGGGGACCAAATGTCCACAGACCCTTCCCTGACCTTGCGACCATGGTGGAACGTGAGTGCATGAGGAAATACAGGTTCACGAGGCAATTAATTTCTGAATTCACAGACCAGTTGTCACCACACTTGCAACCTGGACGCACATATCCCTTTGCTCTGACCCCCAAGGTGAAGGTGATGGCGGCACTACATTATTTTGCGACAGGATCATTCCAGTTTACTGTGGCTGATGCTGGTGGGATGTCGCAGACGATGTTTAGTCGAGTGCTCCGGGATGTGTGTGAGGCCATGTTGATGTTCCTCAACCTGTACATACAGTTTCCTACACCGCCACAGTTCCGTGCCATTAAGGATGACTTTTATGCCCTGGGACACATGCCACATGTGATTGGATCGATTGATGGGACACATGTGGGTTTGAGTCGCACCACGAGCCCATGAACAGGTTTACAGAAATCGTAAACACTTCCATTCGATCAATGCCCTTGTGGTATGTCTGGCGGACCAGATCATCTCCCATGTATGTGTGCGTTTCCCGGGATCTGCCCATGACACATACATAATGAGGATGAGTTGGATACCCCAGCTGATGTCCCAGCTCAGGAATGAGCGTGCCTGGCTTGTTGGTGAGTCATGGTGTCAGTATCAGTTGTGTGTTCATTGTCTGTCATGTTGTACCCTGTTTTTGCTCAAATGATCTTTTATATTTGATAAATGTAGGAGACTCTGGATACCCCAACATGCCCTGGTTGCTGACACCACTCAGGAACCCGGTCACTCCAGCTGATGTCCGTTACAACGAAGCACATGGGCGGACCAGGCGAGTGATAGAGCGCACATTTGGGCTGCTGAAAACCAGATTTCGCTGCCTGGACCGGACAGGAGGTGCCCTTCAATATTCCCCGGCTAAGGTGTGCAAGATCATAATCGTGTGCTGCATGCTTCACAACTTGGCTGTGAGGAATGAGCTCCCGCTCATCCAGGATGACAGGGACCAACGGCCTCCATCAAGGGAGGATCCAGGCCTCGGGCACGTTGCCAGTGATGAGGAGGAGGAGGAGGAGGTGGATGTCAGGCGACAGCTCATTAACAACTTTTTTACATGAGTGTAAGTATGCAAAGATGTTTGATAATGCCTTTTTTTAAGCGGGATGTGTTTATGTAGAACTATATGTTGTGATACGTGTGTGTGTATGCTAATTTACAGGGTCATTGTTGTTGTACAGTGTATGTTAAGTTATGATGGTCACCACTACATTGTTGAACTTACTCCTAGCTTGGGTTCAGAAGTTACAATGGACAATAGTGAGTCAATTATTGGATATGTCATCATAGCAAGTTGTATTTAAGACTGAACTATGTCTCTCCTTCACAGGCTCCTTTGGCTGTTGTGTGGGTACACACAATGCTGTTCCATAATGGAATTTCAATTTGGAACAGTACTCTCTGACAGACAATGTTTTCGGTCAGAGTTTTCATTTCTTTAGTTTATTTGAATATTTGGAACTGTAATCAGTTTGCTTTTGTGTTGAGCAGAGCTTGTGCCTGTGTAATAAACCTGTTACACACATTGATGTTTGCCTTGTCTGTTTCCACACATGCTACAATCGTTTATATCCTGTATTTATGCCATGGTGTTCATTTCATTAGACAATGGTCATTGTTTGTGCGGTTCAATGGTCTAATTTGACAACAGTGTGTGCAATGTTTTAATGTTGCATGTGCTATGTGTGTTGTGGTGACCTTGCGGTTCTATCTCTGGTATGTGTCATGTGACATTTATTCACAAGACGGTAGATGATTTGTCAGCTGGTCCCTAGGATCATGCTGGATTATGCTAAGTTACCCTGATCCAAGCTTACATTTTAGCTTTGTGTCTTAGATTTTTGCGCACATTCTTTCTCTGCTTGTTGTACAAGATGCCTTTGAGTCCACATGAGATCATTTTGGTACTGTTCAAGCGCTGCGCCACAAGGTTGAAATTCAAGACTCTTTGTAATGGACGATCTAGTCAGCACGTATTGTTTATCCATGAAATGGTACACTTTTTGACACAAATGAGAAATACTAGCATTACATTGACGCACAGGGGATTCATCTACACAGATGGAAGATTACCTTCTATGAACACAAGCTTTGCTGTGCATATGCTGTAACCAGTACTCATAGTTTCTAAGGTGAGCGGTTCACCCGATTTGGCACAGAGATTTTCATTAGTATGATAAATATGTCACCATCACAGGGAGAGTGGTGATTTCCACACTGTTCATAGATACACATTTCACCTTTTGTCTTCTATGGAAATGTGGAATTGAATATTGTTTGAATTTCATGTATTCTGCTGCTGGTGCGAGCTCGTATACTGCAGTGTAAGACAACGGACAGAGATTGTTCTTTCTTAAACGTGACATTTTAGACTTTACTTAGACTATGCATTATATTTTTGTGGACAAGCATGGGTGAGTGAGCGAGAAGGTGTGCATTGCTTCCGCGACTCTGAGAGGTTGATAGTACTGTGTTCTGGGTGGTAGAATCATTGTGTATCTTCTGTATGTCTTGTTGAGCTAATGGGACACTAGAGATAGTGGCTCTTTGGATTGTGGGTTCTGATGTGCAAGGAATGTCCAAGCATCTTTCAATAACGGCCTATTTTATTGTGCATGGTTCTGTATGTGCAGAATCCCTACCACAGAACTCATGCACATCATTTGGAGACAGTGCCAGGTTGTGCTGATCATAATTTCAATTATGGGTACAGTGTATAATTCACAGATGACACAGGCATTGTGTGAATATGATTTTATTAATGTGCATATGATGAATCTAACAGTTAAGGGTAATTGCATTCCAAAGTTTTAAATCCAAAGTTCATGGAGGAGTTGTAAGTGTTGTTAGATGAAAATCTTCCAAGCAAAGTCCACAGTAATTTTAGCAAGTAGTCCAACTTAAACACTCCATCCCATGTGAGAGAGTCCAGGGACTGTCAACAAAGTGAATTCTTTGCACACAATGGAGGATATCCTGAGCATTTCTTTACTTCCGGGGGGGGGGGGATGCATGGCAATCAGTCTCTCACTTGCCAGTCTTCCTTGGACGGCCCCTCCTCTTCGGAGGGGGACCCTCAGTATCAGGCTGCTGCGGTGGAGGGGACTCTACGCCAGACTCCTCATCCCTCACTGTGGCAGTTGCAGATGTTGAGTCAACAGGTGTGGAGTGCACACGGGGAGGTGGGGTAATGTTGGTAGTTATCTGGTGTAGGCATGTGAGTATGTCCCTATGCACCGCTGTGAGATCGTCTATTTTCGACCAGTTGGACTCCATACGGTCCATGTGTTGGTCCATACGGTCCATGTGTTGGTCCATACGGTCCATATGGAGGTCCATCCGGTCAAAATGTACAGCCTGCTGATGTTTGATGTCCCTGAGGTTCCCAACAACCTGGGCAAAGTCTCCGGTGCATTCGCGATATACATCATATATGCGTTGCAACTCGGGGTCAGCTTGATCTCCGACACCAGCTGTGGGACGTGTCCTCCCACCACGCACCCTCACACCACTCCTAACCGTACCCGCACGGACATTGCCTGGCGTTGCACGCACTGACAGCTCCTGTCCTCCTGCATTGTTGACAGGGCTGGTGTTTCCTGCCAACTCCAGAGTGGCCTGTGTTGCTGTGCTCCCAGTGTTTTGTTGTCTGGGTGTGTCCGTGGGGATCCTGGGCGTCTGGATGTTCACAGATGTTGCCGGAGTGGTCGCTGGGGCTGGTGATCATACTGGTGCCGCATGCTGACCCACACCGGAGGTGCCAGGTTGGTCCACATCGCCCGAGGAGGTGTGAGAGTCATCCCCACTGGAGGTCTCAGTGTCCGACGTAGTGCTGGAGGTGCTGGTGGACTCAGAATCATGTCCAGATGCTGACCTCAGTTCAGGAGTGCCTGTGGGTAGAAGAGGGACACAATGTTAGTTGTGTATTTTCACATGTTATGGTGTCATACACAGACAAATGTGAAGATGTTGTGGATAATGTAGCGTTTCCTTCAAATTTATACTCATCAATCGTCACAGACACTGGGATATTTGTTCATGGGACATTGGGATTTAGTAAAGATGTGCTTTACTGTGCATGTCCAGCTCTGTGCATCAATGTGCATGTCTTTTTATCCTTGACTGTACGAAGAAATTGATTGTCAAGTGACGAACTGTGCATGGCCCAGGTGTGTTGTTATTTCACACATCAGTGTTTTCACTATGACTTACATACTGTAACAATTCTGATGTTTAGCAAGATTTGTGCATCTGTGCTTGCCTTTGTGCATGTTTGTAACTGTCACATTGCTGAGGTGATATACATACTCACTATCCTGAATCTGTGTCAGCATTTACTAATTTAGCTTGGATGAATGTGTTGATGTGAACCATCAATGACATCACATGTGTGACATCGAATGCAATAGCAACGCGTTTGTTATGACAAATGCATTGTTACATGGCAGTCCATTGAAACACAAGTCATTACATTGACATGCAGTAGGGGATTCGCTAACATGAGTGGTTGTATAATCAGATATTTGTATGATCTGACATTCCCTACTGTTGCACACACTGGACTTGTAATGGTAAATTGTATCAGTTCGTAATCCTGCGCAGTACCTACAGCAAGTTTGTGTGATATTTTGCGTTGTGATGTTCTGCAATGTAACAACACGGTCGTTGTTATGCCTGTGTTGTTTTTGCAGGGTTTGTAAACGTATGCAATGTGGGAAGACATATTTGTGTTGATATTTCTCATCACTTTGCACACATGTGAATATCTTTCTGTAGTACATTTTGTCGCAGCTTACTTTTGCGCATGATCACTTCATGTACAACCTACTTGTTCTCCATGGACAGAGGAGTTTCCCAAGGATGATCAGTTGCCTTTTCATGGTCAGGGATGTGAGGTACAGTGTGTTTAGTGCTTGAGTTAGGCTGCGTTGACTTCTACCCCTCTTCCCAATGGCAAACAGACCAGCTTACTCAGCATTGACAGAGGATCAATGACAGTGAGGGTAGTGTAGTTCAAGGATGCTGACTCCGCTGACTGATGTTGAAGTACAATGCAAAACACAACAATGCCTTGTGCACATGACACAACCCAAGAGTGTCAGCCATCTTGCATTGCACCTCACATCTACTGTCAGATGGGCATTGTCCCTGATGTGTGTTTTTAGTGTGTGTGGTTTGTGTTATGTGGTGTGACTGCTAACTAGACTGTGGCCTGTCCTCCACGCACATTTGTGGCATGCACAGTGAGGGCACATGTGACTAATCTTTACCTGTCAGTGTGTGGAATGTACAGTTAAGGTTATGGTCTGTAGTTGTGTGAGTAGGCCAAGAACTGGCTGTCAGTTTTTCCTAATTCGTACATGATGCCCCTGTGTAGCCATCTTGACAGGGCATTTGCATTCACTCTCAGGGACAGCATAGTGACAGGTGTGTTATTGTGGGAGTGGGGGTGGGTGTGTGACGAGTGGGTGCTGGTGGCAGTAGTCATAGCTTCCACTCCTCCTCCCACCCAGACCAAATGTGCCAGCATGTACCATGGTTCCATGACAGTGAGTACAAAGTTACATTCAAGATGTCTGGCTGTGATGTCTGTGGCTGTGTATTTGAGGTCATTTTAGACTATTTGGACATGTACTCACCAGGTTCCGGTATTCCAGCTAATCCAGTTATGGCCTCCGGTGGGAGGAGGTCCCGCACCTTCACCTCCCAGGTGGTGAAACGCACTGGTTTATGACGGCCACCGCCAGTCTTGTTGCTCAGGGCATGCGGCAATCAGCTTCTTAACCCTCCTGCGTACATCATAGTACCGGTTCCGGATATCCTCCTTTGTGCGCAAGGTAGGTGAATGGGCATTCACCTTGTTGACAATCCTCTCCCACATCTTGGTTCTCTGGGACTGGGAGGTCTGTTGGGCCAAGGTGCCAAATAACTGTGGCTCAACTCGGATGATTTCATCTATCATGACTTCCAACTCAGCATCTAAGAACTTTGGATTCTTCTTTGGGGGCATGGTGATGGGTGGTGGTGGAGGTGTATGTGTGTGTGAAGGTGAGGGTGAGTGAGTGTGAGTGGAGGTGTGTTTCAGTGGTGCTAGTTGTGTGGAGGTTGTGTGGTGGATGAGTTGTGTGTGTTTGTAGTGGGTAGATGAGTTGTCTGTGTAGTAGTGTGGTCTGCTTGCATGTCTGTCGAAGTAGCAAATGGTGTTGGGAAGTTTTTGCTCCCTTTATATAGGTTGAGTTGTGGGTGTGTCTCAATATTTAAATTTAGTTTTTTTGTAGATGACAATGCATTTTTTGGTAGTCTTTTTTCTGTTTCTATTGTATTATTTTTTCAGGATTATGTAAGTCGTTTTGACGGCACATGATGCTTGTTCTTGTGTTATTTGTTTTGTCCAAGTCTGTTCCATTCATACTAGGCTATGTGGCATCGTTCGCGTTCGAGTCTGTCGCGTCGTGTATGTGCTTGGCTGTGTAGGATCGTTCGCATACGTGTCTATTGGGTTGTGTTGATGCTGGACTATGTGGCATCGTTCGTGTCTGAGTCTGTCGTGTCGTGTTAATGCTTGGCTACATGGAGTCGTTCGCGTACGTGTCTGTTGCGTCGGATTGACGCTTGGCTATCTCGAATCTTGCGCGTACGAGTCTATCGCGTCAAGCTCCTTTCCTTCCGACTCGGCCGCAAAAAAGATTTCCGGCCGAGTCGGTTGTAAATTTCAAGCATCGCATCGTACTCAGCCATTTGGAAGGCGTGTGTACGGTTCGGTCGGGAAATATGACGGGTCCGTGTCGGGAACAACGTTTTCCAGCCGAAATCGGAATCGACCCCTCTGATGTAGAACTGGATATATTCCTTAACATTATTAAGGTAGATTCTGTTTTCTTCTGCAGTGAATCACACTCCATCTCGCCTGTAGAGACCTGGCATATCAAAACAGATGATATTGTGAAAATAGAGCCCATACCATGGTCACGGAGGAATACAGAAATTGTTTTATTAACATGTCTACAGGATTTCTCATTTTAGTACAAAATTGTTCTGATTACTGCCATTTTTACCTTTGACATATGTTGGAATATACAAAGGCTATTTGAGGAAAGAGAGACTGAGAAAAGGTCTCCTTCATTTAGATTTTAAGTTCAATCCCTGTAATTGTGCCTAAGTCATGAGGTATGGGTGCTCACAATCCAAAATGCTCTCAACCATGGGTAACAATTGATGTCATTTCATACCACTGTGGCCAATCCAAATGATGTCCAACTTAGAAAATCCAAGCTCTCTGTCAATACCACAATCCGTTGCATATTCTCTAGCCTGTGGATAAAGCTGTGTCCCACAATCCAGAGGTGAACCATGATCCAGTATGGAGATGAGTGTCACAACAGGAGTGTGCAGCAGAATGAATAATATTCTGGAAGATCATGGAGTTAGATCAGAGAGTAAAAAAGGGAGGGTAGAAAAAGTAAACATGCTATTGGTAGATTGCGGTCAGTTATAAAAGTTGGTTAGGCTGTGAACAACTGTTGTTTGTATAGTGTACACTTATCGGTTGAAGAATGTGAGTTTTCTAAAGGAGTGTGCTATTGGTTGCAGGAGTGTAAGAGGGGTGGAGGGTGTAGTCTGTCTTGCTTGTATAAGTTTGTCTAAGTCATATATTTTTTATAAGATAGATGATGGTTTAAGCAGGAAAAAAGAACTGTGAAAGTTAAATGTAGTGTGCTGCACTGTTTGTGAAAGTATGTATTGAAACTGGTTTAAAAATCAACACACTGAATGTAAGTAGTAAAAATATACTCAGTGCAGTTTAGAAAGACAAAAACGTGTTTCTCTATATTTTTACTAATTATAGTTGTTGGTTTAGAAATTATTCTACGCTTCCATGAGAGTCTTGTGGGAGTCTTTTGCAAGCTTCTGCAAGTGAAGCTTACCGTCTGGGTTCTGTATGATACTGCAAGACTCTATCAGGAGTCGCATGGAAATTTACAGAGTGACTGCCAAGAGGTGTTTTCGCAATCCCTTGAGCATCCCATGAGATTGAATAGAGACGACAAACAAAAATTATCAATCAGGACTGTACTAGTATCATAAAGTGTATAAAACAAACACAAAATAAACTAAATCAACTACACATTCTCCTGGTTGAGAATTATGTTAAGATAAAAGTATAGAAAGGTGATTACAGTGGCTTATGGTAAATGTAAAACATGTACTGTGGCAGAGATAGATTTGCTGTGTCAAGAATGGAAGACTGAGGCCAACCAATAATTGACATCCCCACTACAAGATTCAAAAATAGATACGTTCTGATTGGCTTCAAGACTTAAAGGTTCAGATACTTATATCTCTTGTATAAAGAAAGATAGCTGAGGAGTAGCAGGTGTAATCTCTTTGGCTTGTGCTCAGCGCAGGTGATTTGATTTAGCAGTAAATAAATTGGTCTACTCAGCTACTTTGAAGATACAGCTTCTTTTGCAGGTACTTCAAACCTATAGTGTACTTAATGTATAGAGTTTGTGAGTTAAGACTTATACATTATATATATTTTTTTAAACACAATTTAAAACTGTGTGGTTATTAAGGGAGTGATGATTATTTGTCACATTTAAAATGTGATTGGCAAAATTAAAATAATTAAAAATCTAATTGTGTTAAGAAAATATGGATATTCAAAAGAAAAGAGACATATCGGAGTTCTGGAGGTTATTGAAGTTTCCTATTTGTAATTTGTATTCATTTCATTGTGTTTGTTGCTGTTGAAATGTGAAAATTATAACAAAAATAAGTGCCATATAGCGATGAACAGTGTTTGCTACTGAATCTTAGTTTAGCTTATGTGTGGTATGGTGTTGTATTCATAGGTAGTTATTCAGTGATTTTAGTATTGAGCTGTAGATGTATTTTTCAGGAGTTGTTGATGTATTGTGGAATCATTCTAGAAACTAAATACACATTTGAAAGTTAATGATGTTGTATTACATCTCCACTGTAATAATCTTTTCCATATTTTAAAAATGATAGTACAGTTTAAGCTGTAGTTAGATTATTGGTCTCATATGTTGGTATCATGTTTCATACACTCATATGTCACTAGAGAGGGTGGTGTAGAACAGGTGTTTGCAGAGGAGTGAGTTCACTAAAGACGTTCACACCCAGCTCTTAACAAATAGAGAGGTCTCAGTAGAGAGACCATACTGTCATAAAACTGAACCATGTATGATGTTGTAAAAATGGACCGAATCTTTCTTTAAGCTTTACGAAAGAGAATTTGTGCAGAGGAGTCACTCGAGAGGCTGCTCTTAGCAAACCCAATAATACACCGCATTCACCCAGATACAAGGACTTTGCAGAGTGGCGAGTTCCTCACGAAAACCTTTCACACCCAGCTTTCACCCTGTAGAGAGTTCTTAGCGGAGAGGCCATGTTGTCATAAAACCCAACCATTCACCCTGTATAGTGTTGTAAGAAATCGAGCAAGTCTTTCATCAAACTTTACCATAGAGTATTTGCACCCTGTTAAAATGTGATAACACAATGCCTAGTGTTTCTCTAAAACCTTCTACACAGATCCTTTACTCTGTGCTGAGGTGTCAATAGAGACGGTGCTGTTAGCAAACCCAATCATACACGCTGTTCACACAGAGCAAAGGTCTTTGCAGGGGGCGTGAGTTCCTCACAAAAGCCTTTCACGCACAGCCTTCACCCTGTAGAGAGGTTTCAGCAGAGATGCCACGTTGTCATATAACCAAAGCACTTGGCCTGTATGTAGTTGTAAGAAAAGCAGCCACTCTGGCATAAAACTCTATTATAGAGATTTTGCACTCTCTTATAATGTGATAACAGAGGACCTAGGGGCATATTAGCAAGGGCGGTATCGCCGCTTTAGCGGCACTTTTTGCCGCTAAAGCGGCGATATTTCTATCGCCCTATTAGCAAGCTGTCGCTAACAGCTGTTAGTGACAGCTTTATGGCAAAAGAGACCGTTTTGGTGCCGCTTTGCATGTCAGCGATAATTATCGCTAATGACATGCAAAGTAGGCGTTTCCAACTAAAAGCGACTGCAAAGTCGCAAATACAACTTCCCCCTATTAGCAATGCCCGCAAAGCGATAAAAATAGTCGCGCTAACCGCGATTATCGCTGGAATTTAACACCTGCTAAAAACTTGACTTAACCATTCTTGTCAATGGGAGGTGGATTGTAAGGTTAAGTCCTCACCTGCCTATTAGCGAGCTTTTCATTAGCGCAGTGATTTTATCGCTGGATTCCTCGCGCTATTGCTGGGTTTCGTCGCTATCGCTGGATTTTGTATCGCCTTGGAGATAAGCGTTGATAATAACACGTTATCTCCGCGATGAAATCCAGCGATAGCCGGCGATAAAAAAAACAGCGCTAAGCGCGCTTTGCGATAATTATCGCAAATCCTAGGTAATATGCCCATTAGTGTTTACTAAATCCTTCAACACAGCTTCTACTTTGTGCTGAGGCGTCACTAGAGAGGATCCTCTTATCAAACTCAATCATACACCCTGTTCATCCAGAGAAAAGGTCTTTGCAGAGGGGCGAGTTCCTCAGAAAAGCAATTCACATCCAGCTTTCACCAATGTTCCCTCTAATTATTTTGCTATGTGTGCGGCAACAGAATATTTGTGATCCATGATCAACAACAATATTAAAAAGGTATGTAGATCTGCTTCTATAAAATGGCACAATATGGCAAGATTCTAAAGCAGCCAAATATTTTTGGGTGTTGCTTTTTCGATCCACAACCTTTTCATTTTAATCAAAACAAATCAATATATTATTTACTGGGACTTTCAGTCAGCCCTATTCATTCATTGGGCTGTGATAGTGCCTTTCACCTTTTTCTTCAGCTCACTACAACATTCTGCAAGGTACAATTCGGTTGCCATATGAGCCACTGGCTCCTTTCTCTGTGAGTGGCAGCATTCTGCCAAAGCAAAATGTTGCCATCCATCCAAAAAATAGTCCTCTTCTTCAGTGCTTTGGACTTGGCACATGAACATGTGTAGGTGGCCATCCTTTAATGGTTTTTGTAAAACCTTATTAATAAAAACATTTCAAATGCCTCTGTTTGCTTGTGCACACATGGGCAGACATTTTTGATGAATTTTGTAATAATGATTTACCAAAAACATTTCAAAACAAACAAGCGTGGTGTCTGGGTGTTTGAGTTGGTGCAAAGTGCACCAGCTCTGAGGGAGAGAAAAAATAGTGCCATATCTTAGTAGATATAGAGCTGTTTTTCTCTCACCCTTTGATGTAATGCTTCACAGCAACTTAGGTTTCCACAATGCATTGCCTTAAAACTTTGTAAATCTGCTCCTTTGTCTTTTCCTAGATCTCAGGCCTTGGCATTGTGCGGAAAGTGCCAAAGGTGAAGTACATGTGTGCTGTGCACACAGCATGTATCACCTTAATGCTGTGAGTCCCTGCCTTTTTTTACTTCTGCCTCAGTCCCTACTGCTGTCAACACAAAGCACATTCAGATACATAATTCTTACAAAAGTGCACACACACACGTAAAGTGGAAGGAGTCGGACCAAGGCAGCATTGCACAGTGCATCCACAAAGATATCCAAAGGCAAACAAGCTGATATAATTGTAATTTCTTTTATTTATGTCATTCATAAAGTGCCACCTAGATCAAGGCCAGTGAGTGCTTTACAGACAGTTGGAAAAATAATAATAAAAAAAGAAATAGAAAGACATTTAAAATGCAAATACAAGGGTGTAATGTCCAAACAATCATAAATAACTGCTGGGATGCATTTACTCAGCTCCTTCCATCCTCATATGATTTTTCCAATTGATTTTTGTTATTTTAAGTCGTGTATCCAATCTTCACCTCATTGTATTATCCGAGGAAAATCACTTCACCTCTCTTGGCTTCAGTTCCCACCTATTAGAACTAGACTGTCACCAGAGTGAGGCCCTAAATAAACTTACATGTTTTAAGTTCATCCTTGCTGCAAAGGTGATTTATTCTGGCCACAGCTGCCAGTTCCAAAACCTTCTCACAAAGCTGTATGCCTCTAGGTGAGAGCAGGTAAAATAATTGAGTTGATTTGGCAAAGCTGCTTTTGGTATGCATCACCAACAGGCTGATAGTGGCAGAGGTGGTACCAGCCTTACAAAACCTATGTTGGAACTGGGCATATTATTATTATAATACAATTTAAGAACTGGTGCAATAAAATATACCTAATTATCCCCACCTCTTCCCCCATCTCTTGATGTGGCTAGGTTGGAAGCATCATCTTTCCTTCGAACCACCTCTTTGTTTTCAGTATATTTTAATAAGACGTAAAGAAATGTTACTTAAAAACATAAAAAGTATGCAGAAGAGGACACTATTTGAAAGAACCAAACTGTTTATCATAAAACAATCGAGACATGAACATTTTTTGTTTTGTTTTTTGTTATAAAGAAACCGCTTTCAGGTCAAACTTCATTCCAAAGCATCCAGGAACACATGTTAATTTCAAAAATTAAAACATGTAAAGCTGATTTTACCTTGCAAGGCTCATGGGTTCACTGACACAACATCGATGTCACAAATATCGATGCAAAAAATATCGATGAAAAAATATAGGCTACAAAAATATCGACTCCCTATACTTAAACAGGTAAGTACAAAAATATCGACTAAAAAATAATGATGTAAAAAATATAGGGGCATATTAGCAAGACCCACGTTAAAATTATCGCTGTTTTAGCGGCAGGAAACTGCCGCTAAAACGGCGATAATGGGCTTGCTAATATGCGTTATGGAATTCCAATAGAAGCCCAGGTTAGATGTCCTGCACATCTAACCTGGGCTTCTATTGGAATTCCATAGCGCATATTAGCAAGCCCATTATCGCAGTTTTAGCGGCAGTTTCCTGCCGCTAAAACTGTGATAATTTTAACGTGGGTCTTGCTAATATGCCCCATAGATGTACAAAATATCGATTTTTATACATATATATATATATATCTCAAATAAAATATTAAATATTAAATATATTAAATAATAAAATTAATTGTAACAAAACAAAATAAACTTAATATACATTTCAACAAAATATAACAAATAAACGTAATTAAAAAAAGTTAAACACACAAACATAATAATTTATACATATATATATATATTTACTTTAAAACAATTAATAAACTGTTATTTTTAATATATTTTATAAGTTTAAAATGATATAAAAATTAAAAAAATATATATATATCAATAATTTAAAATATAAGAAAAAAACATTCTATAATAAATTAAAACAAACTATTAAAAAATATTTAAACTTCAATTTCCCAATACAGTCAGTGCTACAGTAGGGAAAGTGTTGGATAGCGGAGAAGTAAAAATTATTATTCCCACTCCAATAAGTACAACAGTAGGGAAAGTGTTCGATAGCAAAAGGGTAAAAATTCCAATTCCAACTCCACTGAGTGCAACAGTAGGGTAAGTGTTGGATAGCGGAGGAACTAAATTTACTATTCCAACTCCAGTCAGTGCAACAGTAGGGAAAGTGTTGGATAGCGGAGGGGTAAAAATTATTATTCCCACTCCAATAAGTGCAACAGTAGGGAAAGTGTTGGTTAGCGGAGGAGTAAATATTACTATTCCCACTCCAATGAGTGCAGCAGTAGGAAAAGTGTTGGACAGCGGAGGGTTACAATTTACTATTTCCACTCCAGTGAGTGCAACAGTAGGGAAAGTGTTGGATAGCGTAGGGGTAAAAATTACTATTCCCATTCCAGTGAGTGCAACAGTAGGGAAAGTGATGGATAGCAGAGGAGTAAAAATTACTATTCCCACTCCAATTAGTGCAGCAGTAGGGAAAGTGTTGGGTAGCGGAGGGATAAAATTTACTATTCCCACTCCAGTGAGTGCAACAGTAGGGAAAGTGTTGGATAGCGAAGGGGTAAAAATTACTATTCCCACTCCAGTGAGTGCAACAGTAGGGAAAGTGTTGGATAGCATGGGGTAAAAATTAATATTCCCACTCCAGTGAGTGCAACAGTAGGGAAAGTGTTGGATAGCGAAGGGGTAAAAAGTACTATTCCCACTCCAGTGAGTGCAACAGTGGGGAAAGTGTTGAATAGCATAGGGGTAAAAATTAATATTCCCACTTCAGTGAGTGCAACAGTAGGTAAAGTGTTGGATAGCGGAGGGATAAAATGTATTATTCACACTCCAGTCAGTTAAAAAATAAAACAATATGTAAAAATAAAAAATAAATTATTAATAAATATTAATTATATATAACAAATACCTACAAATATATTAAATAAAATAAAAAATATATATTTTAAACTAGAAAATATTTACAAATAAAAACATTAATTATTACATAAATGTATTTATTTTATTTCCTACTCTATAACCCCACACAAATCACAACTAACCCTGAGCATAATACTTCGCTACGCTGACGGAGCATGCAAAGTTTGTGCTACTACGCACTATGCAAATTGCACGTAGCAGAATGAATAACTGTGCTAATTGACGTAGCGTAGCAGCAGTAAAATAAACACCTTCAAATGCTTTAATAAAGCAATTTTCTATGCTAAAAAGCATATAACCAATTCACAAAAATGAACTTTGACAATAAAATATCAAGCAATGAGAGAGGTGATGATTTTGGAGTCCCCCCTAACCTAGGGGGAGGACCAAGCAGATGCCTTGAACACAAAAAGCATATCATGTGAACGATTCAATGGTGGTCCCTTCCTCCTAGGACCACCCCAAGCACAGTTATGGGCAAAAATACAATCCCAACCAAAGGCCCTGCAAAGCATTATGGGACGAGATTAGCAGTGGGCAGTGAATATTATAGTGTCCAATATCAAAATAATTCTACAAAGAGCTGCAGTTCAACTAGTCGTTACTAGATGTCCCTCACGAGTCAAATGTCCGCCCGCCATCATAATGAGCCCCATAATTTGCACTCTGTTAAAATGTGATAACACAGGGCCTAGTGTTTCTCAAAAACCTTCTACACAGATCTTTTACTCTGTGCTGAGGTGTCACCAGAGAAGGTGCTCTTAGGAAACCCAATCATGCATCATGTTCACCCAAAAAATAGGTGTTTGTAGATGGGTGAGTTCCTCATTAAAGGCTTTGACACCCAGCCTTTACCCTGTAGAGAGTTCTAAGCAGAGATATTGTCACAAAACTGAAGCATTCACCCTGTATTTATTTATAAGGAAAGGGCCCAGTCTTTCAACAAACTCTACCATAGAGAATTTACACCCTGTTATAATGTGATAACACAGGGCATAGTGTTCCTCTAAAACCTTCTACACACACCCTTTACTCTGTGCTGAAAAGTCACAAGAGATGCTGCTCTTAGCAAAGCAAATCTTTAGGGGAGAGGATGTAGCCTTACACCTAGAGCTGCCGACTTTAGAGCTAGGAACCCAGGTTCGAGCCTCAGCATCCGCTCAACATCTTGTGATTCTGGGCAAATCACTTAATCTCCCTGTGCCTACCAAAAATGAATGTGTTCTTGTGTAATGTAACTGGTGTTCATGTAAAGCGCTCCAATACTTTCGGGTCGAGTTTGCGCTATATAAATCTGCAAAAAAAAAAAAATCTAACATCCTGTTCACCCAGAGAAAATTTGTTTGCAGAGGAGTGAGTTCCTCATTGAAGCCATTCGCATCCAGCTTTTACCATGTATAAAGTTGTAAGTAAATGAGCAACTCTTTCATCGTACACAACTCTATGCAGAGAGCTTATGGTTTTGTAGTCACTGTCTTAGTAATAGCTTCTATACATATTGTTAAACACGCTTAGAAATCAACGAGTAAAAGCCAGCTTGACTTTGAACTCTAGTATCTGGAACCTGCACATTTGTAGGAAAGTGGTTTGTAAGAGTTAGTGTTTGGCTTATTCCTTGCATATGCAAATTACACTCTGTAGAGAAATCTTGCTGTTGTTAAACTATTTCAGCATAATGGTACAGTTGTGAAAATTAATATGTATAAAGTATTGTGAAATATTCGGCTTTTTTCTACTGATAACTGTTTCAGAACAAGTAATAAATAGGATGTGTTATTGGTTTTTTATCTAGGCATGTGAATCTATTTAAGATGCCAACGAAAGAACAGAAGAAGAAGAATAGGCAAACCTAATACAAACCTAATACAAACAAGTCTCCAGAGCTTCAAGACAGTGAAAGGAAGGAAACAATGGTAAAAAAAATGAAATCTAGTAAGAGCATCCAATCTTTTATTGAAAAATTAATAACATCATGTAACTTTAATCATGCAGGTGTAACTAGTAATGAAGATGTATCAATGTCTAAGAAAAGATCTTAATCATTTTTTAAAAATACCAGAAAGGAAACTGAGCAGCAAACTTGATTAACAAACAAGAAATTCAAAGAACTTTGTAGAGGTTCTTCCATAGTAGAGTAGCCTCAAATATTAAGAGGACCATAAAAACAGTGAAAAGGAGAAAAGCAATCATTCAAACAGATAAAGGGGCATATTATCAAGGGCTTTATCGCCGCTTTAGCAGCACTTTTTTGCCGCTAAAGCGGCGATAATTTTATCGCCCTATTAGCAAGCTGTCGCTAACAGGCGTTAGCAACAGCTTTCAGGCGTTAGAGGCCGCGTCTTCCATCGCCTTGCATGTCAGCGATAATTATCGCTAATGACATGCAAGGAAGGCGTTCCCTACTAAAAGCGACTGAAAACAGTCACTAACACCACTACCCCCTATTAGCAAGGCAGGCGAAGCGATATAATAATTCGCGCTAAGCGCGTTTATCGCTAGATTTAACACCTGCTAGTGAGGATGACTTACCTGTTTGAAGTATAGGAGGTGGATTCTAATGCTGAATCCACCTTAGCGTTAATGCAAGAATATCGCTGGTTTTCCAGCGATATTCTCGCATTTTGCCGCTATCGCTGGAAATATTATCGCTATGGAGATAAACCTTACTAATAGGGTGTTATCTCAGCGATAATTTCCAGCTATAGGTGGCGTTACCAAATAACGCGCTAAGCGCGGTTAGCGATAAATATCGCTAATCCTTGGTAATATGCCCCAAAGTTTTTAGACTGACTAGTAAACAAGGCATTTGTGTTGAAGAGAAAACTGTTTATTCTGATCATAAACAGAAAGAAATGTTTAGATACACTTGTTAATTTCCTTAAAAAGAACTGTAGCAAGTTAATAGAGCAAACGTTTGCAGAGTTTTTCAGAGAGAGCGGAAACACACTTCAATACTGAGCCATTAATGAGGAAAGTTACTAAGAGGAAAATAACTTCATTTTAGCGATTAATACAGCTGTAAGTGCAAATGAAATGCTTGAAGGTAGACCAATAGAGAAAGAAAAATGAGTGCCTAAAAACATATGACATCATTGACGATATCAATCAAGCTTTGTTTCTACACATTGCTCTTTAATATGTTATTTGAGATGTCATCAGTGATGTCATAAATAATGTCATAGAACATGTCATGAGTGATGTAATATGTGAGGTCATAAGCAGTGCATCGCGGGGGTGCAGGTTACAGTTAGCTATGCTAACTACAACTGGTAAATGTCTGTGTTTTTTCAGTTCAAAATGTTAATGTTATCACTGACATATTCACCTAACTATTACGTTACTTTAACCTTTGTTTTTTTCAGTGAATTTCTAAGGTTTTAAAAAGAAAAGAAACTTTTTTTAGTACACATAACTATATAGTTGCTTTAGCCTTTGTTTTTTGAGTGAATTTCTAGGGTTTTATTAACATAAAGTAATATTTAATTACCATACATAAATACAATTCCTTGCCAAAGGCCCTGCGTGCCAGGGGGTTGGCTGTAGGGCATGGCCACGCTGCCCCCTCCCTAAGCATCTTTAGGCCCTGGGGATTCACCCAGAGCCCATATTTCTAAAATGTGGGTGCCCCTGTGCCCGCCCAGGACACCCACCATACTCTCAGTGAGGGCCATGGGTGGAGCCCCATGGCTCCAGCCGGCTCCTTGCATACAGCAGGAGTTGGCAATGCTTTCACCCACAGGGAGCAGCTCCTAATACTGCTCCCTTCAGGCGAGAGCAATATTTTGATCTGTTTCCCTACCCGCTTCATTGCGGGCAGTGAAACAGATCAAACATCCACTCCCAGTGGGCAGGATAATTTTTCCTGGGGCCATTAATGGCTCAGGGAGGGGTCCCGTGCGTAAGGACCGAGAAAAAAGGGGGATCTCAAAATGCTAAATTCACACGCATTTTCCATAGACTTCTTTGGACAAGGCTACAGCAAAAACTGCGGAACGGAGTTCAACCAAATTTGGCAGGATGCAAGATCTTGGTACGCAGATTGTGCTTTTTTGTGATTTGGTGTAAACCTGTTCAGTAGTATCGAGAAACTAAAATTAAAAAAATATATAGATATCTGGAAGTTTGGGCTCGCAAGAGGCTCAAGATAATCTTGCGGGAGCACCAATTTAAAAATGGTCCGTTCTCCTAGACCTAGAGAGCTTTTTTCCCTTGGGCCAATTCGCTCCAGCGGGAGTCAGACTCCTGCAGGAGCAAGCACTCTGATTGGCTGCCAGCAACATCAGATGAATATTGCTGGCTGACATTACAGGATTCGGGACTTAGTCCACTGTCTTCAACTTGTGGAAAAAAACAGATATAAGGGGCAGTGTAGGCATACCGTGTCCCCCTAGGCCACATGGGGAGGACCCAAAGGCCCCCTCCCTCTCTGGGGCCAGAAAAATATGTTTGGCAAAAACTGCCATGATCCCGCAGGACTCCCACAGGATCAAGAAAAAAAGAAAATGGCAGCCGGGGCCACATTCATTAGTTATAGGCCTTGGGGAGCCCACCCCCATGGACGTATTTATTAAGGGGAAGGGATCCGCATCTCTGAGCAATTAAATGCCCCATGGAGCCAACCCCTGGGGCCGAAATCATTAAAAAAAGGGAAGGGTGGCTACATGCACCCCCGAGCCATTAATAGCCCTGGGGAGCAAACCCCAGGGCCGAAATTTGTATGCTAGGGGAGCGGCCGTCCAAAGGCCCGAGGGACCACATCCCCTGGGGCTGATTTCTTTAATAAAGGGGAGGATGGCTCCCCTCTCCTCCCTGAGCCCTCATAGGCCCCAGGAAGCCCACCCACGGGCCCAAATGCTCAAAAAAGGGGAAGGCACCCCAGGATTGGGCTTTCCGGGGCCTATAATAGTAACCCTGGGCGAAGTTTGCGTAGTAGCACTACACGTAGCTAGGCGAAATACACTTTGAACTATGCTCAGCTACACAAATTATTACACAAAACACGTAGTGCATAGCTGTGTGCTTGTCTGCACTGTGCAATAATTACAAACAACATCTTGCAAAATGCAAGTTATGATAAAATAAGTATCTCTGTCTTTATATGCTAAAATGCATATAGTCATTTCACAAAAGTGAAAACAATAAATTAACAAGCAATGAGAGAGGTGATGATTTTGGGATCCTCCCTAACCTAGGGAGAGAACCAAGCAGATGCCTTGAAAACAAAAAGCACATCTTGTTGAACGATTCAGTGGTGGTCCCATCCTCTTAGGACCACCCCAAGCACAGTTATTGGCAAAAATACAATCCCAACCAAAGGCCCTGCAAAGCATTATGGGACGAGATTAGCAGAGGGCAGTGAATATTATAGTATCCAATATCAAAATAATTCTACAAAGAGCTGCAGTTCTACTAGTCGTTACTAGATGTCCCTCACGAGTCAAATGCAAAAGCTTTGAAATTATTATTACATCAAGCTGCAGTTCCACTAGTCGTTACTAGATGTCCCTCACGAGTCAAATGCAAAAGCTTCATGAAAGGGTTTCAATGCTTTTGCATTTGACTCGTGAGGGACATCTAGTAACGACTAGTGCAACTGCAGCTTGATGTAATAATAATTTCAATGCTTTTGCATTTGACTCATGAGGGACATCTAGTAACGACTAGTTGAACTGCAGCTCTTTGTAGAATTATTTTGATATTGGACACTATAATATTTACTGCCCACTGCTAATCTCGTCCCATAATGCTTTGCAGGGCCTTTGGTTGGGATTGTATTTTTGCCCATAACTGTGCTTGGGGTGGTCCTAGGAGGAAGGGACCACCACTGAATAGTTCAGCATGATATGCTCTTTGTGTTCAAGGCATCTGCTTGGTCCTCCCCCTAGGTTAGGGGGGACCCCAAAATCATCACCTCTCTCATTGCCTAATTTTTTCCATTTTCAAAGTTCCCTTTTGTGAATTGGTTATATGTTTTTTAGCATGTAAAATTGCTTTATCAAAGCATTTGTAGGTGTTGATGATTTTGCTGCTATGCTATGTGTTTTAGCACAGTTTTTGCACTGTGCTAAGTGCAATTTGCGTAGTAGCGCAAACTACACATGCTCTGTGAGCGTAGCGTGGTACTACGTCCAGGGTTATAGAATAGCTCAGCGAGGCGGGACCCACGACTCCTCTTTAAAATATATATGGCCCTGGGGGATTGGGTCCCCAGGTCCATAACAGGCTCGGGGAGGGGGGCCCTTGGGCCCTCCACTTTAAAATACATAGGGACTTGGGAGATGGGGTCCCCTTGGCCTAATAAGGCTCGGGGAGGGAGGGAAGATTCCCTTGTGTGTTTGAGGATATTTACCTAACTATAACGTTACTTTAACCTTTGGTTTTTGCAGTGAATATATATTTATGTATAAGATCAGAATACATTCGGTGTAAATGCATATTCTGAGAGCATAAACATTTATTTTTTTTAGACTTTACCAGTGAATACATTTATTATTTATGTTAGACTAATGAGTTGATATAGAACATCTGCTTTTGCATTTCAAATGTAATGTTCTCAGTCTTTCTGTTTACTCGCCCTGTACAGAATGTATGTATTTAGCACAGTAATGTACAAGGTAAAGGCAGTGCAGAACAGCATATTAGAGACTTTAATCTTCCCTTCTCATGGAGGGAAGTATCATCAGAATAAGAAATGGGCAAATGCTGTTCCAGTGTGTCTGTTGCTGGGGTAAATAATTAATAGCAGTTTACTTGAAGATCTATTGAGTTGAAAAATGTCCTGGTCTAATACTTGAGCATAAATGCAAGAATTGGGCTTCAATGGTTGGCACAACGGATCATTTCTGCTCTCTCTTAGCGCTGACACACTGTGTGCTGCCTAGTAGCAACACAGGTATGTTCGTACCATGCTGCAATAGTGCCAGTATTATGGCAGGAACTATGGGGCATATTTACTAAAAAATGTTGGAGCGCGGTGTTACGCCAAATTTGTCAATGCTGCACCCTGACATTTTTAAAACGCAGGGATGCGCCGTATTCATAGAAATACGGTGCACCACTGCTCTACCCCTAGTGCTGGAGCTAAAAAAGCTGCCTAGCGCCAGTGCAGGCACCCTGCCGCCATGTTGCAAGGGTGCCTGCACTGCAGGGGAGATTGTTTATGTGCAGGAAGGTACACTATACCACACATAAACAATCATTAAAGGCTATTTGCTCTTTCTATGTGTGCTACTGAATGCAGCACACATGGAAAGAGCAAAATACGAGGAGAAATTAATAATTTCTCCTTGTATCGCCATACTAAGACCAGGTATTCCCTGGCATTCGTTTTTGGCACGCCCTCAGCCTTGTAAATCTGAGGCAGCATCAAAAAGCAATGGGTGTTGCGGTGGAACGCCCACTGCAACACCCATTGCATGCCCCTTTGCCACAGAGGACTGCAGCAAAAAGGGGCATATTTACAAGGTGGTGAATAGCCACGTTAAGTGGCTTAGCTCCACCTTGGAAATATGTGAAATGGGGCTACGCCACTGGAGCATAAAAAAAAGTGATGCTCCGGTGGCGAAAGGGGCTTGTAAATATGCCCCTGTGTGTCTACAGAAAGAGATATGTTACTGTATAAAAATACTGCTGGCTGTAACAATCCCACTCGTGTACCATGGAAGAAGGGTACCTGAATTACCACTAGGCAGCACATAGTGTCAAGTGCTAAGAGATACCGAAAATGAGCCATATCTTAGTGGATATGGTGGATTTCTGCTGTCTTTCAGCACCAGACCTGCCAACTCACACGGTGCCACTGTGCTTCACATGATTTCAACTCCCTTCACACGGTCACCTGGTGGGGAGCTGAAATCACAAAGTGGCAGGGAAGACAAGCTGGAAAGCAGTGACCAGAGTGGCTTTCCAGCTTATCTTTGGAGGCTGTAAGTAGACGATGTCCATTAAGGAGTGTGAAAACACCCTAGGACATCGGTGACAGCCTCAGAGCCCCTTTGTTTTTGTTTTTGGGAGGGAGTGGGTGTATTGGTGGAGGCCAGAGTGCCTCTCGGGTAGCTCTAAGCATGAGGCTCCGCCCCCTCCACGGCCATGCTCACTCCTCAAACTGTGAAATGTATTTATACGTTGGCAGGTATGTAGCACTGATGCAATGTATGCTGCTTACAGGTAACCCAAGCATAGGCTACATTGTTTTAATAGAGAAAGGAATTCCTAACTGTTTAAAAACAATGCTGCATGCAACATAGGCACCCTTGCACCACGGTTCAATGGTTCCTGCATTTCTACTTGGCAATGCACAGTGCTCCAGTGCTAGAAGAGTGCAAAAATGTACCATATCTTACTACATATGGTGCATTTGTTATATGTTTTAACACTGGTGCACTGTGTGCTATGTAGTAGGAATGTAGGACTTTTGCACCATGGTACAAGGATGCCAGCATTACAAACAGCATTATTTTAGTGCATAAAGGAATGTCATCCTTCATGAAAACAATACTGCCTGTAACGTAGGCAGGGCTTAATTTGTAAAATATTAAGTGCAGGTGCTCAAAATGTTTTTTAGGAGGCCACACCCACTCTCCCCTGCCCCGCTCTACCTACTACCTCCCCAGACAAAACTATCAATGTCGAACAGCACAGTGGCAGACATCACTGACTCACTCTTTTAAGAGCTGGCATTAGCACAGGTGGTGCCCAGTGCAACAAACTTTTTGGTGCCCCCCTCCAATGACCTCCTTCTCCACAGATTCCCTTACTACCACTCTCCATTAGTGCCCCTTATCTCTCCATAGTTCAGTTCCTCTCTCACAAACATTTCATTTGTTTTTATAGCGCTGCTCATACCAGTGCAGGGTGCCAGAGCACTTTATACCATAGACACAGTGTACAGAGACAATGAATCATCCTAGGAAATGTTTAAAAAAAAAACAATGAGGATTACAAGGTGTAGGATCACGTCATCTATAGTTAGGTAGGCATTATATTTTAAGAGTGTCTGGAAAAGCACAAACTCGGGGTTTAAAATGTACCACAGTAATTGGGTTTGTCTTTACTAATAAGAATGCATTTTTACCCAAACTAACTAATGACACTTTTTAGCCCACTGTGTGGAATAGAATTGTAATTTATGAATTATAAGTAACCAAAGGATCTCTGTTACAAAGCAGTAACCCACTGAACTATTCACATAAAATACAGTTCTGTGACATGCAAAATACACATTCTTTGCAGCAGGCATGTTAAGCTACTGGTGAGTTAAAACTTGCAGTACACAAAACTCTAATCCCTCTCCAGCAGGAACATTAATCACCACGTTCTCTTTGACTTACCAAGAGGAATCACTGACAGTGGTGGGTAAATAATGCCTGCTGTCTCAGGATGGTCGATGTAGCTGTAGTCTGTGGAGTCCCTCACTGCAGACAACTGCTCTGACTGCCATGATGATGTACTGGAGACAGGAGTCAGTTACCGGTTATAGAGGGCAGGCTGCCGCAGTGAAAGAGATGATGCTGGCTCTCTTCTCTGCAGATAGTACTGTACTGCTTTGCATCTAATATGCAGCTATAGATTTAAGTTGCTGTGAGAGGGCATGGTGTGGCGTGCTGTCTTCAGAGCAGTCACTCGGTCTTTAGACACTCAGCGCCAGCTCTCACCGTGACTGGCATAGCCGCCAGCAAACCTCGAAAAGCAGGAGGGCACTCAGGGCAGCACATGTCAAGAAGGTCATGGCTGTTCCTTACTGTAATTCCTCAGGCGGCAGCAGCAATTCCTGGTGGCTCGGCCTGGAAAACATCCACAGGAGCGCCCTGAAAGAATACCACCAGCGCATAAGAGACACCAAACGGACCTTCATAAGAGACAAAGTCCAGACCAACGCAACCAACACCAAGGAACTGTTCAACGTCATACAGCAGCTCGCAAAACCCACCTGTAAAGCCACGGACGTCACACCTTCCCAGGAACTCTGCGACAAGCTCAGCTCCTATTTCCATCTGAAGATCAAAGCCCTCTACGACAACTTCAGCGAACCTACAACGAGCACCACCCCCCTACCCACCGCCACCGATAAGCCGACCATCACGTCCTGGGATCCCGCGACCGTCGAATGCATCACAGCTACCATGAAGAAAACACACTCTGAAGCCCCTACGGACCCCTGCCCACCACACATCTTTCACAGGGCCGCCACCGTCATCGCACCCGAACTAGGACGCACCATCAACGCCTTCCTCAGATCCGGCATCTGCCCAGACGACTGGAAGCGGGCGGAAGTAAAAGCCCTCCTCAAGAAACCATCAGCTGACCCAACGGACCTGAAAAACTACCGGCCCATCTCTCTCCTCCCCTTTGCGGCCAAAGTCACTGAGAGATTCGTAAACACCCAGCTGACCACCTTCATAGAAGAGAACTTCATCCTGGACGCCTCCCAGTCGGGATTCCGCAGCAACCACAGCACCGAGACTGCCCTCCTCGCCGCCACCGATGACATCCGCATGCTACTCGACCAGGGGCACACCGCGGCCCTCATCCTTCTAGACCTCTCTGCAGCCTTTGACACCGTTTCGCATCGCACTCTCGCAGCCAGACTGCGTGACGCTGGAATTCAAGGAGCCGCCCTCGACTGGATCCAATCCTTCCTCTCCGGCAGAACCCAGAGGATCCGACTTCCCCCTTCCTCTCCGAACCCACGGAAATCAACTGCGGAGTACCCCAGGGATCTTCACTCAGCCCCACGCTCTTCAACATCTACATGGCCCCCCTCGCCGCCATCCTCAGACAGCATGGGCTCAGCATCGTATCCTACGCTGATGACACCCAGCTCATCCTCTCACTCACGAAGAATCCCGAAGACACAAGACTCTGTTTCCAGGAAGACATGAAGAACGTGGCAGCCTGGATGAAGGACAGCTGCCTGAAGCTAAACTCAGAGAAGACCGAGGTCCTCATCCTCAGTCCCTGCACCTCCGCCTGGGACAACACCTGGTGGCCTTCCGCCCTCGGGAGCCCACCCACCCCTACAGACCACGCTCGGAACCTCAGCATCATCCTTGACTCCTCCCTCGCTATGAACCGCCAAATCAACGCCGGTGCCTCCACCAGTTTCAACTGCCTTCGCATCCTCCGCAAGACCTTCAAGTGGATCCCCCCGAATGCAGAAGGACCGTCACCCATGCACTCATCACCAGCAGACTAGACTATGGCAACGCCCTCTACACCGGAATCAACAAAACCCTCCTGCATAGACTCCAGACCATCCAGAACGCCGCAGCCAGACTCGTCCTCGGGACACCGCGCCATGAGCACATGACCCAACACCTACGAGGCCTCCACTGGCTCCCCGTCGAGAAGAGGGTCACCTTCAAACTCCTCACCCACGCCTACAAATCCCTCCACAACATCGGACCCAAATACCTCAACGAGAGAGTATCCTTCCACGTACCCAAGAGGAACCTCCGCTCCGCCGACCTCGCCCTGGCAGAGGTCCCCCGCATCCACAGACACAGAACCGGCGGGAGAGCTTTCTCCTACATCGCAGCCAAAACCTGGAACGAGCTCCCTGTGAACATCAGATGCTCCCCGACCCTGTACGCGTTCAGGAAGGACCTCAAGACCTGGCTCTTTGACTGATCCGGAGCTGCCCCCCCTCCCCCCAGCGCCTTGAGACCCTCACGGGTGAGTAGCGCGCTATATAAACCCCCTGATTGATCCTGCTGCCGCAGCCTGCATGGACCACCAGAGCCTTTCAGTGACAGTCAGTGACTGTCACTGTGTCTGTCTTACATTTGCGGAGGCTGCCGAACTTTCATCAGGGCTGGAGGACAGGAGTGTCCGAGACAAGAGTGCTCGTGCATCGGCCTGTGCCAGCCACAACAGAGGCCTGAAGCGCTGGCGAAACCATGATTTCCAGGGGCTGCTGCAGCAGAAGGCCAGAGAAGAGTGCACGGTTTGAGGTGGCAATGCCCACTCTAATCAAACAGCACTACTTGTCCGGTCAGGGGCAGCAGCAGTTAAGAAAATTGTGAATCCAGGCTGAAACTGCCGCCTGGACATTCAACAGGAATGTGCGCTTTGTGTGGAAAGCATGAAAAGCAGCCCTGAATCCATGTGAGCTGGGCCCGTCCCGTGCAGAGCAGATTCTGTCTCCGCCTCCAGGGAAGAATGCACCGGATCCACTTGTCCCAGAGGCTGAGGTCGGCCCTCAACAAGACAGATTTGTTTTTTTTATATCCAGTGCAGTTTCGAAAACAATGTGTCAAAAGACACAGTTCAAATCCCCTGAGCCATCACCTGTGAGCTCCGAGGCAGGTAAATGAATTGCATGGGGAGCGCAGCAGCAGCGCTTTTCTTTTTTAATTATGTGCAGGCCGCAGCGCTTCATTCGCATTCAATTCGGGTAGATGTGAATGCGTGACTAATGTATTTTAGTGCAGTGATGCGGACACCAGCACTAAAATGCATTAGTCTAATCCCTGATGGGTGGTACTTGGTAGGGCTGCCCAATACCCAGGGAGGGAAAATTGATTCAACAGCCCCGGCCCTGGGAAATAAGTGCTGGTGCTGAGCACCGGAAAGCACCGCCACAAATTAAGCACTGAACGTAGGCCCCCTTGAACGACGGTGCAAAGGTGCTTGCATTGCTACTAAGCAGCACACAGTGCTAACAGACAGAAGATATGAGCCATATCTTAGTGTCTGTGGTGCATTTCTGCTATCTTATTTTCACAATGAAGCACAGAAGATTAATTGCTGCTCAGCAGTGAGGTAACATTTTGTATACTTCATCCTCTATTTCAATATTTTGTGTTTCAAATTATGATGCCATTAAGTAATAATGGGAACATAATTTAAAACACTTCCATAATTATGAGAATTTTAATCTAAGATTAGCAGTGAGTATAAAAATGATTCACTAATAAGTTTAGAGTTAAGTTTTATTCGAAAAAATAATCTGAGGATGCACTCTAATAGAGAATAGCAATATATAGACACATACAACACAAACAACATAAAACTTTTGCTTTCTTTTAACCAGAATAGGTGGCTCTTAAAGGAGCCATTTGTTTAGTTTTTTAGTATTCTTTTTTGTGATTTTATTTTTTTATTGTGTTTTTTTGCGTGGAAAACAGAAGTAACTTTGTAAAAAAGCAGGAAGTCAAAACGTGGTATGATAAGAAGTCAAAACCTAATGCTTAGGAGGGCTCTGTGCTCCTGTGCCAGCTTGTCTTGGGCTGTTCAAGTTAGTTCAGATGAAAAATGTATTTGTTTGCACAGGCAGCAGAATACTGCTTTAGTTAAGTAGGCCGCATTAGTATCAGCCTGTGTTGCCAAAACATCTTATGGGAGTGTTGGGCCTGCCTGAAAAGATGTAGAAGCTCCTGATGAGGTCGCTATTTCAGCACTTCTGTGCATCTCAGCATGAACAAGTCTAGCTGCATGCATGGCCTTTAAGTGATGCAACATCCCAGTTGTGCCCAAGCTGTACTGCTTCTTTGTCCCTCGGCTGAACTCTTTGTGGCAAAGTTTGAAGGTGACAAACTTTATAGACACCTTCGTGCCTCCAAGTTGCATGTCAAAAAAACTGACCCACTATAGACTCCTTTGGAGGCTTAGCAGGTTCAGGTGGTTGAACTGCTTCCTGTTCATCTGAGTCAGATGAAGACATCTTACCTTATCTCCTAAAATGTTCAAAAGTGGAGAGTAGATGGTGAATAGACTGTAGAGATGTAGCTACATCAGAATCAAAATCCCAAATGAGAGAAGGAGGGTGGTTACTTCTTCTAACAAATGATGACATTGATTTTAACCAATGAAATGTCTTTGATGGATGTGTCTTTACTCTTGTGGTCCTCTCGTGAGTGGCTTGCAATTGGCTTGCGGGATCGTAAAAACTCATTTTAGGTTTGCAATGCTATCATGTACACTCAATTCTTCCATTTTTTAGATAACGTATAGGTTCAATGTTTATTTCAAATTTCAATAATATGTTATCAACTTTATTTGCAGTATACGGTCTTGCAAGAGGTCCGCAAGAGCGAAACCTGAAATTCCGCCCACTCAGAGTACACGCGGGGGAGTGTGTGATAGGCTCTCGCGGTCCTCTCACAAGAGTTTTATTTTCAAATAGAGTATAAATTAGTGTAATATGGACTTTTAAATGAAACCCTAATGCTAAAATGTTATTAAAACAACAAATAACACATACATGTGATATATTTAGAAGTCAATAATATTACATTTCTGAATGTAAGATTTCACCAGCATCTCACGAGAAACTCGCAAGAGTCTCACAAGAGTCCCGTGAGCCTAAACACACCTATGAAAGACTTCTCATTGGATGAAATCAATGTGAAATTTATACCAGGAAGTGCCCACCCCCTTTTTCTTATTTTGGAACAGTAAGGTGATGTGTAATCATGAATACCTGAGCCCAGCCACCATCTTTCCAGAATATTTATTATAAATCTTTAAGGGAACACCAGAAGAGGCCATCTTCTTCATAATCAGAGCAGGATCCAAGAACATCAACATCCCACCTTATCTAGAAAGGAGGGAGTCTCGTCTGGATTTTTTTTTAATTGCTCCAGGAGCAAACAAAAGTGTCAGCCAAGCACACAGAATGCGAGCTGTGCCATAAAGAATTTTCATGTGGCACAAAAAAGCAGTACAGCTTTGGAGCCACTGAAAAATTGCGCCATGTGAAGTCTGTGCACCCAACATGCTTGGTTTGTGCTATAATGCAGAGAAGTGTTCAGCAAGTATCCACTTCTGGAGCAACAGCAGCTGTTGACATAATCCAAGCTGCTTTTTTTCACAATACTCTATAAGGGAGTACATAATTAGGGGCATATTATCAAGCCCCAGCGATAATTATCGCTGAGCGCGCTTTAAATTATCGCCGGCTATCTCTGGAATATATCGCCAAGCTAGCACTGTATTATCAACGCTTAGCGCTATGGCGATAAATATTCCAGCGATAGCAGGGTTTTCCATGGAACATCGCTGGTTTTCCAGCGATGTTCCATGGAAAACGGCGATAACTTGATGATAAGGCCCTGTGGCCTTAGCCCACAATCCACCTCCCATGTTAGGTATGCCTTAGTCAGGAATTTAACAGACGTTAAATTCCTGCGTTAAGGCATAGTTAACGCGATTTCAAATATCGCTACCCCTCGTTGATAATATCGCGAAGCTGGGTTAGCGATATTTTCACATGGAGTTTTGTCAGGCACGCCTCCTTTGCATCTCATTAGCGATGCGATGCGAGGCGTGCTGACAACGGGCGCTAAGGCAAGGAAACACGGGCTAGCGTGTCCTTGTTAATAAAGCGATAATATTATCTCCGCTTTTTGCCCAAAAACGGACGCTAAAGCGGCGATAATTTTATCGCGGCCCCTTGATAATATGCCCTTTAGATTTATAACAGTAAGCACCAAATACCTCAGAATAATATAAAGTACCATTTAAGGTTCACAAACAGAATGCCCTTACTTGAAGCAAGTCGTTTTTATGTACAACATTGACCCTATACCGTACACTTCATGAGTAGCAAAGCCCAGGTTGACAATCAACCACACATAGATAGGTAGCCCTACTGCACACAGGGTCGAATCTGTATACAACTGTTCAGACAAAACATCCTTAATAAAGACACTCAAGCCCCGTAACCATAACCATTTCCCTTCCATGGACAACCTTTAGTGTGTATCAGACATTTCCAGTTACTCAGCCTCTCGTACAAAACTGGATACTGTAAAAAGTGTTGACCCTGTGGAGAGAGTATTCCCTGTGCCAAACTGTTTGCAGATAGCCAACTGTTATGTGAAATTAAACAAATTGTTAGAAAAGTGTTCACTCTATACAAACCCTCTCAAAGGAGAGATTCTTCACTTTACATATACAAAGCCTGAAGGGGCTAAAGGACATAATATCCAAATCCTTCTTGCTAGACTTCTTGATATGCTAAAAAACTTTACAGATAGCCAACCTTCTGTTGCTAATCGACCACATGGACATAGGTAAGTCCTTGCTACATACAATCTTCTTGTATGTATAAACTATAAACCTTTATGCTAAGAGGATTCTTTCAACACATTCAAGACTGCTTAAAAGACTTACTATCCTCAACATAGAATCTTTGCCCTTTTAGAAAACGTTTAGTAAAATCATATTACTTGTGTTCAACATACTAGACATAAGTCATCAACTGTCACCTTCACACAGTGTTAATCCTTTACACAAACATTCATAATGAGCAAACTACTTCTACACACCTAAGACCCTTTAGGAGCAAAAGCATGTTGTGAACACTTACACTCATTAGCTGGAAGGAGGCTGTACACAATTAGGTAGAGAAGTACAATGATGCTTACCTACCACTATGCAAAGTATGAAACAAACATGTTGCCCAACATCCCACATCCCATAAGAATCTCAAGAGGCACCAGACAAGGATACCCACTGTCTCCTATATTTTTTGTACTAACGCTGGAGCAATAGACAGCCAACCTGCATCAGGATCACACCACCTATGCCCTCAGAAAACATCTTGTAGCCTTATAGTATCACTACATGCAGACAACATGACGTTATACATACGGAACCCCCTTTTCAGTTTAAGCCCTATACTTAGGGAGTTTGATCACGTCCAGAGGGTTTTCTGGTGTCTCCATCAACTGGAACAAATAAGTTGTCTTCCCCCTAACGCCTGGTGTTAGAAAACTCATGCTAGAATTCCCTTTTACATGGTGCGATGGATCGTAAACTATTTGGGTATATTAATCAACCAAGACAAAAATACCATTGTCCGGGAAAATTACAGCTTGACCATATCTGGACTTGAAGATAAAATCACTAGATGGACAAGGCTCCCAGTGTCAATTGTGGGGTGCATCTTGCATTTCCATCCCACTAACCAAATCATTCTTCCAAACACTACATTCACTGGTGATTGTGCTGGTGTGAGTAGATAAACAACTGACGCTGAAATGGGAGACCCTTACACTACTACTTTTAAACCCGCAGGTGAACTTGTCAAATTAACCCCTTTTGACAAGAAAGATCCCTACTTTTAAACAATAAATAAGTCACCCCTAAGCAGTCTTTGTTGCCTACAAGGTAAGCTGTGTTGCATTTAAAAGTGGTACATAGAAAAATGCAAAAAGTTAGTGTTTGCATTTACCTACTTTGACTAACCCCCTCAAAAAGCTATTTCCAAAGGGCTATAGCTGTCCTAATACAAAGACTAAAAGTAAATACAGTAAATAAAATACACTATTTCTGCCAACTTTGGTTTGGGATAAGCTACAGGAATTATTCAACCACTATTTGTAATATTTATTAAAAATCCAATTCACTGGTGAATTTGAATTTTTGATAAATCTTTAGGAAAAGTAACTTTTAAAAAGTTATACTTTTTTTGCCTGAACCTCCAATAGGCTAAATAGCATTAGCCTTCCAGCAGCTGGCCCCTGTCAGAGTTTGCCCTTAATGAGGTGCCATATTTGGCAGAAAGCTATATCTTGGTCCAGAAAGTGTGCTTTTTGTGATTTGAAATACCTTCAGTAGTTTTTGAGAAATTAAGGTTTAAGATATACAGATATCTAGGGATGCAGAGGGTCCGCAGAGCTGACAGATCTCAAGATTAGATTTGATTGGCTGCCAAAAGATCAATAACAATGTGGCGGCAGCCATTTTAGGATTCAGGACTCAGTCCTCAGTCCTGGAAAAAAGGTTAAAAAAAAGATATAAGGGGGCATGGTAGGGATACCCTGCCCCCCCATGTCTTATGGGGAGTTCCAGAGGGACCCTCTCAGGGCCAAAACATTTTTTTTTACATTTTGCTTAGAATTCGCAGTGGGTCCGTGAAGCCTTGGCAAAATAAAAATAAAATAAAACGGACTCCTGCAGTTAATTTAAACCCCCCCGCCTCGAGGTAGGCCAAGTCTAGGGGGGGCACATTTGCATAATTAGGGGAGGGGTCAGATGGCACCCCTTCCCGAGCACTAGAAGGCACTGGGGACCTCATTCCCCGGGGCCTAGCTTAATTTAAATGGGATGGGGGTATGCAGCTCCCCTCCCCATACCTCTCTGACGCCCTTTGTACCCCATCTCCTAGGGTCGATTGAAAATTGAAAGGGAAGGGAACACACAGACTCCCCCCCAGCCTCATCTCCTGGGAGCAACATTATTTAAAAGGGGAAAGGGGCACACGGCCACTTCCCCAAGCCTCATAAGGTCCCAGACATGCTATTCCAAAATGTGGAAGGGCCAATGTCGTCCTCAAGCTTTGAAAGGCCCTGGGGACTCCATCCTCCATCAAATGTGTCTTTTGCAGGCCACTCCCAGGACACAGTATCCCTGCCCTCAAGAGTACGGGAGGGAAATAATTGTGCATACCAACCCGACGGGAGCTGCAAAAATGCACCCACCTGGTGGGAGCACATATTTTTTTCACTGCCTGCGCTCTTGCAGACAGAGAAACAGAGATTGCTTCTGCTCAGCAGGGGCATAGAAAAAACCTTTCTACCGCCGGACAGGAGCAATGCCAGCTCCTGCTGCAGCCAGGATGGGTGCATGCAGGGGAGTCGGTGGGGCCGCAGAGACCCTGGAGCTCCCCTGTGGCCCGCAACATTGTTTGTTGTGAATGTCCCATATGGGCACCCACATTAGGCCCTGGGGTCCCCGGGGCTGTACAGGCTCAGGGAAGGGACTGCACACCTTCTTCCCTCTTGAAATACAATACAGCCCCAAGAGATGGGCTCCCACCAGCACCTAGGATGGGTGCTGGCAGGGGAACCGGTGGAGCTGTGAGGTCCCAGGGGCTCCCACTGCGGCCCCCAATAAAAAAAAAACATATGGGTGTGAAACAGTATTTCTCCTGAGTCATTGAATACATGACCACAGGAGAGCTTACCATATTATTTAAAGCACTCCCGGCAGGAGCTCTATGCTCTTCAGGTAGAGTGTAGAGCACCCTTGTGGTCAGTTTGATGGTTGCACTTTGTGGCCTGAAAAATGTTTACCAATATTAAGATGTGTTGATGGTGTTGATTTAATAAAACGTTATTACATTTTTTAATGACAATCAATTTTTATTAAATATTGAAATGTATGAATTAATAATAATATACATTTCATTAAAATCAATGGTCATTTTCTGACAAAGACAATACATGTGCTTTATGTATGTTGATATTCTGACCTCTTTGTTACGCCATATGTGCCCACTTTTTATATTTTGGTTTTCTGAGCCTTTGGCAAAGTCAGTAGCACTGCCTTACTTAAAATGACACTCCTTATATTCAGACATGTGCTCCCACAGGAGTTTGGGCAGAAGGCCTTGCGCTCAATCCCCCCGCTGCGCATGGCTTGTGTGCAACATGGGAGGGGGTGTGGGCACCAGCAGGAGTTGGCCGCATGGCCAAAGGCTGTGGGCAGCATGGAGTTGCCTGCATGGAAGGTTTTAGACAGAGGGCCAAGTTGCAGGCCTCGCCCTGCGGCCTACCCCATGCCTTGGTGTGCGGATGGCATTATGTATGGTAATAAAATACTATTTTACGTTAATAAAAACCTAGAAATTCACAGAAAAAAACAAAGGTTAAAGGGACTTTAGAGTTAAGTGAAAAAGTCAGTTAAAACATTCCGTTTCAAACTAGCAAAACCACTGAAATTCGCCTGTTATAATTATCTCAAGTAACTATAACTCATGCCCTAAAGTAATTATAACTCGAGCCCTCACCATGCACTGCTAATTACCTCCCATATTACATCACTCATGGCATTTTCTATGGCATCATTGATAACATGACTGCAACATCTGAAATTACATCATTCATGACAACACTGGGCATGGTGGGGGCGCAAACTTTTTATTTATATATTTTTTTATTTTTTTCACAGAAAAAAATGTCAGTCATAGTGTTACATATTAAGCATGAAAAACACTGAAATACGCCAGTTATACTTCAGTGAGCTCATTTTAACTTGAACCTTGGACCTGCTCATGACCTCATATATTACTTCACTCATAACATATTCAGTGACATCACTGATGATATCACTGATGACGCAGTCCTGCAAGGCTCCTGCTGTACAAAAAATGTTATAAACAGGACCCTCTGATTAGCCGAGGGAGCTTTTTCTCCTATCTGCAATTTCAGGACCGTGGGACTGGGATGGGTCCTGTGGTATAGAGCGATCTGATTGGTTAATGGGAACTAAGAAGAAAATGTTGCGGATGCCATTACAAAACTCTAGGACTTGGTCCCCATGTCTTGAAAGTGTTTGAAAACAGGTTATAAGGGGAAGGGAAGGGACACCCGGACCCCCAGGCTCTTGTGGGAGGCTCCCAGGTGACATCCTGAGGGGCCAAAATCTTTCCGTGGTACTCCTGCTGGACTGAGGACAGACCTCCCATGAGGTTCCCGGTACTACAGCATGTGCTGCCACTTAAGCTTTCCATACATGGTACCACAGTACCATGCAAGCTTGGAAAAGATTGCACGGTGCCATGATAACATGAGGGGTGAAGCTTCAGAAGGCAGCTACCGAGGGAGTACTACAGTACATACACAAAAATGTAAAAAAATAAAATGTGGTTTGGGTGTTAGCTGTGTATAGATGTCCACAGTGTTGGGTTCAGGGCTTGCCAGAGGCCATGCTCAGCGGGGGTTGGCGGCCTACGGCAGGGTTTGGTCACGGGGCCTGGACTCCGACTGCATGCAGCGGGGGAGGGGGTTGAATATGTTGAAAATAAATTCACTGAAAGATTAAAATGATGTTCTAGTAAGGTATGGTAATAAGATCTCCGCTTATGTTTTTTTTAAAAACTGAAATTTACTGAAGAAACCAAAGGTTAAAGTGAAGGTATGGTAATGGTCTCTTAGCTTACATTAAAAAATGTATTGAAAAATTGAAAGATTAGAGTGATGTTATAGTTAAGTGCTGAAATAACATAGAAGCTAAAGTTTAAAAAACAAAAAAAACTTGAAATTCCTAGTCATGGTTTACTGAGCCAACTGTAAGTTGTGCCCCGACATGCACTGCGTATGACCTCACATATTGTTATATTACTCATGGCATGCTAAATGACATCATTGATAACATCACTGATGATGTCTCAAATAAAATCATTGATGACATCACTGATCACACAATCATTGTGAAACTGTCCTATAAGGTTTGAGTATTTCAATATGATACACCTGTGGACAATTTTATTCTGAATGGGATTGCCTTCTTAAAGACTTCACATGACACTCAAGTTTAGATCAAGAGGGTGATGGGTATACATTTGCCATTGAAAAGACGCCTTCTGTGAGGCCCCATGGACAACACTCCATTGTTTAGTAAAATACACTACACACATTCCTAAGATGGGCACAATGATATACAAACCTTTGAGCCATGCTTACAACACCAGTGTGAGATAAACCATCTGTCACTCTGACAAAGCTTGGAGATTTCTTAGACTTTACTCTTGATTCAGGAAGGACGAGTCTTCAAGTACTTTCTCAGCCAAAGGTAAGGGTGACCCCTTCCAATAGCCATGCCATGGTTACGATGATGCAGGGAAGCACCTAGCAGTTAGTGCCTTATGGAAGAAACCCCAAGGAGGAAAAAGCCAGTGTGGCAAAAAATCTCCAGAGATCTTAACGATGGCCTGAGGATGAGAGTCAAGGAGTGAAGTGAGGAGGAAAGCTGTGACGGGCAGCGGCCAGGATAGACAGGATCTAGTTGCAATTAGATGCTGGAGAAGAATACTGCAGGAAGAGCTGGAACTTAGGGAACAGGGAGAAGAACTGTAGAACTGAATAACCAGGAATCACAAGAGTGAGGAAACACCACATAGACTACTCAAAGCTTTGCAACCCAAGAGAAGTCAAAGCTCCTCCTCTTAAATAGCTGGATGAACAGGGAGTACAGAGGCACCATGTGGGAAAGCCATCTTGACTAACCCTGGGCGTAGTTTGCATAGTAGCACTTCACGTAGCTACGTGAAGTACATTTTGAACTACACACAGCTATGCAAATTGCGTAATGCATAGCTGTGTGCTTGACTGCACTGTACAATAATTGGCAAAGGCATCTTGCACAGTGCAAGTTAAGATAAAATAAGTCTCTCTGTCTTTATATGCTAAAATGCATATAGCATTTCACAAAAGTGAAATCAATAAATTAACAAGCAGTGAGAGAGGTGATGATTTTGGTATCCTCCCTAACCTAGGGAGAGAACCAAGCAGATGCCTTGCAAACAAAAAGCACATCTTTTGAACGATTCAGTGGTGGTCCCATCCTCTTAGGACCACCTCAAGCACAGTTATTGGCAAAAATACAATCCCAACCAAAGGCCCTGCAAAGCATTATGGGACGAGATTAGCAGTGGGCAGTGAATATTATAGTATCCAATATCAAAATAATTCTACAAAGAGCTGCAGTTCCACTAGTCGTTACTAGATGTCCCTCACGAGCCAAAAGCAAATAAAATCGTTTTGACATTGTAACGGTCCCCACCTGTGGGATAAATTGAACTGCATCCACCAGCATGCAACTCACCGAAGAGTGCATGCGCATTGGTAAAATTAATGGCTACAGTTATCCGTGACTTGTCATATTGCTACCCCATGAGGAAGAAGCAAGCAGCTTCGAAACGCGTCGGGGACTTTTGAAATACAGGCTTAATGTGCAGCTTCCTAATAAAGAAGTTTTGAAAACTTACTTGCTTATGGAGTGGCGTCCTTGAGATCGAGGAATCTTTTGGAGAAGATAGCACGCGGCAGCCTCAGCCGTGGAGGATGCACCGCCCGTTGGGAATGTGGTAACGGGACTGCTGGGGTGCACCTTTCAGCCCGGATAGCAGCGCAAGCAAGCCAGTGAAGGAAGCTGAACGTTACGCCTGGAGCCCACTGGAGGGCTGTTGAATTGTAAAGCCAAAAGCAAATAAAATCGTTTTGACATTGTAACGGTCCCCACCTGTGGGATAAATTGAACTGCATCCACCAGCATGCAACTCACCGAAGAGTGCATGCGCATTGGTAAAATTAATGGCTACAGTTATCCGTGACTTGTCATATTGCTACCCCATGAGAAAGAAGCAAGCAGCTTCGAAACGCGTCGGGGACTTTTGAAATACAGGCTTAATGTGCAGCTTCCTAATAAAGAAGTTTTGAAAACTTACTTGCTTATGGAGTGGCGTCCTTGAGATCGAGGAATCTTTTGGAGAAGATAGCACGCGGCAGCCTCAGCCGTGGAGGATGCACCGCCCGTTGGGAATGTGGTAACGGGACTGCTGGGGTGCACCTTTCAGCCCGGATAGCAGCGCAAGCAAGCCAGTGAAGGAAGCTGAACGTTACGCCTGGAGCCCACTGGAGGGCTGTTGAATTGTAAAGCCAAAAGCAAATAAAATCGTTTTGACATTGTAACGGTCCCCACCTGTGGGATAAATTGAACTGCATCCACCAGCATGCAACTCACCGAAGAGTGCATGCGCATTGGTAAAATTAATGGCTACAGTTATCCGTGACTTGTCATATTGCTACCCCATGAGGAAGAAGCAAGCAGCTTCGAAACGCGTCGGGGACTTTTGAAATACAGGCTTAATGTGCAGCTTCCTAATAAAGAAGTTTTGAAAACTTACTTGCTTATGGAGTGGCGTCCTTGAGATCGAGGAATCTTTTGGAGAATATATATATATATATATATATATAATATATATATTTATATATATATATATATCTATGCATATGTTTATATATATGTATATATAAATATATATGTAAATCACTATATCACTAGAATTTAATTGAAAAAAACAAAGGTCTGAGTGATGTTATAGTTAGGTGTTAAAATAACACAAAAACTAATGTTTAAAGACAAATAAACTACTCAAATTCACCAATTAGCTCACTGAGCTATCTATAACTTGCCCCCCTCCATGAACTGATTATCACCTCACATATGACATTACTCATGACATGTTACATGACATCATTGATGACATCACAATGACGTCTCAAATTAAGTCATTAATGACAAAACTGATGATATCACTGACAACATTATACTCATACACAGCATAGAGTTACCGACTGTACATGTATGGGTCAATAGCATGAAAATAATGCAAGCTCTGGAGTAAAGTTATATTGTGCACCTTTTACAAATCAGTAAAGTTTGGGGTGCAAGTATTACGCCATGTTAAACAAGGAAAAGGCTGACAGCACCTAATGTGGATTGCAGAGATATGTTTGAAAGTAGGTTGAGGTTTAAAGCCACAGCCTGTTCCAAAAAATCTTTGAGAAAGGCCAAAGCTTCTGTTGATAATTGATTATTCACAAGTCGATGTCTGGGCACATCTACATGTTAAATAGTTGTAATACAGTGTTATATATAAATTCTATGCAACAAGAACATTTATAAGGTGTGGATGTTTATTTCCAGAAATTCGCCCAAGATTTTGAGGCATTGCAGATTGTTGAATAATGTAGAATGAAGAGGTGTGCTCCTTAGAGATGATGTTGCACAGCTCCTGTGGTCGGAACCCCACCGATGCCTTCTTCAAACCAGGCCACAGGCAGGCGTGACACGCTCGTCTCTCTGCACACAGAGTGCAGGAAATCTCACAGCAGCACGGCAGGCCACTATATCCTCTGCCTCTACTTACCTCTCGGCCGCCAGCCCACCGGTATATATATATATATTACCTACTGGCGGTCGCCAGTAGGTAGTTATAGTTAGACCTAGTTTCCGTAGGCAAAGCGTTTTTTGTTTTCCCAATAACTTTGGCGCCGTTTGACGAATCTTCGCGAAATGTTCAAAACTAGTGATCAGCTCTGGTCAGCTCCTGTCTTGAAAGTTTCGGGGTGATTCGCCAAGCGGGGGCCGAGAAAAAAGGGGGGTCCCAAAACGCATTTTCCCCATGTTATTTTCCATAGGAAACTTTAGACACGGCTACAGTCCGAACAGGTGGTATCTCGAAAGCCCATGATCACCTTTAATAGGGCGAAATCTATGAGGGGCGACCTGGTAGTCAACAGTCCTGAAGGTAGCAAAACAGCCGGTTGGTTGAAAAGTGTCCCAGGCTTTCATAGATGTCTCAAATGTAAAGCGTGTAAGATTGGACGTAATGAGAAACAAGTGACGTCACCACTTTTGTACAGCCCATGGAAAATCAGACAGTTTCTGAACTGTAGAAGCGAATATGTTGTTTATATCTTGCAATGTACATGCCCAAAAATGTACGTAGGCAGTACCATTCATATGGTTCATATCCGCATTCTACAGCATTTACGGGCTGTCAAGAACAATGACAAGAACTATGTGGTGGCTCGCCACTTGAATGAAATACACAAAGGGAACATAGGTGCCCAAGAGACCTGTCGGTGTACGTGCGCTATATAAATACCTACGTAACATAACATAACATAACATGAGTTGTCCTACTTTGCAATTGACCAAGTCCCCAAACTTAAAAGAGGAGGGGATACAGAGGGTAGACTTCGTCAATTGGAGTCCAAGTACATTATGTTATTCAACACAAAAACGCCAAATGGACTAAACGTTGAGGAAGATCTGTATGTCCATTTATGTTAATCCAGTTATTCTTTTCTCAGATTTTAATAGCTGTATAGCAGAGTAACATTTTATGTTGGGTGAAGGCAGACGTCCAGTAGGGGAAACGTCAGCAATGAGAGTAATGATTAGAAAATTGTTAATGTTGAGTTGTGTTGTATCTATGAAGCTGGAAGTAAAGATAGATGTCTTGCAGTTAGAGGTTTTAAATATCTTCCAAACGGGGAACAGAAATATCAGTAAGGGTTTTTTTTTTTTTTTGATAATGTCGTGACTTTGGTATGTAAAGTGATGAAAGTAACTGGTCTTTTAGGATATATAACTAGTACTGTAATGCACTAGCACTTTGACTTGGAAGTTAATTTGCACTATTCATGAATGCCAGTACAACAGGACATGGGTTGCACTTGCACCAGACACTGGAATATTGGCAGATGTATGAATGTTTAATTGGTACTGTCATGCACTAGCACTTTATTGCGGAATTTTGCACTATTTGACCAAGAAACAATTTGGACCAAAGTGTATATAAATCTTAGGCACTGGTAGTTATCTAATTTTAAAATTTCTCTCCTTAGATCTTGGTATAGTATACCCAAAAGAAAATTGAAAAATGCCTCCAGGAAGATATTGAGAAATTGTATTTGCACATAAGATTGACATCCAAAACTTTCTGAAATTTGAGGGTTCGACAATTGGGATCTTCATGAGCATAACATTGTTCCTTATTGTATTTTAGTATTAAGCAGCTTTAAGTTGGGTTTTGGACTTTATTGAGTAATATATTGCATAGTAATTCATGACTTTTAATGAAAATGCGATGTATTTTGCATGATCAACTGAAGATAGAGTGATGCGCGCAATTCAATTGTACAGTGCCTCTGATGTGAGGTTGCAACATTGGCTTTCAGGCACTAGCCCATCAATGGACTTCTTAATGTGTGCACCTATATTTAAAGACACTCATGGAGTAATGAGGAAAGATAATGAACTCTTGCACTTTTTTCGTAATCCCAACGCTGTAAATAGTCAAACAATGAAATTTTAATTGCTAACTGTCTTTGATGAATCCGCATATAAATTCTACATTATGGAATTAATTATTAATGTTTTGCCCAGAGTATCGAGCACTTCAATGTAAATGCATAAACAAAACAAGTGACTGTAACTATTTTTGATGTGCCGATAGGAAAGTCTGTCTTCGTTATCCATTGAAAAGTTTCCGGTCATGTGATCGGGTCACTCTGCAGGTTTTTAATTTAAATGCGCGCTTAACATGGAGTGATCACTGTGTGATCAAGGCAGTTGATGCCGAAACGCGTCGCAGCGTAATTTCGGAATAAAGAATTTTATCTCCAGAAATCTCCCCGTGTCGGTGTCCGGTTTCGTGCTGTAAGGAATCGGATGTGGTGTTCATATATATATAATATATATATATATATTACCTGCTGGCGGTCGCCAGTAGGTAGTTATAGTTAGGACCTAGTTTCCATAGGAAAAGCATTTTTTGTTTTCCCATTAACTTTGGCGCCGTTTGACGAATCTTCGCGAAATTTTCAAAACTAGTGATCAGCTCCGGTCAGCTCCTGTCTTGAAAGTTTCGGGGTGATTCGCCAAGCGGGGTCCGAGAAAAAATGGGGGTCCCAAAACGCGTTTTCCCCATGTTATTTTCCATAGGAAATTTAGACACGGCTACAGCCCGAACTGCTGAACGGAATTACACCAAATTTGGCAAAAAGGTAGCCCTTGGTTCAGAAAGAGTCCTTTTTGTTGAATGGTGTAAATCCGTTCAGTAGTTCCTGAGAAATTCAAAAAATAAAAGGTGGATAATCAATTTTCCATAGGAAACTTTAGCCAAGGCTACAGCTTGAACTGTTGAACAGAATTACACCAAATTTGGCAAAAAGGTAGTGCTTGGTTCAGAAAGCGACCTTTTTTTTAAATGGTGTAAATCCGTTCAGTAGTTGCTGAGAAATTCAAAAAATAAAAGTTTCGATATCGAGGGACGCGGTGGATTCGCGAACCCTCCCGACCATGAGCTTCACTGTGATTGGCTGCCAACACTCCAAACCAGGAATTGTTGGCAGCCATCTTGTGATTCGGTAGAACTGAGTCACAAGAAAACAGTGAAACAAAGGTGAAAAACAAGACAAGGGGGCAGGGTAGAAACACCCTGACCCCCTAGGCCTGCTCAGGGGGTCCCACAAGGACCCCCAGGGCCAAAAAAAGCATTTTATTTTGTTTTAAATGGCAGAATTCACGTTGGGGTCGCGAATCCTGCCGTGAAAATTTAAAAAAAACGAAGCGCGGGCTTCCGCGCTTCGTTTTCAAAAAGCCCCCGGGTGGGCCAGGTCCCGGGGGCAAACACTTATTTATTTGCGGGGGCCTGTGGGGGCCCCCGCAGCCCCGGGGACCACCACCTCCCCGGGACTATGTAAATTAGGTGCGGGAGGGCGCGCGGCCCTCCCGCAGCCCCAGGGACCGCCACCCCCGGGGCTTGTTTTCAAATCTGTGGTGGGGCCTCCCAGGCCCCCCCAAGCCCCGGGGACCGCCACCCCCCGGGGCTCTTTTTTAAAAATAATTTTAAACATGTGTGGGGGGGCAAGAGCCCCCCCACACGCCCTGGGGCCCACCACCTCCCCGGGGCTCCAATTATTCAAAATTGGGGGTCCGTTATGGACCCCCGTGCCCCAGGGACCACCACCTCCCTGGGGCTTTTAAATGGAAGGAGGGGGGCCGCACGGCCCCCCTCCTGGAGCCCGTGATGGCCCTGGGGACCACCACCCCCAGGGCCGGCTCCTGCAGTGTCCCGGGGTGCCCACCCCGGGACACTGCTGTTTGCTATGGCAGGGCGGGAGCCGTGCGGCTCCCGCCCTGTCATAGCAAACTCTGCTTTGGATTTTGGAAGCGAGAGCAGGTTTTCTGCTCTCGCTTCCAAAATCCAAAGCAGATTGCTTTTCCACAAGGGGAGCTGCATGTCAGCAGCTCCCCGTGTGGAAAAGCAATGCCGGCTCCCGCAGGAGGCGGGGAGCCGGCGGGACCGTGGGTGCATTGGGGCTCCCCCCACGGTCCCATTCACAGAGGCCAGGCCCCGGGAGATGGGGTCCCCGGGGCCAGAAGTGGCCCGGGAGGGGGGCCACGCGGCCCCCCTCCCCGTTAATTAAAAAATGTTTTTAAAAAATAAGAGGCACAACCCCGGGGGATGGGGTCCCCGGGGCCAATAAAGGCCTCAAGAGGGGGGCCACGCAGCCCCCCTCCTTATAAAATATATATTTTTTAAAACAAAAAATTGTGGCCATGCCCCGGGGGATGGGGTCCCCGGGGCCGAAATTGGCCTCGGGAGGGGGGCCGCGCAGCCCCCTTCCCGTTTATTTTTTTTAAAGCGGGTCAGGCCCTGGGGGATGGGGTCCCCAGGGCCCCAAAAATTGTAAAAGAAGGGGGGCCACACAGCCCCCCTTCGACAATTTTTTTTTTTAAAAGCCGGCATCGCGCCGGAGGCCCCGCCCCCTCCCTGCAGCACTTAGCAAACGCACCCCCTGGCGCGTTGTAAGTTGGGGAATTAATTCCCCTTGAATACTGGGGGTCCCTGGGGGCCAACTAGCCCACCAGGTACCTCCAGTATGCGCCACACGGCTGCGTTGCAGAGAGGTGGTCTGAGGCCACGCCCCTTTTTACACCTCTCTGCAACGCAGCTCTGGGGACACTCAGGATTCAAGGGGACTTAATCTTCCAAGTTACAACGCGCCAAGGGGCAGAGCCTGATATGGCAAGTGTGCAAACGCGCCCCCTGGCGCGTTGTAACTTGGGGGATTAAGTCCCCTTCAATCCTGAGGGTCTCTGGGGGCCAACTAGCCCACCAGGTACCTCCAGTAAGCGCCACAGAGCTGCGTTGCGTTGCAGAGAGGTGTAAAAAGGGGCATGGCCTCAGACCACCTCTCTGTAATGCAACCCTGTGGCGCTTACTGGAGGTACCTGGTGGGCTAGTTGGGCCCCAGGGACCCTCAGGACTCAAGGGGAATTAATCTCCCAATTTACAATGCGCCAGGGGGCGCGTTTGCACAGTGGTGCAGGGAGGGGGCAGGGCCTAACAAAACAAGTGTGCAAATGTGCCCCCTGGTGCATTGTAAATTGGGGGATTAAGTCACCTTCAATCCTGAGGGTCTCTGAGGGCTAACTGTAGAAATAAAAACCTTCTTAGGGGTTCACTGATACATCTGGTCCTTAAGACCAACAAGGAAGAGATTGGCACAGAAGCTGTAATATCAAAAAACATGTTTTATTAACCTCAGATGAGGGAGATTGCATCTTACGTTACCCGCAGGCCACTGTAGGAGGCATTCTAATGAGTGCAGAGAACAGGGTCCTTATATATGTATTTGTTACATAGTCAGCATAAAATCAAGGGGAGGTCCTAGCACATACAAGCATGCTTATTGACTAATATGGGTATACAAAATTTGCTTTCTCCACAAAGTGGGAGGGGAGACTAAACTGCTTACATGAGTAAGAATAGCCTGACAGTTCTATACTAGGAGCAGGTGCATTCTACCAGCTAGGCCTCTCTGAGCATGTGCAAGACTCTGGAAGAGGGAGAAAGCACATGGCGAGCACATGGCTAACTAAAATGGCTGCCAAGTACAAAATGGCTTTCAGCTCATGCTAACAGCGATTCCTGCAATCTTTAACAGATGATCCTTTTAGCATGAGCTAAAGACATTCCCATGATCTAGTAGAGACATAGAAAATATTTTGCACATTTTCTTCTCATAAATTCATCAATATCCTATACTAGGTGGGCATTTACATTCTAAACATTTCATTAAGCAGGTATATACAAGGTATAAGCAGGAGTACAAAGTGAACAGAGCATTGGGTCATACAGGTAGCAAGAGAGAATAATGACTATTATCTCAAACAGAAATCTCAATATTTTCCAATCCTAAGCAGAAAGCAAATACCAAAACCATCTAGTCTAATTTTAAGTTTCAGGGCTCTGATGTATTTCAATGACTATTTATGTCAATTTCAAAATAGCCAACAGCACATACCTAATAAAAACATTTTCAATAGACTTTCTCAGTATTTTTTATGAGGGCTAAATTATCAATTAATATACTTAAGGAAAGAGTAAAGTAACATGCTCAGATGAACTTTTCTCGTGCAGAATAAACATTACTCTTAAAAAATATTAAAGCAATCAGACATATTATTACAAAACAATCCTGGCTCCGGGGGACCAGGAGGACCACACAGGGCCATAGGAATTAGGACAAGGAGCCGCAAAGGGCTGCTCCTCCAAAAAAAATGGGACGACCAAAGGGGTACATTACTAACAAAAAAAAGAGTCCTTGGGAATTTCTAGAACCAACAGCCAGAGGGGAGTCTTCTCCCTGTGTCCGTTTGAGCCTCACAGGCAGGCTCTTGTTGTTCCCACGGTGGAGCTGCACAACTCGCAACTCAAGAATCACAGAGAAGGAAAAGTCTTTCTTTCAGGATAGGGCAATCACCCCCCAGGGCAAATACCCTCAATGATCCTGTCCAGTGTCTCAGGCAGTGCACCAGTTTTCTTCACTTTAATCTAACAGGCACCAAGGGCACAGCACCTGTACCCTAAACTCAAGTCCTTCCCTAACTCCTGTATTGCACCTCTGGCGCACTGCTCTTTTGTTAGGGCCACAAATTGTACCCAGTGTGCTCGGGCATCTCTTGATCAACAAACAAAGGCGTAGACTTGCATTCACTTGGGACCAGGACTCAAAGGCCTGAAGCAACCCTTGTTTCAAAGGGGGTCACCTCAAGCAAAAGCCTCCTTGCCGTCCTTGTCGTTCTGTGACTCTCTCAGCTGGGCATCAAAAACTGGATCCACACAAAGATTTCTCCATCCTGATTTGTAACCCCGTCTTTCGCCCAAGACAGTGGCAGGGGTACACACTTCACGTCCCAGTGCTTCCGCCTTCACTGAGGTCCTAGTTGCCAGCAACGCCTATGCTGGTTCCTTTAACTTTGGTTTCAAACTGGAGTGGCGCTGACTCCCCAGGCTGGATCTGATGTCCGGGCCCCTCTGGCAATGGTTGTAAGGCAGCAAATATCTATTGGTGGACAGAACAAGAGGTCTTTAGACAAAGCACAGAAATAATCTAACAACAGAGAGGATAGTCTCAGAATACTCTCTTAGTCCTGGGGCGCCCCATACATTAGCAAGGCACCCAAGAGCCACTTCATCTATCTGAGAGTAGAAAACCCTGGACCTATTGGCAAGTATAAAAGGAACGTTTTGGTGAACTGACAAGAGTAATACATCACCCAATCCCAAACAGCCAAGGAAGTCTGTGTTCATTTACTAAATTCTGAGGAAAAGAGAAAAACAATACAGACATACTCCAAATACTTACATTGGTGTATTCCTATATTACCAATCTGAAGAACCCTCAAGAAAAAGGAAATGTTCTACACTTTTACTCATAGATTTTACATTACTTGTACAGGACTGCAGACACTTGTAAAATAATTTCTCTTACATGTTATGCTTAGGACCATGCTCTCATGTTATAGGTGCAGCAGGAAAATCTAAAACTGCTAATTTAACAGGGATTCTTATTGCAAAAAGAACTAAACTTCAACATAGTGAGTACATTTTCTCCAGCAGAACATGTTATGACAAACAAATTCCTATAAAACAATATTTTCCTTCAAAATGTTTGCTAAGGATCACATGAGCGCCTTTCCTGCATTGTACTTTTCACGATCTGGACTATGCAACATCATTTTCAAAAGGAAAAAAACCTATCTCCAGCTCTAATAAGGGCTGTCAGCTTATTGACAGAGACTAGCTAATAAAAAACTAGCAATGCCCTTGCAAAACTGTATAGAACATGAGAATAACATAAACAATAATAGTGTTGCCACCTGAGATTTTTGAACAGAAACCGCCACTATACAGTTCCCCTTAAAGATCAAATAAGGGAACATCAATCTGTTCTACTCATTCTTTCATACAGGATGGGCAGTAACATAGCTTATGTGTTTCATCTTTTTATTAATTCTAACAATTTTAAAACAGTATTACAGAATAGCCAATAACTATCACATGGCCATTTCCTAGACAGCTTAGACAGACTCAAAAAAAAGTGAGAAAAAGAAGAGAGAAAACATAATTTTGCCTACCCTTAATTTGTAGAGGAGCTAGCCTCCTTCCCCCATTTTGACAGTAGGAAAACCTGAAACAGGTTTTACTTCTGTCAACACTTTCAACCCCTATTTGTAGCAACTGGGCACAAACAAACCAATGTATCAATTTCTTGAGCAATTGTACTAGATTAACATGAGGGCGCATGAATGCAAACTAAAATCCATTTCCTCCTTATCGTAGCCCCTACACAGTATTCTTTAAACTAAAACCATTATTTTATATACCTGGCAGATCAATGCTCAACTGAGGGCTGTTTTCCTTCGTTTCATATGACTGCGCTAAACGTGTGTTTGCCAAAAATAGGAAGAAAAGCTTCTCTTCCTCTCTTTGCGCTATCATCTCGTCTTTCAAAAACTTTTCGAAGGTCGAAGTGTCCAAGCAAACATTACCCTTCACCCTGCTAAGTTGCTAAATGCAGAACTCCGACCTTTGACCCGTTCAGCAGCTGCTCATTTTGTTTGTGCAAGGCTTGCCATGCGGTTTTCGTAATGCAAAGCAACTCTGGAGAATCACAGCTAAAAGGCAGTCCTGTCCGGTGTGTTTGCCAGCAATTTAAAGGTAGGATAATAACGTCTGCTGGTTTCTGTATACTTATTTTCATTTATGTACAGTGTGTGGTGTGCAATCTAGTAATACAGAGGTCAGCTGTTTGTTTTATACTTGCATATACTTTATGGAAGCCTGAGAGCACGTTAAAACTGCCTTGAGTGGTAGAACTGCTTGTAAAATTGTGAATTTAGCTCAATTTCGACTTTGGTGGTAGGGGCACTTAAAAATGAATATCCTACAATATGTTTGCATAATAGGAACCCCCAGAGTGTTCTCTAGATAGCCCAGGAATGGGAAATCAGAAATGTATAAGATATACCCTTATAAAAATGAGTTTTGTACGGCTGGGTAAAGTGACATTTCACATTTAAGTTCCCTTCTTATTGCGGTACAGCACTGCTTAAATTCAACTTTGATACTAGGAATTCACAGTATGATGATTAGGCTTTATAAAGATGAAAAAACGAATTTAAAGCATTTATGTTTAACAATATATTTTTTTTCATATAATTATTATTATTTTTTTTTTAATCAAAACCAACCATTTTGATGATTCCACATTTGAAAAGCAAGCTTCATTCGTAGCCTATCATATTTAAACGCATTCATTCATAACCCTAAGCACAGAAGCCTTACTTGAAACATGAAAAGTCTGCGCCACTTTTTAAAAGGACAGTTATCATTTAACATCAGAACCACAGATGTACTTATGTAAAAAAGGCATTAAGAAAGGAAATCCCTACTTTCAATTTTGTTCTCTGTTATCCAAAATAATGAAACTGGTTTTTTTGAAACTTTTAAAATAATGCAGGCCCTTATACCAGTTTTACACTGACTTAAAATTTCGCTGACTCAGCATTCCTGTCTGTGGCCGTGATCAGGAATAGCCATATGCTATTTATGCAGCTGTTGTTTGTCAGCAGGCGTCAAATTTTCACGCCTTTCTCAGGAAAAAACCCCTTTATTATTTGAAATACCCTGACAGAGTTAAATCCCCATTTGCTGTGTCAAACAGTTTCTTTTCAGTTAGTCAGTTTAAACACAGCTGTTGGAAAGCTTTTTCTCGGGTGCTGAAAGAAAAGCATGTCACAGTCTATTTAAAAACTGAGGCATTTCAATGCAGTCAAATCTATCTTTCTATAATGTGTATTTAGTTCAGCAACGACCAAATTCACTCATATGATGTGCATGCCTTTTAATGTCTAATACAATGTATTTAAGGAAAATGCTGTAACATGTATTTTAGTCTATTGATTACAAAACACACAATTTCGTTTTTATTCCTCTGTATGAGGCCTATTTTAATCCTATTGAATATGAATTCTAATTTTATCTTTAGCATTGTGGCAATTTGCACACATGTACAGTGTCGTACTCTGTCAATTTAATAGTAACATGCAGCTGTTTAGCGTATGTTATATAATTCATTTCTGGATTTTTATTTAATATGTAAGTAACTAAATGACATTTTGCATAACAGAATGATGACAGCAAAAAACATAAACAAACTCATTGAGCTCATTCAGACAGTTACAGAAGGGGGTCATACACGCAGAGTACACAACACAGCGCGCTTAAAGCTAGACATTCTTTCACAAAGAGTACTCACACAAGTATTACCAATGTCAAACCACAAACCCCACATAGACATTTAAACACACATTTAACCCACAAATCAACACTTAGGACTGCTTACAAAGTGTACGCAAGACCAACCTATTTGTAAATACTAATTGTAAGTCATATTTACAAGAAGAGCTCTCACAAGTAGCCCAAAAAACTGTTCCATGGTCAAGAAGCCAAAATACACCAAATTCGCCAGTTTTGGCTGGTAGAACACTCAAAAAGCGCTCTGCATATCACCACTTATTAATGTTACTAAGTGCGCAGATCCGGATCCGTTTTATGTACATATTTAGTTCCATGGGGTACTTAGTCACCAAGGAAGAAATATCTTTTTACTATACGTAAACCTATTTAGGTATCCCCTCTGAGGGGAGTCAACTAAGTACTTACTAAATCCATATCGGTACCTCCAAAACAGCAACACTTTCAACAAAAGTGTGCTAGAAACAGGCATGCCAAAAATATTATAGCATATATAATATTATACTCCAAGTGACACTTAACACAATGTGTGCCGTTCAAGTTTTCAAAGTTAGAGAAAAATCTCCTCATTACCTGCCTATATGAATTGCAATGCATATATAATTACAAAACAAATTCCAAAATTGGCCAATCATACAAACAAAGCCACAGTAAGTGTTACTAAAACTACCTTACCAATCAAAGGCATCAAACCAACAGCAAGTGCCGCAAAACGGCTCTTACCAATCAAATGGTGTCCAGATTCCAACTGCCAAGTTCTGAGTGACCTAACGGTCGTTTTAAAATACTCACGCCAAAGAAGTTCTCAGTCGGGAGCGGCAAACACTTGGAGGATCAGATCAGGAAGACCAGAAATATACTGGGCTGGAAGACAAACAATCTCCGTGCGCAGGGTACCTCCTCAGTAGATTCCTGTCCTGTACTCCTCAGTAGATTCCTGTCTCCCTTCAAGACCACTCCCTTGGATAGCCGCTGCACCGATGAGGTCCACTTTCGGGCGCCATTTGTCGAAATAAAAACCTTCTTAGGGGTTCACTGATACATCTGGTCCTTAAGACCAACAAGGAAGAGATTGGCACAGAAGCTGTAATATCAAAAAACATGTTTTATTAACCTCAGATGAGGGAGATTGCATCTTACGGTACCCGCAGGCCACTGTAGGAGGCATTCTAATGAGTGCAGAGAACAGGGTCCTTATATATGTATTTGTTACATAGTCAGCATAAAATCAAGGGGAGGTCCTAGCACATACAAGCATGCTTATTGACTAATATGGGTATACAAAATTTGCTTGCTCCACAAAGTGGGAGGGAGACTAAACTGCTTACATGAGTAAGAATAGCCTGACAGTTCTATACTAGGAGCAGGTGCATTCTACCAGCTAGGCCTCTCTGAGCATGTGCAAGACTCTGGAAGAGGGAGAAAGCACATGGCGAGCACATGGCTAACTAAAATGGCTGCCAAGTACAAAATGGCTTTCAGCTCATGCTAACAGCGATTCCTGCAATCTTTAACAGAACTAGCCCACCAGGTACCTCCAGTAAGTGCCACAGAGCTGCGTTGCAGAGAGGTGGTCTGAGGCCACGCCCCTTTTTACACCACTCTGCAACGCAGCTCTGTGGCGCTTACTGGAGGTACCTGGTGGGTTAGTTGGCCCCCAGGGACCCTCAGGATTCAAGGGGACTTAATAAGGACGTTATAGATAGGAATAAGCATTTAAAAAACCTTTGAAATTCACTGAAAAAACCATAGGTTTCAGGTAAGTTATAGTTAGAAATTAGCATTTAAAAAACCTTAGAAATTCACTGGAAAAACAATAGGTTTTAGGGACGTTATAGTTAGTTGGACATTTCTCTTGTACAAAACCATAGAAATTCCCCCGTTATAGTTAGTTCAGCTAACTATAACTCGCGCCCCCGCAATGCACTGCTAATGACGTCACATATTACATCATTCATGACATGGTCAGTGACATCACAGTGACCCATTTTCACTAGCATCCGTAGATGTTAAAGATGACAAACTCCCTGATGAATTTGTGGCTAAATCCATTTTGTCTTGTTGTTTCAATTGGTCAAATTTCCTCGCATATGTAAATATGCGTCCTTCCTGATAATCTTCTTTATCCCTCTGAAATTTAGTTTGTTTACGTAACTGTACTGATTGTTCATGTTTTTCAATTTGATGTTCCAATTCCTGTTTAAATTTTACAAGATCCGAAGTTAATTCAATTTTTTCCAATTCTTTTTCTAGTTCCCTTAGTTGTGCTGTCGTTCTGTCCAACGCAATTGCGATGTGTTTAATCAAAATCTCCATAAGACCCATTGAAGAATTAAGGATATGTTCCCCCCATTCATGTAGCATATCATTGCTTGTGTCTTGATGATTCGGCATAAGGTTAATCCGTAATCCCCTGGGTACTCTTTTGACCTCTAGATATTTTTTTAGTGAAGTCACTTCCCACCATTTGTTTATTTCTTTTTTTGATAATCTTTCCCACGTTCTGAGTTTGCTTCTGATGTTAATATTACGTGGTACTCTTTCTACTCCATTTCCTGAGTCTGATACAATCGCTTCCTCGAAAAAGGTATTTATTATTTCATTTCTTTTTGCCTCTCTTTTCTCCATACTTGTACTGGTTGGAATTGGAGTTGCCCTTATTCTATTTCTTCCCGTTATTTTCAGCTTGATATCTAATTGCTTAATGTTGTATTCTTGTATTTTAATATTTTGAGATTTTAGTCTTTAACCCGTTTCCCTGTGTGACGCGCTTCTTTGAAATTCAACAGAAACAGTCCGGGGCACATTTGTTCGTGCCACTTATAGTTGCATGCGTCTTTACACTATGGGAAGTCAACCGGCCCTTGGAGAAAAGCTTCTCCAATACAATGTTGCAATAATTTCTCTCTCGCACTCACCTACTCGTAGGCTTTCGCTTTCGCCTCCGCCCTCAAGTTTTAAAACGAGGCCTATCATTCTGCCCCACAAATGAAATGGATATGGCTCAAACTCGGATAGACATATATAAATATGTTCGAAAATTAAAGCTGGCAAAAACCTTCCATGAAAATCCCAATTTGGCAGATTTCAAAAAATACAAAGACACGCTCACAATGGATCTCACAGTGGCTGATGCAGATCCGTTTGTGACACTAATGGAACTTGACATTGTGGGGAATGAACAGCCCAGAGACCTGGAAACATACTGCATCCAACTGGGGGAAGGAACCAGTGGCAAGAGACCAAAATCAAAGTATTACCCACAAATGCCAACTGGAAATAAAATCGAAATCTTCCATGAAGCAGTGATAAAAGATTTATACCAACTTAGAAACAAAAAGAAAAAGAAGTTCAATCTGACACTAGAAGAACGCAACGCCATTAAGACGCTAAAATCTGACAATAACATTGTAATAAAAATGGCGGATAAAGGTGGAAACATTATCATTTTGGATAAGGATTTCTATGTAGAAGAAGCCTATTCACAGTTAAATGATACGAGGTATTATGAAAAGCTTAAAGAAAATCCAACATCGCGATATAAAGAAAATCTGGACAAAAAACTAAAACAATAGTGGGAAAAGAAATTAATTGATAACGATGAAATAAGTACCTTACGACCGATCATCCTGTCACTGCAACAATGTACTTTCTCCCAAAAATACATAAAAACCCCATAAAACCACCAGGGAGGCCAATCGTTTCAGCAAATGGGTCACTTTTGGAACCAATTGCCAATTTTGTGGATGGATATCTATTGCCATATGTTAAGGGTTTAACATCATACCTCAGAGATACAAGCGACCTTCTTAGAAATGTACAAGGGTTAAATTGGGAACCCACCTACAAATTGATAACCATGGATGTAATTGGGTTATATACCAACATTGAAAATACTTTTGGAATGGCAGCTTGCCAATACTTTTTAAAGGATCGCAATATTCAATTTGCCAACCACAATGCTATGATAATGGAGATGATTAGCTTATGTTTGACTCAAAACATCTTTATGTTTGGAGATGATATTTTTTTACAAAAGGATGGGACAGCGATGGGGTTTTCTTTTAGTCCCAGTTATGCGTGTTTGACAATGGGTTGGTGGGAACAAAAGGTGGCATGGAACTCAAATAATGACCTACATGTTGAAAAAATAATATCTTGGCTGAGATATATAGACGATCTTTTAATCATTTGGGATGGTTCCATGGAAGAATTTAAAATCTACTTCGATATCCTCAATAATACAAACACCAACCTACACTTCACGTACAACATTAGTGAAACCCGAGTGGTATTCCTGGACACTGAAATCTACATTAGGGAAAACAAAGTACATACTACTCTACACCGTAAGGCAACAGCGACCAATGCAACACTGCATGCAGAAAGTTTCCATCAAACCTCATTAATCAGAAACATACCATATGGTGAATTATTGAGGATAAGACGGATATGCTCTGAAGAAAATGAATGGAAAAAACATAGCAAACAATCAATGCTCAGATTCAGAAACAGAAAGTACAACAAAAATGTATTAAAAGATTGCCTCGAAAGAACAGAAAAACAACCAAGATCAGAGATCATAAAACAGAAATTGCCCCAAATAAACAATGATCAGGATGCTATAAGATTAATTACAACATTCTCAACGGAGTCAAAACAAATTGAAAATATCCTTCGAAAAAATTGGAGCATTTTATGTTTGGATAGAACTATGAGGAATATTGTTGGTAGTCACCCAAAAATTACATATAGGAGAGCAAAAAATCTAAAAGATGAACTAGTCCACAGTCATTTCAACATGAGAAAACAACAAAAAACTTGGATAAATGTTAAGGGTTTTTTCAAATGCTCAACGTGTAAAGTGTGTCAAATTGCACAAAATACGAAGGAAATCACAATGGCAAACCGGAAGAAATGGAGAATTAATCAATTAATCAACTGTAAAAGTCAGTTTGTGGTTTACATCATTGAGTGTCCCTGCAAACTGAAATATGTAGGGAGCACGGTTTGTGAACTTAAAAACGAATACTGGAGCATGTAAGAGCCACGGTTAATAAGGATCGTGGTTATGCCGTGGCTGAACATATGGAAAAGTATCATGATGGGGACTGGAAAAAACTAAAATTCTACGCAGTAGAAATGGTTGAATGCCATGTGAGAGGTGGCAATCGAGAAAAAAAAACCTGAGACAAAGGGAATCACGTCACATTTTATCTTTCAGAACCCTGGCCCCCTTTGGCCTCAATAAGGATGAAGAGATGTACTCACATCTTTAACAACATCAAACATGGAAATGACACTGTTTGTAAAGAATCTGTACAATCGTGAAATTCTTAAATCTGGAAACAGATTTTGAAATTATGCAATTTCTCAAATATTATTATTTAGGGCCCTCTTTATCTCATAACATAATAATTTTTGGTCATAGAAAATTCTTTTTATGAAATGAAAATATCAGATATTTGGTTTTTAACAATAGTTGCATGTTACTAGTTATAAAAATAGGTAATTTTGAAGTAAGCCACCAATGTTGTTAACTCACGTCCTCGAAAGCCCACTAGAGGGCAAAATATTTTCATTTGGGTAATGTACCTGAATAGAATTGAGAAAGGATGATTGGGGGAGGCAAGATATAACCAAATGAATGGGTTGGTGCCAAAGTAAAAACTTAATAGATTGGTTTAATTACACATTGGAAAACTGTAACAGGCATGGCACTCACTAGTTTCACTGTATTTTAGATACATTAATTTTATTTCGTTTAATTCACAAAGTCACTTATTTAAAACTCACTATAAAAATGTAAAAGACTACATCTACCAGAATGTCAAGCGTTGTATAGAACAGGATGTGACATAATGTCAGGTGATTAATTTAAATGGAGTAGCAATTGAAGCGTTGGTTACCCGTGAGCAAGGTCTGAGGGCAGACTGAAACGCGTAGGTTTTTTTTCTACTGGTTGGAGAATGTTGCCGCTTTAATAAAATCCAAGAGCGTGCTACAAAACACCCGTGAGTGCGAGTGGTCTTTTCCTCAAAAGGGAATCCTTGGTGATATATATATATATATATATATATATATATATATATATATATATATATATATATCCAAGGGTTCTTCACCAATTACAGCCCCCCCAATCCAAGGGCATGGAAGAAAACAGCACAGCCAGGTCACTGCTGGTTAAAAGTAAGTCCTTTTTATTTTCATTTCAAGCCACCGACAGTGCAAAGAGAGACCTACGCGTTTCGGCCTGAGCCTTCAACAGGGTCATCATATATACATAAATATATATATTTTGTAGTGCACAAAATGCAGTTGTAAAAGCCCATAAATCACAGTGAACACTGAAATATGGGAAACACTGAAATATTTCACTTTAGCATGTGAAATATGGATTTCATTATCATAATGACTAAACTACTCAGTAGAGATTCACTGTTGTCGGGACCATTTGAGTTATGTGCCATGGTGGTCCAAAGTATGTGACAAGATTATTTAAATCATGTGGCAAAAAAGGCAATAATGCAGAATATTATTTTCATAGTGTTCTATATTCCTATGCAAGACAATTTTTTTAACCTACTCCTAAGCCTTTTTTCATACTGCTAGTTTTTCTAAAAGGTTGATTACTAATATATATAATTTATATTATTGTACTATGTATTATGATTGTAAGTTTTGATGTGTATTAAAATTAATACTTAATATGTATTACATTGTTTTATTAAATCAATCAAACAATCAATCAAGTGGATTTATATAGCGCGGCTAATCAACCTAGAAGGTTTCCAGGCGCTTGAGTGTCATGATGGTTCAGGTGATTCAGTCGAACAGCCAGGTCTTGAGTGCTCTCCAGAATTCCAGTAGAGAGGTGAAGGTCCGTAATTGCAGAGGGAGGTTGTTCCAGGTTTTCGCCGTGAGGTAGGAAAAGGGGCATCCTCTGCTGTTGCTTCGGGGATGCGGGTAGTGTGGACGAGTGAGAGGGAGGTGGAGCGTAGTTGTCTGGTAGGGTGGTGGAAACTCAAGCGATGGTTGATGTAGGCTGGTCCTTGGTTGTGCACTGCTTTGTAGGCGTGGATCATCAGCTTGAATTGGCATCTCTTCTGTATAGGGAGCTGGTGGAGTTTTCTGAGGTGGGGGGTGATGTGGGTCCATCTGGGGAGGTCGAGGATGAGTTCTGTATTGTCTGAAGTCTCTGCAGGAAGTGTGTTGTGATCCCACTGAAGAGTGTATTGTCATAGTCTAATCGGCTGGTGATTAGGGCCTGAATGACTGTGCAGCTGGTGTTTGGGGGAGCTATTTGAAGACTTTACGTAACATGTGAAGTGTGCAAAAGTAGGCAGAGGTGACTGCATTCATCTGGGATTCATGGTCAGTTTGCTGTCCTGGATTATGCTGAGGTTTCTGACGGTCAGTTTGAGGGATGGTCCTAGTTCCAAGGGCCACCAGGAGTCGTTCCAAGGGATAGTGTTGTTGCCAAAGATCAGCATTTCATCCATATTGAGCTTCAGGCAGTTGTCCTTCATCAAGTTAGCGACGCTCGTCATGCACCTGTGGAAGTTGGCTCTTGTGTTGGTGCGATCTTCTGACAGCGAGAGGATGAGCTGGGTGTCTTCTGCGTAGGAAATGCTGTTTTAGTTCATGAGAACTGACAATGTTCTGCGTAGGAAATGCTGTTTTAGTTTGTGGGAACTGACAATGTTCTGCGTAGGAAATGCTGTTTTAGTTCGTGGGAACTGACAATGTTAGCCAAGGGCGTCATGTAGGTATTAAAGAGGGTGGGACTGAAGTAGGATCCTTGAGGGACACAGAAGATGATGTCCTTGGGTTCGGAGGTGAATGAAGGTAGGCAGAGGAGGGCGTTTTCTTGAATACTGATGTGATACAGTCTTCAATTTAATACCGTCTGTACTTATCTGCTGGTAATTTCCTTTGAGATGTAGTGACTCCGGGCAAAATTGCTCAAAAACTTACCTGTGATGTAGTGACTTGCAATGACATGGCATTACAGCCCTCCATGTGTCAGGGCTGCACTTGAATATATATATATATATCTTTCGGCTTTGGTCCCAAAAAGCAGACGGATTTGGGCGCTCTTTCAATTTTGTGGTGGTGCGTTTTCACCGTCATGGCCACAACGGTTAATATTTCTCCGATTTCATTACCATCCGGCGGCAAAGATTGAGACGCACTCTCAGGGGATTTTGAACACTACTACAGCCCGAACCACTGAACGGAATTACACCAAATTTGGCAGGAAGCTAGATCTTGGTCCAGAAAGAGTGCTTTTTGTAATGTGGTTTAAATCTGTTCAGTAGTCTTTGAGTTATTAAAGAAAAAAAGATTTGAGTATATCTAGGGACGCAGTCCACGTGCCAACAGCAATGCCATGATTGGCTGACCGCAACCTAGGGGAAAAGTTGCAGCTGCCATTTTGTGATTCGTGACTCGGTTCCTGGGTTCTATGGTTCCTGGGTTCCAGGATGAGACACGATGATGAAGCATGCCACAATTAAAGGATATGAGGGACTGAAAAAAATAAGAACGGTTTCTAGAGGTGTGGCGCAGCGCCCATAGCGGCTGACTCCAGAGCACGGGGTTCACGGTTCTATCCCTGGCACCGGCGGCAGCTCAGCATCATATGACTCTGGCCAAAAGCTCACTTAGTCTCACCGACGGCCCCCAGCACCTTGAAACGCTTAAGGGGGTGATATGTGCATGCTTTACAGATAGGAATTATTATTATTAGGTTTTTCATTCATTGCCTTCCGTTGGATGGTGTGATTTGATAAGAAGGGTTATAGGACAGCTTTAGGTGTGTTGCACTTTATAAAACATCCTACTAAATAAAGAACAAAATAAATAAATAAATTAAAACCAACAGACTCTGCTCACCCTCTTCTGGATTTCCCCCAAAAACATATGGCCTCATCCCTAGTCCTACAGAAATCACAATTCAGGAGCAAATTGGAGTTTGCACCCGTATTGCGATTCTAAGTTGTATGAAAATGACCGTGCGCTGCTATCTTTCCACACAGAACTTTTGTGCATCAGCACGCGGAACAGGGGAAAGTAAGCGGTATTACCGTGATAACACACCCAACCCCCACCCCATTCAAAGGTGTGGAACTCAGAATTATGTGGTAATACGGCACCAAAACACAGCTGCTCAAAACTCCCATACCTATCTATATTAAAGCAATATGCACAAGCAAAGCTGGCCTATGCGCCTTGCCTTTCTGAAACACCAACTACGCAATTCTCCCACTCTCTATAGATCTGCAAGCCATCTTCCCTTGCAGAAAGCTCTAAACATCATGCTGCTCCCCTAAGCATCAGGCCTAGTCACGCACATGATTTCTAATCCGGGCCTAGCCGCGCGCATTACCACTAATCCACGCCTAGTCACGCACATGAATGACTACCGTGCTTACTGTAACTCCGACTCAGCGGCGCACGCGCCTGACAAGAGGCTACTTCAGTCGACTTCATTTTCATTTTCACTTGACCTGGGAGGCTGTTGGCGGGAAGAAACAGATCCATTTATCTCACGTTTTTACGAAGTAAAGGGTAAAAACGAACTGCAGAGCCGATGAATGAATGAAAACCATTGAAAAAAATTGCCAACGCACTTCTCCGGCCAGGGGTCATAAAAATAAGCTCAGTGTGCGCATTCAGGCACCTACAGCTGCCTAGAAATCAAAGCGTCCCGGCCTTGGCACGGAAGAGAGGGCATGAGAGAACGGCAGAGGCTGTGAAAAGCAGGCGGCTGCATGGGCACCGTTTGGAGAAATATTTCCATCTACCCCCACCACAAAAAAGCAGCGAAAGGGAGGAATAAGCCGGTGCCGGGGACAAAAGAGCCCATTCATACCCGACTTTGGCCAAATAAAAACCTTCAAAGCAGACGCAGCCCTGTTTCTTTTTTTTCTGCACACAGTTTATTTTTATACCGTTTCTTTTACTATTTCTGTCCCTCTGCTGTTTTTATTTCTTCCTTCCATTCATCCCTTTTCTTTACCTGTTATTTTGTCCCTTTTTTTCTTGTTAAAATATCGGTTTTTTGAGTGACGTCACCTCTGCCTCTCTGACAGCTTGGCACACTCACAGCCAACTCCCGGAATGGCTGGTGAAGGCGGATGCAGAGGGAAACTTTCACAGAAGTGGCTTTTAGTTTAGACAAGTAACTGCCACCCTAAGGTGGGCCCACCCTGCTAGCAACATATGTCTACGTTTGCCCGCTATGGACATTCTAGTTGACCAGTTAGAAATGGTTTGTTTGGAGTGGATCCAGTTAACAGCACACAAAGTTTTGACCTTTCAATGATGGCGGCCATTCCACTTGATTCCAGCTCGTTTTTGTTGTGTTTTATGGTTTATGTTGAATTCAGTGTATGTATTAATTATTACAATTTCTCCTATTTTCGGGCTTACCACTTAGGGCCCAATTGAGCAAGACATGAAATGAAATGGGATTCAAGACCGTCCCTTAAACACAAAGATTAGCTTTACCAAAAAGAAACAAGTAAAAGAATTGATGCGAGACAACAAGATAAAACGTCAGTCGAAACATTACATGTGAAGTTCATGCAAATATTGCAAACCAAAACAAGGTCCCAGCAATGACACATGCAGAAACACCATAAGAATACGTTGTCAAAAAGCGTGCCCATCAACACAGCTATGCATGGTTATTGGCAGACCAACAGGTTGACTGACCGAAAGGTTATGGAGACAGAACCCCTCACTAGCACACCCGTCACTCCTTAGATCTGAAAGGCTCTCCTACATCTTTAGGGAGAAAGCCACGTTCGTTTGCAATCAATTTGACCGTGCCAAGACTAGACCAAGGGAGCTTTTCAACATAAGAAAACAACAAACCACCCTGACCTCCCAACTTGAAACAATAGCCACCAATTAACGATGTGAAGAAATAGCCAACTTCTACACTGACAAAGTTACAAAAATTGAACAATCTATTATCCACAACACAAGTCAGACTTCCCAGCCCACCTGCCCCATTAACACACAAGCCACCACAAAAACTCTCCCACAATATTCAACTAAGGAACGGTGTGCCCCAAAGATAATTAAAGTCGATAATGATATCCTACAACTGAAAAACAATCCTGACTAGACTGATTTCAAACCTATGACAGAAGGAGGAGTCTTCAAAATAATCATGAACTTGAAGCCCACTTCCCACACTTCTGACCCACTACCCTCCACCCTAGTAAAAAATGTCAACCACATCATCTCTCCATTTAGAACCAAAATCATCAATGCCTCTCTCCCTTCAGGCTGCATACCCGACTCCCTCCCACAAGGTCAAGTCACACCCATTATAAAAAAAAATAGGAGTGAACATGTCACTAACCCTGGGCGGTGAACTACGCTCCGCTCGCGGAGTTTGCGAAGTTTGCTGCACTCCGCGTAGCGGACATTTTTGCTCGCTCGCGTTCCTCAACGTCAAGTTGGCGAGCGAGCAAAATCAACATCCCGGCGAGATGTTTCCTCGTTCGCGATCGGCAACATCAAGTTGGCGAGCGAGAGCGTGGAAAATAAACCTCCCAGCGAGATTTCTCAACGCGGGGGGGTCAGGTTTCTCATTGCGAGTGGTCGCGTATGCTCACGACCGCTCGCGATGAGAAACTGACCGTTCGCGTTGAGAAAGCTGCAGCTTGAGTAAAAATATACTCAAGTGGCAGAAAACGACCGCTTGCACTGTGCATGATGCCGTTTGCAATAATTGCACAGTGCGGACAAGCATACGGCACTGTGCAATCACCGCGAACAGCATTTTCCTACCGCACTACGCTGCTCGCGTAGCGCGGCGGAGTTGTTTTACCACTTTGCGTAGCGTCACGTAGCGTCGCGTGGCGCAACTCCGCGAACTACGCCCACCCTTACCTGTCACTAACCTTCCTTTCCTAACTAAGACCTACTACAACTCAACCAACACATAGAGGAATTCAACCTCCACGCCACATTCCAATCAAGATTCAGGAAAGGCTGTAGACCTGAAACTGTGATGCTCAATATATCAGATGACATTTATAGATCCTTAGATGAAGGCCACTCCTGGTTCCTAATCCTTCTCAAATTATCAGCGGCATTTGATACAGTAAATCATCAAGCTTTACTTGAGACACTCAAGAACCACACTGGTATCAAAGGCACAGTCCTGAGAAGGTTACGTCCTATCTGCAACATCGATCTCAACAAATAAAAATCAACAATTGTCTCTCGAGGCCTACTCCAGTTCTACAAGGTGTACCACGAGGCACAATCCTCTCTCCAGCCTTATTCAATCTCTTCATGGGACACCTCACAGTTATTCTAAATCAATCAGGGATCAAATATCACCTATATGCTGACGACACACAACTCTACTACAAAATAACATCACCCAGAGACATCTGTCATCTAAATACCACACAAATAAGATACAAACCTGGTTAAACTCCAATCACCTAAAGCTGAACCCCAACAAGACTGAACTACTACTCCTCTCCCCAAAAAATAATCCTCTACCAATCCAATAATGGGTCTAGACTTTGGACACAGTAAACTGTCCTCTTTCACTTTTGAACATGGTAAAGTCACTGGGTATCACCCTGGACAAAAACATGTCTATGAAAGGACACATCAACAATTCAGCCAAAGGGGCACTCTATGCCCTAAAACATCTCAAGAAAATCAAACGGGTTATCCCACCTGAAGATCTAAAGAATCTTCAGAATGTCCTCTCGATAATGTCTGATTACAGCAATGCCATAATCACCTCAACCCCCAAAATGTTCCTTGCTCCTCTAAGAACGACTCCTAATGCAGCCACTAGGCTCCTCACAGGTACCACAAGATTTTACCACATCTCACCTGCTCTCAAGAGTCTCAATTGGCTCCCAATAAAAGGCAGATGTATCTTAAAGACAGCTTGTTTCACCCGCAAAGCCCTTCACAATACAAACCCGAAATATTTAGAAAACAAACTATAGAGAGCGGGTAGAGATCAGGCCCTAAGAAGCTCTAACTCACTCCTTCTCATTCCTCTAAAACTGAAGAAAAAACATTCTAGAAACGTTCATTCTCACGCAATGCTCCATGGATTTGGAACTCTCTTCCTAAAGGCCTCCGCTGTAATCCTTCCTATACTTGTTTCAAGCGGAACCTCAAACCCCAACTAGCATCCTTCTGCACAGTCCCAGGAACTCCTACTAGCCCCTCCCTGGTGAACCTAACTCGTGAACCCCCTCCTGGGTTGCCGCCTTTTGGCATTACCTGTGTTCGGTTCCTCTCCCTGTACTGCCCGCTCCCGATTAGGTATTGCCCATTGCATCGGCAACGCTTGGCCCTCCCCGGCAGCCTATCAGCCCATCCTCCCATGATGGCTGGGTCTGACCTGATTGCAACAGGGTGCAACTCTTTCACCATCGCTTACCCTCCCAACCTTTCCAAGTCCGCTGTTAAATCCTTCAAACATTCCCTCCTGAGACTCTGATCTCTGACCTGTACTTCAACACCGACAGGGGCATCATTACCAATGACCTTATTTTCTATACTAGAAAAACAGCACTATGGCGCACTACCATATTTAACCTACTTAGCGTACACAATTCCATGAACATTCCTTATGGTGCCAAACTCACGATCATGCCTTCCCAAAACCTTAAAGCCGACCTTACCATTACCTTTTACAAAAACAGCATCGTCATAATCCAAGCACCAGACATGGATCTCAATAAATTCGCTGACTTCTTCTCCATCCTCAAGAAACAAGTACTTCATTCCTCCACGCAGCCCCTGGGCCTGCCGTCGCCTCCCGACTCCTGTCGCAGCGCCGGCTCACTCAACTCTAAATCCAAGGGTAAGGGCCTCCCATCTAGACCTACTAATGCTGCTGCCACTCCCCCTTCCACCCCCTCTCTCCCTCCTATAAGACGGGTTAGCGCGAGTCTCCCAATGTGTTCCCCAATCAGATCAAATCCAGAGACAGTATCTCCCCTAGTGCTGTTAGAGAACTTCCCTCCACTCCTCCCCGACCTCTAGCATCTGTCAAATAGACAACGCCGCCGCCCCCGGCTCCTATCCTCGCTCCTCGCCTTCTCGCTTAGTAACTAACAATCACCTCACCCTCAGCTCACCTAACTTTCCCCTCAACAGTCCCGGAACCACCCCACTGAGCTTGCCTAGCCCTCCTCTCTCCCCTCCTCCCAGTAACCAAGCCGTAGGGGGGTCGAGCTCCCCCGCCTGGCTTTCCGCTCATGCCGCCAGACCCTGTCCTGACCCTCAGGTCCCCTGTCCGCAAGTACAGCCTGCACCTTTGGACTTTGAAACCTGAACACCAGAGCATCCATCATAGTTCAGAGAATCCAGAAATCCTTATTAGATTTGAAGAACATCCTTCTCCTCACTGAATACTCTATCGCCACCCTCAAGCCCTCCCATAACTCAGTCCTTCCCCCGCTCACCATACCCACCCTCCAACCCATGCCGCTGGCCAGCAGACACCTTCGCCCTCGCAAACATCCCAACTACCTCTCGGAGGAGGAAACTCTAGCCCTCCTCTCATCCTACATGACCTCCCCCAGCTCCCCCTGTCCTCCTGACAAGAAAGTCGATTACCTGATTCCCACTGTCTCAATCAACACCAATAGATCATCATCTCTCCGTAATAGAGGAGTAAACAGCAACAACTTAACACAAGTACCCCTATCCTCCCCTTCTTACAACATTTGTCCCGATGCTCCACTCTCTGGCCTCCTTCTTAATTGCCGTTCAGCTGTGAGACACGCCTCTGCCATCGCCGCCCTCATCCTAAGCCATAAAACTGATGTAGCTAACCTAACCGAGTCTTGGCTCAATTAATCTTCATCTCCTTACCTTGATTTACTGGTCCCGCCAAATTATAACATTGTTAGGCTTGATAGACAAATAAAAAAAGGGGGAGGCATTGCATGCATCTACCGCTCAGACCTCCTTGTCACAGAACTCCATGCAGACCCCACGGACTCCTGCGAATATCTTGCTCTCTCCATTTGTAACAACACTACTCAGTTATGCAAATTGCACATCTTCTTCCACCGCCCCAGGCAAGAACAACACATTCATGGATCTCCTCATGGAAATCATTACCGCTAAGGTCTCCCCCCACTCCAATGACATTTTTCTCGGTGACTTTAATCTGCACTGGAATGATCCCAATGACTCCCAGGTCAACGCTGTCAAAGTCTTCCTCGCTGACCAATCACTCACCCAGGCCTGCACCCTTCCAACCCACTCGAAAGGCGCCACGTTGGATTGGATCATCGCTAAGGCATGGGCGGTCAGGCTGAATTCAATAGATCCATGCGACTGGTCAGACCACCATGCCATCACCTTCCTAATACCTGACTACCGCATGAAAAGACCTGGGCAACCGGTGAAACCGAAACGCTGGCTCATGGACACTAAGAGCCTTGACCTCGAGAAGTTGACTGCTGGCTGAGAGAATGACCTACACCCCCCCACAAATCTATCTAAGGTCAATGACCTCACAGAGCATTACAACTTGACTATGTCCAACATAATGGATGATCTGGCCCCATTAAAGCTCAAAAGGTCCCAAATCAAAGACAAAAACCCCTGGTTCAGCGGACCCCTCAATAGCGAAAGGAGAGCTCTCCGACTTACAGAAAGAAACTGGAGACAGCACCCCTCAGCCTCCCAACTTAAACTTCTCCGTCAGGCCAGAAATACTTACAACAAGAACATCCTCATATCGAAAAAAGTTCTTCAGATCAGAACTGGAAAACGCCAAGAACAGACCCCGCAAGCTATTTGAAATATTCAAACTTCAATCAAAGAAACTTTCTAAGTCATCCAAAGAAACTACAAAATCCCTAATAACCTGTGATGAGTTCTCCTCCTTCTTTACAACCAAAATTAACTCTCTAGGTAACAAACTTAATGCCACCTCAAACTTCCCTCCTCCTCTTACCGGGACCCATCTCTCCTCTCTTCCCCCCCAGGCAACACCCAAAAATCAAGCTCACTGGTCCAACTTCGAACTATATGATGACCTTTCCATCTCGAAAATTCTATCCTCCTTAAAACCGAATACCCACTTCAACGACCCTCTCCCCGCCAACTGCCTGGCAGCGACCTCCCTATTCATCGTTCCCATTTGGACTACAATTATCAACGCTTCCCTTCTTCAAGGGTCCATACCTGACTCCCTGAAAACCGGGCAAGTCATCCCCATCCTAAAAAAACCCACTCTGAATCCGGCAATTCCAGACAGCTTCAGACCAATTTCCAATATTCCTCTTCTTGCGAAAGTCCTGGAGAAATGTGTGCAGCTACAACTAAGCCAACATATCGCTAATTTCAACTTGCTTGACGAATTCCAATCTGGGTTCAGGCCTGGACATAGCACTGAAACTACTATTCTTCACATTGTAGATGATGCTCTCCAAGCCCTTGACCAAGGCAAAACCTGTCTCTTGATCCTACTGGATCTTTCATCGGCATTCAACACAGTCAACCACGAGAAACTTCTTGAACGTCTCGAACACAGGATGGGTCTAGGAGGTACCATCATCAAATGGTTTGGTTCCTTCCTCCAGAACCGCACCCAGAGATTCTTAGTCAACAGCAACCTATCTGCTCCTTCCCCGATATCAATCAGTGTCCCTCAAGGCTCTACTCTGTCTCCCTACACTCTTCAATCTCTACCTTGAACCGTTAGCTGAAATACTTCGCACGGCCAACATCTCCTTCCACATGTACGCCGATGACACTCAGATCTACATCAAAATCTCTTCTCTAGAGAAGATTACCTATCTGAATGACGCCCTGAAACTGACTGTTCAATGGCTCGCCAACAACCAGCTCAAACTGAATGCCCAAAAAACGGAGTTCCTTCTCATCTCCCCCCCTAAAAACTCCAATGACATCCTGGAATGGACTAACTCGATCACAGCACTTAACTGCACACCGACCATAGTGAATTCTGTTAAATCTCTCGGTATAACCTTGGACAGCAACCTGAATATGCGTGAACACATCAACTCGATGGCCAAAACAGCCAGGTTCCACCTGAGCTACTTGAGAAAACTAAAACTCTTCCTTGAAACTGTGGACCTAAAAACCGCAGTTCAGGCGTTAGTTATCTCCAGAATTGAATACGGCTACTCTACCCTATCTGGCCTACCAAAGACCTCCACGGCCCCTCTAAAAGCTTGCCTCAGCGCAGCAGCTAGACTCTTATCTGGCTCAAAAAAATTTGACCACATTTCACCACATCTGAAGGCCTTGAACTGGCTTCCTCTTGAAGCCAGAATCCAGCTCAAGTTGGCCTGTATCACACACAAAGCCTTATACACGAACTCCCCGGCATATCTCGCCCAGAAAATCGTGGTATCTGGGGGATTCAGAAACTCCCGGTCCGCCAGAGACCGTGTGCTCCAGCCACCCCGCTTCCGCAAGGAAAAAACTTATAACCGAGCGTTCTCTGGGGCTGCACCAAGAATCTGGAACTCGCTACCATCCTCCATCAGAAGAATACCTTCTCTGTCAATCTTCAAAAAGGAAGCTAAAACCTTCCTAATGAGCAAATTCCTCCAATAACTCTCCTTTATTGCGCTTACCGCCTTTAGTCATGGCTTTTGTTTCTGTGCATAATTTCCTGTACTGCTTGGCCCTTTCCGTGTACCAATTTCTCACTCCTTCAAATGTTCTGCTGGTTCTCTCTGCCTTTTGCTATCATATCTCCCCTCTTATACAATTGCTGGTTTTCTCTTTTTTATCGCTGACATGTCGCTCTGCTGATTATGGTACTGTACTGATTATTGTATATAACTCTGGTTTTTGTCCTAATGTAGTCAATTCCCTAATCCCCCTCCTTGTGTTTTGCCTGTGCCAAATCTGTACATAACGTGTTATCCCTGTAACGCACTCTGATACCCTAACGGGTCACGTTCGCGCTCTACAAAACCTCAAATAAATAAATAAATAAAAACTAATGCTGAACAAATACTCCAGCTCACTCCCCTGAACTTGCTACACCAACAGGATCATTTGATATGGTTGCCTGACCCAATTCAGCGTTTATTTTGTCACCAATGCCTCAGATGGATAATGTTGTATTTTTTGTTACTTTGTGAATTACTTATTCCTTCTGAATATACTATGTCAACCTTAAATTCTTCTATTACTGCTATGGTCTCTGTTCACATATCTTGCAAAGTGCTCTAATACCCTCGGGTCTAGCCAGAGCTATATAAAACTCTCAAGTAAATAAATAAATAAATAAACAGGTCCACATGCAGTCAGTTAGGAGCCACAAAACCAACAAACTACAGGCAAACAGTCACAGCTGCAACTACAATACAATACCACTGATACCAGAATAAAAATGTCAAGATAACTGGTGATTAATGTTCCTGCTGGACAGAGATCGAGTTTTGTCTAGTGGTAGTTTTGACTCATCATGAATTAGCGCAGAGGGTTAATATACCTGCTGCAAAGTTCATGTACCATGGAGATCACAGAACTATATTTTATGTGGATAGCTCAGTGGGTTACTGCTTTTGCCACAGAGATACTTTTGTTACTTGCAGTTCATAAGTTACAATCCTATAAAATGCAGTTATCCTATGAATGGTCATCAAAGAGCTGCATGCAAACTGCATGGAGTAAGTTAGAATGTTATGGGTTTTTTCCAGTCTTTCATTAGCCTAATGTTGCTAAAAAGGGTTAGTTTGAGTAGAAATACATTCCTATTAGTAAAGAAAACCCCAACCACTGTGGTACGTTTTAAAACCCTGAGTTTGGGCTTCTTCAGACCAAACACTTTAAAATATACTGCCTACTAGTATGGATGACATGTGATTCCTATACCTTGTAAACCTCACTGCCTTATGTAACATTTGCTATTGACTGATTTACACACGTATGATTCATTGGGTCTGTATAATGTGTGTGTGATGTAAAGTGCTCTGACACCATAGATTGGTATGAGTAACGCTATAAAACAAATGAAATGTAAGGGAGAGATGGGCTATGGAGAGATGAGGGGACACTGTTGGAAGGTGGTAGTGAGGGAATCTGTGGAGCAGGAGGTCTTTGGGGTTGGGCATGAAATAAATTAACACACCGGGTGCAACCAGTGCTAATGCCCTGCTGGGAAGCCAGGGGGTACTAATTATTTGCAAACTATGGGCCTGATCCTCAAAGGGCCTCCGCACTCGTAGCTGAGTCCCCACAGTCAGGAATTCTCATTGCGGAGGTTCTGCCCCGAATGTGGAGACTCCTCCATGAAAGCGGGGCATCCGCCACGAGTGAAGAGGCCCTTTGTGCATGTATAGGGCCTGATTCAGGCCCTATACATGCATTTCACTAGATATGAAAAACAATTTTGTGACTAAATTGGAATATTTGACACATCAATGGGTCAGCTATAATTTATGCACACCTGTTGCAAGTTGCGCAAATGTTAAAACTCATATGTAAGCTTGTAGAATACTCTTCCTTCACTTAAAGTGGGGTATAAAATATAATAGGAGTTTAAAACTGCACATGTGGCAACATAAGCTTCAAGACTGCATTTAAGAGAAAAGAAATACATTTTTTCAATTATAAATCTAGATCTACGATGCACAGGCTCATTTAAAAGTTTGCAATTATAGTAAAATCAAGAGAAAATTATTCCTGGACCTGGGGATATTCCCACAAATCCCTCCATGTATTACTTGATTGGGTTTACATAGGAGAGGGAGGTAAAACTCAGAATTGGGGGTAAAACTTAGAAACCAGAGGTAAGACTGGTTGGGGTAATACCATGACAATGTGCTATTTGTATTTCCCTGAGGCTATTACTATCCAAGTCTCCTGTGGGATAATGAATAGGCCCCCCTGCAAGCCTGCTTTAGACAGAGTCAAACAGACCATTTAATAATTTTCCCATTGGGATGCAGGCTAGGGTGCTGCTTTCAGGGCTGGACAGGGGCGGCTCCTCCACTAGGAGCCTAGCCCTACTGCTTTCTCCCAGTGCGAGAAAGCCAAAACATAAAATGGTAATAACTTTTAGTTATTACCATTTTATGTTTGCTTTGCGGATTGTGGGCGGGTGGGTGGGCAGGGCTGCTTGGCTCTTTAAGCAGGGGAGGAGTGGTTTGCCCACTCCTGAGTGCGCAAAGACTGTTTGGTCGGCCCTCTTGGGCCGCCCAAACCAGTCATGCGCCCTCTGCCTTTCTCCATGCAGGCTGCATTGCAGCCTGCATGGAGAACATACCCACCCCATTAGCTCCTGGCTGGGCGCCGTCCTGACCAATCACAATGCTGCTTGCACCGTTGTGATTGGCTTAGGGGAGGGAGCCTGGCTGCCTGCTTCCTGTTCCTGTCGGAGGCAGGAAAGCAGGAGATCAGGAGCAGTGAAGACGCTGGACCCGGCAGAAAGGGAGGTTTTAATTTTTTTTTTTTAAATTATGATTTCTTCCTCCCTGCGTGACCCCCACTTCCAGCGCGACCCCCCACTGCGCCCGCATCACCATCAGCGAGCCATGCCGGCCGCTACTGGGGCTGGATGGTCTTCCATTACCAAATCTTGTCCCCACAGCCCCATTCTTGTTACAGCCTCAAGGTGTAAACATTTTTGCCAGGGCTGATTTTGGCTTCCAGTTCGGCCTTTGCTTTAGATGAGCTGAAAATATTTCAAATCTCAAATGGAAAATGTTTCCCCACTTATTTTTAAAAAGGTGTCTTGTGTAGGGCAGCCCATGCGTTGGCTAAGGGCTACAGCTTACTACATTTTAAAATGCAATACTTTTGTTGATAAATGATTTTTCTAACTTTTGTTAAGAAAAGGTTTCAGACTTTATTTTCATAAGGTGTACATAAATAAATGTGACATTTTGATTAAGTACATTATTTACCTTAGCTGTATTAAAATTCACAAAAAGCACCGGTGTGCCTTGTTCGAATGTCAAATTGACCATCACCAGATTTACTAAAGTGTGTGCTGATGTCATCAGCTGCGCTCGAGCCAAACAGCGAGTTTAACACTACGCTAAGCGTTGTGGTACTGCGCAATCATGAGCCAGCACTGTCTAGCATAAGATTTGTATTCAAGGTATGTCCTCCAGCCAGGGCCGGACTGGGAAAAGCAACCAGCCCTGGCAGATTGCTGCTCAACCGGCCCTGGGAGCAGGGAGAGGGGGTGCTAGCAAGCAGCACTGCTCCCGCTTTTGTTATAGGGGGCCGATATTGCAGCACTGCTGCAAAACCAGCCCCCAGTGACAAAACCGGCCCCCACGGGCACAAAACCGGCCCCACCCCTCCGGCCCACCGGGGAAATGCCCGTTGACCACTACGGCCAGTCTGGCCCTGCTTCCAGTACAAATTTCAACTCAATGTGAACAGCAAAGAGTAAGCCACAAAATTTTGCTTGCTCCTGTTTCCTTTAGTGTTAGGTTTTGCAGCAAGCCAGGACTCACTAGCTTAGAAAGTCTGACTTTGAGACAAACCATAGGAGATTTTTGATGTTGCCACCCCAATGCACCCTCTTTGAATACATGAACAAAAAGCATTTTTAGCGATGTACTCACGTCACCTTTGAATGCTAAAAAGCGTTAGAGCCATAAAATTAGTAATCAGTATTGATTGTGCATCTTTGCGTTGCTAAGCTCTGCTTATATTTGCATGAGCCCCTGCCAATAAGAATTATAAATCTTGACCCCAACCTATTTTTGCTCAGTCACAGACCCAGGGGCAGATTTATAAATATTTCACTCAACACAATACAGCAAGACACCTTCCTGCGCTGCGTAAAAGGGAGAGGGCAGGAATGCAGCATATTTAACATTATATGGCGCATTCCTGTCCTCTCTATGCGCTGGCACCCTTTTGGCGGCCTAGCCCCAATGCAAGCAGGATTGTCTTTTGTGCAGGAAGGGACACCTGCCTGCACAAAAACAATCCTCTGGGGCTTTTTCATCTTTCTAGGTGTGCTGCAGGATGCAGCAGACGTAAAAGAGGAAAATAGGAGAAATAAAGATATTTCTCCTCGTTACGCCTCCCCAGGGAAGGCGTAGCATTTTGAAGCATTCCCAGGTCTACCACTCATCCATGGGTGGATGCATGTGAATACCCTCGCTCCACCCATGGCTCGCATCCCAGGGGCAGAGTAACACAAGTCAGCGGCTTGCGCGGCCGTGCGTTACTCCAGATTTACCACGCACCGCAGGGCAATGCAAGGGGGCCTTGTGTGGCTTGGTAAATCTGACTTCAGTGCTGCGTTACCCTTGAGTGACGCGAGGGCAGTGCAACACTTTGATAAATCTGGTCCCTTATCTTTAGCTGGTGTGAGGCAAAGGGCGCATGCTTTTCCCTAAGCAGAGGTTCCTGTGACTCACAGACAGTCACTGAGATTCTTCATGCTGGGAGGGGGCGAGTGGGGCACTGGGACTCGTTCTTTATTTAGGTGTTTTCTTAATTCAGATTTGCCTAACCGGGATTTTTTTGTCTCGTGATAGTACAAAGATTTTGTTTGCTGCTTGGAAGGGTCATTCACGTTTCAATTACCTAAAAAGAATGTTTTTTAAAAAAAATAAGGGGTACACAAAGTTTTCTATCTGTTATGTGAATATAATATTTTAGTGGCTAGAAAGACATTACGGAGGGAAAGGTTGATATTGATTGCTTAGAGCTAAACTGGGAATATTCCATCATTTAATTATATATTAATTAAATGCCCATGACCACGCTGTGTACCAGAGGAAAGCAGGAATACCACACATTGTCCAAAAAGTGGGGCATTTCTGCCACAGTGGGTGAGCGGCTATTCGCCCTGGTGCTGATACTGCTAAGAGCTGTTAGTCACATCCCATCAGCAGGATATCCCTCACTGAGTGAACCACTCTCCCCAATATACTAGTTGCTCCTGTGGTAGCGTGCAACAAAGATACAAGGCTGGTTTTTAAGAGGGTGATTGTAAAATGTATTGTACGGTGTAATCTCCACCAGAGAATTGTAAACACACATACCTCTCCTCTGGGTAAGATTGCATTATGAATGGATCACTTGTTGATGAGGTTAGCGTCTGGTCTCCTTATGTTTCCACCTTTGAGGCCTGCTGGGTTTAAATGGAGACTGTGAAGCCTTACTGCCTCACCTATTGGGTAATGTATTTTTACTCAATAAAATTGAAATGGGAAATAAATGTATACCTGATGAAAATGCAGAAGCTCCACAGAAATTTTTACAGGCCTCTTTTGGGGCCATTCAAAGAAGCATTATTAACCATTTTGCACTTACCAGGATAGAAGTAGAACGAGATGCTGGCACATGTAGGACAACTTTATAGTGACCAATGCCGTTGTGTCATTTCCTGGGCGGTGCCAGTACTGAGCGGTTAAAGTGGCCAGCATGCTGCACCTGGCCAATAAGAGACAGAATAAGTATCTGTGATCCTGGGAATCCCTTCCACATGCTTCACCTGTGAGCCTCCCACCTATTCCTTGCCAGCAAAGCCGCCTGCAGGCCACTCTTTGGCAGAACATGTCGGCACATGTCCAACGCCATGAATATTCATAGGCCGGACACGCTGCTCCAGTGCGTTGGCTGAGTACGGGGTTCATGTATCCTGTACCATGCCAAACTTGATTCACAGTGCAACACACAGTGGCACTGTACATCACTTTTATTGGTATCTGAATCTCAACATTAGTGAGTACTTTTCTTGTCTAAATTTAACTCTTCAGGACAAAATGTATAAGTCATATTATGAAAAAATAGCGTAGATAGTCTAGATTTTTCCAAAAAAAAGGCGCACTCCTTTGACTCATCCCAAACCTCATTTTACTATTATGATCTCCCAAATAACACTTTCTAGAGTCTTCTATCCCTCCATTATCCGATTCCATCCAACTAACAGACTCAAAAGTCCAACGCTCAAATTAACAACTTATTTTTCCTTATACAAATCCATCACTAATCCTTTGGGTTTCGGAGTAGCGTGCTACTCACTGAGAAGCGCTACAACGCCTTGTCAGGGGTAGTAAGCGCATATAAATACAATTACAATGACAGCCAACATATTACCCTTTGGTATGTCATCTACATCAGTATAGCACCTTTTAATGGTAGTATGACACTTTAGTGCTTTCTTCATCTGGGCGTCCTTCTTATATAGTTCTGAGATTCCCTCTTTTGGGTGGTTGTTTGATTGAGTCTGGTTAGTAAAGATTTCTAAAAATGTATAATTTAGTAATGGTTTATGTTAGTTGATATGAAAGTAAAATTAATTCCAACCTGCTCAAGATCTATGTAGTGTGTTATGTGGGAGGGAGAGTCTGCCGAGGGACTTTGCTGCATTTCGTTGAGTGTGGTGGTTGGTTGTCCATAGACCGGCCTATGCTGATTGTTTTTGGACATCCTCGTTACTTAGATAAGGAGCTATAATGTGATATTTTTTGTGTAAGGGTGTAGTAAGTGTTACGTTTCCTTTGCCTGAATGGTTCTATCTGAACTACATATTTGTGGTGCCGGGGGAGTGCTCCTTTGCCAGATAATGGCTGTGGTGCTGTGTTGTGCACCTGAGGGTGTCGGGGTTCCTTCCATCCTGTTTTATTTGGGAAAGACCGATTACATGTGCCATTGAAAAGGTGTGATGTAAGCAGTGCTAAATTTGTGCCAGTGGTTGCCGGTGGGGGGTACCAGCACTTACTTTTGGGGACCGGCACTTATTTTTCCTGTATCAGATATTTACTGAGTGCAAGAGAGGGAAAAACACAGAGGGGCATATTCTCAAGGATCTATCGCCGAGTTATCAGCACTTTATCGCAGCCAAAGTCGCGATAAATTCATCGCCCCATTCACAAGCTGGTGCTAACAGCCCATAACACCAGTTTACCAGCGAAAGCAGTCGCAAAAAACATCGCCACCGATGACCCCGGCAACTAACGCTAATGATCTGCAGAGTAGGCGCTCCCGTGCAGAAATCCGCGACAACGCCACTCCACAACATTCTCAACGACCAGCCACAACGGCGATAAGATCACAAAACATGCGATAAGGCGCGTTAGCAGCAGGAAATTAACACCTGCTCTTACCTGGTGTAAATTCGGACGACAACCGGCACCAGACAAGGGAGCACAGCCCATAGCCACACATGAAGAACAACAGATGCCCTGGAGCAACCGATCATGCAGCCCGGAGCCCCAATAGGCCAACAACACCCACCGCCACCACCCCCAGGACCCTACCACCCCCACCCCCCACGGGGCCCCACCCCGGGCACCCCCCACACCCCCCCTATGGACAAAGATATTGCACATCAACTCCACGAAATCATGAACCAAACAAATCTCCAGAAGTCGCACAATCACAACACCTAACATACATGTGTGGTCAGAAAAAGGGAAATCATACATTCATATCATAATATCCAAATAATACGTTTATTACAGAATAAACCAAAAACAACAATTCTGAAGAGGCATGGCGGGTCTTCCCAGGACATTCTGTAAGTCACAGCCTGCAAAACAGAAATCTGGATAAGAAGGTGTGCCATGCGCCCATCAAAGTAAAGAGAGAGAGAGCGAAAGAGAGAGAGAGAGAGGGAGAGAGGGAGAGAGAAAGAGAGAGAGAGAGAGGGAGAGAGAGAGAGAGAGAGAGAGAGGGAGAGAGGGAGAGAGGGAGAGAGATAGAGAGAGAGAGAGGGAGAGAGGGAGAGAGAAAGAGAGAGAGAGAGAGGGAGAGAGAGAGAGAGGGAGAGAGGGTGAGAGAAAGAGGGAGAGGGAGAGAGGGAGAGAGAAAGAGAGGGTGAGAGAGTGCCGACACTGCGGACCTAGGCCTCACTGCTCACCTGCTGCCACTGGTGTGTCTCCAACCACGTGCCGGTATACACTGCAGTCCCCCAGGTCCCTTATCTGAAACAGTGTCCAGAGACATGAATGGCAGAGTCCATACAGTTGCACACGCCATCATCGCTTGCCCGCCCCTGCGCACACAGGCTGCTGCACCCCAGCCCCTCCCGCCGCCCAGCGGTGATTGCCCGCCCCTGCGCAACAAGGCCACACTGCTCACCTTCTGCCACCGGCATGTCTCCAAGAGGGCCCACCACGTTCCGGTGGGATCTCCAAGCCCGGGGCCCGCGACCATGGCACCCTCCACATCATGCAGCCCCTCACCGCGAGCCACCAGGTCACACACCTGACTCTGGGTCTTGATTTCGCAATGGCAGAGACCACATCAGTGCACACGGCATCATCGCAGGCTGCACACCCGCTCAGTGCTTTAGTTGCTACTAACTCTGTGAACCGCGAGGCAACGCCACATGGCGGGAGGCCCGCACTGCCCGCTGGCTCAGGCCTACACTGCGGTCCAGCAGGGCTCACACTGATCCTTGCCAGTCCGGACCGCCAGGACGGAGCATCATTGCATGCTGCACACCCGCTCAGAACTTTAGGTGCCCCTATCTCACTGCACCGCAAGACACCGTCCCGTGGAGGTGTGCCTGTGCCTGCCGCAGTATATCCGGTGCCACCAAGTCTGTGCACCGCTAGCCATGGTCCCTTAATGATTGAGTTCCGTGGTGCGGACGCCATCATGTCACCCCCGGCACTGGGCAATGTGAGGTGGCAGGGCCCTAGGCCCTCATGCATACATGAGAACTACACGGAGACACCCAGTTAGAGAGTGGAAATGGCGTCCAGCACGTGCGCCAGGCCCTTTTTATTGGCAGGGTCACATGTCCTGTGACGCCTGTGCTGGATGTGTGTGGTGTGGGTGTACACCAGCCGTGAGGGAGTGGCTGTGGCATGCTGACAACTAGACCTGTGAGCTGCAGATCCCTATAGTGAAGACCTGGGACATGTGGCGTTGTCGTCCCCCCCTGTGTGCATAAGCGGAGTGGGCTGTCCTGCCGTAAGCCAGTCCAGCGTAAGGGTGTGAACAATGACCCCGGAGCTCTGGGCGTGGTTCGGTCCTGGGCTGGACAAGGAAGTGACTAATGGATGTGTCTCTGTTGTAGTGTCAGAAAGCAAAAGACACACAATTGATGGACGGAATGCAGAACAAATCAAAACATTCACCCCCAGTCAAGAGATCTGGGTTAAATCCATCATTCTTTTGCTCACCATGCCACCCCAGTTTAGACCTGGCCATATGCAAATCAGTCTTGACCCTGTGCCTCATGGGAACAGTCCAGCCCGAACTGCCAAGCCAGGTCCTCCCCGGACCGGAAACAAGCATCCTAGACCCATGCTCTCCATGCCACTGGAGTCAAGCTATCCTGGCTGATGAGGGCTGAAAGCCCGAAACCGGTCCTAGGATGCTTGTTTCCAGTCCAGGGAGGACCTGGCCTGGCAGTTCGGGCTGGACTGTTCCCATTGGGCGCAGGGTCAAGACTGATTTGCATATGGCTGGATCCAAACTGGAATGGCATGGTGAGCAAAAAAACGATGGATTTAGGCCCATATCTTTGTACTGGGGTGAATGTATGACATTGTTCTGCATTCTGTCCATCAATTGTTGTTTTTGCAACTGTTGTAGTGTCGGCGCCACCCGGACCGCAATCAGCAATCTGTCACCCTGTGACAAAAGTCCCACAATATGAGCAACATGGACGTAAGGGGGGAATCACTGACCCTACATTCATCCATACTTCCACACTTGAAAGATCATAGACATGACACATCTGTGTGAATATGAATGTTTATTGCACATTCAGTGGAGTGTTGCAGCTGGAGCAGTACAGGGCCATGCCAACCCCACTTTACATTGTTGGCCCGTGGAGGGCCAGCCAGAGTCCTTCAGGAAATGACAGGTACATCAGGAGAGGAGGAGTTCAGTCCGCAGTCTGATAGCTGTGTCATTGGTGACCAAACAGAATTTGGCAGTCCATGTCGAGGTCCAAGGTGAGTGTCGCAGAGTGCATCTGGGGACCGTGGAAGGTGATGATGCAGAGGGCAGAACCAAGCAGAAACAGGCCACATGGCGGAGATGAATGCTACTGCGCCCTTCTGACCACGAAGGCAGATTCATCCGCATCTTCGTCCTCTGCTGTTGCATGTGCCTCACATGTGGGTGGTGGTGTTCTGTCTCCAGCACTGGGTGGCAGTGACATCTCAGGGGCCGGAGGTGGAATGTCTGCCGCTCTGTGTGGCACTGACACATCAGGGGCCGGAGATGTGGATGGGGTGGTACTCTACCTGTGGCTGTGTCCTTGTTATTTCACTCCCTGCGTACCCCTGCCATGCGGCATCCAAAGGGCCCTGTGGGAGCATCCCATCTACTCTGTCTGTGGCTTTGTGCCGTCATTCGCTCCCTCAGTGCCCCTGCCATGAGGCAGGAGTGTAACACAGGCCCCCGCAGCCCCGTGGTGCAGGGGGGCCCCCAAGCTCCAGGGGGCCCCCTCAGGACAGCACTTCGGCCGGAGAGCTCCTGATAGAGTCCGGAGGGGGCCCCTCCACGTACCTTGCAGGGGGGCCCCCTCAATTTTGTTACGCCACTGCCGTGAGGCATCCCAAGGACACTGTGTGAGCTTTCCATCTACCTCTAGTAATTATTTCTCTGTTTCTATCTTTCTTGGGTTTCTTCCGCCTCACCTCTACCTTGCGGCTGTGACGCCTGCGTCCGTCGGTGTGGGTGGATGGGCTTTCTCTTTCCATGTGAGCCGGGCAGAGGGTGGTTGTGTGTTTTACCGGGGCCTTGCGCCCTCCTTTTAACCCCCTTTCCGGCTTACCAGCTCCCCTCCTGATTGGGGGGCTGCTAGCTACCTTGGGGCGACCAGTCTTGGTCGCCCCCTCTTTCGAGGACTTTCACCCGAGGGGGTGGGGTCTTCCGCCTCCGGGAGGCGTTTGGCCCAGGCCCCTAATGGGTCCGGCTGCACCTTCCCGGCGTACAACTAAGGGTGGGCGTAGTTGGCGGAGTACCACTACGTGGAATTCTGCGCAATTGAACAAAAACTCAGTGAACTCCGCTCCAAACTCCGTCTCATCCCAATTAATAAAACAGAAACCTCACATACCCTTGACAAAACAACAAGTAACTCTATCTTTACATGCAAAAATACATATAGTCATATCACAAAAGTGAAAACGAAAATACAGCAAGCAGTGAGAGAGGTGATGATTTTGGTGTTCTCCCTAACCTAGGGAGAGAACCAAGGAGATGCCTTGAACACAAAGAGCACATCATGCTGAACGATTCGGTGGTGGTCCCATCCTCCTAGGACCACCCCAAGCACAGTTATGGGCAAAAATACAATCCCAACCAAAGGCCCTGCAAAGCATTATGGGACGAGATTCTAGAGTGCAGTGAATATTATAGTATCCAATATCAAAACATTCCTCAAGGGGCAGGCTCTCTGGGCTCAGCTGAGAGCTAATACTATAATATTCACTGCACTCTAGAATCTCGCCCCATAATGCTTTGCTGGGCCTTTGGTTGGCATTGTATTTTTGCCCATAACTTTGCTTGGGGTGGTCCTAGGAGGATGGGACCACCACAATCGTTGAGCATGATATGCTCTTTGTGTTCAAGGCATCTGCTTGGTCCTCCCCTAGGTTAGGGGACCCCAAAATCATCACCTCTCTCATTGCCTGATATTTTTCAAAGCTCACTTTTGTGAATTGGTTATATGCTTTTTTAGCATGTAAAGGTAAAGTTGTTTTATCAAAGGGTTGTCGATGCAGTAGCTAATTTCACTATGTGGCATAGTCGGAATTATTGCATGAATTTTGTGTTTTCAATGTAATGCGTAGTTAACAAATTTCAGCAACCTCCGCTGGCGGAGCGGAGTTCATTGCCCACGGTTAGCTACAACTCCTTCCAGGGATGAGTCACCCCCCCCCTCCTGCCAGACAGACTGCGTCCCTTTTCACCTTTTCACATACACCAGTGACAACGTGATTTGGTGCCTTAAAAGGTCGCAGTTTATTTCACATAATATGTTCGTACATTTACATTTTTATTGGTCATTCAATACATCCATGTTATTATGCATTTTCATCTCCTTTGTACATTTCTTTGTCGTTTTGTGCCCTTAGACAGTGCAGTTCATCGGCGGGGCCCCTTTTGGTCGGGCCTTTTGTCTGCGGTTCTAGGCTTCAACTTGCTATTGAGTTTAGTGGGAGTCCGTCCGGACCTGCCCGGGCTGCAAGTGTCGTTCCGCTTGCCCTGGACACTTTTGCTGGCCCCTAGCTTGCTCCTCAGGGTCCCTGCCATGTGGCATCCCAAGGACCCTGTGCGAGCCCTTCTTCTACTTTGCCTGTGGCTGTGTCCTTGTTATTTCACTCCCTCAGTATCCCTGCCGTGAGGCATCCCAAGGGCCATGTGGGAGCATCCCGTCTACTCTGTCTGTGGCTTTGTGCCGTCATTCGCTCCCTCAGTGCCCCTGCCGTGAGGCATCCCAAGGACACTGTGTGAGCTTCCATCTACCTCTAGTAATTATTTCTCTGTTTCTATCTTTTTTGGGTTTCTTCCGCCACGCTACCTATGGTTTTTCGATCGGAGAGAGCTCCCCCCTACTCCCTACCCTCCTTCCTTATGAGAAACCCACCTGCTCTAGGACATCTACAGTGTTTAGCAGAAACATATCCATCCCCACCCCCGTCAGGTGTACCTCGTCCTCCAAATGGTAACTGGGGGACCTCAGGTTGATGAACCCGTGTCTCACGAACTCCCAGCTGTTGGCCCTGCATAGCTTCGCCATGGTGATATTCAGTTTACGCCTTGATTTTTCCACTGCCCCCAGGTCCACGGCCCCTCTCCATGCTTTGCACACTATTATCTCTGAAAAATAACCTCGGCCGGGCGGATTAGTCTTGCTATGGCTGTGAGGCCCGCCTGCATTTTTTCCAGACGGTCCCTCCTCCCTAAGGTTGCCAAGTCATTCCCTCCCAGGTGGACCACTATCGCATCCGGTTTGCCACCTTGCCCCAATCTCTCCCGCACCGCGGGGAGCAGTTGGTCCCATCTCATTCCTGGGCACCACAACCAAATTACATCCGTGTCCCGCAGCCATATTCCGCCGAATTCTCGCCTTGCCGCTGCCCACCGTTGTGCTTGCGTTACGTACGAGTGACCCACAATCCAGACCTTCCTGCGTGGTTCCGCCAAACCTAAATGTTGGGGGGGGGGAGAAACCAAACTCAGTACATCGTTGGCCGTATGTAGCGCCTAAACATGCCCGATGCACAGCGCCCTATTACCTTTATTCTGTCCGGACCTAAGCCTAGTTCTGCCGCGGTGGTGGCTGCCCCAATCCGGAAAGAGTGGGACTCGTATGCCTCTGCGGTGAGCACCGCCTTTTCTAGCGCCTTCCACATTACTGCTAAAAATTAGAACCGGCTCAAATAAGGCCCGTTCTCATGCGCTAGCAGCGGCCCGGGCTTGTGCTCCCGTTGTTGTATGTATGCCCCAATCAGACATACCGGGCAGCCTGTCTTGTCCCTGATGCATTCAATCCTGGTCCATTTCCCTTTGCCTGCCTGATCTGTCTTTGACCGACGCAGGAAGATGTTCATGTACCCCGCCCCTAGCTCTATGTCGTCCCGGTGTATGCAGGCTGCTCCAGGGTTGTTCGTTGCGGGGGCCACTATCTCGCTGACCCTGTAGGCCTCGAAGAAGGCCAGTGTGAATGCCACCTTAAAGAGCATTTCCTCCAGCTTTGAGTTGCATAGGTTGCGCAGTGCCACCAACATTTTTTGTAGTACCGTAAAGTCAATGGGCCGCCTACTGTCCCCTTTTGTTTGTTGCAATCTACCCCAGCCTTTAACTGCCATTCTACATTGAAAGGATTTTGTCGGGTCCTCCCCTGTTGCCATCTTGCTGTAATATGCTATGGCGTTTAGGTGTGCCTGGGCCCATGACTTTGTCCTCCCCGTCGTGAATGCCCATTCTAAGAAGGCCAAGACATCCGTCTGTCCTGCTACCCGGCTCCCCGTGACCCCCGTTATGTTGGCGAATGTCACCCAGCACTTACAATATCGTTTGTCTGTCTTGGGGGCCAGTGGTTCTCCAGCATCATCTTTAACCGTGGGCAATGAACTACGCTCCGCTAGCGGACGTTGCAGAGATTTGTTATCTATGCATTACATTGAAAACACAGAATTCATGCAAAAATTCTGACTTTTTCAAGTAGCGGAGTTAGCTACTGCACCTACAACTCTTTGATAAGACAACTTAACCTTTACATGCTAAAAAAAAAAAAAAGCATATAACCAATTCACAAAAGTGAACTTTGAAAACAATTAGGCAATGAGAGAGGTGATGATTTTGGGGTCACCCCTAACTTAGGGGAGAACCAAGCAGATGCCTTGAACACAAAGAGCATATCATGCTGAACGATTCGGTGGTGGTCCCATCCTCCTAGGACCACCCCAAGCAAAGTTATGGGCAAATATACAATGCCAACCAAAGGCCCAGCAAAGCATTATGGGGCGAGATTCTAGAGTGCAGTGAATATTATAGTATCAGCTCTCAGCTGAGCCGGGAGAGCCTGCCCCTTGAGGAATGTTTTGATATTGGATACTATAATATTCACTGCACTCTAGAATCTCGTCCCATAATGCTTTGCAGGGCCTTTTGTTGGGATTGTATTTTTGCCCATAACTGACTGTGCTTGGGGTGGTCCTAGGAGGATGGGACCACCACCGAATCGTTCAGCATGATGTGCTCTTGGTGTTCAAGGCATCTGCTTGGTTCTCTCCCTAGGTTAGGGAGGACCCCAAAATCATCACCTCTCTCACTGCTTGCTTTATTTTCATTTTTGTGAGATGACTATATGCATTTTAGCATGTAAAGATAGCGTTATTTGTTGTTTAACTAAATGTACTGTTTGCTATATTTTGTTGTCACTTTTGTGAGATGATTGTATGCATTTTAGCATGTAAAGAAAGATATTTGTTGTTTTACTAAAGGAATGGTAGATTTTTCTTTTATTAATTGGGATGAGAGAAGTTTTACGAACTCAACTTGGGAGTAAACTATTGCACCCACAACCCTATGATAAAACAATTTTACCTTTACATGCTAAAAAGCATATAACCAATTCACAAAAATGAGCTTTGAAAAATATCAGGCAATGACAGACGTGATGATTTTGGGGTCCCCCCTAACCTAGGGGGAGGACCAAGCAGATGCCTTGAACACAAAGAGCATATCATGCTCAAGATTGTGGTGGTCCCTCCTAGGACCACCCCGAGCAAAGTTATGGGCAACAATACAATGCCAACCAAAGGCCCAGCAAAGCATTATGGGGCGAGATTCTAGACTGCAGTAAATATTATAGTATTAGCTCTCTGCTGAGCCGGGAGAGCCTGCCCCTTGAGGAATGTTTTGATATTGGATACTATAATATTCACTGCACTCTAGAATCTCGTCCCATAATGCTTTGCAGGGCCTTTGGTTGGGATTGTATTTTTGCCCATAACTGTGCTTGGGGTGGTCCTAGGAGGATGGGACCACCACCGAATCGTTCAGCATGATGTGCTCTTTGTGTTCAAGGCGTCTGCTTGGTTCTCTCCCTAGGTTAGAGAGGACCCCAAAATCATCACCTCTCTCACTGCTTGCTGTATTTTCATTCTCACTTTTGTGCAATGACTATAATATTATCAAAAGTATGTGAGGTTTCTATTTTATTAATTGGCATGAGACAGAACAGAATTACGGAGCTCACAGAATTTTTGTTCAACTCCGCAGAATTCCGTGTAGTGGTATTCCGCCAACTACGCCCACCCTTAATCATCTTTAACCCAGGTCCACCCAGGCCTCTTCTAGCACCAGAGTCATCCCCTGGTCCGCGTCCGGGCGAGCTCTCGGAATCTTCCCTACTGAAAATGTGAAATGGCATCTGCAATTGAGTTGTTTATCCCCGGGATGTGCCATAAGAGCAATATTCCCATTTAACTGGCAGTTAGTTAGTTTCCGCAGCAGACTGACCACGGCCGGGCATTGTGCTGTACCTGTATTGATTGCCTGTACTACTGCCTGGTTGTCAGACCAGAGAATTATTTGTCTGTTGGCCAGTTTTCATGCCCATATATGGAATGCCACCACAATGGGAAATAACTCTAATAGGGATATGTTGGCTGTGACCCCTGTCGTCTGCCATGTCGCCGGCCATGCCCCTGCCGTCCATGCATTTCCTAGGATGGCCCTGAAGCCATAGTCCCCTGCCGAGTCAGTGTATAGCTCGAGTTGATTGGCGTGCACCCATGGCTCTTGCCACATGAGGGCGCCATTGAAACGGGCCAGGAACATTTCCCACTGCCCCAAATCGTCTCTCACCCCTTGCGTTAGACGAACCCTGTGGTGCTTTTGTGTCATGCCCCGTGTAAGCCAGGCCAGGCATCTAGCAAAGGGGCACCCTGCGGGGATCACTTTAGTGGCGAAGTTCAATTTCCCCAGTAATTGCTGTATCTCGCCCAGTGTCGCTTTCTTCTGTTGTTTCAACCTGCCGATGATCTGTCTGAGTTCTGCCACTTTCTCATGTGGCAGCTTGCATGTCCCCGCTACGGAGTCCAATTCTATCCTGAGGAATGACAGTTTCGTGGAGGGGCCCTCGGTCTTGTCCTGAGCTAGAGGGACCCCTAGCTCCTGTGCCAGGTCTATGAATAGTTGGAGAAGGTGTGCGCATTCGCCTGTACCTGCCCCCCCCCCAATGAAGAGGAAGTCGTCCAAGTAGTGGACCCTTCCACCCGCTGGTGAGCATGTCCACAGCTCCCACTCCAGGAACCCACTGAAAGCCTCAAAGTAAGCACAGGTTATGGAGCAGCCCATTGGCAAGCATTTGTCGCAATAGTATTGTCCGTCCAGCTGGAAACCCAGCAGGTGGTAGCTATCTGGGTGAACTGGGAGGAGGTGAAAAGCCGATTATATGTCAGTTTTTGCCAGCAGGGCCCCCCTCCCCGCTTGTCATCAAATCCACTGCATCGTCTACTGATGCGTATGCCACTGAGCAACTTTCCTGGTCCAGCCAGTCATTGATGGAGTCCCCATGTGGGTCAGACTGGTAGTGAATTAACCTGAACTTGCCCACCTCCTTCTTTGGGACTATGCCCAGAGGGGATATTACCAAATCTTTAAGCGGGGGGCTGTAAATGGGCCTGCTACCCTTCCAAGCTGTACCTCTTTTACCACTTTCATCCTAGCTGCCCCCAGGTTGTCTTGCACTGATTTCAGGTTCCTGCTCTCCCGTGCCCCAGTCGGTCCTTTGTAAGGGATGACAAAATCCTTTGTAAAACCTTCCACTAGCTTTTGTTTATCCGATGTCTTGGGATACTGTCCTAATAAATATAATAGTCTGCTTGTTTTAATGGGGGTGAGAAGGGGGGGCCTCCGCCCCCTATGCCTTTTTCCGTTTTTCTCGTCGTCCCATCCCTACTTTTTTGGGCCTCCCTTTTCTATGTTGGCCCCTGCCCCTTATGCCTGCCTGCAGCGCAAGGTGGGATGGGTGCCCCCGCAGGTCCCACATGCGTGCTTGAACCTGCAAACGGCCCCCCACTTACACTCATCCTTGTTGTATTTCCAACACAACTTTCCTGATTTGTTACCATTTTGGGGTTTTCCTTTGAAGGATTGGCCTTGTCCCTCGTATTTCACTTTTGACCCATAGGGACGAAAAGTGGACTCTCTCGCGCTCACCCATTCTCTACCCGCTACCATGTACGTTGTAAATCCTTCCATGTCCTTGCAATCCCATTCAATCCCCGTTCATGTTTGCATTTTTTCCCTAAAGCCCTCGTCATATTTTAACCAAGCGTTACCCTGGTATCTTTGTTGCGCATCATGTATTCTCTGCTCGTAGAGGATCAGGGCTGCTGCACTCTGGGAGAATTTTTCTATCACTACACATGCCAGAGTCCTAAATGCCTTTAGCCAATTCTCTAATGACCTCTCTACTCTTGGCTTGTGCCTGTCCCTCCTATCCTCGTCCTTTTTGTCCTGTGTAGTCAGGTCCAAGCCTGCCTGGCGTACCTCCAGTAACGAAAAAATGTCTATTAATTCTTTTCTCCATATTTGCTCCTTTACCGCTAGAGGGATCAGGTTAGCCAGCCCCAACAGCTTTGTAGTGGTAGGGGGATTTCCAGGGGAGGGGCGGAGGTATTCGCTTGCCGGTTTACCCCTTGGGTCCAGGCTTGCCGCCGCCCCGTCCTTCTTTGCTGTGTCTCCCTCTGGAGCTGCCCCCTACCCTGCAGAGCCCTTTCTGCCCTTGCCTCGCTGGTTTGGTTCCCTTGCTGGGGGATCTCTTGCCCCCTATCCCCCCTCTCCTTTGGGTCCCCCTTTTCCTGTGCCGCTTGCTTCGGCCCTTGTGCTGCCCCTCTGCCATCCAAGGGGGGCTTCCCCCGAATGGAGATCTGGCCCCTGGCCACTGCCACCAGGGGACCCATGCTGCTGGGTGAGCTGGTCCCTGCCCCCATACCTCCCCATGAAAACCTTACTGTTCTCTTCCTTGGCCTGTCCACCAAGGTGGTTGGGGCAGCCATGCCCCCTGCATCGCTAGATTGCTAACTACTAATTGCGTACCCATGTTCACTATTTGCCCTGGTCCCCCTGGCACTGGCCCATCATTTTGCACCTTTGCGCGCTTTCCCCTTACGCTTTGTGCGTGGTGCTTACCATCGCCATCGTCAGCCGCAACGTTCTGCTCTTTGCGCCTCTCCATAGAGGCCGCCGTGCTGGCTACAGACCCCTCCTCGCTGATGAGCTCGTCCGAGTCTGATTCAGAAAGTACCTCTGGGGATGAAGCTGCTCTCTGTTGGGCCCGGGCCCTGTTCCTGCCCCCGGCACCCTTCACGTCGCCGTCACTGGCCATTCTTGGTCCCGCCAGGTTGGCTTTAGTGGGGGCCGCCGTTTTGGCTGCTTGCCTCCCGCTCGCCGATCCGTTGGCTGGTGGTGCTGTAAGGGGCGCCTGTCGTGGCCTTTTTCCCTTCCCCTGGTGATCCCCTGGATTTGCTGGTCCAACCATGATTTGCCTTTTAGGGCCACCAGAGCCCTGGCTTTATCCAACATGGCTTGCAGGTCCGTGTCTAGTTCCGGTCCTGTATCCACTTGGGGCCTTTTCTGCCCCTTCTGGGGTGCCCCCTCGTGCCCCTGCGCTTCCTGGAATCTTGCTGGCCTCTGGGTCTCCCTGCTTGTTGCCTTTCTCCTTCTTGCCATCGTTGCCTCTTCCTTCAGTGGCTCTTGACCTATAAACATCCTTGCAACCTCTTCTGTGTACAAGGTAGCCAGTGAAATTAATCCTGTGTGCCAACTGTTGCCAATTGTCCCTAAACTTGCAGCCAAAAACAATCCTGTGGCCAAGTATCCTTACTTTGCAATTAAACCAACCTGTTGCTCAGTGTCTTTGATTATGCGGCAAACCAACCTCCTGCCAGGTGCCCTTAACTGTGCAACCAACAATCCTTTTGACACGTGGTTTTAGGTTGCAAGAAAACAATCTTGCTGCCCAGTCTCCTCAATGTTTTAGTCCATGGCTTTCTTGACGCTCTCTTTAATCCGGCTCCTTCGTCGGGCGTTTTTCGTGCTCCTGCTGTGGATCAGAGGCGGGGGGGCGGGGTCTAGCACCCGGCCAGCAGACAAAGGGTCAACCGCCCTCAAGTGCCCGGGCCTTAGCAAGGTGCTCGTCCGCCTTACAACAGTTCCCATGCCTGCCTGTTGCTCCTTGCAGGTCCCGGGGGAAGAAGGGGCTCGTTCCCCTTTAAGGCCACGCCTGCTGCCGCTCCCATCGTTTTTTTCCTTCCGGGCCGGTCGGAAACAGCCCAGCCCAGGCGCTCAGCCGTGCAGGGCGGGGGGAGGGGGAAGCGCCTACCAGCCTTGGTCTTCTCCGCGCTGGTCGCACTCCTGCTTCTGATTCCCGCCGCCTCCTTCCACGTCGCTGGCTCGCTCCGGTCCTCGGGGTCAGCTGGGCCCACGCCGCTGCAGTGTTCCTCCCCAACCGCCGCTGACGCCACCTCAGGTCCTCCGATGACACCACAGTCCTCAGGTCGGTGCGTTCCTTTCTCTTTCCATGCGAGCCGGGAAGGGGGTGGTTGTGTGTTTTACCGGGGCCTTGCGCCCTCCTTTTAACCCCCTTTCCGGCTTGCCAGCTCGCCCCCTGATTGGGGGGGGCAGCTGGCTACCTTGGGGCAACCAATCCGGGTCGCCCCCTCTTTGGCGGGCTTTCACCCGAGGGGGAGGGGTCTCCCGCATCCGGGAGGCGTTTGCCCCAGGCCCCTAATGGGTCCGGCTACGCCTTCCCGGCCCGGGCTACGAATAAGGGGCAGGGAGTGTCTGGCAGTAGATTAAATACTCCCGGCCTCGGCATTCGGCGAGCTGATATTTCATTTCACAAGCCGCCAGCTTCTCAGCAGTGCTTCGGGCATCGGTGCTCTTTTTTTCACAAATTAATCACTGGGTGGAAGTATTGTTGGGTGGTAGGTTCCCATGGCTATCTGATTAAACTGGCTTGAAGCACTTCCACACCTTGTCAGAGGTAGTAAGTGCTATATAAATACCAGTAGAATACAATACAGCATGAGAAAGGAATCACAGATCATTGACTTATTACAGCTAAAACTGGACTGAAAACTGAGAAAACCCAGGAAAACAATTTTTAAAAGCATCTAGGACGGGTGGCAAAGGTTGGACCTGGTGACTGATGGTGTACCTTCTAACTCTGTGAGCAGGGTTCTGGGACCAAGGGTGTTGCGTGTGGACCTTCCTGTAAACCTTCACAATCACAACATTCATGCCCCCCCCTTAAGCTGATTGGCAGTTGCCTTTGCACCTGCACGCGCAGGAACACACTCAATCCTTACTTTATCCATGGGCTGGGCGGGGTAAGAAAAATACCGTTGCCTGTCAACCAGGACGTGTCTGGCTGGACATCTCTCGGCCGGGCAGGAAATGAGAGTTGCACTTCGGCCCACCAAAAAAAAGAAAATAAGAAATAAATAAATGGGCTTGGAGGGGAGGTTTGTTTTTTAAGTACTGTAGAATATCTGTCGTGTGAACGCCGAGCCAAACACATGAAAGAAAAACACAAATTTAAAGAAAACCTTGGACGGATGTTGGTTTTGGACGCCATGCTCTTGGGCTGCAGCTGCTGCTGGAAATATGGTCTCCAACCCTTGAAAGGGGAATTAAAAATGAACCCAAATTCTCAGGCCCCGTCGACATCTGGAAGTTATCACTATGCATTCATGCTTAGCTATGAGAGGTAGAAGCTGGGAGGGGGTAATCAAGGGAGAGGACAAAGTCAGCTTTAATTACATGCCCAACTTCTGGGCTCATGGGGGTGTACAAGAAGAGAAAAGGGCTCTGCCCCTGTGGCACAGACTATAGCATTGGCACGTGGAAGCCCTGCTCAGGCAAGTTGCAGTCAAGGCCAGACTGGCTGTAGCCGGCACCGGTCGTTTCGCCGGCGGGCTGCCAGGGTGGGAGCCTGTTTTGGACCCCTGGGGAGCCGTTTTTGTTACCGGGGGATGGTTTTGCAGCATATCTGCAATATCGGCCCCCTGTAACAAAAGCAGCTGCAGTGTTTTACACACGCACCACCCCCCATCCCTCCCCCGTGGCGGCCAGACTCAATTGCCAGGGCCGGTTTGCGTTCCCAGTCTGGCGCTGGTTGCAGTGTTGTCTCCTAGTTTGCCCAGTTCTGCTAGTGCAGCATTCAAAGAGGGGGAGCTTCATCTCCCTGTCAGCCTGCCACCACCTGCTGTTCCCCGCCCATCAAACTGAAGGAGGGTCCTCCATAGGAGGAGAACCTGTTTCAAAGTTTACAAAAATGTCTTATAGGGAAACAGAAAACAGCAGCAAGTATCATCGACTAGAATAAGCAACGTTAGCGCCCTTAGCATTAATAAAGGCTGCAGTTTTTAGGTCTCACCTACCAGACAGCTTGAAGGCGGAAGCCTCTTTTAGACCGTCGCAAAAACTTACTTAGGACCCACCCACTGCATACCATTGGTTGGATTCATTGTTGCTCTCATTTGCTGCTGCTTATTCAATGGCTTGCCCTCCTTTTCTTGTGTTTGTCCCTCCCCTGGAGAATAGCTTTTTTAACATACTTCTGATTTGGCTGACTTCTACTGCTCACATTTAGGAAATTACTTTTTTCTTTTCCATTAATCACTTCATGAAAGTACATGTTGTTACAGGATCTCTCCCACATGTTGTGCTTCCTCCCAACCAAATCCCCGCTCTCAATCCCTGAGAGGTCCGTGTTGCTCCCTCCTCCCCCACCATGTCCATTGTTTTGTCCTCCTCCTTTGCTTTTTTTAATATCTTTTTTTACTTATTCTTCGCTTTGTCTGTTGTTTCCCCTGACCATTGCTCTCCCCCATCCGCTCTCCATTGCTTCCCTTTCACCCACTCCTTGTAGTCATTAGAAGATTTTTATAAAAACATTCTATGGCAGACAAAACGCATTCACGCCAATAATTTTTAAAAACGAATGTACAGAACCAAGTGGCAAACACCAACTTGAATCACTAAATAAAATGGCACCCACGTGAATCAGTTTTTGTGAGCCTGCAAGGGGAAGCATGTGCACACATGTGTCATCATTCATCCATGTTTCCTGAATGACACCGCATCACAAGCATCACAACTGGTGCATGATATGCACAAGTAGCGTCATGATGCATTTTTTCACAACATTGCCAATAAGCTTTGTCAATGCCGAAAGGTGAGACAGATTGACTTTGCCAATGCTTGGTGTTTTTTAAATCTATAAATAAATATGTAGAACAATGAGTGTGGGGCCCTCAAAAAGCATGGGGCATGGGAAAGAATGGCCCCTCTGCCTTCCCCCTCTGACGTGCCTGCCTACTCCTCTGTTGAAAGGGTACAAAAACAGTGTACCCACATAAAGTATTGTTGAGTTGTTGTGGCTGCAGTGATGCTGAAAGTGGCACCTGTATCACACAAGGACACTGACACAGTGCAGGCATGGCTGGAGATGCTGCTACTCTTCTCCTTTTGTCACTCCACTGGCTGTGCACCATTCTGTCTTATTTTGCACCCCTTGCCTCTTTAAGCCTTTTCCATCACTCCTCTGTTCCCTGCCTGGTTTGGGGCATCTGTATCGCACGAAGGCGAGACTTTTGACGTTGTTGTGGCACCTCTGTCATTTCAGCTGCGTTCATTTTATAGCATTTGCAGTGTGCCCTGAGTTTTATGCTGCGAACAGAGCAACTCTTTATTCCAGCATAACTGTGGTGGTCCAAAGTTGTTGTTACATTGATGGCTCATCGTGCAACCACTTCATGCACATTGCTATTTACCACCTGAAAGACTACTCATTGACTCTGTCCATTTACCTGTATTCCATAGCGTCTAGACATCAGGGGGCATATATAGGATCCCCTTTGCGTCACCCATGCACTACACAATGTGGTTCAAGAGCGACGCAAATACAAAATGAGATTTATGAAGCCACGCAAGGCCACTTTCATAAATCTCGAGTAATGTAACGCAGCACCAGGGAGGCGTTTCCATGGGTGTTGTGTGGGTGTTCTCACACTAACATCCATGGATTTTGACATATTCCCAGACTTACAAGAACAGGTAAACCCTGGAATGAGCCAAAATGATACGCCTCCCCAGGAGAGGTGTAATGAGGAGAAATAGCTTTATTTCTCCTCGTTTGTTCCTCTTTTTATGTGTACTGCACTTTGCAGCATACATAGAAAGAGGAAAAAGCCTCTCAGGATTGTTTTTGTGCAGGAAGGTATCCCTTCCTGCAAAAAAACAATCTTGCATGCAATGCAGGCACCCTTGCACTATGGTGAAAGGGTGCCTGTGATAATACTGAAATAATCGATGCCAATGTTAATAATGATACATTCATATGTAAGAACGAAATCGCATCTCTATTAGCAAAATCACCTGTCATGAACTCTCCTTCAATCCGACTCAGAAATAAGTGGTCAGGCCTAAGACCTAGGCCTGAAGTTACTGATTGGCAAGTCACAGGTGGGAAGGCACGTAGCCAACAGACAAAACACGCAAACAGGAAACTCAGATCAAGCCCACAGATAGGTGCAGTGACACCACAGTGGTCCAGGGAGATTGGCCCCAACAAAGCACACTTGGCTTTGGGGCGGTGGGTGGGGTGGGGGTGCACGCATGCCCAAAACATCATAAAGGCAGATGCCACATGAAGTTAGGAACACAAAGCCAATCAGGATGCAGCAAACACAGTACACTCAGTGAACACGTGCCCCTCATGCCGGACATCTGAACACATTACCCACTGGCCCCCATTGTGCCCACGCAAGGTCAAGGCACACCTGCATTTGTTATCAGGGGCCTTTATTTATGACTCCAAAGGCAAGGCCCACATTCTTTACCAAAAAAGGATCAACTGAAGCACTTTATGATACCTAAAGAAATGCATGATACCTTGCTCTGATCGAATGTACTTTGAGACAGTCCTCAGACCCACTTCTGTAACTGTGCTTCCGTCCGAAGTGTTTAAATAAACCAACTGTTCCTGTTTAGCCAAACACCTCTTGTCTTTTGTTTTTTCAAGGTAAATTCATATTAGATCAACACCTGCTTTGGCACTAGGCAGCCCATTGTGCACCAGCGCAGGAGAAAGGACAGCAATGCGCCGTATTACCAAAATAGGGTGCATTCCTGCCCTTTTCCAGTGATGCAGGGCAGCAAGGTGACTTCCTGAGCTGCACCACTTTTTAATAAATCTGGACCCAGGTCTTTAACTTTAACAAGGCTGTCCAATAATGTGACTTCTCTTCATCAGTCAGGGTGTTTTTCAAGTCCGTTCTTAGTAGGCCCCCACCACTTTCACAAGCTTCATTTACTCAGCATTAGCTTATGCCACATTTTCTGGGAGGCCGGGAAATTGAGGGATAGTGCTGGTGGGGAATTGAAGTCCTTGACTCAGGCTATAAAAACTGTTTTCATGTCCATGACCATGCTAGGTCCAAACTTATCTCCCCTGAGGTTTTGGCCTTCAAAAATATAATCCATAAAGAATTCAGACTGTTGAGACTAGAAAAGCCCTATATCACATTCAGTTTGAATAAGGAAGAGAAAGTTGCTTTACACACTTTAAAAGATTCAGGAATTATGATGAAGCCAGCAGACAAAGATGGGGAATAGTCATTTAGAATACCAATGATTATAATGAAGAGATTGCTAGACACCTATCTATACCTCAACACTACCTTACGGTTTATGGCAATCCAACCAAGAAAATTGCAACATTGATTCACACTATCACCATGTAGGCTGAAGAACAGGGGTTGCGTAGTTATAAAGAATTTAAATTCTTTCACAAAACATCTCCCAGGATATCCATGATCTATACTTTACCTAAAACTCGCAAAGATGACACCCACCCTGCCATCCTATTATCTCTGGGTGTGGTTCTATGTTAAAGCTCTTTGCCAATATATTGGCATTATTGATTATTTCATCAAACTCTTTGTGAAACACACAACAACCTATATAAGCAACAGCACTGACTGAACAAATCATATTGAAAATCTTCCTTTTGACAACAGCAAATCACTTTTAGTTAGGTAGATTCATCATTAATTTGCTAAGCATTGCTGTGGAAAAGATTTTTTTTCAAATGTCTTGCTGACTTCTATTTCTAAAGAATGGGTGTGGCCATGAGTGCAGAATTTGCTCCAAATCTGGCCATTTTGCATATGGATCATTTTGAAAAATAAGTTCTTTTTCAATGATGCCAACTCCTTCTTCATCATTATGACATTTTGGGAACACTATATGGATTATGTCTTTTTAATCTGGACAGGCATTCACTATGAGCTATTGCCACTTCACAGTTGGCTTAATGAACTCAATTCCCATATTCAATTTACTATGTCCTACAACACTGATGAGATTAGTTTTTTACGAATAAAACTCAGGATAGGTTCTATATACCACGAAACATAGGAAAACCCACGGAGAGGAACTCTACACTCCTATACTCTAGTTTCCGTTCATGCAGTTTGTGTGAGAATTTAATATTTGGACAATTCCTACTCTTACTTCGTAACTGTGCTAAGGAAAGTGATTACTTTACGAGACTGGTCCCCTATCTCCTTTACGTGCTGACCATTCAGGACATTTGTTGTTATGGGTGGGTCCGCTATGACCCCCTCTTAAATAAGCACACCTTTCACCCATTTCCCACTTTTTCACACTTGGGTGATGAGTTCTTTATTTTTGCTTCTCTAGATTGCTCCTCTTGACTCTCATGACCTTGTCCTCATGATGACCCTCATCAAATAAACCGTTGGGGCCAAACTTCAACACCTTGACACTTTTACAATATAGATTACTTTATCATCAATATTTAATGTAATCTGGAGCGTCTTGTGGATTATGTTGATCTACAGCAAAAGAGATCGAATCCTTGAGTCTTGTAATAGCAGCTGCAACATTTTTTTTCATGTTGCGGCCCCCAATCACGTTCCTTGGTCCTGCGGAACTCCCACAGGATCAATCAGATTTCTTTTTTTGTCGTTATTTGCTGCGGGACTCCCTTAATTTCTTTAAAATGACTGAAGAGATTTACACCAAATCACAAAAGCACGGTTTCTGGGTAAAGATCTAACTTTATGCCAAATTTGATGTAATTCTGTTAAGCAGGTTTTGCAGTATTGCTGTTCAATTTGCCTATGAAAAACTGCATGTCCTGTTGTCTAATTATCCCTATTAAAATTGCTTGTGGAGAAAGCCTTTTGGGACCCCCTCCTTCTTTCTTGGCCCCCTCTTGACAGATCATCCAAAATGTTCCAGGAAGCAGCTGAGATGGATGAACTTGTTTTGGAAAGTTATGTGAAGATTTGTCAAACGGCACTAAAGTTATTTGCAAACAAAAAATGCTCTTCCTATGGAAATTCTGACCTAACTATGACTACATATGAGTGACTGTCACAGTGTAATAGATATATATATATTGACTGAAAAAGACAAAGGTTAAAGGGACTTTATAGTTAGGTGAAAATGTCAGTTAAAACATACAGTTTTAAACTAACAAAATCACTGAAATGTATCAGTTATAGTTATCTCAAGTAACTATAACTCATGCCCCCACCACGCACAGTGTTGTTATCAACGTAGTCATCTCAGATGTTGCAGTGATGTTATCAATGATGACATAGAACATGTCATGTGTGACGTAATAAGGGAGGTAGTTAGCATAGCATAGCGAGGGCGTGAGTTATAGATACATTAGAGCACAAGCTATAGCTATTTAAGATAGCTATAACTTGTGAATTTCAGTGGTTTCGTTTGTTTAAAACGGTGAGTTTTTGCTGACATTTTCACCTAACTATAATACTCCTTTAACCTTTGGTTTTTTCAGTGAATGTCTAAGTTTTCTTTAAATACTTACCTATGACTGTCAATTTAACAAGAAAATGCAATGAGGTCCATCATGCCCATCATGCAAAAACATTGGCATTTAATTAGAAATTATCCCATGCTGGGTAAAGTAGCTCCCCGCAATCCAGGAATTACATTCAAAAGAGTGAGGTATTTGAGACAAGAATTGGTGAAAAACAGTCCAGAGATTAACTCACCCACACAAATCACTTGGTTAGGCCGCAGCCCAGAAGTGTGGAAGGTGTAAGGCCTGCCAAAATGGCATTAATACCAGGGAGTATAAAACACCGTTTTCCATGAGAGAAAAATAATTTGTGGGAGCTTCCATTGCAGAACAGAATTTGCAGTATATGTCTTACAATGTCCTTGTGAGTTATTATACGTAGGCAGCACCATACTCCCAGTCCACAAAAAGATTTTGCAGCACCTCAGAGTAATCAATCATCGCGACAAAACATATCCTGTCGCCAGACACTTTCTGGAGCTACACAAGAGAAAAAGCAATGCTCTCAAATACTTTGTGATTGATTCAATCCCAATAAACCCCAGGGGTGGTGATCGTGAAAAACCTCTAAGAAAACTGGAGTCAAGATATATAATTGAATTGAATTCTAAAACTCCCAATGGCATGAACATGGAGGAAGACCTCCACACACACATTTAAATAGTCTTACATCTCTCAAACGGGTAATTTGAGGCAATAAAATATTTTAATCATGGGGGTATCCATGGGCATGTGCTGATATTGTCATCCATATAGTTTCAATATCTCATACATATTATTTAATGTGTGATGAATTTTTACCATTTAAATTATACCAATATGTGCAGCAGTGTTGCTAAATGAGTTATTTTAGCAACAATATGACTTGTACCCACTGGGGCCTGACAGATATAATATATGCAGCAGTAGGTTGCTAGAAGAGTTAATTTAGCAACGGTATGGTGCATGCTCACTTGGGCACCAATACAAAAATTTCAATAACTCGATGGCTCGCCCACTTGGGCTTAATATTTATAATAATGTGGTAACCATGTATGATGTGGCTAATGTGATGAGATTATGGCAAAAAAAAAAATTGCCCTATTTAAATGATTGGCCCACTTGGGTGGGACTGTTCATAATGTTCTGTTTGCATTATTATGAATGTTTTTATTCATTTCATTTAATACTAATTGAAATGGATTAGTTACATCTTATTGAGTTTAGCTCTCTACCGCATAAAATGGGATAGCAGCCAAAGTATATTGAAAACTATGAGTTGATAACACACATGCATATCGTTTTTCACACTGCAATAATGTATTTATATAATTTCATTTATTCAGTCAATGACTTATGATGAATTGCTGATACATTGCAACAATATGAAATGTTTGAAGTGAGTCTGTTTTCAATGGACGTGAATATGTCAAACGCCACCTTTGTAAATATGCAAGCAATATGGTGCCTCACTATCGGTGAGCAAGGATGGAATAGACAGTCGAAACGCGTCTGATTTGTATTGCGGTAGCACAATAATTCTGATGCTGGATTAAGAATGTGATGCCTGCTGTCCCTTCACGTTGCGTTAGCACCTTATCCATACCCGGGTGAGGGTGAAAAAAACCCCATATATATATATATATATATATATATATATAAATGCAAAAACGGTTGCTCTTACCCGAGCCTCTTGTGGACGGCGTTCTCGCGGCGGGTTGGCGAGCCCCTATCAATCCCAAACAGCATTGTTTCTGTTTTCAAACAACACTCCGCGGACTCAAAACTGCTTGCAAAGCGAGTTTATTAATGGCACAGCAACTCAACGCGTTTCGGAGCCAAAAGCTCCTTGCTTGTGAGCAAGGAGCTTTTGGCTACGAAACGCGTTGAGTTGCTGTGCCATATATAGATATATATATATATATAAACAGGAACAGCAATGGAATCAAACAACACAGTGAGCGAATCCGATACAGATGCCAGTGAGGGGGAACAAAACACTTACAGAATTCCCAAAACCTCTTTTTTAGAGGAAATGAAACTTCTATACCATGATCAAGGACCAGGCATGAACAGCGGCAGAGAAAGAGGGAGAGGACGTGGAAGGGGATACTTAAAGGCACGATCCACAAGTCACACAAGAGACGAAGATGCAGGAGAGGGGGGGCAAAAAGAGACAAATACCCTCTCCGCAATCGACAAAAGAAATAAATAGACAAGATAGTGCCAATCAAATTATAAACCTGTCGAAACTTGAATTAAGTAAGGACCAAATAACTCTCCTCAACAAAGTCCTCACGTTCTGCCCGGAACAACACCATGACTACACTGAAACAAAAATTGACATTTACAAATTCATAAGGAAATTAAAACTGGCAAAAATCTTTGCAAAAAACAAGAAGCAATCAAGAACACCCATTCCGAAGACTCCGAAAACAAAATTAACTATTGAACAAATACCAGATGTGGTAACATCATACGAAATAATGATGAATCTTGAAGAAAATCAGACAACAACAAGCGAGGTATTGGACATGTTGGAAATAGACACCTGTGGACATCAAAATACGAATCTAAGAAACAAATCAAAATTCTGCCCTAATCTACCACCAGGGAATCGGATAGACACATATCATGATCTTGTAGTATCTGATTTGGAGAAACTCAAGAACACGAACCTCAACAAAAAAGAGAACTTAACGAAGGGAGAACAAAAGGCTCTAAATGAACTCATGAACTGCGATACCATCGAAATAAAACCAGCCGACAATGGGGGTAACATTGTGATAATGGAGAAAATGCAATACATCAAAGAGGCAAAAAGGCAGCTAAACGATGCGAGTAAATACACCAAGTTAACAGCAAATCCCATCAATGATTTAACAATGCACTTCCAACAAAGAATTAAATAATGGAGAGAACAATGCATCATCAATGATGAGGAAGCTGGTTTCTTATTGGTGGACAATCCAATAATCCCCGCCATATATTTTTTACCGAAAGTGCACAAAACATTGATAAACCCACCTGGCAGGCCAATCATATCTAGCTGCGGCTCACTCTATCAGAATTTATCAATATACATAGACAGTATTCTAGCACCTATTGTAACTACACTCAACTCATACATTAAAGACACTGAGGATTTTCTGAAACATCTGGCAAATATAAACTGGCACCATGGCCTATTACTGGTAACCATTGATGTGATCTTTTTATACACATCAATAAGTCATGAGGTGGGACTCACTGCCTTGAAATACTTCCTTGCACAACGGAATGCTCAATATCTGAAACAGTCAGAAGCAATATTGGAAATGACAGAATTATGTCTACGAAACAACATCTTCTTGTTCGATAAATAGATGTACCGCCAAACCTGCGGGACCGCAATGGGAGTTTCCTTCTTCCCTAGCTATGCGAACCTCACCATGGGTTGGTGGGAGAAGACGGTAGCTTGGGGAGAAGGCAACGGGAAATACATAGACAAAGTCCATCTCTGGTTACGATTTATTGACGATCTGTTTATAATTTGGAATGGCACAATGAGTGAATTCCAGGAATACTTTTCCATTCTCAACCAGAACAAGATTGGACTATCATTCACTCACAACATCAATGTCAAAGAGGTACAGTTTCTGCATCTTACTGTTTATAACAAAAATGATCAGATAAAAACAACCATATACACCAAACCAACAGCAACCAATAGCATCTTACATGGGACCAGTTTCCATCCACGGGCCCTAAAAAAGAGTATACCCTATAGTGAACTATTAAGAATGCACAGAATCTGTACAGATGACAATATTTTCAAAGAGAAATCGGAAGAAACTGCCAAACAATTCAAATAAAGAGGCTACAGAAGAAGTGACATTGAGGAAGGCAGGAAAAGAACAGAGAACTTAACACAGCAAGAAACACTTACGAACAAACAAAACAAAAATAGTAAAGTGGAAACAGACAAAAAAATACGATTCATAATGACATATAACAAAGAGCACAACTTAATCAGAAGGATTATGAACAAATACTGGAATGTCATAAAGAAAGCTCCAGATATTGGAAACAATCTAAACAACAACATTGACATTTCCTTTAGGAAATCACCCTCATTAAAAGACAGACTAACTCGCAGTCACTTCACGAGGACGCAAAAAGAAACATGGCTAACAAATCGCCAAAAAGGATTCACGAAATGTGATAAGTGTAAAGCCTGTAAAATTAGCAAAAGCATCAAGAACCTTACAGATTTTTAAAAACAATCATTCACCATCAAACACAGAATCACATGTGAGACCAACTACGTAGTCTACATGATAACATGTGACTGTGGTAAGCAGTACATCGGTAGCACCATATGCCCATTGAGGAAAAGGATTCTGGAACACACAAGAGCGATCACAAATGGAGACACCAACTATGCCATAACTAAACATTTTGAAACTCATGAGAACTACACCTAGAAGAATATAAAATACAGTGGAATTTGCTCATGTCCCAAACCATGAAAGAGAAGGAGACAGGACACTAATACTGAGACAACTTGAGTAAAAACTAAGTTAAATTCAGAACAAAACAACCAATGGGTCTGAATGTGGAAGAAGATCTATTTGTCCATTTATGAAAACATAGGACTAATCTGAGAGAGTTTGAAATCACATATCTTCTAGAAACTATCATCAAGATGTTGGGGGACATATCAGCCACTCAGGCGAAACCAGATTGAGTAAGCCACTTAGGCGAGAGTGATAAGGAGGATCCCGGGAACACTGAAAACAAACTCACACATTGGACTGACCAATAAAAGACCAAGGACTGAGTATACTAATACACCAACTTGGTCATCTAGCATGCAACTAGTCACCCAGACTAGACATGAAAACACGAAGGAGATCCAGAATTAAAATAAAAATATGCAAAAATATGCAATATGATCAACCAATCAAAAAGAAGATATGATGCATAATAACAAAATGTATACAATTGGAATGAAAACACTGTAAATATTTGTACATATTGTGTAAATTCTTCTGTGAATAATATAAAAAACTACATATCCCACAAGGCCTCATTAAAGGCACATGGGAGTAGTAGTATAAAATGGAAACAGTTAACAGGCTTCCCTAACCGTGAACAAGCCTTGATGGTGAAACGCGTTGGTGGCAGTGGTAAATAAAAACCTCTGATTGCAATAATACTGGAGTGCGACATCCCTTTACGCATGAAACTCCACTCCGAACTCGGTTACATCTCATCCCAATTAATAAAACAGGAACCTCACATACCTTTGGTAAAACAAGTAACTCTATCTTTACATGCTAAAATGCATATAGTCATCTCACAAAAGTGAAAATGAAAATATAGCAAGCCGTGAGAGAGGTGATGATTTTGGGGTCCTCCCTAACCTAGGGGGAGAACCAAGCAGATGCCTTGAACACAAAGAGCACATCATGCTGAACGATTCGGTGGTGGTCCCATCTTCCTAGGACCACCCCAAGCACGGTAATGGGCAAAAATACAATCCCAACCAAAGGCCCTGCAAAGCATTATGGGACGAAATTCTAGAGTGCAGTGAATATTATAGTATCCAATATCAAAACATTCCTCAAGCGGCAGGGGCTCTCCCCCGCTCAGCTGAGAGCTAATACTATAATAGTCACTGCACTCTAGAATCTCGCCCCATAATGCTCACTTTTGTGAATTGGTTATATGCTTTTTAGCATGTAAAGGTAAAGTTATTTTATCAAAGGGTTGTGGGTGCAGTAGCTAATTCCGTTACGTGGCGGACTCGGAAGTTTTTGCATGAATTCCGTGATTTCAATGTAATGCGTAGTAGCGGGGCAGAGTTCATTGCCCACGGTTAGTTTAAATATATTATGTGGGGCTGGATTCCGGATGACTGAGCGCGCTGTGTGAAGGAATCGTATCGTTTGACAATATATATATATATCTCACCAGACGTCCTATACGTTTCATGGAACACACCAACATGCTCCTCAAAATGATACACTACTGCCTGAACAACAATTTCTTTCTCTTTAATGGTACCATCTACACACAGACTCTCGGAACTGCCATGGGCACGTGTTTTGCCCCCAGTTTCGTGAATCTGTTCCTGGGGGCATGGGAGGAGGAGATCGTGAACAACCCTGACTTCATGAAGGATTTTGAACAGGTCATCGTATGGCTCAGATACATAGATGACCTGTTCATTGTCTGGAAAGGTACAGAACCTGAAGTTGCTAACTTTATTCAGAGATTAAACCAAAACAACATCAATCTTAAATTGACTAGCAACGTTAGCAAAATCTCTGTTGAATTTCTCGACGTTAAAGTGGAAATCATTAACAACCAGGTCCATACTAAACTGTTCAAAAAAGCCACTGCTGGCAACAGTTTACTACATGCCATGAGCAGTCACCCGGACAACTTAAAATGGAGTATCCCCTATGGGGAACTCCTAAGAGCTAAACGTAACAGTAGCTCTGAGGAAGCTTTCCTCTCGGAACAAGATACCATGCTTATCAGATTCACTGAGAGAGGTTATCCTGGGTGGGTCCTCCAAAGAGCAGTAGAGAAAGCTAAGTTGATCACCAGAACCACCACTCTTAATGACACTGTCAACAGCTTAGAAGAGGATAACAATGGCACCAGGATTATTCTCACTTACAACAGTGACTCGAAAGACGTCCAGAAGATCCTTGCTAAGAATTGGGAGATCCTTACTAAGGATCCGATTATCTGGAGTTCGATCCCTGGTAGACCCAGAATCACATACAGGAGGGGATGCAATCTTAGAGACACACTTATGCACAGTGATATCACAACTAGTGGTGGCACCAACAACATAAACTTGCAGGGTTTATTTCCATGCAGTCACTGCAAGGCTTGCCGAAACAGTACCATGAGAAAGGTGTACACAAACCCTAATAAAAACACCAGTATACCCATCAAACAATTTCTCACGTGCAGCTCTGTCTTTGTTATATATGTACTCGAGTGCCCATGCAAACTTCGCTATGTGGGCAGTTCTAAACATATGGCTAAGAAGAGAGTCTTAGAACATATGAGGGCCATAGCTAACAAAGATCCACACTACCCCATTGCAAGACACTTTGAGACACACCACTATTCTGACAGTTCCAAGCTTACATACTTTGCCATAGAACAGGTCAATGTGGGGGTACGCGGTGGCAACAGGGAATTGAAGCTGAGAAAACGTGAATCCATGAATATTATTGATCTAGGGACCCTCTACCCGGGAGGTCATAACATTGATGAGGAATTGATAATACACTTACACACAGAGTAATGTTAGTAACACATGATCAGTAGTACTACTCTGTGACTTGCTTGACCTCTCTGGTACATCTGTCTGTATAACTTCTTTTGGTTACAAATTTTCTGATATTATGAAAGTTAATGAATTTTCTGCATTTATCAATAACTCTCTGACGGATCAGGACCGGTGACTTTTGGGATCCCTAACCTTTTCTTCGTCTGAATCTGTCTCCTGTGGTCTCTTCTGCCCCAGATAAGAAGTTTCACTGGTTTTTTAATCATTCTCATTATTTCCATTTTCCTTGTTTGTTTTCACTTGCCACACAGAGCGCATGGGCCTTTTCCCACTTGGGGATTTGCATTCAGCATTGTGTTTTGTTTTCTTATGGGACTCCTTATGATATTCATTTGAATATGTGTATGCCATAACTTCTACCTTGATACCATTGGGTATTTACTTGCTGCACTTACCGCTTTTTTGTCTGTGAGGGAGGCAATCATTGCCATATATAACATGACTCTGCGGTGCCGTCTATTGTACTCAACTTTGATTTGGTATTCACTACAAGATGGCCGTTTCAGTCTGTCGCTCTGACACTATGTCTACAATTTGATTCTACCATCAGTTTCAATTTTATTGATTTTATACTGTCTCATTTAACTTAGAGATGTGGCTTTTTGATCTATACCTCACCGACCAGAATACGTGTGTATATTGTGTTTTACACGTTCACCCAATATGTAAGTGCCGCTTCTGTATTCTATTTTACGATCGAGTATTCACTCCAAGATGGCCACCAGTGTTCACACATAATGTTACCTTGCTAGAAACAGAGTCCCTTTTCAGTTTCCATGCATACTGTACATATGTTGCTCTGTTTGTAACTACACCTTTGTGTGATCAAGGCCGTTTGACGGCCGAAACGCATCATGTTGGATTTATGAATGAATAAATCTACTGTATCCTACATCCTGGTTTGTGATTCCTGAGAGCGTGTGTATTTGTGGCTTAGTACTATGTATATATATGTATATAAATATATATAAAATGTAATATATATACATATATACATATCATTGAAAAAACCTAAAGGTTACAGGGGCGTTCGTTATGTTTTAAATGTGAACAAGTCTTTTACGGGGATCACTTGTATGCTTACAGTGTAGTGGGTGGCAATGGCTGCGTGTAGTACAGTCAGATAACAAACTTGCACCTCTATTGACACCTCTGTGCTGGACTTCTTTTGTGTTTCCCAGTTTGTGTTGACTGGCTGATTTCTCTGCTTTATTTGTTATTTTCTAAAAAGTTGTTGTTTGTATTTTAGGAGCACTGGGGTGGATGATGTCAACCGTGATGTGATCAGTGATGTCATTTGAGATGTCATCTGTGATGTCATCAATGATGCCATTTAACATGTCATCAGTGATGTCATATGTGGGTTTGACCTACTTGCTTCCTAACTGTAATCATGTGTTTTTTTTAATGAATTTCTTTGTTTTATAATCTTTTAAGCTATAAACTTAATTTTAATGGACACCTACATTCAGTGAATATATACATATATGTATTTTTGCTTATGATATGAGGCAGTCGATAAAGTTAAAGTAGTCTCGCGGGCAGACGTAGAAATACAGACCAGAAATCATTCAGTTGAAACTCAGCATGTGCTACTTCTATCCATCTGCTACCTCTTTTGTAAATTAGTCAACGTTTCAAATCTCTATCTAATACACAAAAGCCAAAACCTGCATTGTGGATGCTCCTTTCATTTTGCATCTTTTTCCATGTTTGTATTTATGTGCAAATCTGGCTCGGCTGCAACCAAGAGGTGTGCATAATAACAGGGTACTTAACAATGCATGATCAAGCACAGAGGAAATTGTCTTTTTTATCATTACAATTGTTTGCTTTTACAATTTGACAAATGAATTACTTGATATTGCATAAAATATTTATCTAAACACATGCTGACAATGTGAATAAATGCCTTCTCTTATGTCCCAACCTGGTCTACTCTCTTGCAGCTTACAGAAGAATTATTTATTTACATAGAATTACATATTTGCTTGATCATAGTATATCGTAATCTCACTTGCTGTGTTTACATGGCACTGTTAACTTTTTTTAACCTTTTTTTTTTACCTTCGAGGTATATATATATATACACATATATATATATATATATATATACCTCGAAGGTACGTGTATATATATATATATGTGTATACATATATAAATATATATACACATATATATATATATATACCTCGAAGGTACGTGAATGTGCAGTTAATAATAGTAAATATTTACCTAACAACATACACTTACCTTCATGATATTTTGTTACTCTCTATTTAAGCCACCACATTTTTGTATGAAGATTTCTGTTCTCGATATCCTGATATACAATATGTATAGGTGCAGTAACTAAGTTTCTGTGTACTAGATAAACTTCTATGATATGTTATCACACTGCTGATTCCAAGGAGCTGGTTAGCTAGAGGAATAAAACAAAATAACTGTTAAACATCTCTCTGCAATGGCCCTCGCCCATGTGTTGTGAATGTTTAACTAATACTTCTTCCTCTCCAGCTATTGCCCCCTCTTCAATTTATAGGAAAAGGTTGAAAGACTAGCGTCAAGAGAGTCAATTAAACCCTATTTGTATCGACCTGTACTAGTCGCAGTACGCGTGACTGCATGCCAGTTTCCACTAAAGTCACATCAGCTGGCTGGCACTGCTATGTTTCTCACCTCCAGCTTCATTAGTCCAATCAATCACAGACACCTCTCCTCCAGTCTTCGCTTTCTCGACCTCTTGGCTGCCTTTGACACGATTGACCACAACACTCTTCTAGGCACTATGACTGACTTCAGGATATCAGGGGCAGAACTCTTGTGTTTTTGGTTTGCTGATGGGTCATACTCTTTCTTCAATTTCACTTTCAGCTTAGTGATCACTGTGATTCAAGTGGGATGTCCCTCCTAAGTCATGTCCTGACCTCCTTCTCTTCCCGAGGGATGCTACCTCATTGATACCACTGTGTCCTTCTTTAGCTTATCCTACTATGTCTTTGCCAATGACAACAGAATATTTTCTCCTACCTCCCTGGAGCTGCCTCACGGCAAACTCAATGAGCCTCCACCTTGACTTCCTCTGTGGCATCCGCTCCTAGATGACTTGCCACTACATGATGCTTAACCAAGGTAAGGGAGATTCATCTGGTAGACACCCACCATATCTCATGCATTATATCACATTCCCTACATCCACCTAATCACTAAATTGCAAAGTATGTATAGGTAAGTAGATCATACATGCCAACCCTCCTGATTCAGGCACAGATTATCGGTTTCAAGGCCCACCCACCCAACCCGATTCGGAGTTTTGTAAAACTGCCAAAAATAAAATGTTGATGCCTGTCACACACGCTCCAATCTCCCCCTCCATGAATTACTTCTGACATCAAAGGTTACCTCTTTGTCCTTAATTCTTGGTGGAGGAGATTAGACCATGTGACACCCCTTGACATTTTATTTTTGGCAGTTTTATATAGTGCAGTTGTTTTTGTTTGCCAGAGTTTAGAACTCTGTTTTTGTTTGTGCTATGTTATTAAACTCCCAAAAATGAAATGCTGATTGTCTGTCACCATACACAGCAATAGACCCGATTTAGGAAGATTGCCTCTGCTCCAATATAAGCCAGTGGGGAAAATACAGTCTCACAGCTATTTTTTTTTTTTAAATCTCCCACTTGTCTGCTCTAAAAAGTTGGCATGTATGGTAGATGTGGAGGTAAGAATTATAATAACATATTTGTCATTACGATGCAGTACTAGATAATTTGCTGGTTGCGGTAAAATTGTAGGCTGATATCATAGACCTCAATATAGTGTCCTTCATTCAATAACTTACGTTTCCTTGTCCACTGTTGCATTACGAATTTGTCTCCTATCTGTTGTCGCCACCCACATACCTCCCTGAAATTCCACCCATGCAATATCTGAAGACTTTTGCCCCATCCTATGTCTAACAAAAAGCTTAGCAAAATGAAGTTGTCCTTTGTATATAACACTGGAGTGAATAAATACATTCACAAATGAATTACCTTATGAAAAGAGCGCCTATCGTTGCACAGCACTGAAAAAGTAGTTGATCATCTGTAGTGCTTTTAGTCTTTCCTTTATGTCTTTTGGGACAGAAGACATGGAGAAGAGACGGTGCCTTGTGATCTTAGAGCATAAAGAAGGAAAATAGTGCACTTAGAATGCACAAGGGACTTTGGCCACGGAAAGCGGGCAAAGGGCCACTCAGAAGAAGATTTAAAACATGGCATGAAATAAAACATGGCATGTAATAAAATGGAATGGGGCAAAGTGTTCGGTGGCTCCATTTAGGTTCCCCTACTTGTACCGAATTGAAATTAACAATGAACAGGGACGAAATTAAAACTAAAATGAATATATTACAATATTTAAATTGTTAAATGCAAACCTATTTAGACAAAAAAAAAAAAAAACTGGATACAGCGGAGCAAAATGAGCACATGGAAGCACCAGTGACCCTAGGAGGTTGTACTGTTGCAACACTTGTCAACTTGGACTCACCCTTTAGTCAACTTCCATCTTGCCAGAGCAAAAACAGATTCTGGCGGCAGACCCTGATACTATGCCAACTTAATGGGAAATTGCAGTCTTAGCAGTGGTGTCAAATTCTTCCATGGATTCTTTCAAGATTATCAGAGGACTCCATGTCCCCAGGGTCTCAGTGCCCTTTCCTAGGCTTTTCTTTTATAAATTTTTGTTTTCAGATGTTGTAGTTTAATTGGGTCAAGTGAAGTGCGCCAGGACTACAACTCCAATAATTCACTAGGTTATGAAACTAAAACCCAGGACTGGAATACTGAAATCATCTAGTAACCTTCCAAGCCTGATTTGCTTGCTGCTTCTTGTTTGATGGTGGGTGCTCCAGTAAGTTCAACCATAATTTTAACTATTGTCTTTTTACACATGGCCTCTATTCAAGATGGGTTGCTCGACCTACCAATCTGCTCACTGAAAAAAAACAACTTTTAGTATAGTTATATTATATGAGAATTTCAAGAAGTTCTAATATAGAATTTCACAAGTTTAGGTTAAAAAAATTATTGAATAAATGTAATACATTCATCCATACACAGAAGCTGCTATATCGCGGACCTCGACTTTGTCTGCCATCACCATTCCTATAGGTTTGAGGCAAAACGTAGGAGCTTATTTAGCTTTAAATGCTCTACAGCGTCCTCGCCCTTAAAACACAACGTAGCTTACTTTACTGTTCCTCAAAGTCCCCAGTGCACGTTCCTGATTCTGGTCCTAAAACCTTTCCGCGACCTTGCGACTTCCTGCCAGCGCAAACAATCCATCTTTCTATGACCCGCCGTCTCACTGGTTTCTGCTCCTCTGGGCTCTCAATGTTCCCAAACACCAGGCTTCCTCAAGATTCACATAATTTTTCCTTCTCACACCTCATAACTGGAATCCAGTCCTGTACGAACTCACAGCAACAGACACCCGCTAGAAAAGTCTAAAATGGCATCTCCTCCAACCGTAGAATCTTCATCTCCATCTTCAACCGACAGTGACTCTGGCACCTGTTGACATACTGCTACTCCCCAACTTAAATGAGGGTTTGTTTAGGTCATCAACATGTTTGGTGCACGCAGGGGTCGAAGTGCATTAAGAAAAGTATGGGAACTGTGATGGTGCATGCAATGGGGGTGGGGCCAAAGGTGGGGCTAAAAAGACAGAATATCCTGTAAGGTTTTTTGGTCTTTCACCTTCAGGTTACATATAAAATAACATGCAGCTTAAATGGAAAATAAATACGAGTTAAGTTAATCAGTGGGAAATGCACTGTAGTACATTATGAAACTGCAGAGGTCTGTGTGTAACCAGAGAGCCACAGAATTAAGGGCCAGATTGATCATTATTTGATACAGTGCAACGCAGAAAGACAACTTGCTGCTCTTGCTTTCTTACTTATACCCACTACCCCTCCTGGGGTATAGGCCATCAACCACGACTCTCCAGCCATCTCTGTCCTGGGCTCATCTTTCAATCTGACTCCAGGTGTAACCCATCAACTTGCTGCTCTGCATCAAATGGAGAGGGCAGGAATGCTGCATATTTACTATCATATGGCACGTTCCTGTTCTCTCCGTGCGCTGGTGCACTATGTGCTGCCTAGCACCAATGCAGGCACTGTTGCGCCATGGTGCAAGAGTGCCTACATTGAGGCAGCATTGTTTTTGTGCAGGAAGGAACACCTTCCTGCATAAAAACAATCCATATAGACGTTTTCTTCTTTATAAGTCTCCTCCAGAGTTGCGCCTCTATTTGGGAAGCGTACAATTTTGATGCATTTCCAGGTTTACTATTGTTGGTAAATCTAGGAATGTGGCAAAAAGCATAGATGTATGTGTGGGAACACCCACTCTCCACTCATGTAAAGCCTTCCCGGCGCAGAGTGATGCAAGGCAGCGACTTGTGCTGCCTTGTGTTACTTCAGATTTACCAAGACATGTAGGGCCAAGCAAGGTGGCCTTGCGTGGCTTGGTAAATCTGATGATACATGTGCACATAGAAGTCATCACTCTGGGACTGAGATAGTATCATGATACATACATGTGCATGTGTGATGCCTCATGCACATGTATCCATCATTCATCTTTTTCTGCCAATGATGTTCAGCATCGGCAATTACTTTTTATTTTTCATTTAGCCAATGCTGAACATCATCGGCAAAACGCTCTGGAAAAGCGAAAAGGTGAGATGTATTTGCTTTCCCAATGCTTTTTTTCATTCTTGCTGTCATTCTCTGTCCCAGTATGCTCCCTTCTTCTGACATCATGGTCTTTATTGTTCTTGGGATGCAAAACTCCCCTGCATGGTCACGAAGTGCACCCTGCTCTCAGTGCCCCAGCTGCAATGATATTTAGACCCCTGGTAATGATTATTAGTCATGGGAGGACACAGATCATGTGTGTGCCATTACCTAGGCCTGTCTCATGGTAATGCGGTCTTGCTGGACAAGGAGGGGCACACCAAGTACTAACCTTGTGATGGTAGAGGGCTACTTCCTTTACCATGAGTTAAATAACACGAGCACAGTGGTGGCAGCATACCCATTTTGTGTTTCATAGTGATCCATAGTGTCACCAAGACTTTTTACCTGTATCACTGGTGCTGTGTCTACCGGCCTACTCATGTAAAGTTCCGTGGCTGCGTACTAAACTCACCCTTGGCCCACATGGATTGTGTGTATCACTAGTCAGAGTATGATACTTGCATGTGCGTGCTGGAATGTGTGTGTGCTTGTGCATGGTACATAACATGGAGCTAGGAGAGGTGGGAGCTGCAATCCCCAGACAGGAGATATGTATTGCCAACATTCCCGAGGGCTGGGATGGGGACACATACTGAAGGAAGGAGGGCAGAGTATCGTCTGTGCACATCAAAGGTCTCTCTGATTCCAGGAAAAGTTACTGATCAGTAGGGTCTGGGCTTATTGCCAGGGAGATGGTGGGACTGATAAGTTTGACACTGTGGACTAGGGAATCTTGATAGAGAGAAAGGAATATGATGATACATTATTAGGCATATTTCAGAGAAGGATGACAGCCAGGTGTGATCCCCGGTTACTCCCTTGGCTTGTGTTGTGGGTCAGTCAGAATTTGAGCCAGTCCTGTTGTGACAGACTGTCCCTTTGACAAAGGACAGTACAAAGGAGGGAGCACTTCATAGGAGCTGGCATCCACAAACACGAATTTCAAAAGATCAGAAACTAAATCACATTTGTGTCTATAAAGGTGGGAGCTATAGACCCACAGGTTGTTCAACAGCACGGTTCATCAGGAGTAAGAAGATCACCAAGACTTCTAGCTGCTGGATCTGTTCTAGGGACCAAGGACTGCTAGTCTTCTTGTTGGGTGAGGGGCCATCACCCAGGAAGTCAAGACGATGTGCCCTAAGCCTGCCTGCCAAGACCAGAGGACCCTGTGGGGAGGAGTAGAGCGCCTGGAGTGAGCGAGGCACAGCGGGAATCCTGGCGAGTGGATCCCAGTGAACGAACTGTGAGATGTCTGGTCCAATCGGGACTGCTGCAGGAGTGGAGACTGCCTGCAAAAACCTGCCAAAGTCGGAGACCTCTGTGCCACCAGGAAGGGGACCACTATGTCTGTGTGAGCGCAAAGTTGGTGGCCAATGTGCAACCATGAGCGGGGCCACCATGCAGTGCGGACTGTCACTTGTGTTTGCGCCAAAGTCGGTGACTCCCTTGTGACTAGGAGGGGGGCATCATGATGTGCGGACTGTCTCTTGTGTGTGCGCCAAGGTCAGTGACCCCCATTGTCACCAGGGAGGTGGCCGCCGTGAATACAAGGCGGTCATACTGTGTGGACCAAGGTTGGTGACTCCCCGTGTCACCAGTGAGGGAACCACCAGGTAGACAATGCCATCGCCTGTGTGTGGGCCAGGTTGGCAAACTCCCTGTGTGACCTGTGGGGAAGGCACTGAGAGTCAGGGCTGTTGCCCTGATTCTACATCCTGAGGAAACATGGGGAAACACTTACCAATCGCCGTAGGAGCCGGGTGAAGACATACAACCCTCAGAGGGACTGTTCAAGGACTGAGAAGGTGGACCCGTCATTTTGGAAAGACCGCAAGAAGTTACGAGCCATAAGCATTGGGAGACCAGAGCCCGGGGAGGATTGCCAGCTGCCATCGGATCAGGTAAAACTATTTCAGGCCTTCTGGCTGTCAGGCCTGCGGGGGATGTGCGCAACCTTAGCACCTACACACTGCTACCATTGACTCTGAAGGTGATACATAGACTTTCTTGCAAATAATCTCTTTTCATAAAAGCAAGTAAATGAATGTCCAATCATGTTATGGCAGTAACTGTGTGTACTTTGAGTCTTGAGCCTGTGCCACCAGCCCCCACCACTATTTCGAAGAACCTTGAGCTGCTTGACCCACGCTACCACTGACATTCAAGTGCTGAAAGGGCTACTCCTTGGCCCAATAACAGGACCCATAGCAAGTTGGACACTGGACATCAAGAGTAAAAGGCCTCAACTTCACAGTTGAGCCCAGTAGCTCCTGCTTGCCCCGTGACCCTCAGAAAGAGTTTCTGACAGTTGCCAAATACAATTGTATTCTGTTGTACTCACTTTGCAATCCATGCATCAGTTAAATATTTACAGCATTGCAGATCAAGATTTTCATTAAATAAATTATATTATTACATATGATGATTATGGAGCAAAACTCTTGTGGGGCTGATTAAAAGTTACACACTACTGGTGAGGTAGTAAATCCGCACACAACAATAACATTACCATGCAGTAACCCAGCGCCTGCAGCATGCAATTAAGAGTTTAAGCCCATGGAATGAGGAATTACTCCGTTTGGACTGGATTTGCTGTTGGTAAAGCCACACGAAATTCCCAATTCCATGCAGTTTAAGACATATATTTACCACGTTCTGTAAGCAGATGGAAATGTTTGCTGCGGCCTCTGTGTGTTGTGGAGGTGGAGGGAAGGGTGTTGAGAGTAGCAGAGAGAAGGGAAAGATACATTTTGCAGGGGGGGGAGCATCGTATACTCCCCCCTCCCAGAATAAGAAAAATGAGACAGAGGCTTCTCAGCTGCTGCAGCCAAGGCCTCATGTGACTTTTCAAGACAGAATTACCGACCCGTAAAACCACGTCCAGGGCTGCACCACCCAGGAAAACCAGGAGGAAACACTAGCCCACTCAGACTCAGGTGGAGCAGAATTCCATACAATAATTCCGCTCTGTCTGACTAATAATTAGGGCCAAAGTAGTAGCATTGTCAGTGTCAGGAACATAACTGTATTCATTCTGGAGTTCATGCTGTGTTCTAACTTGGAGCTTTTAAAGTTGCTGCTCTGAAGGGGTGAATAAAAGGTTGATGCATAATGCTAGCTTCCTGTCTTGGCATAAGATCACATCTCTGGATAAAAACTCCCAAGCAAAGAAAATGTCCTGAAATGTTTCCAGGAGTGCTACGAGCTTACCCCCCAGATCCTCAATTGTATGCAGTGTTCCAGAGAGTGCTTTGGAAGCTGAAAGGTAGGCCACCCCTGAGCCTTGAGCCCACCTAATTGTATGCAGCCCCCAATGTTGCAGGCTACTCCCTAAAGTGGTCAGTGCTGCTGTCTTCACACTCCCCCCAACTCTGCTCCCATGATTCTCCCCACACCATGCAATTCTTTCCAAAACGAAAGAGAAGGAAGGATTAAAAATCAGATGCCTGCTTGGCTATAATATTCGGATTAATCCAACCACTATAATCCTTTAAAACTGAGCCCAGGCGGAAGACAGAGAAGATGAAGAGCAGCCGTATTAGACATTCAGATGAATTGGTAATGCCATAGAACGCCTTTTAGTTACTGAGCATGTCATCTTAATGTAAATGAAAGTCTCGTGCATTTTACTGAAAAGAATAACACTGTTTGAACATTATTTTCATTGTGGATGATAGGTGTGCTCTCTGAAGTAGATGATGAGCCTGGGCTGTTTGATGTTGCTGTGCCCTGATAGTCAAAGCATAAAAAGGAGTCCCATAGCAGTTCAGTGAGCTCGAAGCAGCGCCTGGTTTCCGTGGTTCCTAAAACAGCAGCATCACAGGCTCCTGTGTGTTGCTTTGGAAATTAATCCAAGTTCTTTGTTTCACGTAGAAATGTGGGCTGCCCGTGGTCCACGAAGGGGACCCTCATAAGAGGGCGGCCGCCTTAGTGCCACATGAGGGCACACAAAACAATCTAGTGTTTCTGGAACCCCCCCCCCCTTGCGGGGGTCTGTGCGCAGCGACACTTCCTGTAAGTGGGCGGAGCGGGGATGAGGTATAAGTGCCTCTCCCCGCCCACGTTGCGGCCTCTTAGGATGTTTGGACTCCATCGACACAAAGAGTTGACTTCAACTTTTTGCTTATGGCCAGTTGGGCTGCCACAATGACTGTCCTCACTATGCAGCTGGCTGCACAGACCAGACGAATCAATCAGCTGATGGTGTGCATGCATCCTACAGAAGCCAAGAGTTGCTACGTGGTGCTCGCATCAGCAGTTCTACACTGCTGCCCATGTGTGAGGGAGTGGCGGCCCCCCATTAGGGCAGAGGAGCATTGCCCCCCTGCTGCCAGTGCAGGAAAGTGAAAAATAAAACAGTAATAAAATGAATTACTGTTTTATTTTTCACTGCTCCCAACCCGAGCAGTGTTTGGGGGCGGGGCATTGCTTCTGACTGGCCGCAGGGAGTGGTGCTCACTCAACCAGTTTACACTGTGTAAGTCACTTTGGTTGGCCATCTTGCGATGGCCAGCCTGACATGCGCAGTGTATACCTCTCCACCTAGCTGTCTCAGACATCTGGGTGGAGAGAGGGCACAGGCCTCCTGTGCCTGCTGGAGCATCGAGGTAGCCTGCTCCAGCCAATCCTGGCACTGCTCTCATGCTGCTCATGTGCAGCATGAGAGCAGTGTCGGGATTTGCAGAAAGGGGTTGCCTGAGGCTCCATGAGGTGCTCTGGCTCACACTGAAGCCGGAAGAATGAAGAAAACACGGAGATCGAAACACAGGTAAGTACATTTTTTTTTTTAATTATCTTTTTGCCCCCCACTGGGTTTGTCTCTCGATCCCCCTGACGCCTCTTCAGTTTTGAGGATCACTGCCCGCCACTGGTGTGAGGGCCTTTCGGTCGAGTCAACCTTACATATGGGCAGTGTAGAGTGTGGGAGCGGAGGTAAAAATACTGCTTCTTTCTTGTCTGGAGTGCCTTTGAAAAGCTGCCCTAGGCAGGAGGAAAGGTATTAGGTTTGCCTCAACCTCGACTTAATGACATTTCTTCACTCCCTCTTATTGGATCGCGCCCTTTTCCATCTGTTACGGTTGGGGTGAGATCACTTGCGTGACAGCTGAGGAAGCCAATTAGCTGGGTCAGTCACAGCAGCCTGAAGTAACTCAGGCCTTCCCTAGTAGTGACATAACCACGTGGTCGCCGCAGTAGTGTGGGACCTTTGCATCTGCTAGTGCCAACAACTGCAGGAAGTATGACATATATTAACCCTACTACACCAGTACCATGTGGACTAGATGACACAAGTCATCAGTTGAGAGGATCTGTCTAGTCCGATAAGCCATTTCTAGTGATTCTTTTCACCATGTCATCTGCGAAGTAGTGTGTGGCCATCGAAACCTGCAGGGGCGCTGGTTCGTAGACGCTCAACCCAAACCAAGACTTGGAATCGACAAACTCAAATCTAAAGTTCTTTGTTCTGTAAGATGTTGCAGTTTCTTTCCTAAGCAAGAGTAGAATTGACACAGTGTGTGCAAATGTAGTTAATGTACTAAGGAGCATTGGCTACCTCTATTTACTACTAATCTACATTGCACGGTCGAAAGATTTCTCTTTGCACACAGTGTCAGCTTAGTCATCTCAGCATCAGAAGCTCCAAAAAACATAACTAAGGGCCAGATGTACGCACAGGGATTTCGCAACAAGTGATCTCAATTTGCACATAAACTTTTTGCGAATCCTGTTGTATTTTGCGAACCGACCTATGTACTAATAAGATGGTTCAACAAATTGTAGTGGGTGGCAGTTCGACCTACATCAAGAATATTAATGAGGCAGGAGACAAAATGCGAAGCAATACAATTCACTGCCATCACAGGGATGAAGCGGTGGGTGTAACTTGCGTAGTTTGATGTAGAGTAATTACGCATAATTACAGCAAAGTTATGAGAGATTACATGAAATTATGTGCAAGCATAACCCAGTATTTAGTGCTATTTTTTAGCTGCCTCTCATCCAAAATGGAGCCAAGAATGAATTTTGCGCAAAGAAAATAGATCTAAATGCAACAGAACATGAACAGCCGCAGCCAGAAGCCACTCAAGTTCGCTAAATTCATTATTCCTGCACTCCAGTAATAGGTTTTTGTGCCAAATTACTCATAATTACGTGAAAAGGGAGGAATTGCATCATTTTCGGTAATTTTTGCATCAAAAGAGTAACGCAAAATTACTGAAATTACTTCGATTACTCTGCCACAATTACAAATTTTTCCAGACCTACAGGGATGGTGGCCTGCTGGGATCAGCAGACCACCATGTCTGTGATTTTAAATATAGCATTTTTTTAAAATGCAAGCCGATTTCCTTAAAGGAAAGCAGAACGCATTTAAAAAAAAAATAAAAGGGTTTCTTAAACTATTTTTTAAGAGTAGGCAGTGGTCCAGTAGATCACTGCTTGCTCCTAAAAAGGTTTTTGGACCACTCACGAAGGGGAAGTGGTCTTTTGGGGACCGCTTCCCATTTGCGAAGGTTACCACCTTCTTTGAGGTGTCGGTAAAATATTAATGTTTTGTGACCAGATTTCGCTCGCAAAAGATTAATAAATGCTATAAGGAATCCTATTTGGAAGGGACACCCTAAACATGCCCCTTGCAAATAGCGATTTCAAATAATTTCAGTAAACCCATTTATCGATGCAGTAACATGTTACCGTATCACTAAATGGGTGGAGTACATTCAAAACCACATTGTTTTGTCATAAACCCTGCGATTTACCGAATCACAGGGTTTGCAAAGAAGAATAAAACATCTGTACATTCAGTACATCTGGCCCATAATCTTTCTTGTCAAAAAGAGGAGTAATGGCTGCTCCACAAGATGTCTGCCATCACATTGCTACAAAATGTATGAATTATAACACCCTGATGGCTGTAGGTCCTCCCCAGCGCATATCCAGACCAGCTGTTTCATTCCTCCAGTATTTCATCTTCACACAATCATCGTGAACTTTGACATAACATTGTCACTGGTATTTGTGTCTGGGGTATTAAAAGTATTTGGATATCTTTTTTTCACTGACGCCTAGTAATAATGCTTACCACACCTTTCAGCAACCGTGCTTTGTAAATGCTCCATATTTCAACATCAAAACACGTATTCACTAGTGGCACCATGCTGGTGAACCTGCACGAATATGAAATCTCAGGAAAGAACATTACAGGGTTTTAACAGAAGAAGGAAATAATGAATGACAATCCACTGTTTTGCAACCCATTTTTGTAATGTTTTCTTGGGAGGGGGACCACAATACTCATGTGGGGGAGAGGGGCGTGGGTGGAGGGGGTTAAGGATTTCCCTGCAGACTACAAATCTATTGAAACTTTACATAATTGCTCCTGTTGCAATCATCCAAGACCCCTGTCTGTCCATGTCTCCCGAAAGGGCCTGTATTTCCATTCTTTCTCGAAGGACAACCATAGAAATCCACCCAAATATTCGAGGACAGGAGGATTTACCGTTCTAACTCCAGTCCTCAACTATTTGGTAAAAGTGTATGTTTGTGACCCTTGCCAATCTTCCTACAGACGGGGAGAGTGAAAATACAGCCATGTCAGTGCGCACGTGTGAAATAATTTCACATGCATCCTGCAGTCTGAGGGGAGTGACAGACGGTACGGGGAGCTTGAACAGACTAAGGTCAAGATATACAAAATCACGTGTTTGTGATTCCCAAATAGCGAATTTTAGAGATTCGATATTAGGAAATCGCAAACTGCGATGTACAACAGTGTGTTTGACACTGTTAGCGATTCGCCGTGGGCCGCAAATGGACCTACCTCATCAATATTCATGAGGCAGGTTGCAATTTGCGACCCATTGTGAATTGCTACAATCACAGGGATGATGGCCTGCTGAGGTCATCAGACTACCATGTCTGTGATTGCTTTTCAAATAAAGCAATATTTTTTTTGTAATGCAGCCCCGGGATGCATTTCAAAAATAAAAATGAAAAAGCTACCTTTTAATTTTTTAAGAGTAGGCAATGGTCCGTGGGACCACTATCTGCTCTTAAAAAATGCCGGCGCCCACATTCACAAAGTGGAAGTTGTCCCCTGGGGATCCATTCCCATTTGCGATTGGGTTACCACCAACTTGAAGTTGGTGGTAACTGCGAATATTTCACGACTGCATTCCCGGTTGCAAAACATTCATACATACCAGTGCTATTCAGTATTAGGAAGGGACACCCTAAACATGCCCCTTCCTAATACCAAATCGCAAAAGCAAAATGCAATTCGGTAACAAGTTACAGAGTCGCATTTTGCCTTTTGTACATGGCAAAATGCTTCGTACATCTGGCCCTAACCTTTGCCTCAAAACCCCCCTTGGCTCTCAATGGGCCATTTGCGACTGGTAAAATGCTTCGTACATCTGGCCCTAACCTACTCCTCAAAACACCATTTGGCTCTGCTTTTTAAAAATCTTCTCAGAGAATGCACCCCTCAAGCCCTGGCTTATTGAAAGCTGGACTCGCAAGCTGTGCTGCTCCCTCTCTCAGTCCATTTTGAAGTAAGTATTTACACCATAGTACTTTCAAGGTTCACTACCTGCAGCTCATTTTGTGCGACAAAAATAGAGCACGTTGATGAAAACTGCAAGATAACACCATTCGCAAAGACCATCATCATACGTTATTCCTCAGTGCTTATGGGAAAACTCAGAAATAGTCGCAAAACCCCAGGCAACAGTATTTTCCTCAGCCACGTTTTGCACCTGATTTTTGCACTCTGCCTTGGAATGAGCCTGTTAGTGTCAATCGCAGAGCTGTTGTCATGAGTAGGTCTCGCGAGACTGCAGGTGAAGGGAAGCTGCTGTTGTGTGGCAAGGGATGTCTGGTCTCTAATGATGCTGTATTTATTGCTAGCAGCTTGGAGCCCATTATGAGCTTCTTTCCCTGTGCAACTGTAACTCCTGTGGGGTTCTGGTTTTTTGCAACCCGATGAGGGTCACATGGGGCTACCAAGAGGCTAGTGAGTGAAGTCAAGAATAGGTTTGGATGTTGCTTCAAGCAGAAGCTGGACCTCATACAAGACCAAGCCTTCTGGACCTCATGACCAGGTGGAGGTTGCAGCCAAATGCCGTAGGCATGCAAAGGGGTTCGGCGCTGATGCTGTGAGTCATAAGGCCCCAAGTAATAGCCTCTATTTGGTTCCTCTCTGGTTTCAGACTCCCAAAAGCTCTTCTTACAGTGGCTGCCCACACTCCTTTCCTGCTTTCAGGCATTTTGTAAGCTGGTCAGGGCTTCTGTGGCAGCACAAGGCCACATTGCAGAATGATGTGGCCCCTCGGAAGGTTGTGAATCAGCACAACCAATCACATCCTTGTTTACTGTGACAGGTTAAACTATAGAGCTGGTGCACACCCTGGGTTGTGGGGTCAGGGACTGCCCTAAAAGTTTGCACTGGAATGGAGGCAAAACAACTGCTTGAGCTTGCTCCCTACGGCTTAAAAACAACAGCACCACAACAAACTTATTACAGTGATGGGGGGTGGTCAGTAGGAACTAATGTGGCCAAAGCACACACTCAATTCATCTCCCCCTCGGGGCAGATGTGCAAGCCTATGGCCAGGCATATGGATGGAGTTCTTTTGTTTGGCAACTACTTTAGTTTTTTCTTGGTATCAGCCTTTTTAGCTCACTCATTGTCGGCCCTCTCTGCAAGGTCACACCCAAACATTTGCCTTCACCCCTTCTGTTTTCTGAACCCCTTTTTTGTTAGCATTTAGTACTCTGTGCACTTAACCACTGCTAACCAGTGCTAAAGTGCTTGTGCTCCCCCAAGTGGTATCAAGATTTGCCTGATACAGTCCAAGGCCATTGAAACAGTCACCATGGACATAGTGGTTTTGGTTTGGTGAGGTCAGGAAGTTGGAGAGATAACTGATGCGGAGTAGACGCTGCTGCCTGCTCTCCTACAATAAATGTTAGTAACTTACCTGAGTCTCCTGTCATTGTTGGAGGGATCTGTTATACCTGCTGCTCAGCCAGTGTGACTGTGGTGACAGAATGTTGATGAGTGGAATGTTGGTGAGTCTGTGAGTCAGTTGGTGGATGGGCTGAGCAGCAGGAAGGCTGCTCCTGGTGGGGCTCTACGCTGCAACATCTTACATGGAATAAACATACATGGAAACTACTTGGACCAGATCTACATTTATTTACAACATTTTTGGTGACTATTTTATTGGCAAGAACCTGCGTTTGCTACCTGAATGGACTTTGAGCATCAAGATTTGAGTAAGTGGAAATTATAGAAGAAGAACTTGAGGGAGCCTTTTACAGCAACCTGGCAACCCTGAGCCCAACAGGATCATTACAGATTTGACGCAGAGTTATTTCACGGTGCTTCAGCCCTAGGCAACTCGGGAGGAACATGTCAGACAGGATCTGTACGTTGAAGTCTATCACAGATTGAACCTGTGTCAGGGTCGTGCCAACATTGGCCGCTTTCGTAGCCAAGTTATGTATTGGGAGATCAGGTGGCGCGGGACAGTTGGGGTAACATTTCATTTTAAATTTGGTGACGTGTTAAAAGTAAAGCGCATGGTCACACTCGGGCTTCCTTCTCCAGAGCAGCTTTGTCATTGGAACCCTAGCGAATGCGCGAATACTTGTGCGAGTCGTCTTCACCGTTCGGGCATTGTCTCGACCGCTAACCAGTGACAGTCATATTGGGCAGGCGCTACAAGTGCGGTGCGGAAATTCACTCCTTTGCACATGCCTGCTACTGTCGTGATGCACACACCTTTTTATTAATGACCTGCTGTGAAGTACTTTTGGGAGAATTAATAGCGCTCCCTACTCTGCGGTGATGCGCACACATTGTGTTAAAGTGCATTATGGTTACTTTCTCTTGCTGTGACTTGCTTAAGGCTTGTGTGCACTACCAGCCTTCACAGTGATGCGCACACCTCACATAAAGCTTGGGTGCACATTTCTGCATTCTTCAGGATTCGCATCCTGCACTTAAACATTTCGGTGATTGATGATCACACCTCAGTCGATCTAAAAGAAGTATTATGTTTCATTGCGCACTCCGCAATTACGGTAATGCGCACACCACTTCTGCATCAAAAGGGTTGACAAGTCTGTGCGCTGCACACGCTGGTAACCTCCTCGTGCACATCTACGGTGATGTGCTCACCTTAATTCTCTTATCCTTGACTGTTTAATGTGTGAACAGTTCTATAGAATTATAGTCATGTTATATTCTTTAAGGGGTAAATTTAATAGTGGTGAACTATTAGTGCCTGCTTCTTGTGGATACTGCATGAAATGTTTAGTGTTGCACTACTAAGACAAATGTACCTCTTATGCAGCAAATAATTATTAGCAATAATTACTTAAAGTCAGAACTTGCATGATATAGTTCTTGTTATTAGGTTATTGTTGTATAGTATAACTTAGCTATGTGTGCCCAAACCTTCTCAATCACTCCACCCAAGCCATTTTTACCACTGCCGGGTGAACCCCAACTGAAATGGCTGGAGTCGAAGGAGTATTTTATGAACTATATGTCAGCAATAGAAGAGGAGGGTTCGGAAGAATTTTCTGCTTCAAGAAGGAAGAAAATACTACTTCGTAGTTTAGGACCGGAAGGTCTAAGAGTGTATGGTCAGATGGAAAAGAAAGTAGGATCTACAACTGATGGGGATGTTTTTAAACATGCACTAGAAGACTTAGATAATTACTATCAGCCAGCAGTGTGCACTGCTATTGACCATTTCAGTTTTTTTCAAAGGAAGCAGGGAAAGCAGGAACCTATTGAAGACTGTGTTTCTGCACTGAAAAAATGGCAGTGTCTTGTAAGTTTGGCAAACTCCAAGATGAACTGATAAGTGACCAAATAATTATGCACACCAATGACAACAACTTGCAGGAAAGATTGTTGGTTAGCGGAGTCTCATCATTAAAAGAGGTGGTGGCCATTTTACAGAAAGGGGAGCTATCAAAAAAGTGTGCTATGGCTGCAACTTCTTCTTCCAGTAGTAAGGATAAGGACCTAGTTTGTAAAGTCACTTCGGTAAAAGAGAAGAAAAAGAATAAAGGTACAAACAAAGTACAGGTTGCTGCAAAATCTGAAGGCAAAGATAAGGTACTTCGTGCTTCTGCTGTGGAAGTAAGGAACATTTAGCAAGGGTTAACCTGTCCTGCAATTAAAGTCAAATATTCTTTTTGTGGGGTACTTTGTCACTTTGCCAAAGTTTGCAGGTGGAAGATCAAGAAACCTAATCAAGCTGTAAGTATGTATCTGAAAAAACAGAATCAGATCATTCAGATAACAGTTATGTCAGTGACAATGGAGGTGTTATTTGTCAAATGTCCTGTTCTGAATTTTGACAATGCATCAGAGAACAAACCAAAGTTGACATGTTGATCGGCGGAGTGGAAAACTCTATAGTGGCGGACTCAGGTTCCCCATTTACTATAGTCAACAAAGATGTGTGTCGTGATAAATTTGTGAGTATGCGGGTACATTATTTGGTTGAGTCAGACATTCAACTGGTGACATTTACTGCTCAAAGAATTCTCATGTTGGGATACAAGGCTCTTGAATTTGAGTTCAGGAGGCGTACCATATGGGGAAAGTTATATGTGCCAGAAGTAGGACCCTCAGTGTTGGGTTGGAAGGATCAAAAGGCATTGGGAATGATTTTAGATCCCAATAGCAGGGATCAAGTTATATTACTTGAAACACAGGAACAGAATGAAAAGAAGACTTGAAGAAAGGAATTTCCAGAAGTGTTTAATGGTGACATTGGAAAACTTAGGGGGTTCGTACATAAAATTGTTCTCAAAGAAGGTGCCACTCCAGTGTGCCACAAAGTGAGGAACATTCCCCTGAGAGTAAAGGATAAAGTGGCTAGTGAACTTAACAAATTGGAACAAAAAGGTATCACGAGTCAAATGCAAAAGCATTGAAATTATTATTACATCAAGCTGCAGTTCCACTAGTCGTTACTAGATGTCCTCACAAGTCAAATGCAAAAGCATTGAAACCCTTTCATGAAGCTTTTGCATTTGACTCGTGAGGGACATCTAGTAACGACTAGTGGAACTGCAGCTTGATGTAATAATAATTTCAATGCTTTTGCATTTGACTCGTGAGGGACATCTAGTAACGACTAGTTGAACTGCAGCTCTTTGTAGAATTATTTTGATATTGGATACTATAATATTCACTGCCCACTGCTAATCTCGTCCCATAATGCTTTGCAGGGCCTTTGGTTGGGATTGTATTTTTGCCAATAACTGTGCTTGGGGTGGTCCTAAGAGGATGGGACCACCACCGAATCGTTCAACAAGATGTGCTTTTTGTTTTCAAGGCATCTGCTTGGTTCTCTCCCTAGGTTAGGGAGGATCCCAAAATCATCACCTCTCTCACTGCGTGTTAATTTATCGTTTTCACTTTTGTGAAATGACTATATGCATTTTAGCATATAAAGACAGAGATACTTATTTTATCATAACTTGCATTGTGCAAGATGCTGTTTGTGCAATTTGCGTAGTTCAAAGTGTACTTCGTGTAGCTACGCGTAGTGCTACTACGCAAACTACGCCCAGCATTAGTATAATTGAGCAAACTGAGTGTGCAGAATGGTTGTCTTGATTGGTTGTTGCAAGGAAGGCCAATGGATCCATAAGGTTATGTTTAGACTTACGTGACCTAAACAAAAACATTGTGTAGAGAAGTTCCCTCTACCGAAGATTAATGATTTATTGGCTGAGGCTAAAGGTGTAATATGGTTTTCCACTATTGAGCTATCCTCAGCTTACCATCAAGTTGTTCTTCATCGTGCTAGTAGGAAGGTTACAGCATTCGTCACACCCTTTGGTGGCTACCGGTTTCTGCATATGCCATTCAGGCTTCCCTCAGCGGTTGCAGTCTTTCAGAAGTTGATGCATAGGCTGTTTAGGAACCAAAGAGGTGTTACGTACTTCCAGGATGGCATCTTAGTAATTGGGAAGAGTAAAGAGGAGAATGATGGTAAGCTGAGAAATGTCTTGGGAATTTTAAAGGAGAACGGATTAACTGTGGAATGGAACAAATGTAGATTCTGCATGAAATGTGTGGATTACCTAGGTCATGTAGTCAGTGAAGATGGAATTTTTCAGAAGAAGGAAATTAAAGATGCTATAAGTAAAGCACTTGTGCCACCCTGCAGAGATGAAGTTATGTCCTTTTTAGGCCTTTCTGAATTTTATTCTAAATTTGTAAATCATTTTGCAGAAAAAACTTTTGGATTGAGGTAATTCCTTAAAGAACATAAGGCCTTTGAATGGACTTAGGAATTGAATAATAAATTTCTGAGCATTAAGAAGGACATCTGTACTGCACTTCCACTTCATGGGTTTGATCTGAAGGCAAATACCATATTCACCACGAATGCTAGAGGTAAGGGTTTAGGGGCAGTATTTATCCAGGTGTCAACTAACGATGGTAAGAAGGTGGAGGATACGGTAGCATTTGCTTCACGTTCTCTATCTACTACGAAGGAAAAATACTCTGTCATTGAAAAGGAGGTGTTGGCATGTGTCTGGACAATGGGGAAGTTCTGACAGTATTTGGGGGTTCTGAGTTTATTGTGCATACGGACCACAAACCCTTTGTGAAAGTATTGACAGCAGAAGTGTCTACAGGTGCTACTCCCCGCTTGGCAAGGATGACACTTAAGTTACTGGACTACACTTAGAAAGTGGAATACATTCCAGGTCTGGAAAATAAGATGGCAGATTTTTTGAGCAGGTCACCCGAGTGTAGCCAGGTTCCATTGCAGAATGAATGGGATGAGTACAGTATGGCTGTGATTGGTGAAAAAGTTAAGGCCATTCTGGAGAATGAGTGGATGGAACAGTACAGAGGATGAGGTCATGGTGGACGTTAAGAGATTTGTGTTAGAAGCGTGGCCTGCCAAAAGCAAACTAAATGAGGAAATTAAGACATTTTGGAAACTTAGAGAGGAGCTATCTATTTCTGATAAGGGATTTTTATTGAGAGGGCATAAAATGATCCCTCTCCATCAATTGAGGGAAAGGATTTTGGATTTAATGCATGAAGAGCATTTAGGGACTGTCAAATCTAAGAAAAGAGTCAAGAATTCCTACTTGAGGCTGGGGTTAGATTTGGAAATGGAAAGATTTTTATGACAATTTAGTAGTTGCGCTAATGCTGACAAGTCCCAGAAGACATTGAGACCTCCTTTAGGGAAGATAGAATTACCGAAGGGTCCCTGCCAGGCTTTAGCTGTGGATATTTTGGGCCCCATTCTGGACAATGAGGGGGTTCCGAGGTACGTCATTGTACTCATGGATTTGTATTCCGAATGGTCGGAAGTCGGATTCTATTCCAAAGTGGATGCTGCTGTGGTGGTTTTGTTTTTGGAAGGGGCCTTTCTGAGGGACGGTATTCCAAAGCAACTGTTAAGTAACAATGGTCCACAGTTTAAGGCTGATAAATTAAAATATTTCCTCTCCAGGAATGGAGTTCATGCAGTGCATACGGCAGTATACCATATTGAAAGGAATGGTTGTGTGGAGAGATTTAATTGTGTGATTATGGGAAGTGTGCAAGCTGCAATAAGTGCTGGAAGGAATTGGGAAAAGGAAGTCAACAAATTAATCTGGGCTTACAGAATTACTCCCTTAGTGACAGGTTATAGTCCGTTCATAGTGTTGAGAGGCCGTGAGCCATTCACTAAGGATAATAAAGCTTGGATGTCCTTGTAAATGGAAAGTAAATCGTCTCCCACTGAGGTTATTGAGAACTTGACGTTGGCGTAAAGGATGAACAAGGATTACTATGATAAAAAGAAAGGTGCCAAAGAGATAATGTTCCAGAAGGGTGAATGTGTGGGTATTAAGATTGATTGCAAGGTCAAGGGCAGTAGCAAATTTTCCCAGCCTCTTCAAGTGTTAGTGGTATGTACTTGCTCTGCCCAATCGTCGGATGGTAAAATCTGGCATTTTAGTAAACTAGCTAGATGTAACGAAGCGTCATCAGAGATAAAAGATAGGAGAAGGGTACAAGTGGGAATTAGAATGGGAATTGGTTCTGGCAGGATATGGATGTAAGAGGAATAAACTATCCAGTGTTTGTGGAGAATAGTAGTGGAAACGTTGAGAGTGGAGAAAGAGGGATTGTATAGCAGAGAATGAACGGAGCTGTGGAGTGAAGGAGATTGTGGTTGAGCAGGGTGCTAGTAGAACGTGTGATGGGAGAGATAAGAATACCACTGATCAGAAGGAGGGTTCCAAGACAACTCACAGGGGGAGGATCGTCTCTTGCCCTGAGAAGTTTAAAGATGTAATTGTGGGTTAATTATTTTATAATGTGATGCTACCAACTGTATACTGTGTTAATACCATATTGCCATCAATCGTACAATGTGATGATACCTAGTTGCATAATATCTTGTAGAGTTATTTGAAATAAGTCTTTAGTTGTGTTAATTATCTGGGGTATTCTTGCTCTTGTATTTGTATTAGGAAATGATTATATTGGTTATATCTTTTGTTTAAGGGGAAGGATGTGTGGTATCAGGATAAGACTGATACAGTCCAGGTGCTATGGAAACAGTCACCATAGACATAGGGGTTCTGGAATGGTGAGGGACAGGCAGTTGGAGAGATACCTGATGCGGAGTAGACATTGCTGCCTGCTCTCCTACATTAAATGTTAGTTACTTACCCGAGTCTCCTGTCATTGGAGGGAACACTACACCCCCTACTGCACATTGGTACAATTGGCTTACACCTGATTGGTACATTTAATTTACTCGTAAGTACATTTAATTTACTTGTAAGTTCCTTGTATATGGTACCACGGGTACCCAGGACATGTAAATTAAATGCTACTAGTGGGGAGCAGCACTTGTTGTGCCACCCACCAAAAGTTGCCTTTCAAAACATGTCTCAGGCCTGCCATTACAGCCTGTAGTACAGTTTTAAACTGCCAATTCAACCTTGTAAAAAAAAAAAGAACTTTTGCCAGGCCTAAACCTTCATTTTTAATACATATAAATCACCCTAAAGTAGACCCTAAACAGCCTGTAGGGCAGAGTGGATTGTATTTAAAAAGTAAGACGTGTTTTTAAGTTTTGCATGTTCTAGCAGTGAAAAACTCCTAAATTTGTTTTTCACTACTGTAAGGCCTACCTCTCCCATATGATAGCATTGAGTTACCTTATTACATTTAGTAAGTGCTACTTTTGAGTATGGGTAGAAATGTCATGTTTGCACTCAAATTACTTGTAATTTAAAATCCTCTTTAATAGTAAAGGTGGATTTTAGATAACTCTTTTCAAAATATCACTTTTAGAAAGTTGCTACAAAGTGGGGTTGGGCCCTTTAATGGCGAGAGGAAAGGCTAGGCCACAGAGATATGAAGAAAAATAATATTGCCTTCCAGCTACAATTGTGAATTAGTTAAAAACATACAGTACACCTCAGTCTACTGTATATACATAGAAAAGTATTTTAATCACATATTCCATTTCATTAATTGCTTAACATCTTATTAAGTTCAAACATTTGAAGATAGGTTACAAATACTGCAACAGCTTTTATGAAAACAACATGAGAAATTGCATAAGCAAAACAACTTAAAAGATGACAGAAATCTAACTCATATTTTTTGAATGTGCAAAAATTTGTTTGTGAGTTGTGTCATTATACACATTGTGACCCCAAACATGGTGATTGATAAACCACTCCCACACCAGTGCATCCGATGTACAGTGCAAAAAGTACACAAGATTCTTATATAGAGGGCAAATCAATCTTTCAACACCAGTCCGGATATTTTGCAGACTAGTGGGTACCAGAAACACTTCAAGCTGTCCAGGCCCATACTCTGTTACAAAAGTTTGGTCATGGAGAGCAGGTTGGGGAGGATTCTTCCTTTGAAACAGATTTACCCCTTCTATAGTTGTCTTAATTGTGTTTTTTTGTTATAATGGACTTCCTTGGCCATGTGGGTGTCAAGGACTCACCCCTGTCCCCTGTTCAGCAGCAAGACACAGACTATGCACTGGAGAACCAGTCTTAGGCTACCACGCCTGGGATGGTGGGAGGTAGAGTGGAAGGAGGGTGCCTATCAACCAAGGCAGTTGCCTCCCACTCTGAGAAACGTCAGAGGACCCTTAGGAGCTGTTAGGGAACTCCTTACCAGACTCAAGGCTGGGGGTCAGGCCTGCCAAGGGCCCCTACTTGGAGCCTCTACCTGACAGTGGATGGCCTAGGGCCTAGCTCTTGCCACCGACATCTGTCAGTTGCCTCTGCTGGTTACTGTCCTTATGGGCAGAGTTTTTCTTGGGTTGGGGATAGATGTCTGATCCAAGGGGTATAATGGGCCACATCACTTTCTTGGCCATGGTGGCACTTCTGTCTGCCTACTAGGATTCATCAGTGAGCAAAGTAAGGTTAGGAGCTTCACAGATGGGGTCCACAGGTGAGGAGAAGGGTTCCCCAGGGGTCAGCCCATGACTCAGGAGAGTGTTGACAGAGGGGTACCTGCTTCCTCCCAGACTTTGAGCACATGCCACATACCTTGCTGGGGACTCCACTCCCCGAGGTGCTTTGCGCGAGGGACGCGCACAAAAAAGAGACGCAGGCCCGCGGTGCGCTGTACCCACTTCCTCCCGGACTTTGAGCACACGTCACATACCTTGCTGGGGACTCCACTCCCCGAGGTGCTTTGCACGAGGGACGCGCACAAAAAGGAGACGCCGGCCCGAGGCGCGCTGTAATCGCTTCCTCCCGGACTTTGAGCACACGCCACATACCTTGCTGGGGACTCCACTCCCTGAGGTGCTTTGCACGAGGCTGGGCCCGTCCACGCCCGTCAGAGCCCGGAAGAGGCTGGGCTGGGCCCTCCCTCTAAGCCCTGCTGTGTCAACTGTTGTTACGAGGCTCCTGTAGGACTAACTCACCCCAGGGTCGGAGGTCAGAGGTCGACAACACAATGGGTAAGCGCAAAGCCGCAGTGCAAGCGACATGGGGGGAGATTGTAAATACCCTAGACTGTTTCTTAGCGAGAGCTGCGAATGTGTTATCTAAAGAAATTGAGGTCACTGAGCGACGACTCTCCCTGATGGGAGGAAGGCGATCTGGTTCCACGCTGCAACCCTTCCCACTTTTACAAACAACTGACGTTCCATGTGCTAGCTCTAACTATTTGGAGTCTGTTCCTGCTTCCCCCAACACACTGCCCCATTCAGCTGTTTCTGCATCCCCTGTGTCGAATGATTCAGCGATTGAACCTGTGGTAAAAAGGAAAAAACCTGGGGGGAAACAGAAATCGATGCCAAGACCACAGAGAGCCCCAAAATCGGCAAATGGACCTGGGATTGCGGCGCCACCTAATGTAGGAGAGGACTCTGGGGCGGGCATCGGAGAGGATATTTTTGTAAAATTGGAAAAAGTGGTTCTTAGTCTGTTGGAGCCATTAAATTTCAGACTGAGAAGGATTGAGGAGAAGTTAGACCTCCTCACCAAAAGGGATTTAAAGGGTACCAGCACTGTGAGGATGGATCAAGCTTTGTCACCTCACTTAACCCTAGGTACGCTGGTAACCCTGTCAGGGGGGGCTCATGAGGAGCGAAACAGGAGAACCCATATCACTCTTCCAAACCCCCCAATGCCACAAAACATCTCTCACCGCACCCCTACCCATCCACAGATTCCATCTACCCTGGTGGAGGTGCATGCAATCAGTAATACCCAGGGCACTAATAATACTCACATAGAGGGTGGATTGAGATCCCAGGACCTCTACAACCCAACAGGCCTAAGTGATAGAACAGTGGGTGGGTCAGCACATAGCCAAGAGCTCCTGGAAACAGGTTTGATTTATCTTCACACTCTAGATCTTCCCCCAGCAGCCCTCCCTTATGTTCTGGTCTTGCCTGGTGTGCCCCGCTGAATAGGGGTCAGAGGGAATCCACTGCCCAGTTAATGGCTAAAGTTCTTTTTTGGTTTAATTCTCATGCGAAAGGGTTTCGCTTATGGGGAACCAGATTAGATGCTCACATTATTATGGCCAGGAGAGTACGCTGGGCGGGCCTTACCCTAAAACAACAAGTGGGGATTGTGTGGTCGTGAATTTTAATAACCAGCACGTGGTAAGGAACCTGTCGACGGTTTGTAATAACTCTCCCTCTCCTAACTAAAAAATCACTGTCTCCCGGCTGACAAATTTTTACAGACCCACCCCACGACCCACATTTCGACAGCATCAACAAACCATCAGCTGGAGAGTGCCACATCAACCCTTAGGCCCCCCAATTTCTGAAACACAGGACAGTATAAGGCAATCTAGACCTGAGGGAACGTACGAGCTGACTAATAGATTTACGCCCCTGGCTGACCTAGAGTCCTGTGATTGACTACCTAAGGATGGCATATTAGGAACTACTATTAGCCCTAAGGAGTTAGCTAATATTCCGGAGGCACTGGCTCTTATGAACCAGATAAAACTAACAGTGGGAGGACATACTGATAAGGTAACAGGTGACTTTGAACATACTAGCATTATAGAAACATTGTCCCCCGTGGAAACAATGGGACCCCAGAAGTATGTGGTGCAAATAGCCACATGGAATGTGGCGGGCATTGCTACCAAGCAGGCCTTACCAGAGTGGGTATCAATATGGCAAGATAGAGATATCATCTGTTTTCAGGAAACCTGGGCAACAGTTTCCATCTCAATTAATGGTTATCGATCTTTTCAAACCAATGCTGTTCCTTCCCCAGCAGGCAGAGCAAAAGGAGGTTTTCTCACCTTAATTTCAAATACTTTAAATGTTAAGATTATAAAGGTTGAATATCCATCCCCCAACTTTCATTTTCTAGCTCTAAGAGCTGACTGCCAGCGAGTTTGGCTAATAGTAAATTATTATAACAATAACTTCGGGGGTGGTATGGCGGCAACTGCAGACTCCCTGGAGAGAGAGCTGACTAAATTTATAAGGGCATTGCCAGCTAAGGATATCCATATACTTTTGGCAGGAGATTTTAATGCTCAAACATGCTCTCACTTATCTGAAATGGTCTGTGGGGTAGAAGATATGCAGGGGGATCCACTGGTGCATTTTATGCACAATGAACATGGAAATAGTTTAAATAGGCTCCTCACTACGTGGAACTTAGAAATATGTAATAAAAGAGATCCAGTTGGAGGTGGTCTAGATAAGACTTTTTTCGATGGCAACTATGGGTCGACAATCGACTTCATAATTGCTGGTAATATCGGCCACACTATTACGGAATTGTTTAATTTAATTTAATTTAATTTTAGCGACCATGCGATACTGCTGTTTGAGGTCACTGGTGTGGGTGCTTACCCAAGGCAGATAGAAAAGGTCCCCAACCAATTCTAGCCAGACAGAATGGGTTCCAGTTGAAATGGGATAGAATAGACAAAAAGAAAATCACAAGGCTCAGACAAATGCATGCAGCAAAGAGTATAAAATCAAGTGAAGTCTCAGAGCAAAATATTCTAAGTCCTAAGCAAGAGACAGGCAGACAAAGGTCTTCTCCCTAAAGAGTTGAAAAACAACTCTTGGCTCTCACCCAAATTGGTTCTCTTTTATAATAAAATGCACAGTAAATGTCATGTAGTCAACACAAAATGAAGTAACAGTTTCATGGTTCGACCAATCACAATACAGTAGTGTGCAAAGATATAGAGCTGAATAAATTAATAAACAAGCCGCATTAGACCTAATGTCAACAGATTTAATGTCAACAGATGTGACAGTACAAATCTAGTTACACACAAAACAATGACAAGCTTATAAATAAATAACCTTACAGATGTGCAGGCAGGAGAACCATGAATTGTTACAAAGAAAGGAAAACTTCCACCAAGAACAGAATGTCAATACAGAGCATTTGATACAGGGGTCATTGCGGGTGAGAGTATGTGAATGTGTGTGTATGTGTAAGCATGTGTGTGTAAGTCAAAGTAAAAATCAAATGGCGTTTGATGTCACTTCTGATACCCCTGGCATTTTGGTGAATTGACGCCCATGCTTCTATGCCCAAACTTCCTTGAAGGGAAGTGGTACTGCTGTTTAGGGTGAAAGACTGAAAATCATAACAGTTCTTCACAATTGTGAGTTTATTCCATCAGTGCTTATTTATGTGTTTTCCTGAAAGAGTGAGGTTTATGTTTACCCATCTACTCCGGATGGCCAATGCTTGTACATAGCTCAGATCTCCTGTCCCCTGCAGCGACAGGTGCACATATGCAAATAAAGTTTCATAAAATGGAACCTAGCCAGCTGAGTATGTGTTGTTCTTGGACTGGGATTAGACTGGGTAAACAGGGATTCCTGGACTCTGAAAACCAGGTGGAGGCACCAAGGATATTAATGACCATGATGTCTTACTTCCCTGACCTGGACTCACACACCATTCCAGGAAGTAGGTTTGCTCGCGCCATCCATTACCACCAAACTCAATTATGCTACCAAGGGGGAGATGATGTCACAAAGTTAGGAAACTAGCGCTGTATGCTACATCATTAACTGGTGGAGAGGGGAGTGTTTGGCAGATGCGCCTACATCAAATAATTGGAATAGGAGAGAGAGGGGAGAGAGAAAGAGCGAGAGAGAGAGAGGAGAGAGAAAGTGAGAGGGAGAGGAGAGAGAGAGTGAGAGAGAGAGGAGAGAAAGAGAGTGAGAGAGAGGCGAGAGAGAGTGAGAGAGAAAGAGAGGAGAGAGAGAGTGAGAGAGAGAGAGAGTGAGAGAGAGAGAACAGAGAGAGAGAGTGAGAGAGTGAGAAAGAGAGTGGGAGAGACTTAGAGAGAGAGAGAGCGAGAAAGTGAGAGAGAAAAAGAGAGAGAGAGAGCAAGAAAGTGAGAGAGAAAAAGAGAGAGAGGCGAGAGAGAGAGAGAGAGGCGAGAGAGAGTGAGAGAGAGAGAATGAGCGAGAGAGTGAGCGACAGAGTGGGAGAGATTTAGAGAGAGAGAGAGAGAGAAAGTGAGAGAGAAAAAGAGAGAGAGAGAGAAAGTGAGAGAGAAAAAGAGAGAGAGAGGCAAGAGAGAGTGAGAGAGTGAGTGAGAGAGATTTAGAGAGAGAGTGAGAGAGGAGAGAAAGAGAGTGAGAGAGAGGAGAGAGATGCGAGAGAGAGTGAGAGAGAGAGAGGGAGAGAGAGAGCGAGAGAGAGTGATAGAGTGAGAGAGAGAGAGTGAGAGAGATTTTGGGAGAGTCAGAGCGAGAAAGTGAGAGAAAAAGAGAGAGAGAGAGAAAGAAAGAGAGAGAGAGAGGTAGATTTCACTTACAATTCAACAAACCTTTATGCAAATGACATTGACCCTGTTTAACAAATCCGCCTGGGACACAATCAGTACATTCAGCTACATTCTGGCTAGGCCTGGGTGGAATTTCAATTACGCCAGAGTAATCTGAGTAATTTCAGTTACTCAACGTTACTCATTGACCGATAATGATGCAATTACTCATGCACGCGTAATTTGGGGGATAAAAATCCTACCGCAGGGGCACATTTAGCTTATCGGGTTCTGCTACATTTGTCGCTATTTATCAATGCAAAAAAGCATCTCCGCGTCCATTTTGGATGTGTGGCGGCAGTTTTGCTCCAAGAAATAGTGCAAAAGGCAGAATTGCTCTTCTCCCGTGATTCCACAGAATTCTTAAGTTCTTAAACGGCATTACGCGAGTTACGCCCACCCGTAGTTCTGGCATGTTAAGTTCCAAGCCAATCCTCTTGTTGGAGGGAAAGAGGAGGGCGAGAAATCAAAACAGCAGTTTCCCACTTTAGATGGAAGATGAATTTTGTCCTCCTGCTATATCAAAGACTGCTGAATAGAATTACACCAAACTTGGCATGAAACAGATCCCTTTGTGGCTTGGTCTAAATCTGTTCAGTAGTTTTTGAGCTACTTGTCTTACAGTAAAGTGTCAGCACATTTTAATTGGTTAATCGTACAAATATGCTGGCTGTACATCCTCGGAGGAGGATCTGGGGAAAATAAATTTGAAAAGTACAGGAATCCGATTTGACAAAGAACCATTTTTTCCTTCATGAAAGGCACAAACTAGGTATATTTGAAGCAAGCGTGGACCCTTGAAATCTGATTGGCTGTCTACAACAGAAAAAAGTTTTGTGTGTTGCGACCACTATTAAGCAATGTGAACTCCTGTGGATCCGACAGCATAGTTAAAAATATGAGGAATATAATGAGGCAAAAGGCTCAGTGGAGGTAAAGCCCCTTTAGGGACAAAATCAACTGTGCACAGCCTTCAACTGCATGCAAAGTCCCCGGGTTGAGGTCTTCAACTAAGCCCTGTGGCTCTCACCTGAGTTCTCTGGTTTGGGCAAAGGGCCTGGTGTGTGGTTTGGACCTCTGTCAAATCATTAAATGAGCATAAACCAGAGTACACAACCTCTGGCCAGGCACAGCAAGGGTTGAGCACAGGGCTTGGCCTTTGGCCAGTCCTGCACTCAGCCATCATTTAGACCTAAATCAATGCACTCAGCCTTTGCTCCTGGCCATGGTTCAGGCCCTGACCTGAGTCATTAAGTGGGCCTAACCTAGGGGCATATCATCAAGGCCCCGCGATAAAATTATCGCCACTTTAGCGTCCGTTTTCGGGCGAAAAGCGGCGATAATTTTATCGCACTATCAGCAAGGTCAATCTATTGCGTGAATCCATGCCTTAGCGCCCTTTCCCTTAACGCCCAGCTTTGCATCTCTAATGAGATGCAAAGTGGGCGTTCCTCCCAAAATAACGTGAGAAATGTCGCTAACAGACATTTCTCCTATCAGCAAGCTGATCGCTAACCTGCGTAGCGATAAGGAAAGTAGCGCTAACCGCGGTTATCGCTACTTTCCTTACGCCTGCTTTCAGTCTGACTTAGCCATTATATCCAATGGAAGGTGGATATAATGGCTAAGTCTGCCCTGCCCTATCATCAAGCTATCGCCAATCGTTGTGCGATTATCGCTGGATTTCCAGCGATAATCGCACATTTGGCAGCTTGCGCTTGGAATTTTATCGCTTTGGAGATAAGCGTCGCTGATAGCGCGCTATCTCAGCGATAAAATCCAGCGATAGCCGGCGATAATTATCCTAGCGCTAAGCGCGCTTAGCGATAATTATCGCCGGCCCTTGCTGATATGCCCCCTAATAAGAATAGCCTTCGGGGTTGGGCGCAGACCCTGGCTGATTACTATGGTGTGTCCTTCTTTTTTATTTTTTTAATCTGTGGTTCTGGTTGTGTATTTACATATCCAAAATGCCGTAGAGGATCGGCAGTAGTGAGTGGCTCCTCACACAGATTTATGTATGAAAGGGCATAATCAAAAAATGGCATTGACAAGTATTTGCGAATCTAGTGGCATCTCCATGAATCCCACATCGACCACTGTGACATTCTTTCATTTTTAGGTGCAATATCTTCACCTTTGAACCCACTCTACACTCTCCTGCAGGTCCGGGGTGTTCTCCCTTACCTCTTATAGTACCACTGTAATTATTTTTTGGTCTAAGGAATCTAAAATTGCTCCATGAACCCATTACTGTGACTGGCTCATTGAGCTCTATGAATCTGCAGTGGATTCACACCGTAACTACATACCAAGCAGGAGCCCCAGAGATTGCAAAAAATCAGCGGCAAAACTGTGCACTTCTTGCATTTTTGTGCAGCAGTATCAACCCTTCTGAGACCAACCCCCTCCTACATGCTGTCTAGGGTCAGGGAAAACAACTATAAGAACATGTAGTGTGGCAGTATGCCCAACTACTTATGGTTGATGGTCTGCGTAAATATTACAAACAGCCATACTCTGATGCAGATATGTGTGTTTGCAGCAAGACTAGCACAGGCACAATTCATGAGGGTGACAAAACTGGTAAACAAGTGCTTGCTGATGAGGAATTCGTTGTGCACAAATGAGAGAGGGATGGGATTGTCCCAAGAAGGCCAAACAGGTAGAACAAGGACTTGTAAATTTTTGCATCAGAATGTCAGCTGTTACTGGTGTATCGTAACTTTGTATTGCAGCTTGGAATCATCCTTGCCCTGACATGGACCTTCTAGTTGGTGAAGGTCAACCGGGCATCATCTTTGCCCCAGAACCTCTTTGGAGAATGCCCTGAAGAGCAAAAGTACTGCATTTTTAGAACAATTAAAGAAACAATTATAATATTGACTAGATCTAGGATGTTAATGATTGGCAGCTACCAGCTGACTGGAACCTTCCATGAAGTCAATGTAGGGTACAGGCCAGTGAGCATGATTTATGGGTGGTACTAACAACCACGATACTAAGGGGCTTTTGTGGAGTTTGGTCGAGTGGAAGTGTCTCGATGGTTCTCCTGCCCCACCAAACTCAAGCTTCCACTTCTGTATTTAGACCCAGGGAAAGTGCCAGGTTTGCACCAGCTGAACCTTTGCTGGCTCAGCTTGTGTAAACCACTGGCTGGCCAATGGTCCCCAGAGGGTTGCCTCTTCAAAATGTTCCTGTAATATTTTTATGTGCCTAAATGTCTGATTAATGGGTGGCCACAGAAAGATATTTTGAACTCTTGAGACAAAGCAGGAATTGGTGGCAAACTAAATAGGTTTACCTTTGAAATCTGGGAAAGGTAAGTCTAGCAGTGTTTTTAGAACTTAAAAAATGCTGCAGAAAAGTCAATCAATAATCTAATCTAAACAAACAAGAGCCAACACAATGTCCATGTGAACATGGGTATCAAGTGTAGAACTTAGAAAAAGTATAGAACTTGGAATAAGGGTTCACATGGAACTCATTTTAAGAAACTAAGGGCCATATGTATCAAGCATTTTCGCAATCGCAAACACTGCGAATCGCTAAATTTCAGTGTTTGCGAATGCAAAAATGACTTTTGCGATGTATGAAACGGAATCGCATCGCAGAATTGCTAATCGGAAAAATAGCGATTCGCACAAATGTGCGAGCCCGATTATGCGAATATTTTATGCGAATTCGCATATTGCTGTACGCGATTTGCGAATTTTGCAAATAACGTAATCGCAGATAGAGAATTTGCAATGAGATGTACCAAAAATTCGCTATCTGCGAATTAGCAAAATTCGCAATTTAGCACCTCGCAATTACCACCAACTCAGAGCAGGTGGTAACCAGGTGCAACCCATATAAGCTGGCCCAAAATGCAACAGGGGCTTTCACAATGGCTGCGCTGTACATCATCGCTAGGAGGCTGAGGATCAGAGCTGCTGGCCAGAGAAGGAGACGCAAAGAGAGGATCTTCAGTGCACGCATCACCTTGTTCCAGCAAACAGAGGAGCAGATCCATGAAAAGTACAGGCTGCACCCAGACAGCATCATGGATCTCATTGAGGAGCTAAAGCCCATGCTGGAGCACCCCACACGCAGGACACGCACCATCCCCACCCATGTGCAGGTCCTGTGCTCACTGCACCTGCTGGAGTCTGGGAGCTTTCAGGGGGTGATAGCAGCAGCAGGAGGGGTGACACAGAGTAGCCTGTCACGCCTCTTTCACAGGTTCCTGGATGCCATGATGCAGAGGTTGCAACACCACATCCATTTCCCTAACACGCAGCAGGCACTTGACCAAACCAAGCAGGGGTTCTATCAGATAGCCCAATTCCCCCATGTAATTGGCTGCATTGATGGGACCCATGTCGCCCTGTCCCCCCCCTCCCAGACAGAATATGTGTACAGGAACAGAAAGTATTATCATTCCCTGAATATCCAGGTAGTTTGTAATGCCACCCATGTCATCACAGACATAGTTGCGAAATATCCTGGAAGCACCCATGATTCATTCATTTTCCGCCACAGTGGGCTACACCGTCGCCTCTTGGCTGGGGAGTTTGGTGAGGGCTACTTGCTAGGTATAAAATGGCTAACATTCACACATACAGTTGAGGCCTTGAGTGGGATGACAGTGTGTAACCCATTTCATTTGCACCCTGCAGGGGACAGCGCGTATGCAGTGAGGGATTTCATCATGACACCCTACTTGAATCCAGCCACTGCTGCGGAGCGCCGCTACAACAACGCCCACAGGTCGACCCGTAGTGTGATTGAAAGGACTTTTGGCATCCTAAAGAGCCGATTTAGGTGCCTACACAAGAGCGGAGGTGCCCTGCAATACAGCCCGGAGACCTGCTGCAAGATAGTGGTCGCATGTGCCATGCTGCACAACATAGCAACCAGGAAGGGCACCCCAGTGGAGCTCAGCGAATCAGAGTAATCCGATGAGGAGGGACCGGCTCCTCGTGCAGGACTAGCAGGTGGTGTTGGGGCAGCTGCCGGACGGCAGAGGCGCCAGGAGATCACGCACAACTATTTCTAGGTGAGTAATAATGACAGTATGCTATGTATTGGTGCACAACTGTGTTTTTATTCCATTTGGTGCTAGTACAATTCTGGCACACAGCCTGACGCACACCTAATGTGTGTGAATGATATTTGCAACTGTTAAATTCACAATGCAAAGGTGTCCTAGACACTTCAGTCCACAGCAATGTGTTTAGTCACCCATGGCCATGCTTCCCTGATGCCACCTTATCTTCTGCGTGCACGGCTGCTTGCACCTCGCTCTGGGTGCCCACTGCTCTCCCCCGGGTCATCCTGGGTTCTCCCCTGCCTCACGCTCCGCAGTCTGACCTCAGGTACTGGTGGTGTAATGCTGCTGCGGCTTGATTGGTCTTCACTGTCCCCTGTGGGCAGGGGTCCTGTCCCACCTGAGCCAGCCGCCTGCATCAGTTCCACAGCATGTGTCACCTGCACCAAGACCTTGGCCATATCCTGGCTGTTATGTGCCATTTCTACCTGCATACTGACACACCTACGTGACAGCAGGGACGTAACAGTGCACAGGCAGTTGACCGCCTTGCTGTATGTGTCCATGCGGGCGTTGGATCTCCTCTGCACGGCACACAGTTCACGTATGGCACCAGTCATTTCCCTCATCTCACCCCTCATGTTGCTCATCTGATGGTTTAGGGTTTGGAACTGACGCTGCATTGACCGCATTGATTTTACTTGCAGCCGCTGCACCTTCACCATAGTGCCCTCGAGGCCGGAGAACACGGACTGCTGCTCCTCATCACCAGCACTGGTGGACTGCCTTGCCCTGCGTCTGTTTCCTCCTCCTTCCCTCTGGTGGTCAGGGGACTGTTGCCTGTGTGGGACTGTAAGCTGGGCCTGGCCTGCCTGGGATTCGTCTCCGCTTCCCTGTAGGTCTGCCTCCATCTGTGGTAGTGGTGGCACGATGTTGCGTTTTCTGCATGCAACAGGGATTTCAGGGGTCTGTGCCTCCTGCTCCTCCTCCCCTGCCTGCTCATCGGTGACATCTGCCTCCTCATGCCCTGCACTGCCCTCCTGCCTTGCCAGTGGTGCTGTGAAGACAGAAGCACAGACAATATTTGTAGTGTACTCATTCTCATTTTGTAAGAGGTTAAATCTACTTATTTTTGCATTACCTACATCCTGTCTGCCTGTATTTTGCATTCCCTAACTCACTGTCACTGTTACTACCGTGCTGTGTCTCAATACTACACTGTTTGGTGCATGTGACTACATCTCCCATGATGCATTTCAGGGTGTACACAACACCATGTACTGGAGTTGAAAAACTGTTTGGTTGCTGGGGGCTCATAACTGTGTGGGTGCTATGGTGGAGTGGAAGGGGACAGATGGCATGCATCTTACCTTGACTGGTGGTGGGTGGGTCGGAGCTGTCCAGGTCAGCCACTCCACTGACACTCTCCGATAGCAAGGTGGACTCCACCAACTCCTCCTGGGGCGTGGACTCTGTAGCACTGGATGTGCCGCCCCGGTCTTCTTCGCCTCAGCCAACCTGGTTGCCAGCTTTTCTTTAGATCTCAGCCGCATATCGTACCAGCGCTTGCGCAGGTCCTCCACAGTGCGGTGGGTTACACCTATGGCATTCACCTTGTCCTGTATGGCATCCCAGATTTTCCTCTTCCTTGCCTCTGGCACGTTCAGGGCTTTTTTCCCAAATAGGAGCTCATGGCTGCCTACCATCTCCTCTATCAGGACTTCCTGCTCCCTGTCACTGAATTTGGGTTTTCTCTTCCTTCCTGCCTCCTCCTTCTCCTTCTCCTGCTCCTGGGGATTAATTTTGCCTCCCTGGATGTCAGTGCAGTGCTCTTCCACTCTCCCCTCAGGCTCTGACTGTGCTTCTGGCAATCAGGTGCAGCTGTGCAGTCACACTTCCTGGTTGTGATGTCATCAAGCTGCACCTGAATGGCAGATTCCCCATTTTGCGATTCCTTATTAGCGAATTTCGCAAATAAAGAATCGCAAATTGGGATTCTCAGAATTATTCTGCGAATTTAGGCGAATCGCTAAATAATTGCGATTTTCTTGATACATCGTATTTTGCGATTCTCACAATGCGATTCGCAAAATATCGCATTTTGAGAATCGCAAATTCCGATTTTCATACATATGGCCCTAAATGTAATAAGGAAGGAAATCCTGTATAGACATAATCCAAGTAAGACAAATTACATTTAGGACAGACGAAGTTCTGTCTAGAATTACCCACACGTACTGTCACGTACATATGTGTCTAGAAGGGGGACATATTTTCTTTGATGAAAATGTTGATACATTCTCCAAGGGGTTCCAGGATGGAGTCACTGTCTGATAATATGGGTCTGCCCAGAGGGTTGGTGGCATCCTTGTGGATTTTAGGTAGTGTGTACAATACCGGGGTTCTTGGAATTTTTGTATTTAGAAACTCAAATTCATGTTTGGTAAGGAAACCTTGTTCAAATATAACCAGTATGTGCTCTCACATATTTTACCAAATACTTTCAGCACCATTTTCCCCAATCATTGTACGTATCTCCTCTGTCCCCCAGGATCATTTCAGTCCTGATGAGACCCTAGTATCTGGCAAATTGTTGAAACGCCGTCAACACCAACAAAAGACAGACCCTATTTTTGTATAAATTTCACACTGGGACCTTACCCTTTGTTTTTAAGTGTATGTAATGTAACTGGTTATCTTTTAAAACAATAACCAATATACCATTTATGCTCACTTAGATTGTCACTCTTGTTTTCTTTATGCTTTTGGTTTCTGTTCACTTGGGGTTCTTGCAAAAAATCTCTTCACTGCTCACATGATTGCGACTTCCTAGTCATGATTTTATTTTTCCTAAAGAAATAAATTTCAATTTGGCTGAATCGAATATAACTATGACATACTGGTTGTTTTTCATAAATTTTCCTGTAGGATCATTCTAGACAGAACTTCATCTGTCCTAAATAAAATTTATCTTACTTAGATTAAGTCTATACAGGATTTCCTGCTTTATTACATTTAGGGGCATATTACCAAGAAATGGCGCTAACCTAGGTTATCCTATCGCCGCCTATCCCTGCAAGTTATCGCCCTGTTAGCGACGTATTAGCAACGTTTTGCTAACAGGCGATAGCTTCAGGGATCAGCAGCGAAAACCGCCGCCAACATTAGCGCGATGGCGTTAATGAAACCGGCGATAGCGGGTGGAATCTAGCGATAAGCCCTTAGCGATAGAAAAAGGCACGCTAACCCGCAAGTTTGGACTTAGCCTATCTGGCAACCTCCAATATAAAAGATGCACAAAAAAAAGGAAAAAAGCAGATTTGAGCAGCCAGGGCATAGTGCAGCACACATTAACAACCCCCTCAAGCCAGCCAACATCCTGGTTGACCAGGACGAGATTCTGGTTCCCACGCAGGACCTGCGTCTGGTTCCTGGATCCCTCGCTGGAGCTGCGTCTGGTTCCTGGGTCCCTCGCTGGAGCTGCGCCTGGTTCCTGGATCCCTCACTGGACCTGCGTCTGGTTCCTGGATCCCTTGCTGGACCTGCGTCTGTGGCCTGGAGTGGGATGTGGAGTAGCTGTGGAGTGATGAGCCGTGGCGGGAGACATTGATGTGCGATGATCGCCCGTACCTGGTGGTGAAGTCTGGCAGGTCGCATGGAGACACGTTGCTGACCTGTGTGAGAAGCCCGCCTTTCGCACCCTGGTGCAGTCAATGGTAGAGGTGATCCTGCGCACCAACGTAGTGAGGTTCGCTTCGCATACTATGATCCACCACTACACCGGGGTGCACGGAGGGGATTACCAACGGTGGGTGCCGTCTCCCTGCATCACAGGACGGATGATGTTGGGCTGGCCGGACGCTCTGGAGGGTGAGGCCCCTGTGCTACGCCGAACTTGTGTGGACTGAGCGCTGCAACTACACGCCTAAGGGAGCCCTGCTGCATCAACTGCATTGGGTGGTCCACCAATGGACTACGCGGTGACTGCTGTACCCAGCCCAGTGAAAGCACACCTGGCTCAGGCTCCTGCTGGCTGAGTCACAGATTTGGAGAGAGTGCAGTGGATTGCGCCACGGGGTCAATGTCCAGGTAAGGAGAAGGTGGGACGCGTAGCGCAGGAGGGCCGGGGGGGAGTCGCTCATGCCTATCACACGTAGCTGACGCACCCCCAGTGGCGGCTCTACCGCTATGTTGGAAGAGCATTGCCCCACCACCTCAAGCAGTGCAGAAGAGGAACAATCATCACATGATGATAACTCAATCAATCAATCACCCAGGGGAATTGTAAGCGCGCCACTCACCCGTGAGGGTCGCAAGGCACTGAGGGGTGGGGGGCCGCAGATCTGTTAGCCGAAGAGCCAGGTCTTGAGGGTCTTCCTGAAGGTTTTCAGGGAGGGGTCACCTCTGATGTCTGCCGGTAGCTCGTTCCAGGTATTGGATGCAATGTGGAAGAAGGATCTTCCGCCTGCTATGGCTCTGTGGATGCGCTGGGTTTTGGACAGTGCGAGGTTGGAAGATCGGATGTCTCATTTGTGTATGTGGAAGTTGATCCTGTCGTTGAGGTATTTGGTTACGTTGTTGTGTAGGCATTTGTAGGCGTGAGTGATGATTTTGAAGGTAACTCTTTTCACCACGGGGAGACAGTGGAGTCTACGTAGGTGTTGGCTGATGTGTTAGAGCCGGGGGATGCCGAGGACGAGTCTGGCGGCGGTGTACTGTAATGTTGGTAGTGTGCAGAGTAGGGACTTGTAAATGTCGGCGTAGAGTGCGTTTCCATAGTCCAGTCTGTTGGTGATGATTGCATGGGTGACTGTCTTCCTTGACTCTGGGGGTATCCATTTGAAGGTCTTGCGGAGGATGCAGAGGGTGTTGAAGCAGCTGGAGGTGACGGCGTAGACCTGTCTGTTCATGGTGAGGTATGGGTCGAGTACGATGCCGAGGTTTCTGGCGTGGTCCGAGGGGGTAGGTGGTCTTCCGAGGGCGAAGGCCAACAGGTGTTGTCCCATGCTGAAGGTGTGGTTCCAAGGACAAGGACTTCTGTCTTCTCGGCGTTGAGCTTCAGGCAGCTGTTGGTCATCCAGACTGCGACGTCCTGCATTCCTTTCTGGAAGTTGAGTCTGGCGGTGGTGGGGTCTTTGGTGAGGGAGAGGATGAGCTGGGTGTCATCAGCGTAGGATATGATGTTGAGGCGTGTTGTCGGACGATGGTGTCGAGGGTGCCATGTAGATGTTGAAGAGGGTCGGGCTCAGAGATGAACCCTCTGGGACTCCGCAGGTGATTTACGTGGGATCGGAGAGGAAGGTTGGCAGTATGATCCTTTGGCTTCTTACGGGGAGGAATCATCGGATCCAGTCGAGGCCTGTTCCTTGTATGCCGGCGTTGTGTAGTCTGGCGACCAGTGTGTGGTGGGAGACGGTGTCGAAGGCCGCTGAAAGGACGAGTATGATGAGGGCTGCGGAGTGGCCTTGGTCCAGGAGTGTGCGGATGTTGTCTGTGGCGGCGAGTAGGACGGCCTCGTTGCTGTGGTTGGTTCGCAATCCGGATTGGGACGGGTTGAGGATGGCGTTGTCATCAATGAAACGTGTCAGTTCCCTGTTGACTGTTTACTCTGCAACTTTGGCCGCGAAGGGGAGGAGCGAGATGGGCCGGTAGTTCTTGAGGTCGGTGGGGTCAGCTGTGGTCTTTTTGAGAAGGGGCCAGACTTCTGCACGCTTTCAGTCATCTGGGTAGGTGCCTGTTTTGAAGGTGGTGTTGATGGTGCGTTGTAGTTCAGGTGCGATGGCGGCCACGGCTCTGTGGTACATGTGGGAGGGCAGGGGTTGGTGGGGGCCCACGAGTGGATGCCTTTCATGGTTGAGGCTGTGTCTTCGGCTGTGACTGCCGTCCAGGTGGAGATGGTGGGCTGGCTGGTGTGTCCAGGGCCCGGGGTGTCTGTAGACGGGGGTTCCTCGGAGTGTGGAGTTGTGGCAGGTCTGGATCTGGAAGTGCAGGTGTTCGGCGGAGAGGAAGGTTTCGCTGGAGGTGGTGAGGTGGAGGATACTCTTGTGGGCAATGGCGAGGCACCCTCCCGGGTGGTTGGTGCGGTCCTTCCTCTGGATCTTGTATCCGTCCGGGATGGCGGTGTTGATGTCGGGGCGGAGGAGGCGTTGGTCCAGGTCTCCGTGAAGAAGGCGATGTCGGGCGAGAGAGAGTCGAGTAGGTTCCAGATTTCCACGCCGTGTTTGTGCACGGAGCGCCCATTGAGGAGGCTGCTTCCTAGGGTGTCGCCAGTGCTGGCGTCGGCTGTGTTGGAGTCCGGGGTGGTGCTTAAGCTCTGGCGGCAGTGGAGGCAGGAGAACTGGCCGTGGGTCGTGTTTGCCAAGGCCTGTTGTCAGTCTCTGACTTTCCCGGGGTTGAGTGCGTGGAGGGTGGCTGTGCTGTAGCAGTGGGTGGCCCGTGATCCAGGCTTCCTGGCGCTGGTCGCGGTTGGGTTGCAGACATGCGCAGACGGGCTTGTCTCAGGCACGCCTTCTGCGCGCCAGCGGCGCGTGTCTGCTGCGCAATCGCGCAGCGTCCGCCATTAAGTAGGGGAGGGTGGGGGAACGATCAGCTGGGAGGCGGGAATGTGCGAGGACAGGGGTGCGGGGCAGCAGCGGTGGGAAGCGGGTAGTGCGGGCTCAGAGAAGCCAATAAAACAGTTAAAAAAGGGAAAAACAAGGGATGATTAACAGATGTAATCATGCTATGTACCCTCAGGGGGTGGGCGGGTGGGTAGGACTGCTCCAAACATGGAGCAGGGAATGTGCGGATTGGCTTGCACACTCAAGTGCGCAATGACTGTTTGGTCGGCCCACTCAGGCCGCCCAATGCAGACATGCGCACTTCTCTGTTCGCAATGCAGGCTGCATTACAGCCTGCATGGAGATTATGCCCACCCCTCCGGCCCCTGGCTGCATGACTTGTCCAGTTGCCAATTAACAATCCCACCGCTGCATCGCAGCGTTGTGATTGACTCAGGGGAGGGAGCCTGGCTGCATACTTCATTTTACTGGAAGCAGACGCAGGAGAGCAGGAGCTACGAAGACACGGGACACGGCTTAGAGGTACGACTTCCCTCAATACATTTTTAACAACACACGCTCACACACACATCCCTGCGTCCACGCACCATCCAGTGTTCTTTACGGGGTTTACCACCTCACAGCTGTCCAGACACCCCCCTGCACTTCTCAGTGGTGGCCGATGTGCGCCCATGCACAGCGGGCGTACCACTCGTGTGCCAAAGGCACAGAAGTAGTTACGATGCATGCCATAACATCGCATTCCATTCCAATACATACTAATACTAGGCACATTGCAACAGTAGAGTAGGTGTTGCATAGTGGAGACATGAAGATCACTGTTCCCACTACAGTGAGTGCAACCCAAAAATAACCTTTGCACAACAAACCCAACCGTGAACCCTGGAATTCCTTTCTGAACCCCCAAAAGACACCCAAAAGATCACATTTGAGACAAATGCACCCCCCAATTTCTCTTTATTTTGGCACAAAACACACCCAAGATTTAGACATTTTGACCCCAAAATAACACCAACAAATTCCAAAATTTAGCACAAAAAACACCCCATTTTTCATATTTTACCCCCAAAAATACCCCATTTTTCATATTTTACCCCAAGAATTAGTCCAATTTTCATTTTTTACATCCAAAACCCATACACACCTGAAAAAGTTTAAATTACCCCATTACTGACCTCACAATGCGTTGTAATCAAATGCGATGTTAAGGGACCCGCGTTGTCGGAGTTGCGTTGTTAACGATGTACTGCCTGCGTTGTAATGGTCGTCTCCCGTGACAAAGGCAACACATAAGCTACGCCGTTTGCGTCCGTCTGCCCCTGGGCCGTGCTCAGCACCAAGGTGCATTCCTCTTGGACACTCCACCGCTACGACGCCAGCACCCTCCTCGCCATCAACCCTGGACACCACCTCGCCTGCCAGGACAAACCTCTGCTCCGTAACGGACATCGCCTTCGCCATCACTGACGGATGCAGTATCACCCGCAAGGAGCACCCCGACCATCAAGGAGGAGGCATTGCCGTCACCTACAGAGGCACACTCCGACTGACCACGCACTCTAATGTGCCAAGGGTGACCATGGGCCACGTCAACTCCCAGATCAGGACCAAGCCCAAGAACATCCTCTGTGGCACCCTCATGTGCAGGCCCCCCGGGCCATGCCCCCCCATTCTACAATCCCATTGTAGACATCATTGCACCCCAGGGTCTCCCATCCCCCGACGACATCCAACTCGGTGAACTCAAGTTCCACCTGGGCAACCCCAGTGACCAGAGCACCACCCCCTCCTGTCACCGACATCAGACGCAAGCAGCAAGTCACCTCAACAGGCCACATAGCAGGACATACGGTCGAGCATGTCACCTCTGCCAGCGGGTACTTCAACTACAGTCACAACACCGGACTCTCCTGGCACTACCATCATTGGATGAATGACGTCTTCACCTTGCCCACCGGACGCCAGCGCCGTCATCGCACCCCGTCGCAGCTGGATCAAGGCCACCGCAGGACATCTGGTCCACTGCCTCTGCACCAACACTCCACCAATGCTTCCAAACGATGACACCGCAGCGCGCAACCACCACCAATGGATCTCCAACATCGCCGACATTCGGGCAGCCCTCATGAACGGCACTGCGTCAGTACCTTCCGCCTGCCTGATAACAGGCGTGAGGGTGAGGCAGTGCCATAGGGATAGGCTGGCCCCATGCATTGCTGGAGTTGCGTCATGGTTGTGACACAACTGCAGCAATGCGTGACTTTAGCGCAGACAGATACGTCAGGATTCCTGACGTATCTGTCATTACTTGCGTCATGGAGCGCTGTCCAGTGAGTACAGCGCATCCATGCTGTTGCAAGGAGGATGTAATGGGAAGTGTTGCTACGCTGTCTTGTCGCAGCGCACCAACACTTTTCATGAGTGGGGCACAGGAATGCGCACTAACTCATTGATGGTGCGCATTCCTGCACTGTATTTTTGTCGCAGGACAGCGCTGCAACATTGTCCAGCACCATAAACATGCATACATGTGGGCCCAAGTCTTGTCCCCATTTTTAAGACCAGCTATTTTTTGGTCTTAAGTTCCTGCAGCTAACGGGCCTTAGCGCGACTTTTTTTATCGCTTCGCGGGTCCGGCCCATCCTTGTTAATAGGGCGCAGTGCTGTTAGCGTGAGTTTTCCTGAAATTTTGAGTAGGAACGCCTAACTTGCATGTCATTAGCGATAAATATCGCTGGCATGCAAGGCGATAAGAAAACCGGCTGCTATCACCGGAAAGCTGTCGCTAACGCCTGTTAGCGACAGCTTGATAATAGGGCGTTAAAAAAAAAACGCGTTAGCGGCAGGAAAGTGCCGCTAACGCAGCGATAAATGGCTTGATAATATGCCCCTTAGTTTCTTCGAATGAGTTCCATGTGAACACTTGTTCCAAGTTCTATGCAGAAAAGGAAAGACATTTATCTTTAAGATTAAACTCCGTTTGTAGCAGAGAATTTGTTTACAGAATCTGGATATGATGCAAGATAGGAACAAATATGTTTTGCTTTAAAGGGTATGCGACATTGCTGCTCACATCTCCCCACTGATCATTACCCAGCCTGCACCATGCTGTGGCAATATGCACCATGCAGGTATGAGGGGGGGGGGGATGGGCAGAAAGAACGGATAGAAGATAGGTTTCGGCTGGGCATGCCCTGTAAAGAAAAAAGCATAAAGAGAACAGGGGCACGGTGGGGACACATCCATAAAAATATTCTTAAAAAACACAGGGGGATATTCCCAAGAATGCGTGTTAACTATCGCCAAAATCGCTTAACGCAACTTCTCACATCGCAGTCCATCGCGGGAAAATAACACCGTGTTAACGCAGCATTCACAACCCGGCGGCACCATGCGATAGCCTCACGATAACGCGACAAATGCCCGCGTTAAAATCACTGCAACGCCGAAAAAATGCAAAACTCCAACGTGAAAAAAGTTGCGACGTCCCAAATCGCGAAACAAAACCAGCGATAACCAGCGACAGGCCTGCGATTCCCACGCGACATGCGGGAAAATGCACCATAAAAGCAGAGAAAAAAAACCTAATAAAATGTAACTGCGTACCACCATGGACGCACCCGGACCGAGTGCACAGGACAACGCGAACCCCACAAGCCCCACAGACGACCAGCCAGGAACCCCGGGGAAGGGCAAGGAGAAGAGGAAGAGGGAGACGGGGTTCAGTCTGCAGGAAAACCAGATCATCGTCACGGAGGAGACAGAACACAACCAACAAGTGTACGTCACCTCCACTGTGTCATCGGCAACACAAACGGAAACATGGCAGTAAATCGTGAACAACGTGAATGCAGTCGTAGTGTCGAGGAGGACAATGGAAGAGGTCAAGAGGCGCTGGAATGATGTGAAGGGCAAAACCAAGAAGAAACACTATGCCAACTTGAAAGCAGCAACGCAGATTGGAGGTGGGGGACCAGCGGCACACCAGGAGCTGGATGACAGTGAGAAAATGGTGGCCACAGTCATCAGTCGGGATACGGTGCCAGGAGTTGGGGATCGGGACACTGCTCAACATGACCTGACACAACATCAACAGGGTGAGTACCGACCAGGGACTGGGGGGACGGGGGGAGATGGGCACAATGGCACACATGCACAATTAAGTACAGCACACTGCACACCCACAATGACTCTGGAACATGTCCTTGATCCCCGTGCCACACAGCAGCACACATACAGATACTCAGGGAATGTGTGTCGCATTGAATTTATTTGCACATGCTGTGCCTGTGGTCATTTTGCACTGTCTCATGATTGCCAAGCACTGACACAATGTGACGTCCTCATGTGAAGAAATTGTCAATGATATTGTTCCTACGGGCTATTCCTGCTGCAGCTGCAGTGGGGTGTGGTCCACCTGCCTCATCTTCCTCATCATCGTCTGGTGCATCTGGCACACGTAACCTTGGGGCATTGGTGCGTACACATATGTTGTGCAACACACAACATCCAACGATCATCTTGCACACGATGACTGGGCTGTACAGGAGCCTCCCACCTGTGATGTCCAGGCACCTGAAACGTGACTTCAACACGCCAAATGTGCGTTCCACGATGCCCCTGTTGCGTTTGTGGGCCGCATTGTACTGCCTCTGGGCCTGTGTGTTCGGGGCTCGGAGGGGTGTCATCATCCAAGGGCAGAGTGCATATCCCTGATCACCTGTGACAATGCAGAGAGACATGAGTCAATAGTTGGTTCTGCATGATGTGTTGGCAGGCTCACTAGTTCATTGGCATGTGATATGTGTGTCATAGTGATTCCGGTTTGACATGTACTGCTAGTAGCAAATGAGCGCCATCAATGTGCATTACGTAGCCTCACTGCTGCTCCTCCCTCCCCCGAGCCTATTTCCTCGTGTGCGCTGCGCGCTTGCATCACCTGCACTCCTACGGCACACCATTGTCATGCCTGTCTGCGCATGTCCACAAGCCTGGCAACGACACTGTGATGTTGTGCGTTGAAGGTGGTTGGCCACGTGTGTGTAGGCCTATGGCAAGGATAGGGCGGACACAGATGTGGAGTACATCGCTGGCCGAAGTCGCGATGCTTTCGAGGCAAGACCTTTGGCTCATGCTGCGGTAATAGCGATACACACACAACAGTTGGCATGTATGATCCCGGACCCCGAGCGGGCTTGTGCTCATTCATCAATCCCTTCGTCCGAGCCCGCACTCCGGGGGCATGTTACATTGCAACTTTGCCCACTGCGGGACGGGTGGCGCCGACACCACAACAAAGACACACGCATCAGGTACCAAATTGGCATGCCCAACACTTAACCACGCCCAGAGCCCCGGGGTGATCATCCACACCCCTATGCTGGACTGCCGTACGCCAGCCCACTCCGGCAACGCCTACAGGGGGGTACGACACAGCTACATGTCCCAGGTCTATCCCACTGCCTGAGGTGACATGGTTGCGCACGCTGTACACAGCACAATGCAATGTGGTCAGGCCCGGGGCCCTCATGCACACACAATGACCACACGGACACACTTAGATAGTTCGTGGAACTGGCTACGGGCACGTGCGCCCAGTCCCTTTATTGCCAGGGTCACATGTCCAGTGACGCCTGTGCTGGATGGGTGTGGGGTGAGTGTAAGCCAGCCCTCAGGGAGTTGTTGGCGCTGGCAACAACTACAACAGTGATCAGACAATCAGAAGTTCAAAGTTCAAACAGCAAGGGTCCACGACTTGAGCTGCACAGAGTTAGTGGCCACGCACAGGCACACCGCCACGGGACGGTGACTACCGGTGCACTGAGGTAGGGTCACGAGAGCTGAGCGGGTTCTCGTCGATGTCCAAGGTGATTGTCGCAGAGGGTTTTTGGGTACAGTGGAAGGTGTTCTTCCAGGGCATGATACAGAGGGCAGTACTAAGCAGACACATGCAATATGGAGGAGATGAATGCTACAGACTCATGTTTAACACCAAGTCATTACCAGCCACATGATGATGAAGACAACCCCCAGGCCATTGACTGAGACGCCACCAAAGTTCAACCAGAGGGTGTCCATGAATTTCGGGGCACAGAGTTAGTGGCACCAGAGCTGAAAGGGGATGCAGTCTGCGATGAGGCCTGTACAATGGTATAAACTCTGCCATAACTAGATCAAGGCTCAGTTCCAAATGTGTAACCTACTTGACCGTAGTGTGGGCCGGAGGCAGCGGTCAGCAGGGGCCCCCAGCCATGTGTCCTTGGCTTGCGATGCACAGAGTCAGTGGCACCAGGGCAGTTGTTGGTGGGGTTCGGTCACCTCCGTAACGAGGATCCTGTTCGTCATCCGGACTGAATCGCGTCTTCCTCTTCCTCCTCTCCTAGCGTGCAATGATACGGACTCTGCCATTGTAAAATCAAGACTCAGTTCCAAATATGTGACCTACTTGACCGCAGTGTAGGCCTGAGGCAGCGGTCAGCGCGGGGCAACGGCTGTTCAGGCAGCTCCTCCTGGTAGTCTCACACACGACATTGGAATGCCATGTGGCGATGATTTGTGGTTGACGGAGGTAGTGGCACCAGAGCTGTGCGTGTGTGCAGCCTGCGACGATGCCGTGTCCTGCCTGGTACGGATTGTATTGGATTTGTGTGAGGCCTGCTGGACCGCAGGGTCGGTAGTACACAGGTGAACCCCGCGGTGCTGGGCCACAGTGTAGGCCGAAGGCAGTAGTCAGCATGGGCCCACAGACACATGTCGCTAGAATGCTATGCACAGAGTCGGTGGCACCACATCGTAGGGAGTACGGTGATATAAACCCTGCAATAAACGTATGTACTCTGCCATTGTATGATCAGGACTCAGTTCCAAATGTGTGACCTGCTGGACTGCAGTGTAGGCCGGAGGCAGCGGTGGAGTACGTCAATGAGAAAGGAGTAATGGGGGGGCCTGTGTTGCGGAGGCCGTGATGGTCTGAGGAGGCTGCCATGGTCGCGGGCCTCGGGCTTGGAGCTTGCACCGGCACGTGGTGGGCCCTCTTTGACACACGCCGGTGTCGGCAGGTGAGCAGTGCAGCCTGGCTGCGCTGGGGCGGGCATGACGCGTTTTGGGACCAGCGGCCTGGGGTGCAGCAGGCGCACAGGATCGCAGGCACCGCCGCTCACGGCGTCGGCCTCGTGGCGGGGTGAGAGGCGCCACCCTGGCAGACACGTTGGCCATTCCGGAAGTGAACCACGCCCAGAGTAATGGGCTTTTTATTCACACCCCTACGCTGGCCTGGCGTATGCCGGGCCAGCCCACTACGCACACGCTTACAGGGGGGGACGTAACAAGCTACATTTCCGCATTGTTCCACGCTGGCTGCGGTTACATGGTTGCATCCACTGTCCAGTACACTCCAGGCACCAGCAGTGTATGTCGACATGGAAGTGTCTGTGGTTTGCATACTGCGGTCTGTCCAGCACATCCACTCCACACTTGGCATTGTGTACATTCTTATTCATGGGTCACTTGCCTCCTTCGCACATGCCGGGTTCCCACCTCTCCCCACATTCTGCTATTGTGTGGCTGAGGTGCCATGCCGTTGATGGCTTGTGTAGATGGCTAGCCCAGGTTGCCACAGTAAGTAGTGTTGTCGTGTTTGGAATGTGGGGATGTTGGTTGTCATGTTGTATGTGATTTTGTGACGTGTGCATTCCCAGAGTTGTGAGTTGTCTGGATGTGGTGTTGAGGTGTGTGGTGGGTTCCGTTGGTACTTACCGACGAGCAGTGCATTCCCATAGGTGGCATCCTGAAAGCGCTGGTTGATGATGGACTGTCGGAAGATGAAGGAATCATGCACACTGCCTGGGTAGTTGGCGACGACATTGGTGAAGAGTCCCCGGTGGTCCACTATTGCCTGCACATTGATGGAATTCGTGTGTTTCCTGTTGCGGTAATTGTGTGCAGTGGCAGCAGGGGGCACGAGGAGTACATGTGTGCAGTCGATTGCCCCCAAGACGTGCGGGAAGCCAGCTATGGCATAGAAACCTTGCTTGATCTCCAGCTGTTCCTGCGCAGTGTGTGGGAAGTAGAGTTGCTGGGGTACCAAGCTGATGATGGCATCCAGGACAGGTGTGAGGAACTTTGACAGGGCTGGCTGTGAGACTCCTCTGACTCTGGCAGTTGTTGGTTGGAAGGTCCCAGAGGCCAACAGGTGCAGCACGGCCAGCAGCTTTGTCTGCGGAGGGATGTTGGTTCTCCGTTGTGTTGGTACCGTCAAACTGTGGGCAATGATGGTCAGGATGCATAGGATGGTTGTCCTTTTGAGCCTGTAGTGGGCAATGACTTCCTCTGGCGTTAAGTCTCCCAGGCTGGTGCGATTTTGGAAGGTCCGGTGTCTTTGTCTGTGCTGCCTCTGTGGTAGTCCGGGGGGTGGGGTCCTGGGGGGGGTGGGGGTCCTGGCGATGGTGGCGGTGGGTGTTGTGGCCCTCTTGGCGCTCCGAGCTGCATGATCAGTAGCTCCATGGCATCTGTTGTTCTTCTGGTGTGGCTGTGGGCTGGGCTCCCTTTTATGGTGCAGGTTGTCGTCCGACTTAACACCAGGTAGGAGCAGGTGTTAAATCCATACTGCTAACGCGCCTTATCGCATGTTTTTGATTCTTATCGCCGTTCTGGCTGGTCGTTGGGAATGTTGCGAAGTGGTGTTTCCGCGGCTTTTTGCACGGGAACGCCCACTCTGCATCTCATTAGCGTTCGTTGCCGGTGTCATCCGTGGCGATGTTTTTTGCGGCTGCTATCGCAGGACTATTGGTGATATCGGCTGTTAGCACCAGCTTGTGAATGGTGCGATTAATTTATCACCACTTTGGCTGCGATGAAGTGCCGCTAACTCAGCGATAAGTCCTTGAGAATATGCCCCACAGAGTTAATTGCGGGGCCCCAGAAGCATCAGAGGCAGTAAGTGATATGTAAATGGAATTATCATACGTTTGTGTGCTAACTTGTTGTACACTTGTATGTCGCCGGTACAGGCATGGATAGGGATCTGCACATCCTATGGGCTAGGCTTTACTAAACAAATGGCTTCAATAAATAAAATGAACAAATAACAGCAAAATCAAGGAACAGTCAGTGAAATTTGGAGTAAGAGCATATTTTTGTATTTTTAAGGAACACAACGATTTAGATTTACATTTTAAATGACATCATGATATGTACTCTACAAAAAGTGGCACCCATTCTTATCTAATAAGATGGGAAACACTCAGGGCTGTTTAGAGTCTCAGGGCCAGATGTATCAAGGGTTTTCCCGTTCGGAAACGGGCCAATTCGCAGAATTGGCCCGTTTGCGAACGGTAAAAAGCCTTTTGGGATGTATCATCCCAAAAGGCATTCGCAAAATAGGGAATCGCAATTTATGCGATTACCTATTTTGCAAATGCATTTAGGGAATCGCAATTTGCGATTCCTAAAATGCAGTGCAGGAAGCAAGAAAAAATTGCGACCTGGCTTTAAGGAATCGCAAATTACCACCAACTTCAAGTTGGTGGTAATTTGCAAATTCCTAGAAAAATGCACATTTTTGCATTTTTCTAAGTGCCATGTGGCGCACACACATGCCCTTAAGGCATGTATGTGCGCAACATGTGCATACTTACCTTTTTTGGGGGTGCATCAGGATGGCCTTTTGGCCCCCTTGCACCTTTGAAATTGCATGCGCAATTTGCGAGTACCTATTTGGTACTCGCAAATTGCGAATGCAATCCTATTCATTCCTATGGGCCTCTAGGCCCATAGAAATGAATGGGAAGGTATTCCTTAATAGCTAATCGCAATTTGCGATTCGCTATTAAGGAATATGTAGGAATCGCAAATGTTTTTGCAAATCCTACATACATTGCATTTTGCGATTCTTAAATAGCGAATCGGTAAAATTTGCTATTTAAGAATCGCAAAAGCAATTCTTGATACATCTGGCCCTCAGTGCATGATAGCTTAAATCTTTGTTCAGAGTTATAAAATGGCTTTGCATTTGGAAAACAAGTGCTGCACAGCCTGGTAGGCTAAGTGTGTACAGTTCCCATTCAGCATGTATGAAATGGGCATTGCATATGCAGTTTGCATTGAGAATGTGAAGCCCTTGCCGCAAACCCTAGCAAATCATAGGGTATAAGGACATGCACCAGTGCTTATTTTGTACCAGTGCTTGCAGGTGGTGGGCACCAGCACTCATTTATGGAGACCAGGACTTATTGTTCATTAGACTTTGACCCAAAGTAAGAGAGAGAATGGCAGAAAATGAAGAAAGAAGGCAGAAGGCAGAAGGCAGAATAAAGATAGAAGCACAGCGATAAAGGGGAAGACGCAGTGATGAAAAAGCACATACAAGAGTAAGAAAAGAGGCAGGAACCATAGGGTCTGCTTAGTCTGGTGCCTACTTTGAAGCCTACTTATCTTGGCACAAAAAAGCACAATATTGGCAACAAACTCAATGTTATACTCTCAATGGTGTGCTGCATTCCAGGCTATGACAGGTGGAATGTTGGTGGTTGCCTGGATGCATGGTCACTGGGTTCTGGGTTTTTGAATAGTGCAAGAGGGCAGTTGGGACCCAGCTGTTGTATCTTCTTTGCTGTCTCTGCTGTGTAGCTGTCTTGTAATAAACTCAACACAAGTTACTCTCTGTCTGCTGGAGCTTATTACTACAATATTTGTGGCGACGATTCCTGCTACACAGCCCTGCTAAGAACTCAACGTGCACCTCAACCTCTTCGTCTACTCTTTGGCAAGACTACGCTTCACAAGCGGTAAGACTGTTCAATAAAGCCTTTGACTTTCTCTTCACTAAGCGCGCCTTTTTGGCCTTTTCAACGAACAACGCAGCGCTTTAAAAGCGAAGAAAAAAAAAGATGGATTTTTGGTCCCTTACCTCGGTTTAACGCAACGCTTTTTCTGTTTGGCTTCGTTTGGCTTGCGACTGTGTTCCTGGAGGGTTCCTGGTCTGAGGGAGCTGCAGTGACCGCTCGAGCTGTCTTGTGGGGCCTTCGTGCAAGTTGGGGCCTTATTCCTCCGACGCACGCGCGCGCAGCTGCCTGGTTGCCTGACCTTAGAATCATCACGCTTGTGACGTTTGGAAAGCACGTCAGCGCTCAATCCACTCTTGGTGTTAACGCGTGTTGTACGTTGCCTAGCAACACAGCGTTAGACGCTCTGGGCCATTGTCGGGCTCTAATTGCCGTTTTCAAGCGGATCGCATCAGTGATCCGCACACTCAAACAGACACTCAAGCAGATCAACACGGTGATCTGCACACCACAGAATAGAGGTTTAAAACGGATTGGAGCACATTTGAAAATTATTAGGGTGCTATATTTGGCATACTCGAGCAGATTAACACGGTGATCTGCACACCACTGATTAAAGGTTCCAAACAGATTGGAGCACATTTCGCCATTGTTAGAGTGCTACATTTGGGAGAGAATATACGGTTCTGCACCCCAATTTCCTGTTAGTACGTCAATCAGTTTGCAACAGTGATTTGCACACTCAAGCAGATTCACACGGTGATCTGCACACCACTGTTTCAAGACTTCAAGCGGATCGCAACAGTGATTCGCACACTCAAGCAGATCAACACAGTGATCTACACACCATTGGAAAAGACGTCAATCAGATTGCAACAGTGATTCGCACACTCAAGCAGATCACACATATTTTTTTTTTTTTGGCCTTAGTTCTTATACAGCTCAAGCTAGGTGATCTTCACACTATTTTTTTTTATTTTAAAAAGGTGTCATACACTGTGTAAAGTATCTTATTATTTAAGGCATTAAAGTTTCTACAGACATGCAATCTGTTACTCCTCCTCCTTCTTTCCTGGACTCGGCTGGAGAGCCACCAGTCAGATGGGAAGTTTGGTTTGACGCGTTTCAAACCTACCTTGGAGCCATTGGGGCCGCTAGATTCAGTAATGAACGGAAAAAATTTCTGCTTCTTCACTCTCTTGGCTTCGAAGGCAGATCCATCTATAAACACCTTCCTGAAGTTGTTCATCTTCCTGCGGATGATATTGACGCCTACCAAGACACAATTACCAAACTTAAAACAAGGTTTCACAAACAACCAAGCTTGATGGTTGTACGACACAAATTTTTCAAGAGACAGCAAAATGAAGGTGAAGATGTTGATGCATACATCTCCGCCTTACGTAAGTTGGCATCTGACTGCCAATTTGAAACATTCAATGATCAATTGATCAGGGACCAATTTGTTTGTCTCTGCAGGGACAAACAAATCCGTCAGCAGCTCTTATCTCTTGCAAATCCAGATTTGGATGAAACGATTAAAATTGCTAAAAGCATAGAGACTTCACAAGTGTCTTTGAAAGAGTTAGAGGATAAACATGTCGATCCTGTCAATGTTGTCTCAAATAATTTTAAACCGAAACAAGGTGATCTTCGAAAATCTTCTTGTAAAAACTCTTCTAGCAAAAACTCTAGCTCATGGCAAAGTACGTCCGAAGTTCAAAACTTCAAACAAATGTGTAACAGGTGTGGTAATTCGCCACATCAAAAGGGTACCAGATGTCCTGGTGCCAATGTGGTCTGTAGTTACTGTAAAAAAATAGGACATTTTGCGAAGGTTTGTTTCAAAAAGAAATTCAATGAGCAGAAAAGGTCTGTTGCATGTGTTTTGGAGTCAGATTGTGAATCTGACTCTGAAATTGTTTCTGTAGTCACTGAAATTATTGATCATATTTCTAATGTCAATGATCCCATTGAATGCGTTGATCATATTGTGGAAATTGCTGTAGGTGGGAAACCACTTAACCTGCTGGTCGATTCTGGAGCAAGAATTACCATGTTGACAAAAGAGTTATTTCTTGAAACATGGGGTGACAGATCTCTTCAACCTCCGGATCGTTCACCAGTCTCCTACGAGGGTCGCAAAATCGATCTTATGGGTTACTTCGAGGATGATCTAATTTTTAAAGATAGGAAAATTTCAGGAAAAATTTATGTTGCGGTCAAGGGATTGAATATCCTGGGGTGGTATCACCAAGGCCTGTTTGGCATGATCCTCAAACCTGGATGTGCTGAACAGGTTCTTGTAGTTTCTGAAGGGGAATGGTTGGTCAAGTGGGAGGATCTTTTTCCATCAGTTTTTTCTGGTAACCTTGGGACTATTCGTGGTTTTAAGCACAGAATTATTGTCAAAGACGGAGCTTCTCCGGTAAAACACAAATTAAGGGGTGTACCTTTCAGCGTGCGAGATGATCTCGAAACAGAGCTAAAGTCTCTGTGCGATCAAGGGATAATTGAGCCAACAGAATCTTCTTTGTGGCTTTCGCCTTTGGTCGTCGCACGCAAGAAATGTGGCAAGTTGCGCGTTTGTGTGGATTTGAGGTCTCTTAATAGAGAAATATGGATAGATTCTCACCCACTACCCAAAATTTGTGATCTTTTTTCAAGTGTCAGAGGGTCTCGCTATTTTTCGAAACTGGATCTAGCCAGTGCATACCATCAGATTGAGCTAGACCCAGAATCTCGTCACCTCACTGCATTTATATCCCCTTTAGGCACATTTCAATATAAACGGATGCCGTTCGGACTTGCTTCGGCAGCTTCAGTTTTCCAACGGGTCATGCAAGGCATGCTTGGGGGTATCGATGGCGTTCTTGTGTTTCAAGACGATGTCCTCATTCACACTAAAGACATTCCTTCACATAATTTTCTACTGTGGAAGGTTTTGGGGATTTTCAAAGATTATGGTGTAGTAGTTAAGTCAGAAAAATGTAAGTTTCTTTGCGATGAAATCGAATATTTAGGTCACCACATTTCTGGAGAGGGTATTAGACCCAGACAAGGATTGCTAGATGCGATTATTTGTGCTCCTGCTCCTATAGACAAAACGGGAGTAAAGTCTTTGCTAGGTTTGCTCGAATATTATTCAAAGTTTATTCCTAACTATGCTTCTATAGTACGCCCCATTAGCTCGCTGCTCAGGAAAGGTGTAATTTTGTGTTGGTCAGAACAGTGTGTTTCGGCTCTCAGTCTTGTTAAAGAGTGCCTTGTCAATAGTGGTGCTCTTAAGCCTTATGATCCTTTGTTACCAACCTGTATTACGGTTGACGCAAGTCAAGTGGGTCTGGGGGGAGTTTTGACCCAAGATTCACCGGGTGGTGAAAATACGATTGCTTTTGCGTCTAGAGTCTTAAGGAATGGGGAAATTCAATACTCTGTAATAGAAAAAGAGTTATTGGCTTGTCTTTGGGCAATTGAAAAGTTCCGTTCCTATGTCTGGGGAAGACGTTTTTGTTAAGGACGGATCATAAACCTCTGGTTAATATACTTAGTGCGGGCACCAGTAAATGCTGTTCTCCGAGGATTCTCAGGATGGTTTCTCGCCTGATGCAATACCAATTCGATGTTGTTCATGTGTCTGGGTGCAGAAATGTCAGAGCCGATTTTTATCTAGGTTCCCCATGGGTGATAAAGGAAAAGAGTCTTATGTTGCGGATTGTAGTAATGAGGATTCAGATGACTGTTTTATTGCTGCAATTGACTTACCTGAGCATAGTCTTGGTACCGAGGAAAGTTGGTTAGATGCACTGTCTAATGATGAAATATTGCAACAAGTGTGCGAGTATGCAAGGACTGGTTGGCCTAGAGAACGTGTTCTCCCTCAATGTTTGCAACCTTTCTGGAAAGTTCAATCTGAAATTTCAATGGAGGGCGGTGTTTTGATACGTGCAGACAAACTTATTCCTCCACAGAGCCTTAGAAGAAGTATTATTGTTAAAGCACATGAGGGTCATTTGGGTTCGACACTTACCAAGCGTAGAGTTCGAGATTGTTTTTGGTGGCCCTCCATGGACAGTGATGTGCATGACGTGGTCGATGTGTACACAATACGCAGGTCTGCTGACAAGGGTTTGAAAGTAGTAACACCACCTCTTCATCCCATTGAATGTCCATCTGCACCTTGGTCCAAGTTGGGGTTGGACATTGTAGGTCCTTTAGAAATTTTACAAGGAGGTTCTCGTTTCATTGTGGTGTTAATAGATTACGCATCGAAATGGCCCGAGTTAAAATTTGTCAAAGAGATTTCCTCGGCTAGTGTTATTGTTTTTTTAAAGGATGTGTTTATGAGGGAAGGTTTTCCTGAAACGGTGGTGACAGATAACGGCACACAGTTTACCAGTACTGCATTCGAGTCTTTCTTGCAGTCATGCAACATAAAGCATGTCAAAAGTTCCCTGTACCATCCCCAATCAAATGGTCTCGTAGAACGCATGAATAGGGTTGTGGGAGACTGCATCAGATGGGCAAAACATTCCAACTGCGATGTGGTGAACTCTGTAAATAGCATGCTTTGGTTCTACAGGACCACTCCACACTCCACGACTAAAATTTCGCCTTTTGAACTATTGAGAGGGCGAAAAGCAAACATTAGTTTTAGACCAGCATGGATGAATAAGTGGGTCAAATCCGTTCACAATGTTGACAGTCTTATGGAGGTGGTGAAAGAGAATGTTTTGGACTCCCAAATTAAACAAAAATCTTGGTTTGACAAGAAGAAGTCTGCAAAAATTGTACCTGTATTTATAGGGGATTTGGTCCGTGTTAAATCTTCCATTCATGTTAAGAAGGGAGAGAGTAAGTTTGGTCCACCTGTTTTAGTCACGCGGGTGGGGAGAAATGCTGTACAGGTTGAGGGAGGCAACTGGTGGAATGTAGGAAAGATTGTAAAAGTGAAAAATGTCGTTCCATGTTCCTCAAATGTACCTTCGTCTTCCGAGACTGTGGGTCTCCAAGTTCCTCTTAGAAGGAGCACAAGATCTAAGGTGATCCCCAAAAGATACCAATTGTGAAGTAATAAGTTTTTTATTGTGCAAGCATGTACTATCTTTATGCTTTTATGTTTTGTGTTTTGTTATTGTTTTTTTTTATTTTTATTGAGAAGAGAGGATATGTTATACTCTCAATGGTGTTCTGCATTCCAGGCTATGACAGGTGGAATGTTGGTGGTTGCCTGGATGCATGGTCACTGGGTTCTGGGTTTTTGAATAGTGCAAGAGGGCAGTTGGGACCTAGCTGTTGTATCTTCTTTGCTGTCTCTGCTGTGTAGCTGTCTTGTAATAAACTCAACACAAGTTACTCTCTGTCTGCTGGAGCTTATTACTACACTCAAGAAACTATCTTGCAATGATTTGCCGGAAAGTAAAAGAAAACGTTGGTTGATTGTATGCCAATTTTGCTCCCATTAAGAACGTCAAAGCCATTATTTCTTGTTCTCAAATACAATAATCAGATCATTCCTGGAATCAACCCACTTATGTCATGCTGCTCTAATTCAACCTGACCTTGAAAATGCTGCTGAGGCCTGCACATATGGCACCTGAGCAGATCTTGTCAATGATGTGGCCAATAGTGAATGGACCACTGGGGTAGAGGGGCCCTGCTCCATCACTTTCTCCAGCATCATTGGGGACCTACTGGATGGACCACTGGTGTGAACAGTCTTAACGGTCAAATACCAACAGATTCACCGGCAAGGAAAATGTTTCTTTATGGCAACCAGAACTGCTCAATCGATTAATTGTTTGTCCAAGCCTGGGCTCAGAGTCATGTGGAGAAATTTGAGGTACTACCGATTGAAGGGAGTGATCATTATCCCCTGAGTACAGCGTTAAAGATAGGTATTCTCCGCAAAAAAATTCAAGAGCTCCCGCTAAAAATTGGCTTCCTGAGATGTTTAAGTACGAGAATATCAGAGAAGTACTTAAATCAATTAAAGACTTTCCAATATAATTATAAGGAGTTTAAAGCAGATGAGATATCCTGAGAGTTTATTTCTTGAAACTAGGAAATAATCAACCAAGTGTATCTTGTTTAAAGGTGGCGCTCAAAGTATTTAACTATAAAATAAACAGAATAAGTCAGAGATGCAAATAAAGAACCTTTGGTTTGATGCAGAATGCAGAAATTTAAATGGACGGATAAGGAAATTAGAAAGGTATATAAGGTATTCACAGACTAAAGAGGGTAAAATGAGACTTATTGACCTAAGGAATGTTGAAATGTAAATGTGTACATTCATTTAGCTAGTGTACTACTCTATGTAAGTTAGCATTCGCTGCACCATCTTGTATTCAGCCGCCTTTTTGAGCCATGATCGAAACTAACTTCTGTCTCACTCTGTCCGCCTCAGCAGAAAGCAGTTGCAATATTTTTTTTTGTATTCCTCCAAGGTTAAGCTTCGCTGTGCCAATGAATAGACTGTTTTATTATTACATACCTTTCTCACTGGATAGGCCTGCTCCCACCCTTAGAGCAGCGGGCACAGGCAGAGTAACCTTGACGCTGAGATAACATGTACCCAGTCCTGGAATTGCAACTCATCCTTGTGTATCCTCTTTGTTCACCAGCTACTAACTGGAAAATTCCAGTCTGGGCGTGTCTTTAGTGATTCTGAATTGTATATTATATGTTACCCTGTTGGTAGTGTTATATTCCATATAGGTACCCTATATAGGCGCAGGTAACATTGCAACCTTTCACCTATATTCTTCCCTACATTACATACATAACGGTTCTTAGGGGTTTCCCCCTAGTTCGAATCTCATACATTATGCATGAGGCTTCTTAGAAGCACAGCAGGACTAACATCTCCTGTATAATATCTCTGTATAAAGTTCAGGCCCGACGTCATCCTTTAGCCCGACACAATAACACAGCAAGGTAGGACCCCTGGGGAGACCTATGGGTATATATACATCACATCTTGCTTAGAAAGACTAGAGGAGACCGAGACTTCCCGGCTGACACACTGACCAGAGACGCTGAGGTTCCTGCATGCAGACACTCCAGCTCACAGTGGTCTAACATCCCTCGCGGGGTGTCCAACTCGAGACCAGGACGGGATCCCATATTCTCTCATTCTCAGGTAATGGGGTTGACTAGATCCTAGAGGGATACTTGGCATAACACCTACACAGATGCTAGGCACATTTAGGTACATTTAGGTACTTCTAGTTAGGGAGGCATTGTAGGAGTACGCACTTTTTATCATGTGTTTTATGTACTTGTATATATTCATGATTTCTGCAAGATGGTAGAACTTTACCGGCCCTTTACTTTCGTAGTACTTCTAATCATATATCTCTGGTACTGTCTAATGGTTGTTGCAGCTCATCTATTCTTCACTAGAATAACAACTGTTCAATAAATACTTATTGAAAACGCCCAGCCTGTTTATTCTGTGTAACTCTCTGAGACTAACTAAGTAAGCACGAGTGACTGAGCGAAAGGTAGTATATTGTTTCGACGATTCTGAGGGATCAGGATTGTCATGTTCTGAGGTTGCCAGAATCTATTCTCTCCTTGGTAAGAGGAGATTATAGTGGCACTGTGAGCTAGCTGATACAGACAGGCTAACGTATCCGGTGGGGGTGGACGGAATCAGTCCGCCACCAATCCCACAGTGTATGTTATCCAAACGCGCAGATCCTGTATAGGTTATATAGGAACTACACTACAGCAATCTAAGGAGGCTGGTCAGACCGGACTCCACTCGAGTGTATAACTAATAAATACCTTTGGTTTGTATTCTCTACTGTCTGACCAACTCTTCATTTGTAAGGAGGGCTGAGAGGTGGTCGCGAGTGACCCGGGTGGCCCTAATCGGGTCACTTCCTTCAGTTGGCGCCCCAACAGGGACTCCATCGGGTGGCCCATCCTTGGGTGAGGAGGTCGGGCCACGTCGGGTCGGACGGGCGGACCGGGGATCCCTGCATGAGAGAGTCTTGTACTCGCAGCTGCCCCGTCTGTCTGACCGGGCGGTGCCTCATCCAGTGGTCATCCCGACTGGGGTCCTGAACGGCGAAGCCTTGGATCTGACCGTTTGGTCTGAAGAGTCGGCAGTGGAGAACCACTTTGTTTGACCTGTGTGCACCATGTGAGTTTGCTTTGGTTCTTTGTGGATATGGCGCCATTTTGATTTGTATTTGACGCGGTCTGAGGACCATCTTTGGACAAGCGCTTGAATTTGTTTAAATTCTTTGTGAACATGGTACCACTTTGATTTGTATTGGATGAGGTCTGAAGACCGATTTTTGGTAAAGATATTTGCAAATATCTGCTCGGCATAAATAGTGAACTTGTTTTCTTTGAAAAATGCCGTGCCTTAGTAAGGTGTTTTGTTTGGGCTGTCGTTGTTGTTCTACTGATGCTCGATTGGAAGAAAGTCAGCCAGCGCCTCCAGAAGGCACTCCAAATTTTGACATGTACGTCAAACATGGCATTGGCCCTATTATGTTTAGTACGCTATGGCACAAATATACGAGGGATAATGCCGAGTTGCAGTGGCCGTTGACGGGCACTTTTGATGAACAGAAAATTAATTTCCTGCAGGAAAAATTGTTTGCGAAAAGGAGTAGGCAGTCGATGTTTGATTCTCTCAGAACATGGCAAAAAGAGGCTAAACAGAGGCGAATGAAAGCAGAGAAAGAGTCCCGGAAGGGGAGAATGCAGACATTGACTCAGAAAGCTGTAGCGCATGAGAGAGAGAAAATAGAAAAAGGAATAGAGTGTGCTGATAGGAAATTTCGTTTACAATGTGAAAAGTCTTATGTTACTCGAGAGGAAAACAACGCATTTGTGGAGGAATTGTTAGATACTTGACCCCCTCCTCCATATGCCCCGCAGAGAATACCTGCCGTACCCCAGTCCCAGCCATCGGTTCCTTCTGTCTCTGTTGCTTCTGTTTCTTTTACTATTGATCACGCTGTTTTGGCCACCGCGCCTCCTTCCCTTTCTTTGACTTCGCCCTCTACGGCTATGATGACTGCCAGCCTCCCTGCAACGCCTATTGTTTCGGCATCTCTCTCTCCAGCACTTACACCTACGACGCAGCCGGCAGCGACGTTGGTGCCTAGTACTTCTGCTGTTACTTCACCCAAGTTACTCCATCCCCCTGCATTACTGGACAGCGGTACGCCCGTGCGTGGACTAGCGGACGGAGACTGGGCGACAGCTAGGGAGCGACTAGGACGGATACTGATACGATCTGATGTGGGAGATGAAGAGAAAAGGGTGGTAGCCAATCAGGCCGCTCAGTGGGCTCGTCACCCCATTTACAGTGTGGAGGATGTGTGGAGTGTAATGAAAGATTATGAGCCGTTTGTGCAGCAGCATGCTCTTAAGCATATGTCGGCTACCTTGATTGGACTGTGGGAACAGTGTTTCAATGAAGTAGCACCCCAGATTATTTATGATATGAGGGACCATGTATATGCTGCAGATATGGCACCTAGTGAGGTTTTTAGGTCGAGCCTTGCAGCGCGTATGCGCTGCTCTGCGAGGCTTCTTGTGTCTACTCCGTGTGGGTATGACTCCTCCCACACATTGGATTGGCTTCTGCGTGTCTTTCAATAATGAAAGCACGCAAATGGCTAAAGGCGGGTGCATGTCCCACCTCTTTTGTAATGTTCACTCCCACGGCGTTTTGCCTGCGGGAGCGAGCAGCGGCGCGCAGGACGGCAGCTGCATTCCTCGTGGGTCAGGTTACTATCTACACACAACGCACGCCATGCTTTCGCTTTCGCTTGCAATCTGGGGGCCGCCCGCTTTTGCATATTTTTTTGTTGAGAGGATTAACTATTTAATCCCCTGTAAACATGCTCTTGAAGTCCTGGAATTATTATTATTTTGTTGAAGAACGGAGCGCGGCGCTTATTAGTTGCGCAAGCCGGCAGTTGGTCATTTTTTTAATTGAGATACTTCTTTAAAAATTGTGCTTGCGAGGTCTTGCAGGCTCAAGGAGTGCGTCATGTGAAATGTGTGAGCCGGAAGCTGCGTGCAAGCATTTGTGAGCAAGTGGAAGTATTGTGCCCTGTGCCTCTACTCAAAGCTGTTACCTGGTACAGTGACTCTTCTGCAGCAGCAACAGTTTTTCTTTACTTTGGCATGGAAACACCTCACAATTCAGATTTCCACCATCAGCTCCACGTCTTGTCGTGATGTGAGGCAGTGCTGAGACATGTGGGGAAACAGTACTTCTGGGGTCTTGTCCAAAGCACTTCCTGTTGGGCATAAACTAGAGCGCTCATTCTTTCTTAGCATCGAGGGAACTTTCGCACTTTATTGAAGTGGAGAAACTGCATCATTTTAAAAAAAAAATATTTACTGAAGAACCTTTGTTACAAATCTGCACAGACCAAGCTGGAACTACATGTTTACTTTATTTTATTGCATTTGTTTGTTTACTTTATTTTGTTAACTTTAACTTTTCCTTTTCTGGGGGATCTCCAGTGCCGGTGGTTGGTGTCATTTTGTGGAAAGTTTTTTTACTGTAATTTATTAGAACTGAACTGTACTTGGTTATCTTATATGGGATTAATATTATTGTGAGGGGTTCTAAGTGGTATTGATAAATCTGTGAAATGCAAAATGTAACTGCCCCTCCGTTTTTTACTACACCTGGAGTTCCACCGGTAAAGTGGCAGAAGTAGAACAAGCATTTGCAATGCAATAGGTCACGCATTTACGCGAGTTTAAGCTATTGGCATTGTAAATGACAATGCCTTTTATTTATGTTTTAAAAATGAAAACAAAAATAAAAGGCATTGTTATTTGCAACGTCAATAGCTCAAACTCGCGTAAATGCGAGACCTATTGCATTGCAAATGCTTGTTGGTAATGTTGCGAAGCTGGTCGCTTATCGGAGTAGGTTGCTTGAAAAGAGTCCAAAGACAGTATCCCAGTTTACGATGAGGGAAATCCACCCCATATATCATCCTGAACTACCGCAGCTGCGGGATCAGCAGAATACTGTTATTAGACCGAGGGTAGAAGCCCGTTTCCAAGAACAATGGGTGTACACTCCATGGAAAAGGTGTGAGGTTTTGTCCCTTAAGACTTAGTTACCCGACCCTAGAAAAAATCCTACAGCATATTATAAAGAATTGACTGAGGCTGCTTCCTCAACAGTAATGACACTTGCGGATATTGAAATGTTCTTTGGTTTATTGATTCCCGTTGATATTTGGAGACAGGTGCACACACAGGATCATGTTGTGGAATTGGGTGGTACTTGGGATCAGATTAAAGCATGGGTCCAGGAGAGGAAGCCTGGTGAGAAGCCTAAGGCTGAGATACTAGCTTTGCCTGGTCGAATTATTACATATATGCACTCTCTTATCCCACCGAGAAGGGTAGATTGGGACAAGTTAACGGCATGTCGTCCAAAGAAAGATGAAAGTGTGTCTGATATTTTCACTCGGTTTTAAAGCGTGTTTTTGGATTTTAGCTGACAGGATTTGTCGGTGGAGGGGGGTGTCCGACTGTTCGTTAATAGATTTGTTACGAACCTGCTTCCTGAGATCGCGACTCGGCTGCAGGCTTTGGAGAGCACTTGGACTACCTCCTCCCCTTCTGTGATATTGAGTATGGCACAGTATTATGAGCATAGGGAGAATGAGGAGAAGGAGAAGGTGGAGAAAAAGCATAAGGAATTGAAAACGAAGGTGTTGTTGCAACAGGCTTCTCAAGGGAATGGTAGACGACGTGGTGGTCCGGACCGACAGCTTCCGCATACTAGCAGGAATACTACGCCTGTAGGACCGAATCAATGTGCGTACTGCAAAGAGGAGGGACACTGGTGCAGCGAGTGTCCTGTGCTTTTGCAGAAGGTGGCGGTCCCGAGGGGACGAGGGTCTCGTGGACGGGGTCGCGGAGATGGTGGCCAAGACAGAGTTCAGGGAGTTAGGACATCAAAGGGTCGCACTGACCAGAACTACTTTGATGATCCTAGGGGTAAACAGTACTACCACGATGACTATGACTTAGCCGAGGTGACGGGACTGTCTCACAGCTAGGACAGCCAGGGACAGAGTGAGGGACCAGTTCAGATACCTGTGGGTCAGCGCGGTCCTTAAGTTACTGCAAATTTGCATGGCTCAGCTAAGGAATTTTTGGTGGATACAGGTGCAATGAATAGCTCTATCTCTCGTTCACTGGTCCCTGGGGCAGCTCTGTCCGGCCATAATAATGTTTCGGTAGGATTTTCTGGTGTACCGGTTGTGAGCCCCATTTCCAAACCTCTTACACTGACTATAGGTCCTTTTACTGTCAATTCGCCGTTTTTGTTGACATCTAATTGCGGAGAAAATTCAATGGGCTTAGACTTACTAAAGAAGTTGCATTCGACCATTTATGGTTCCCCGGAAGGTGTTTATATGACAATGGGTCCGAATGTGGTCAGCACTAAGCAGTGCCTGTCCAAAGATGCACCCCTCCCTGCTGAATTTGAGGATGTGCCGCCTACGTTGTCGGTAACGGGTGACACGGACGTAGGACTGTTGCAGATACCTCCGGTTTCCATTAAAATAAAAGATAATGCCATCTTGCCTCGCATTCCTCAGTATAAAATACCGCAGGCAGGGGAACGAGCCTTATTGCAAATTATACAGGACTTGATTGCATCAGGAGTTGTTGAGGAGACGACTGCTAATGTGTGTAATAGCCCTATTCTTCTTATTCTTAAGAGGGCACCTTCAGGTTCCTCTGATGACCATCCAGACGTTTATCGTTTTGTGATTGACTTGCACAAAGTTAATAAAATAGTGGTTCCTCAGTTCACGGTGGTCCCTGACATTACTGCTCTTCTGACGATGATTCCTCCATCTGCTAAATTCTTTTCTGTTATTGATCTGAAAAATGCATTCTTCAGTATTCCGATCCATCCGGACAGCAGGCACTTGTTCGGCTTTACACTTGCTGGCAGAAGTTTTAGATTCTGTTGAGCTCCTCAGGGCTATACTGAGAGACCTAGTATATATAGCCAAGCTTTAAAAGCCCAATTGGACTCCCTTACGCTTCCCCCAGGTAATGTATTGCTCCAATATGTAGATGACCTTCTCATCGCTTCTGACACTGAAAAGGGTTGCAAAGACAGTACGGTTAAATTGTTGTTGCATTTGGCACACCACGGACATAAAGTGTCCCTTTCCAAATTTCAATATTGTCGACAGGAGGTCACCTATTTAGGTCACCTACTGTCGAAGGAGGGTAGGAGATTGACTCCTGAGCGCATCAGTACCATTGTTAAAATGCCTATCACTCAAACTCAAAAGGATGTGCGCGCTTTTATTGGCATTACTTCCTATTGTCGGCACTGGATCCCTAACTACTCGTTACTAACAAAGCCTTTGCTAGCATTAACCACTAAAGATGTGCATGAACCCTTGCCTTTGACACCTGAATGTCAGCAGTCTTTTGAGCAATTAAAAGTTGCGCTTTGCTCTGCGCCCGTGCTTGGTATGCCTGATTATGCAAAGCCGTTCGTGCTGTACGTACACGAGACGGCTGGCTGGGCGCTCTCTGTTTTAACACAGGCCTTTGGAGGTAAGCAACGTCCGTGTGCTTATTTTTCTGCTCTTCTTGACCCTGTCGCAAGAGCCCTCCCGAGCTGTCTAAGAGCGGTCGCGGCTGTGGCCGTCTCTATAAGGCAATCGGCTGGGCTTGTACTTGATACTGATCTCACAGTCATGGTCCCCCATGCTGCGGATACCTTTTTGAATAAGACCAAGACGCAGCACCTTACCAGTGCACGTCTGAACGGTTATGAGCTAACTCTCTTTGCACCACATGTCACGATTAAAAGATGTGCCACTCTGAACCCAGCCACATTATTACCCCTCCCTTCTGAGAGTGAGGAAATTGACATACATGATTGTATTTTTCGGACGGAGGAAAAGACGAAAGGATGGGTAGACTTGACTGATGTTCCCTTATCTGACCCCCAAGGGGAACTATATGTCGATGGCTCTTGTTTTAAGTTACCAGATGGCACTACAACTGCTGCATACGCGATCACAACACTGTACACGGTAGTTGAGACGTCACGAGTTCCCTATCAGTCGGCCCAAGCTGCAGAGCTCGTTGCCCTTATTCGAGCCTGTGAGTTGAGTGAGGGACTGGCTGTTAATATATATACTGACAATCAGTACGCATTTGGAGTCACCCATAATTTTGGATGGCTCTGGGCAGAAAGGGGGTTTCTCACTTCCCATGGGATGAAAATTCAACACGGCCCCTCATACATAGGCTTTTATCGGCTTTGACACTCCCCAAGAAATTAGCGATAGTGAAGTGCAGTGCCCACAAGACAATTACTGACAATGTGGGGAAGGGGAACGCATTTGTAGACCAGATAGCTAAGGAGACAGCCCGAACAAAGATGAAAAGAATGTTTGTAGAAAGTCCCGCTAGGTGGGTGGGTGCCTGAGATTACCATGTTTGAGGATACACTGGAAAATGTCAAGGAGATACAGAGTGAGGCAACTATTGAGGAATTAGCAATATGGCAGGAAAGCACAGCACGTTTGGATGAGGAGGGGTGTTGGACTGATAAGTCAGAGAAACAGAGATGGATGCTACCAGATGCATATGTTCTCTCCGTAATTACCATGGCGCATGGGCCTGCTCATATCACTGCTATAGGTATCTGTAAGTTGCTAGACTCTGTATGCAAAATGATAATATCCTAAAGACTGCCGCCCACTTGGTCAAATACTGTATGGTGTGTATGATGCACAATCCAGGATAAGGTACCCCTACACCACCTGGTAATTTTGCACCTCCCACTTTCCCTTTTGAGGTCCTCCAGATAGATTATATAGAGATGGATCGAGTCAACAACTTGAAATATGTGTTAGTGGTTGTCTGTACGTTCAGTAAATGGGTTGAGCCTTACTCCACAAAAGAAAATACGGCCATACCGACTGCAAAGGTACTCCTGAAGGAGTTCTTTCCTCGCTTCGGTTTGCCCCGTTTGATTTGGAGTGACAATGGAAGCCACTTCAATGCTAAAGTGATTCAGTTGGTGTGTGAGGGGCTCTATATCAAACAAAAATTTCATGCTGCAAATCACCCTCAGTCCGCAGGTTTGGTTGAGAAGTACAATGGTACTCTCAAACTGAAACTGGCAAAGATTCAGGAAAGCACAGGGTTTCAGTGGCCAGATGCTTTACCGCTAGCCCTTTTGTCCACGAGTGCTACATCACATTCTAGAACAGGACTGTCACCCTACGAGGTCGTGTTTGGGCGCCCGGCAAATGTCTGGGGCGTCCCGTGTCCTCGTCGGTTTTCAGAAATTGAATATCCTCTGCTGGTGGACTATTTGTATGAGTTAACTAAAAGTCTGCGTTCTATTCACCAATAGATCCAGGATTCGCTTCCACCAGTACCTGAGGGGCCAGGACATGACATTCGGCCTGGGGACTTTGTACTCGTCCGTAACTTTCAGAGAAAAAGGAGCCTAGAGCCAAGGTGGAAGGGGCCAGTCCAGGTGCTCCTTGCCACCCGCACAGCAGTCAAGGTCACCTGCCAAAAGAATTGGATTCATTTCCAGCATTGCCGCAAAGTGCCTCTACCCTTACCCTACGATCAGTGGGTCCATGAGGGCATCAGGGACTCTGAGTGTGAGAAAGTCCCGCGATTTGTTCCCTTTTCGGACACCCACCTCATGTGGACCCAAACAGAGGCTGAGAACGATGAGGTCCTAAATGCGGCAGTGCCCCCGGAGATTAAGGCAATTCCAGAGTCTTCTTCCACTGGCCCCTATGTGTCTGACCCCCTTTTTCCTGACCCCTCTGTGCCTGGCGTAGCTAGGTACAATTTGCGCCCCCGACGGAGGAACAGTGCACCAAAGGAAAAGTCAGATTAGCAGGGATGGACTCGACAAGTCAAGCAACAGTAGCTTAGGGAGAGGCGAGATTGGTGCATTGTTCGGACATTGTACAGGGTAAGCTGAGTGTGCTCCCCAGGAGACAAGTACATTACCCTGCAACGTGGGATACGGATCCGAGCTAGGACTGAGCAGCTCCACCGCCGGTGCTCAAGAGAGCCAACGTTGATGAACAATAGGAGTCTACCAGTGAGGCTCAGACGGACGCTGGGAACATTTGCCCCCTCTTGTTATTAGTTCCATTGCATTCCTTTTTTCCCCTGTTTACAATGTATCCGTTCGGTCGGCCCATTTCTGAGGAAGAGCAGCCCTTTGCACCTCCGCGTCCAGAGCGGGGTTGGTCCACGAAGAGTAAAATAGTTTTTGCATCAATAGTTGTTATTGCACTAATAATAATAGTATTAGGGATATCCTACTTCCTGGATGAGAAGTATCCTGTACACTCTCTGATTGGGACAACACCTGTTCCCCCTGAACACATGTTTGTTACATTAGCTCCTCACAAAGGAGAACATCGAAAAATATATGCAAACAATGTATTTTTACAAATGTTGCATCAGGCCCATGATACTTCTAATGTTACTAATTGCTGGATCTGTGGATTGCTCCCCTCTCTTACACATAAGAGTGACATTTTATTATCGATGCCAATATCCTATCTCGGAAGTTGCGAGGGGTGGTTTGAACTGTTTACTATGGTGCATTATCACTTTCGATTCTCTGCTATAAATATGACATCTGCTGACTATCGCACTGTGACAGAATATATACGTTTCCATCAAGGGTTTACTCCCGCGGGGTTGGGAGAACAAGGGACCCCTGGTACATTGTCTTCAGCAGCTTGCATGAGTGTATATGAGCAGGTAAAGAACGAAACATGGCTTCGGAATGAAATGTTCGATTTCAAGGGGTTCTATGCTACTGAATATTTTCGATCATTCCAAACACGCAATATTATTAAGGACAAAGCGATGCCAGTGCCAGTAGTCAACCCTACAGCTGGTTTCTGTGTACGGGGAACTGGGAAGGTGAAAGTGGGAGAGAGTAATTGCAATTACACATATACGCTGAGTACGATTAGTAGCCCAACTTTGCTCCCACCATATAATGTTTATTTTGTTTGTGGATCCCAAGCTTATGTTTGGCTTCCTAGGGGGTGGTCAGGTATATGTTACCTCTCTTTTCTTCTTGCCCCAGTGTATATAGCACCATCCAATTACCATAAGGACCATCGATTGCAGTGTAGGAGTGCATACCTGCTCCGATTTAGAGGGGTTATTAACACGGAAGATATAGATCAGACAGATACCACTTTGCAACAGTTCACAGACACCATGAAAGGTATCGTACCCTTTTGGGGCCCCATGTCCAACAGTCTTAATATTCGTCGACTCACAAGAGTTGTAGAAGGGGTTGTTAATACAACAGCGGGAATTCTGACGAATGCCACAGCTGACCTCAAGGCTACGAGGCTTGTTGCTTTACAAAACTGGATGGTGTTAGACGTCATCCTCGCTGATCGGGGAGGGGCCTGTCGGGTCATAGGCAGTAGCTGTTGTGTATACATCGCGGACCACGCCCCCAATGTGTACGCTGCCATACAGAAGTTGCATAGGCTTGCATCCGACATACACCAAGAAAATGGCACCTGGACACTCTCTGGATGGTTCTGGGATATATTCACATCCTGGGGTTGGAAAATTCTTGCTTTCCTGGCCATAGTCGCTGGTATTTTCCTCACCTGTTGCATCTGTATACAATGTCTCCTGGCCTGTTGCTCTTATTGCACTCCACTTCTCACCCCAAAGCAGAAGGTGCCCATCCATGATACCACTGCTGTGATTATGACTCAGAAGGAGATAGATAGCTTTATGCAGATAGACGAGGGTATATTTGAAGACTCTTCCTCCTTTGATGAAGAACACTCCATGTGTTCTAAATGCTAAATATAGTTGTTGTCTATATAGTATGTTGCACTCTCTATTTACTCCACTTCCTATGGTTAGCTCATGCTAAAAGAAGGGTCTGTTGAAATGTAAATGTGTACATTCATTTTGCTAGTGTACTACTCTATGTAAGTTAACATTCGCTGCACCATCTTGTATTCAGCCGCCATTTTGAGCCATGATCAAAACTAACTTGTGTCACACTCTGCCCGCCTCAGCAGAAAGCAGTTGCAATATTTTTTTTTGTATTCCTCCAAGGTTGAGCTTCGCTGTGCTAATGAATAGACTGTTATATTATTACATACCTTTCTCACTAGATAGTCCTGCTCCCACCCTTAGAGCGGCGGGCACAGGCAGAGTAACCTTGACGCTGAGATAGCATGTACCCGCTCCTGGAATTGCAACTCATCCTTGTGCATCCTCTTTGTTCACCAGCTACTAACTTGAAAATTCCAGTCTGGGCGTGTCTTTAGTGATTCTGAAATGTATATTATATGTTACCCTGTTGGTAGAAGTCAGTCCCTCTGCAGCAATCTAAGGAGGCTGGTCAGACCGGACTCCACTCGAGTGTATTACTAATAAATACTTTTGGTTTGTATTCTCTACTGTCTGACCGACTCTTCATTTGTAAGGAAGGCTGAGAGGTGGTCGCGAGTGACCCGGGTGGCCCTAATCGGGTCACTTCCTTCAGTAAAATGCTTAAAAGTTTGATAGCTGCAAAAAAGTGGGTCCACTAGGAAAAAAGCTGGAAAATCGAGCTAGAAATGATAGAGATGAACAACATAAAAAAATTCTGGGAACTAGTAGACCATGGTCTAGAAAAAAGCAAGGAAAGCTGAAATATCAGGTGAAAGAGGAAGCATGGGTCGCATACCTGAAAGAAATGTATAATAAAGATGCGTCAATCGTCCCGCAACCAGCTATTCTTAACATAACCAATAAAAGGAAAGAATAATTTTTATTAGAAAGACTATCTCATCGTTAAAGCTTTCAAGAGCAGCTGATCCAGATAATCTGTCAGAGGTAATAACAAAAACAAATATTGACTGGTGGTCGAGATTGATTCATCTATTATTCCAGGATATTCTTTCTGTGGGCATTTTCCCAGACAGTTGGAAGGGGGCCCATGTACAAGAAAGGTGAAAAATCTTCTCCAGGAAGCTATAGGCAAATAAGCCTGTTCTACATGAGTGCGAAAGTATTTTCTGAAATCCTGCTGGGGTTATTCAAAGAATTAAGGGAAGTATATTCGATAATCCCTATAGAGCAAGGTGGCTTTAAGGGGGGACATTTGACAGCAGATCACTACTTTAGCTTATGGGCCATAGCTAAAAAAATCACTAGAGCAACCTGGAGGGTTATATTGATGTTTTATGAATTTCCACTGGGCTTTTTGACTGGGCCCTGTTATGGGAAGCATTAAGGGCCAGATGTACGACTCTACCAATTTGAGAGTCGCAAATAGGAATGTACAACAGTGTCTCAGACACTATTTGCGATTCCTACTGGCGTCGCAAATTGCCTTCCTCATTAATATTCATGAGGCACGTGCAATTTGCGACCCCATTAGGAATTGCTAGCACTCCCTGGGATTGTGGCCTGCTGGGGTCAGCAGACCACCATGCCTGTGACTGCTTTTTAAACAAAGCAGTTTTCTTTTTAAAATGCATCCCGTTTTCCATAAAGGAAAATGGGATGCATTTAAAAAAAGAAAAAGGAAACGTTACTGTTTCATTTTTTAAGAGTAGGCAGTGGTCTGTCGGACCACTGCCTGCTCTTAAAAAATATTTTCAATGGTAGTCACAAAGGAGGAGGGGTCCTCTGGGGACCCCTTCCCGTTTGCGAGTGGCTTACCACCTACTTGTAGTAGGCGGTAAACTGTGAGTGTTTTGCGACCGCAATTGCGGCCGCAAACCAATTGTACATTGAAGTGCGAGTCGCTATTAGGAAGGAACGCCCTTGGCACACCCCTTCCTAATAGCGAATTCCGAACCCTAATAGGTTACCGACTCACAAAATAGGGTTTGTACATGGGCCAGACCTATTTTGCGGTCGCAAAAAACGGTCGTACATCTGGCCCTAAGTAACTATGATATCCCACATGGTTTACTTTTGACCTTGCAGGAATTGCACAGAGGTAATTGGGCCCAGGTGGAACTGGCTGTTGATGGGTCTCTTTCATGGAGAATAGATATTAGAAATGTCCTCAGACAAGGCTATATTCTGGCACCTATATTGTTCTCCATATTTTTGGCGGATTTGCCAAAAGTATTAGAGCTACCTAACAGTCTTAGCCCCAAAATGAATGGTTCACATATAAGTAGTCTCTTCTATGCAGACGATCTAGTGATAATAAACTTACAAGAAATTGGTCTACAGAGAAAGTTAGATGTCTTTGCTGATTACTGTGATCAGAAAAAACTAATAGTCAACCTGGCGAAAACAAAAGTGCTTCCATTCAGGAACAATAAATTAAAGTTTAATTGGTTTCTAAATAATGTTAAAATTGAGACTTAATAGCTATAAATACTTGGGGATGTGGTTTGTGAGGAACATGTAATGGAAAGAACACATTGATTCCCTGCAAGCAAAAGCTCTTTCTTCAGTAGGGGGATTGAAGAAATGTGATCAAATGTATGAAGGTCCCGCTTTAAGACCAGTATTGGTGAAATACCAGGGGTGATTCAGCCACAGTTTCAGTATGGTGTGGAGGTACTCTGTATAAGTGGGAAGTCAAATTGGAATCTCAAAGAGGGTAGATGATTAAAAAGAGTACTCTCCCTACCACCTTATACTATGATCCAGGACATTAGGATAGAAACAGGGCTAACCGCATGGAGCTATTTAGCTTTGGCGGAAAAGCTAAAATTCTGGTTCAGAATAGATAGGGATGAGCCCCTAAAAATATCGACACTTTGTAAAAACGAAACTATTGAAAGTGGATTATATTGGGCAACATCTGCAAGGGCAAGGATAGGTGATATATGTAAGAAACTGACATCACAACGCAATATGATACACCTATCAAATGTTAGTAAAGACGAGATTCAAAAGCTAAAGCCAGGGATGGTTGTCTGGGATATTTACAGAACAAGAAATCTGTATCCCCTTGATGACCTTGTGGCTAGAGGAGGAAACATTTCCCTATTTAGATAGCTTACCAAATTCATGTCTAAGATCAAGCCTCCGGAAGTTTAGATGCAGCATTAATCAGGTTTTAATTTCTCATGCACAGGGCTCTTTTTTGGACGAAAAGAAAATGTGTAAATGTGGTCTTAATATGAAAGGGGATTTAATGCACAACTTACTAGATTGCTTGTGGTTTCTAGGACAATGAAAAAGATTGCTGGAACCAATTTTACTAAAATACGGGATTATAGAAAGGTGGCAAGCGGCCAATTTACTATTGAACATGCCATTTTTAGACTTATCATGTGCTCTGGGGCGATTTTTATTGCCTGTGAATGAATGTTTAGCAAATGTTTGAGCATTTTATTGGTGTACATATCTGATGGAATTTTAAGTAAATCGTTGTGGTTATGGACATAGTTTTAGCTGAAACGGTTTTACAATTTGTATTTATTAATTCATTTTATGCAAACGTTTTGTACTGTGTAAATGTTTTAAAGACTAAGGTCTAAATAAACATATGTTTGGACTGACTGACACTGGTGTGGAGTGTCCTCACTATATCACTTCTTCTCGCCCTTGCATCAGTGTGACCCTACTTTATGGACCACTGGTGTGGAGGTGCCTGCCTCATCATTTCTTCAAGCCTCAGCATCAGTGAGGACCTACTGTATGGACCCCAGGTGTGAAGGGGCCCTGCCCTGTCACTTCCACCAGCCTCAGCATCATTGGTGACCTACTGGATAAACCACAGGTGTGGAGGTGCCCTGCCCTATCACTTCCTCTGTGCCCAGCATCAGTGGGGACCTACTGGATGGGCCACTGGTGTGGAGGTCCCTGCCTCATGACTTCCTCCAGCCTCAGCATCAGTGAAGACCTACTGGATGGACCGCAGGTGTGGCGGGGCCCTGCCCTGTCACTTCCGCCAGCCTCAGCATCACTGGGGACCTACTGGATGGACTCTGCCAACTTAGGGCGAACAAAGCAAAGACAAGGAGATGATGGACGGAGCGCTGAAACTTTTGCCCTAAGTTGGCAGGGTATGCCCAGACGTGGGCCCTTGCTCACTTTGCCACTGGATTCAAGCTAGCCTGGCTGATGAGGGATGCTATCCCAAAACCGGTCCCAGGATGCTTGTTTCCAGTCCAGGGAAGAACTGGCTTGGCAGTTCGGGCTGGACTGTTCCCATAAGGAACAAGGTCAAGACTGATTTGCATATGGCTGGGTCTGAACTGGGGTGGCGAAGTGAGCTAAAGAACGATGATGGATTCAACCCAGATCTGTGACTGGGGGTGAGTGTCTGAAAAGTTTCAGCGCTCCGTCCATCATCTCCTTGTGTTTGCTTTGTTCGCCCTAAGTTGGCAGGGTATGCCCAGACATGGGCCCCTTGCTCACTTTGCGACTGGATTCAAGCTAGCCTGGCTGATGAGGAGTGTTTCCCCAAAATCGGTCCCAGGATGCTTGTTTCCGGTCCAGGGAAGAACTGGCTTGGCAGTTCGGGCTGGACTGTTCCCATAAGGAACAGGGTCAAGACTGATTTGCATATGGCTGGGTCTGAACTGGGGTGGCGAAGTGAGCTAAGGAACGATGATGGCTTCAACCCAGATCTGTGACTGGGGGTGAGTGTTTGAAAAGTTTCAGTGCTCCGTCCATCATCTTCTTGTGTTTGCTTTGTTTGCCCTAAGTTGGCAAGGTATTCCCAGACGTGGGTCCCTTGCTCACTTTGCCACTGGATTCAAGCTAGCCTGGCTAATGAGGCGTGTTACCCCGAAACCGGTCCCAGGATGCTTGCTTCCGGTCCAGGGAAGACCTGGCTTGGCAGTTCGGGCTGGACTGTTCCCATAAGGAATAGGGTCAAGACTGATTAGCGTATGGCTGGGTCTGAACTGGGGTGGCGAAGTGAGCCAAAGAACAATGGTAGATTCAACCCAGATCTGTCATTGGGGGTGAGTGTCTGAAAAATTTCAGCGCTCCGTCCATCATCTCCTTGTGTTTGCTTTGTTCGCCCTAAGGTGGCAGGTTATGCCCGAACGCGGGTCCCTTGCTCACTTTGCCGCTGGATTCAAGCTAGCCTGGCTGATGAGGGGTGTTGTCCCGAAACCGGTCCCAGGATGCTTGTTTCCAGTCCAGGGAAGACCTGGCTTGGCAGTTCGGGCTTGACTGTTCCCATAAGGAACAGGGTCAAGATTGATTTGCATTAGGCTGGGTCTGAAATGGAGTGGCGAAGTGAGTTAAAGAACGATGATGGATTCAACTCAGATCTGTGACTGGGGGTGAGTCATTGTCATTGCTGGGCCTGTCATGCAAGTATTAGCATATCACCATGAGCATCTTATGGCACTTATAAAGCACTAAAAATACCAGAGGGTTACTATGCGCTGCTGTATGGATCCTGCCAGGGTCCCTCAAAACAAGTGTGTCTTGGGCACCTTCCTGAAGGAGGCGAATTGTTCTGTAAGTCTAAGATCATGAGAGAGGTCATTCCTTAGATAATGTGCCATGCTGGGAAAAACCTACCCAATACTATCTATTTTTTAAAACGAAGAAGAATAAGAAATGTTTTTTTTATCAGCAGGTCTTACGTTTCTGTGAAATAATAAATTCACTAATGACCTCTGAGGTTTTGAGAGCCTTTCATACACACCTTTTTGCACTACGGTTAAAGTTTTAACACAAAACTGAGAGGCCATTTGGAGGCAGCGCAGCTTACATAAGGTGAGATGGCATAATGCCAGATCATCGCATTGTACGGCTTTTTATCGTGTAAGTGATATCATTTCATGACATCATATGACAGATTTCTACATAATTATAGATTTGCTGCATTTGCCCCATAATCCATCATCATCTGCTTCATAATTAGCAGATTTGACCAAAACATTGTGATTTGATAAAATGGATCAATATTTACTAAAACACTGCCACACGTGTCGTTGCACATTGGCAGACCCTTTACAAAGTCATGCCATTCAGTTGCTGATTTATGTGTTTAGGTGTTAAACTGATACTAATGGGATTATGTCTTTGCGCAGATTGTGTTAACATCTGTAAAGAAGTTTTGACAATGCCAATAGGACTGACATTAAAGGAATGTTGTTTGGTAATGTGAAGCATTACAAGTAAATATTATGAGAATGGATATGTATTTGTGTGGAAGCAAAGAACTGTAGAATAGAATTAGTGTAGGTTAAATGGTCAGATGACAGTTTCACTGTCAAGTCAGAGCTAAACTTCCATATCAGTTAATGACTGCCCACCTCCTATCTGTGCTGCTGTCAGAGAAAAACACCATAAATTATCTTTATCTAGGACATTTTAGTAGCATTATAATGCCATGTGGGTGCCCCTTACAAGTCAGGCTCAGGCAGCTGCATAAGTAAACACAATTACCACAACTGTGTGGATGGCAGGCTCTTTTTTTGTGGAAGCACACAACGTCTGCCCAATCACAACATGTACTCCTGGCTCCCAACATGTGGGTAGAGCCAAAACCCCTCTCTAGTGATGTTCACTTAATTTTCTGGCGACAGCTGCACTGTCAAGCCAGACCATAAAAGAAACCAGCATTTGCAATGCAATAGTTCGCACATTACTGAAAGTTTGAGCCATTGGCGTTGCTAATAATAATGCAACACCAATAGCTTAAACTTTCAGTAATGCGAGACATATTGCATGGCAAATGCTTGTTAGTAACTATTTGTTAAAATCTGCACATTGCACAGTATATGATGGATTGTGTGGCAAATGTGCTAAATCCGTGGTTATGCGAAAAATGCAGTAATCACAAAATTAATTCCAGTGGCCCTGTGCATAGGCCAGTGCATCCCCAATGTGTATTAAATGAAAACCATCTTGGTAAATACTTCACCTTAAAGCAATAAGCCGGTTAATCTTTGGTAATAAAGTTCAGTGGGTGGAAGGGTCTGAAAGCAGATCTATGGGGGCAAATTTTGACCAGGAAACTAAGCAAAAAACATATAAGCAAGACACGCCATTGTTGCTGGTTAGGAGCGGCGTGCCACGGTGCTTAAAAAAAATGTATAAAGATGTTGAAAAAGAGTTGGGCGAGCCACACAGCCGCTATTGTTGAAGATTATGTGCGGCATTGTGCGTTACTGTAAAAAATAATGCATTTTAATACTAATTTACAAAAAAACAATTATAAAAGTGGGTGCCTGCTAAAATATTAAGCATGGTGCTGGTGTTGTTGTTAATATGAAAGCGGACGCCATGCTGAAACCTACAGCGTGGTGTCCATGTTGTTAGTATAAAAGCGGAGATGTTGAAATAGAGTTAGGCAAGCCGCACAGCCACCATTTTTGAAGATTACGTGTGGCGTTGTGCGGTACTGTAAAAAAAATGCTAATTAATACTACTTTCCCAAAAATAATTAGAAAAGTGGGCGCCTGCTAAAATATTAAGTGTGGCGCCCGTTTTGTTGTTAATATGACAGTGGGTGCTGTGCTCAAACCTAAAGCGTGGCGCCCCCGTGGTGGGACGACGATGAGGAGCAGAGAGTCGCAGTGAGTGGAAAATCGGGCGCCGTTGCAGGAAAGCATGTTGTGCGTGCAATAGGAGAAAATCATTTAAGAAAATAGTGCTCACAGACTGTAAATAAAACATACCGAGTAACCACACAGGTAAGAGGGCCAGTCCTCATGTGAGTTTACAAAAGGCGAAAAGGCTGTACTAAGGAGGGATTACTAAGCCTATTCAGGAATCAAAAGCAACCATTTGGAAAGGACAGTAACAGGAGCCAATTGAAAAGATGGGCAGAAAGTGGGCGGAGCTTCAAGCCCATACCTGAATACAGCATGTCTCGAAGAGACAGTGCAAGTGCTGCCTAGGCGAGACCTAACAATGAAGTAACACTGCCACTAATGCGCAGCACTATGCACATCATTTGCCTTTTCTTGCTGCATAATTTTGCTACATATTTTGGTCTCAGCCGCCGCATAATCGCAGCGGTCCTAGATATATGTCATGGAATTGCTGTACATATTATTGCAACTCTGTTTATCATAGTATTGCATTACATTGTTGAGCATACCGTAGTAAATACATATATCTAATGAAAATAACAAGCTGATATTTAGCAAGTAGTGCCTTTGTAATTTGCTAAAAGTGAAAAACTGGTGTTTGAAGATTGAATGAATGTCTCTCCAGAGAACTACTAGTTTATATTTAATACACATAATAATTAACATTGAAAAGGTAATACTGGGGCAAAACAAGTGGATTTTCAGAAAATGACAGACTATTGTTTGGAGAGAAAACAGGTTTATTTGCTTTAATGGAAAGTGGTACTTCGAATAGTCTGTTTTCAGAACATGAGAAGCTAATGGGATAAAACTGAGCAGGTTTGCAAAATATTTGAAGCTGATGTTATATTCATAACTCTTGCTGATTTGAGGACATCCGTTATTGATCTTATGGCATCATATTCTTGGCCAAAAAAAGGTTCATTCTTGATGGTGCAGAGGTTATGTCATGACTCATGCGGATACATTTCTTCATGATTACTTTTTATAGAACTATGACCTTATTATCACTGCTAAAAACTGATACTTAGGCCTGAGTTTTATGTTTAGTGTAAAACAGTACTGCTGACTGAGCTTTGGAGATATGTCTAACCTGATCAGCTCTTCTGTCCAAGGTCTGAGTTTACAATATCTGTTTAACTTCTAATGTTCCCATCTGTCCCCTTCCAAGCAGATTCTATGTCTCTCTAGATTAGGGAAATTTTACTTTAAGAGGGAAGAATGGGGAATGTATTATTTTATTTACTCATAGAGCGCTTGTGCATCTTATGCCTTCATGACACTAACAGAACTGAACTTATGGAGCACCCAGAGGTAGCCGACAAGAACTGACCACAAGATGCAGCCAGTTAAACAGCAAATATGCGGTTGAACAAGTCTAACTGATATCACCAAGTCTATCTCATCTCAAACTAAATTCCTATTCTCTAACCTAACTTTGAATCAATGTATTTTCTTTAACTAATCTCTGGGCCATTCATTCGGAAATCCACATTTGCTTCGACCAACAAGATCACATTTGCTTCGACCAACAAGATCACAGTAATTGATTCCCATCCTATCACCTGGACTGCCCACCATTTAATTTCTGTCCACCTCTCCAAGCACTAAGCATTGACAATTAGCCCCCACTCAAACCGCGATATAACCTTGAGTTGAAGGAAAAATTAGATATTGTCTCCATAACATCAAACTTTCCTCCTTCTTAACCACCAGCTTGGCTAAAAAAGTTCAGCAATGCCATGTCTGTCATGGTCAGACAACTGTTTTTGATTAACTTATACCACTTAAATCCATTCCAGCCTATAAACCTACCAGGAATTCTGGATGACTTACACTGGAAATAAGTCACTGAACTGAAGCAGAAGGGCCTTCAAAGCACTTTAGAACTCTTACAACAGCAATGAGAAAATAGCATTCCAAAGCAACTCCAGCATCTATAAAGCCACCATGAAGAAAGTACAACAAAACACTGTTCACACCATATCTCACTAAATTCACTCACAACCAAGGAACTATATAAAATCATCCATGAATTCCAAAGCCTAAAAAGCATTAACGTGAAAGTGATGCCCTCTCAGAAATAAAGTGACTTTCTTCCCAATCAAATCATCACAACAGTAAAAGACCTCACAATGTACCTTGAGAAGAGGAATGAGCACACCTTAGCCACACCTGTCAACCCACACACTGTCTACAAACCAATCCATGGCCTTTAACTACTCTTCTTTAACTTTCTTACACTGGAAGACGTCTCCAAGACAATAAAAGCCTATGATCAATCTGGATCACCAGTGAACCCAGTGCCCAACTCGTATATATTCAAAGACATCTTCCTCAAAAGCTCTATGGTCATTCAGTCGCAACCATAATCAATCATTCTTTAAAGTTCTAGCAAACCTATCCCAACAAACATGACATGGATCCTGTTGACCATAATAACTATCAACCAATAGCCAATGATCCTTTATTAGGCAACCAGATTAAAACATTTGCACTGAGACAAATATTGACATTCATAGAAGAAAACCTGATCTCCGGCTGCCATAATGGATTTTGCCCTAGCTGTGGACCTGAGGCATTGGTGACACAGGATGATTTCAAAACAACTGTGGCCTCAAATAGAGCAACAGCCCTCCTCCTACTTGATCTATCATTGACTCATGTTATGTTATGTTACAGGTTATTTGTATGTTCCCACACAGAGAGTAGGAGGTAACACCTCAAGTATATCCCGTTATATAAAAACCTTTAACACACAAAACTACTTGAGGTTATTGAGTGTCCCTGCTACCCATTAGTAATTAGGACTTCTTTTGAAGAGGGTCATCCAAAGATTTTTGAGAGGTCATCTCACCCTTAACTTTTAAAGGCATGCTTCATCATTTGACGACCTCTCACACTGGAGTAGGAACAGTGCCAGCGGACCCAACCGAGGGCAGCTATTCATAACCCTGGGAGTTCTTAGAAATCTGTTACCAGGACAAAGTCTAGGGTCCTGTTGATTTGGCAGGAAAATAAGTTACAAAGTCTAGGGTCCTGTTTATTTGGCAGGAAAATATTTTGTCCGAATTTTAGGACTAATCCATGTAATTGACTGAAAAGACAAGTTTTTAGATGATTTGTCAAGAGTGACAAGGATGATTTTTGTCTTAAATATGAGAGGGGAGAGGGGGGGGCGGAGCTAGCTCGAGACCAAGATGGACGCTTGAGTCTCGAGCTCCGCAACACCGGACACATATCCTGAAGTTATCCCACAGCCTGCCGCCGCCAAAATACCTAATTTAGGTGGATTTGCCCATCGGAGCACAGCCGCAGTTCAGTGTGCAAACCCCGACCTCCCTAACCCCAGGGAACCCACAGAAGCGGCCGTGGAATACGGGCGAACCGAAGGCCGCTGAGCCCCGGGCTGAAGTGGGTGAACGGCGGAGTCACGTAGTAGAGCGTGCCACGCGGGGCTGCGGGCATTGGCCGGCCCCCCGTGATAGAGGAGTCCGGCCCCGATTGTGGCTTGCGCAGACCCGAGGAGCCGTCGGGAAGGTTGAGGAGTGCCTCTCGCGGTCGCGCGAGCCTGGAGGCACCACATCGGCGCTGGATTGCCCAGCGGGAAATCGGAGCGAGGCTCCCGGGCAGATTGGACACTGTGTCGGCCGCGGTTCGAGCGGCCTGCTGGTGACCCGGCAGACGAGGAGGTGAGAGCAGGGGACATCCCAGAGGGACAGATTGTGGTGGCGACGGCAGAGGACCTGGGCTGCGGGTCAGTGCGGCGCTAAGCGGCTGGGCAGGGCCGCCATTTTGAGAGACTCTCCGGAGTGCAAGGGAGAGCGGTCCCTGAGGACTGACGGCGTTCAGTGGGTCACGAAGCCAACAGTGAGGTATGGAGTGACCTTGATCCTGGGAGCGTGCAGTTGGGGCCCCTGAGGATTCTGACTCACTGTGCCTGCTTGGCGGTGCTGGGGAGCCTCCTAGATAGGAGAGCTTGTGACTGCTTCAGAAAGGGGAGGTTCCAGATTAAAAGACATGGCCAGGTCGCCTGCCACTTCTCCTCTATTCCCATATTGAACAATAGTCTGGCTCTTCGCCTGGACAGAGGCAAGGACTGGTGATTGCCTTCCGAGCTGCTTTGGAGCCTCACTGGAGGCTCTCTGCCGACCGAAGAGACCTGACCGGGAGGTTCTAGGCACAAAACTGGCTAGTCCCTGCAGGGAAGTTGACGCCGGGGCTGGTGGCGGCACTGTGCGGCAAGACTACTATTGGGAGTGAGGTGGCAGTGAGTCAGTGGTGGTGCACGAAGAGTCCAGCTGGGTGTTCCACGATTGGCGCATTGGAAGCAGTCTGGAGGGAGGCACACTCCTCTAAGAAAGAGTGACTAACAGCTGCGTGCAGTGCAAGGCAGTGCTGGAAGCTGTGAACGTCTGCTCGGCCGCTACTGGACCAATAACAGAGGGAACACTGAAGATCGCACCTAAACCGCGGACGCACCTGGAGAAGAAAATGGGCAGGACGGACAGGACGCAGTCCAAACTCACTTTCGAACAAAAACGTTCTAAGTCTCATGACACGGCGACGGAGGAATCTGGCAGGACGCCGACCCCCTTAGAGGACGAGACGGACATACGGAGTATGCTGCGTTCAATGGAAAAGGGCCTACAAGGCGGCATCACCTCCCTGGGTACCAAAATTGATGCCCTCTCCTACCGGATGGACAGAATGGGGGAAAGACTGGATAAACATGCGGAGCGGTTAGATATGTCAGAACGGAGGCTCACGGAGGTAGAAGAGGCGCAAACTACTATGGACTCTGACCACAAACAGCTCGGGAGGGTCATACGTGTATTGCAAGACAAAACAGAGGACTTGGAAGCCCGCTCGAGACGTTGCAATTTACGAATAACGGGCCTGCCAGAGACGAAGCAAACCGGCAATATGGAACATTTCGTGGAGAAGCTGTTGGTAAACCTTCTGGGCGCTGAAGTCTTCTCAAACATGTTCGTCGTGGAGAGGGCGCATCGCTCCTTGGGACCTCGACCACAGCCGGGGGCCCCACCGCGCCCGATAATAGCTAAACTGTTAAATTACCGGGACAGAGACGCTGCTTTGGGGACGGCGAGGGACAAACTAGCGCTGGTATATGAAGGTTCGTCCATCTCACTCTACCCGGATTTCACTGCCCGAGTGCAGGAGGCGCGCAAACAGTTTGTACCCATGAAAAAGCGCCTACGTGAACTAGGTCTGGACTACGCTATGCTGTACCCGGCGAAACTGCGTGTGAACAAACAGGGTCGTTCCCACATCTTCACTGACCCAAAGGTACTCCAGACGGCATTAAAAGACTGGTCGAGAGAACAGCGACAGAGCCCAGAGCGGCAGCTCTTGGACGAGGCGGCTGGAGGATCGCTCGAGAAGCAGGACTGAGACTATTCACCTTATGCTCAATCGATAAGTAACATGGGGACGGGGGGGGAGGGGGAGGAAGGGAGTTGTGATGAGTCAGAATGGGCTGGAGTGATTTTGCTGCAATCCTTTTATTATTCCTATATCTATGCAAATGTGACCATTGTCTGATGTCGAATGTATGACAAGGTTGGGAGATACTCCTGAGATCTCATACTGGACACAGTGCTAATGGCAGGGAAAGCCTGGAAGTAGACAGTCCATTGACACAAGGATCGAGGTTGGATTGCGGTATGTGATCTCTAGCGGGCCTGACTGGGAAGAGCACTATGGTGGGGGCTGTGGTTCTATCAGCCGGTGTGCGGGGGTCGGGATATGAGAGTGACTGCGTATAACTTCTTGCTCCCACAGAGCGACCTCTGCCCACGAGTGCAAAACACCGCTACTCTTATTTGAGTTCGGGGGGGTGGTGGGGTGAACGGGTGGGAGTTATCGGGGATGAGACACGACCGAGTTGTGGGTGGTCAGCTGTGGGCGGGGGAGGGGGGGGTGGGGCGGGGGTGTGGATGTTGTTTTTGTTGTTAGAGATGTCAGCCACAGCGTTACGAGAGACATGCATTGCACTTAATTGGCACGAGTCAGGACACACTGCTATAATAGACAGACATGATGGCAACAGCTAATGGAGCCACTGCCCCAAGAGCTATAGACTCCCTCAGAGCTCTGTCGTGGAACGTCAGAGGACTAAACGACCATCGCAAATTGCGCAAAGTGCTACACTATCTAACTAGACATAATGTAGATGTTGCCTTGCTTCAAGAGACCCACCTACCACTACACAGCCCAATGATGTGCTACAGGGGCCTGGTGGGTAATGCGAATGCTTCGGGTTTCACTTCCCACGCTAGAGGGGTAATGACTTGGGTGAACCCCAGATCAGAGTACACGATAAGACAGATGGCAGCGGACACGGAAGGACGATTCGTGATATCCAAATTCCAGGGGAGGGGGCTGGAATTGCTCCTAGTAAACGTCTATGGCCCCAACTATGACTGCCCGGAATTTTTTGCAACATTGGCGAACACGATGGCTGGTTATGCGCCGACACAAATACTCTCGGGCGGAGACTTCAATTTGGTTAGAAATCCTGACTTGGACAGGTCTGGGGGCCCGACGAGAAGGCCGGCGCTGGCGGCTAGGACCATAGAAAGTGTTATGATTAGTGAGGACCTTTCAGACGTCTGGAGGGAGATGCACCCGCTTGAGGGAGGTTTCACACACTACTCGGCTTACCATAACTTACACACACGAATAGACTACTGGTTGGCGTCGACGTCCCTCATGTCTCTGATTCGTACTTGCCAGGTCTTGCCACGTACTTTGTCCGATCACTCGCCGCTTCTACTGGTCCTGTCCACGCCTAGGAAAACAGTGCCACCATTTACATGGCGTTTTCCCCCTTTCTCGCTACTGGACCCCCTCTTCAAGGAGGAGATGGCAGTGGCGATAGATACATTTTTCGCTAGCAATATTGGTTCGGTGGACAGTTTCCAGACGGTGTGGGAAGCCTTTAAGGTGTACATCCACGGGGTGGCCATGACTAAGCATGCGGGGGTACTGCGCTCAATCCGACAGAGGTTGTCGACTTTGGAACGGAAACTTGGCGATCTGGAGGCTCGCCAGACGGCTGGGGACGATGGGGACATTGCAGGAGCTATTAGGGACTCATTGGCAGAATATCAGGAGGCAGCGGATAGTGAGGTGAAACACCTGGGCAAATATGCCACAGCGCGGGCATATGGTGAAGGTGACAGGCCGGGATCGGTACTGGCTCATATGTTGAAAGCTAAACGTAGTAAAACACTGATCACTGCAATCCGATCGGAAGAGGGTGACATGCTAACAGAGGAAGAGGACATTGCTAATCAGTTTAGACAATATTACTCGGGGCTGTACGCTTCCCGCTCATCGGAAATGGATGGTGAAATCCTAGACTACCTAGAACACATCCAGCTGCCCTTCCTGTCGGACACTCACAGAGAGTTTCTCATGCTCCCCATTGAAAAAGATGAGATAGTGGAGGCACTCTCGGGAATGAGAGCAGCCAGCGCCCCGGGACAGACGGCCTCATGGTGGGATTTTACAAAGCTTTTATTGATCTGCTGCTACCCCACATCTCAACGCTCTTTGACGATCTATGCGTTAAGGGCAAGATGCCACAGTCTATGAGAGAAGCGATCCTAGTGGCCATTCCCAAACCAGGTAAACCCCCAGAGGAGTGCGGCTCTTATCGGCCGCTCTCTCTGCTGAATGTGGACACCAAGTTGTTTGCAAAGATTCTGGCTAACCGCCTAGCCCTATTGACCCCGGAACTAGTTGCCCCGGAACAGGCGAGGTTTGTGCCAGATAGGAACCTCACTTATAATCTCAGAACGGTATTCAGAACTATACAACATGTCCGACAAGATACGAGAGCCATCGCGGTGTTCCTAGATATGGAGAAAGCATTTGATTCGGTGGAGTGGCCTTTTATGCGACACGTACTGACCAGAATGGGACTCGGGCCCGTGTTTCTGCAAATGATAGGCGTGTTGTACAACGCTCCCACAGCACGCATCCGGCTGGGGAATCTTATCACTGGGGCCATTTCTATTTCCAGGGGTACACGGCAGGGATGCCCCCTGTCCCCAACGTTATACGCCTTGATCGCTGAGCCCTTGGCGTGTGCGCTCAGAGAATATCACGGACACAGAGGGGTCAGGTTCCCTGGGTATGAGATAGTGGTCTCAACGTACGCAGATGACACCCTGTTATACGTAAGGGACCCAGAAAACAATATCTCCCCGGTCCTCAGAGAGGTGGTACACTTCGGTGCACTATCTGGGTTGCGGGTCAACTGGACGAAGTCCATAGCTTTTCCGCTCACCCCAGCGACTACGCGGTTTGAGATGGAGTACCCACTGCAATGGTCTGATGACGCGGTCAGGTACCTTGGCATTAGATTGCACACAGACCCGGATATTGTGTTCCGTGAGAATTACGGTATCGCTGTGGCAAAATTGGAGGAGGACATTGAAATCTGGATCGGACTGCCATTATCTTTAATTGGCAGGGTCTCTATCATGAAGATGGTGGTGCTCCCCAGGTTCCTTTTCCTGTTCGTAAACATACCAATAGTGTTGCCTCGCTCCTTTTTTGTTAGAATAAATAAATCGCTGATACGATTAGCCTGGGCAGGCAAGCAGGCGCGGGTACAATGGCGAGTGCTCACCCTACCATACCACTTGGGCGGGCTAGGCGCACCAGACCTGGAGTTATATTACAGAGCGGCGCAGGGTGCACAAGCACATAGCTGGGTCCACGGTGCGGATAATACACCATATCTACGACTCGAAAAGCTCTTTGCTGACCCTCTCCCCTCCCGGCAGTTATTCTGGAGCCGGTCGATCGCAGGACAGGCATATTGGACTCGCTCAACTCGACGAGACACGCATGGCACAGCCTGTTACAGCAACAGGCAGGGGCATTATTGTACTCCCCAGAAATGCCAATAGACTGGACGGTCTGGTTGGCCCCCTGTAGAGATGGAGGGGTCATACGAGCGATGCAAGGGTTGGGTATACACAAAGTGGGTAACCTGTTCTCAGATGGCGTTGCCAAAACGTGGGACGAGGCCTCGGTCCTCATAGAAGCTCCCACATTGCTTCAACGCTTCCAGTTCCATAGAGTGCGCAGTGCACTGCACCAACTTCTGGGGGAAGATCTGTGCGAACCCCCCGAGGTTAAAGAGCTGACGTATGTTATTAAAACTAAGTCCCCCCGTAGGCTAGTCTCTAACATATACATGTTAGCAATGTCTCATAGAGCGAATCAATACACAAGGGCCAGGCTGGCCTGGCAACGCGATCAGGACATGACTATAGACGACGCCATGTGGTCTTATTGTTGCAATAACACGAAACGCATATCATTACACGGCAAACACAGACTTATCCATTTCAAATACATTAACAGAGTCTATTATACACCGGAGAGATTGCATAGATACGGGCTCAGAGAGGAGGCGACCTGCGATAGATGCTCTTCCCCAGTTGCGGATTTCATACATTTGGCGTGGGGCTGCCCGGGCGTCTTCCAGTATTGGGATACGATATTCCGGGAACTGAGCACCATAGTTGGTTTCACGATTGCCCCGGACCCTGCTGTGGCACTGTTGAGCTATTCCAAACAGTTACCGAAAGCAGCCCGTAGGCTGGTGGACATGGGCCTGCTGATAGCGAAGCGAAGGGTGGCAATGTGCTGGATGAGGGGCCCCTTACCTACAGTGACTCAGTGGTCACATGATGTCCTTTATTGTTGTACGCAATCAGACAACTTTAGTGAACTGCTTGCTCCGCGGAGCAGACCAAAGAACTTCTGGGGGTTATACACAACATACTTGAACAGTAAAAGTGAGACCTCGACTGAAGGGGCATCGACAGAACCCGTAGCAGGAACTAACACCAACACTGCATAAGGGATAATACAATATCTCGGACCAGCACATACAAGACCTGTGGGGTCCACAGTTGAGCTCAACCTACACAGGAGATAGTTGGTATGGATGGGAACTCTACTAGCACCGGTGATACTCAGGGGAGGGGAATAGGTATAGAACTGCAGTCAGATAGGGGTTACATGGCTGTATGTCACTGCATAGGGTATCGGTCCTGACAGCGGTAAGTGGCGCTGACATCTCTTAGTTTGTAATGATTATGTGTGTTATATTTATAATCATTGTTTTACAGCGGATACACTTTCAGCAGTAACAAGAGCCATCATTTTTACATGTGATGCGGCCCTACCCCCGGGATGTGGGCGATAATGCTGTGTGCAGGGCCTTGTTTTGTTTTTCTTTTAATATGCCGCCGGCCCCAGGGTTGTAGGCGAACGGCTGTGTATTTCCGTGACCATCATTTTATTTTATTTTTCACAATAAAAAATCTGTTAAAATTTTTTTTTTTAAATAAAATAAAATATGAGAGGGTAGAGGGTTCCACATTCTTGCAGCAACAAGTGAAAAAAGTCCAGCGTGCTGTTTTCACTCTAGGGATTTGCAACAGAAATAGACTTAGACTGTAGCAATCAAGGGACCTGTTGCCAATTCAATTTTGCAGCTATGTAGTCTGGAAACCTAAATACACAGATTTGTAAACAATACCCATCCATTTAATGAGAATATGTTTCTTGATGGGCAGCCGGTGGAGCTTTTCCAGGATCAGTGAAACTTCGAGCCATTTAATGGCTCAACTGACCAGGCAGGCTACAGCACTTTGGACCAATTTGTAGCCAGGAAAAGCTTTTTCAGCCAATGAAAGGTAGATAGAATTTCCATAGTCAACCTGTAATTGAATTAGAGCATATGTATGGGCATATGGTACTTCCTGTCAACAAACGGGAGAGTATGGCATAAATGTTTTGAAAAAAGCATGTAATGGCTACCTTTTACATTTGTGATTCAAGTGATAGATTGGAATCAATTCACGGTACCCAGGTTGTGAACTGAGGTGGCTGGCGATGGAGAAGTTCCCATAGTTATCTGCCAGTTCAAATATTCTGCACAAATACTGCCAAGGGGGATGATTGACAGTTCTGTTTTTATGGCATTCAGTTTTATACATTTTTGGGACATCCACCATCTGGTCCAGGTTAGACTGTGTAACAGGGTTGAGGTTCCAAAAACAACTTCGATGTCGTCCGCATAGAGGTAATACCTCACCTCCCCAGCTGCCTCAAAAGGTGAGCAAAAAGCCATATATCGATGTTATAAAGCAGTGGGGACAAGATAGAGCCCTGGTGCACACCACAGTTTGGAGGTTTAGGCTTAGATGTGTGACGTATTAAAATAACCATCTGTTCTTGCCTGTACGGAAATCTACCTGAAAGGAATCTAAAATGAGGTTCTCTTTTAATTCATATTGCAATTGAGAAAAGACCATCCTTTCCAGTCATTTTTTACCAGTATGGAAGACGAGAGATGAGTCAATGGTAGTTCAAATCTGCCAGATTTAAGGAGAACTTTTAATAAGGGTTTCACAACTGCCATTTTCCGTTCGTTTTGCAAAGGCCCTTGTAAGGAATGGGATTATTTGGAGTGGGTGACTACTAATTCCAACAACCTCAAAGAATAATCAGAGTGAACCATTAAAGTAACTAAATTAACCTTAGTTTAACCCATAGTTGATATGTCATAGGACAGGCAGACTTAATGTAGAGCAATATGTAAAGTATTTAGGCAGTACCAAAACAGTAATAAAGTCAAAATGCAAAGCAACAAAAATCCCAAACAAATTAGAACAATAGAGTAAAACGTAATAAATAAAATGACACCAAAATGACAAACATCCAATAAGGGGAACAACAGATATAAAGTTTTAAAATTTTGAGTAGAAATAGCATCAAAAGCACAAAGCACCAATGATAGTCAATGGTTGTGGTAGACCAGGACCGAAGACCAATTTGAGTCTGACCACGATGGAGCGCGGTCGGGGAAACCAACTAGGTTTGTCCTGTTCAAAGATTTTACCTTCTGACTTCGTTCTTCAAGTCCCAGTCCACCAAACAAGCACACTTCTAAAGCCCACCTAGGACCTCCACGGAGGCATGTAGAGACTCACAGGGTGTCAGACAGAGGCTAACAACAAGGTCCAGTCCAGGTCCAGTTGCCACCGGTCAGTTGGGTAATTCCAGGAAAAGGCCTCTTGAAGTTTGTTGTATGCTTGTAGTTTGAAAAGGAGGTCAACCTTATGAGCCGTTGGAGTCCACTTCTTTGTCCTAGCTATAAGAGGGAGCAGGTACAGTCCTTCAGGGCTCCTCTCAGAACACAGACAGCAGGTTAAATCATCTTTTGATCTTCCACAGGTCCAAGAAGTGTTCTCCAGTAAGTGCTTGGAGGTGCCGCATTTATGCCTGGCACTAGTTAGTGGTTGGGAATGACTCCTGGCACGCATAAACCAATGGGGTAAAAGTTTCAAGGGACAACCCTACCCACTTTGGGCATTTCCAAGATGGTGAAAGTCATTGGCCACACTAACCTCGGGCTCTGAGGGCTTGGGATGTGTGTGGGTAATGTACTATGGTAATCCTACTGTCCGCCCACGTCTATCCCTAAAATCCAGATTAGAGCAGGTACTGCACCCACAACAAACCCAGAGACAGACGGCTGGTAGGACAAAAGCAGAGTCCTTCAGCAACCAGACAGCAGATCCACAAGTCATCCTGATCTAGCCCCTTTCATGTGTGTCCCAAGGGTTATATGTAAACCCAAAGACAGACGTCTGATAGGACAGAAGCAGAGTCCTTCCGCAACCTGACAATGAGACACAAGAATTGTCTTGGCATCTTGTTCTCCCCCTTTCAAGTGTGCCCCATTGGTTATATGTGAACCCAGCAGACCTGTAAAGCACGTATTGACATAGGATCAGGATGTCCACAGCCCGCCCTGCATATTCAAAGGAGTCATCACTGACCACTCAGGTGACCCTATTGTTTACTCCTGGAGGCATTGGACACATTTTCACATCTAATAACTGCCTCAGAGAAACTAGAGTGACAACTCAAATTATCCCCCAGGAACTTCAGGCAGGGAAAACATAACTTTCTAAAAGTTACTTTTCCCTAATATTTATTACAATTCTGACTTCACCATTGAATTGGATTTTAATAACAGTTGTTTTATTATTTTACAAGCTTACACCATTCCCAACATTCAGCATTAGAATTTTAATCTGTACTCTGGTTTTCTACAACAATGAAAAATAAATAAATACATTTTGGGTCATTGTAAGGACATGTTAACATTAAGGGGCATATTTACTAGCATTTCATGCAATGCAGCACAGCAAATGAAGTTGCTGTGTTACAATGTGTGAAAGGGAGTGAGCAGAGTTGCGCCATATTTTCAAAGAATATGCTCAGTTCTGCTCTCTTCTAGCACTGCTGGACTTGTGGCTGACTAGCACCAATGCAGGCACCCTTGCATCATGTTGCAAGAGTGCTTTCGTAGTGGTCAGGATAGTTTTTGTGCAGGAAGGTATTCCCTCCTGCACAAAAAGTATGATTTGAGGCTATTACATCTTTGTTTGTGTGCTGCAGGGTGCAGCACACATGCAAAGAGGAAAAAAGAGGAGAAATAAAGATATTTCTCGTTGTTATGGTAACCTTAGGTCGGAGCACCATTTTAGTGCAAACCCATGTTTACAAGTCTTTGTAAATATAGGTTTGCATCAAAATACATGAGTGGATGGACAGGAACACCCATACACCACCCATGTAACGCCTATTTGACGCAAAGTAAAGCAAGACAGAGCTATGCGCTGCCTTGTGTTATTTCTTTTTTGGCGAAGCCATGTAAAGCCACACAAATCAGGATGTGCATGGCTCTGTAAACCCCAAAACAGATTTTGAGTCAGGCTGCGCCTAAAAAGTAAAGCAACCCTGACGCAAAATCTTAGTAAATCTGGGCACAAATTTCTACTTTTAAATTCCATGCACCCTGCCTTGTGGGATGCAAGGGCTACAAATAGGTGACTTATTAATAGTTGAAAGGGAGGCTTTCACATGTCAAAAGGGTTTATTTTGAGAGGTGAAAGTGTAGTTTTTAAACTGCTTACAGTCAGGCTACAATGGTAGGTCTGAAGCCAAGTTTGCACTGCCACTGTAGTGGATTGCACAATTGTTGCTGCAGTCCACTGGTGACATTTAACTTCCAGGCCCTGGAAACTCTTTGTACCATACACTAGGGACTTATAGGCAAGATAAATATGGCAATTATGAGTATACCAGTTTAAATATGTTAAAAGGGGGAGAGGGGAGCACAGGCACTTTTCTACTGGTTAGCAAGGGTAAAGTGCACAAAGTTCTAAAGCCAGCAGAAATATAGGGTCCAGCAAAATGTGGAAAATCTGGGGTGACTATACAGAAAAGGCGGATTTCCTACATGCCTATTTTAGGGAACTGTTTAAGATAGAAATTCATGTGAACACGCTCTACTAATCGAGCAAAGCCAGGTTGCAGGTGTGGCATCTAGTTCTGAAGGCCAACATGTGCTTAAAATTTAGAAAATGGAAGCTTCTGTTATGTCGTTAAGTACTTAGTGTTTGCAGGTACCTGGATCACTCTCTAAATCTAGATATAAGTCTGAATCAGGCAAGATGTTTTTTTCTGAATTAGGTCTTCTGCCTTAGATGTTTTAGCTACAAAAAACAATCATATAGATCTTCACAGAACTTATCAGATAGAGGAGTATTTGGTTTTAAGCATAGAGAAAATTGGAATTCTTCAATTATTCTATACAATTCTTTGGCCAAATTAGGGGACGTCTTGATTTTCTTGTTGTAATATGAGGTCTTAGATTCTTTAGTTTTTTGATCTTATCCTTTTTGTTTACCTCTTTGTGTTTTATTCATTCAGCCATGTCCAAGGTCTTGCACCAAGCATGTTCTGCTTGTCTTGTTTCTAATTTGGTCAACTTTCTGGAGAACCAATTATTTATCTGAAGTCCTGTGTTTGATCGTTTCTTTTGCAAAGGAATAAGGGAATCCAAACTATATGATATAAGTTGGTTCCATGTACTAGGTAATTTATTGACATTCGTCTCAGTCACAAAATTGTGACTGGAATCAATGCAAGTTCTTAAATTATTAATCAATGGTTCCAATAACATAGGGTTCGTCTGTGTATTTACTTTAGATGTTTGCTCTATTTTGCTGTGCATGGCAAGAGCAGTGGTTTGAAAAGGGATTGCAAAGTGGTCAGACTGCAACAAAGGTATGGGATCACCTGTAGTCAATACATTACATGATGAGAAAATGAATCTAGCAAATTTCCTTTAGTGTCAAAGCTTTCTTGGATAGAAGTGTCAAGCTCAAAATCTCGAGGCCTGCCTTAGCAATCTTAGGTGCTGGTAATGATGTTTCTAACCAAGGGGTGGGGATGGGCGAGGGGTTGGAGTCATGGTCACCACCTCCATTCATATGGATACTTCATGACTTAGGAGTTCATGGAACTGTCCAGGAATGGATTACACCATGCCTCCATGACAGGATGCTCTCCATATCTCCCACTTCTCCTTTGAACCATTCAAGTCCAATGTCAGCAAGGATCAGCCACTGCTCCCCTCCTGCCTCATGTCCTCCTTTTACCTCAGCTGCTATAACTGTGCTGTTGACACCCAAAACATTTTCAAGCTCTAAAGTTCACCTGATCGCGACTCCTTCATCTTAGGGAAATGCTTACAAGCAAATGAAACTGGATATTTGGTACGCACCCAAAGATCACCATTACAGAAACAGATATTCTTGCATTTGGCAACTGGACGAATGATTGTCCTTCAGCCACTTAATCTCAGGAATGAAGAATTGTACCACTGAAATGAGGACTTTGAGGTTATCATGTACTCCAAACTATCACTTTACATCGGGTACATCAAGTGGTAAAGCAAAACTTCCACATGATGAGATACATGCAACACATTTCCCATACCTTCGGTCCCACCAAAAGGTCCAGGCTGCTTAGGATTAGTATTCACCCATCTTGATTACATCAAAGGCCTATATCATGAGGTATCAGTGGTAATATTAGGGAAACTACAGGGTAGCACATTTGAGGCGGCCAAGCAACTTCTCAGCCTAACTATACGAATGTAGCTAGACAGATCACTTTTAAAGCATGACCACTATTTCTTCAACAACAACAAAAAACTACACTTAGTGTGAAACAAGACTACACCCCATAAGACTGACCCCATAACTGTTTGTACTTTTCTTCAAATAGACACATATTGGTGAAACCTCCATCTCTGTGCAGTCAGCTTAGCTTTGGAACTCAAAGTCTGCCCAAATAAAAGGAGCTGAGAATCACCTCCAATTCTGGAAAGACTTAAAAATATTGCCTTCCCTACTAGTGTAAACAAAAGAGGCAGATTATGATCTATATAAATTGGTAAGTAGGCATGTGCTGCTGCTTTTATTCTCGAGCTCTATGCAACACTTATGTGCAGTGACACATACTGCACCATTTTTGAAGCATGTCTTTGAACCGCACGACCCTCAAGCAACATCTCACATGTAGAACATGCTGCATCCAATGCCCTTTCAGGCAGGAACTCCTGTAAGGCTGCCCAGGGACGAATGAATATCGGTGCCATTGGAAGCCTTGTTAGGGGTACGCAGCATTATAGAAACTCAGTGCTGTTCGAATCAATACAATACAAATAGCTATAGTATAGATTTCTTCTGAAATGTTAAATGGTTTTGCAGTAACATATGAAGGGGTGGGGAACTACAGACTTCATTTGCATGGAACCTGAACGCCTGAGCAGCTATGCTAACCCTACCAAAAAGATGCACCTGAACAAGACATCAGACTGCAAAATGTAAGTTGCAGACAGGGTGATAATGTCAAAGTCTGATAACCAGGAAGTCTTGTCCTGCTGCCTGGCATGCTTTTATGCATTACACAGAGTGTCTAGAATTGAATTCACTACTCCACTGACAGTCTCTGATGCTTGGCCAGTACAGGGGACCTGTGTTCATACCACTCCTGTGCGTGAGTTCATGAAAGATGTTTTCACAATGTTTTCTTTTCATAATATATGAATGAATCCGACACAACCAATTGTGTGTGATAAGATGGACATGGCATCCTCTCGCCACAACCCCCAGCTGTACAGTCAAGGACCAGACTTCCTCTAGCAGGACCCCCAAGGCTGTGAACAACTTATGCAGAAGGGGGAAAGCACCCTAAGAGTTCAGCCAGATGTTGAGAGTCTGATCAGACTGTAACCACACATGAGGACTCATGTGTGGATGTGCAGCTTCAGGTAGTTGGATTTCATCAATTGTCCTACGGATTCGAGGCATGATTTTAGAGTACAAGCAGCAAAGAGGTTGGAAGAGTCAATGCCTAGAAGGATAAGAATGTCATGCAGTGGCGGCTATCAATAGAAGAATGTAGTGGGCGAGATGGCCCCAAACTCACCAGTACTGCTCCCGCTGGTGCAGCACTTCTATCCCCGATCATGTCCACGAACAGGAAAGGGAAGGACTTCCTTCCTGCTCGTGGATCGCAAATCCAACCAATCCTGGAGCTGCTCTCGTACTGAGAGAAGCTCCAGGATTGGTGGGAGCAGGCTAACCCAGTGCTCATTTTGAGGCTGGGGGCCGGTGCTAGCAATCCCCTGGCTGGGTCTACAGTGCGCATGTCGGCTGGCCATTGCAAGAGAGCCGGGCCACCGTGACATGCGCACTGCAGGGGCAGCTGTAATCCTACAATGCAGGATTCAGCCCCAGCGCCTGCCTTCACAGTCGTGCGAGCTGGTAGAAAATAAAGTGGCATGGCAATAAAATGCCATTCCTATGCCATTTTGTTTATTTGTGTGTGCCTGCTGTGCTGCAGCTGACGGGGCGACGCTCCTCCGCTCCTGAGGAGGGGACGCCCCTGTCAGAGAGGTGAAATAAAAAGGCCCAAAACTGGAGAAATGAAAGAAAAAGGAAGTGAGGTAGGCTTTTTCAAAACTTTTATGAGGTTCTGTCAAATTGAATATTCAGAGTATTTGAACAGCCAGAAGAAGTTATGGGATTTTAGTACATTTAATTTGGTAATCATGTTGTAACAGGCACGAAGGGGCCTATTTTTTAAACTTTTTTTGGGGGGGCGGCTCATTCTATTTGCTCAGTTTAGTTTGGAAAGGATGTTTACACCTTCACAAACTTAACTAAATAAGCGCAAAAGTATGGTAATAAAAAATAAGAAATCTGATGCTGTTCACAAAGTAGGAATGACAAAGAAACCTTCAAGACACTATAAAAGAAAAACAACACCCTACACTTAATTGCTTCAAATTCACCCTTTAGCACTGTTGACAGCCAACTCCAGCCAACTCCACATTTACCTAGTCCTTACTGGTTCTTACTTGAAGCAAGAATTCATTTTAAAGTCTCAGGGTCAACTGCAAAACAGTTCGCCTCAATCTATCCTCCAGTCTCTACAACAAATCTAGACTGGTACTACAATTTCCTAAAATAAAAATATAGCCATCTAAAACAGCAAAACAGGCAATCATTTGCCAATTCCCTAAACTCTTACAGAATCCATGGTCTGAGTCCCTTTTCCCTTTTCCCCTTCTTTTTCTTTTGTAAAGTACTTTCTTACTATTTCTCCAGATTTGTTTTCCTAAATACAGTAATTAATAAGTATATAAGTGAAATAAGTGTTCTGGCTGTAAAGATGATTTACTATTAATGTGACTGACATGATTTCCTTTGCATCTCAGTTTATGTGGACCTGTTTTCTCTAGTGCCCATGCAAAGCCCTTAAGGCATCAGGCAGAATTTAGGGTGTGAATTTGTTTGCTAGTGCCACCATTAGGCGAGGTAGAGTAGCAGACTAGGGGCACCACCACTAGGTTGTTCTAAATTGCAATGAAAGGATTGATAAAGTGTCTTTTTCATAGTGCGATAGAGAGCACCCCATCAGCAAAATGATATTCTGCTTGTCGACTATTCTTGCATGCTAGTGTGTTTTTTCAGGCATTTGTTAAAGTGCTGAGCTAGCTCCAAGGAGCGCTTGATTACTTTATGCGATAATTTTTTATTGTTGCATAAACATCGCAAAATGACAGGCAGCTGTTGGTGCACACTTTGCGCCCACCATTTGCAACCTGCCTTTTCTTACATTTGGCCTTGAGATGCAACAACCACACCCAAGATAAACTCTCCAGCTATCAAATGCCGAGTACCAAGTTAAGTCTTTCACTTACCAAGGAATCCAACTTTGGAACACTTCAGTAAACTGTCAAGCACCCCCAAAGTCCTGTAACTCAAGAACAACCGAAATCTCCTTGTTTGAGAACTACTTTGACTGTTCTGCAATGCAAACTCTTCAATAAATTTTGATATTTCACTTTTGAAAATGTGTATTCTTTTGCTACTGTCCTCCTTCCCCTTTCTTGGTCTCATCCCCTCTGAAAAACCTGCTATCTCTATTTTACCCTGTTCGCGGGTAGCTGTTTTTTGAGTGCACTATAGTCGCTATGGTGGCACATGGCACTAAATAAATCAAGTATAGACATATATTGACCTGTTTCCAAGAGTTGAAAAGTGTGTTGTTCTCATAAGTGCTATTTTCAGTAAGAAGTTCACTGTCCAAAAGGAAGCAGTCACAGTGAACAGAGCAATCCCAGGGTATCTTGAAAAGATACAGGGCCACATTCTTCAAACTTTCATGCAGCACAGCAGGCCACCTTGCTACACTACGTTGTGCTGCGTGAAAGGGAAAGGGCAGAAATAAGCCATATTTAACATTATGCGGCACATACCTGTCCTTTCCTTGCACTGGCGCCCTTTTGGCAGCTGCCAATGCAGGCACCCTTGCGCCGTAGTTCAAGGATGCCTACATTGTAGGCAGAATTGTTTTTGTGCAGGAAGGGACACCCACACTCCACCCATGGAACGCCTCCTTGGGACAGAGTAACGCAAGGCAGCGATTTGCGCTGTCTTGCGTCACTCCAGATTTATCAAACCACTCAGGACCACACAAGGTGGCCTTGTGTGGCTTGATAAATCTCACTTAGGTTTTGCTTCATCCTTGTGTGGCATAAGGGTGACGCAAAACCCTTGATAAATATGCCCCCTTAGTGTTTGTAATTCTTCCAATACCCAACTTTCCTCTTTGCAGACGAGAGGAGCTATAATTTCGTAACAATTTATTTCATTGTGGTGATTTGAGAACAAGCTCTGAAATGCATCCGTTTAACCCTGGAGACGTGGGGGCAGATTTACAAGCCCCTTGCGCTGCCAGTACGTCACTTTTTGTGACGCACTGGCAGCGCATTTCTCTGCCCCATATTTACAAGGACAGGAAAAGCCACAAGCCACCGTGCGTGGCTTTTCCTGTCCTTGTAAATATGGCCCCTTTACACGCAGCACTTTGCGTGAAAGGGGCGTTCCATGGGTGTTGCTGTGGGTGTTCCCACGCAACACCCATGGAACCAGACACATTTCCGATTTACGAGAAATCGTAAACCTGGAAATGCGTCCGTAGGGGTGGCGTAGCCAGGCGCAAAGAGGAGAAATGTTTTCATTTCTCCTCGTTTTCCTCTTTCAATGCGTGCTGCATTCTACAGCACGCATTGAAAGAGGAAAATGCCTGTAGTGATTGTTTTTGTGCTGGAAGGTACCCCTTCCTGCACAAAAACAATCTCCCCATGGCGCAAGGGTGCCTGCGCCGGCGCATTGCTGCTGTTTGTGCGCCAGCGCAGGGGAGAGCACAGGAATGCAACATATCATTGTAGATATGTCGCATTCCTGTGCTCTGAAAGTGCCGCAGCGTGGCGCAGCAAAAGGGCTTGCGGTGCCGCGCTGCGGCACTTTCTTGTAGATCTGCCCTGTGGTATTTTGCAGGACTGAATTTCGGCCTTGTTCATAGGTGGCAGCAGGTGGCGCTGTAGAAGTTTTTTAAATGTACAAAATCTGTGTGACAAATCATTTGTAAAAATGACAAATTTTTTGTCTACATTTAGTTGTGTTTGATGAAATGATAATAATGTGCATTGAACGACAAGCAAAAGTAGTTCAGAGGTGTCTTTAAAACCTAATTTAGTCATGCCATATTTTCGAGTGAGACACCATTTAATTAGAAATGGAAGCTGTTTTCTGTTTTCTTGTTTTCCATGCTCCTGGTCATTCTCCCTCCTAATCAGAGAGCCGCTGCAAACTTTCTCTCCTTACAATTTTCCACGGACATGGCAGATGTGACGTCAATTTAACCACTGGTTAGAAACCTTGTATTGTGAAATGAACCTGTCTTCGTGTTCTCAATGTATCATTTTGAAGGTCTCCCACTCGAAGTTCCGATGTAGGTCTGCTGAAGGCATTATCTTGAATGGACATTTTTCTAGAAATGTTTCGCATTGTATTACTGCATCTCCGGACTACCATTGCTGAGCGAGCAAGGGGAAGATTTACCTTACCTTAAGAAACGGGTTAGTGCTAAAATTATATTTTGTGACGCTGCTTATTCTGGTTTGCCCAAAGTGAACTAACCATGATCATGCCATTCTGAATTTGCTGTTTTGCTAATTTCTTATGCATAACATATGTATAAAAACCCGGATCGGGGGCGACTTCTCATTTTACTCACAAAACTCTGTCCGATGTCATTGAGATTGTCCTCACATAGAATTGCCCTCATCCTACTCGACCTATCAGCGGCTTTCGACACCGTCTCCCACCGCACACTAGTCACCAGACTACACAACGCCGGCTTACAAGGAACAGCCCTGGAGTGGATCCGATCGTTCCTCACCGGAAGAAGCCAAAGGATCAGACTACCACCCTTCCTCTCCGATCCCACGAAACTCACCTGCGGAGTCCCACAGGGGTCATCGCTGAGCCCGACCCTCTTCAACATCTACATGGCCCCCCTCGCAGCCATCGTACGACAACACGGCCTCAACATCGTATCCTACGCCGACGACACACAGCTCATCCTCTCCCTCACCAAAGACCCCACCACCGCCAAACTCCAGAAAGGAATGTAAGCCGTCGCAACCTGGATGACCAACAGCTGCCTGAAGCTCAACGCAGAGAAGACAGAAGTCCTCATCCTTGGAGCCACCCCCTCAGCTTGGGACAGCACCTGGTGTCCGACCGCCCTCGGAAGCCCACCTACCCCTTCAGACCACGCCAAAAACCTCGGCATCGTACTCGACTCATCACTCACCATGAACCGACAGGTCAACGCCGGCACATCCAGCTGCTTCAACATCCTCCGCATCCTCCGCAAGACCTTCAAATGGATCCCCCCTGAGTCAAGGAAGACAGTCACCCACGCACTCATCACCAGCAGACTGGACTATGGGAACGCGCTCTACGCCGGCATCAACAAGTCCCTACTCCGCAAACTCCAGACAATACAGAACACCGCCGCCAGACTCGTCCTCGGCATCCCCCGGCACGAACATATCAGCCAACACCTACGAAGACTCCATTGGCTCCCCGTGGAGAAAAGAGTCACCTTCAAAATCCTCACTCACGCCTACAAATGCCTACACAACAACGGACCCAAATACCTCAACGACAGAATCAACTTCCACATACCCAAAAGAAACCTCCGATCTTCCAACCTCGCACTGGCCGAAACCCCGCGCATCCACAGAGCCAGAGCAGGCGGAAGATCCTTCTCTCACTTTGCAGCCAAAACCTGGAACGAACTACCGGCAGACATCAGACGCGCACCCTCCCTGAACACCTTCAGGAAGACCCTCAGCTACTTACTATGATTTATATTGCTGATGCTGATTTTGTATTTTCCATATCTGAGTCTTTATGACATTTCTTATTATTTTCTGTAATGCCTTATGAGATTTCCTGTAAAAAATCTTTAAATATATTTCTGATCTAGAATTAACTTATTGAGTGGTCCCAGTCACTATTTGATCGTATTGTTTAATACTCTGCTAATTTGACGTGGACAAAGAAAGAGGGTGGTATCTCTAACTGCTAGATCAACTGAAGTGAAAGCGCTGAGCTGCCCAAGTAAAACTTGGGGTTTCTGAGGGTATTGGGGTTCACTTGATTGCTGGGAGTCAGCGACCACAGCGCCATATGCAACCACCTCTGTTATCTTTAACTAGGAACGGTCTCGATGGTGAGCAGGACCTGGTTCTGGTTGGCTAAAGAGAAAACAGTCTCATACGAGGCCCAATGCTGAAGCTCGCATACGTCAGGCTATTTTCTCCATCTGGGTTGCACGCACACACTGACCAATCAGATTATGTCACACCAATTAGGCAAAGACACTCAGCCTGGCTATGCTGAGTCATTCGCACAAATGTGGCACGGGCTTGCATCAGCCTGCAGCAGCTTGGAGCTGCGCGCTGTGGTCGAGCGGAAACTCCTGCAGTTAAAGCAAGGACAGCACAGACCTTCCGCTGCGACCTACTAACTCCTACGAGTATGATCTAGCAATGAACTACACTGTGAAAGTAAGACACAGGTTTCCTTCATAAACTATCTTCATTAATACACTGAATCTGGCAACTGCAACGTGAAAAGGCAATTGCACATACATGACAAGGAAAAAGGAACAGAAAAAAACAGAAGACGACTGCTTAAATGATCTAAAAGAATATAGGAAGCCGTCTGTAAAAAATATACATTCCAAATGCCTTGGTTTCTTTGTTGTCAGTAAATTTTCCATTCTGAAAACAAATTAAAAGCGTCTTTCTCTACTTGCTTAAAGAATGGTTGATGTTGTTGTCTTCCCCGCAGGGAAGCAGGAAGTGACATCATGCATCCTTTGACGCCGATGATATCATCACAGACTCGGCTCCGGCCTCCCTTTAGTCACTGAATAGCCCATTGGTTGCTTCTGAGAGGTCACAGGAAGAGGAGTGTTGGCGTTTTAGCTAGCATCATTTTATTTGCCGTGATACTGCAAAGTGCTGTTGGCTGAAAGAATGAGACAGACTTCAGGTTTCAAACCTGTGCAGCATCCGCAGCCATTTAGATAGCCTTTATTTTTCATTTATTATTGGCTAGTGACAGTGCTTATAATGGAAATACAGAAGTGCAGGTACTCCTTGTCCCAGGGTTCCTGTTTGCTTCTGAGAAGTGCAGGTTCTATCTGTTGTGTTGTGTAATTGTAAATGGGGTTCTGTAATATGCAATGACATTCCATGCGGTTGTCATGACATTGAGATTCTGGGAAGGCGGGGTCAGTTGGTGCAGTGCCTGCCTGGGGTCGGTTGTACTGTTCATCATCTTGAATAAATCTGTTTAAACTCAATTATCTCGTGTGGAGCATTTAAAACTGGTGACGCGGATGGGCAACTGAGCGGACTGGAGTACCGACCCCACATAGTTATTCTGAATAACGGTGCACTTTGGCATGGTCAGGCATGAAGCAGCAAAGGAGCAGCGAGTAAAAGTAGAGTCTTCACTGGTGCGGCAAAGTCCTGGCACATCACGAATCAAGGAGAAGCCCCAGAATGGTAAGGGAATTGCTGCCAGCATTGTAAAATAACTAAATTTAGACTTTTTAGATTTGCGCACTGCCAAGCGGGTCTAGCAGTTGAGTGTCATTGTGGTAAACAGATGATGCAGACACGGCAGGTAAGTCTTGAATACTTTATTCAAGTACAAAGCAGGGTGAGAGCGGACTCTTCCAAGTAGGTCAAGGAAACAACTGCCTTGAAAGAGAACACTCACATTCAAACAATGACATGGAATACATAAGCAAGCACATTCTTAAAAGACTAGACTGTAAAGCATATACTACACATCTTCTCCCTTTTCAATGGCCTAATAAAAAAATAAAATAAAAAAAAATAACGAAAAAAAAAAAACTTTAACGGATAAAATCCTTGCGATAGGTAGGCGGTTTCCGACACCTAGCAGAACGTGAAGAACACGGACCCTCAGGGCCTAATACAGAACCATTAGTTTGAGAAGCACTCAAGCTATCTGAAGATCCACCCACAGGAATCAAAGAATCCCCCCCACCAAGAGCGGCACCGGACAACCTTGAACAGGGTACATCCTCAAACTCCTGAGCTAGAACATATCCACTACTACCGAGAGGACTCTCCTGTTTGCAAAACATCAACGGATTTTTCTGTTTACGAACCACACCACACTTTTGGTAAAGGGTAACACGTCGAAAATTCCAACGTTCACCCAGGACAACACAGTGATCAAGAACTTTATTGACAGTGTAGGGCCCCTTGAACTTTGAGAGACCTCTCCCAATTCTACCACTCTTGGCTTTTACTAAATCACCCACATTGAAACGACAAGGGATATCCAAATTCCTTTTAGGCTCAATCGAAACTCCACGCAATATCACCAACTGCTTCATCCATGTAGGAACTAATTTAGAGCCGGGAGCCCTGCCCCTCATCAACTCAAAAGGAGATTTCTCCCCATCAACAAGAGGAGTAGTCCGATAGGCCCAAAGCATTTCATCCACCATCTTGCGCACAACAGAACCATTCGCAGAAGCCATCTGGATGATCCCTTTCACCACCTTGTTAGCTCGCTCACACAAGCCATTCCCTTGAGGGTTATATAAAGAAGTACGGTGATGAGCGATTCCACAATCCTTTAAAAATCCTTGCATCTCCCTTGACACTAACTGAGTACCGTTATCCGTAATGAGGACGGAGGGAATGCCCTCATCCCTAAATAATTCTCCATGAAACTTGATGGTACTCTCAGTAGAAATATAATTCACAAATTTAACAACCAACCAATTCGAAAATACATCCACAACCACAATGCCAAACCTGTCCTTTTCATGTAACTCTCCCACAGGACCAATAAAATCCATACAAATACTGTGCAAAGCCAAACCAGGATTCTCAATATGTGCAGTATTTGTTTTACTGCCTACTTTCAACCTCTTTTCACCTTCCTTGCACACAGAGCAGCTTTCCACCCAATCCACTACCTGTCCATACAGACCAGGCCACCAAAAATGAGTTTTCAAATGACGTTGAGTTAAAGTTTGACCACGGTGTCCTTCATGAGCCAAAGCTAATGACTTTTCCCTAATGCCAAAAGGAGGAACGAACTTCTCACTCCTCATCAACACACAATCACCACACAAAGACAACTCATCCAGAATTTTAATGTAAGGACGAACAGAAACCGGGACACAACTCTCTCTCTTGGAACCAGACTTCAATAAATCGACAACCTCACGTAGGGTGTGATCATTCACCATTTTACGTTTCCAATCAACTGCATCAAACACACCTTCACCCACAAAAGCTGCATCTTCAACCGAGGCTACAGCAATGTCCTCCTCGCCTTCTTTAATTGCAGGATCTTCAACCAACTTCCAATCAACGGACATCCTGGACAGGCAGTCGGCTTGGACATTCCTCCACCTTTGAATGTATTCTACCTGATACTGAAATTCTTGGAGTTTAGATGCCAATTTCGCAAGCCTTGCGGACCCTTTGCCAGTACCACCAGGAGAAAGGATCTTAATCAAAGGTTTGTGGTCGGTTCTAAGTAAAAACTTTGTACCCCATAGATAGGTACGAAAGTATTCCACACCCCAAGATGCTGCAAGAGCCTCCCTCTCGATGACAGAGTAATTCTGTTCAGCATTGGTCAATGTCCTGGAGGCAAAAACGACTGTTCTTTCAGACCCCGCTTTACGCTGAGATAACATTGCCCCTAACCCAGTAGCGCTGGCATCCACAGTAAGGATTGACTTGCAGTTCACATCAAAAGGAGTTAGAACATTAGCTTCACAAATCTTCTCTTAATATTGTTGAAACATTCTTGGTGTTGTACATTGCACACAAAACTCACCCCTTTTTTTGAGCAAACCCCTCAAACAAGCAGTTTTGTCAGAAAAATTCTTTACGAACTTAGAATAGTATTGTATTAAGCTCATAAATGATCTTAATTGATCCTTGTCCAAAGGAGGCGGGGCCAAGTCTATAGCACTTCAAAGAATTTTTTTTTTTTTTGACACCAGAAGCACTAATTCTGTATCCAAGATATTCAATTTGTTCTACTAGGAATTTACATTTCTCTTTGCGAAGTGTGAGACCCGCCCCGGACAATCTTTCTAGAACGATTTTGAGAATAACATTGTGTTCCTCTACAGATTTACTGTATATTAAAATGTCATCTTGGAAGTAAATTGTGTTGTTTACTCCTTTAAAAATATTAGTAACCATGCGTTGGAAAACACTAGCGGCTGAATTTAACCCAAAAGGCAATCGCGTAAATTGAAAGGTTCCTTCTGGGGTAATGAATGCTGTGAGATGTTTTGAGTCCTTGTGCAGTTTAATCTGATGATAAGCACTTTTGAGATCGAGTTTGGAAAATACTTTACATCCTTCAGGGTAGACACTAATTCAGTGATGTTGGGAAGAGGAAAATTTGTCAGCTACAACACACTGATTCAAAGATCTCAAATCCACGCAGAATCTCAATCTGCCATCTGCCTTCTTAGTAATAACCACAGGAGAAAACCAGGGAGAACCCTCAACTGGTTCAATCACTCCCGCATCAAGCATTTCCTTGATGAGATTCTTGACCTCCTCCTTCACTACAATGGGAACACGTCTGACCTTATGCTGTACAGGTACTGCATCTTTTGCATATCCTTTGAGCTGACCAAGCTCGTCCTTAAAAACAGCATCTGCTCCCTTAAGAATACACTCCAGACTCTCATCATCAATAACCATAACTTGCATAGGTGCCCTTGGATTAACAATAATCCGCAAATCATACTGGTGCACCCACCCAAGGATGGCTGGACCTTGCTCCGCCACACATACTTTACCTTGGATTTTCCTGCCTGAAAAAATTATGTGTGCATAAAGGACCCCAAAATATCTATGGATTCACCTTGATAACCACCTGGGGAAATATCTTTTGGGAAAAGTTGTTTGTTAGCCCACAGTTCTTTGAACAGACATTTTGGAATTATGGTAAATTTTGACCCAGTATCCACCATTAAACACACTTCGCATCCGTCAATAGAAAACATAGCTTTAGGCCTATTCTTCCTTCTGTCATCGTCAATAGAGACATCCCCAGAACCAACCACCAAAATTTTGTCCCCATCGGAGTCATCCACCTCTTCAACTCCCTGCACGTAAGCTACTGTAGAACGAAATTTACTTTTACAAACCCTGGCATAATGACCCACTCTTCCACACTTCAAACATTCTTGCTTGGCAGCAAAACAAACTTTTGAGTCTGCGTTGTGCGCACCACTCCCACACCTATTGCAAGTTTTGAGGCCAGAGGTCTTAGAAATGAAGGGTTTCTTAGGCAATTTCCCTTTGTTTTTAATTGCAGCTATTGCACTTAAGTCATCATCACTGCGGTCGTTGTCTCGAACATCGTGAACAGAAACTTCAGAAATATCATGGCTGAGGTTTCTCTTTTCCAGCTCTTTCATGCGCCCTTCAGATTGTTCAACGACTTTTGCTAAGTCAATGGCTGTTTTAAGGGAAGGATTTTTCGCTGCCCAAAGTCTCGCCTGAATTTTCTTATTATTGCATTGAACGATAAGCTAATCTCTTATTAGTTCATCGGTCATAATACCAAATTTACATTTAATGGACAGTTCCCTAAGTCTTGAAATAAATTCATCTATTGACTCGCCTTGTTTTTGATGTTGGGTATAGAATTTATATCTGTTCATTACGAGATTCTCCTCTTTTGCATACCTGGCTTCCAACCTGCAAATCGCCTCTTTATACTCATCAGGCATGGCTTGACCGTTGGCTTGTAATGCTTGAGGTAAATAACGAAAAACTTGTTGCCCTTCTTTGCCTAATGTGCTGAGTAAAAGCGCTTTCTTTCTTTTAGCAGAGAACTCTTGACCATCAAGAGCATCCAAGTAATTCTCAAACATCCAATCCTCCCATGGAATGCTAGGAGGACCAGCTTGTGCTAAAAAATTAGGTGGCAGAATGACAGAAATTTGCGCAGAAGCCATAGTGCAACCAATAGTAAAGACTGTGAAACAAAATTGAAGTATACCCCAAAGTAGTTAAAAAAATTGCTAAGAATACCTTCAAACAGTAATAGGTATTACCATGGAGAGATCTGTTGCAACCCAAAATTACATAAAATTGCTGACAGTACCTTTAAAATTTTAATAGGTATGTCCAGGGAGGAGAATGTCACACCGCAATATACAACGGGTGTGTATATCACCGAAGGAATCACTGAAATCCTTTTGCGTGTCTTGAAACTGACGGGGACAGCTTCCGTGGTATCGTTGCTATGCTATGCAGTGCTCATCGGGCAGCATAAAATGGCCGACAACGTTGGCACGTAAACGTAGTGCGAGTTGACGCTTTGCGTTGATAGTGCGTGTTGACGCTTCGCGTTGCAGGAAACATGGAAAATGCAACCACGAAGAGCGTCAGCGCAGAGCTCTTTACTCACCAATTGCGTTGCTGGGTAACAGCTGCTAGGGAAAACGGAATCTCTGTTGCCTGGAAACTACTGACGTACTGGCTTGGCTGGGTTGATGATGACGATGACTGTGACATCACTCACGGCAACCGCTGTGGACAGCACGTCATCACTGAAACCTCTTTACTTCTTCCAAAAGCGGCTTCCCCTCACAAGGCTTCGTGCATGGGAAATGGAGAGGCACACCTTCCGTCTGCGTCACAGCTGTCTGCTCTCACCCAAAGCAGCTACAAGGAAGTCACATCACCAATGCAGCCTCATTAACTGCGCGTTAACTGGAGCAAGATCGCACGCCCAAGGTCCAACAGGGATCGTCGCCAAAATGTGGTAAACAGATGATGCAGACACGGCAGATAAGTCTTGAATACTTTATTCAAGTACAGAGCAGGGTGAGAGCGGACTCTTCCAAGCAGGTCAAGGAAACAACTGCCTTGAAAGAGAACACTCACATTCAAACAATGACATGGAATACATAAGCAAGTACATTCTTAAAAGACTAGACTGTAAAGCATATACTACAGTCATCTGCAGGGGCATTGACAGAGCAGTAGGACTAAATAATTTCACTTGGACTGTTTGCTGATAGCGAAGTAGGACTAAAGGAACTGTGTGTACAGGCAGTTAAAAATCTGCAAACAGTTGTGACAAGAATTTTCAATTCTATTAAGGACACGGAGGCGAGGATTATGCTTCTCATTTCTTCACTGTTTATTCACAGCAGCCAATGAAACAAAAGTAAAATAAACACTACAATACCCATGAACACCTCAATGTCACATGATCAACCATAGAGTATCCCCTATATATAAGCTCTGACTAAGGTGAAAGTGTCCTCTTTCTTTGTATGATCATCTAACAGTTAAGTCCGTAAACAAAACTTGATCTTGTAAAACCATCCTTGTGATAGACGAACTTCCTCTTGAAGAGACAACTTGCAGCCCAACGGGGCTCAACCTCGGAACCTGGTTCTTGGACCAACGAGACACGATATCCTCCTTTGGAGTTTTGACGACCTTACATCGATGTGCAACATCAAGCTCTACTTGTTATCAGCACCTGAAAGTGTAAAGGATAAACCGTAACACCATTCTCCAAAACTGATATCTCATTATAATCAGAAATGGAAGGGAAGAAACATAGGAAGTCATAATGCAGAATGAACATACTATGCCAAATTATAATGCAAGAAAAATGCAGATATACACAACATTTGGGTGGGATAATCCTCGCCTCCATGTCCTTAATAAAATTGAAAATTCTTGTCACAACTGTTTGCAAATTTTTAATTCTATGTCAGGACCGGAGGCTCCGATTATGCTTGTTTAAAGCTTAGCCACCACGACAGAAGCCACATCCACAATAGGCTTATAATAAAAAGACTTGAAAGTGGTCTCTGTTGACCAATCAGCTGCATTCATAATATCTATAAGGCTGACACCTAATGAAAAAGACTTAGAAGCCATAGCTCCTCTGGCTGAGTGGGCTCCAAACTTTGATACATCAATGCCCGCCTCGCCCATGATCCAACGCACCCATCTTGACAAAGTGGCAGGAGCCACAGGGCGAAAAGGCTTTTGTAATGCAATTAACAATTGACCCTTCATGTCTGAACGAAACTCGGCTGTACTCGCCTCATAGTCTTTTAAACATTGCACAACGCACAGCTTGGGGTTATTAGGAAAAGCTGGGTAAGATATCGAAGAGGTATTACACTTAGTTCGCTTAGTGATCGCAAAAGTCACACTCTCTGGGGAGAACCTACGTCCCGCTAAGTCTAATGCTCGGACATCCGAGACTCGCTTACATGACACCAGGCAAAGCAGCATGGTCAGCTTGGCAGACAGCTGTTTCCTAGACAAATATTTATTGCAAGGCCAGGCTTCCAAGAATCTCAGGACGGTAGACACATCCCACAGTTCTGAGTATTTAGGGCAGGGGGGCTTGATCATCCTGATACCCCTGAGCAGTTTACACACCAAAGGATGCTCTACAACCGGTTTGCTTTCCACTGGTACATGCCCTGCTGAGATGGCTGACCGGAAATTGTTCACAGTCCTATAAGCTAAGCCTGATGCCGCAATAGAGGCCAAAGAATTTACAATCAAAGAGACATGTGCCTTAGAGGGATCCACTTCCCCTTGAGAGCACCAGCTACACCATTGTTTCCAAGTTGATGAGTACCGCTTGTGGGTGTTAGCTGACCAGGCTTCACTAATAAATTTGTCAGCGTCTCGTGAGAGGCCTGGGACCTTCCATCTGTCCCTGAAACCCGCCAGGCTACCAGAGGAAGTTGTCCCGCTTCTATCAATGGATGAGGGGCCTTCTGAGGGTCCAGCAACAGGTTTCACCTCTGTGGAAGAAGGAATGGTACTGCACATAACATTTCCAGTAGCACTGGAAACCACGCCTGGGCCCTCCAGAGTGGAGTGATCAGTATTAGCTCTGAGTATTGAGGTCGGATCTGAGCTAGGACTCTGGGGATAATCAGAAATCTAGGTAAGGCATAGCACAGAGATGTTGGCCAATCCTGTAGGAACGCATCCGTGGCGATCACCTCCGGATCCGGACGCCAGCTGTAAAAGCTGGGAGTTGTCTGTTGAGATGAGATGCAAACAGGTCCAACGTGCAAGGACCCCAAAGATGGTTCAGTGATTGGAAAACCCGGGGATGGAGTCTCCAGTCGCTGAAATCCCTCAGATGACAGGAGTGCCAGTCGGCCACCTCATTGTTGCGGCCCGGTAGGTATTCCGCCACTACTGAAATTCTGTGCTGCAGGTAAAAATGCCAGAAATCCTTGGCGATGTCCGCCAGAATCCGGGATCTTGTCCCCTCTAGTTTGTTGACGTAACGTACCGCTGACACATTGTCCATGCGAAGGAGGATACAACAGTCCGTCTTCCGAGGAGAAAGACAGTGAATCGCAAAGGAGCCCGCCAGCATCTCCAGACAATTGATATGCAATGAAAGTTCCTCCTGTGACCAGCGGCCGCCAGTGGACATCTGGCCGCAACGGGCTCCCCAACCCCAACTGCTGGCATCGGATTCTATCACTATTTCCGGGGAGGGTCCGAAGAGGGCTCTCCCGTTCCAAGCCTCCATATGGTCTAGCCACCACAACATCTCCCACCTCACCTCCTCTGAGAGCTGAATCTGTTCCGCATATCCGAGGCCTTTCCGGAGATGCTGAATCATTAGCCTTTGAAGAGCTCGGTAGTATAGGCGACCCGGGAAGATCGCCTGAATCGACGATGCAAGCAGCCTGACTACCCGGACTACAGATCTCAATGATACACTCTGCTTGTTCAAAATCAATCTCAACTCTCTGTTGATTGACCTGATTTTCTGAACTGGAAGGCGAAGTTGGCAACTCCGTGAGTCGATCTTAAAACCTAGAAATTCGATAGACTGGGCTGGAGTTAGAATCGATTTCTGAGGATTCACAATGAATCCCAGACTCTGTAAAAGGTCGATCGCCCATTCGAGATGTGTCACAACTAGCTGAGGACAGAGCGCCATTAGGATGATGTCGTCTAGGTAAATTATTAGACGAACACCCCGTGCTCTCAATGATTCCACGACAGGGCGAAGGAGTTTCGTGAAGCACCATGGTGCTGACGTAAGGCCGAAGGGGAGGACTTTGTATTCTAAACAAACTCCCTGCCAGAGGAACTACAGAAAACGACGATGTGGTGCGTAGATGGGAACTGCTAGATACGCATCTTTTAGGTCCAAACGGACCATCCAATCCCCTTCTTGAAGGAGGTCACACAAAAGATGGATGCCCTCCATCTTGAAGTGTCGATATACTACCCATCCATTGAAATCCTTTAGATTTAAGACTAGTCTGGATCCACCCCCCTTCTTCTCTACAAGGAAGGTATAGCTGGTAAAACCTCGGGGGTGAGGGTCTGTTATCACTATGGCTACTTTCTTTAAAAGAGAGTCTATCTCTTTGGAGATAAAGTCCTGCTCTTGTTGGGAAAAATACATTTGAGGGCTGGGAGAGTCCTGACTGGGGGAGCTGTAAAGTTCTATCTTGTACCCTTGCACTGTCTCTAGGATCCAGGCATCTTGCGAGATTGAGCGCCAAGTTTTCAGAAATGACTGGATCCTGCCCCCCAAAATTACTTCCGAACGTGGAATCAGTCTCACCTGAAGTACCGGTATCTTGTTGTCCACCGTGATTTCCTCTGTATCTGCCCTTTCGGAATCTATTCTTGGCACGTCGTGTTGGGTAGAAGGAGGAGTTAGAGTTGTAATTGGAGTCCTGGTAACCTCCTCGTTGTTGGTGGTACTGACCACGAGGGGCGCCTTGGTTGTAGCCCCGGCCGAGCAACCGCCCTCGGTATCGTCCGGCCCTGCCGAAAACCGGTCAGAACGCACGTTTGAGTGAGCCTTGTGCTTTGTCTAACCCACTGAAGGTGGCTATGAATTTTGTAACTTCTTTAAGAAAAGGTTGGCCGAAAAGGAGGCCCTGAGCAAGGGGCCCTGACTCAGAGCAGGAAAGTTCCGTTAATTTGGGGTCCAGCTTTAGTAAAATTGAGCGACCCCTCTCGCTGGACATAGCGCAGTTACCATTTCCTAATTGGCATACTGCCCTATGCGCCCAACCAATCAATTCTTCCGGGTCAATAGCTAGCGCAGATTCTTTGGCCCTAAAGCCCAGCTCCAATATCTTCGTCAAGGGGCCTGCCATGTCTAAAGGTTTGTCCTGACATGATCTCCATGCCCGGTCAATGCCCTTTTTAGGGTCTTTGGAATACTTCTTCAGATACGGTAACATCGAGGGATCAACCTCAGGAGTCTCCGCCACTTTACCTGGCGGGTCTAGTCTTGGGCATTCTGATCTTAGACGCCCCCTCACGTCCTTGTTGAAGGCCTGCCGAATATGGGATTGGACATAGTCGGCCACTTCCTGAGGCGGAAGCCAGGCGGAATGATTGGGATGAACTATTTCTGCGGGGTTTGAAAGTAAGGAGCTTAGGTTGGGAGGGGGTCTCTGCGTGACGCTCCTTCTTCGATCTCTTGGAGGGACTGGGAGCCTCTTCTTGCTCGGACACGTGGTCAGAGGAGGTATCCTCATCATCATCTTGGGGCATCTCCGTGACCGTAGCCTCATGAGATGGGGGACTGTAATCATGGTCACTGTCATGGTCTTGGCCAGTTTTGCAAAGTCGGCCGCATGGGGGTTTCTGACCCTTTTTCCACTGGATTTGGGGTGGCTACCTGAGCTGGGAAGCCAGCTCTGTTGTTGAGTGTAGCCGCATAGATGGCGCTTCAATGGCTCTATGGCTCTCACTAGAGCTCTATTAACTGAGTGCTGCACTCCTGCATCAAGTGCCTCGTCGAGGTCTTGCTCCATGGACCCAGAGGGTTCCTCCTCATAAAAATATTCCAACATAATGGTACACAGTAGTGTAGTAATTACCCCCACAGGACTGACTGACCCTTACACCAGGGTTAAATTATTTTCAGGCAAGGTTATGAAAGTCTTGAGGTTAAGACCAATCAGGGGGAGTGGTACAACCCCAGGCAAGCCAAGGCAAAAGGAAATACTGCCCAATAATGTTTCAAATGTGGAGGGAGGGCTTGCCAACCACTCTAGGCAAAGCCTATGCAACAATTGTACAGCCCTACACCAGCAGCAGGTGTCGGGGGTCACCGGGAGCCTGTATGAGCACTTGGGGATTAAGAGCAGGAAAACGCTGCTCCCGAGGTCGTTTTAAGCCCGAAAGTGAAACTTAAGCGGGCAAAGATGGCCGCCGCGCATGCGTGATGAAGGCCGCTCAATACAGTAGAAAGAGGACTGCGCTTCGGATCGATGCGCGTCCTTGCTCCCTTTCCTCCCGCTCCACTTAATTAGAGACCCGGGCGCAAAGCAAACGGTCGGGGAGGCAGAGAGCTCCCAATCACTCGCTACACGCGCAGAGAAAACGGAAGATTATAGCGATATGCCAAAATCAAACCAAGTAATAATCTGACCAGATACAATCGACTGGACAATATCGGCGTACAATAGCAGTATAATAATCACCAAATAATTATCACAATCTCAATATATCCCATAAACAATAGCAAGTTAACTAACAAGCAATCATAGTAATGGGAAGGCACTTAACTGGTTGTGGAGCAGCAAAGAAAGAGGACACTGTCACCTTAGTCAGAGCTTATATATAGGGGATACTCTATGGTTGATCATGTGACATTGAGGTGTTCATGGGTATTGTAGTGTTTATTTTACTTTTGTTTCATTGGCTGCTGTGAATAAACAGTGAAGAAATGAGAAGCATAATCGGAGCCTCCGGTCCTGACATAGAATTAAGCAGGACTACACGTGTTCAGACTCCAAGCCTGAGGAGAAGGAAATTGATCATAGGAAAGCAGGAACCTGGACTCAAGATGGCGGAGACAACATTTCTTATTTTGTCATGGGAATTTTTGTTGTTGTTGTTGGGTGTAGGTTTTGTTATTATCTCTCTGACTGATTTTATTTGATTGAATCGGAAAATGACTTTGCAAACAATAACTGCCCTCCCATGTTTTTACAGAATCCAGGGTCACCATTGATGGCATGGGAGTATTGGAAAGAATCATTTGAGACCTATTTAAAGACAATAGGGGGAGATGTATTTGTGGTGAAAAGACAGTTAGCCATGCTAAAACATAACCTAGGAGTGGAGGGAAGAAAAGTTTTGAAAACAATACCAGTGCTAAACGATGACCTTGGTGAGAATGGTGATGTGTCTGATGCGGGAGAGGGGCCTGATGATGAGTATGTTAAGGCCATGAGAGCACTGGAGGTGAATTATGATAGAAAAGAGTATAGTGCCGGAAAGACACAAATTCTTTTCACCTGCTCAGCAACCAGGGGAAACCCTTGAGCAATATATTGCAGTATTAAAAATATTATATATTACTTGTAAGTTTAAGGATTTACTGGAGGGGTTCATTAGGGATCAAATGATCAATAGGACTAGCAATGTTAAAATTCAAGAAAAACTATTGCAACTAAACGACCCCTCATTATATAGAACCATCAGTATAGCGCACCTGAGAATACCCATGAAATACTTTATTCGGTTTTTCAACCATAAAAGTGCAAACAAATACACAAATACATAAAACATGAGATAAATAGTTAAAAAAATAAATACAGAATAAAAACCCATTTCTAGTTTCCAATATCATAAATAAAAATAGATCTCATGAGCAATAAGAGTATAACTAAATGAACAGTGATCGACGAAGCAGAGAAAGATTTCTAAAATGGACACAGATAGTAAAACACTCACTGCATAGCTTTAGAACTGATACACCATGCCCCAAAGAGATATCTTGATGCTGCACAAACCACCACCTAGGTTGTTTCTGTACATAAAATTCGCAGAGCAGCCAAAACATGTCTACATCAAAGTTGTTTGAAAAGTGGAATAACCCAGGCTTTCCTGGGATGCACCTACCCAGTGCACAAAAAGAAAAAATGTGCTAAAGTTTCTTCAGACTGAGAGCATGTCGGGCATGCTGTACTTGTGCAGGTTTGTGGATTACAGAGCGCAAGTAATATAGCTAGTGGCAATGTGCCATAGCGAAGTTTTCAAAAATAGCTGCCTAGATGCTGATGGAATAATATAATCTAAAAAAGGTTCAAAGGAGGATTGGGGTTTAAAATCAAAACCTTTGTCTGCAAGAGACCCCTCGCAAACGTTCCTCAATTCGGTAGCCTGCATGTAGCACCAACATGCATCTTTCAGGGTGGCCTTGGACAGATGTTTCAAAGAAGGTGGAGAAGACCAGAAATCGCATAAGCCCAGTTTAGATACGAGATTTTTGACTTTAGACAACCACTTGATTTTACTGAATTTATCCAAGGATACTACATCTTGAAAAGTTCTATAATGGTTCTCTAGGTCCAAGGAGTATTTCAACCTATGCCAGTATTATAGAGGCCTTACTTAGTTGGGCTTTATAGGATAGGTCAGTGTAGCAATGCCCATATCTCGCCGTAAGGGAATTAAAGGAGTGTTCTTAGGGAGGTTAGTTAAAGCTCTTAAAAAAGAGTTTTCAGCCACTCCCAAGGGGGTCAGCGTTACATTGCCCCATACTTCTGCCCCATATAGGGCACTGCCCACAGCCTTGGCCTTATAACCCTTTATGGCAGGAGAGATGCGGTTAAGATCAGAATACCTATATACTCTCAGGATTGCGGCAAAATGTTGTGCTAAACTCAAACTGCTCTTCTGTAACATGGGGCCCCCAGGACATAACATTAGATATCCTTATCCCCAGATAATCAAACTCCAAAATCTTTTCCAAAGGAATGTCCCAAACATTATGGAGCCGCTGAAGGATTTATGTGGACTAATTGGCATAAATTTTGTTTTCGCATGATTAATCACCAGTCCAGGTTCACAACAGAAAGCTTCAAACCTATTTACTAGGTACTGAAGGCCACTTGGTGTTTTCAACATCAAAAGGGTGTCGTCTGCGAATAGAAGAAGTGGTATTGTGTTGGAATGGAAAATGTTTTTAGTCGACTTCTCCTTGCATTGTACGATTTAAGTTAGCATTTGCGGCACCATTTTTCATTCAGCCGCCATTTTGTATCATGACTGAAATCAAACTTCTGTCTCATTCTGTTTGCCTCAGCAGAAAGCAGCCTCGATGTTTTTTTTCATTTTTCCAAGGTTGAGCTTCACTGCACTAATGAATAGGCTGTCTTGTCATTACATACTTTCCCCGTTAGATAGGCCCACTCCCACCCTTAGAGTGGCGGGCACGGGCAGAATAACCTTGGAACTGAGATAGCATGTACCCGGTCTTAGGATTGTAGCTCATCCTTCTGTGTCTCCTTTGTTCACCAGCTACTAACTGGAAAATTCCAGTTTGAGCGTGTCTTTAGGGGTACTGGAAATGTATATCATCTATCTCCATGTTGGCGGGGGTCAGTCCCTCTGCAACAATCCAAGGAGGCTGGTCAGAATGGACTCCGCTCGAGTGTATGACTAATAAATAACTTTGGTTTGTACTCTCTACTGTCTGACCGACTCTTCATTTGTTTGGAAGGCTGAGAGGTGGTCATGAGTGACCCGGGTGACCCTATTTGGGTCACTTCCTTCAGTTGGTGCCCGAACAGGGACCCCATCTGGTGTGGCCCTTCCTCGCCCGCAGGAGGGTGAGGAGGACGGGGCCGCATCGGGTCGGACGGGTGGACTGGGGATCCCTGCACGAGAGAGTCTGGTACTCGCAGCTGCCCTGCCTGTCTGACCGGGCGGTGCCTCGCCCAGTGGTCATCTCGGCTGGGGTCCGGAACGGAGAAACCCTTGGATCTGACCGTTTGGTCCGAAGAGTCGGCAGTGGAGAATAAATTTGTTTGGCCTGTGTGCACCAGGTGAGTTTGCTTTGGTTCTTTGTGGCTATGGCACCATTTTGGTTTGTGTTTGGTACGGTCTGAGGACCGTTTTTCGGACAAGCGCTTAAATTTGTTTGAGTTCTTTGTGAACATGGTACTACTGTGGTCTGTATCTGGTGAGGTCTGAGGACCAGTTTTGGTAAGATATTTTAGCAAATAATGCTCAGCATCAAAAGTGAACTTGTTTTTGTTTTGAATGATGCCGTGGGTTAGTAAAATGTTTTGTTTGGGGTGTTGTTGTTGTTCGACTGATGCTCGATTGGAAGAAAGTCAGCCAGTGCCACGAGAAGGCACCCCTAATTTTGACATGTATGTCAAACATGGCCTTGGCCCTATTATGTTTAGTACGCTATGGCACAAATATACGAGGGACAATGCCGAGTTGCAGTGGCCGTTGACGGGCACTTTCGATGACCAGAAAATATATTTCCTGCAGGATAAATTGTTTGCGAAAAGAAGTAGACAGCCGATGTTCGATTCCCTCAGAACATGGCAAAAGGGAGCTAGACAGAGACGAATGAAAGCAGAGAAGGCGGCCCAGAAGGGAAAAATGCAGATGGTGACTTAGAAAGCTGTAGCGTATGATAGAGAAAGAACAGAGAAAGGGATAGAGTGTGCTGATAGGAAACTTCGATTGCAATGTGAAAAGTCTTATGTTGCTCGAGAAGAAAATGATACATTTGTGGAGGAATTGTTAGATGCTCGACCACCACCCCCATATGCCCCGCAGAAAATATATCCTGCCATCCCACAGCCACAATCGCCCGTCTCTTCTGCTTCTGCTGTTTCTGTTTCTTCTGTTATTGATCCAGCTGCTTTGGCCACCGCGCCTTCTGTCCTTTCTTTGGCTTCGCCTTCAGTGCCTGCGATGACCGCGAGTCTTCCTGCTACGCCCATTGTTTCGGCATCTCTCTCTCCAGCTCTTACACCTACGACACAGACATTGGCGACATTGTGCCCGTTTCCTCCGTTACTACTCCTTCCCTTTTCCTTTATTCCCCGACGGTACTGAGTATTGGAACGCCTGTACGGGGATTAGGGGGTGGGGACTGGGCGACAGCTAGGGAACGACTGGGGCGGATATTGATACGATCTGATGTGGGCGATGAAGAGAAGAGGGTGGTAGCCAATAAGGCCGCTCAGTGAGCTCGTCACCCCATTTACAGCGTGGAGGATGTGTGGAGTGTGATGAAAGATTATGAGCCGTTTGTGCAGCAGCATGCCCTTAAGCACATGTCGGCTACTCTGATTGGACTGTGGTAACAGTGTTTTAACAATGCTGCACCCCAGATTATTTATGATATTAGGGACAATGTGTATGCTGTTGATATGGCACCTGGTCAGGTTTTTGGTAATGTTGCAACACTGGTTGCTTATCGAGGTAGGCTGCTTGAGAAGAGCCCGAAGGCAGTGTCCCAATTCCCGATGAGGGAAGTCCACCTCATATATCACCCTGAGGTACCAGAGCTACGAGATCAGCATAACATTGTTACTAGACCCTGGGTAGAGGCCCGGTTTCAGGAACAATGGGTTTATACTCCATAGAAGAGGAGTGCGGTTTTGTCCCTTAAGACTCAGTTACCCGACCCAAGGAAGAATCCTACTGCATATTATAAGGAATTGACAGAGGCCGCTTCATCAACAGTGATGACGCTTGCAGATATTGAAATGTTCTTTGGTTTACTGGTACCCGTTGATATTTGGAGGCAGGTACACACACAGGACCATGTTGCAGAATTGGGTGGTGCTTGGGATCAGATTAAGGCGTGGGACCAGGAGAGGAAGCCTGGTGAGAAGCCTAAGGCCGAGATACTAGCTTTGCCTGGCCGGATTATTACCTATATGCATTCTCTTATTCCACCAAGAAGGGTAGATTGGGACAAGTTAACGGCATGTCGTCAGAAGAAAGATGAAAGTGTGCCCGATTTTTTCACTCGATTTGAAGGTGTGTTTTGGGATTTTAGCCGACAGGACTTGTCGGTGGAGGGAGATGTCCGATTGTTCGTTAATAGATTTGTTACGAACCTGCTTCCTGAGATCGCGACTCAGTTGCAGGCTTCGGAGAGCACTTGGACTACCTCCTCCCCTTCTGTAATATTGAGTATGGCACAGTATTATGAACACAGGGAAAATGAGGAGAAGGAGAAGGTGCAGAAAAAGCACAAAGAATTGAAGACTAAGGTGTTATTGCAACAGGCTTCTCGAGGGAATGGTAGAGGACGTGGTGGTCCGGACTGACAGCTTCCGCGTGCTAGCAGTAACACTAGGCCTGTAGGACCGAATCAGTGTGCATACTGTAAAGAGGAGGGACACTGGCGCAGCGAGTGTCCTGTGCTTTTGCAAAAGGTGGCGGTCCCGAGGGGACGAGGGTCTTACGGACGGGGCGTGGAGATGGTGGCCAGGTTAGGGTTCAGGCTACTGGGACATCGAAGGGTCATACTGACCAGAACTACTTTGACGACCCTAGGGGCAAACAGTACTACTACGATGACTGTGATCTGGATGAGGTGACAGGGATGTCTCAGAGCTAGGACAGCCAGGGACAGGGTGAGGGACCAGTTCAGATACCTGTATATCAGCGCGGTCCTTATGTTACTGCAGATTGGCATGGCTCAGCTAAGGAATTTTTGGTGGATACAGGTGCTATGAATAGCTCTATTTCCCGTTCACTGGTCCCCAGGGCAGCTCTGTCTGGCCATAATAATGTTTCGGTAGGATTTTCTGGTGTACCGGTTGTAAGCCCCATTTCCAAACCACTCACATTGATTATAGGTCCTTTTACTGTAGATTTGCCATTTTTGTTGACCTCTAATTGCGGAGAGAATTTGATGGGCTTAGATTTACTAAAGAAGTTGCATGCGACAATTTATTGTTCCCCGGACGGTGTTTACATGACAATAGGTCCGAATGTGGTCAGCTCTAAGCAGTGTTTATCCAAAGATGCACCCCTCCCTGCTGAATTTAAAGATGTGCCGCCCACGTTGTGGGCGACAGGTGACACGGATGTAGGACTATTGCAAATTCCCCCGGTTTCCATTAAAGTTAACGATAATGCCATCTTGCCTCGTATTCCCCAGTACAAAATCCCACAGGCGGGGGAGCGAGCTTTGTTGCAGATTATACAGAATCTGATTGAGTCGGGAGTTGTTGAGGAGACTACAGCGAAGGTGTGTAATAGCCCTATTCTTCCCGTTCTTAAGAGGGCACCTTCAGACTCCTCTGATGATCACCAAGATGTTTATCGTTTTGTGATTGACTTGCGCGCAGTTAATAAAATAGTGGTTCCTCAGTTCCCGGTGGTCCCTGACATTACTGCCCTTCTGACGATGATTCCTTCCTCTGCTAAATTCTTTTCTCTCATTGATCTGAAAAATACATTCTTTAGTATCCCGATCCATCCCGACAGCAGGCACTTGTTCGTTTTACCCTTGCTGGCAGGAGTTTTAGATTCTGTCGAGCTCCTCAGGCCTATACAGAGAGCCTTAGCATATATAGTCAAGCCTTGAAGGCCCAATTGGATTCCCTCACGCTTCCCTCAGGTAACGTATTGCTTTAATATGTGGATTATATCCTCATTGCTTCTGGCACTGAAAAGGGATGCAAAGACAGTACGGTTAAGTTGTTGCTGCATTTGGCTCACCACAGACATAAAGTGTCCCTTTCTAAATTTCAATATTGTCGACAGGAGGTCACCTACTTAGGTCACCTACTGTTGAAGGAGGGTAGGAGATTGACCCCTGAGCACATCAGCACCATTGTCAAAATGCCTATCCCTAAAACTCAGAGGAATGTGCGCACTTTTATTGGCATCACTTCCTACTGTCGTCATTGGATCCCTAATTATTCGTTACTAACAAAACCCCTGCTCGCGCTAACCACTAAAGATGTGCATGAACCCCTGCCTTGGACGCCTGAATGTCAGAAGTCTTTTGAGCAATTAAAAGTTGCGCTTTGCTCTGCACCTGTGCTTGGTACGCCTGACTACATGAAGCCGTTCGTTCTGTATGTACACGAGACGGCCGGTTGTGCGCTTTCTGTCTTAACACAGGCCTTTGGAGGTAAGCAACGGCCGTGTGCATATTTTTCTGCTCTTCTTGACCCTGTCGCAAGAGCCCTCCCGAGCTGTCTAAGAGCGGTCACGGCAGTGGCCATCTCTATACCACAATCGGCTGGGCTCGTACTTGATACCGACCTCACAGTCATGGTACCCCCATGCTGTGGATACACTTTTGAATAAAACCAAGACACATCACCTCACCAGTGCACGTCTGACTGGTTATGAATTGACCCTCTTTGCACCTTGCACCGCATGTCACGATTAAAAGATGTGCCACTCTAAACCCAGCCACGCTGCTACCCCTCCCTTCTGAGAGTGAGGAAATTGATATACATGATTGCATTTTTCGGACAGAGGAAGAAACGAAGGGACGGGTAGACCTGACTGATGTTCCCTTATCTGACCCCCAAGGGGAACTATACGTCGATGGCTCTTGTTTTAAGTTACCAGATGGCACTACAACTACTGCATATGCGATTACAACACTGCACACGGTAGTTGAGACGTTGCGAGTTCCCTATCAGTCGGCCCAAGCGGCGGAACTCGTTGCCCTTATACGAGCCTGTGAGTTGAGTGAGGGACTGACTGTCAATATTTATACTGACAGCCAGTACGCTTTCGGAGTCGCCCATAACTTGGGCGACTCTGGGCAGAGAGGGGGTTTCTCACTTCCCATGGGATGAGAATACAGAATGGCCCTCTTATACATAGGCATTTGTCGGATCTGACACTCCCCACGAAATTGGCGATAGTAAAATGTAGCGCCCACAAGGCAGTAACTGACAATGTGGGTAGAGGGAATGCAGATCAGACAGCTAAGGAGACAGCCCGAACAAAGATGAAGAGGATGTTTGTAGCAGGTCCAGCTAGGTGGGTGCCTGAGGTTACCATGTTTGAGGATACATTGGCAAACGTCATAGAGATTCAGAGCGAGGCAACGATTGAGGAGTTAGCAGTATGGCAGGAAAGCACAGCACGTTTGGATGAGGAAGGGTGTTGGACAGATAAGTCAGGGAAACAGAGGTGGATCTTACCAGATGCATACGTTCTACCCATAGTCACTATGGCACACGGTCCAGCCCATATCAGTGCAAAAGGTATCTGTAAGTTGTTAGATCCTGTATGGCACAATAACAATATCCCAAAGATGGCTGCCCATTTGGTCAAATATTGTATGGTGTGTATGATGCACAATCCTGGGAAGGGTACCCCTGCACCACCTGGCAATTTTGCACCCCCTACTTTCCCTTTTGAGGTCCTCCAGCTAGATTATATAGAAATGGATTGAGTCAACAATTTGAAATATGTGTTAGTGGTTGTTTGTGCATTCAGTAAATGGGTTGAGGCTTACCCCACTAAAGAAAATACAGCCATAGCGACTGCAAAGGTACTCATAAAGGAGTTCTTTCCTCGCTTCGGCTTGCCCCGTTTGATTTGGTGTGACAACGGAAACCACTTCAATGCGAGAGTCATACAGCTGGTTTGCGAGGGACTCCACATCAAACAAAAGTTTCATGCTGCGAATCACCCCCAGTCAGCAGGTTTGGTTGAGAAGTACAACAGTACTCTCAAACTGAAATTGGCAAACATTCAGGAAAGCACAGGGTTGCAGTGGCCAGATGCTTTACCGTTAGCTCTCTTGTCTACTAGAACAACTGCTCATTCTAGAATAGGATTGTCACCCTACGAGGTCATGTTTGGGCACCTGGCAAATGTCTGGGGCGTCCTGCATCCTCGGAAATTTTCTGAGATTGAATACCCTTTGTTAGTGGATTATTTGTATGAGTTAACTAAAAGTCTGGGTTCTATTCACCAACAGATCCAAGAGCACCTGAGGGGCCCGGGCATAACATTCGGCCTGGGGATGGATTTTATCCTGACGCGTAACTTTCAGAGGAAAGGAAGTTTGGCGCCGCGGTGGAAGGGGCCAGTCCAGGTGCTCCTAGCCACCCGAACGGCGGTCAAGGTTGCTGGCCGAAAGAATTGGATCCACTGCCAACACTGCCGGAAAGTGCCTCTCCATCTGCCTTACGACCAGTGGGTCCTCAAAGGCATTGGGGACTCGGAGTGGGAGCGGGTGCCCCGCTTTGTACCCTTCTCGGGTGCCCAGCTAACGTGGAGACAAACGGAGGAGGAGAATGATGCAGTGTTGAATGTGGCAGTGCCCCCTGAGGTCAGGGCCACCGAGGAGCCCTGTTCTATTGGCCCATCTGTGCTTGAGCCCCAGTCCATTGGCCCCTCTGTGTCTGACCCCCCTGAGCCCCTTTTTCCTGACCATACTGTGCCCGGAGTAGCTAGGTACAATGTGCGTCCCCGACGGAGGAACAGTGCACCAAAGGAAAAGTCAGATTAGCAGGGATGGACTCGATAAGTCAGGCAACAGTAGCATAGGGAGAGACGAGATTGGTGCATTGTTCGACACTGGACAGGATAGACCGCACGTGCTCCCCTGGAAGGGGGGTACTTTATCCTGAGCGACGTGGGATTTCTTAAAGAGCTGGTCCGACAGCTCCACCGCCGGTGCTCAACAGCGCCAACGTTGATGAACAATAGGAGTCTACCAGTGAGGCTCTGACGGACACTGCGAACATTTGCCCCTTTTTGTCTTTTTGCCATCGGCCCTATTGCATTTCCTTTCCTTTGATTAAAATGTACCCATTTGGTCGACCCATTACTGAGGAAGAGCAGCCATTTGCTGAACCGCGTTTAGAGCGGTATGGATCTGGTTGGTCTAGTTGGTCCACAAAAAGTAAAATAGTTTTTGTCACGATTGTTGTGATTTCCCTAATAACAGTTCTTAGTATAGCATGGTTCCTGGATGAGAAATATCCTGTGCATTCCCTGGTTGGTTCGACGCTTGTTCCCCCTGAGCATATGTTTGGCACCTCACAAAGGGGAGCACCGAAAGTCTTATAAGGATAACGTGTTTATACAAATGTTACACCAGACACATAATGCATCTAACATGACAAACTGTTGGGTGTGTGGACTATGTCCCTCAGTGACTCATAAAAGTGAGAACCTATTGTCCATGCCATTGTCCTATATTAGCAGCTGTGAGGGGTGGTTTGCATTGCTTAGTATGGTACTCCCACCTCCCCAGTTTGATACATTAGAAAGAAAGAGTATTGGTCCCCGCACTATGATACAAAATGTACGCTCCATGCATAGAGTACCTCCTGGTGCCCCTACAGGTCGAGATTCGTTTGGTAGATTGTTCTTAAGCTCCTGCATGCATGCATACAAAGGGGTGAGAAATGGAACACGGTCTCATACGGAAATGAAGGATTTCCTGGGATTCAACGCGTCAGAATATTTCCAATCCTTTCAGGCTCGTAATGTTACAGAAGATAAGCCAATACCGCTGCCAGTGGTAAACACCACAGCTCCTTTCTGTGTCCAGGGGAGTGGGAAGATGAAGCTAGGGGAGAGCAGGTGCAACACCACATATAAGCTGGGAACAACAGATAGTCCGCCTCTGATACCACCTCCTAATGTCTATTTTGTCTGTCGATTCCAAGGTTATGTTTGGCTCCCTGAGGGATGGTCGGGTAGGTGTTATCTCTCTTACCTCTTACCACCTGTATATATAGCTCCGTCTAATTATCATAAGGACCATCGATTGCAGCGCAGGAGTATATACCTGTCCCGAATGAGAAGGGTTATTAACACAGAGGATATAGATCAGACAGACACCACTTTGCAGCAGTTTACAGACGCCATGAAAGGTATTGTACCCTTTTGGGGCCCCATGTCCAATAGCCTTAACATCCGTCGGCTCACAAGAGTTGTTGAAGGAGTTATAAATACAACAGCGGGTATATTGACAAATATCACTGCTGAGCTCCAAGCCATGAGACACATTACTTTACAAAACCGGACGGTGTTAGACGTCATCCTTGCTGATCGGGGAGGGGCCTGTAGCGTCATTGGCAGCAGTTGTTGTGTATACATACCGGATCACGCCCCTAATGTATATGCTGCCATTCAGAAGCTGCATAGGCTCGCATCTGACATCCACCAAGAAAACGGTACCTGGTCTCGCTCTGGATGGTTCTGGGTTCTATTCACATCCTGGGGTTGGAAGATTCTTATCTTTCTAGTTGCAATTGCTGGTATACTCTTCACCTGTTGCTTATGCATACACTGTCTTCCTGCTTGCTGTGCTTATTGTGTGAAAAGACTGACACCCAAGCCAAAGGTTTCAGTACATGACCCTAAGACAACTGCTGTGATGATGATGGTGAAGGATATCAATAACCTAATGTCAATAGATGAAGGCATTTTGGAATATTGATAATGTGTGTATTAACATGTAGCAGAAGTTTTCCTGATATACAAGAAGTTATTTACTTTTAGGCAGTAGCAGAATGTTAGCAAATGCTAAAAGGAGGGTCTGTTGGAATGGAAAATGTTTTTAGTCGACTTCCCTTGCCATTTTGTATCATGACTGAAATCAAGCTTCTGTCTCATTCTGTTTGCCTCAGCAGAAAACAGCCTCGATGTTTTTTTCATTTCTCCAAGGTTGAGCTTCGCTGCACTAATGAATAGACTGTCTTGTCATTACATACCTTTCCCATTAGATAGGCCCGCTCCCACCCTTAGAGTGGCGGGAACGGGCAGAATAACCTTGGAACTGAGATAGCATGTACCCTGTCTTAGGATTGTAGCTCATCCTTCTGTCTCCCCTTTGTTCACCAGCTACTAACTGGAAAATTCCAGTCTGGGCGTGTCTTTAGGGGTACTGGAAATGTATTTCATGTATCTCCATGTTGGCGGGGGTCAGTCCCTCTGCAGCAATCCAAGGAGGCTGGTCAGACTGGACTCCGCTTGAGTGTATGACTAATAAATAACTTTGGTTTGTATTCTCTACTGTCTAACCGACTCTTCATTTGTTTGGAAGGATGAGAGGTGGTCGCGAGTGACCCGGGTGACCCTATTCGGGTCACTTCCTTCAATTGTATCGCCAGACAACCTCGGGGCATCATTTGGACCTTCCCCCAAATGGGCAACTACGTCATTCAAGTATAATGAAAAAAGATTAGGGGTGAGTATGCACACCTGACAAACCCCTTTTTGGATTTCCCCTCCCTTGCCCCATCTGACATGGGTGGGACCCCACTATTTTCAAGAACTGCCCACAGTTTCTCACAGGGGACTAAGTCAGATGCGGATTTAAGAATACCTCATGTTACATGAAAGTACATATATAGTCATCAAATTTCTTTGGCCTCCTTTTGGTGAGTACCTCTGACTTGACATCACTTTTGGCTTTATCGCCCTTTTCAGTCATCACGCACGCTCTCCGAGCTGACTCATCACTTTTGTTCCACATCTCAAATTCATAATCATGACACTTGGTTACTTTCCTCGTGTTCAACCACTTGCCATTATACACACAAACCACATTAACTCGCACATCCACTACTTTCTTGGGACTTGTCCATTTAAAGTCTCCCTTCTTGACACCTCCACCAATGCGCACTCTCACCCATTCTCCTTTCTCGAACACCTTCCCTTTTAAACCTTTGTTATGTTTGTCTGCGTACATGTCTCGATACCTCTTCACCTTTTCAGCTAAGGCTTGCTTATCCAGCTTACCACCCGACGTTCTATTCAGCCATGTAGGAGCTACTACAGTACATGCTACTCTTCCTTGTAACAGGAAAAATTGAGTTTCTTTGGTTACCGAATGCGGCATCATCCTGTAACTCCACAACATATTCCATACTTCCTTTCTCCAGTTCAAACCTTTTCCTTAGGCTAGTTGAATGCATTCCCCCAAGACTCAGTTAAGTCTTTCAACTAGACTGTTCTTGCGAGGATTGTAAACAGCAGTTTTATAATGCTTAATCCCTTCTTGCTTGAGAAACAATTCAAACTCTTTGCTGGTAAACTGCAGTCCATTATCTGACACTACCACTTCCGGACACCCCTCTCTCTGGAAGATTTCTTCACAAAATGTAACTACACTATGGGTCTTACTATGTTTGACAAAAGCCAACTCTGCCCACTTTGAAAAATAGTCTACCAATACTAGAGTAAATCTACTTTCCGGCCCCAGACACTCAAATCGACCACAAATATCAATTGCGACCTTCTCCCAAGGCCTATCAGGAAATTTCACTGGTGCAATAAATGTTTCCGACATTTTGTGGCTTCTGTCACTACATACACATGCTTCACAATTTTGAACATGCCTTTCAACCTGTTTATCTATTTCTGGCCACCAAAAGTCATTGCTGGCCTTTCTTTTCACTGCTAACATGCCCCGATGTCCCTGATGTAATAACTCCAAAAGCCTATGACACAGGGTGATTGGTGCCACTTATCTATCACATCTTCTGACTATACATTTTATGACTGACAATTCATCCTACACGGGTAAATACTCACTAAGCCTCTCTATCACCTCCAGAGTTAATCTTCCCTGATTAGTTAGTTTGGTAATCAATCAACTCATAATTTTTTCATCTGCTAATTTCCTTATCCATTCATCTTCTCATATGGCACCTCTGCAAGCATCGTTAATTTCCACTACCACCTAATCATCCACTTCACTACACGAATTGTCATCTAAGGGTAAGCGAGATAAGCAGTCAGCATTTAAGTTCTTATACCCTGGTACCTATTTAGTATAAAAAGTAAGCTCCTGCAATCTATATAACCATTTCGCAATGCGAGGTGCCTTTGTCGGAAACAAATCTATGAGTGGTCTATGGTCGGTTCTCAATTCAAAATGAGTTCCCCATACAAACATCCTGAAGTATTGTATGCCTTTGTCGGAAACAAATCTATGAGTGGTCTATGGTCGGTTCTCAATTCAAAATGTGTTCCCCATACGAATGCCCTGAAGTATTGTATGCCCCACCAACATGCTAGGGCCTCCTTTTCTATAACGGAGTACATGCCCTCCGCACCTGAGTGATGCAAACGCAACAACTTGTTCGCACCCTTTGTGTTCCTGCATCAACACAGCACCCAGACCATAACAGCTTGCATCCCTTACAACAATAGGCATTTTTGTCAGATCAAATGGTACCAACACATGAGCTTTGACAATAGCTTACTTAATGGTGTCAAACGCTTGTTGACACTCACTCGACCAGTCATACTTTGATCTTTCTTCAACAACAGATGTAAAACATGCACTTTATCAGAAAAGCACTCCCCAAACTTGAAGTGATACTCTGCAAGTCCCTGGAAAGACCCACCTTAACTGTTCTTTATTCCTAGGTGAAGGTGCACCCTGTATAGTGTCAATTAACTTCAGTTTAGGTTTAATTCTTTGTCGTCCCGCAGAGAGTGCGTGGTGACTTTCAAGGGCGATAAAGTCAAAAGTGATGTCAAGACAGAGGCACACACCAAAAGGAGACCAAAGAAATTTGATGACTATTTATGTCAGTACATTTTCCTTAGGTTTAAAATGAGTAAGTTCCCTGCACTGTTTTTTTTTCTCCATAGAATTCCCAAAAACTATTCAAAATAAGTCTATATGTTAAATAGGATTTGCTTTGGTGTAGTGTAATGTTCTTTTATGAATGACTTACAGTTAATAGTTTTTTTGTTTAATATAATTGTAAATAGGGTTCTGTACTATGTCATGACATTCCATGCGTTGTCATGACATTAAGAATCTGGGAAGGTGGGGTCAGTTGGTGCTGTGCCTGCCTGGGGTCAGTTGTACTGATCATCATCTTGAATAAATCTGTTTAAACTCAATTATCTTGTGTGGCAGCATTTAAAACCATCTCTTCCAAATTACAAACAGTCGAGGTACTGAGTACCCTGATAGTACCTGTCCATTTAAAGCACTGGCTATCGGCTACGTTCAAACTAATCAGGGAAAATGGTGGGGGTAGTTCTCCCTCAATTACAGTCAGCCAGACACCTTTATCATTATAGACTTATGCCACATGAAAATACATACAAAGAAAGATATCAACAAGGATGATTTATTTAGCAATGCCTCCCTTTAATTTTCTCTGTGGGCAAATAAGAACCCTCATTATTGTTCTCATGTATTTACTTAAGTGAAAAAAAACCAAGGTGCAATGTACTTTTAGGCAAGAACACTCGCTGTAGTAGGCATTTAGGGCCTGATTCACAAAGGTAAACTTAAACCTGAAGTCTAACTTTAGACCTGAAGTCCAACTTTAGACCTGAAGTTTAAGTTTAGACTTCATGTCTAAACTTAAACGATTCACAAAGATAAAGTTAGACCAAATGTCTAACTTAGACCAAAAGTCTAACTTTACTATTTTTCAGTATTCAGAAAGGTAAGTTACCACTAGTGAATTTACTACTAGTAATTTTACTAGTAGTAAGTTTACTAGTAGTAAAGTTACTAGTAGTAACTTACCTTTGTGAATACTGAAATGTAGTAAAGTTAGACTTGTGGTCTAAGTTAGACTTTTGGTCTAACTTTACCTTTGTGAATCGGGCCTTCATTATATAAAAATAATATACAACCGAGTCCTGCGGAAACTGCATATTCAGAATGCCATAAATGTAGCAGATTCACTCTGGCAACTCACCACGATGCAACTCAAAAGATCAAAAGCAGTCACCTTAGAGAATACGGTAATGCTTACCAACCTAGAAGAAATTGGAATGTATTGTCCATTGCTCTTTTCTGTGAATGAGGATACGTTTCAACAAACATAAAAATAGCTTCTAATGAACCACTCACCTTCACCAATATTGAATAATACTAAAGCATCAACGTATTATAATATCCATATTTTAATCGTCTTAAATATTCACACACATGTTGCCACCCACAAATGCATCATCATGCCTACAGGCAAGCTCCTCCACCCACAAGTCACCAGTCTTTCTATTCAATTGCTGTCTGGATACTGAAAACCCAGTTAAACATTTACCTGCTCCCAGTTGTTCAATCAAATCTTATTTTTGGCTCTCAAGCCTCTTGACTTGCCTCCACAAACAGTCAGTAGCACCAGCTGTGGAGAGGAGATCCATATGCAATCGCATCATTTGGAGTATTAAAGACACAAATTTAAAACCCCGAGTAAGCAGAAAACATAACAAGCATTTGCAATGCAATCGGTCTCGCCTTTGGGACCTTATATGTATTTAGCTATGCACACACATTAGTCTGGGTGCTGAAACATCTACTGTTCTTTAACATGGAGGGAAAGTAAGCACCAAACTGCGTGACACGCCAGGTATGGGAACACATGGAGAGAAATATTGCCTTTCAGCAGGAAATGGTATAGTCCAAAGCTCTGTTTTTAATATAAAATCAGGACCTTCGGTGGTCATATCACTGAAAATACAAGATTTGGAAAAAATATTATTGTCTACGGGTGCTCGTGGAAGACAATTTCTATGGACTGGAATCTAGAGAATTCTAAAGTGATTCTGGTATTTTACTGACTTCTGCTGGTCGTTTTCTATCAAGAAAGTTAAATAGAGGCAGTTGCCAGAAAAATTTAAAAAAGAAACTCCCTCAACAGAAAGCAATTCTGGTATTTTACTGACCTCTACTGGTCGTTTTCTATTAAGACAGTTAAATAGAGGCAGTTGAACAAGCAGAAAGCAATTCTTGTATTTTACTGACCTCTACTGGTCGTTTTCTATCAAGACAGTTAAATAGAGGCAGTTGAACAGAAAAAAAAGTCCCTAAGCGGAAGCATACAAATCCTAGGGTTGATATCCAGAGCCCACAAAGTACATACACATATAAGTATATACTAAAGTATATACAAGAGGTCTCGAATGCTCGACCTAAAAACGATACCTTGGGAACCGAAATACCGAGTGCTTTCCGGTTTGGTATGGACTAGTTAGGGGCCTAAAGAGAATTTTCATCTACATATGCAGGATGTTGAAAAGTCAGAGACAAAGAAGATTCTGGTAAGTGGATTTTGAAGTTATTTATGAAATATTGAAACTTCCCTGACAAGAAGAATAGTTAGGCATTATACAATGAAAAATAAATAAGAAGTTAAGGAAATTAGTGCTCTTTTTCATCATATTGTGGAAATGGAATGAACTGGTGAGGTCCTGACAACGTCTATTATGAAGTAATGGATATGGCCGAAACGTTGTATCAACAGAGTATTATTTAATGCAGTATTACAAAACAACACTTTGTACTGACAGGTAGAAAATGCATTTTAAACAGATCAATGTTGATTTCATGTAGGTATTATCACTGTTTTAATATTTTTGTTAATTTTGCAATTGTAATTGGAAGCATGGAAAGATATAAATAAACTTGCCAACATGTGTAACAAAGACATTGTGCAAGCCACTCTCTCCTCTTGACAATTATTAGATTTGATATGTATCTAATAACATTATGGTAGTTTTGCCTAGGTCAGCATTCATTAAATACATGATACCGGGAGCTCATCAACCTAGTACTGGTCCAAAACTGGAACTGCTCATAAAAGGGCCTAGCACAGTGTCAGAGTTCCGAACATCATCGCACCCCAAATGACAGGCTCTTCAAATGCTTCCTCTTCTCACTAAATGGTTCCTGTTCACAGTTATCTATATTCTCTATCAGCATTGTGACCAATCGACTGCATCACTCTGGCCATCCATACAGAAAATGCAGAAGATTTTCTGCCCAATCGCTATCAGCCAATATTAGTTTACATTCTTTTTTATACATCTTTTTATTAATTTTGAAAAGGAAGAAAACAGACCATTTACAGTACAACCATAAACCATGGCAATGTTAATGAACCATACATAAATTGTGTCCGAGTCACAGAGACGTAGTATGTAAAAACAAGTTGTAAAGGTACAGTTAGTTTGTGTCACTATCATATCACTGTCCTGTAACCTAAGGGCCCCAGATCTTCGCATGTTTGTGTTCACAGCCTCTCCACTTACAGACCTTCCGCACTAGCAAAATAGTCCATTCCTGTGGACCATTCCAATATGATTAGGGGTGTCCGCCAGTCTCCAGTGCTTAGCAATATCTTGCTTTTCAATTCCAGCCAGGGTTCTCTGCGTGCGGAAGTCCACCGTCTTTATTATCCCTAATAAAGCCACTTTGGGATCCGCGACTGTGGGTGTATGCATGATGGCTGCTAGCACTGCCTGAAACTCACTCCAGTATCACTCTATGGCAAGGCATGTCCAGATCATATGGAAGAGGGTGCCCTTGTGCACCTTGTGCCGTACCCATTTTCCATAGGCAGCTCGGGTTATATAGGGTCCAGTGAAAATAACTAAACTGGACCAACTGTAGGTTTGAGGGAATGGCCAATGTCCGAGCCACCATTCTGGCCTCCTGACACTCATCGTCCTCCATCTCCCCGACTTCTCCCTCCCAGGCCACCCGCACACTATGTAGCGGCTGAGGAGCATCTCGAGATCCTCTTTCTGTCTGCGGGTTCCATGTTCACCGTCGCCTAGAGTGGGCTATATTCGGGCATAGCTCCCTGCTCGTGCTGGTATGTGCCTAAAGCATGGTACAGCGGGAGGTATTTAAAGAATTGGGATCTGTGGAGTTAATTGTAAAAAGGAAGGGAAACATCCTTTACTCCGCAGTCACAAATGACGACCTGCCTTTACAACGCAGTCACTACCCCGACTGCGATGTTACCACACGTTCCTTTAACCCACAAGTCGCTTCAACAACTTGCTTTAGGGGGCGCGTTGTTGGTCTAATGGTGGATTTTTAAATCCAACACCTTCCCTACAGTTGTGTAGACTGAAGTTGAAATAGTAATTTGTACTATTCCAAAGTCCAGCGCCCCCTAAAGCAAGTTGTTGTAACGATTTGCGTGGTAAAGTAACACATGGTAATGTCTCAGTCAGGGTAGTGACTGCGTTGTAAAGGCATGCGGTGTAAACGCATGCGGGGTTCCGTCATACAACCGAAAAGGAAAGAATGTGATCACAATCCCATACATCACCCAGTTGGAAAATACCTATCAAGTCCCACTGGCGGAACACCAACAAATGTGTTTCAACCAGGATCCGGTCTACAAGGTGGGTTGTGCAGTGGGTTCGCCGAGCCACTTAATATGTTCGAGTACAACCCGCTGACACAAAAGCGGAGTCTGATGACCTGTGCGGCGGAGCACCGGAGGGACCCGCTGTACGCCAAGCCCAGAGTACCTGGTTTCTCAAGGGATACCCACTCTGCGCAGCATGCAGAGTCATTACTTTACATTCTTAAAGTGAAATTAAGAAAACATGCAGCGCTTTCCTTACTTATTTACTCAATCATGCATTGCAACATCTGACAATTCAGATGGGTGTTACTTTCACAGGCGTCAATTCGGGGTGGCCAGGAGTATCGGATGGTAGCGCAGTCTTGCACCCCGGTACTGCCTCCCACCTCAGTGGCTACAAAGGGGACTGGAGGATGTAAATAGGGATTTAAAAGGCAGTTACTTTTGTAGCTACCGCTTTTTAGCCCTCACCTGGCCCTTTGTCTGCAGAGGGGTGGCTAAGAGACGAGTCAACTATGCAGTGTCATCGGGGGTCAAAGGACAAATGATGTCACTTTCACCATCCATTGAAGTTTGGTGAATGGGTGTTCAAAACAACAAGAATTGCCTCTTCCTAGACTTTAGGAAGAATTTGTTAAAGGTATAATCTTACTTTTTCCCCCTTACTTGTCCATTTCCCATCCAAAGGTCATGGTAAAAGAGATGAAAAAGAGAGAGCAGGCTTCAAACTCCGATAATCACTGAAGTTCATAACTTTGGCAGATCGCCGAGGCCCTCAAATGACTCCTCTGCTTCTGTTCTTGCCACAACATCGCACTCTGCTCCGTGGCTTCGGCTAATAAGTGCATCTCTTCTGAAAGAAGCTCCTGAGAGCCGGAAACCATTCCTCGGAACAAAATTGCCTGACAAGACATTTTCAAAACAAAATCATAACGCGCCTCTCGCTTTCTGCTTTAGACAGTTTGGGAGCTGTCAAGAAATGTTCTGACGCTGAAAACTTGCAGGTCGTCTTGCCCGCCAAAAATGACTCCATAGAGAACAGTCTGTTCCAAAGACTAACACGTGATCTGTCCTCTTGCTCAGAGAATGTACTGCTGAAAAATGTATTTCCATTACAATTACCTTGTTATAAGTGACAGATACATCGCTGACAAACAGGAGCTTAGGTATAATTATGAAGGGAACTTAACGAAAGTCGTGAATTAAATTTAAAGGTAAGAAGTCTTATAGGATAACAACAGCTTACTTTTTTAATTCTAAAGACACCCTAATATAGCGCTCGGATCGTGTGGGCGCTAGGACCGCGAGACGCAGGATTCTCCCAATCCGACAGTTAGGAAGCCAGGGTCTGTTATTTGTTTCATACAGACCAAATTAATCGATCACCACTCTAGTAGATGAGATGGATTAATAGGTGAACATAGGATTATAAAGTGCCACGAGTGTGTGTATTATTGTATGAATAAATAGTTCCAGTGGCTCCAAAACAGAGATCTTACTAGTGCGTAACCCAAGGACAACACTTTTATTCGGACCTCTAGTAATTGAGGTGGTCGAAAAAAACATTTTTCAACTTCCCATGCTGAGAAAGGCTAAGCCGGAGGAGCATCGCCCCACTGCTATTTCAGCAGAGCAAAAAATAAAGATAAAATGATAACGGGATGTTATTATCATTTTATTTTTCTATGCAGGACTCCGAGCCAGGTCGGGCAGGGCTGGGCTCTGTGACGCCAGAGCAGAGTGAGGAGTGTTTTGCATTCTAAGTGTGCATGACGGTTTGGCCGGCCCTCTTGAGCTGACCAAACCGTCATGCCCACTTAGCATCTTCTCCACGGGCTGTGTAGCACAGCCCGTGGAGAACATGCCCAGGCTCCCAGGCACTGTCTGAGCGGCCACACAGGCAGCTCAAACCAAGTTTATATTTGTTATTTTTTTTTACCCATCACCACCCTCGTGCCGAGGCAGCCGCCACTGGATGGCCGCGCTGGATAAGTCAATATCGTCTGCACTGGCCTCCCTAGAGAACTTTCTTTCAGACTTCACACATTTAGGACAAAGTGGCAAGACTATGCTGCAATCTGAGAAAGATACAATCACATTTTACTGGCATTGAAATCCTTCCGTTAGTTCCTAGTAAATCAAAAGCTCAAATTCAAAGCACTATTCACAATGCAACAAAGCCTTATGAAACCAGGGTCTGGGTCCCTTGATAAGCTAACTTCTCACTATATCTCTACCAGAGAACTGAAATCTGTCAAGTTCTCAAGATCACCCAATTGAGAAGGAACAAGTGTCTGGATCCCTTCGTAAGCTAGCATCTCAGTACGTCTCTACTGAAGTACTGAAAACTTCCAAGCCTCACAAAATCACCCAACCCAGATGGAACCAGGGTCTGGTTCCCTTCATAAACTAGCATCTCATCACATCTCTACCAGAGTATTGAAAACTTCAAAACCTCAACAAATCACCCAACCCAGATGAAACCAGGATCTGTGTCCCTTCATAAGCCAGTATCTCTCTCCGTCTTTACCAGTGTATTGAAATCGCCAAAGTCTCTCAAGATGATGCAACCCAGATGGAACCAGTGCTTAAAATGAGCCAGTGGTTTCCGGTGCTCGGCACCGGCACTTAATTGTCAACAGCAGCACTTGTGACAGCCTACCACATGGTGGCGCTGTCTGTCAACTTTCGAGATGAACACAATAACAGCTGTTTATTAATTCAATATACATTAAAAGTGACATATACCTGGCCTTCCAATCCATTCTTATAGCTTTGGGGGCCTGGAATATCTGAATTGTTGCACTTGTAGCGCTGGCAGGAGCAAGCTGCAGTGGACTCCTGACATTTTATTTTTTTTACAAAATAAGCACTGGATGGAACCAAATGGAACCAGGGTCTGGGTCCCTTCATAAGCTAGCATCTCACCACATCTCTACCAGAATATTGAAAGCTTCAAAGCCTCACAAAACCACCCAAACCAGATGGAACCAGGGCCTGGGTCCCTTCATAAGCTAGCATCTCACCACATCTCTACCAGAGTATTTAAAACTTCAAAGCCTCAACAAATCACCCAACCCAGATGGAACCAGGGTCTGGGCCCCTCCATAAGCTAGCATCTCACCACATCTCTACCAGAGTATTAAAAACTTCAAAGCCTACCAAAATCACCCAACCCAGATGGAACCAGGGTCTGGGTCCCTCATTAAGCTAGCATCTCACCAAATCTCTACTAGAGTATTGAAAACTTTAAAGCCTCATAAAATCACCCAACCCAGATGGAACCAGGGCCTGGGTCCCTTCATAAGCTAGCATCTCACCACATCTCTACCAGAGCATTGAAAACTTCAAAGCCTCACAAAATCACCCAACCCAGATGGAACCAGGATCTGGGTGCCTTCATAAACTAGTATCTTGCTACTTCTCTACCAGAGCATTGAAATCTTTCAAGTACCGCAAAATCACCCAACTCTGATTGAACCAGGGTCTGGGTCCCCCATAAGCTAGCATCTCACTACACCTCTACCAGAGCATTGAAATCTTTCAGGTCTAAAAAGATCATTTAGCCCCGATCCAGACATCAAAGAGATGGATTTCTAAGAGCCCTAGGACCGAAAGTCTGGATACCCTAAACCTGACTTCAATGAAGAGCACAAATTCCTCTGTTTGAAGAAATGTCTGAAAACAACACTGTCTAAACACACTTCCAAATGAGGAAGTGCTAGCCTTACAAAGATATAGACCCGTCTCTGTTCTCATGTCACTCCTCAGCGTACCAGTCTGATCACTACTGCTTAATTTATGAAACCAACCTATGAAGCAAGCTATCCTGTAAGAGTTACAGGAGGAAAAGGGACCACGTGTCTATTACCACTACGACTGCTAGTTGATGAGGGACAAGGCCACACAATGCTTACGCATTGATGAAAGGAGGTCCAGGGACACTCCCACTCCCCCGGACTAGACTCTGCTAATCTCTACTGTCCGCATGAACTCCATAAGCTCCACCAACCTGTAGACTTCAGAGGTTTGTCTGATCACTTGTAACTAGAGGTTCTATCATCGCACCTCCTGATCACAGGACTAACTATGTTGAACCTGTGGCGAATTTACTCGACACTGAGCGCTCTGAAGTGGCCCAAAGTCGGCAAACTGTCACGATACAGTGCTTTCATTTGCTGTATTTTTATCCCAAAAAATACATACACTTTATAAGACACATTGATTCCACTTCATTGAGTTCCTTTTCTTCAACTTTTTTAAATGAAACAAGAAAAATAATGAATGGCATTTCACTCCTGATAAAGATCATTAAGTTATTTTTCCTGCTAGTAAAGAGCAATACTATTTCCTCATCCCTATCAGGTCTGCATTTAGCTCGAGTATGTGCACTTGTGCTACTACTACTACTTTCAGCAACACAGTGTAATAGCAATAGTACTACCATATTTATTGCAGCTATTCCTACTACTATGATTACTACCAATAATAGTACACCAAGTAGTACTACCACTAGCGATACTACTAATATAGCTAAGATTATTACTGGTACTACTACCCCAGGTCTTACTATGCTTACTCCTACTATTAGTATTACAACCACCGCTACTGGCAATAGTAATATTACTAAACACACTTCTACTATTTTTCTAGTACTTTTACCAGTACTCCAGGTCGTACTACTATTACTGCTACTACTACCTCTAGATTCGGCAATAGTAATATTACTAAACACACTTCTACTATTTTTCTAGTACTTTTACCAGTACTCCAGGTCGTACTACTATTACTGCTACTACTACCTCTAGATTAGGCAATAGTAATATTACTAAACACACTTCTACTATTTTTCTAGTACTTTTACCAGTACTCCAGGTCATACTACTATTACTACTACTACTACTACCTCTAGATTCGGCTATAGTAATATTACTAAACACACTTCTACTATTTTTTCTAGTACTTTTACCAGTACTCCAGGTCGTACTACTATTACTGCTACTACTACCTCTAGATTCGGCAATAGTAATATTACTAAACACACTTCTACTATTTTTCTAGTACTTTTACCAGTACTCCAGGTCGTACTACTATTACTGCTACTACTACCTCTAGATTCGGCAATAGTAATATTACTAAACACACTTCTACTATTTTTCTAGTACTTTTACCAGTACTCCAGGTCATACTACTATTACTACTACTACTACTACCTCTAGATTAGGCAATAGTAATATTACTAAACACACTTCTACTATTTTTCTAGTACTTTTACCAGTACTCCAGGTCGTACTACTATTACTGCTACTACTACCTCTAGATTCGGCTATAGTAATATTACTAAACACACTTCTACTATTTTTTCTAGTACTTTTACCAGTACTCCAGGTCATACTACTATTACTACTACTACTACTACCTCTAGATTCGGCTATAGTAATATTACTAAACACACTTCTACTATTTTTTCTAGTACTTTTACCAGTACTCCAGGTCATACTACTATTACTACTACTACTACTACCTCTAGATTCGGCTATAGTAATATTACTAAACACACTTCTACTATTTTTTCTAGTACTTTTACCAGTACTCCAGGTCATACTACTATTACTGCTACTACTACCTCTAGATTAGGCAATAGTAATATTACTAAACACACTTCTACTATTTTTTCTAGTACTTTTACCAGTACTCCGGGTCGTACTACTATTACTACTACTACTACCTCGAGATTCTGCAATAGTAATATTACTAAACACACTTCTACTATTTTTTCTAGTACTTTTACCAGTACTCCAGGTCATACTACTATTACTACTACTACTACTACCTCTAGATTAGGCAATAGTAATATTACTAAACACACTTCTACTATTTTTTCTAGTACTTTTACCAGTACTCCAGGTCGTACTACTATTACTACTACTACTACCTCTAGATTCGGCAATAGAAACAAATTACTATGCACACTTCTACTGTCATTTCTACTACCGGTGCCACTAAAACTGGACCATCTGCTAGAAGGGCCAATACTGTTTCAAGAATGTCTACTGCTATAAGCCTTGCTTAAACTGTTGTAAGATTGATAAATGCATTACTACTAGTCCTGTGTCTATTGATATAACCACTCCTGATACGTATTACAGCTGGTGGTGCATCTACCACTGTCACGCTACTAATTTTATTACTACTATTAGGAAGATGCTTTTCAACAGAGGCACACTTAGTAGCCAACTCATAATTTATCTTGTCATCTTTCTGAAAACTTTTTTACAATGGCTATGAAAAAGTAACTCCAGAAATCACTGGATTACTCTATTGATTACTCTAAAATATTAACTCAAGGTAAAGTGCAATAAGTGAACTTGAAATTAATGAGACTACCTAATACCAAGACACTACTTCCTGACTCGAGACGTATACAGGAAGAAAAGGGTAGGAACTGGACACTTCCAAGGTGAGCGGCATGTGGCCACCATGGTGGGAGGCAGACTGCTGCTGCCTTGTTATAGGTTAGCCAGACTCTCAAAGAAGGGGAACAACTGTGTGAAAGGAAATCCGACTAAACGACACTGGATGGCTAAGAAGGTGTAGTCCTTCCCTGTACTTCATTCACTACCACTGGGGGCTCGATTCAATCCATCTGACCTCTTCTCTGCCGAGCATGCTGACCAGGTGTTTATGTTCTTGTGAGAAAGCTCGGGGCAGGGTTTTGGACTCAACTAATATGTAATGAGGGTGGAGTGTACATCGGTGTCCTGCATGACACTGGGGACATTCACATCCCTATCTTGCTTTCTCCACGAAGTGGACATCTTTGTGGTGCCAACATGTTCTGGCTAAGTTCTGAACGAGCCCCTCGGGATATGTTTGAAGCACTGGCAAAGGCACTTGGCTGTTTCTGGGGCAAAGCCTTCTTTCTTTCTTTCTCTTGCCATCTTTCATTCCTGCCTTCTTTCTTTCCTTCTCTCTTTCTTTCTTTCCTTCTTTCTTTCCTTCTCGTTTCTTCTCTCTTTCCATCTTTCTTTCCTTTGCTCTTTCTTTGCTTATTTCCTTCCATTCCTTCTCTCTTTCTTTCTTCTTTTTCTTACTCTTTTCTTCCTTCCTTTCTTTCTTCTTTTTCTTACTCTTTTCTTTCTTTCTTTTTTTCTTTCTTTCTTCCAGCCAATGCCAGACTGATTCACTTTGTAAGTAGCTCCCTTCAGTGCCAAGGAGTATTATGGTAATGCATGTTTTTTTTGGAGACCCCAAAACGTTTTTTTGCCTGTAGCAATTTCTTTTTTTTAGATTGAAGACGGCCCGGCATATTCCCAAACAATAAAGTTTTGCAAAAGCCATTGCAAAACAAAACAGCAATTGCCAGAAGGCTGGTGCCAATGCCAGACCTATTTGCTTTGCTACTGCATGTTTTTAGGTCCGGGGATAGCCAATATCTTTTGATTTTACTATGGTTCTAAGCAGTCGCGGCTCGCATCACTTGCAGGTGGGGGGGTCACGCGGGGGGAGGCTTACATTTTTTTTTTTTTTTTAAACTTTCCTTGCCGGGTTCCGCGCCGCCTCCGCTGCTGGGCCGGGTCCCGCGTTTGGCGTTTTCCTTCTGCTGAACAGGAACAGGCATCCTCCCTCCTCCTCCCTAAGCCAATCACAACGCTGCAATGGCAGCGTTGTGATTGGTGCGAACGGCGCCCAGCCGGGCGCCTGTAGGGAGGCCATTTTCTCTATGTAGGCTGCATGCAGCCTATATAGAGAAAATGTAGAGTGCGCATGACTGGTTTGGTCGGCCCCAGAGGGCCGACCAAACAGTCAGGGCCCACAACAGTGGGCAAGCCACTCCTCCTCAACCCGCCCACCCGCCCGTCCCCAACCAGGATACCCTTCCTTCTGCTTTTCGCAGCGCGAGAAGCAGAAACGTAAAATGGTATTTAAAATACCATTTTATGTTTCTGCTTCTCGCACTTCGCGAAAGCAGTAAGGCGACGCTCCTCCGCCCTAATGGAGGAGCCGCCTTTGGTAAGCTTAAATGTATAATATACTTACTGGGGTTTACAGCCAAACCTCTCCATCCATTGGTCTATTATTGTGTCAGTCCTATGTGTCTTCTGCCTATGACAGCATACAGCATGGGGCAGTCGGTCAGCCCACTTCAGCCGCTAGCTCCCTTGACTTTGAGTGTAATGGCATTTTATTCTTGCACATGTGTACATCTGCCTAGAAAGTATTCCACTTCACTGCCATGACTGAAAGGCCAAACTTGGCTTTCATTTCTTTTTTTTGTTTTTGTAATCTATGTTTGTGATGGGCCGCTTTTTACTTACTTATGTTTGCAATCATATGCCTATCACCTTTAGAGACGCCATTTTCACTTTTTATTACTTTCACACTTCTAACGCCCATTGCATAAGTTTGCAAAAATAAAATAAATTATAAAAACTTTGCAGGTCTGCCAAAGTCAGAACTGTTTGGCTTTGCCAACGCTTGTCCTACACTTCAGCTTTCTGATATTATCTACCCATACACCAGGGAGGGACTCCGAGGGTTTGGGGAAATTGAGAAAAAGCATCGACTAAGTGAAAACCGCATTCCATCAGACAAGCCTGCCGTGTTATTGTATACGGGAGGGGGAGGCTGGCTTTCAACCACAGCACGAGACATTCTCGACTGCCTCCACCGGCCCCGCCCCTTCTCCCCCCCCCCCCACGCTTTAGAATCTGCTGAATAAGCAAGCAGTGTGTCTGGGCTGCAGCAGTGCCTGGAGGCACCTGGGACTTAGAGGTGAAAGGGTTACGGTTGGACCTAATGAAACCCAGCTGCAAGAAAAAAATGGAACTGTCTTTTTAAACTAAACATTAACATGTTAAATTCTAAGCCGGTAACGTCTTCCACCTGCAACCCCTCTGATTACCAATAAATCAACAACAAAAAAATCTGAAGGCAGTCTGACCAAGGGCAGTGGCAAAGTTTCAAAACAAATAAAATCTCTGGAAAATATTAAAAGGATGCTTGATTTTTTTCGTATGCACATCGAGCATAGGGCACGTTAATGAGGTCGGGAATTATGTTTAAAGCAATGTAAAAAAAAGAAATAAAAACACAAGGAAATGGATTTTTAATGCAGTCGTTTGCTGAGTGTGCTGTACTCTGGGAGCTGGGGTTAGAACAGTTTAAACATCCTTGTGCGAGACAGAAGGGCAGTGTTCATTGGTGGACAGAGAAAAGGCAGCATCAGTCACTCTGCTGTGCACTGATTCTAGGTCAAATATTTGCCACTGCATGAAACTGGAGCCGGCAGTCCTACTGCTTGGCAACCAAGCAGCTTCCTTTCGTGGCATCCACTGCTTCGCTTCTTACAATAATACACTCCTCACAAGCTTGTCTTGCACTTTTCAGGGTATGTGTGAGCAAAGTGAGGAAGGGGGTGTTAAAACACAAGACCATCTGAACTTAGGGGTCATCACAGTAAGTGTATGCTACTTGAAGCCCAGCACATGCAGCAGACTATAGCACCGCCTCAAGAGGGCACCATAGTCCAACAAATAGTGTAAAAAGTATTTGCTGCTATAAGAAAGGGAGCACCCTAATGGGGGAATGTAATTTTACCTGGGGCTCTGACCGCCATTTTATTAGCCTCTGCATATTTTTGATTCCTTGTTGGCAATCTTAATGACTCACAGCACTATCCATTCTCCTCCTCACCAAAAATAGTTGTCTCTACACCACGAGGAAAGCATTGCAATGTGCATCTAACCAAGGACCCTAGTGAAAAAAAGGTCGTTTTTGAACTTTGAGGACCCTCCACTTATTTTACGAATCATAAAAGGGCCTTGATCTGACCGTCATATTTTCTGTGTTGATGACCTTCATAGCATAGCATGCCTGAATTCTATAGGGTAGGTAGGCATAATAAAAGTGACTGGCAGTCAACTGGATGATTACTAAACCATCAGTGACTACTAGCATCATTCCAAGCACCCGCAAACCTATCTGTTACTTTCTGCTGAAGACAGGCAAGAACCCAGTCTCGCATGTCCAGAGATGCAAGCTCTGTCTGCGTCCATACTGGTGAAAACACTTGTCTATGTATGAGTAATTCAAAAACAGTATGTACCGAATCTGCCACCAGTGGTTAATTAGTAAAAGAATAAGTGCCAGGGCCCTCGTCAGGAGGACACCGCAGCTTGCACCATCCATTGCCCCTGCCAGGACTGCCAATGACAGTACCAACACAACTACTAACCATCACACTCTTACAAGTGGGATAATTCAGACTATTCAAGGCCACAAAAGCTATAAGCATGGCTTGGGTGGCAGGTATTAGTCATTTTTAATGTATATTTAATTATTAAACAACTGTTGTTGTGCTCATACCTGAATTAGGCAGACAGCGCCACCATGTGGCAGACTGTCATAAGCACTGGTGCTAACAATTAAGTGCTGGTGCCGAGCACCGGAAACCACTGGCTCGAATTAAGCCACCACAAAGCAGCAAGAGACACTAGCACTCACTTGCTGGCCAGGAGCTCTCCCCCTTGTCTGTTTGATTTGTAAACAATTTCCGTATCTGCTATTTGACCTTTCCTTCTCCCTCTGTAGACTAGGCTGGGAGTGTGCACCTATGAGACCCCTACCCCCTCCTATTATAGGAGACATGCTTCTTGCTGCAGAGAAGTGAATATGCATAGCATACAGGAAAACACTTTTTAATTTTTAATTTACAGTGACACATCTATTGCAGCTTTATCCACTCACTTATCAATCCAGGAACTCACCCACCCACTAATCCGTCCATGCACTCATCTACTCACACATTCATTCATCCATGCTCATACTCATCAACTCACTCACCTGTTCATCTAACCATGTACTCAGCCATTCATCCATCCATGAACTCATTTCCCCATTCATGCAGCCAAACATCTATTCACCCATTTATCCAGTCAGAACTTTATGCACACATGCATACACAGATGAACATCTATCCCAAATTGCTCATAGAAACTGGGCTCTATGGTCGCAAGGGCAGTAGGTAAGATTGTAAAGTAAATTGACTGCACTCCAAACAGCCTAGAATCTATACTGTTCGGAGTGCAGTTAATTACCTTTTCTGTTATAAGAGCTACTTATGTTCAATGAAAGTCACACCGAGCTACTAATATAAGTGATGTTATGGTGGCCACCCCATCCAAGTGTGTCAGCAGTGATTACATCAGTGCATCCGGTAGGGTTGCTAGCAGTAAAGTAAAAAAAAGTTAAAAAAAAAATAAAAAATTATCAACTTGGAATGCCTCTATATTGGTAATACATAACAACCATAGCTGCAATCCGACTGGCACCCCAGGGCAATAGTATGACTAATAAGTATCTCTAAGGCCACGTGATTTACTACTCAAATATTAGCTTTAAATATATTTTCCAAATTCAACCTTTTTTTCCAAGCATCTGCCTACGAGTTCTGAAAGTACGTAATTTTTTTTTCTCAAATACGTGCTTTATAATTTTGCTATACATATATTAATTTAGCCTATCAAAAGCGTCTATATGAGTAGACTGGGCTGAACACAGGAGAGCTACTTCCAGGGAGCTGGAGAGCTACAAGCAGCTCGAGAGCTACTCGTTGGAGCCGCCTGGTCTAGATAAACCTAGCTTGGCACATTGAGGGGCAGAAGTTCTGAAAGATGGAGAAAGGAACGGAAAGAATAGTGCCTCCTATGGAGTTTGTACAAGGTTACAGCTTGCATGTGGACATAGGATTGTGGCGCCACCTACAGAACACACAAGGTAATCATCTTAATTAATTGTAATAGTTTCTTTTCTGAATGCAGCATCTGCTGCTCTTCTGAGAGCCTCGGTATTACATGATGCCCTTGATGTACAGAGGGCTTGTGCTTGACGTGTGTGCTATAGTGTAGTTGTCCTGCCAAAACTTTGGCATCCATCGCTGAGTTACTGAACCCAGCCGTTAACAGTGTCCTGAACTTATCCTTGTCTGAGGGTTTGATGCCGGACAGTTGGAAACACGGAAAGATCCTCCCGCTCCTAAAAAAACCCTCAGCTGATCCCTCGGTAGCCAGCAATTACAGACCGATATCACTGCTGCCTTACTTCTCCAAGGCTTTGGAGAAGTATGTCAATGCTGTCATCACTGACTTCGTAGAGGCTACCCATGTCTTAAATCCAAGCCAGTCAGGGTTTAGAACCAACTTCAGTTCGGAGACAGCCCTACTGGAAGTCTCTGAGACGATCAAAACTACTCTTGATAGAGGAGGTAAAGCTGTGCTGATACTATTGGACCTATCGGCGGCTTTCGATACCGTGCCCCACGATCTACTTCTGCGCAGACATCAGGACTGCGGCATTGGGGGCACGGTTCTTAGGTGGTTCTCCTCCTTCTTGGAAAGCCGCCAGCAAACAGTTTGGTCCCCCCTTTTTCGGGCCTCATTCCTCAGTTGAATGTAGGAGTGCCACAGGGCTCTGGGTTAAGTCCAACCCTGTTTAATATTTATATGGCCCCCCTGGCACCCATAGCAGAACAGCATGGAGCAAAAGTTATATCTTACGCCGACGACACTCAGTTGTTGTTTACCTGCGAAAAAGATGAGGCGTTAAGAGGTAACGAAATTAGCACGTGTTTGGCTAAGGTGTTTGCCTGGTTCAAACACAATCAACTGCTATGCAATTCAGATAAGTCTGAAATGATCTTCTTTGGACACACTCCTGGTGATGAATGGCGCCAATGGTGGCCCCAGAATCTGTCCCCCTGTCAGCCCAGTTACCACCGTAAAAGCCTCGGGGTGAAACTAGACGCGGATATGTCCATGAAGTCCCAGGTCCAATCCGTGGCCGGCACCTGTTTTGGGCTGTTAAAAATGATTAGGAATTTCCTCCCTTTGCTTCCTATCTTGCATAGGAAAACAGTGGTCCAAGCCTTGATTACGTCAAGGTTGGACTACGTCAATGTGCTATACCTGGGCCTCCCTGAATACCTACTTGGCCGCCTACAGGTGGTACAAAACGCGGCGGCTAGGGCCGTACTTAGGGTCGGATCTAGGACACACATGACCCCCTGCCTAAAGTCCCTGCACTGGCTCTCAGTGAAAAAAAGGGTTAATTTTAAAGCCCCGGTGCTAGCCTTTAAGGCTTTCCACAACATTGGAGCTCCCTATATCAGGAATAAAATTCAGCCCTATGCTCCATCCAGAACTTTGTGGTCTTCGACACAGCACCTGACGATCGTGCCAAAGTTCTTTCGGTCACGTAAGGGGGGGCCGCTCCTTTCAGGTAGCAGCTGCGAAGCTATGAAACAGCCTGCCTCCTTCCCTGAGACAGGTGCAGGATCTCCTTGGTTTTAGGCGATTTCTGAAAACCTGGCTCTTCCAACAGTAAGGAGTCGCCTGCTGTTTCTGTGTACACTGTTCTGTCAAGGGTTTGAGTCAGCGCGGGACACTCCCTGGAGTAGCCGCGCGCTCTACAAATACCTCATAACATAACATAACAGGTGGTGTTAAAGGAATCTGGTTTGTCCGCCACTTTCATTCAATATAGACCTTTTGTCTTCTTGGCATCAAGCCCTTTTAAGGGACTTCTTTACTTCTATCTAAGTGTTCTGAGTTGAAGTGTGCCAGAACACAGAGCCGTACCTTCCTGTGTCAGGGGAGGTAAGGTGGCCTAGGTGACAGGCGTGGAGCTGCCACCTCACAAGATAGCACTGTGTCTTCTGAGCCACACGATAAGTTTTTATCCCTGAGCAAACAGGAGTTTGTGCACAGATCTGAATTCCAAGTTGTGTGATGATTATTGCACCCCCTGCTGTTTGTGACATTTAACTGAGGTTGACAGTGGGAGGCAATGGGGCGGTAAAAAGGCAAACATGAGGATTTCAGTTCCATAAATACCAAATATGGATGGCATGCCTCAGTGCTTAATTTGAGCCGGTGTTTTACGGTGCTCGGCACTGGCACTTAACTGCCAACACTGGTACTTATGACAGTCTGCCACATGGTGGCACTGTTTGTCTAATTTGGAGATTAGCACAACAGTTGTTTATCAATTCAATATGCATTAAAAATGACTGATACCTACTGCCCAAGACATTCTTATAGCTATGGGGGCCTGGATAGTCTCAGTTGTCACACTTGTAGGTGTGTGATGGCAGTAGTTGTGTTTGTACTGTTATTGGCTGCGCTGGCAAGGGCAATGGGTGGTGCAAGCTGCAGTGACCTCTTGACGAGGGCCCCAGCACTTATTTTTTTACAAATTAAGTACTGGTATGCCTCTTTCCAGGACCAAACCTCAGAATAGGAGTTACTTACCACACCAGTAAATGCTACGCCACAGATGTTGGTGTTTACCGGGTGGGGTACACACCACTCCCTTGTCCAACCAGCTCAGGAATCAGCATTGTTCACACCAGCACACAGCAAGTTTACAGTCTCATGTGCTGGAGTAAGAGTTGACCTACAAACTCTTTTATGGAAGATGTTTTGGACTCATGCGAGGAGACTCAATCCAAGTCTTGTTTTATCAGAACATGCCAGACCCAAATGTCCTTGTTTGTGTTGATAAGTTAGGCTTGTGCTCATGCTTGCTACATTTCCTGTTGCCTCTCCAATGCCCCAGCCACCTCTTCAGAGGTGCCTTTCTACACCCCCTTCCCTTCTTACATCCCTCTCACACCTGCCTCCTTTGTGTACACACCTTTCTCTCTTCCAATCTCATAGCATCAGAAGGTGGACTTTTCCTGAAGTGGACATTACAGGTTAAACGTGCATGTCCTTGATCGCAATGGTCATTCCTGTCCCTTATTGAGACAGAAGTTTTTTGTGAGCTCTTTCAGCTCTACCTGTCCAGTATAATTCCGAAGAGACTTGCCATCATCATGGCCAAATATGTATCTGATGGAGGCCCCACGCTGGGCTGGAGCAGGACCCTCTCTGGAACTCGATGCCATCTTGACTGACCATGTGGATTCCTTGTTGACAAGATGGGCACCTCCCTCGGTTGCATCACCTCAGCTGATAAGAAAGTTCGCATGAGGATGTCTCGCCCAGGCCTTCTGGCTTGTTTCAGGACTAGAAGGCCATTGATCAGCTTAATCATCATGATCCTAAACCTTGCTGTGGCCTAGGCTACTATTTTCTTCTATCTCTAGCTTCTGTGGCATTGCACTTATCTTTACTAGTTTTACCTCTGTGCTTACAGGTTCTCCTGGCTCATGCCTCTTGGCTGAAGTTAGGACATCCTGAATCTGGTACTTCGAGAAAAACCCACATTTCTGGTCAGGAAATGTAATATTATTAGTATTGTGCGACTGTCTGGGCAGAGGGTAGCTGGGTACCCTCTGGTTTGTCTTCTTGATCCATCTCTTCTGTTGTCTTCCTCTCTTTGAAAATATCCTGGTCAGGATCAAAGAATTAGTCTGTTCGATGAAGCAGCTTCCTGGTTGTCAACATGGATGTCAATTAGGAATGGCCATGGGTAGCAGCTGCCAATATGGGCTTGTTCATCAGTGCCACTGGCACCGTCCTTGCTTCCCCTGGTACGAATGGATTGGCAGGAGTGAGGAAGAAGCAGGATTCTAAGACCTACATAACAAGTTTTTCTGAATCTCAGGTTGAGGTGCCAACTGGCCCCATCAGAGGGTCAAATATTCATGGAACTCCATGAATCCACAAATGTTCCCCAATCTCAGGAAAATGTGGGGAATTACTATGACAATCAGACCCAGAATGATCGATTCCTCAAGTAATGCCTCATTTCTCCATGGATTTTGAAGGTTCAATTTCGAGTACATGTTAAATAAGCACATCAGAGTTACTCGGTGCCCCACTGTTGTTACCTTCAGAAAGCAAAATCAACACTCCTGCATCCGGGACACTTGTAATGAGGCCCGAAGAGCCATGCTTCCTGGCTCTAGTTTCCACTCCTTGTCCTTTCAGGGGCCCCTCAACAGCAATAAAGAGCCTGTTGAGAGTCCAATTGTGGGACAAGGGTTCAAACCTGTAATCTTCCACTCTCCCTGTGATTTTGGCGAATTGCCCCCCTTGTCATAAAAGAAGATATGTTGAGTGCGTGTTTTATTCTGGGCGATCACCCTCAAGAGTCACTCTTTCAAGTTTAAATGCTATCCTGTTCCTGGTGGATTATTTATGGCATCAGCCCCACATTCCTAGGATGCTAAACTTTTGAAGGGGTGCTTTCTTTGTGGCCGCTAGGTTGTTTCAGCTGTCAACACATTATCCGCAGGGTCCAGAGGTTTTAAGGGTTGTGGGCACAAAGTTCAGGGTTCTTGAGTAGTAAAACAGGGCTGCGTCACAATATTCTTTCAAACATCAGGATGGGTCCATGATATAACATCTCGTTGAAACAATCTATTTTTCTTTCAATATTTGGTTTCTCCAATTCAGTGGGTACCCAAGACTGTCCGTCAGCCTAAGATGTGCTTGATAGAAGTGTCTGATTACAGAGTGGCTGATGCCACTTGCGCAGGGATGGCTCTTTGTGGCTTCGCTATTGGTGGATAGCGTTGGTCACTTCTTAGTACGTCATTGTAAGGTGGGTGATGAGGAAGATGGACGAGGTGATAATGCCCAATTACTTACTGGTGATCTTCATTACAAGGTCAGCGTTATCAGAGTCCGTGGATTCCCTCAATTCCCCAGGCCTTGATTGGCTCCCACCACATAGTGCATTTTAGAGGTTTGTATGCAGTGGCGGCCGGCATGGTTCACGAGTGGTGAGGGGGTGCAGGCACGCGGCGGGGGGTCCCGAAGGGGGTGTTCTGGGGGAGGGGGAGGCTGTAATGCAGCATGAATAGAGAACGAGGAAAGTGTGCATGACTGGTTTGGGCGGCCGAGAGTGCCGACCAAACAGTCATTGCGCACTTAGGAGTGGGCGAACCACACTTTCCCTCCCCTGCTCTGACGGCAGAGCAGCCCCGCCCACCCATCCGCCCGCAAAGCAACAGGAAACATAAAATGATAATAACTCAAAGTTATTATCATTTTATGTTTCCTTTGCAGTGCACTGCTTAAAAGCGGTGAGCCGACGCTCCTCCGCCATAGGGGCAGGGCCGGACTGGCCGTAGCGGGCACCGGGCGTTTTCCCGGTGTGCCGCCAGGGCGGGGGCCGGTTTTGGGCCCCTGGGGGGCCGTTTTTGCTATAGGGACGTTTTTGCAGCATAGCTGCAATATCGGCCCCTGTAACAAAATCGGCCGAAACCGGCCGAGCACTTTGCCAGGGCTGGTTTTGGTTCCCAGTCCGGCCCTGCATAGGGAAGGAGCCGCCCCAGTGTATGGGATCTAGCAGGGGAAAAGGAAAGTTAAAAAAATTACACATAAACCAAAAAATTTGGGAAAGGGGTTTTCTTTTGCAAGAGGCAGCGTCAGTCGCCTTTCTCCAGGGTGCGGTTTCACTTCAATATGCAATGACGTGGCAAGAAGTCCTGGATACGGAGTCATGAAAATCACCAATTAGTAATCGGGCCATGTTCTTTCCTCTATCCTGATTAGTGTAATCAGGGACTTGCGCTGTGAGCCTCCTTGGCTAGGCCCTAGCACGTAGCCCTGGAAACCTTGCCACTCAGCGGTTACTCGAGCCCATTCATAAAACCCCTTCCCTTCGCTCGCTGCAGAATATGTCGCCCTTGTCAGCATTTCCGGCGCTTTCTTGGAAAACGGGACCATATGCTCAGCTGAGGAAATTCCCTGAGTCAAGAGAATGGATTTTCGTTCAGTGTCATTCACCCACGTGGCTCTGTGCCCCTCTCGGCTTGCAGTGTGACTCAGGGACTCAACCGCGGGGGAGGGGGGGCTTCACACTGCAGCCAGCTCAGCACTGCCTGGGAAAGTCAGGAGCCGCAGAGGTGAGCCCTCAAAGGTCACGGGCCTAGGGATCGGTGTTACTTCTTAGCTTCAGTACTACAGCATTTCTGGCATAGGTTGTGGCATTTCCTGGTGGATTCTCCAGTTGACCAGTTACAAAGGATTTCAGCTGGTTTTTGGATGTGGCACAAGCATGTTTAGACTTTGTAAGTCAGAAGGTAAGCAAAACTGCTTAAAAAAAAGACATACTCGCACCGATAGCATTAGACATCAACATCGAGTTCCAAAATGCGACAAGAATTAACTCGAATTTTATTAGCAATAATGACACCTTGTTTTCACACAGCGATTCTTTCCACACTTCTTCAGTTTCCAAGCACATGTGTTACTATTACACAACTTAATGCTACTCTGAGTTTAATGAACCAGTTGGACATGCTTGGAGTCTAAGTTGTGACCTTAAGATCTCTGGAGACACCTGGGGCCAGCATATATATATACACACACACACACACGCACACGCACACGCATACGCACGTACACACACACACACACACACACCCTCAGGAAGCCATTTTGCGCTTTTGGCAATCCAATCCATGTAGAAGATAAGAAACACATGCTGACAACTGGAAACAGAGAATCACGCTGTAACTGAACGAGTCAACTGAACTACCCACCATCATTGACAACCATTAGGAGAGTAACTAATTTCCAATAGAGACACAAGAGGAGGGCATAGCTTAGCTGCCTTCTAGAATATCCAGCCAGGCAAAGTCTGTAATAGAACTGAAGAAGGTGTACAGAGATTTGTAACCACAATGGGAGAGCGAAAACAAAGAAGACTGAGCATCTCATGATGTGCTCCCCAGTTATCCAGATTCAGATGCAAAAAGGAGTTTGTACCCTAATCGCGATTACAGGTCGTGAAAATTTCCCACACTCTTAAGTTTTATCCCCATGCAAATCCCCCAAGGAAAACTTATTGGAATTTTAATGGAAAATGAGGTTAGAAAGAAGCACACCCTGCAGTAAATGGACACATAAAGTGTGATGCTACAAGGTATTCCAACCCCCTCAACTTGTAGTGGATCTCTGGAAGATAAAGAGACACCTTAGGGAACTTGTCATTAAGAATGGTAAACATGCCTGTAATTGTGAACGGATATACATTAGCAGTGCCTCTGTAAACCAGTTATCTGTACTTTGATATACTGGGAATTCCTTGAAACGAAAGACAAGCAAAGATAAGTATCTTCCAAATATATGCGCAGTTGCTCTTCTGCCTATGTTTTGAATAACTACCTCAATCAAGCTTCATCACTATACCCTCTTTTGTGGAAGAAGAGTTTTTAAATGCAAAATAAGGCAACCATTAAGATCCATACACTACAACAGGTTGAAAAGAGTTCATTCAGACACTCAGGGTGTCACTGCATGAGGCACATGGGTATCACCAAGCTCAACACAACACTAAAGATAGCAAATACCAATCACAACCTCAAAATCACAAAGTTGGCAGAACAATGCACAAACACCCACCACACCTCATTGGCACCATATAATTGGGCCTCTGCAAGCTCACAACAGTGCCCCCCAATTTACCATGGCACAATAAGGCATAAAACACTATACCAATATGCGCCTAACATCATGACAGTTATTATTGTAAAGGAGATACAATGGGTCATAATAAGGTGCCATGCTCACAATTACCTTAGACACATACTGCAATCCTGGCACATACCAGTCTTCCCAGATGGCATGTACCAGAATTGGTAACTATCTATCTATCTATCTATCTATCTATCTATCTATCTATCTATCTATCTATCTATCTATCTATCTAGCTACACATATATACACACACACATATATTTTTTTTATTGGGCTCTATTTTATGTCTCTCCAATATTTTCTATGGGAGGATGTTGCGGTATAGGTGGTTGTCCATATGTTGTGCTGCTGGACTTACAACTGCTCCTTTTTGACTGTAGTAACTTTTCACACATAAATTTAGCTCCATACCCTGTTTCACGGGGTGCAGGCAGGTAAAGCTACACTTTTTAGTAACTTTACACTTGTAAATGGTGAATAGCCCAAAGTAGCAAAGTTACTTGAAAGTGTTAGAGTAAACACATATGTGGATTTACTCACATGTAAGTTTACCTTCGTGAACAGGCCCCAAAGAATTTTAGTCAAATGGGGAGGGCTGGATGATGTTTGGGATCTTCTGGCTAAAGTCAGCAACTTACTCCCTCGACCACATCTACTTCTCACATAAAAAGTAAGTTGCATGCTCACAGAAACTTAAATAGCTGCAAATGAATCAAAGCTCTTCCTTTTCTGGAGTTCAGATACAACACAGATGGGATGTGACGGGCTTACCCAGGCATTGGGGTTCTCTGCATGGAGGGGTTCTGACCCTCTGACGCATGGGGACCAGTTGACCTTTCTTCCCCTTCATTGCTTGTCTTTCCGCTGATGGGACCACTATTTGTTCCCATGTAGGCATCTATACACCTAGAGGTGGGCTCCCATACCATTTCACAACGTCCAACAGCCCCCAGACAGTAATGAATGCTGGCACACAAATGTAAATCGCTATTTTTGTGTATAATGTTTACCACTGTAGTTTATCGTTAAGAACCAATCCCAATATTCTCAGGTAAGAGTCCATGAGGTGAGGACATGTAAGAGAAGTGCCCAGGATCAAGCATTGGTGTAAAGATAGGGATATTTGCAATTATAATTCAGTTTTCTAGATTCCAAAGTTGTCTACATCACCCGAAGCTGCACTTCCAGATCTGGCTCCAAGCCAGTGATTAGAGGGTAAAGGGCTCCTTAGACCTGTTCATGCATCGAGCGAAAGTTGAATAAAGGACCATACAATAGTCCAGCAGAGGAGGCACATACTGCTTTAATTCATATTTAATACTACACACCAGTGGTGGCTGGTAATCTTTGGAAGTAGTGGAATCTAAATACCAACACCGCATTGCAACCTACAAGCAAGGGGAGCTTCCTCCAAGCGGGTTTAGCACTACTTTCACATCCATGTGCCAAAAAGTTATAGGTTCTTGACAGCACTCAGAAAACTCCACTGTTTTTATAGTTGACAAGCATAGCTGGCCTTCATCGCGGTTGTTAGCAATTCGCCTAGCAATAAATTACCACCAAATACGGGCGCAAGGATTTTACCATGGGGATGCAGCATAATGCCTTGGTTGCTTGAAACATGCCAAAAATTCGCAACATTTTGCCAAGGCCAGCCCACAGACTTATATTTTGTCTAAGAGTTTGCCATCTCAGCATCATATCCACCTCAAGTTAGTCATACCTCGTCATACCTCGTCCTACATAAACTGTACATCTTTGACACAACTCCTACCACCATCATGCACACGACACAGTTCCAAGCCATGTAGATGTCTAAATGTTTGCCACCTCAACAGCATATCCATATCCTTTTATTAATCTACATATCAATCAAATCAAAGTCACATAATTGGCAAAGAAGCTTCCAACCTTAAAAAGCGCCCCATGTTGAGTAACTGAAAACTATACACTATGCAGAACAAAGCTAACAACAAAATGTTATAGCAACACAACAGGATCTAGCTACTCACTATCCAATATATTCTGTTACTAAACAACATATTTGCCTATGCTAACCTTGCCTACCATTATTCAATATGACAAACCTATGTAGCCTGTGCCCGGAACTTAGGGATAATTATTGACAAAGATCTTGTTATGGAGACACATGTTAACAACACATGTGCAATAGGGTTTTGTTGCTTCATGTAATAACATAGATTTTAGCTTTCATTCGTCAATCCTTTATAAAGGACTTGGTTCAAGTCTTCATCATCTCATGCTTGGACTACTGCAACTCTTCTTGGCGCCCCAAAATAGCCTTTATAGAACCTTCAACTACTATAGAATGCAGCAGCAATACTGATTTTGGTGCTAAAAAGAGATACCCCAGTCTAGATTTACAGAGATAAAAAAACATTAGCTTCCAATAAATAAAAGATGTCTATTTAAAGCCCTGTGTCTCTTCCACAAAACTATTTACAATTAAAACCCAAACATCTACATGATATTGAAGGAGCTGGGTTCCACGTTCAAGACTTACTCTGGAACCCCTGGCCGATGTCTCTTTTTGTCTGCTTGAAAGTGTGGAAGGGAGAGAAATATCATTAGCCAATTATGCATTACAGTTCCAATGAACCATGACTCCGAAGAATCACAGACTCTCGATCCAAAGTTTAGTTTGTTTATTATAAAGCCAAGAACAATTGGACATACAAACACCTCAAGACGAGGGTGTAGAAATACATCGGAACTAATACAAAGCCAAACCTACGGGTGAAGTTAAGGCGGTGCAGCATACGAAGGATAACTAGTTCGAGAATCAGAACACAGAAGATTACAGCTCCAATGTCAATAGCTCCCTTCATTGGAGGTTTGTAGGTAAAAAGCATTACTCTGTCCCTACACTATCGCTAACGTGACATCCCTACTTAGCATTCCCCAAGGCAACGTCTGAAAAGGTGTCAGCTCGTGAAGGCTCCCTAAGAAGACAATTCACATTGAATGGGTCAAGTAGCATAAAGTTACAGAGCTCTTTCTAAGATGCTCTCTCTTCCCAAGGCAAGTCATAATTCCCCGGACTCTGTCCCTAACTGCAATAGAAAAATTGATTCAGAAGGTCCCATAAGGCTGTGCAGCATCATCCCATCTACGCAAGACACCTCCTCGTAGGTAACTTACCATGCGGCAGCGATGCTCCCAGGCGTTGGCTCGATGAGCTTGATTCCCAGGCTCTCTCCGGTTAGAAAGAACACCATCCCACATTATCAGCATCGCCATTCACTGTATCTTCTCCTCCCTCAGCCTAACTTCTAAAACAAAGACATTATTCTAACTAGCAAAGATGCATTTCTCCACCTGCAACGGAAAACGTGATACAGAGCAAGTTCTGCATACACATGAATTCTACTAGCAAACCTAACTTGAGAGCGGCAGGGAAAAATACACATTAGGCCTACAGGATTCGGCCAACATAAGAAACAGCATGTAATTTCATAAAGCACACATATACATGACCGTTATTACTAAGCACATTTAAATCAATACGTTTACATGAGCTTATGAATTATAATGTTCATTAGTCACATGTACTATTTTTCACATTAAGGTTTTCATCTAAGCATACCCAAGTGCAATATGGATTTCTCCACGTTATACGAAAATATGACTATCACTTCACCTTGCATGTTATTACAATACACACAATCTAATGACACAATGTTAACACAATGAAAGATTACATGCGGGTGCGGACTACCCATGATTATAATGCACCCCTACAACCGACAGAGCAATTTGCGCTCTATCAGATCCCCCCCTCTGATGACAGTGTCATCACACTCACTTTACTCCCTGTAGAAAGAACCAACCTAAACAGAAGTCGTAGCCAGTCTTCCCTGTCAAAACCTCTCCAAGCTCTTGAGATTCTCATAGTGATTGTCCTGCAGTCTCTTCGGTCTCCTCTCTCGCTGTCTAAGATAATTCTCAACTTGTCTGGACCTATGCCACTTGAGAGCTTTTACCATTCCCATCAAAAGGATGACACAAACCACAACTATGACAATTGGCTTCAAAATATAACCAAGAATTCCCTTCCCAAGGTTTGTAAACCAACTTCCAATCTTTCCAAATCCTTTACCAACCTTGCTCCAAACTCCCTCAGTCGTCAAGTCATGTATCTCATTATGTATCTCCGTGATGATACTTATATACTTCCTCAGATCCTTACTATAGTCTGGGATATAAGTACAGCACTGTTGAACCCTTAGCATTTTACAGATTCCGCCTTCTTTTGCTAATAACACATATAAAGCAAGACGGTTTTGCATCACCATAGCTCTTATCGACACCATCTCTCCATCCACGAGTAGTAAGGACTGAGCTGTATTGACTGACAACTTATCTACCATAGTTGACAATTTTTTAATCTTAATATCATTCAAAACCACTCCCAAACTCAGTATCAATGCTACAAACACATCTCCTACAATGTCTCCCGTACTTGTACCACGTTTCTCTCTATGCGGTGACTTCTCCTCCAACGGCTTCAAATCCTCCACATGATATATCTTCGGAAACACAACAGCCACATAACATGTGCCATACCAATTCAGTGGCAATCGGACGTACGCATTTTTCCCACACACAAAATACACATTTGGCATCACTTGTACTGCTTCTTGCAAGAACTTCTTTGCAGTGGCCTCGATCGTGAAAATGTGATCACACACACTCTGTCCCACAAAGATCTTGTCATAGTACGTATGTACCTGCCTAATACAAAACTTTCCTCATTGTTCCCAATCTAAAGCTATTGGACCATAACTTCCCGTAGCCTTGTGAGATAACTCCTCCTTGGTCCATTCAAAATGTCCCTTCCTACTGTCAAGTTTAACTGCTAATGGCCTATGTCTATCTTCTACTTGATCTATGAACTTTTTTTCTATGTTGATTAACATGCAAGTCAAATTATGTCTTTGTGCATAAGCCGTGTCTAATGTAACAGTAGGTATGAAATACTTTCCTATTCTCTCTTCTTGCTTGTAATAATCATACTTATTCAGGTGCTTGTAAGCTGGAACCTCTGAAAGCACCACATCATAATTCGAGAAATAGTACTCGTAATGACCTTTACCATAGAACATGCTAAGCAGCAAACTACAAGCGATACCATATGTCAGAGGCAAATGATGGTACCTGATACCCTCCTCAACTGACGCTGGTAACTGCATGTGTGAAAGGCAGCGAGTCTTCTAAGACCCTCAATGCTGCCCGGTGCAGGGTTCCACCTCTAATTCACTTTGGGTTCGCTATCAAAATAATGAGGCAAGCGCTGGAAACTGGAAGAGAAGAAAATGGTTTATTTCTCATGAGGAGATCACGTCAACTGAGACACCGGGATGTCTGAGGGAAGTGTTCTGCTGACAACTCCCTTGGCTCTTCCTTTTATACAGGTTTGACACAATGCATTTGTTTGATCAACATGGTTACAAAAGCTTGGGGTCCCCGCCCGGGCAGGTTGTCACACAAGCCCAACAGTAATTCTCTTCCCACCCAGGTCAAACAGACAATCTTATCTTGCAGCTGGACCTTGCTTCAGGGTCTAAAACATGTGAGACCGGTCAGATCTAAGAGTCCGTTCTGTTGATAAAAACAGGTCCCATTGTTGGTAACAACAAGTCTTGCTGTTTGCAGTGCAATAAATCATTTTGCAAGAGTCTTTTTGGTGTTTGGAACCTGTTTGTGTAACTAGGTGTAGTGAAGGGTAGAGCGTCCAAAGGCTTGTCTGAAAACAGGGATGAGAGGAAAACGAGTTTGTGGCAGCAAGTGGCGCTGAGGTTTGTTGTGGCAATAGAGTTTATAGCCCCCAGCACAGTACCAGGTCGGTCAGAGGGATGCTAGTAAGGGCAGGGTGAAACAAAGGTGACCAACAGAGTACAAAATGGCTGTGATAGATCAAAATGACTGCAACTTATGTGCACATAGAATTCCACCAGACAAGATGGCGCAGGTAATGTTCATAATTGTCATTTTGCTTTTAACAGTGGCCCCTTTGAACATAACTAGCCAGCTTGTCAGTCTATTTCGATCTCCATAATGTCCTGTATCTCTTGGATCATACATCACTCTCATTTTTGTTAGCTGAGTGTCCATAGTCTTAGGGTGTAAGGTAGTTATGCAAAGAGAACACAAAGGTGGTATACAGTGTATACCCAAACAACAACCACATATTGTCAATACTGGGACCAAGAGAATCATTGATATTTTCCAACCCCACTCCTTCAAGATGCCCCAAAGCCAACTTCCAACTGTCCAAGTCTCTGATCCTTGATGAATTTCTGAAGATAGTCTATGGAGATGTTCGATTGCTTCATAGACAGAAGGTGAATTATCAGGAATGTATACACAGCAGCTGGCACCGATGATGCGGCATGCTCCTCCACGGTCCGCTAGTACCACGTCCAGGACCATGCGATTTTGCAGGGTAACCAGACGGACCGCTTGGAGCTCAGCAGTGTTGTTGGTGAGGATGCCAGCAGTGACGTTCAGGGCGGTCTCTACCGCTTGGGACAGATGTCTGATGGCTCGGCTGTTTGCCATCGGACCCCATAGCGGGACGAGCCCTTTTGCTGCGTCGAGGAACTGTGATGAGGCAGAGTCTGCTTGATCAATGTCTTTAGAACGCTTTTCTCGATGATGCTCTGCAGGGGCTGTGTAGGTTGGTGGCAAAACAAAGGCGATGTAGCATGTGCCCCCCAGTTTCTTGGGAGCCAGGTGTAGGCTTTGGTTCCACAAACAAAGTACATATTGGGTGATGCAACAAGCGCTGGGGGTTGGCAGTGTTCAAAGTCCTTACAATGCTACAGGTGCTGTGACCCACATTCTTAGTCCCACGGCCTTCAATGCATACAAGGCCAGAGACGTTCACCACAGATAGGGCCACAGTCAGTGTTGCAGCAGTTCTTTTCTTCAGGTAGGAAAATGTGGCTCTGTTAGGATTATTGAACACTTGCATTTCCACTCGCTTCTTTGGCGGGGACATCAATCTGGAATGTCGCATTGAAGGTGTGAGGGCAGAAGGGGGCGGCTGTCGTTCCTGTTTTGTTTCGCCAGAACTCGTTGTAGAACTGGGCGATTGTTCCGCCGGAAGTGGCATTGTCTTTGTAACTTTCTTGTAGGAGCATCATCCAGGCAAGGCAAGATCCGTGAATAGAAAAGGGCGAAGGGATGAAAGGGATGGAATGTTCAGTGGCATGTGGTAACAGCCCACAGACCCAACAGTTGGTAGCATTGGTGGCAAGATTGTGTTGGTGCAACATCTGCACGAAAGAATTATTCCAGAATTCTTTGCGTCGTTCTCGGAGATGTGGCGGTAGTGATACCAGGTAGTGTTCTTTCTTGGTGGTTGGTTGCATGGTGGGTGACAATGTTCTGTATGCAGGTGCATTCTCTTCAATGATCCAGAGTGCGACCATTAGCAGGAGACAGGTGAGAAATGCGGCTACAAGTGCAATTGTCTTTGTGCTGTGCAGGTTAGCTGTCTTGGTGTCTTTGCGGTGGTTTTGCAGGTGTTCAGTTTCTTCCATCATCTTCGAGGAGCTCAACAACTGTTAGGACCACAGACTTTTGTCTGGCGCTTTCCTGGTAGCGTTGTTTGACTGTGCTACAGATCTGAGACCTTGACTCAGTTAGTGGCCTGGTCGTTGGAGCTCCCTCCTTTCGTCGATCTTAGGTTGTACCCTTTCCTGGATGGCACCGTGGGGTCGGGAAATTCTGATAGTTCGAGGGTGTCTTCTTGTGGGTAGCAACTCAGAGCTGGTCGGTCTCTCGCGAGTACTTCCTCTTGCACCTCCACCCCTTCACATGTTGCCAGGGTTGGAGGGACTCGTTTGCAGTGATGGGCATGCAGCCAGTTTCGCTTTCCTTGCACTCGGAGGGCAGTTCGGGTGGTGATCAGGACTTGCCAGGGGCCCGTCCACCTAGGCTCCAGATTCTTCGTTCTTTGGAAGTTGCGAATTAATATATGGTCACCTGGCTTTATTTCATGTCCCGGGCCCCTGGATACGTCAGGCAAGGCTTGCTGCACCTGTTGGTGGATAATTGTTAGCTCGTTTGTCAATTTATGCAAGTAATCCGACATTAATATGTTCGGGACATCGTTAATGGAGGTGGGTCTTGGTGCCGCCCAAATGCTCATAGGCCTGCCGAAGACCACCTCATACGGGGTCAGTCGGTGTTTGGTTGGGGTGGAGCGCATCGATAACAATGCCAATGGGAGGGCGTCGGGCCATTTCAACCCGGTCGTGGCAACTATTTTGGCTAGTTTTAGTTTCAACGTTGCATTGTGTCTCTCTACCAGGCCCGCTGATTGGGGTGGAAGACGGCATGGAACTTTTGTTTTACCCCCAACCCTCTCAGTATGTTCTGTATCACCTCGGCTACGAAGTGGGGGCCGTTGTCGCTCCATAAAATTCTGCAAAGGCCGTATCGGGGAAGAATTCTTTCAGCAATACTTTTGCAGTGGCTAAGGCGGTATTGTCGCGGGTGGGATAGGCCTCCACCCATTTGCTAAAAGCGCACACAACCACCAGGACATATTTTAGACCAAGGCATCTCTCTAGTTGAATGTAATCCATTTGAAGGATTTCAAAGGGGTGGTCAGGGACTCCAAACCCTCCCCGTGGTACTACTGTCCCCTTCCCTGGGTTGTGTTGTAGGCAGACTATACATTGTTGTACTAGGCGTTTTGCAGATTCTGCTATCTTGACGTTATGCCATACTCTGGTGATTAGTTCAATCCTATGTGTGCTGGTAAATGTGCCATGGTCAATATGGGGATGAGGTAGGCATTGGGTAACAGCCATTTATTTCCGTCTTTAGTTCTCCAGCAATCTTCCTCGTCTTTTAGTCCCACCTTTTCCCACTCGGTCAATTCGCCTTGTGTGCCTGTAGTCTGTATGTCCCTTACAGTGGTCCTAGCGTCAGTCCATTGTTCAGCTTGTGACCTGGTCACATACATTCGTGTCGTAGTTCTGTCTCCTGCCGTGGCTCGGGCAGTAACGTCTGCTAGTGCATTTCCCTGTCCAATGAGATCAGTCACTTTCCTATGTGCTTGGCATTTTATCACTGCTAACTTCTTGGGGAGGAGGACTGCTTGCGTCAAGGCGGAGACTAAATCTCCATGCAGGATGGGTGTACCGTGTGAAGTCAGGAACCCTCTTTCTTTCCATAAGATCACAAAATGGTGAACCACCCCGAAGGCATATTGGCTGTCGGTGTATATGTTAACTGTCGTGTCAGTCGCTAAGATACATGCTCGTGTGAGGGCAATGAGTTCTGCAGCCTGGGCTGAACGTTGAGGAATACGGGCTGTTTCCAGAACGGTTCGGGCTGTGGTGACAGCGTATGCAGCTGAGGTGGTGCCGTCGGGGAGTTTGATGCACGAACCATCCAACCATTGTTCTCCATCTGGTTCTAGAAAGGCGGTGTCTCTGAGATCTATTCTACTCTTTGTTTGTTCATCGGTTAGTGTCACACAGTCGTGTAGTGGAGTCACGCTAGGATCATTTTCGGGTAGGGGTAACAGTGTGGCTGGATTGAGGGTGGTGCATCGCTTTAGGGTAATGTGCGGTGCTAGCAGGGTCAACTCATATCCTGTCAGTCGGGCGCTAGTCAAGTGTTGGGTTTTGGTCTGGTTTAGTAGTGTGTCGACTGCATGGGGTACTAAAACAGTGACTGGATTGGAGAGTACTATTCCTTCGCTCTGGCGTATCGATACTGCTTCAGCTGCCACAGCGCGCAGGCACGCTGGCAGTGCTCTGGCTACTGGATCGAGGGTGGCAGAGAAATATGCACAAGGGCGTTGTTTTTGACCAATTGATTGTGTTAGGACAGACAATGCACATCCTTCCCTCTCGTGCGTGTAGAGGAAGAATGGTTTGGAGTAATCCGGGGTTCCTAGGACAGGTGCTGAACAAAGGGCATTGCGTAGTTCTTTAAAGGCTGACTGGCATTCGGGGGTCCAGGGGAGAGGTGAGGGGATGTCTTTAGCTAGGAGGGAGAGAAGGGGTTTGACAATGAGGCTAAAGTTCGGTAACCACTGTCGGCAAAATGAGGTGAGACCTATTAAAGAGCGGACTTGTTTCTGATCTTTGGGGACAGGGGTGTCTAGAATTGTCTGGATCCTGTCAGGCGTGAGTTTCCTCCCTTCTTTGGATAAAAGGTGACCCAAATAAGTCACTTGTGATTTACAGAACTGCAATTTCTTTCGGGAGACCTTGTGACCATTCTCAGCAAGAAAATGGAGTAGTTTGATGGTGGCTGTGACGGCTATTGGTATGGTGTCCGCTGCTAGAAGGATGTCGCCTACATATTGTATTAGTGCCACTCCATCTGGCAATTGTATGACGTCCAACTGTCTTTTAAGCGCCTGGCTATAGATGCTTGGGCTCTCAGTGTACCCCTGAGGTGCTCTGCAAAATCTGTACGAACGGGAGTTTAGGGTGAATCCAAATAGATAGCGGCTGTCCTTGTGTATAGGTATGGAAAAGAATGCGTTTTTGAGGTCAATTACAGTGAAGGTGGTGGCAGTGGAGGGGATTAAAGTCAAAATTGTCGTGATGTCGGAAACTACTGGGTATTGTGGCACTACGATTTTGTTTATCTCCCGCAGGTCAATGATCAAGCGGTAGGCTTTTCCGTCTCCCTCTCCCTGTCTCTTTACAATCGGTAGTATGGGACTATTACAAACGTTGCTCACTACTTCCTCTACCACCCCTGCCTCTACCAAAGAGTGTATGATCTCTGTCAGTGCCTTCTCACCCTCTGGCGATATTTTGTACTGCGGTACTTTCGGTAGGGTTGCGTCCTGTCGTATTCTTACGTGTACTGGGTCAATCATCATTCGTCCTACGTCTGAATCAGCCCTAGCCCATAAGTGTGATGGCAAAGTGTCCAGTAGGGATGCGTCAGTCTCGGCGATGGGAAACATGTGCTGAGAAGGGTTCTCTCTATGGCGCTGGGGGTTGTCATACAGGACGGCACGCACTCCGTCTGTTGAGCATCTGATAGTCGCATGGAAGTGTTTCAAAAGGTCGAGACCCATAATGGCGTCTGGGGTGTTGGAAGAGAGGAGGAATGTTGTTTCAACGCTATTGTTGTCAAGGTTAAAAGGGATCGGTCGGGACAAAGGGTTGGTGGAGGGCGTACCGTCAAATCCTATTGAGGTCACATGTGAGCCTGACAAGGGTGACCTTGGAATCAGTCGTTTGGATAGTGCACTACGTGTTGCTCCCGTGTCTACCAGAAATGGCGACTTTGTGCCCAGGACCTCAGCGGTAACATAAGGGCCTTGCTGATCAACATAGAGCTCGACTGGATCCCTCCCTTGCCCCTGGCTGTCCTATGCAAAGTCGTACGTATTGTCATAATCTGTCTGTTGGTACTGATTCTGTTTGGGATGGTCGAATGTGTTCACTCTTCCTGGCCTTTCCTCGCTTGCTTCACTCGCGTACCCTCTCCTACGTCCTCTTCCTCTCTGTCCACTTGCTATTTCCCTCGCCCCTCTGCCCCTACCAGCTCCTAACAAAGCCGGACATTGGGTTTTCCAGTGTCCATATTCTTTGCAAAATGCACATTGATCCTGTCCTAGGTCTTGGCGTCCCACATATGATGTCGATGAATTGTTTCTAGGTGGCTGTACTCTAGGGGTATTCTGCTGGTATCCTCCCCTATATTGCTCCCTTCCTGTATTCGCCCCCTGGAGTTGTGCTACCATTACCCTCTCCTTCAAGTCCTTCTTTTTCCTTTCTGTAGCCCTGTCATTTTCGTTTTTCTGATGCTCATAGTACTGGGCCATTTGGAGAATGGCCGCCGGTTTAGATGCTGCCCAACTACTTTCGCTGGCTTGTAATTTCTGGGATACATCTGGCAGTAGTCCTTTGACATAGTTCTGCACAAATAAGTGGTGTCCGGTTGCGGTGGACATGTCTTGTCCACTGTAATCGGAGAACACCGTTTCAAATCTGGAGAAATACTCTGAGACATCCTCTTGTGGTTTCTGGTGGCACGCGGTTACTATGGACCAGTCTATCTTTTCTCTGGGATCAGCGTTTTCACTTTCTGCACTATTTTGTCAGGGAGGTCCAATATTGCTTTAACCGGTTTTTGACCAGGGTTCCGCTGTTTATCTAGTGTGTTAAGTTGTTCCCAGGTATGACCAAGCAGTTCGGTATGGTCTATTTTCCTAATCTGTTTCCACACATCTGCTGGCAAACATAACCCGAAGAACAAGTCTATGTCGGCAAGTGTCATTATTGTTGATCCCAAAGCGGTACCGAGTTCGGTGTAAAAGGCGGTGGGGTTCTTTCGCAAATCCGGTAAAGATTTACGGAACGTCAAAATGTCCTGTCTGTCCCATGGTTGATACACCCAATTGTAGACCACCCTTCCTCTAGCGTCTTGATGGTTCATATCGTCATGAGTCCCTTGTCCTCTAGGAGGTACCCAATAAGGGGCAGCTTCTTTTATCGGCATCATGCTATCTGGTTTTTCCACCGGGGGTCCTGCTATCTTAGATGTCCTGTCCTTATCTATCCGTCCTTGTTCCACGAGGTGACGGAATACCTCCAGTGTGGATGAAAAGAGTTCTGTAACATCGTTGTCGCCTTCATCTCCGGTGTCTACCTTCCTATAGAGAGCCACTAGTCGCTCGGGCCCTACATCTTGGTACTTCTCTTCATATGCAGTAAGAGTGTGGTAACAGAGACGTACAATAAAGTATCGTTTGCGGTTTTCAACATAGGAGTTGCATATGTCAGTTACATGCTCTTCTGTCTCCTTCCTATCTATGAGGGATTTAACTACTTTATCAATGCCTGCTCGCTCATTTTTACTTAATCGCGGGACCCTGGGCGCTCCTGTTTCTTTTGATCCTACCTCTACTACTGTAGCCTTTGATGAGGCATTTGGTGTGGGTGACTCGGTGGGAGCAGAGGCGGTGGAGACTGAGGCGATCGTGCCATCTCCGGCTATACTTTGGTGGTCCTGTCGTTGTACTACGCGATGAGTAGGGGCGTAAGAGGGTGGCATGTATATGATTGGGGGACCTAACAATAAATCATCATCTACCCTTTGTTTTGCTGGTAACTTGGGGTAAAGAGTCGAGGGCGTTCTAACAGGGCATTGACCTGATATTTTTGATTCCTGTTCCTTTTTATCGATTTCCTTTTCTTTTAGTTTTTCTTCTAATCGTTTACAGGCTTGGTAAGCTGATTTTCGCGTTTCTTTATCTTGTCTAGCTTTGTCCCTTTTCTTTCTTTGAGCTGCCTCTTTTCGCCATAAACCAAAACTGTCAAACATGGCTGGTCTAGTTTTCTTTTGTGGAGAGCTAATTCTAACGTTTCTATTTTAGCGGGATCGAAAGATCCCGTCAGTGGCCACTGATTTACCCGGTCCTTCCTAGTGTATTTATGCCATATTTTGCTATAAGCTTCGCTGGCTAATCCATACTTTACGTACATGTCCTTGTTAGGGGTGCCTTCCGGCGGTGCCGGCTGACTGACCTCTAACGAACGGTCTGGTCCAAAACAATTACAATCAAACAATCTAGAGAAAACAGGCATGACGTATTTATCGGTCAAAATGAATATCTCAATCAATCAATTTAGACAAAAAGTCTGCACTACCTGTCCTTCGCTGCCTGCAAAGAGAGAGAATATTCCTATTCTTCGTTGTTTGCAAGCAGGGAAATGTCGCAAATAACTCAATATCAAAAAAAGGAATACTAGTATTTCAATCAAACTATTCAATCAATCAATTTAAGTTGTTTTTTCACGACCTTACCCGGACCGTATGGACAGTTCTTCGTCTTCCCCTTCCAGCGCCTGGTTGTCCTCTCACTCCAACAATCAATGCGGCGTTCCTCTAAGGTCCCAGTCAGGACCGCAGGTCACTCGAGAGAGGTCCGTTCGGAACCGGTGAAGTTCAGTCGATCGGCAGCCAGACAAGGGTCTTCTCAGGCAGGTATACCCCAATCGTTTAGTTGTTCACTCCGTCGTTAGGACCTCTCTACCGGACCCACGCGTCGCTGATGGGCCCCTACGCTTGGGCGCCAATTTGTGAAAGGCAGCGAGTCTTCTAAGACCCTCAATGCTGCCCGGTGCAGGGTTCCACCTCTAATTCACTTTGGGTTCGCTATCAAAATAATGAGGCAAGCGCTGGAAACTGGAAGAGAAGAAAATGGTTTATTTCTCATGAGGAGATCACGCCAACTGAGACACCGGGATGTCTGAGGAAGTGTTCTGCTGACAACTCCCTTGGCTCTTCCTTTTATACAGGTTTGACACAATGCATTTGTTTGATCAACATGGTTACAAAAGCTTGGGGTCCCCGCCCGGGCAGGTTGTCACACAAGCCCAACAGTAATTCTCTTCCCACCCAGGTCAAACAGACAATCTTATCTTGCAGCTGGACCTTGCTTCAGGGTCTAAAACATGTGAGACCGGTCAGATCTAAGAGTCCGTTCTGTTGATAAAAACAGGTCCCATTTTTGGTAACAACAAGTCTTGCTGTTTGCAGTGCAATAAATCATTTTGCAAGAGTCTTTTTGGTGTTTGGAACCTGTTTGTGTAACTAGGTGTAGTGAAGGGTAGAGCATCCAAAGGCTTGTCTGAAAACAGGGATGAGAGGAAAAACGAGTTTGTGGCAGCAAGTGGCGCTGAGGTTTGTTGTGGCAATAGAGTTTATAGCCCCCAGCACAATACCAGGTCGGTCAGAGGGATGCTAGTAAGGGCAGGGTGAAACAAAGGTGACCAACAGAGTACAAAATGGCTGTGATAGATCAAAATGACTGCAACTTATGTGCACATAGAATTCCACCAGACAAGATGGCGCAGGTAATGTTCATAATTGTCATTTTGCTTTTAACACATGAACACATAGCAATCTCTCATATCAATCGTATTTACATACTCATACAACAGCTTCGCATAAGCCTTCAACGTATAATCACCTTTAGACAAATCTACGTGCAACAAGCGACTAGCCTGATCAATCTTAGCACTGTCAGCTCCTAATATACCCTCTTTTGTACTAGAAGTGGTAGGTCCCATGTACTCCCACCCCGTCGACTTCTGTTTCGTGTGAACCTATAAGGGACATGGTAATGACTACCGCTATAACTATGATTACTCCTACTATAAGTGTGCTATCACACAATTATTTCTACGGTTCGAATGTCCAGATTCCATTTTCAAATGAGTTTGGATTGTGACTGCAAGAGGATCAATGCAAAGTCTCTTTCTCTGCCTCTCACTGCTGGACACCAAAGTTCATACACAGTTCCTTGAAGTCGTAGAAACAGTTTTCACAGTTTGTTGCACAATTATTTACAACTCAAAGACTTCCTTAGCCCTCTTTCTTCTTCTACAGACAATTCCCTAGTTTTGTTCTTCGTCCACTCGGGCCTATGTTATCTTCTTTTAACAAAAGCCTTTATTTACAGTTCACAGTTCAATTTACATCCCCTATAAGATCAGAGCCAATTTCCTCAATGGCACGCTGCAAAAGTTCAAAACAAAATGCTTCAATCTCCTGAGCTGGTGGCTGAAACGTAAATCTTCCAAAATCAAGCTTCGCGAGCCACTCAGTCTCGGAGGGTCTGGTACAGTCAGTGCCAAAACTCAATTAGCTTCTACTCCAGGGACCAACAGTTCAATTTCAATTATCAGTACTGATGTTCCGCACCTCACTCGTCCGGACCTCACTCTCCTGGACCTCACTGTTCCCGGCATCTGTCACCCGATAAGTCCACTCCGGGGCAGCGTATCTCCGGCATGGTACTCTCGCTCTTCTTGATCTCCTCAAGCTCCCTTGTGCTTGTTCTGTGTCACTTTGCTCTGATTCAGACGCTTCAGATATGGGAGCAAGATCTCTTTCAGGTGCAAGTCTCAAGTTCTGCCTCCTCTATCTCACAGGCCACGATTTTCTTGCGACCTCGGTCCTTTTTCGCAGCACCTGACCACCTTCTACACCAGTCTCTTCAGCTGAGTCTGACTCTATACCACTCGCAACGTTACCATCTCTCTCAGAGTCAATACCTGGGCCTTGTGTAACGGGACCCCCCCTCAGCTCAACCAGGTTGGTATCCAGCCTCTTCAGAAACCCCCACAGCTTGGTTTGCCCTCTCCTGTGGCTTTGCAACCACGGCTGGATTTTCTTCAGGGAGGGGAGCTGTTTCTTCCGAGGGTCCTGAAACTCTACGGGCATTGGAGGCATGAATCCAGTTCAGCAAGCCTCGGCACTTCACTGCAGTGTTCGTTACCAAAATCACCTGATACGGACCTTGCCAGCGTGTATCAAGACAGTTCTTCCTAATGTGTTTTCGGACTAGGATCCAGTCCCCTGGACTCAAATCATGGAAGAGGTCTTTTGAGGTCGGTGCAGTCGCAGCTTCAACCTGGTGAGACACAGAACGGACCACATCAGCCAGTCCCTTGCAATAGTCAAGGATCAAATCATCAGTGATGTTTATCAATGCTGTAGACGGCACTGCAGGCAAGAGCATCACCCTCCCCATCAAGACTTCATGCGGGGAAAATCCAGTCCTCCTATCTGGAATTATGTGCAAACTCATCAGGCCAACTCAGTGAAGTCGAGAAGCGCACTTTCGCCATTCTCATCTTTAGAGTTCCATTAATCTGTTCCACCATGCCTGACGCCTCTGGCCTGTAGCTACAGTGCAATCTCTGGTCAACTTGCAAGGCAGTACACAACAGCTTCATGATCTCAATATGGAAGTGAGTTCCTCTATCCGACTCCAATGAAATTGGAAACCCGAACCGCGGAATCAACTCCCTAAGTAACAACTAGGCTACGGTAAGACTATCACACCTTCTGGTCTGGTATGCTTCCACCTACCGTGAAAAGACGCACACCACAACCATAATGTACCTCAGCCCATTGCACCCCGAAACCACATTCACTCGACTCTCATCCCAATTCCGCAAGACATCACACAGTCAAATCATCACCACAATCTATCACACGACGCATCCCTATTGATACTCATTCCTCCGTTGACCGCTGTTCTCGCCGCACCATCAATCTCCGTCGGTCTCCGTCAAAATCCGTCGTTCTCTGTTCTCAATCATTGGGCTATATTCTGGGGCTCTATGGGTCTAAATCTTTTCTAGAGTTTTCTAGATTCTCCCTTCACTTCAAGAGACAACCATCCTACACTGCTACCAACTGAAGGAGCCGGGTTCCACGTTCCAGACTTACTCTGGAACCCCTGGCAGATGTCTCTTATTGTCTGCTTGGAAGTGTGGAGGGGAGAGAAATATCATTAGCCAATTATGCATTACATTTCCAATGAACCATGACTCCGATCCAAAGTTGAATTTGTTTTTTACAAAGCCAAGAGCAATTGGACATACAAATACCTAAAGACGAGGGTGTAGAAATCCATCAGAACTAATACAAAAAGCCAAACCTACGGGTGAAGTTAAGACGGTGCAGCATACACAGGATAACTAGTTTGAGAATCGAAACACAGAAGATTACATCTCCGATGTCAATAGCCCCCTTCATTGGAGGTTTGTAGGTAAAAACCATTAGTCTGCCCCTACACTATCGCTAACGTGACATCCCTACTTAGTATTCCCCAAGGCCAAGTCTGAAAAGGTCTCAGCTTGTGAAGGCTTCCTAAGAAGACCATTCACATTGAATGGGTGAAGTAATATAAAGCTACAGAGCTCGTTCTAAGATGCTCTCTCTTCCCAAGGCAAGTCAGACGTCCCCGGACTCTGTCCCTAACTCCAATAGAAGAATTGATTCAGAACGTCCCATAAGGCTGTGCGGCATCACCCCATCCACACAAACACCTCCTTGTAGGTAACTTTCTATGCGGCAGCGATGCTCCCAGGCCTTGGCTCGATGATCTTAATTCCCAGGCTCGCTCCGTGAGAAAGAACACCATCCCACATTATCAGCATTGCCGTTCACTGTATCTTCTCCTCCCTCAGCCTAACTCCTAAAACAAAGACATTAATCTAACTAGCAAAGATGCATTTCTCCACCTGCAACAGAAAACGTGAGAAAGAACAAGTTCTGCATACACATGAATTCTACTAGCAAACCTAATTTGAGAGCAGCAGGGAAAAATACACATTAGGCCTACAGGATTCGGCCAACATAAGAAACAGCACATAATTTCATAAAGCACACGTATACATGACATGACCGCTCTATCAAAATCTATCTTGTCATGGTATACTCCTGTTAGATAACTCAGATCCAAACATACTGTTCTGATTGCCATGCCAAAGTTCGAGAAAGTGAGACAGGGGGGTCACCGGGCTCCAGTAGTTACAGTCAAACTCTTGAATACTTTTCCACTAACCATCAGGATTCAATCTAACCTGCTTCAGTTCAAGAAACAGATTCAAATCTTCCTGTTTTCCTTTAGACTAATTTGCTACTAGTTTTGCTGGGGCGAAGGTGACCTAACGGGAGTCTACTGCATGGTATGTTATTCTCCGTGATATTTCTTAGGAAGTGGCTATTCGTGCTTTTATTAATGGTCCAATCAATCAATCAAACCACCAAAAAAATATGAATGTAGCTAAAGACAGTACAAAAAGACCACTTTGACTCCAGTCAATCAGAATGCCAGAACCATAAAGGGTGCCCACTTTTCTAAAGTGCTCCAGACGTTACATATGTAGAAATTAGCTGGAAAGTGTACATAAAATAGAATAGAATACCAGAGATGGGCACCCTCATGCCAGGGATTTCCACGAGATGCCATGAATAATCATGATAATGTCAAGGCCAGTACTATATTAGGGTAGTCACCAGCATGACATAGATAGCAACAATATGCCAAAAATTACTAACATTATACTACGGCCAGCATTACCCTATGGACGGTTCCCACTGGTGCCCATAATATGCTAAGGATTACCACCATGATGCCAAGGCCAATATTATATCAGGGGTGGATGGTGGATACAATCTCTCTCTCTCTCTCTCTCTCTCACACACACACACATACCCATACTGTTGGTGTTAGAGCACTGACTTACAGTGTACTGCACTAGACAGTTGTCTGCAATTTTTGGCCAAACCACCCAAGGAGAGAGTTCTGCATCAGTATTGTGAAAACAGCAAACTGCATGCCTCATGGGCTGAGCATGCACCATCAGACAAATGCAGCTTGCGGTTTGTTACCCTACAAGGGGCACAAATTGTGCAGTGTAGTCCTCCCTGCACCTTTAAACTCTAAGACAGACAGGGTGAAAAAAATTGGTGGGGCACTATTTAAATGCTGCATTGGGCCAGCCACCACTGCTTAGCAGCCACTTTACAGCCAACATTGGCATAGGCATCTACGAGTTGCCCGTTAATATGGACATCTCAAGCGCCTCAGATGCAATGATTTTCCACACCCCAAGCAAAATTATATTTTGCGATTGGGTCACTCTTTTTCTTTCCCCTATCAACAAGGTCATGTGGGACTATTTGTTGCAATCTGACACTATCATGTGTGCATTTGCTGTGTCACCATAAAGCACATTAATGTTGCACTGTCCCTGACCAAAAGATGCCCCACTCTCGCTGACAGCATTATATGCAATGTTTGCCCACAATCCTACCTAGTGCATTAGAAATTAAATTGGCTCAGTTTGTAAAAGCATAATCCAGACTCAGAGCATTTCTATAGGGAGTAAAATGCAAAGCGTAATATTAATGGCTAATGAAGCTGCTGCCAACTGAAAGGCGCAGAGGATACCATGAGATAAGGACACCTAAGGGGCTCTGAGGCGGTGTAAGCTCTGCTCTTAGTCATGCAGCCCCCTGGGATGTCATTAGTTTTTGATCAGCAGCCTTCGCTGTCCTATAGGGCTTCCTCATGGTGGGCCGTGGGGGGAGTGGAATGGGTGATGTTTCTAGCAGGCAATGTGCGTCATTGATGAAATGTGCAGTTACACATATGGAAAATATCATCGTCTTTCGGCATGTTCACATATGAATTTGCAGCTTTCCCTATATACTGCCAAGAACTATTGGACAATTTCCCACATTTAGGGGTGAACTCTTATAGCAAGTATCCATATTTAATAAACATTAGATGGTTTATGTATGTTCTTGCGAGGCTTTGTTACCTAATTATATGTATGTATGTGTTTATATGGTGTTGTGGGGTGCTGTATGTAGGAGCTGGTTGCCACCTAAACTTGGGAGCTACCCAGAGTTCTCTGCTTCTTTTTTTGCATAATTTATGCGGCACTCTAAGCCTGAAAGGGTATTGCTTTGACTTTTACTGGGAGCTCTCTTGTGTCTGGACAAAGTTAAAGCTCTCTGAAGAGCTGTAATAACAGCAAAACGTGTCAGAGGTTGCTTTTAATCATCTAGGTTAGCTTGAATGGTATTTAACCAATCCTAAGCTGTAATACTGTGGCTACAGTGGTAAAAGGCTTTTGTCATTTTACAGCTCAGGATGGATGGCACATGCTAATTCTATGCTTAAAGACTTTGCTTTGTAAATGGCAAAATGCTTTGTTTCATTCTAACCTGGCGTGGATGGCACTGTGCTAATCCTATGCTTAAAAACTTTGCTAGAAAAGTAGACATATAAGGTGAGCAGCTTTTGAGTGTCACTGTTATTGTGGGGAGCTCTATATAGTAACTGCTTCCCACCTAAACCTGGGAACTACCTACAGTTCTCTGCTTCTTTTTTGCATAATTTATGTGGCACTCTATGCCTGAAAGGATATTGTTTTGACTTATACTGGGTGCTCCCTTGTGTCTAGTCAAAGCTAAACCTCTCTGAAGAGCTGTGATGACAGCAAAACATGTCAGGGGTTGTTTTTATTAATTATAGATTTCCTTGGATGGTATTTTACCAATTCAAAGCTGCAAAACTGTGCTTGGAGTGGTAAAAGGCTTTTGTCATTTTACAGCTCAGCATGGATGGCACTGGCCAATCATTTAGGTTGGCTTGGATGGTATTTAACGAATCCTAAGCTGTAATACTGTGGCTACAGTGGTAAAAGGCTTTTGTCATTTTACAGCTCAGGATGGATGGCACAAGCTAATTCTATGCTTAAAGACTTTGCTGTATAAATGGCAAAAATATTTGTCCATTTCTAGCTTGGCGTGGATGGTACTGTACTAATCTAATGCTTAAAATTAACTGTGCTAGAAAAACAGCCATTTTAGGTGAGCAGATTTAGAGTGTCGCTGGTGTTGTAGGGTGTTCTATATAGGAGCTATTCTCCTCCTAAACTTGGGAACCACCCAGGGTTCTCTGCTTCTTTTTTGCACAATTGTTGCACCAGTCTAAGTCTGAAAGGTTATTGTTTTGACTTATACTGGGTGCTCACTTGTGTCTGGGCACAGCTAAACCTTTCCGAAGAGCTGTAATGACAGAGAAACATTTGTCAGGGGTTGTTTTTATTCATTCCAGGTTAGCTTGGATGGTGTTTTACCAATCCAAAGCTGGAATTCTGTGCCTGGGGTGGTAAAAGGCTTTCGTCATTTTACAGCTCAGCATGGATGGCACTAGCTAATCCTTTGCTGTTTATATGGCAAAAGACTTAGTCCCTTTCTAGCTCAGGGCGGATGGCACTGTACTAATCCTATACTTATAGACTTTGCTAGAAAAACAGACATTTGAAGTGAGCAGGTTTAGAGTGTCGCTGGTGTTGTAGAGTGCTCTATATAGAAGTTGTTCTCCACCTAATCTTGGAAACTACCCAGAGTTCTGTGCAAAGAACTCTGGGTAGTTCCCAAGTTTAGGTGGAGAACAGCTCTAATATAGAACAGCTCCAATATAGAGCACTCTGCCACACTCTAAATCTGCTCTCCTCCTAAACTTGAGAACTACCCAGAGTTCTTTGCTTCTTTTTGCATATCACTGAAGTTTTGCACTAAAACAAAACACAGTAATTGATCAGTTACAGTTAGCACAGCTAACTAGAACTTGCGCCCAGCTATACACTGCTTATGACCTCACATAATACATCACTCATCACATGTTCTATAACATCATTTATGACGTCACTGATGACATCTCAAATGACATAATTGATCCATTTCAATACTGTGTGGACCATTGGGGTAGAATGAACTTGTTGTCTGAAAAAGGTACAATGAACTCTCAATCAATTGATTTAACACAGCCCACATACTTATACAGCTTTGAGCATGGATGATATTTAGTTCAATTTAATTTGAATGCTGCAATTCTTTGATACATGTGTCTCAATTTTGTTAATAATATAGTGCTAGGTGAGCCATGTTTTATTGTTATATTTATGTAATTTAATGCACTCTAATCCAGCACTCAGCACTTTATTTTGATCACTGCTAAAAGTATTTCTTCAGTGTTCACACGGAGAATAGGTGAGCACTGAAGTACTTAAGTAGAAAGAAAATGGCGGCCGCACTATGTGAACAAGGTGGGAGCAACCACCGAAACACGTCGTCTTGTGTCGTTTTTGCCGTGAATAAAAGAATTAACTTCAGATCTCATGGTGCCGGTGCCTGCTTTTGGAATCAGGAAGGAGAGGGTCAGGAATGCCACTGATGTACTACTGAGCGTGGTGGCTCGTCTCACCGACACACCCTCGGTTAGGTGCACTGCCCCCACCAGCAAATTTTGGATGCGTAAAGGAGTTACAAGTGCGGAGCCCCCCAGAAGCCGACTGACACGTATCTCCAATATTGCCGTGGTCTAAACCGGCAGGCGGTGAGCCGGAGGGCGCCCGAGAGTGCAGGTAAGCGACATCGGCATTGGGAGTGCAGGGAGAGGCTTGTTATGGGGAGAGGCAGCTGTGTGTGTTCCACAGCGATTGAGATCCAAAGACTTGCAACGAGGCAAAAATGACATTAGAATGGCTAAGGGAGCGGGAAGAAGCAGTGGAGAAGATGTTTGATAAATCCGCAGTAAATCTAAGCGCGAGTGCACAAAAGGGGACAGCGCGACACTGGAAGTAAACCTACGTAATAAGCTCCGTGAATTGGAAAGGCTGAGGAGGAATGAAATCACAAAATGGTGGGAGCATAAATCACTATCCAAATATGTTGAGGTGGGATGAGTTCCCAGAGGACTGCGCATTCTGATATCACCTACCTATGAAACTCTGGACCAAGATATGTTAAAAGAGTGGGCTGACAACAGCTCAGTGTCATATAAGAGAATGTTACTAATTTTAATCAAGTATCTGCTCAGTGACCAGGAAAAAATCTTGACCATGATTGAGGTACTCTAAAAGGAACTCAATTCACATCCAGACAAAGAAGAGATTGCCAAATATGAGAAGGAAATGCTGATAAGATTGCTAAAACTTGAACAAGTAATTAAAGAACGAAAAGCTACAAAATGCTTGTGTGACAAATTAGATTATCAACGTGGTCAAATCTACAACTTCTCGCGAAGATTTTATAACATCAAGAGGCAACAACTCTCGGAGAGAGTACAACATACACCTCAAAGACAATTGGTGGAAACCAGCTCAGAAATGAGTTCGGAGGTGGAAACAGACCCAGAGGAGGGTGTATTGATGGGACCTAGTGGCGAGCCTCCATCCATAGTGGAGGAACTTCGTTTTTTAAGATTAGACCGGACAATCTAAGGCCACTGCCTCAAAGAAAAGAGAAAGTTGGCAAACCAAAAGAAAAAGGAAAAGAAAAAACGGACGCAGTGGGTCCAAATCAGTGAGCACAAACAAAACTAACACGTTTGAGGAAGTGAATCTGGACAATTCTAAAACAGTTATCAATCTATCAGACATGGAATTATCAAATAAAGAAAAAGACTTTTTATCACTAGGTCTTTCCAACTGCACACCAACTAATTTCAACTATGTTAAAACGAAAATAGACTTGTTCAAGTTTGTAATCAAACTAAAACTACTGAAGCATTTACTTCTTATCCAACAAAACCCATTGCCAGTCATCAAGAAACTGTCCCATCAAGGAACCTGGCAGTGGCGGATTTGGAACTCTTGCAGGAATTGAACCAATTGGAGAGAGAAGCAGAAAATATTAGTACGCAATCTGGTGAGAACCTAGGTGTGGCCCTATGTCGCATCGTGGCGACACCATTTAAACCCAAATCGGTATTCTCACCAATGATGCCGAGAGATGGACTGGACATTTTCTCTGAACTAGTGACAACGGACCTTAAGAGACTTGCAGTAAAATCTAGTAAGATACAGGACAGAAAATGTTGGTCGTTCACGAGAATATCATGCTGTAATGAAAAAGATAAGATCAAGGAGTGATGTTGTAGTGCGTCAATCTGATAAGGGGGGCAACATAGTGTTGTAGCCACTAACACTTTACAAATCAGAGGCATATTCACAACTTGATGATATATCGTGCTATAGTAGAGTGTCTCAGAGTAGCATTAATGAGATAAAAAGTTAAATTCCATGAGGATTTATCAAGGTGGCGAGGGATGGGTTTACTAACACATGAAGAATACAAATTTTTGAGAGTAGACCATCCCATTATCCCAATTATGTACCTGATCCCAAAGATCCATAAAAATTCCACCCACCCCTCGGGCAGACCCATAATATCAGCCATTGGGGGGCTATTCGAGACAACCTCCAAATACATCGATCAAAAGGAACATGTCAGGAGCCTACCGTCTTTCATCCTAGATACCAGTGATTTTCTCAGAAAGATTTATGATATTACATGGGATGAGACTTATGCATTTATGACTCTAGACGTAACCTCTCTTTACACAAGCATTAGACATGAGCAAGGATTGAGGGCAACAAAACATTTCTTTAAGTGCAAAACCTATTAACCTTTACCAGCACACTCAAATGGTACTCCAAATAATGGAGTGGTGTTTGGAAAATAATTTTTTCTTGTTTGAGAAACAACAGTACAAACAAATACGAGGTACAGCGATGGGCTTCTGCTTCGCCCTCAGCTATGGAAATCTGCATATGGGCTGGTGGGAGGAGCAGGTGCTCGCAACAGAGTACGCTGTGGAATGGACAGACAACATAGTCCTTTGGGCCTGCTACATAGATGAACTTTTTATCTTATGGAGGGCCTCCACAGAATCTGCTAAGGAGTTTGCAAATAGATTGAACTGCAATGACCTTAACCTATCTTTCACATATAAGATCAGCAATAGTGAAGTAGATTTTTAGATCTTAAGGTGTTTGTTCAAGATAATAAGATACAGACCAAAACATATAAAAAGGAGACTGCGGCAAATTGGATCCTCCACGCGGAAAGCTTTCACCCACTCAAACTGAGGCACAGCATGCCTTATGCGGAAAACCTCCGCATGAAGCGCAATTGCAGTGATGAGAAGTCTTGCACAGGTCCAAGATGAATTAGAGCTGAGATTCCGAGCAAGAGGATATGATCAGTCTATACTGGACTGTTCCAAAGAAAAGGTAAAAACTAAACCCAGGGAAACATTGCTGTTAAGGGATCAAAGCATTAAAGGAAAAAGTCGGGGTGAGGTGAGAATGATAACAGGGTTTAACTTATACCACCAAAGAGTCAGAAACATCTTATCCTCACATTGAAGTTTAATCAGAAGTGACCCAATTATTGGGAAAACAGTGCCCAAAAATCCACTCCTCACATATAGGCAGGCCAAATCCATGCGAGGTGAACTGTGTGTCAGTAGCCGTGAGATGGTCAAGTCTGAGACATGGCTCACTACAAATGCAGGGTTCAGGAAATGCTACAAGTGCAAGGCATGTACAATAGGTCAGAACATGAGGGAATTTTCCAGTCCATTGTACAGTACCCCGTTTAAGATTCGTCACTCGTACAGCTGTAGGAGTGACTTTGCGGTATATATTCTACAGTGCACATGGCCCAAAGTGTATATAGGCAGCACCATTCATATGGTTCATGTAAGGATTCTACAACATTTACGTGCCATAGTAAGGGTAGACAAAGGCTATCCAGTAGCCCGTCATATACACGAGGAACATGGGGGCAGAGTGGCAGATCTGGTCTATTATGTAATTGATTTGGTCCCGAAAAACTTGAGGGGTGGCAGCAGGGAACAGAAACTGTGGAGACTGGAGTCACGCTATATAATAATGTTGAATAGAAAAATGCCAAGCGGTCTGAATTCGGAAGAAGAACTGTACGTGCACATGTAACTATACTTCAAAAAAGTTTCCTTGAGTAGTTCCCAATCTCTCTTAGCCATGATAAATGATATAGGCCGTAACTACAGAGGTGTAGATTTGTAGTTTTATGGTATTTTATTTTAGTTCAGTTATCACAGTGAGCACCCCCACTCTTTTTTGTTTGTCACCCATGTGAGCAACTTTTTGGTAGGGCAGAAATGGGTTTCATAACGATAAGCTCTAGTACCAGATGACAACCTTCCAGATCAAATGGCCTAGACACTGGTCTAGAATTTAGCCCATGCAAGCCCTTATTGGTCACAGATGATGAAGCCCAATGGGGCCAAATCAGAGTTAATAACATAGAATGGAGATACAAAGATCTTATCACAGAAACTCTTCATTTCAATACTGTGTGGACCATTGAGGTAGAATGAACTTGTTGTCTGAAAAGGTATAATGAACTCTGAATCAATTGATTTAACCCAGCCCACATACTAATACAGCTTTGAGCATGGATGATATTTAGTTCAATTTAATTTGAATGCTGGAATTCGTTGATACATGTGTCTCAATTTTGTTAATGGTAATATATTGGAAATGTGATTGAATATATTGCTAGGTGAGCCATGTTTTATTGTTGTATTTATGTAATTTAATGCACTCTAATCCAGCACTCAGCACTTTATTTTGATCACTGCTAAAAGTAGTTCTTCAGTGTTCACATGGAGCACAGGTGAGCACTGAAATACTTAAGTAGAAAGAAAATGGCGGCAGCACTATGTGAACAAGGTGGGAGCAACCACCGAAACGCGTCGTCTTGTGTCGTTTTTGCCGTGAATAAAAGAATTAACTTCAAATCTCATGGTGCCGGTACCTGCTTTTGGAATCAGGAAGGAGAGGGGCAGGAATGCCACTGATTATATATATATATACACAGACATTTAATATGGAATATATATAATTAATAATAATAATAATATTATACATTCTGTTAACCATTCTAGCCATTAGAATTATATACAAAACTACAAAAATATTTTTTCGCAAAAAACATTGGCTACAGCTTCTGCTTTTAGACAGCCACACCCAATCAGGTATTGAGTAAGGATGAGATACAAAGATTTAACTCTTTGTTTCGAGTAATTTTGCATTCTGCAGTGTAAAGTGGACAGACTATCAACACAAAGACAACAATTTGCATTAGTTTTCACTTATAGGGGCAGAGTTTCCCTATTGGAAGTTATTTACAGGTATTTTTATATTGATCTGTTGTACACATTTACTGTACTTGCCCACTAGCCTTCAGTCTTCCACATAAATCCTTGAGGTGTAGGAATTTGTATTTCATATCCTCCTTCATAGTTCTCTACTCCCCAAGTTAAAGTCTTTAAGCCTGCATTAGTTAAGCAATTCGGCAACTGGTGCAGACTTTATTGGCTTTCTAACTCACTATACCCAGACACCCTGCATTACAGGCAGGATTGTTTTTGTGCAGTAAGGGACACCTTCCTGTACAAAAACAATCCTCGGAGGCAGTGTTTCCTCTTTCTCTGTGTGCTGCAGAATGCAGCACATATGGAAAGAGGAAATAACGAGAAGTAAAGATATGTTTTCTCGTTTCGCCTCCCGTGGGGAGTTGTAGCATTCTGGCACATACCCATGTTTACCAGTATTTGTAAATCTGGGAATGCTTCAGAATCCATGGGTGGATGCGTGAGACCCCCCATGCTCCACCCATGGAACACCTCCTTGGGGCAGAGTAATGCACAGTAATGCAAAGTGACCTTGCGTGGCTTGGCAAGTCTCATTCTAGGATTTTGCGTCGATCTGCGTCCCCTTGAGTAGGGCAACGGAAACCCAAACCTTTGATAAATCTGGCTCATGATGTGGGGCCCATTCGATGCTTCTTTGGTATTTGCCGGATTCCATAAGCATCTTATTCTAAGTATTAACAAGCACTGGCAATGCCAATAGGTCCGGCTTTAAAAGAATGTTGCATGGTAATGTGAAGCATTACAAGTAAATAGCATGGGAATCAATATGTATTTGTATGCTGTTGAATAACATTAGTGTAGTTTAAAGGGTCAGGTGACAGTTGCACTGTAAAGCCAGACCTAAAAACCCATGAAGGCTAATGACTGCCCTCTTGACATCTGTACTGCCAGAGAAAAACAACATAAATTATCTAGTTATCTAAGACACTTTAATACTATTGCAATGTCATATGTGTGCCCCTGAAAGTTTAAGCTCAGGCAGCTGGATAAATAAACAAAATGAATACAGCTGTGTGGAGAGCAAACACTTTTTTGTGGAAGCACAGAACTTCTGCTCAATCAAAACATGTACTCACGGTTCCCAAAATTTGGGCCAAGCCAGAGCCCCTCTCCTGATGATTCTCACATAATTGTCTGGTGACAGCTGCTCTGTCAAACCAGACCACAAAAACACATCCTTTCTAAAGAGAAAACACGGCAGCAATGGCACCTGGCGTTATCTAGTGGTATTGCTTTGTAAACTGCCTCACTATGTATAAATATAGCAGGATTGCTTGAAATAAAAAGCTATGATTAAATTGTGTTGCAGGACGAGGAGGCCTGATACCAGTGGGCCTGGGATATAATGCCCCATCTGCTCCATCTTGTCATAGCCCTAATAGCTGAAACACGAGCTAGATGAGTATACAGGGGAAGAAAAAGGCTACACTTTCAACGTTTCCTAAATGTCTGGAACTCCGTCGTAGCATACAGGTGAAGAGAAAGAGTTCCATGGGCATGTATCTAAACGGAAAATCATTGACTTCACTGCCTCTTAAAATGAGGAACCTTAGATTGAAAGACTTAAGAAATAGTGAAAGTTCATAAAGCTGAAGGTGCATACAAATAAGAGCAGTACCACTTCTAAATGGATTTATAGACCGTGCACAGTTCCTTGACTGTAACCCATGCTTTAATTAGGAGCCATGGGACTTGTGGTTTTTTGACTTTACTGACTTTGACTGACTGAATTTCCTATCATCCATCCGGCCAGGAAGTGACTTTACTGGTTTTCCTGCTAATACCAACTTTAACAGAAGAAGCCAAGCAAGAGGACTATATTTCCCATCTCCCATCAGCACAGGAAGTGACATCACTGCATCTCCCATCATCCATCTGGACAGGAAGTGACATTACTGGTTTTCCTGCCAAAACCGTCTTTAAAAGAAGAGCCAAGCAAGAGGAATTCATTTTCCATCAACCACCAGCACAGGAAGTGACATCACTGGATCTCCCATCATCCACCTGCTCAGGAAGTGACATCACTGATTTTCCCATCATCCATCTGGGTAGGAAGTGACATTACAAGTTTTCCTGCCAAAACTGTCTTTAAAAGAAGAAGCCAAGCAAGAGGACTCATTTCCCATCACCTATCAGCACAGGAAATGACATCACGTTACCCTGCACTTCTCCTCCCCTCCCAGGATCTATCTAATGGCAGCTGCAACATGGACGCGCAGCAGGGGCGCCTTTGGCATGCCAAAGGCTAGTCCGTCTGCTCCCGTCTATGGCTGGACCGTGTCCAGAACCAGGAACCCTGGTCCAATCACCAACCAGCGATACTCTGCAGCCTTCCTTTGGTCACTAGAATACGGATGCTGTTCCCCCAACTGCTGCCGTGCCTCACACCATGGTACGAGCTTACACCTGCACCCATAGTTGGATCTCCAGCAGCCACCCACCCAGACCCCCACACAAATGCTAATAACGTCCACAAAACCCCCTCCTAACACACATGCCACACAAGCAACAACAATGCCTACACCCCTCTACACCACACGCTATAGCAAACCCACATCAACACCCACTCTCATGCATGCTTCTCAACACACGATCACTCTGCAAACACACAGCGGCAATATGGGACCTGATAAGCAGCGACGTAGCCGACATCTTCATCACATAGACCTGGCTCAACCCCTCATCAGCTCCCAACATCACTACAGCAATCTCAGCGGGCTAAAAGATTACACAACAGGACCTCCTTCACAAGCCAGTAGGAGGATGCACTATCATCTACAAAGAATCCATCAAATGACCAACATCCACAGAGAACACCACCCCTTTCATTGAACACCTGTATTTCCAGATGAAAATCTCCGAAAACTTCACCCTGAACAGAACTCTCACCTGCCAACCACCTGGACCACAAGCCACATTTACCAACCTCATCACCGACTTCGTCGCTCCTTTCACCATCGACTCCAAAGCTTACATTCTCCTCGGTGACCTCAACTTTCACCTGGAAGACGGAAAGAACACCTTCTCCACAAGTCTCCTTTAAAGCTTGAGCAACATCGGACTTACCCAACTCATCTCGGTACAACACACACCGCATGATACACACTGGACCCCACCTTCACCACAAGTGACATCATCAAATACAACTCCTCCACTTTACTCACATGTAACGATCACTCCATCATCCACTTCTGAATCAACACACCTCAAGTCAACACCCCAACTAGGTTCAGCATTCCAAGCAAAATCAGAGAATCAGACTCCCTCAGCACCCTGAGCGCAGATCAACCTAGTCCCACAGACAACCTCGACAAGGACATCAACAACTTCAGCAACTGGATCAAGAACTGCGAGCACTACCTCGCACCCATCAAACCCAACAAGCATAGTAGATAAATCAAGCAGGCCAGATGGTACACACAAGCCACTGTCAACTACATCGCTGCCTCCCAACAACTCTGCAACAACTTATGCAACTTCTTCCACAGCAAAATTGCAAACATCTATTGCAACTTCGCACAACAACCCAACCACAGAGAACTCATCGCTAACCTACCCACCACCAACCAAGACCGCCACCTGACCGAATGAACTCTCACGAGAAACAACACAGATGCAATCATGCGGACCATCCACTCAGGGTCCCTGACAGACCCATACCCCAACCATATCTGTAATCTTGGAACATCACCAATCAACAGTACACGGACCCACATCATCAACACCTCCATCATGTCCGCCACTTTCTCAGATGAATGGAAACTTGCAGAAATCAACCCCCTCCTCAAGATTCCCATAGCTATCCCACATCAACTGAGTCATCTCCCTGCTCCCCTATCCAGCCAAAGTGATTCAGAAGGCCATCAGCAAGCAACTCACAACCCACCTTGAACTTCACCATCTTCTAGACTGAATCAGGATTCAGAAAGAAACGCCAAAACAGCACTCATTGTGGATACTGACGACATTTGAATCATCCTGGACCAAGGAGAAACAGCGGCCCTCATCCTGCTTGACCTCTCTGCAGCCTTGGACACTGTTTCCCATGACACCCTCATCAGAAGACTCCATGAAATTGGCATACAGGGATCCACTATCAAATGGATCTGTTCCTTCCTCACGGGAAAAAAAACAAAGGTCAGACTGCCACCCTTCACATCAGAGGCCCAGAAACTGATATACAGAGTCCCACAGAGATCGTCGCTCAGTCCCACCCTTTTCAATATACACATGACACTGCTCGCCAACATTATCGGATCACAGGGTATCACCTATGCCAATGACACCTAACTCATCCTCTCCCTGCCGGACAAGACAACCACCACCATAAACAACTTTTCCAACTGCATGACCATGGTAGCTGACTGGATGCGAAACACCTGCATGAATCTCAACTCCAACAAGACGGAAGTACTGGTCTTCAGCAACAAAACATGGGACTCCACCTGGTTTCTTTCGGGCTAGGACCAACACCCACAAACAACACAATAAATCTAGAGATCAGTCTAGATGACAAGCTCAACATGGTGGCTAAAGTCAACACAGTGTGCACCTTCTGCTCCACATCCTACGCATGCTGCAAAAGATCTTCAAATGGTTGTCTTAGAACACCAGACGGACACTTACACAAGCACTCATCATCACCAGGCTGGACTACAGCAACAATTTCTATGCCGGAATCTCCACACAGCTCCTACACAGTCTCCAAGCCATTCAGGACACCACCACAAGACTCATACTCGACCTCCCATGCAGCACCCACATCACACTGCATTCCGGAAGTTTCACTGGCTCCCCATTCACAAGCGTAGCCAATCAATTCAAACTTTTCACGCACACATAAAAAGCCCTACACAACACAGGACTAGAATACCAGAACAGCTGCATACACTTTCACCAACCCACCAGACACCTACACTAGCTCTCACTCACCTCTACAAAAGCAAAACTGGAGATCTCACATTCTCCTACATTGCACCCAAGACATGAACGACCTCCCTCACACATCAGAACCTCTGCCTCCTCACTTCTTGAGTTCTGCAAGAAGCTGAAGATCTGGATCTTCGTATAAGCAGCTTGTGGCCCATACACCTACACACCTGCCCAAGCGCCTAGTTACCATCTCGGATGATTAGTGAGCTATACAAATCAACCTAACATAACATTGAGTCGTAATGGTGGGCCAGGTGGTCAGGGTGGTTCTCTGAATGTTGGAAGAGATGGACAGGAGAGCTGCAAGGGTGGAAGGGTCTAGGTAGGGCTAAAAGTTTTCATAGATACTGGTGATATTGTTGCAAGAAAATAGGTCAGCTGGGTGCAGAGGTCCTAGGAAGAGCTTGCTGCCGGAGAGGTGAAGTCTTTCACTATGGCAAAGATTTCCTTGGTCCTGTTGGTGCTGCTTTCAATGTGATCGGTGAGTGTGGAGATTTTGGTGGCTCTGATTTGCTGATGGTAGCATCTGAGGGCGAATTTGTAGGTGCTATTGTCAATGTTGTTCTGACTTTGGCTCCATCTGTATTCAAATTGGTTGCAGTGGCGTTTGGTGAGCCTGAGCTATTCTGTGTACCAGCTTGCTTGCGGTCTGGTTTTCGTGGGTCTGTTGGCTTTGAGAGGAGCCAGTGTATCTGTGTTGGCAGTGATTAAGGCATTGAAGTTGGAGATAGATTAAGGGCGGTTGTTGGAGAGTGGAGGCCAGTGGTGTAGGAGTTCGGAAGACTAGGTTCTTGTTCCAGTCCCGTTGTGATGATTTGGTGATGGTGTTTCTGTGGTAGTGTGGGATGGGTATGCTGAAGTTGATGAGGGTTTGGTCAGACCAGGTGATCAGTTAGGGCTTGTCTATTGTGATGTTTCTGAAGCTGGTAAAGATGGGGTCCAGTAGATGTCTGGAATCATGTGTGGGGCCTTCCACTCACTGTTTGAGTCGGTTCCTCAAGTAGGTTGGTTGTGTTGGGATCCGTGAGGTCCTCCTGGTGGTAGTTGAGGTCTCTGAGGAGGATAAAGGTGCTGAAGTTGAGGACTAGGAGTGCAAGATGTTTGCGTTGGTGCTGCTGAAATTTGCGTGTGGTGTGAGAGGGCGGTAGATGAGGGTGATGCTCAGGGTGCAGTAGGGTGTGATGAGGAGTTTGAATGTCAGGTGCTGCATATTGCTGGTGGTGCTTTCCAAGGTGGTGGAGCATTGGATGGACTCTTAAAAGATGATAGTGATTCTGCCTCTAGATCTGTTTGTCCTGTCCTGTCTTCTGATCTTGTGCCTGGCGAGAATACTATGGTGATGACAGGAGCCAACGAGGGAGGCAGACAGGTTTTGGTCAGGAAAAGCAAGTCCAGTGAGCAGTTGTATTATAGATTCCAAATTTTGGTGGTGTGTTTAGTGAGAGAGAAAGTGTTAAGGAATTTGCAGGACAGGAATGGGTGTGGTGTAATGTGGATGGGTGTGTGTGGTCCTGTGTGTTAAGTGTGCTGGTTGGAGGGGGGTGACGAGCGTGTGAGAGGGTGCATGTGAAATGGCAGGTGGCGCAGGAGAATGCAGCTTCAGTGTTGGTTGGCAAGGCATGGCAGTAGTACTGGGTGATGGGACTGGAGGTTACAGGCCCAGAGGGTCACAGTGGAGTAGCGACGGGAGAGTAGGTGGGTGGGAGGAGGACCGGGGGTCAGTTCACTAGGTGCAGGTGGGGCACTATCGAGCGCAGACGGGCTTGCCTTTGGAGCACCTTTAGAGTGCCAGTGGCGCACCTACTGCCCATACGCACTGCAGCCTCCATTAAGTGGAGACAGTTTTGGCGTGAAAACATGATGTCACTTCCTGTGCAAATGAATAATAGGAAATCCAGTGATGTCACTACCTGTGCAGCTGGATGAAGGGAAATCCAGTGATCTCACTTCCTGTGCAGATGCATGTAGGGAAAACGTTCACACAAATTTAAAACCATCAGCAGCTCCTTTACATACAGGCTTGTTAACTTTGCAGGATAGAGCAGGCCGCTGAAGAACTAAATGATCCTTGTGATGACACTCTGTTAAAAGTTCTATTCAATTTGATTTTTTGTTATATATTTACATTTTTGTTTAAAAATAATTAACTAGGAATATTACATTGTTAATAAAAACTGTATATTAATTAAAATGTTTTGAAGAAATAAGGTTTGATAAAATGTAGTTTATAGTATGGTATGGTATTTAAAGCTTTATTCGGTTAAAATAAATCATAAAAGCAAGACACAGACATATATAAAAGTACAATTCCATATCATAATCAGTATAAAATCCTGAGATGTGGTCGTTCAATCAATCACATAGATCAGATCTTCTTTGAGTCAAATTCGTAATCCCCTGACAGTCATAAATAGAACATGCAATTAAAAATAGTTTAAAATTCAGTAAATAAAATATAAAAACATAGTGAAGACACAATTATTTACCCATCCTTTTTCTAGCTTTCACCACAACAGCAAGATAATTGTGCATCACAAAACAAATTTGATCAGTTAGCAGCAATTGGAGATAAAACATTGCTGGTTTACACTGTCTAATATTAAGTGACTTTAAAAAGGGAATTAAAAACGGAGGGGCATATTAGCAAGAAGAGGCGATAATCATCGCTAACCCTGCTTAGCATGATTTTTTTTTATCGCCGGCTATCGCTGGAATATATCGCCACGCTAACGCTGTATTAGCAACGATTAGCGCTATGGCGATGAATATTCCAGCGATAGCGGGAAATGGGCCAACATCGCTGAAAAACCAGCGATGTTGCATGGAGAAGGAGAACACCTTGCTGATACGACCCTCTGGTCGTATCAGCATAATCCACCCCCCATGTTAGGTATGGCTAACACCTGCTAATTGCAGGTGTTAAATAAATGGCGATGACCCCGGTTAGCGCAACTTTTCACGTCGCTAACTGGGGCCATGGCCACCTTGCTAATAGGCGATAGGCCTGTTAGCGAGTGTTTCCCAGGTTTGTTCGTCGGGAACGCCCACTTTGCATGTCATTAGCGATAAATATCGCTGACATGCAAAGCGGTAAAAACGGGCGCTAATGCCCGCAAACTGTCGCTAACTGCTGTTAGAGACAGTTTGCTGGTAGGGCGATATAAATATCGCCGCTTTCGCGGCAAAAAGTGCCGCTAAAGCGGCGATAGTGCCCTTGCTAATATGCCCCGGAGTTCTCTGGTCGCGGTACAAGCCACAAAAGAACAACATATATAGATAATAGTAATTACATTTAAAAATGATAGGGTGGGACCATTTTAAAAAATATTTATAAATAATAATAATTATAAATAATTATAAATTGAATTACTATGTTTCTATTATTTAATTATTTATTTAATATTTGATGGCTTAATGTGCTGTAACATTTTTTTATTTTAGTTCTAGGTTAAGAGTAAATATTTTATGTTGATTTACATTCTTAATTTACATTAAGGTACTTTTAATATATTTTTAAGAATTAATACACTTTATTATTTTCTCTATACATTACCATTGAGAGATATCCTGTGGTGGAGACCGCCGCCTAAGTGTGAAAACATACTAGTAGGAACTTCACACTTGTAAATCCTGTTCTAGCAGGCTCCACCACTGTTTACCTTGTAGTAAATTTATACTTGGAAATGGTGAATAGCAGAACAAAATGAAAAGTTACTACTAGGTGTAATTGTAAGTTTACACATGATTACATTGACACATTTACATTTACCTTTGTGAATAGGGCCCTTAAAGTATGTCTTCTGTTGTCACTAACAGGGTTTAGAGGCGGAGAGAGAAGCAAGACTGTCAATAGCATGATTAAATTGATGTTCAGTAAAGGAAGAATCCAGAGTAATCGAGCCAGTACGCCCTTCCTACAGACTGTCTTTCAGCCTTCTCTTTCTCCAGGAAGTCCATGACTTCTGCTAACACCCCTTATCTTTACGTCTTTTGCTAGCACTCTCTCTACTTAGAGCCACTGTTAGCGGTTCTCTGTACACCATTGTGCACAAATTCCATCCCTCACTGTCCCTCCGGGCCCCTTACTGCGCTTTCATCTTCCAGGCATCCTGTGGCAATGCTTCCTAAATTCAGCCCCTGTGCAAGCACTACACACCTTCCAGCAACTCTATCCACCCTTTAGGTGCTTTGTAAACACTAATTACATCTAGGGGTATCCTGGTGAACACTTAGGAGAAGGCCCTCTCCAAGGAACCTTTCTTGAGACTCTACTGTTGTTACTCAAGCCTCCTGTTACAGAAATCTTTTCAGACCCTCTTGAGCCCCTCAACCCCTTTGTCCCTCTGCCAGCAGTTTTGTCCTCCAGGCCCCAGTGTCGACACCCACTATCTTTTCCTCTATGCCCTCTGCCAGCACACCCTCCAACTAGGCCCCAGTCCTCACTCCCATCATGACTTCTGCTTTCACCCCTCACCTTTAGGCTATCTGTCATCATTTGTCCTCTCTAGCTGTTATTCCAGAAGTCTCTCCCACCAGAGACCAGGAATAGCATTTTTTTTGGGGGGGGGGAGTTTTATATAGTGCGAACTAGACCCGAAGGTATCAGAGCGCTTTACATGAGAACCAGTTGCGTTACAGACGGACACATTCATTTTTGTTAGGCACGGGGAGATTAAGTGATTTGCCCAGAATCACAGGATGTTGAGCGTCCCTGCCAAGACCCGAATCTGGTTCCCCAGCTCCGAGGTCGACCACTCTAGTCATTAGGCCTCTTTTTCATAATTTCTTCCCTTCATTTCTTATGCCCCCACTTACCCCCTCTAAGCCCTCTGCCAGCACACTCTCCCTAAACAGCATTCCATTGTCTTCCTCAGCCAGCAGCCCCTCCCTCCAAGCACCAATGGTAGTGCTTCCTCGCGCCAGTACCTCTGCCAACATGGCCCTGGTCATCCCCCTCCAGCCCTCCCTTGCTTCCTGCCATTTCTTGCTTTAAGCCCCTTCTAGACCATATTATTGAAAATCAGAGGGTCATTTACGAAACTCTCTTCATTTCAAGAACATGGCTGCCTTGCTCGGCCCGCCATAATGTGTCACACAAAGTGTCACACAAATAGCATTGGAATGTCACACAGAAGCACCCCCAAAACATGGAATAGTCGCACATAAGCGAGCTAAAAACTTGGCAGACCCAAGCTTATAAACTTTCAGAAAAATACACTTTACTGTCAAGTTTAATGAGACGTTTTGCCAGATCTTTCTGAGACTGGGGACTGGTAAATACAAAAAAGTTAACACGTCTGTGTGTCTTGTATACGCAATCGATCCAGACGCTGGCTCTAGGGTTGTAATCTTGCCGTGTGTGTTTTTTTACTGGTCTGGCCTGTATTTTTAAGTCCAGGTTGGTAATAACATGGAGAAAAGCAGTGAAATCCAGTATTTTTGCCTTCTGAAACTTAAACCTAAACAGCAAACACAGAAAGAAAAATATTTAACACATACATGAGAGCGGTCTAAATAATTTCAGATCGATTATTAGCGCAAACAAAGTGATAATTAACATGTTTCAAAAAAATTCTGAACGTTTTACACACATTATTTTTCCTTTACCAGCTCTTGGCTATTCCAGACCAGCAAAACGAAAACTAATGACGGATATTCCGCCCCCACCCCGCCCAAAAAAAAGGGTGGTAACCCACTGCTGATGCAAGGACACAGACATCTCCTGTATATAAGGTAACAGGAGCTAGGGGGTTTCAGGGGGATTCCAAAGATGCAAGTCGCTATAGTGTCCAGCCAGGCTCTGACTAACAAAATTCTGTCGACACAAGCAAAAGTCGGCTCCCGTTTCACTGCCACACATGCAGCCCGCTGTGCTCCGGGAAATTCCCGCGTTTATTCTTGGGCACTGGAGTCTACGTGCCTTCCTGCACAGCAGAGCCGCGTGCCCGCTGCCCACGCCGGGGAGGGTGCCCTCTCTCGTGGGCGGCCCACTGGTTCCGGTGAACCAGAAGGCGCTCAGGCGGCAGCTGCTGTGCTAACAACTGGGACGTACGCCTCGTGCCCTTCCTAAACCACGGCGCTGCCGTGGGCGGAAGTCAGGCGGAGCCCAAGCAGCCAGAGACAGGTGCGCGCGCGAGTGAGGGCGCGATAGCAATCCGTTATGAAGGGGTCATAGTTTAATGATTTTATAAAATAATTGGCATCTGCTACAGAAATAAAGTTAATGTTTTATCAACCCTGTGCTCTTACTTTAGTAAAAGAAGAATTAGAGAATTACAGAGTATTTATTGCTTTATATCGCTATGCATTTCTTTGTTTGTTTTAGAGATTTCTAGTACGAGAAACGGACACAAAAATAGGGTGCTTCCAATAAGAACTATTTGAAAAGGGAAACCAAAATGAAACCCTAGAAAACCCTGATCTGTTTTTTTCGCATCTGCGAAAATGTACTTCAATAAAATTTGACATACACAGCCAAGTAACCTGTAAAGATGATAGCATTTATATAGCACTCTGTCCAGAAGCATCTCTAGGCATTGTGGACCCAAATGTCTGTAAAGTACAGTAGGTCAAACACAGTTTATGAAAAAGGGCGCATTTAAGGGGATCTCGTAATGTATCCCAGAGGTGAATCACCTAGGTAAAGAAGAATGTTTGTTATACTCCTGGCACCTGAATCACCCAGATGTGCAGCAAGCCCCGTCACAGGATCTTATATAGCCTTAGAGACCGCCATAGTGAGCTCTACCGACCATTAAAGGCCCGCTCAAGCGTTAAATGCCCGAGTCGAAGGCTCGGGCCTTTAACAAGGGAACAGGCCTTTAATGGCCGGTAGATCCCGCAACGGAGGGCTCTAAGGCTATAAGAACATTCCACCTCTAGAGGGCAAAATGTTCCAATTTGTAAAGCAAAGGCCTCTCAGAGCCCGAGTGGATTGAAATCCCTCCTGGCTCTATGAGGCCTTTTGTTCACAGCAATAGCTGTGAACAAACATTGGAATGTTGGAACTCCGGGCTTCTGCTGGCCATTAGAAGCCCGGAGCACTCCATTGTTTTCAATGGAGCTCCCAACATTCCAAAGTTCTAATTGTGTTTAATGCATGGTGGGCTTAGTATCCTGTGCTTCTGATGTCTTGGTTCTCCCCCTAATGTTGCCCCTTACTGTACCAACAACAACAAAAAATCTCATACCTCATCACCTCTACCTCCATTCAACAAACCCATCCCACATACCTCAGGGACTTCAATCTCCATGGCAACTCCAAAACAAAATGCATGAAGGAAGTGTTCTCAACACACTGGAAACAAAACAACTCATCAATAACCCAACCCAACCCACTCCAAAAGAAACACACTGTAGGCATCCCATATTATCCACTGCAAGATGCCCTGAACTGGATCGACCACTTCGCCATCCTCTACACCATTGCATCTTTTACACCTCAGCATCAAGGGCAACCAACAAAAAGAGGAAAAATAACATAGTACTACAGCTAAGCCACTCATGGGAACTTGCACGAAATGGTATGCATCACTGAAAATGCAATCAACTATCCCTCAGCACCCTGGTACACTGAAGAATTTAAACAAAAAATAAATGTACCATACGAAAACAGGAGAGGAATTGGAAAAGACCAAAACTCTCGGATGACCTCATCCTACTCAGAACATTCTGCTCTAATCACCAATCACTCATCATCACTGCTAAAGGAATCATGCGAAAAGAGCATCATCAGTAAAGCAACATACAGAAGCAAATGCCCCTTCAAGGCTGTCAAACACTGCACCAATCTTCTCCCAAAACCCACATTCCTACTTCAGCAAACAAATGTAATGCCACCACTCTTTTCTTCACCAAGAAGATTGACAAAATCAGGTCCAACATCATTACTATTTCCCCAACCCCCTCACTTTCAGTCATCCCTCGTCGCCTCACTGCCAAATGGACCTCCTTTAATCCAGTCTTGCACATTAATCTTTTCAAATCCTGAACTCTTTCAGGGCAGACTTGTAGGAAGGACACACCCTTCCTTCTTCCATTATGAAATGGCTCCAAGGAGAGGCCCTCACACCCCTTCTCCACATTGTCAACACCTCCCAAAGAAAGAGAACATTCCTAGATGCCCTTTAGAAAGGTCAGATCCTTCTACTGCTAAAGAGACCATCACTGGTTCCAGTCGATCTCACCAAATTCCGATCCATTGCCCATCTTCTGTTGATAGGAAGAATCATTGAGAAAGCAGCAATAGGATTACATTAGCAAGAATAATATTCTATTGAACTACCAATCAGACTTCAGGCCACTCGGCACCATGGCTACACTCTGAGTAGTCCACAATGCCCTCCTCCTCCTCAAAAACAGGAACAACCCCTGCCTGCCTTCCTTACTTGACCTCTCTGCAATCTTCGACACAGTCAATCAATCAATCAGGGGTTTGTTAAAGCGCGACTACTCACCCGTAAGGGTCTCAAGGCGCTAGGGGTGGGGGGGGTTGCAGGTTCCATCCATCAAGGAGGGGGTCTGTCGAAGAGCCAGGTTTTGAGGTTTCTTGCGAAGATGGGGAGCGATGTTGTCTGTCTGAGGTGGAGCGGAAGGGCGTTCCATGCTTTGGCCGCGAGGAAGGAGAAGGAGCGGCCTCCCGATCTGGTCTTTCTGGTGCGGGGGACCACGGCGTAGGAGAGCTGGGCTGATCGTAGGGTCCTTTGGGGTGAGTGGAATTTGAGTCGGCTGTTCAGGTATGCTGGTCCGGTGCCGTGGAGGGCCTTGTGTGCGTGGGTGAGCATCTTGAAGGTGATTCTCGCCTCGACAGGGAGCCACTGGAGTGTGCGCAGGTGCTGGGAGATGTGGCAGTGTTTTGGCAGGTTGAGGACCAGTCTTGCGGCAGCGTTCTGGATGTTCTGTAGCTTGCGGGTGAGGTTTTTGTTTATTCCGGCGTAGAGTGCGTTGCCGTAGTCGAGTCTGCTGGTGACCAGGGCGTGAGTGACGGTCTTTCGGTGTTCGAGGGGGATCCATTTGAAGGTCTTACGAAGGAGGCGGAGGGTGTGGAAGCAGGAAGACGAGACAGAGTTGATCTGGCGGTCCATTTTGAGCTCGGAGTCCAGGATGATTCCCAGGTTGCGTGCGTGGTCCGTGGGGGTTGGCGGGTTTCCGAGGGCGGGAGACCACCAGGTGTCTCTCCAGGCATCGGGGTTTGGGCCCATGATGAGTACTTCTGTTTTGTTGGTGTTTAGTTGTAGGCAGCTGTTTTTCATCCATTTGGCGACGGCTTCCATGCCTTCTCGAAAGTTGCGTCTGGCGGTGTTGGGCTTGTTGGATAGGGAGAGGATGAGCTGGGTGTCGTCTGCGTATGACACGATGTTGAGTCCGTAGGTTCTGACGATGGGGGCGAGTGGAGCCATGTAGACGTTGAAGAGCGTCGGTCTGAGGGAGGAGCCCTGGGGGACTCCGCAGGTGGTATCGAGTTCTGATCAACACCCTGAAAAACACACAGGGGATTACAGGAACTCTATTGAAATGGTTCACATCCTACTTCACCAACACGCACTAGCCTGGAAAAAATGATTCCAGGTGAAAACAGACACAACTCTTCTTTTATGGTCCTCCTGCATCCCAGGCCTTTATCCTCTCCTCCATCAGATTTAACCTCCACATGAAATCCTCAGATCCACTATTGCAGACAGCAGCATCAAGACACATCAATATACACAGATGATACCCAACTCTACCAAAAAATATCCTCACCCAGTGACATACAGAGATTCAAATCCTGCCTCAAACTCATCTAGTCACAGATTGCCAAACAACTTCCAGAAGTTAAACTCCACAAAGAACGAGTTACTACTGTTTGTCAAAAGCACCAAATAACCCCAGATTTAAGCTTGGCTTATCAACTTAATCCTACCAGGCTTCACCCCAAGTTCACAGACCATGCAAAATCTCTGGGATTTCACAGAGCCCTAACATTCAAATTCGCCAGGAATACTGAGACTGCTTGGCTGCAACTCTCCCTCTTGAAGGAAGTGAAGCTGTTTCTTCAGAAGACAACTTCAGAACAACCGTACAAGCCTAAGGGCCAGATGTATCAACATTGGATTTTGCGAGTCTATAATAGCGAATTTTACTGATTCGCTATTATAGACTCGCAAAATGCAATGTATGTAGGTTTGTGCAAACATTTTGCGATTCCTACATATTCCTTAATAGCGAATCGCAAATTGCGATTCGCTATTAAGGAATGGCTTCCAATTCATTCCTATGGGCCTAAAGGCCCATAGGAATGAATGGGAAGATATTCGCAATTTGCGAGTACCAAATAGGTACTCGCAAATTGCGCATGCACTTTCAAGGGTGCAAGGGGGCCAAAAGGCCACCCAGATGCACCCCTAAATATGCATGTGTGCACATGTGGTGCACATACATGCCCTAAGGGCATGTATGTGTGCCACATGGCACTTAGAATAATGCTAAAAAGTGCATTTTTCAAGGAATTTGCAAATTACCACCAACTAGAAGTTGGTGGTAATTTGTGATTCCTTAACGCTAATTCGCAATTTGCGATGGCTACAAGAATTGCATTTAGGGAATCGCAAATTGCGATTCCCTAACTGCATTCGCAATTTAGGTAATCGCAAATAATTGCGATTACCCATATTGCGATTTAAAAATGTTTCATACATTGCAAAACGCATTTTTGCGATCGCAAACGGGCCGATTCTGCGAATCGGCCCGTTTACGATCGCAAAAAGCGTTGATACATCTGGCCCTAAGTCTCCTAAAAGAACAGTCTTCAGCAGAAAGGAGCTATTTCTGTGGTAACGTGCACTGGAAAGACAGAATTTCATTGCATATTTCTACCTATTCTGAGCTACAGCATTTTTTATCCTACTTACATTAAAAGGATTGTAATATTTTAGCAACAAATTACTAGCAGCTTTTGTTATGTTTAATTTTGCCTTACAGATTCTACTTTTATTCTTCATGACTGCAAACATCCCTACATCTTTCGTACGAAAGAGCAACACAGCAATAATTTAAACAGTTTGTGGGACGGATAATGTTGTGATCATGTATTATAAGGAAATATGTATCCCTTGCACTACATTATAAGGATATTGTAAATCACCTTGAAGGTCCATGACCTTATAAGGGAACTCATATAATCACAGAACTCCATGGTGATTTGCAATATCCTTATAATATATGGCGGGGAAACTTTATCCTATTGTTAATGCTAATTATGCCAGTCTATCAAAGGTGCTGTTGAAATATAAAAGAGCCCTTTGTGATCTGGACCACGGAATAAACTTTATCAAACTTTAGAGGTAATTTCCTGCACTATTGCAGGACTGCAGCCTAACGTGGGGAGTCATGTTTGGGTCAAATTCATTGTAAGGCTCAAGGACATTCTCTTGCAGAAAACATGGGATGTTGAGCCATTCTGCGTGCCTGGAAATCAACCCTTTAGTATGCAGCCATAGAAGGGAAGCAGGTCACCGAATGGGAGAAGTGAAAACGTGGATTTCACTGGACCTTAGTTGATTGTCTACACACCTTGGGCACAGATCGAATAATTTTCAATGCATTTTTACCAAATTAAGGGGCATATTAGCAAGACCCACGTTAAAATTATCGCCGTTTTAGCGGCAGGAAACTGCCGCTAAAACGGCGATAATGAGCTTGCTAATATGCGTTATGGAATTACAATAGAAGCCCAGGTTAGATGTCCTGCACATCTAACCTGGGCTTCTATTGGAATTCTATAACGCATATTAACAAGCCCATTATCGCCGTTTTAGCGGCAGTTTCCTGCCGCTAAAACGGCGATAATTTTAACGTGGGTCTTGCTAATATGCCCCTAAGTTCTATGAGGGGCTCATTTTGCTATTAACTCCAACTAAGGAATGGGTGAGATGACACATAGATGGAGCGTTTCCTTGATGGAGGGCTGGATACCAATATCTCAGATTTTAGACCAAAGACATGACAAACAAGGAGGGCCTGTTTTTCATTTACCAGCCAGGCCTGACTTACATTAAGTAAATAGCTAATTTGCTTCTGACTCTACTGCACATCCAGCTTACCAGGCCACAGGGGCAGCTAGTAAGATTGATTGTGTTATGGTTTCACCAGCTTTGTTTAGGTTTATTCATTTCTTCAAGATTTCTAGAAGAATCACTTTGTATTATGCGTAGGTTTATGTTTACCTTAGGTTTAATGTTCTTACGACATCCTCTGTAATTAGACCTCACTTTGAAACTGACCCTTTGCATTTTGCTTAAGTTTATAGTCACCTGTTACTAATATTCTTACAACATTATCTATCATTAAACATCTCATTGAAACGGACAGGCATAATTTGAGGATGTTATGTTGGTTTAACATTGATCCTGGCTTGCTCATTTTATCTCTTCAAGGCCAAGAAGCACCTGGTGCTGAGGCCTTGAGGCTGACTGCAAGAAGATGGGTTACACCTGGAGTCAGATTGAAAGAAAAGCCTAGGACAGAGGTGGCTGGAGAGTCCTGACAGATGGCTTATACCGCAGGAGGGATATTAGGCATAAGTAAGTAATTGTTCTTAAGTTGTTGACCCCAGAAGCAGACAATATTCGGGTTTTACAGAGTTTCTCAGACATACGCTCAATCATAGCTACACAATGAGGCCCTCCCTAGTGATACGGGCATTTGGATAGACTGAAAGAATGGTAGAAGGAGGAATGTAGGAGGGAAGAAGGGAGCTGCTGAGGGCCTTGCAGGACTTTTTGTGGAACAACCATGGCAAAACATAAATCAGGCCATAAACAGGTTCCTCGGTTCTAGGAAGAGAGAATCTAATATTTTCTTGCATTTGTGAACAAGAATTTTCATTTCGATTAAGGAAACAGAGGCGAGGATTATGCACTCTCCTTCTCATTTTTAATAAACAGAAGCCGTATTAAAACAGTAATAAACCTTTTGTTTCAAAACAAAGAACTACAATATCCATGGTTCTTTGAGAAAAAACAACAAATATCATGAAACATATTCCAACATTTATATGGATTTTACTTTCCCTATGTGGGACACCAAATACGTTCCCTACATGAGCTGCATGCCATGCCGTTTATGGTGCATGGTTGGAAGGGTGCTGTCTAGTTTATGGATTCTATGTTTGAAGGGTTTCCATGTCGTGCATGATGATCACCGAGGTACGGTTATCGTGTTATGAGATGCAGCACTTAGCAGTGCAGTGGATGAAGAAGTGTGAGAAAGAGACGAGCAGTTTATGGTTTTCACTAAGCTGACAGCTTTGAACAGCTCCCTTTATGATATTTCTTATTATCATAGTCTGCTTAGCAGGTTACCCTACTGGGTTGTACATGTGCAGTTTGTGGTTTTCAGTAAGCTCACTGCTTTGAGGTGCTCCATGGGCACTATGGTATTTCTTACGATCATAGACTGCTTAACAGGCTACAGCACTGGGTTGTTCAATCTGAGATATTTTGTTTAATCATTTATGACCCTGAGATGGCATGGGTGGAGAGAGAAATGGTGGGGAGATCTGCTGGGATGGACTTTGTTACTATCGTCCCATATTTGATTGTCATTGTGAGATGTAAAGAGGCAGTGATAGTATGGAGCTAGTTGGGATCTGCAGTAGTCCGCAAATCAGCCAGCTGTACGAGGAAGATCTTTTAAGTTACTCCATGTTTGTTCAGTTGGTGTAGGCTCATTTATGGGCTTGTACAGTACTGGGTGTAGGACAAGACCCATAGCAGGTATGTTGTATGTGAGTGTAAGAGGATGAAGCAGTATGAAGGAGTTATTATGCAGTCTGAATGAACTGCAATTGGCTGCTGACAGCTGAGTGGTATGGTATTAGCATTAATGTGGATCAGAATAGTTATATATGAATTGACAATAATATATAATACTTAGACTAGCCCTAGATCAGCTCTTCATAACTTACCTGGATAATGAAAGTAGTGTGGTAGTTGGGCTATTCCATATTTTTGGCTGTAAATGATTGTACTTGAAGGTGTGATTAGCATTCTGGGTTATATCCCTGGGTTGTGGGAAGATGCAGTTATCTTGGGAACTGTTTTCAACTCTCTTCGGATGTGCATATGCTCTTGAGGGCTTTGAATCCTGGCTGCCAGTGAGTTTCAGAGCTTAACGACATGTACCTGGAAAGCAGTGCCACCTATTAGTTTCTTATAGTAAGGTATAATAATCTGTGGTGCAAGCCTGAAGAGAAGTGTCTGATTTTGTTTGTTTTGTTTAAATTTAACTTAAGGTTGTAGCGGTCTGTGTCCTTTGGAATTACTGTGGACAGTGATCAGTGCCCTAAAAACTTCTCTTCTAGCTTTAGGCAGCCAGTGCATTGATTGCAGGACTGGTGTCATGTGTTATCTTGGGTGAAGACAGAGAAGGTGCTTCCGGCAGCATTTTGGAATACATGTATTTTGCGTACGATGAAACTGAGTGCTCCAAGGTATAGTCTGTTGGCATCGTCAAGCTTGGAAATTATGAGTGTGAGGAGAGCTTGTAGCTTTTGGTGGTATACAAGATATGGGAAGATGCAACATAGTGGTTTGATTGTGTAGAAGGTTTTCTTTGTCACCTTGTTGACATGTGGTGTCAAGTATAGGTCTGAATCCATGCTTGCACCTAGGTTTCTTACTTCTCTTGGTGTTATTGGAGATGCCTTGAGCTCTTTCGGGCCTTTGGCAGTAGGCTGTTATTTTTGCCATTGTCCGCAGATCATGATCTCTATCTTTGCAGTGTTGACTTCAGGTAGTGACTCATACTCCATGTATTTATGGCACAAAGGCAGTAATCAAGTTTTGAGCTGTGGAGGTCTTCTGGGCCATCCTGTTTTAGAATGAGTTGTGTATTATATCCTACAGTTTTGCTCCTAGCGAGTAGAACTTCGAAGCCATGGCCCCTCTGATGTAGTGTGCTCCGAAAATGGAGATGTTAATGCCCATTTGTGACAAAATCTATCTTACCCACCTAGCTAATGTGGATGCAGATTATGGAGAGTAAGGACAAACAAAAGAATTGAGAAGTTTACCCAAAGGGAATGTTCGGCAATCTCTTGTAACATTCTCATAAGAGAGTAAACAATCTACTATGTAAAGACTGGGGTCGACTGGAAAACTAGGATAGGAAATTTGTTTTGAGGCCATTTTCATTCTTTGGGACAAAACAAGGCAACTCCTTCATGGGCAAAGAACCTACCTGATAAATCCAAGGATTTCACATCAGACAACCTTCAGTAAGATGCAAAACAGAGAACCATGGTGAGTCTTTTTGGAGTCAATTTTGAAAAAGGTTAGAGCAAATAACATGTCCCAAAGGAAGCCATGCTTGGGGGAGATGTAAAACAAATATCCTGAAGATATTTGGATGCGAGAGGCTGTTCACATACAGGGTGGTCTGCAACAGTTATGTGACTTGTTGAGATGCTGGAACAATATGAATTAACTACTAGATAAAAAAAGCCCTTTCACTGCCAGGCTCACAAAAAAGTTAACCACAAAGGTCACATCCGTTCCTATTGGTTCCAAATTCCGTTCCATGCACCAGTGTGCCCATCTGATCAATAACGTTTGTAGGTAGAATCTAACCAGGCCCTGTCAATGAAAAGTTAGTCTGTCTTGAAAGTCCTGGTACTTGCCAAAAAGACCTGAAAAGTTCTAGACTACTAATTGCAGTTGGTTTTGAAAGACCAGGGCAGTTGGCTTGATGTGTCCAAGAGCAGGTATGGAAAGATGGGAAGTAGCAGAGGATGTTGTAAGTCAGCTCCAATAGGACAGGGAATGGTGGATGAGTCCTCTATATAGGAGTTATCAAGATAAACTCTGCTGCCTGTCTCCTGATATGGTATGTGGCCCTGAGAATAATTGAAAATGAGTGGAAAACCACAGTTCTGTCCTTTCCACTTTTGGAGAAAAACATTAGTCGGTAGCGCCAATCAGCCTACCATTTGGACCACTGACTGGTGGCCAGCACCACTTGGCTCTTTTCCTCTGACTAAGCCGAAAGTCAAGAACTTGGGCACCTGGTTTGACCAAAATCTGACTTTCAATGACCAAATCACAACTTTAGCAGGCAGGTATTTTCGGGTTCTCAAGTCCTTGAAAACCTTTACTGTGCTCCTACCACTATCAGCCCAAAAGACAGTAATCCAAGCGTTAGTCATCTCACGGCTGGATTACTGCAACATCTTGTCTCTGGGTGTCTCCCATTCACGGCTGTTGAGACTCCAACGTGTTCAGTTACTCGCCGGCTCAGCTGCTATTGAATCGTCCAAAACCGGCTCCCATGGGCGCAGCACTTTGTAAGCCTTACTGGTTTCCAATGAAGAAGCAGGTTGCTTTCAAAGCTCTCTGTTACTGCTACAGGATTTTTAGAAAGACTGGTGCAGCTTACTTGCATCCTCTCATTACATCTTACTACCCTCTGAGGCATTTTAGATCCTCCGAGGCCTCACTAGCTGAGATCTGAGGGTGAAGAGAGTTCGTATGGGAGGGAGCTCTTTTAGCTACCTTGCACCCAAGCTCTGGAACTCTCTCCCTCTACACTTAAGGCAGTCAAAGTCAGAACTACTATTTTGCAAAAAATAAAAAACCTGGCTCTCCTCTAATTAGACTTCTGCTGTTCTTGTGCATCTGAGATCTCGTTTAGGAGCATGACCTTAGTGCTGTTGGTTGGAGCAGCTATGCGCTTTACAAGTCTCTTTATTATTATTATTATTATTATTATCATTAAGGGACCCAGTCTCCAACTTAAAGAAAAATTAAATCAGAAAAGTCAATCTAGGGGAAAAGAGATCCATCTTGCATGGTCCCCATCTCTCCCCCATTAAATAAAATAATGAGTGGTAGAGTTTCTATTTTCTGAAGTCGCAAAGGAATCAAGGGGCATATTTACAAGCCCCTTTCGCCACAACAGCGTCACTTTCAGTGAAGTTGTGGTGTCCATAGGGGCTTCGCCTTATTTACAAGGCAGTTTTAAGCCACTTAATGTGGCTTAACGCTGCCTTGCATATAAGGCACCCTTTCACGCTGTACTTCGCGTGAAAGGGGAAAGCAATGGGTGTTGCGGTGGGCGTTCCACTGCAAAACCCATTGATTTTGGCACTGCCCCCTATTTACAAGGGTGGCGTAAATAGGAGGCACCGCCAAAATTAAGACTAGGGTAACCTAATCTTAAACAGGCGAACCGAGGAGAAATTTTATATTTCTCCTCGTTTTTGCTGTTTCCATGTGGGCTGCGTTGTGCAGCACACATAGAACCAGCAAATTGCCATTGATTGTTTATGTGCAGGAAGGTGATCCTTCCTGCACATAAACAATAAAAAAAAAAGAAATGACGTTTTGCAACTTCTATGTGTGCTGCATTAAGCAGCACACATAAAAGTTAGAAAACGTCATTTAAAGATTGTTTATGTGCAGGAATCCTGCACATAAACAATCTTCCCCTCAATGCAGACACCCTTGCACTATGGTGCAAGGGTGCCTGTGTTGGCGCTAGGCTGCTAAGTTTAGCGCCAGCGCAGGGGGAAACGCCGGGCTGCACCATATTGTTGAAAATATGGTGCAGCCCTGCGTTTCTGAAGTGGCGGAGTGCGGCATTAAGCCAGGAAGGCTAACGCCGCACTCCGTCACTTTATTGTAAATATGCCCCCAAGAGTTATCTAATTGTCTTTACCAGGGTGGTGAACTGCCACCACTGAAAAGTTGTGGGTGTGGTAAAACTGCCAAAACATTTTCGCAATATCCACTAGAATGCAAGATCCCCCAGGCGATTGATGTACTCAACCTCCAATATATTGTCCATTCTGAGGAGAATGCAACAGTGAGATTCCTGTGGGGCCAGAAAATGGATTCAGGAGTTCAAGGCAGTTAATGTGTAACTGCAGCATCTCCTGGGACCATCTGCCTCTCCTGGAGATTTCCAGATAAGATTGCCAAGGAGATGAATTGCTTGCACTGAAAACTTGTGGGTGGGGTAAGCCTGCCAAAACTTGTTCGCAATATCCTCTAGAATGCAAGATCTCTTACCCTCAGGTGATTGATGTACTGAACATCCAATACATTGTCATTCTTGAGCAGAATGCAACTATGTGGTGCCAGAGGATGGATTGGAAACAAACCTGCCTGGAGTTTGAGGCAGTTGATGTGTACCTGCCGCACCTCCTGGGACCAGCTGCCTCCTGGGGGGATTTCCGGGCTTCTTTCTCCCTAACCAAATTGACTTGTATCTGATTCAATTACCACATCAAGTCCCTGTTCCAAAAATAACTTGGTTGTTCCTAGCTTCCATGTGGGCTAACCGCTACTGAAGCTTTCAATTTACCTCTTGGGACAGTGTCTAAGCACAGGAAAGGCCTTTGCATAGATGTGATATCTTCAGTAGTTGGATAGCTTTGTAATGCAGCAGGCCCGGAAAGATGGTCTTAAAGTAGGCTGATGACAGGCCCACCAACCTGGCTATGCAGCGTAATGTGACTTACCTTCAGCGGCGGCTCCTCCGCTATGGCGGGGAAGCATTGCCCCCCTTACAGCAGCTAAAGAAAAGAAAAATAAAACAATAATAAACTGTGGTTTACTATAGTTTTATTTTGTGTCCTGGAGTCTTGGGGCGGGACCAGGAGGATAACAGGCACCCACGGGGAGTGGTATGCACTGTTATCAGTGCACATGAAAGTTTCAGGCCGGCCAAACCGTCATGTGCCGCTTGCATGTTCTCCACGCAGGCTGCATTACAGCCTGGGTGGAGAACATGCCCATGCTCCCAGTCCCTGGCTGAATACCGGACCACGGTGCTCAGACCAATCACAACTCTGCACTGAGGCATTGTGATTGGCTCAGGGGAGCCTGGGTGCTTCTGGCTTCCGGCCGGAGCAGAGCGAAGACAAGGTGGGACGACGAGAAGAGACGCAGCAGCAAGGTAAGTTTATATATTTTTTTCCTACACCCCCTGGCCCCTCCCCGCCCTACACCCCCGATCCATGCCAGCCGCCACTGCTTACTCTTTAGATAGAACCCTGCAATTCTCCTTTTTGACATCCTTAAGCTTCTGATCTGGCATGGACAAAGTCACTGTGGTTAAGCATGTAACAAACCCCAGAAATTCTATCTCGGTGACCAGGGTTAGATGAAATTTGGTCTGATTGTAAACTGTAGATGGTGGCGTAACAGCTGAATCTGGAGGAATGATCAACGTATCTTCGACATATGTGATCAAACAATTCCTCTCAAGCTCAGAAATTGCACTACAGGCTTCATTATCTTGGTAAAACATCAAGGGGCTGATGGCATCCCAAACAGAGGCATCAAGAACCTGTAGGTTAAAGCTCTCTAATGAAGGAGAGGAAACTGTGAGGAGGTGGAAAAATTGCAACTGAGAGGTAAACGTCTTTTAGGTCTAGATGCACTATAAAATCCTCTCCTTGTAACAGGCCACTGAGGAGGAGAATGCCTTCCATTTTGAAATGTCTCTAGATTATCTTATCTAATTCTTTTAGGTTAAGGACTAATCAGTAATCTCCTCCTTTTTGTCCACATCAGAAATGTTGCTTAGAAATCCCCTGGGGTGAGAAGACCTGGTCTGAATTGCTTTCTTCCATAGTAGGGAGGGTATTTCTTGCTCCTGTTTTTCTGAGAACTGTCTTGGTGTCAAAAGAGAGGTTTGACGAGGAGTGGCATAAAATTCCATCTGGAAACCTCTCACTGCCTGGAGCATCCATGCATCCTGTGTAATTAGAGATAAGTATAGATGAACTATTGAATCCTGCTTCCCAGCTCTGGTGACTAAATGTAAGCTCTCCCCTGTGATAAAGGAGTTGGAGCGTTCGCCATGGGTCCATTGGATGAACTGTGATAGCCCCAAACTCTACAAGCTCTGGGACTGGAGAAGAAGAAAATCTCTCATTGCTGATTTACAGTCCAATAGCCTACTTGGTTTCCTTGGAAATCTGCTGAAGAAGAGCTGAAGAAAGCATGTACAGTGAAGCGCACCCGGCCACTGTTTGCCCTGGTAGAAAAGTACTGGTTAAAACCTTCTTTAAGGCTGCCTGGGGTTTGTCCAATGATGTGCATATATTAAAAAATCTTGTAACTTCCATTATGAAAGGGCCTCCAAAAAACAAGCCACCAGCCGATTGGCACATAATGTGCGGGCCATCATAAAAAGTTTAGGATTGATTCTTAATAAGTTGGAGCTGCGCCTCTCTGACAAAGGGCGCAATGCACATTCCTTAATAGGCATATAGTCCATTGGGCCCACCCAAATAAGACGTCTAGGCCAATAAGAGAGCCTTGATCTTTGGCCATAAAGGACAGATCCAACATTTTGGAGAGGGCTCTGAGAGATATAACAACTTATCTTGGCAGGCCTTCCATGACCTGTTGATGTCCTTTTTAGGGTCCTTAAGATACTTTCCCAAAAATGGGAAGAGCTTGGGATCGATCTGTGCAGTATTAGCAACTTAGCCGTTCAAAGATGGACAAAGACATTCTGCTCATAAGCGATTGTGCACTTTTTTTAAAGAGTTTTATATAGCGCGAACTAGACCCGAGACATCGGGTATCAGAGCGCTTTACATGAGCACCAGTTTCGTTACAGAAGAACACATTCATTTTTGTTAGGCACGGGGAGACAGACTTCTTTTTAAAGGGTTTCTCATTCTAGCCTGAAAATAGGCTGCAGTTCTGGCTGAAGGGACCCAGTCTGGAAGCGTGGCAGTACTATCTCCTCTGGATCAAAAGTATCCGCTTGCGGACGGGATAAAGGAACTGAGTTATTGGGGGAGCAATATTCTCCAGGATCCTGGTGATCATGTTTCTTGCGCATGGGCACCAAGATTGATCTAAATACTCCTTAGAGGAATCAGAGTCACCATTATCATGTCCGTCCTGATCAGACTGAATCTCGTCTGATAAATCCTCATCCTCTACCCTATTGCTGAACCTTTCAAAATAAGCCTTTTGTGGTTGTCAAAAGAGGCCACTTTAGAGTGCATCTTTTTTGTTTTGGAGGTGGGAGCCTCTTGATCCAAAGGAGACATTGGTGTAAGGACTTGGGGAAAAAAAACAGGGAAAATAAGATCTTGAGGTGTTTTGCCAATGTTCCCCAAAAAGTGGAAATAGACCTTTGAATATATCTCTGATAGGACTGATCTACAACTGTTCTATTTTTGCCGGAAATAAACTCCCCAACTGCCTCTTGTGTGAGATAAAAAGATGGGCCAGCAGAATTGACCGGAGACATGATCCCCCTATGAGGGAAATTCTGTCTGATTCAATTTAAGTCCCTATCACAATCACCCTAATATACTAGGGGCACTGTCAACCCGCCGGTGTGGAATAGAGAAATCCAGTGAGGGTGACCTAGGCTCATTGTCTATATTGCTCCTAGGTTTCAGTGAACCAAATAAAATTATTGTTACAACTTAGCACTCTCTGTAGAGGTGGTCGTTTCACAGTGTCAAAAGAGCTAACCAAAGAAGGTAGAGAAAAGCTCTGCCTACTGCATCTGCACACTGGCGGGGCCTCGCATAGAGTCGCTGGAAGGGGGCCGGTGACGGGTAGGTTGTTGCGTTTGTCAGGAGTGTGTCTGAGAGAAGAACAGGAGGCATGCGAGAGGCGAGGAGGTGTCAGTGAAAAAGAGGGTGGGGGGGGTCACTGCATCACAAGGACCGCACAGCAGGACGACGGCCAGCTCGATGTTACAGACTCTCTCATAAAATAGAGCTGAAAGAGGGGAAAAGAGGAGAGTAGGGAGCATAAAGAGCGGGGTGCGCCACATTTTATTAAATACACTGAACCAGGGCTGGCCCCAAATCAGATTGACTGGGACAGCGTTCTGGGCAGAAAGAAAATGTGGTTGTTGCGGTGAGATGGCAGGAGGCGTGAGGAAGATGGGAGGAGGGTAGGGGGTTGATGGGGTGCTCACAATTACGCTGAGGTACATTAAGGGCTGAATACAGGGGGGCATATTATCAAGGAATAGCGATATTTATCGCTAACCGCGCCTAGCGCGAATTATTTTAACGCCGCCTATCGCTGGAAAATATCGCTGAGATAACACCCTATTAACAAGGGGGCATATTATCAAGGGCTTTATCGCTGCTTTAGCGGCACTTTTTGCCGCTAAAGCGGCGATATTTTTATCGCCCTATCAGCAAGCTGTCGCTAACAGGCGTTAGCGACAGCTTTCAGGCGTTAGCGGCCGGTTTTACCATCGCCTTGCATGCCAGCGATAATTATCGCTAATGACATGCAAGGTAGGCGGTCCCCACTAAAAGCGACTGAAAACAGTCGCTAACACAACTAACCCCTATTAGCAAGGCAGGCGAAGCGATAAAATAAATCGCGCTAAGTGCGTTTATCGCTAGATTTTAACACCTGCTACTGAGGATGACTTACCTGTTTAAAGTATAGGAGGTGGATTGTCAGGCTAAATCCATCCTTGCGTTAATGCGAGAATATCGCTGCTTTTCCAGCGATATTCTCACATTTTGCCGCTATCGCTGGGAATTTTATCGCTATGGAGATAAACCTTGTTAATAGGGTGTTATCTCAGCGATATTTTCCAGCGATAGGCGGCGTTAAAATAATTCGCGCTAAGCGCGGTTAGCGATAAATAGCGCTATTCCTTGATAATATGCCCCAAGGTTTATCTCCATAGCGATAAAATTCCCAGCGATAGCGGCAAAATGTGAGAATATCGCTGGAAAAGCAGCGATATTCTCGCATTAACGCAAGAATGGATTTAGCCTGACAATCCACCTCCTATACTTTAAACAGGTAAGTCATCCTCAGTAGCAGGTGTTAAAATCTAGCGATAAACGCGCTTAGCGCGATTTATTTTATCGCTTCGCCTGCCTTGCTAATAGGGGTTAGTTGTGTTAGCGACTGTTTTCAGTCGCTTTTGGTGGGGAACGCCTACCTTGCATGTCATTAGCGATAATTATCGCTGGCATGCAAGGCGATGGTAAAACCGGCCGCTAACGCCTGAAAGCTGTCGCTAATGCCTGTTAGCGACAGCTTGCTGATAAGGCGATAAAAATATCGCCGCTTTAGCGGCAAAAAGTGCAGCTAAAGCGGCAATAAAGCCCTTGATAATATGCCCCAGAGTCTTTAACAGGACCCAATTGAGACTAAGTGGGATGGATGAGCTGCTGTTTGCATAACATTCAGTCAGGCAACTCCCTGCTGCACCCCTCGGAATATTGGTGCCCCGGGCCTGGGCCCAGCTCACCCATGCCCAAGGCCGGCCCTGCACTGAACCATCAGGACAGATGTTAGAATACCAGCGACGCCGATGTTAGTCCCTGTGGTGCCGAACAAAGTGAAAACAAGCTGTCTGCATATGAAAATTACACATCAAGTATTATAAATATTGTAATAGAGAAGAGAAAACGGTACTTAACATGGCTAGTCTGAGCAGTAGAAAGAGCAATGAAACTTCAGTCAAGAGTGTCTATACTGTTTCTTGGACTACTATTGGTGGGTAGTCATGTTTCATGGTATTTGTAGTTTTTTCTCAAAGAGCCAAGGATATGGCAGTACTTTGTTTTAAAGCCCTTGGTTTATTACTGTTTAAATATGGCTGCTTTTTATTAAAGCAAGACAGAGATTGCATAATCTAAAGGCTCCAGCCTTGTCCTAGAATTAAGCAATGAAGCATGGATTAAAGTGGAAGAAACTTGTATCAATAGCACACAGTGCCTCTGATACAAGAGCAATTTGGAAGTTGAGCTATTCTCTAGAGGGCTCTTGGAGACAGTGATGCCTGCAGATAAGTGGATAACCCACTATAGTGGTATGTTTGAGCCATGCAACTTGGAAAGTGATGGTCTCCATTACAGAGAACTCCAGCGAGAGGGTCATATTCACCTCATCTGTTGGATTCCTCATTAGTTGGTTGGTAGTATACTAGAAGAATGCCTGGCAGGTCAAGTTACTCAGGAGGACATATACTAACTGATGTTCAGTTTGGGTTTAAAGAGGGTATTGGCTTGAAACAACAGTGCTTTAAACTAAGCATGTTAGTTACAAAATACACATACCCCCATAAAGGAGCAGTTCTCTTTGCATTCATAGGCCTGTCCTCTACGATCGGTCTGATGGTGAGATCTAAACTCTAGGCTATTTTGAAGCCTATGGGCCTAGAGGAAAGTCTGGTGCACGTATTACAGTATATGCACTCTGATATTTTCTTGGTGATGAGGTGTGGTCCAGAAGTAAAGTGTACTGGGTGGTTTAGTATAGCTACGCACATTCAGCAAGGATGTGATGTGACTCATTTTTTTATTTTCTTTGCATAGCAATGTGTTACTTTTAGCAGTTGGAGTCTTCTGGAGAAAGATTTAAGATCTACGGGTTTACCACGGTTCTTAAAATGCCACTTGGAATGACAGCCGTTTTCTTTTACTCAGGAAATTTGATGAGGTGGCCTTCTCAGTAGTATCCTCAGTAGTTCTAATTTTCTTCAAGTCCCTATCCCTCCCAGATCTTTCTGACATACTCAACTCCATAATAGCCACTTCTAATGAAGATGAGGTCTTTCCATTGTCCTTCATGAAAGCTTTCCCTGGGGATGCTCTCTTACCCCTACTTACCATTATCAATGCCTCCCTCACTCAAGGCATCTTCCCATCTTTCCAAAGCTCCCAAGACAGTCAAGCTCCTCTGACTCGTAAAGAAACTTACACTCGAGCCTGATAACCTTGTCAACTACTGGACCATCACTCACCTACATTCATCTTTTTTAGGTCTCGCGCACTGCATAGGAGGGCCGTTAGCCGTCGCTCTTCACTTTTTCAAGCACTGCACTCGTGCCTTGTGGCGGCATCCACCTTGCGGGAGCGAGCAGCGGCGCGCCACAAGCACGAGTGCAGTGCTTGAAAAGTGAAGACCGCTCTCCTAAGCGCGCGCCTCTCTCCTCGCCCACACGTCCCAGCCACTCACTCGCTCCGCCCTCTCCGTCTCCTTTTTTTGCTCGTGCTTCTTGTTATTTTTGACCTCTACGAAATCGTTTTAGGTCGTGTTACATATAACTTTTGTTTTTAAACGCATTTTATTGTCAGGTTTTAGATGTCAGCTCTTTGGAATATTTAAGAAGAGGATGACTATACGAAACTTACTTATTAAGTTCGTCCGAATAACTAAATCAAAAAAACAAACTGCTATTAAATTGAAAGGATCATTCTGGAGTGTTGTGGTGCACAGCGGTGGGCCAAAGTCATTGTTAAATCTGGCAGTGCTTTCCGTGAATGTGGGAGAGAGGGTCGATTCACGGTCTCGCCCATAGCATATGTTCTAACCGTTAATGGCCACAGTGGCGGCCCACTTTTGCCCCTATTACAGTTTGTAGTGTATCTTGTCCATTGCTGTTTGATTGTTCACTTTTTACCATCCCATATAAGTGTGTCGCCTTACAGACACTGGTCATAGTTTCTTTTCTCTGACATTAATCCTTCTAAGCTCTCGTCCCATTTGTTAGCAATAGGCCTTCTGTGCAGCCCGCGTTTCTCACTTAGTACAGTGTCATGCTCTCTAAATTAGCTTATTTTATTACTTACTTCTGCCATTGTGTCAGGCATGGGGGTCTTGGAGACTTCCACGCCATAGCAATCACTGTCTTTGATAGTAACTGTGATAATCCTACAAAACTAGTGTCTGCTTAACGGTGATAATCCTACAAAAATAGTGTCTGCTTTCTTTCTCTTGGGGTGGAGGAACAATGGGCTATATCGGTCATTCCTCTCCATCATTTTATAATGCACTATGTGACCTCTTCCCAATATCCTCTTACCATTGGATAGTCTCCTACCATTTGAAATACATTTGCGTATGTTCACCTAAGAGGCTTAGGAATTGCAGAGCATACATTTTGTTAATTTTCTGTAGGTGTACATGTCCTTTGTGTAAAAAAACAAAAAAACAAAAAAAAAAAAAAAATTTTGGTTTGAGAAACTTTGTGCACATAACGTAGCCTTCTTCCAGTACCCTCCTTCATATATCCACATGTCCCCTATGCTCACCTGGGTCATAAATTGCAGGGCCTCAAATAACCAGAAAACCATCCTTCTTCACTCACATATCATAAGCAGATGCACTAAATCATGTTTTTGAGGTTCCAGGTGTCCTTGTCCCCAGGCCCAGTGAAATGCCCCAACCAGTGAACATATCTGAGGAATTTCCTAGGAATTAGCCTGTTTTGTTCTACGAGTTTGCTTAAGGATAGCAATTCACCCAAAGCATAGCAGTCCACTATTGTCAGTATTCCTGTGTTCATCCAGTCACGCAGCTGTCTGGACGTCAAGTACATCTGGTTTTAGGTTATGCCTGCACAGTGCTTGCAAAATCTCTTGTAAATATAAAACAAGCATTGGCATAGCCAATAGGTCTCGCCTTTGGGACCTTATAAGTGTTTAGCCATGCAACACTTGATGTTGTTGCACCAAGGATATTGTGCTGGATAACTAAACACTTATAAGGTCCCAAAGGCGAGACCTATTGGCTATGCCAATGCTTGTTCTTTCTTGGTCTGCACCCGTCCATGCCTGGACTGCTCCCAGCATCAGAAACCCGGGTCCTCCTCCCTCCCACAGCTACCCCACAGCATTCCTCCACTCACTCAACACTGGACACTGCACACAACGCTGATACTGAGCTGCACCACATACCACCCAGGGAGCCTCCTACTCAGCCTCTTGCAAACAGTCATGCACACTACCCCTACTCACGACAACCATGACCATACACACTGCTCCAAACACCCCACCTGACCATAACATTCCTCCACTCACCCAACTTGCCTGCCTGCTCCTCAACAGCAGATCACACAGAAAACACACCACAAAAGTATCCGATCTGCTACACGAACACACCAAGGCTTGTTCTTACTCACAGAAACTTTGATGAGCACCACCGCAGTGTCAGACATCACCTGCTCCATCACTCCCGGCTACAGGATCGTCAGACAGTGCAGGCAACCCAAGCCCAGTGGAGGAGAAGCCATCATAAAATTGCAATTTCCTACGGCAACTCAAACATAATTAAAAACGTAACAATGATTCATGACTATCATATAGAGGGCCAATGAAACAACAATTATTCAACAAATACAAAATTGACTTTTATTGAGACAAGACAATAAATATGAATGATAAGAACAATAAAATGGTCCACAGACACACCACAGCCGTATCTACATTCACTCTGTCATCACAAAGTACAGTCAAGACAATCAGAATAAATGTACATATGTAGAACCAATTCTCATTTGTAATGATGTCCGATCTGTGAGATCTCTATGACATGTGATGTCATAAGTGGCAAAAAGCCTAATTCTGATAACTAAATCGGTCTGATAAATAATTTGTGAATCATTCCAACATCAATCAGTGGCTGCAACCCAGATGGTGTCTTCACGCGTTTCGGCACAGCAGTACCTTCATCAGGAAAAGCCACAAGAAATGGGTCAGGATGCCCGAGGGGGCGGAGTCACTAGAACGTAGTAATTGAAATGATACAGGTCCTCTTGAATGCATAGTAGATAAAATGTCTAACAATAGCAAGAGGCCTTTAAAACTGGAATATGCGGTATCTCTCGACCGGCCTGTATACTGCGGTCCCAGGTAACTTCTGTTCAATGGTGCCTGCACAGGCACTGTCAGGTGATAACCAAATTGCAATATTGCTGCATGCGATATACCAACAAACGTGGAGTCAGCAGTCGAACTCCGTCTGAGTCTAAAACTCAGACGAAGGCATCATATACAAAAACAGTTTGAGCTGCATCACCTCCTTAGATGCTACCACCAGCATAATGGATCACCTCTGCCTCAAACCCTGCATCATGGCCAACTTCACACTGCACCCTCATATATAGACCTCAAGGACCCCACAGCAACTTCCCCAGTGACGTTACAGACTTCATCGCTCCCCCCCCCATCATCAACGCCAGTGCCTACATCCTCCTAGGAGACCTCAACTTCCACATCGAAGACCGCACAGACCCCAACTCTACATCCTTCGTAGAAAACCTGAGCAACCTAGTTTTCACTTAGTATTTCTCCTGACCCACCCACACTGCCAGACACCTCCTGGGCCCCATTTTTACATCAATCAGCAACATCCCCATTGACAACCCGAAACCCCTGACTTGGACAGACCACACCCCATCAGCTACAACATCCCCGTTCCACGCTGCCAAACAACAATAATCTCCACTTTACGGAAAAGCCGAAATTGGAACACAATCACCAAAGCAGAATGGATTTCCACCCTCTTCTGTCACCAGCCCCAGCACGACAACCCCCTGCCAAACGCCATAATAACTTCAGCAACTGGATCACCGTCTGCACCAACACTCTTCAAATTGAACACCACAAGAATGTCCTGACCATAGGCCAGCTGATATACTGAAGAACTCAGAATGACCAAGCGCCACTGCACACATGTAGAACGCAAGTTGAAAACAAATCTAGACACGACAACTTCATGTCTGCACTAAGGCGATATCACCGCTGATCCTAAGCACCAAACGCAAAGCCATCGCAGATACATAGATGCATGTGCACACAGCAAGGAAATCTGTGCAATCGTCAAGGACTTCACCTCTCCCCCAGCCACTGCCAGCAAAATCACTCTCTTACAATGGCAAAATCACCTCTATAGCAACTTCGACCCACAACCAGATCCCTTCACCCTAGCCAAGAAACTCCTCACTGAAACAAACAGATGTACCTTGATGACTTGGCCTGCAACAAAACAGACAAAAACCAAAACAACCATGAAATCCACCCACTCGGGAACCCCTATTGAACCCTACCCCCACACGCCTTCAACAAGGGACTCCACCATATCAGCAAAGCTCTGATCCAAATACTCAATGCCTTCATCAACATGGTTACTTTTCCGGATACCTGGAAACGCACCACTATCACTCCCCTCTTCAAGAAACGATCTGCGGATCCAACAACATCTACACCTACCAACCTATCACCCTCCTATCAGCCTCCTGTCTTACCCAGCCAAAATCCTTGAGAAGCCAGCACTTCACCAACCACCCAAACAACTACCGTCTCCTCAATGCAATGCAATCAAGATTTAGGCCAAATCATAGCACAGAAACAGCTCTCATCGTGGCCATCATTGATATCTGCATGATCCTGGATAGGGAACACTGCAGCACTCATTCGATTAGACCGCTCAGCAGCCTTCAACACTGTCTGTCACCACATTCTCATCAAACGACTTCACAATATCTTGATCCAAAGCTTCTACTTCCAATGGATCTGCTCCTTCCTGACAGGAAGAACTCAAACAGTCAGAGCATGCAACCTCATCTGTGGGATACCCAAAAGCTCCTTCTTTAGCCCCACGCTCTTCAACACTTATATGATCACACTGGCCAATATTGTCCTCACACACGGAATTAACGTCCTGTCCAGCGCTGACTACACTCAACTGATACTCTCCATTTCAGATGAATCCCTAAACACAAGAAACAAATTCACAGGCTGCATGACGGAAATAGTAAATTGCATGAAATCTAACAGACTTTGTTGGGGGGAGCGTTTTAGGGGCTTGGGGGGGCTAGGGGGCACCCTTGCCAGCTGTTCGAGGGAGTGATTTAGGGACAAAAGGGCAGCTTAACTTGAGGCAGGGTGCGCAGGAACGCTCATATTAAAATGAAGGAAACAGATGTGTGAGCCATGGAAACCAAGCCAAAAGGTTTAACAGATTTATTTAGAAGGTGCAACTTCAAGAAAAGGCATTTAAAATACAGAATACAAAATATAGTGACCTCGCATTCATAGAGAGTCTTACCAAACAGAAGGCACTTTTATCTAATTCTCAATAGGACTCTGAAGGCATTGAAATCGTTTGAAGAGAGACACTTCAGAAAACCTCAAAGACACATTTATAAGTGCACTATGAAAAACATAATTTAAATCAAGGAAAATGTTCTCAGAATGCAAAACACATTTGATCTAAAATGCAGAGAATACTCACGTTTAAACCTAAAAGAAAGCAGCCTTGCAAATGTAATATAAGCATTAAATTCTCAATAAGAAAACACCAATTCAGAGACAAAATAGCATATACAGCAATTACATTGGCAAGTTAAATTGTATCTTAATAAAACAAAAAACAAGAGCTCTTGGGGAGCACCCACACCCGCCTGCCATCTACCAACAGATGGGTGGGGTAGTCTGACGAGAACTCCGTGGGCTCTCTTTTTATACCCTTCAGGGCTGGGATCTGAAGCAGAAGTGCTTAGTGCAACGTCAGTCCTATCTACGTCAAATTAAGCCACGGGTCGCACATTTATCAGACATGTGGTGCTTATTCTGCTAAATGTGGAACATAGACTAGGTGAAAGGTTATGTTCTCAGACCAAGCGCTCGTCGTAAATTGCATAGGGCAAGCAGAAAATATGTAATGTAAGGAATAAAATATATAGCAATGTCCTGGTTGCCACATTCATCACCCCGGCCTGACGTCCGTGTGGTGGGAACTTCTCTATTCTCATGTTCAGACCCAGGATGTGGTGTGCTATATGTCGACAGGACAGAGGAAGAGACAGTGAACTTTGAGACACACGGGTAGGGTGGGGGCTATCCAGTCTGGAGCAGAAGAGCCTCGCAGAGAGAAGCTGGCTGAGATTTTTAGACAGACAGGCTTAGAGCCTGCTGTTCAGAAAAATGGCAGAACTCTGGTCAATTTAACAAAAGGCCTGCAGAAAGACCGCAGGGCCTACCTAGGGGTTCATACTGACTGAGTGACAAGGATGGCCCAGGGTAGTTGTTACATGGTAAAACCGGACCCTCAGGTCAATTTAACACGGCCTACAAATTAGGCTGGCAGGGCCTATGTAAGGGGTTCATACTCCAGGTGTGGGCCGAACGGGCCTGGGGTACCCTATGATAAACAAGCATTGGCATAGCCAATAGGTCTCGCCTTTGGGGCCTTATAAGTGTTTAGGCAGAGCTATTGACTTTGCCAATGTGTTTAAGCTGTGCTGTAGAGAAGTGTGGCTGCTGTGCAGCATGCTGAAAAGTTGTAATAAAAAAGTGTCAGAAGCATTTTTGTTACCTTATATATGACCAAAAAGGCATTATGTCCGACAGAATGACCATATTAAAAAATGTATGTACAATAAAAAATTTCCTTAGTTTTCTTTTGTTCTTGAAATGTTGGCAACTTGTTTTTGCCTATTCCAATGGTTGTTTGTTAAAGTTTTTTTTTGAGGGGGCATAAACAATTGGAGTTTGAAGGTTGTGAATTAGTACCTGTATTATAACACTAGCAGCGGCCAGACGCTAGGGGAGAATCAACAGATGCCAGATTCCGAGAGCAGGCTGAGGTGGTGATTGAGGTGGTAGTGGTGGTTGTGGTGGTGACTGGTGCTGAGACGATGCTGAGGTGATGCTGAATGATACTTAGGTCTTGCTGAGTGATGATGCTGTGGTGGTGCTGAGTGATGCTGTGGTAGTGCTGAGTGATGCTGGGGTGGCGCTGAGTGATGCTGGGGTGGCGCTGAGTGATGCTGTGGTGGCGCTGAGTGATGCTGTGGTGGCGCTGAGTGATGCTGTGGTGGCGCTGAGTGATGCTGTGGTGGCGCTGAGTGTTGCTGTGGTGGCGCTGAGTGTTGCTGTGGTGGTGCTGAGTGATGCTGTGGTGGCGCTGAGTGATGCTGTGGTGGCGCTGAGTGATGCTGTGCTGGCGCTGAGTGATGCTGTGGTGGCACAGAGTGATGCTGTGGTGGCGCAGAGTGTTGCTGTGGTAGCACTGAGTGTTGCTGTGGTAGCACTGAGTGTTGCTGTGGTGGCGCTGAGTGTTGCTGTGGTGGCGCTGAGTGATGCTGTGGTGGCGCTGAGTGATGCTGTGGTAGCGCTGAGTGATGCTGTGGTAGCGCTGAGTGATGCTGTGGTGGCTCTGAGTGATGCTGTGGTGGCTCTGAGTGATGCTGTGGTTGCGCTGAGTGATGCTGTGGCGCTGAGTGATGCTGTGGTGGTGCTGAGTGATGCTGTGGTCGTGCAGAGTGATGCTGTCGTGACACAGTGTCTTTGCTAGTTACAGTGGGTAGAAGAGGGGTAGAAGAGGGGTAGAGGGGTAGTAGAGGGGTAGAAGAGGGATAGAAGAGGGATAGAAGAGGGGTAGAAGAGGGGTAGAGGGGTAGAAGAGGGGTAGAGGGGTAGAACAGGGGTAGTAGAGGGGTAGTAGAGGGGTTGAGGGGTAGAAGAGGGGTAGTAGAGGGGTAGAAGGGTAGTAGAGGGGTAGTAGGGTAGAAGAGGGGTAGAGGGGTAGAAGAGGGGTACTTACAGGGAGGCAGCAGAGGTGCTGAACACAAACAGTGACTAGGTACAGGCATAGGTGAGACCTTTATTTTTATAAGCCTAATGTACGTTCGGTAGTGGAAGCTCGCACTCTGATCACCACGCCAGTAAATGAAATGTTTTTAGATGGAATATACATTTTTTAAATGTTTGGTAAAGGTATTTTTGAAGGTCTCAAATCTTTTATTGTTGGGAAATTACTGGTATGAGTCTGTATAGGCCCGGATCCCTGATTAATTACTGACCTGTACAACATAGGAATCGCGAGTTATTGATGAAGGAATCCCCTGAAAACATTCCCTTTTGTTTAATTGGAATTGTGCTTATGGCAGTTTGGTATCTCGTTCGTGCACATTTTTCCACTTTAAGAATGGCACGTTTTGAAACCAGCAGTGTTTACGGTCATATCGCAGGGATGGTAATTCTTACTCTTGATCTGTTATGAATTTTTTTTTTTTATATAAATGTAATTTGTAAATTGTTCTTATTTTGTAATGAAAAATTGCGGTCATTTTCTATGGACCTCGTTTGTGATCTAAATCATAAATAAATAAGACTGCCTTGCATGGGTGATAATACATTACTGTGCAAGCTTCGGTGACAGTAGTTCAAAACTGTGAAGGCCTAGGTGAAAATTCATATACGCCGTGCAGACAGATGTCCAGAGAGGCCATGTACAATGTGCAGACATTGGTGAGCAAAGCTACAGTGTACAGGAATAGCTGCTTAACAACTCCATGTAGCATACAGACAGTCATGCTTGCACACTCCCACAGTACTTAGGCTCTTTCTACACACTGCATGTGTTTGGGGGTTCCTTTCACATTCTATGCTTCTTTAGTTCTACCAGATTTAGGCCCGTTATTGCTAATTGAGCACCCATTAGCTCATAAGTTGGGGCAAACTGGAAAGCAGGCGTGTGCCTTTAAAGACCAGCAGAGCTGAAGAGACTGTCACGTAGCAGCAGGATGACGTAATAGCTGATGTGGCGGCTTGCCAGACCAAGCCAATGGCACGGAGGAACAGGTTTCAACATCGGTTGTCCCCAAAAAGCAACTGAAATCTAGGGGGATGCGGGTAAAGGAAGGCGCAATGTTCCACAAGTCCAAAAATAAGGTGACTAGGGTCTGGGCGCTGCAAACTGGCGTGACATAAATGAGGGAGGGGGTGCAAAGTGCGTGAGGGAGGTAGGTCCGATCAGATGCTGAATTTCAGACTGCAGTGTGTGTAATCTCTGTGACTTATCTACAGACAAAACAACGTCTTGGCACGTGGTGGCGGATGTCTGCAAGCACTTGGCAGGACACTGAAAACAGGCCAGGAAACTGGTGGAACCAGAGCCACTCTGGGTCACTTGTTTGTCGGAGAAAAATAATGCCATGGGTTTAATGCAGTATTCCACAGGGGCCCTGGATGTCAGAGCAGGGCACCCGATGCCCGGCTGCTCAGCGAGCTGAAACTACGTCGGAACGAGGAAGGCACATACTGTGCTCGAGCTTCTGGGCAGCGCGGCAGAGACTCGACGGGGGTCAGGTGTTTCCGGAGAAATAGACAGAACACAATGTATTTGGGCAGCTGTCTGTGTTTACCATATTAGAAACCTTATCATACAGGTCGGTCACCAAATGAACTCTGTAAAATAGGTTGGGGGAGGATGGCAATCCCTCTCTTTTGAAGCCACTGTCGGAATCTCTCTCTGTGGAAGCCCCACTCGGTGCATCCCGCGGCCTCGGGTACTGCACAGGCCAGGGTGACCTTAAGTACCTGTGCGTCAGTTTTGCTGGCTCAGCTCATTCCATCCCACCCATGCGCCTCCAGATGACGCCCGGCCCCGCTTTCATTCTAGCTCCTCCGGCACACTACAAGGTGCCGGGCATCTCTGTTAGAAGAGCACTGGGCACTAGCGGCCCACACTGCAATCTTCCTGTCCTGCTCTGCCCGGACTCGGCTCTGATCATCACTCGGACACATGGGCAGCTTCGTTATGCTTCGTTCGTCTGCGGGAGTCACTGTTCTCTCATCGCGGACCCAATACTGGGGAATCCGGGTGGAGAGATCACCGAGAAGACACGGTGTGAGTCTCCTCCCAGACCACACCCCGCATATCCAGGCTTTCTAGACTGGAGACAAATGACTGGTGAGTAAACAAGCGTCGCCCGCACGGCACGCGATGCAAAAATAAACAAGAGAGGAGCGGGGGCGAGCGAGCGCGGCAGCCTGGGCTTTCGAAAGCTGACCAGACGCTCGTGCGTCATGGCCTTTTCCCCGCACGGCCGGCATGTGTTCCCAATTATTGCGCACGCGTCTGGGCACGATAATGGGAAACAGATGTCGGCCGCGCGGGTAACCGCACGAAAAGGCCATGACGCACGAGCGTCTGGTCAGCTTTCGAATCCCCTACATAATGCTTCGCCAGAAGCAGCGCTTGCGCGCTACTCTAGGCTCAACCTAAAAATAGACCCTGCATCATTCCCTCCTCTTGTTCACTTACTGAACAAAATTCTTACAGCAATCTTTGCAGGCCCTCCTCCTAGTAGGTGTATCCCAGGGGTGTCATCCATTGGAACATTGGCTGTCTGGTATCTTCCTTAACATCATATAGACTCCTTCAGGCCTGTCAAAGTTGACATGCTGTTTTCTGTGTCTGTAGACCGGTGTGTGCAAACATAATATCCTGCCCTGTCAACTGTCCCCCTGTCCCGTCTTTATCAATGGCTATTTATTCAATTTGGTACAATTTCTCTGTTTCATTTAAGCAGTATCTCAGGTATAACACTGTGATCACAATTCACTATAAGGGGCGTAGTCAATATAGCAATGGGGGTCAATGCTGCTAGTAGCACCTATGATCATTTTCTCTAATTGTTCTGAAAGTCTTGAGCAAGTCTTGAGACATTGTTCCAATCGTTGGTACGTGTGGCTAGTGTGACTAGTTGGAGAATGTCTTATCTTCTGCTGTACTTTTACTCTTTTCAAAAAGGTCTGCTGTGGAATAATGTAGAGCCTCAGAGATGATACCTGTAAACAGAAAAAGTAACCGTTGGTGCCTGTCTTCAAGTAATTTGAGAGGTTACAAGCACTTCTATTACTTAGGAACTTTCAATATGAAGAAAACAAAGTGATGAAGAAAGTAAAGATGTCTCGTTGTCACAACTTGTAGACTGAGGGGTTGGGGCTTTGATGTTCCAGACATTCTTTAGGTGTTGTATCCTTGGGGCCCTCTTTACACACTCTTCCTTTCACTGCTGTGTAGCATGTGCAACCCTTCAGGATGGGCTTGGGATACCATTCCCACTTGGTAGTTTCCGTGGAACACATGTAGTTTCTGTGTGGCTCCTTGCCCCTTGCACAACCCCTCAATCACATGTGAGGTGAACGCCGGTCCATTGTCAGAACCCAAAAGCATAGGTACTTTAAAGCGCGGTATGAACTCTTTCAGGAGGCATTTGGCAATAGTTTGTGTATTGCTGTTCTTGTATTGGCATGCCTCAGTCCATTTGCCGATCATGCACACAATAACCAACACGTACTTGTAGTTTGAGTAGGGGGCATGCTGATGAAGTCCATTTAATGTGGGGAAATGAAGTGGCCTGGGGCAGTGGAAATACAGCATTAGGAAAACAGTCTGATCTTCCCATCACGTCCTACAAGTGATGAACCATGAAAAAGACGGGCCATGGGAGCAAGCATTATCGTTGGTAAACATTTTTTTTCCATTTGGGCCTAACCGTATTCCTTTTCTTTTTGCATACATCCTCCCCTGTTCCCTTCTTCCTTTTCTTCCACCCAGCCCTTTCAGTAATATACTTAGGGTCATAGTACATATCATCATCCTTTATCTTTATATCATGATATCATGTGCAGTAGAAGCAATCTGAACCATTGTGTACTCACAACCAGTTAATGCTATTCCTTTTTGTACATCTGCATCAATAAATTATTTACCAATTGATACATAGTCCTTGGAGGAGGTGTGTGCAGCACATTCTACAATTGAAACTTTGGTAGCAACATGTCTTGCAATAGTTGAGTTATTAATGGTGCACGCTGCATTTGTTGGCCAGCTGAGGTAAGGAGGGAACTCCAAATGAAGGAAAGAACCTAAACATTATATTGGCGTCCCTGTACAAGACTTTAAAAAGATATACATTTATCTCTAGAAGCAAAAGAAGAATTAAAACATTGTACTATAGCTTGTCCCAACAGCAAACACAGATGAAAATCTCTGTCACAGTAACACCTTTAGGAATCAAAACACTCATAGTTGTCAAACTGTGCCCAGGGATGTGGAATTCCTATAGCCCCACGCCCAGGACATATTGTTTGAGTTCAAGGGCAACAGGTTTTCATGCGTATTTTGTCCTTGGGACAAGTAGGCCCAACCCCTACAGCACAAACCCTTTGGCTGCCAGTTTACAGTACCACATTATGGCTCAGGGAAAGGCATAGTCTGCAATAAAGGTAATATTTGTGTCCATGTGTTAATGCTGTTCAAACTTGTATTTATTGTTCATTAATGCAAAGGCTTTATTATTAGGGTGAGCGCTCTAAGTAAATGTTGTAAGCTCAGACTGCACTACTGACAGTGGTTAGAGTATAAAAATGTGTACACACTTTTTCAATATTTAGCAATGTGAGGCTATGTATACTGCTCTCAGAATGCTCTCCCATTAGATGCAAATATTTGCAGAAGCTTGAAAGCAAGACTGATAATTCTTTGCTTTCAAAATAAAAAGAAAATGCAAAAACATTTCGCTAAACTACTGGAATATGGTAGGTACCATTTCTTTGCAACATAAAAATAAACAAGCATTGGCAAAAAGCAAAAATTGTTTTGATCTCAAAAATCACACATTGCGTTCCTGGCACTGAATAAAGCAACTGTGTGTCGATATGCTCCTTGTGAAAGAACAGAATGAAGTCACTCACAGTGAAGCTAGCCAAGTGAGAGGGAGAGAGACAACATTTTATTAAACATACAAGGTCATGGTTAACGCCAGACCTAATTAGGGGCCCAATTATTAAATAAAGTGCACCCATGTCCTTGGATTATGTGCAGATATATAACTTTTGTGAATTCACAAGACTACAGAAGTAGGCCGAGAAATAGTACTCCTAGAAAATATTTGTGAACTGCATTTAAGCATGAGCAAAAAATGCAGGTGTACATTTGCTCAAGCGAAAATACCCTCAGCCCCAGTATGTAGATCTGTGGAAATGTGGCCACATAAGGGAATTGTTAGCATTCAAAGCATACTATGGAAGGGGCCCTAGCATAATCAGAGAGGCTATTTCAGAGCTCTTATATAATGAATATTGCTGCCATAATTTGTTGCTGCATTACATGGCACAAAAGGGACAAGTGTATTTTGTTATAGAACAAGTATTTTTAAGAAGCATCCAGGCCCATGGACAAGTAGATACTTTATTAAATTCCACACCTCTTTGCGCCAATCCTTTATACCTTGAAACCTGTTTTCAAACACCCTGAAAGATTGCACCTATATATTAAAAGACATATTTAAATCTGTACACATTGTATCCTTGAGACATTACAATATGAAGCACTGTTATTCAATGCACACTATCCTTCTGTATTGGTATATACTCATTACTAATGATCAATACATAAACATAATATAAACACAACATTACTACTTTTCCTATTACTCCTATCCTTTGTAGTCCCTGGCGAATGCACTGCATTAGAATGCATTTTAGCACATTCCACCTTACAATTTAATTTGTTACAACAATATTCTCTCCAACTCTGAAGAACCTATGAATGAGAAACATTAATATACATACACATTATTTCTTTTAGATACACATATTAAAACAGCATTTCTCCTTGCGCCATTCAAATAGTCAAAACCCTTCAAGAATGCAATATACCTAGTGCCATTCTATATATACATCTGCTTGTGAAGATGGCGGTGTTCCTGTTGCGGCTGATCACCGTGGTCTTCCTCTTTGGACAGTCAATGGAAACACAATAAAATCTGTGTTCCAGGACTGATAGGTCGGAGCTCAGGAATGATGGAGCCCTTCTTCTTCCACCTGAATGCTTGAGAAGACAGAAACTTCGTAGTGCGTGTTAACTTATGCAAATATATGTCTTCTTTCATAATTTGAATGTCACTGTTAGGTCTAGTTGATGTGACTTATACATATATTAATTGTTCAGTGAGGAGGATATGGGGCATTAGGTGGCTGTCAGAACATTGTAATATTTGTGAGTAAAAACAGAGTTATTCTTGGGCAATAAACTATTTTTGCTTTCTTTAAATTATTTATTTATTTATTTCCCTCAATTGTGGCGCTTATTTTGCCTGTTTTATTTTTAAGCAGTCTTTGCTGAAAGTTGTTGCTGCTTTAATATCATGATGGACACATGGTCCAGCTGTCATCCAAACATGTGGGAAAATGTAGTAGGCCTGAGCCTGTGGCATGACAGGTCCTTCCTATTTAAATTCTATTTCTAACCAAACAAGAGGTGATGAAAACAATAACATTGAGCTTATCTATGCAAACATCCCGAAGACAGGAAATTCAATACACTTCTTGGAGACGCAGGGAAGACTCTAATAATAATAATGTTGCATTTAAGGGAGACAAAAACTCATGGTATTCGAACTGAAAAATATATGCAACCACCTCTAAAGGCTGCAACTGTACTTTTAAAAGGCCTCTTTGTATCCACACTTTTTTTTTTTTTGTAAATCTCGGCTTCCCCCCTTTACCAAATTGTGTGATTCTAGGCAACTTAGTTCTCTTGTTCACTTCCACAGCCCAACGTATTCTTACACATACATATCTTTCTTCTAAATCTCATGTTCGTTGCCTACCACAGGAAGTCCTTTTCCTGCCTGGCTCAACGCCCAGAATCTGTGGTCGGCCAGGAATGCCACTTCTGAAGGCAGCCCAAGAAAAAATCTACTAACCCTTCAGCACCACTTAATATCTAAAAACATGTGTTGTCTTTAATTGTAATATGCAAAATATATATAGCTTATTTTAAAATAACATGGCTTTCTTGTAAAGCGTACGTTCACTCAGAATGGCATTATGACGCTAAACAGCAGATCTCCATTGTTCCCCAACTCAATGGTACTCATTTCATCCACCTCAGAATGATGAAGGGCTGATCAGACCCCGCAGCATTTGACGTGTGACCATGAAGTCAAACCATAGGTGTAGCTAGCGTGCATTCCACTCCATCATTTTATCTCCCCCCTTGTGCACAAGAAATCGGAAGAGACCAGCCTTACCTTGCTACTTCCAATCTTCTGTCTAATGTTCACCATCTGCTCTGACATTTACGTTACTCTAAGTCTAGTGTCACTAACTTCCTTTACCACGATACACACTTTCAAAATCTTTTCTATTACCTAACTCCGTGCTTTGTAGCTGTACTTCCTGGATTGGTGCTTGCATTCGGGCTTCTGCTTGTGCCTGGAGAGGTAGCACTTTTCACTGCTTGCTCTATCGTTAAATTGGACGCAGGTAGGAGTAAATTATTCTGTACTTAGTTGCTCAGTACTGCAATATTTGGTGTAATCTTCAGTGTGAATCTAGCTGACCTGGTCGGCCTTTGCATTCTGTGCATTGAAATATGGATGCGTAAAGATATTCATCAGGTCTATAATGAGAAATTCTTTTATGAATTATAATTGGTCATCTAAATAGAGAGATATTCATGTGCATTTGAAACTGAAAGTATTGTCCCCCTGCCAGGACTATATTACTTATATTGATGTCATTTTTAGTCTTTTAACATTGTGGGCCACAGAACATTGTATGTACTATGTTAAGCTTATGATCCAAAAATATCAAAGGGAATAGCTCCATTTTACCTGGTAGTACATTTTCTATCATTGGGCTCTGGGCGTTAAGGGATGGCAGTCCTTGACCTCACCTTATTATGTCACTTTTTCTTTTGTGTGGCTTGTCTATCATTTGACGCTGGGCCAAGTCTAGGGCGTAATAGCAACCAGAAAACGTAAAAAGGTGGCTGTGTGTTGTGGCGAGAAATGCATGCGAAAGCCTTCCTCCCCATCTTTTTACCACTTGACTGAATATTCAAGTGGGAGCATTCATTACTAATAGTCCAAGCACGCCAGAAAGGTGAGGTGTGAAGCGTGAGGTGTGACTGTCAAGGAACTGAATGTACTTCATTCAGGGTATAAGGAGTTAACATAGGGGAGCCTATTTAAAACGTGCTAAAAAAGATATAACTAAGAGTCGTGAAGGCAGCTACTTGGAAGCTAGACACAGTATTCACTGGATGCACCGCGCACCAGTTGCGTGGTCTCTAATTGAACCTGTCTCAGTTAAAGTGGGTGTGCTTGGCACGTACCCAGATGTTCCTGCTAATCACCTCTCACTGCAGTGCACAAGAGAGAAGTACACCTATATATAAGATCCCGCTAAACAGTAGTGAAAACCTGTGGTAACACTGTGAGAGAAAGAGATGAGAAAGGCCCATAAGCCAGATAAGAGAGGGGGAGACGCAAAATGCAGACCGAGAGAAGGAAATAGAGTATGGCTATTAGAGTACACTGCATGCAACTAAAAAAGGCGGAGAACAAAGGACACTTTTTACAATGAAGAGAAAGATGTTGAAAGGCGTTGGCTGCTGCCAGGCCAGAGAGAGGAACCCACAAGGCGATGTGATGAAGGAAAATAGTTCCCCTTTTGGAAGCACGCAGTTGAAAAAAGACACTGTTAATCTCAATGCGATAAGATGCCTCCCATTCCTTGCAGAAATAAACGTTCAAACAACACAATTTACACCAAATAGGTAATCAAAATTCAAAACAAATGTGAGCTGCCAGACGCAGTCCCATACACGCGTATTTGCGGCACAAAGTGGGAGACGCCAGACGCAACCTCCCGTCGCAAAGTACAGACTTTAAAATATAAATGTGAGGAACTATTTCAACAATTCGGTGTATGTTGTTGTGCATTACGTGGTCAGTTATCTGAAAGTGACTTGTGCTAATTAAATGTGGTGCTGCGCCACATGGGTCAGGAGGGGCAGGGGGATTGGCTGATCCTGGGGAACGTAATTCTACAAATGGTAATGCAGATACTCTTACTTCAGTTGTTGGTGTGAAGGTGACTCCAAGTATTTCCCAAAATGTGCACTTACTTCTTCCTAGCGGGGTCTGTAGAGCTGGTGGGGGGGGGGGCTGGTGTATTACTACAGACCACAGCATCAATAACTAGCGGGGAGTCTGTAAGGCTATTGTCAGGTGTTTTACAGACCACAGCAACACCCTACCTAGCGGGCCTTTACCCTTTAATGACTGAGTTGGTGTAAGGCCAGTCAACTTAAAATTGACAAATGTGCTCATACAAACAATATATGCATATATAATAAAAATGAATTTAACAGGACAATCAATATGCACCTAAATATTATAGTCTCACTAATGGATCAGCCACTGCACCAGGCAGTGGCCTCCAATACAACGATCACAAAAGGTTTTGCTGCAACACATAGTCAATGCAAAAAGAACAAAACCATATATATATATATACATAGGTAAACACTAGCGAATAACACAAAGTCCTAAAGGTGCATAGCAATTAATGAACATTTTGTACATGTACTTAAAAAAGAAAACAATGCATATGCTTTAATGCTTGGAACTCTTAAACAACAATTGCGTATTGCTGGCCATTGGAGGGCGATAAAAGCGCTTTCTACCTTACTGCTTCACAAGAAAAGGAAAACACAGAAAAATGCTTATAACCAGCGAAAATACAATACCCAATACATCCCGGGGAAACCACTTTCTTCCTTTTCACACAAGAGGAAATCGTAAATCTGTTAGCTAGACAGCTACGGGATTCGTCTTCTTTCTCAGGACTATTGACTGAGAGCAATCCTCCCGTCCCTGCTAATTCTTGCAACTGGACAGAGGAATTCCATATATTTATTTATAAAACCATACAACTGAACACTGAAAGATGCCAGACGCAATCTTCCCTGCCCTGTCAACCCTTAGACAGAGGCTCTCAGAGAGGCACGAAAAATAAAAACCCCACTCATATCAATGATAAAACAAAATAATCACTGGAAGATGCCAGACGCAATCCTCCCTACCTCGTCAATCCTAGACGGAGACCCTCCTCTGGCTCTCAGAGAGGCACCGTACCGTAACAACGTATGTCTATTTATAAAAAGAAAAACACATAATCCAAACAATATCCTAACGTCACCCTTTGGCTTAGAGTTCACCACGTACACGTTTCCTCAGTTTGGGAATGTTCTTTAAATAAGCGAGACCAGTTAGACAGGACACCAAAAAATCCTAGAACACAGATGTCTCCCAAGTGCCCCTCCCTGACTCTCCTCAGACCCAGCACGTCAGGCAGCAAATAACTTACCCGAGCGCTGTTCTCTGTGGTCCAGCCAGGAAAGAGGCACGAAGGTCAATCTGCGTCTGCGATCTCCTGTCAGCTGGTACTGCAAATCACGTCGGGGTCACCAAGATGTTGGGGGGAGCGTTTTAGGGGCTTGGGGGGGGCTAGGGGGCACCCTTGCCAGCTGTTCGAGGGAGTGATTTAGGGACAAATGGGCAGCTTAACTTGAGGCAGGGTGCGCAGGAACGCTCATATTAAAATGAAGGAAACAGATGTGTGAGCCATGGAAACCAAGCCAAAAGGTTTAACAGATTTATTTAGAAGGTGCAACTTCAAGAAAAAGGCATTTAAAATACAGAATACAAAATATAGTGACCTCGCATTCATAGAGAGTCTTACCAAACAGAAGGCACTTTTATCTAATTCTCAATAGGACTCTGAAGGCATTGAAATCGTTTGAAGAGAGACACTTCAGAAAACCTCAAAGACACATTTATAAATGCACTATGAAAAACATAATTTAAATCAAGGAAAATGTTCTCAGAATGCAAAACACATTTGATCTAAAATGCAGAGAATACTCACGTTTAAACCTAAAAGAAAGCAGCCTTGCAAATGTAATATAAGCATTAAATTCTCAATAAGAAAACACCAATTTAGAGACAAAATAGCATATACAGCAATTACATTGGCAAGTTAAATTGTATCTTAATAAAACAAAAAACAAGAGCTCTTGGGGAGCACCCACACCCGCCTGCCATCTACCAACAGATGGGTGGGGTAGTCCGACGAGAACTCCGTGGGCTCTCTTTTTATACCCTTCAAGGCTGGGATCTGAAGCAGAAGTGCTTAGTGCAACGTCAGTCCTATCTACGTCAAATTAAGCCACGGGTCGCACATTTATCAGACGTGTGGTGCTTATTCTGCTAAATGTGGAACATAGACTAGGTGAAAGGTTATGTTCTCAGACCAAGCGCTCGTCGTAAATTGCATAGGGCAAGCAGAAAATATGTAATGTAAGGAATAAAATATATAGCAATGTCCTGGTTGCCACATTCATCACCCCGGCCTGACGTCCGTGTGGTGGGAACTTCTCTATTCTCATGTTCAGACCCAGGATGTGGTGTGCTATATGTCGACAGGACAGAGGAAGAGACAGTGAACTTTGAGACACACGGGTAGGGTGGGGGCTATCCAGTCTGGAGCAGAAGAGCCTCGCAGAGAGAAGCTGGCTGAGATTTTTAGACAGACAGGCTTAGAGCCTGCTGTTCAGAAAAATGGCAGAACTCTGGTCAATTTAACAAAAGGCCTGCAGAAAGACCGCAGGGCCTACCTAGGGGTTCATACTGACTGAGTGACAAGGATGGCTCAGGGTAGTTGTTACATGGTAAAACCGGACCCTCAGGTCAATTTAACACGGCCTACAAATTAGGCTGGCAGGGCCTATGTAAGGGGTTCATACTTCAGGTGTGGGCCGAACGGGCCTGGGGTACCTTATGATAAAAAATAGACCCTGCATCAACTTAAACTCAACAACGATAAGACAGAAGTGATCATTTTTGGCAACAACACCTTACCATAGCACTCCACATGGTGACCTGCTGGACTCGAACCAACATCCACAGTCGGCATGCATGCCAGGAACCTGGAAATAACCCTCAAGCTACTGAAGAAGATTTTCAAGTGTGTCACATATTGATCGGCGGATCAATTAAGAAACTATAAATTAACGCTGTCTGTTCCTCTCAATACACTAGGATCAAGTTGCTTATACGATAATTCATATCTGTCAGGTTGGCGTGAAGCAAATCATGGATAGGGACTGGCTAGATGAAGAATCGATGTCCGCAAACCGTACTACATTGCCCATGATACTTAGCATCTTCCATAGGCGCGCTGAAAGATGACATGTTTGAACCAGAAGAGTAAAGATCGGTTCAGACGGCATCAGCTTGCTGATCATTCTGGATCGTAGCTGACTTTCATGGTCCCCGGAAAGAAGAAAACTCCTGGTTCGGTGTGGTAAGGGTGCCCCATCACCTCCCCTTCTGTTACGGATGTTCTTGTAGTTTTCGGGTGAAATACGAGGTCTTTGGGGGTATTGCCAAGACAGTACTGCTTTTGTGTATTTGGATACCATCTTTGTTCAGTGGGGCTAAAGTTACAAGTTTGGATTCTCAGTGAACAAAGTCTTGGAGAAGTCAATTGTTGATCAGTAACATTGCGGTTATATACTCGAACTACCCGCGGTGTTGGATATTGCTTAGCAGCAGTGGTGTTGAGTAATTCATGTTTTATATATTCTGGAGAATAAACAAAAAGTATCTTCTACTTCTGTGTGCAAGGTCTAGCAGTAGAGGTTTCCAAAACAACAAGGCTGTACAGCAACATTCTTTTTCTTTTGATTTATTTACGGATGGGCGCACGACATTTATGTATCCTCAATTGCTACATTGGCTTTAAGGTGACAAGTGCGCAAAGCAATCAATAAGGAGTAATATTGATGATAATTATATTTTACTATATAACAGGGGTTCCAAGTGGTGGTGTGAATTGGGTCGACCCTCCCTGTGATTCCTATCTTGTTTGTTGGTCTGGTGAGTATGCAAGTAGTAAAGAATAATTTAAATAAGGAAGTTGTATGTTTTGTGGTTGCATAAAAAGGTAGTAACAATATATTCCTGATTTCAGAAGCCCTACAAAATAATAAGATTGGAGAAGAGAACAAGACATGACCTAATGTAATCTTCTCTTCATTTGAAATTTAGTTGCTCTTATTTTATTTTACAGGTAATTTAGATCTATCAGGTATTCTATGAATCATGTACTCATAGAAATGATAATGGTTGAGGGAACCAGTACTTGTGTTTATTTGCCTTTTATGTCTCCTTCCCTGCTGTTCCCTTCCTCCCTTCCCTCACTTGATCCCTCCCAAGCTTCTGCGCTATAACAGCTTTCAGAATTGAGGCGATCAGGAGGTAGACCCAATTGAGCTTCGAACCGATCCTGAGATTTGGAAAAGGTCATTGACAAAGTGGCTCACCGACCGCACCCAGAAACCCATCACTCACACCCTTGTCACCAGAAAAACAGATTCTGGGAACACATTATACGTAGGCTTCTCCAAACAGCTAACCAGAAGATTGCAAATCATCCAAAACTCAATGGCAAGAGTCATATTCAACTTTCCTCGCAGAGCCCATATCGCACCTCACCTCAGGGAGCTACACTGGCTCCACATACACAGAAGAGCACAGTTCAAACTGCTTACATACACTTCAAGGACCTCCACAATCTATACCCTATATACCCAAACAGCAGCCTCACCTTCCACTAGCCATGCAGAATCCTCAGTTTTGCCAGTCTATCTGGCTCACGTCCCACGCATAAACAAGAACAGATCTGGTGGTCAGGCCTTCTCATATATTACCCCTAAAGCGTGGAACAACCTCCCCTTACACATCAGAGCTTCCTCCTCACTTCTCGAGTTTCAAAAGAAGCTGAAGGCCTAGCTCTTCAGCCATAGGGCCTCAGTAGTCCTCGGACACGTACTTGCTTAAGGCCTGGATACCATCAGAAGTTGGAAGGCGCTCTATAAATCTGTATAAAGCAAACACAAGGAGATAATGGACGGAGCGCTGAAACTTTTCAGACACTCACCCCCAGTCACAGATCTGGGTTGAATCCATCATCGTTCTTTAGCTCACTTCGCCACCCCAGTTCAGTCTTATAAATCCGTATAGCATAACATAACATAAAGTGGTTAAGATAACTGTAGACCTCTGATGTGTAAAGGACACAGACTGCCTGTTAACCCATGCAGAGGATTTTGCAGTCAGTACTCTCATGCATCCTTTCAGTATCTAAGCGCAATATATTATTTGTTGTCCATGCACTATTTCAAGGGGTGACTGATAAAAGAAACGTGCTACCAGCTATTAACAATAGCAAATACACACTTATTTTAAAAGACCGTAAAAAGGTCAGCAGTCACATTGACTGAGTGACAGGGGTACCACATAGCAGCTGATAACAATATCTACACCTTAATAAGCATGGATGGCAATTAAGAGCAGCCAAGGTGGCTATTGCTAAACCTGGCCTTCCCTATGGTGCCATTGATGCTATCATTTTAGTGGTCTGTTATTGAAGACCTATTGTGTACAACACCAATTAATCGGTCAGCCCATTACTTACCATTAGATGGCTTTCTTGTCAGGTTCATTTTCTTACTCCTTTTTCAATTGAATGGCTTTCTTTAATCTTCTTGTGTCTCGCCGCTGGAGCATAGTATCTTAACCCTGCTTTTGATTGGATGGCGTGTATCCTTCCAAGACTCCACATTATGGAGCTACTTATTTACTTTCAGCACTACATGGGAGTGCATGGTGTTCTTGCTCTCTCCCCTGTGTACTAATTCCTCTCAAATCCCTCATTCTGTACTATCTATGTTGCTTCCCCTCCAAAGCTTGTCCATTGCTTTTCCTGATCCCCCATCCCCTGCGAAGCATTTTTTTCCCTTTCTTATTTAAAATGAAAAAGCCTCCCCCGACCCTGCTCACAGTGCTAGGAGTCATTTACCAGCACTGTGACTTTCCCGCCTGCTTCACCATTGCTCCACCGTCCCTTTCCATAATGTTCTTTAAAAAAAAACACTATTTAAGTGCTTTCACATACTTTATTATCTTTTTTCAATTTACTGTTGGAAGATAGGCATCCAGCATTGTGGAGCTGTAAATTAAAAAGATTAAAAAAATGGCCACCACAGCGTTATGATGCATATTTGCACATGTATGGTGACACATATACATCATCATGCTGGGGCTGCCGTTGTATCATGACACGTGTGCTTGAGTGATGACGCATGTACACGTTATTTTGCCGAAGCTAAGCAGAATTGTCAAAAAGCATTGACAAAGCCAAATGAAAATCTTTATTTTACACCTCATTGGAGAGCATTTGTTTTTGCTCTCTTCCATGTCTTGCTTCCCCCTCACATCCCGTCCCACGCGTTCTCTGTGTTTCACTCCCTCTAAGCTTGTCTGTTACTTCTTTCACTCTTCCCTGTCCTGCTCAATTTTTTTGTGCATTTTTTTAAAACCTCCAGCCCAGCTCTGCCGTTGCTCCCCTCCCACACTCCTCCCCATTGATCTAGACACTCTGCAGCGTTTAGTTACCCCTGCACACTTTCCATTGCTTCCTCACCCATCTCCGTCATGTTCTTTTTAAAAAAAAAAAAAATCCTAAAGAGTCTAGTATCTACAATTTTCTGCAGGACACCTCCTTTTGAAATATGTGTTTTCGTGCACTTTTAATATTTTTTTTTTTAGGTCTTGCCTAGGCAGTGCTTCCGCTGTCTCTTTGAGACATGCTGTGTTCAGGATATGGGCTTGAAGCCCCTCCCATCTTTTCTATTGGCTCCTCTTACTGTCCTTGGCAAATACCTTTTTTTTTATTGGTGAAATAGCTTACTAGTCCCTCCATTTCAAATTTTGTAACCTCCCATAGGGACTGCCTCTGTGACATGGGCTCTTACGCTGCATGTTATTTTAACACTTGTAAGCACTATTTTTTTAGCTGTCCTCGAGCAGTGCTGGCGCTCAGCTGTCCTCGAACAGCGCTCGCGCTGAGCTGGTGGCTACCTTTCCTTTCTCGTGTACATTTCCTGAACTCGTGTGCTTGGAATGTTGTTTGTTCAGACCCCTCCCACGTCCCGATACAGGCATCTGCCTTTATTTATTTATTAACTGTGCTGCAATCACTTTGGGCTCTGTTGTAATGAAGTAGATCCAGTCCAAGTAGTTTCAAGTAGGTTTATTGAAGATGGATGTTACATCTTAAAGAGAGCCCCACCAGGAGCAGCCTTCCTGCTGCTCAGCCCATCCACCAACTGACTCATGCACTCACCAACATTCCAGACACCAACATTCTCTCACACAGTCACCCTGGCTGAGCAGCAGGTATAACAGGCTCGCCGGTGTCCATGTCCGTGTTGCTTTCAGCCCCTCCATCCCTTCCCTCCTCATGCCGTGCATTTGGATTGTGTTTATGCGTGTATCACAGTTTTGACGTGTAGTTCCCTGCTCCTGCTCGTAGCTCCAAGCGCCACACCGCATCCCGCTTTTCATTCACCCACTGTCCGTGTTGCCTTTAGTCCCTCCCCTCCTCATGCCGTTTATTTCGATTGTCTTTAACTGTACACCCAACTAAGACATTTGATCGCCTCTATATATGGAAAATAATTCTGCTCCACTTAATATGTTGTTTACAAAATATTAAATATTTGCTTCACAGATCCAAATGACTTTGTCAATAAATCTTTTTATCTCCAGTCTGCTTGCAGAAAACACCAGTATCTCCGTATTTCCAACATGGCCACCAGATTCTAAGGCAGACCCTGTGCTTTTTGTTGTAGCCTTCATTTCCGTTGCAGGAAGTTCTGCTTGCTAATAAGTGGCCATTTTGTTTTGCACACCTTTCAAGGGTACAATAATAGGAAGTGCACCCGGTGACCCTGCACTCTGTGCAGTCATGTTTCCTCTGGCTAGAGTTGCTCTGTTGTTGTGTTATTCTGTGGACGTGCTTACTGTGGTGTTTAAAGTCCAGATTGTCGTCGTTATTTTGTCGCTTCCGACACGAGTGATGTGCTTTCAGGGTTTAGCTTCTGTACAGGGTATAAGCTTCACTTTGTGCATGTTCTCCCCGTTCTTACCAGCAGAGTATAATTTATGCAAAAACATTAATAGGAAAGGAGTACATTTTATTTCCAACATTTGCAACCGGTGTCCCTCCTGTCTATGCAGTCATGTTTCCTCTGGCTAAAACAGCTCTCTCATTCTGTTGGAAGCATGGGGTGTTACTGTATGAACGTGTTCACTGTGGTGTTTCAAGTCCAAATTGTCGCTATTATTTTCTCTCTTCCAACACGATTAATGTGCTTTCGGGGTTTAGCTTTTATAGAGGGTATAAGCCTCTAATCCTACCATCCCTACTTTCCACTGTTTTCTCCATTCTCTTTCCTTCCTATCTTTTTAAATAGGTTAAATAATCACTCCACTGCAAACAAAAAAAACGTAACTAAAAAACATTCTCATTTGCAACGCCAATAGCTCTAACTTTAACTAATGTGAGACGATTGCACTTGCATTGCAAATGTTTGTTTATTTTGCTGCTCGAAGATGGTCTTCAAACATCTTAGTACAGAAAAATAAAAAATAAAAAAAAATGACTGCTGTACTGTCATGACACATGTGAATGCTTTGTGCATACATGCCAGCGTTTTAGGCGAGGAAAGTGGGAGATTAAAAGTTATCGGGAGAATGTATTTCTCCCATTGACTTCAATTGAAGCAGAGGCAATTTCAGACGGGAGACAGCCAAAATAAAGCCATTTTTGGCTTAAAAATTCAGGAGTCTTCCACCTGAATTGGTTCTATTTGCATGTACGGTGGTGAATCCCACATAGTTCAATACAATGGGGTGTCATAGTGTTATGACGCATACTAGTATTATGTATGCATGCACAAGTATTATGATGCATATTATTCATCATCACATATGGGCTTTTTCTTTTTAGTTGCTCATGCTGATTAGGCTCGATAATAACTATTTTTTTCTCTTTGCCAAACCTGCAAAGCATGAGTGTTAGAATTGGGGGTCTCTAGTTGGCACAGGTAGGTACTTGTGACAAATAGGGACCCTCGCCTCTAGTCAGGGTAAAGGGGTACACTCCTAAAATAACCCCTGCTCACCCCCTTGGTAGCTTGGCACGAGCAGACAGGCTTATCTCAGAGGCAGTGTGTAAAGCATTTGTGAACACATACAGTAATCTAGTGACACACTACAGATGGACACCACACAAGGTTTATATCAAAAATAAGTATTCTTTATATAGTTTTAACACAAGACCATAAACGACAAAAATCCACAATACTGTACTTAAAAAGGTAGTTTTAGCTTAGTTCAGTTCAGTTCTTAAGATGCGACCCTTTAAGTCAATGTACCTTACGATGCGGGACGCTTCCACAACAAGCAATGTTGCAGCAATGGAAATGCAACAAAGTTCTGGTGCAAAGAAATAAAGACGTCAAGTTCTTCCTGATGCGGCACGCTTCTCCGAGGTTGCGAGAAGTCTCGACTCGATGCGTCAGCTACAGCGGCGACACCCTTGTTCCGTGATGCGACGGCAGCGGCTTTGGCGGCGACCCTCTTCTCCGACGTTGCGAGACGCTTCCGCTCGATGCGACAACTGCAGCGGCGACACCCTTGTTTCGTGATGCGACGGCAGCAGCTCCGACGGCGGCACGCTTCTCCGTGGATGCGAGGCGCTTCTCTTGATGCGGTGCAATGCGACAGCTACAGCGGCGACACCCTCCTTCGGAGTTGCGACGGCAGCGGCTGCGACGGCGACACGCTTCTTCCTCGATTGCGAGACTCTTCTTAGATGCGGTGCAATGCGACAGCTACAGCGGCGACACCCTCCTTCGGAGTTGCGACGGCAGCAGCAGCGACGGCGACACGCTTCCTCTTCGTTGCGGGACGCTTCTCTCGATGCGGTGCAATACGACAGCTACAGCGGCGACACCCTCCTTCGGAGTTGCGACGGCAGCAGCAGCGACGGCGACACGCTTCTTCCTCTTGAGTCGCGCTTCCAGCTCTTTGCGACACGCAGTCCCTTCAGAAGGCCCAAAACAGCAGCAGGCACTTCCAAAGGATTCTTGGGGAGCTGGTGGTTGAAGTCTGTTGTCCCTGAGACTTCAGCAGGAGGCAAGCTCTTTTCTCAAGCCCTTGGAGATACTTTACAAGTTGAATAAAAGTGCACACAAAGTCCTTTCTCCTTCCTTTGGCAGTCAGGCAACCACTGCAGGCAGATCCCTCTAGCTTAGGGATAGTCTTCTCCTCAGTTCCTTCTTGGTTCCGCTCCTCAGCAAAGGTTTCTTCTTGTTTCCCAAAGTGATCTAATTTCCTAGGGGTCTGGGTCCCCTTTTTATACACAGTTTTCCTTTGTTCTCTGAAGGCAGAGAGGCCTCTGCCTAGTCAAAACCAGTTCTGGTCAGTCCTGGAGCACTTTGTTTTTCTGACTCCTTCTTTCCTTTCAGAATGTGGGGCAGGGTGCTCAGCCGCCCGGCAGGAGGTGGAGCCAGCATTGTGGAAGGCAGGCACAGCCCTATTCAGACCCAGGTGCAACTCCTCCCTCCACTCTGGATGCAGATCTTTCTATTCAGCCCTGCGCTGACTCACCCTGTCTCCTGTAGCCACCCCCAGCCCCTGTCACTCAATCTCCAGACAAGGAATACACAACCTAGCAGAGGCAGGCTTGGAAGTTTAGGCAAGAAAATACCCACTTTCTAAAAGTGGTATTTTCAAACACAGAATGTTAAAACCAACTTCACTAAAAGATGTATTTTATCATTCTGAGTTCAGGCATACTAAATTCGTTTTTCTACCATGTTCCCTGGGTCAGTTCTGACTATAAGGTGTAATAGTCAGTCTGCCCATTCTGGCCTATGGGGAGCAGGTAGCCTTGCAATAGTGAAAAACGAAAATGGCTGTAATTCACTATTAGGACATGCCACACACACCAGGGCATGTCCTACCTTATACTTACAATGCACCCTGCCCTAGGGCCTACTTTAGGGGTGACCAACATGCAGTAAAGGGAAGGTTTAGGGACTGGTAAGTGGGTGTACTCACCAAGTCGACATAGCAGCCCTAGGCTGCACACAGGCTCTGCAATGGCAGACCTGAGGCACATTTTACAAGCCGCTTCTGTGGGTGGCACAACCAGTGCTGCAAGCCCACCAGCGCATTGGATTTACAAGCCCTGGGCACACTCAGTGCACTGTACTAGGGACTGACAAGTAAACCAATCATCCAATCATGGAGTCACTAATACATAACACAATTTACAATAGGGAGAGCATATGCACTTTAGCACTGATCAGCAGTGGTAAAGTGCCCAGAGTCATAAAACAGCCAACAACAGGTCAGAAAAAATATAGGAGGAAGGCAAAAAGTTTAGGGATGACCCTGCAAAAAGGGCCAAGTCCAACACAACCCCCTTCCAGCCAAAACGCAGGGTAGACCAATCACTACCTTGATGGGCTTCCCTGCTTTGGGCGATAGAACCTGGACCTGGCCCGCAACAGCAGGGGCATACTCCAGTTCTACGCCAATCTGAACCTATTGGAATCCCTCTGTCCATACTCTCAGGGCCCACCAAGCTAATCCATGGGGAACCCTTCTCCTCACCTGTGGACCCCACCTGTGCAGCACCTAACCTTAACTGGCTCACAGGTGTGTCCCAACAGACAGACAGCAAGCCACAGTGGCCACTGACAGGGGTCAGGGATGAGACCCAGGCCTTATGCCTCTCAGGGCTCTCAAACCTCTGTGGCGTCAGAGAGCGGGGGGCAGTAGCCCCAGGTGCTTGGCACCCTTTGTCCACTCTCCCTCCTGTCAGGTCAGGTATGACATCCTGGCGCTGACCCACCAGCCCCGGGCCTATACCCGGCGGCTGGACTGGAGACTGGGGTGGGCTTTCCCACACCCGGTCCTCCTCTTTGGGGCTCTGCACCCTCCCACCTGGAGCTGTACCCCCTTCCAGAATTGTCAGGGCACCTGTGGCAGGGGTCCTGCACAATTCGCCCACCAGTTCAGGGGTTCTATCCTGCAACTGGGATCCCAGCATAGGGTCTGTACCCTTAGACTGGGCAGAGGCCAGGGGTGAGGCTGTCCTCTCCCCGCCCCCTTACTGGGGTCCTGCACCCTCCCACCTGGAGCGGTGCCCCCAGAAGACAAACTGGTAGGGGCACTGTTAGCAGCTGCCCCTTCCTCCAGGTCAGGGGGGACACCCTGAACCTGGTCCTCCAACCCAGGGTCTGTACCCTTAGGCTGGACCTGTGCCTGGCAACCCAGGACTTCCGGGAGGGTACACCAACCCCCCAAGGGAAACACACTCCTTTAGAGTTGTGTAATAATCTGCCTGGCGCACCAGGACTTCCTGGGGAGCACGCATGCCCCCCAGAGGGTAACACATCTCTCATGTGTTGTGTGACAGTCCGCCTGGCGCAGATCTCCCGACGCCTGTCCATCTGACAGCGCGGGAGATCCCCAGGACAGAAGTGGTGTAACCATGGTCATTCACTGGTGACTCAGCCCTTCTGGCTGGTCCCTGACCCACTGGTTCTTCCACTGGGGACTCTCTCCCCTCTCACCCCTCACTCTGGACTTCTGCACCCTCCCAACTGGAGCGGCACTGCCAGACACCAGAAACACTGGAGCTCCATTTACAGACGCTCCAGGTTCTCTAGACACTAGGAGATCCTCCTCAACAGGCGGCCCATCAGGACAGCCTAGGCTCCCTACCTGGTGTTCCCTTAAAGAACCATCCAGGTTCTGAGACTGGGTTTCGGGCACCTTGGGACACGCAGCCCCACACTCACTCCTTCTCCACTGAGACAGGACGTGAGTCCCTGCACCCCTCCCATTACCACGGGACCTAGCTGGGCTACACTGAACCTCTCCCACCACTCTGGGTTGGAAGACACCTGAGCCACTCCTCTTAGGGTCACTCCCCAATGCCTCTTCAGACCCTCTGGAATCCACCAAAAGGTCTGCCTCCAATGTGAGCTCCCTGGGGTCAGAGAACTCACTCTCCAACAGGTGTTGGCATAGCTCTGGAAAACAGGGACTTACAATATGCTCTCCCACAATTGGATCACACAGCCCCCTACAGGGGTTAACCAAACTATCCTTCACCTCACCATCCAGTGCCTCGCACACGTACTCCACACCACTCTCCTGAGATTGGCAAGACAGTAACTGACTGTCTCTGTCATTCAACCCACACTCTTCTGGGCGGTCTTCACACTCACATACCAGGACTTCAACCATGGGGGAACCCCTCTCCCTGCACCTCTCATCTAGAGTCAGTAGAGTGTCCCTCCCACCACTAGGACCATGAATCCCTGCGTCAGTTTCCCTATTCCTCTCAGGGACACTGCACACTACTGGAGCTACCTCATGTCCTTGAACCTCCTGGTGTATGTTAACCCCCTCCAAGTCAGGTACCACCTCTCTGGGTGTGTGCACTACTCTCTCAGCACTGAATAACTTAATTTTGCTGCCACCATCTGAGCTGGACTCCACCTCCAACTCAGCAAAGCTCACTTCCTGAGCTGCCCAAATTTCCTCTTCTTGGGCTAAGGCCCTCTGAGCCTCATCAATCTCTCTCAGCTCTTCATCAATCTCTTTCAGCTTCTGCTCATGAGCCAGAAGCCAGCTATCTTTTTCTGTTTCTCCCCCACTTCTAGGGAATTCCTCCTTCTCAGACTCAACTGGTAGTGTTGCCTTCCAGCTGGGTAACTCATACTGAAATAGGGATGCCTCTAGATCCTCCCTGGACCTTCTTTTCACAGGCAGCCCCCTTTCCTTGCAAAACACACGTAGTTCCTTCATTGTGTAGACAAACATGTGCCAGAAGTCGAGTTCCATTTTGCAACAACTAACCAGAGTCATAGTATCAAAAATACCTCCAGGAGGACACCATAAAACAGAAAAACAGTATGTGGTTGCGTTTGGTCTGCACTACCTAGTAGTGTTCACCAATCACTGTACATGAGTCACAAATGCAAGTCCAGAATCCCCACCGCTGACCACCAATGTTAGAATTGGGGGTCTCTAGTTGGCACAGGTAGGTACTTGTGACAAATAGGGACCCTCGCCTCTAGTCAGGGTAAAGGGGTACACTCCTAAAATAACCCCTGCTCACCCCCTTGGTAGCTTGGCACGAGCAGACAGGCTTATCTCAGAGGCAGTGTGTAAAGCATTTGTGAACACATACAGTAATCTAGTGACACACTACAGATGGACACCACACAAGGTTTATATCAAAAATAAGTATTCTTTATATAGTTTTAACACAAGACCATAAACGACAAAAATCCACAATACTGTACTTAAAATGGTAGTTTTAGCTTAGTTCAGTTCAGTTCTTAAGATGCGACCCTTTAAGTCAATGTACCTTACGATGCGGGACGCTTCCACAACAAGCAATGTTGCAGCGATGGAAATGCGACAAAGTTCTGGTGCAAAGAAATAAAGACGTCAAGTTCTTCCTGATGCGGCACGCTTCTCCGAGGTTGCGAGAAGTCTCGACTCGATGCGTCAGCTACAGCGGCGACACCCTTGTTCCGTGATGCGACGGCAGCGGCTTTGGCGGCGACCCTCTTCTCCGACGTTGCGAGACGCTTCCGCTCGATGCGACAACTGCAGCGGCGACACCCTTGTTTCGTGATGCGACGGCAGCAGCTCCGACGGCGGCACGCTTCTCCGTGGATGCGAGGCGCTTCTCTTGATGCGGTGCAATGCGACAGCTACAGCGGCGACACCCTCCTTCGGAGTTGCGACGGCAGCTGCTGCGACGGCGACACGCTTCTTCCTCGATGCGAGACTCTTCTCTTGATGCGGTGCAATGCGACAGCTACAGCGGCGACACCCTCCTTCGGAGTTGCGACGGCAGCAGCAGCGACGGCGACACGCTTCTTCCTCTTGAGTCGCGCTTCCAGCTCCTTGCGACACGCAGTCCCTTCAGAAGGCCCAAAACAGCAGCAGGCACTTCCAAAGGATTCTTGGGGAGCTGGTGGTTGAAGTCTGTTGTCCCTGAGACTTCAGCAGGAGGCAAGCTCTTTTCTCAAGCCCTTGGAGATACTTTACAAGTTGAATAAAAGTGCACACAAAGTCCTTTCTCCTTCCTTTGGCAGTCAGGCAACCACTGCAAGCAGATCCCTCTAGCTTAGGGATAGTCTTCTCCTCAGTTCCTTCTTGGTTCCGCTCCTCAGCAAAGGTTTCTTCTTGTTTCCCAAAGTGATCTAATTTCCTAGGGGTCTGGGTCCCCTTTTTATACACAGTTTTCCTTTGTTCTCTGAAGGCAGAGAGGCCTCTGCCTAGTCAAAACCAGTTCTGGTCAGTCCTGGAGCACTTTGTTTTTCTGACTCCTTCTTTCCTTTCAGAATGTGGGGCAGGGTGCTCAGCCGCCCGGCAGGAGGTGGAGCCAGCATTGTGGAAGGCAGGCACAGCCCTATTCAGATCCAGGTGCAACTCCTCCCTCCACTCTGGATGCAGATCTTTCTATTCAGCCCTGCGCTGACTCACCCTGTCTCCTGTAGCCACCCCCAGCCCCTGTCACTCAATCTCCAGACAAGGAATACACAACCTAGCAGAGGCAGGCTTGGAAGTTTAGGCAAGAAAATACCCACTTTCTAAAAGTGGTATTTTCAAACACAGAATGTTAAAACCAACTTCACTAAAAGATGTATTTTATCATTCTGAGTTCAGGCATACTAAATTCGTTTTTCTACCATGTTCCCTGGGTCAGTTCTGACTATAAGGTGTAATAGTCAGTCTGCCCATTCTGGCCTATGGGGAGCAGGTAGCCTTGCAATAGTGAAAAACGAAAATGGCTGTAATTCACTATTAGGACATGCCACACACACCAGGGCATGTCCTACCTTATACTTACAATGCACCCTGCCCTAGGGCCTATTTTAGGGGTGACCAACATGCAGTAAAGGGAAGGTTTAGGGACTGGTAAGTGGGTGTACTCACCAAGTCGACATAGCAGCCCTAGGCTGCACACAGGCTCTGCAATGGCAGACCTGAGGCACATTTTACAAGCCGCTTCTGTGGGTGGCACAACCAGTGCTGCAAGCCCACCAGCGGCATTGGATTTACAAGCCCTGGGCACACTCAGTGCACTGTACTAGGGACTGACAAGTAAACCAATCATCCAATCATGGAGTCACTAATACATAACACAATTTACAAGAGAGAGAGCATATGCACTTTAGCACTGATCAGCAGTGGTAAAGTGCCCAGAGTCATAAAACAGCCAACAACAGGTCAGAAAAAATATAGGAGGAAGGCAAAAAGTTTAGGGATGACCCTGCAAAAAGGGCCAAGTCCAACAATGAGCAATAAGCATTGGCAAGTTCAAGATGCTAGAACGATTGACTTTGCCAAGGTTTGTTATCGTGAGAGTCATGAAGGCAGCAGCAGGAACAGAAAGTAAACATTGCTTTAAGAGTGCTGCTTGCATTCTGTAGTTTGCACTGCTTGCTCCTACTTTAACACCACAGCACCAAATAGGAGGCATAAATGGCTGGAGAATGGACAAGGTGGAACAACCCTGGAATGTTATTTGGGGGTCAAATGACGTGAGTTGTCATTTCTGCCACTGTCATTTTGTGTATTAACGTTCAGACAATGACTTCCCTCTAATTGATCATTTTTTCGGTCTCAGCCTATCTGACAGCACAGCTGTCTGTTTTGCTAAAGACATCTTGGGGACTTTCAGAAAGTTGATTTAGGAATGCATTCGGCTCATTAATTACCAATGGCTTTGTGGGTTGTAACTCACACTTTCTTGCTTTCTATTTCCTGGCTTCATTTGCTTTAGGCTCTCCAGGTTCTGTTTATCCCTCTCTTTGCCTAAACCGTGTTTACTGTATTCTTCCACGAACTCACTTTTTGTAAACAGACCCTTTAATCTTGTTCTTATCTTGTCACATTTGCTGTGCATTCAAAGAGGTCCAATGTCTTCCAGGGAGTTTGGTGTTTATTTTTCTTTCTCTGAATTCTAAGTGAGAGAATTTATGACATAATCCTGCAGAGTACCCATGTAAGAGTAGAAGGTATGGTCTTTTTTTCCTAGCAGACAACAACAACAAAATGAACTGTGCTGCTGTTTCAGAATATAGCAGAATTAGTACAAATGAAGCACATTTTCTTTGTAATTCTGAAGTGTGGTGAAAATATTTGAATACAATCAAAACACATCAATACACTAGGTCAGTGGTTCCCAAACTTTTTCGACCCGCGGATCCCTTGACCTAATTTGCCGTTGGCCGCGGCTCCCCATCATGTCTCTTTTCGGGTGGGGGATGTAAGCATGACCTCAGGAATACTTGCGTTTTTCTCCCTGAAATTAATTGGGATGAAGCAGATGAAGGTATTATAAACATATTTGTAACAAAATAAAAATATAAGTTCTTTAATAAAAAACTTCAATTGGTCCATTAAGACCTGACTGATAGGTTTACAGTTTGCGACCTGTGCCTATAGGTTCTGAGTCCCTGGCCTGAGGTGTAGCTCTCCTGCATGAGACCTGCGCCTGGAGGTTCTGAGTTACCTATAGAGAAGTACAGAAAAGACACTCAATGTTGACAGTGCCTACAGAGAGGTCAATGAGTGGATTAGTATGGATGCTAATGTAGCTCTTCACATTCATAGCAGATTTGAGGTGTACTGTATGGTGTCAGAAGCTTGGACAGCACTATAAGACAATAAGTGCCTGCACTCTTTATGTGGAGTCCTTACGAAATCCCCAACTGTAAAACCTAAATTCACAAAAGCTATTGCATTTGCAATGCGTACAGCTCAAAAAATATGCTCACTGCTGGTTAGCATGTGAGGTAAGTAAAAGATTTGGAAGTAGTACCCTCCTGTTATTTATAGTGCTTATAAATTACAGAAGGGCTACATAAAAACAAGTTTTTATGACTCTAATAATAATTGTCATTATTTTCCTTATCGTAAAAGAAATAGAGATGCAGTTAAGAAAAGACTCTTTTGAAGCATGGCAACTTGGAACAAACACGTCACTGTTATCCAAGACCACCCAACTTGTTCCCTACAACCCGCAAAGTCTCAGTGGGCGCCCTGAAGGTGGTAGCCGTGCGAGCAAGAAAACAGAGGCCACTTACAGGAGCGTACGGTTCTCTTACCTCTGCCATGTTGTGCACGGTTCGGCCAATGGCTGCAGCAAAGGACTTCAAGCTTCAATGTGTCTGCAAGCAGCCTTCTCTTTCTTCGTGGCACATTCAGTGCAACACAGAATTCGGTACTACCATAGGAAGAAAGGTAGACTGCGAGCATTGGCTTCGCTAATAAGGAGACCCCACGCAGACTAACCCCCTTTGAATAGAAGGAAAAAGACAGCAAGGGCCTGTCAGAAACTTCACACCCTGCACTGCGTTTGTTTCTGAGGCACACCGTCCCTGGTGCTTCTCTGTGAGAATAATGCATTTCTGGGATGTTTTATTCATTAAGGGTTACTCGGGGCCACAAAAGACTCTTAATTTCTAAACTCTGCACATTACGAAAATCTTCTTCAGCACAACTTTCCCACCTTACAAAGACGTGCGCGGCGCCCCTGGCTAGTTTTAACGGCGCACCGGGGTGCCGCGGCGCACAGTTTGGGAACCACCGCACTAGGTGATGACATTGGCACACATTATCGTTCATGTGCAGTAAGACCGTTTTTTGGTGCCAATGTGATGGTCATTTCAATTTAAATGTTTTTATGCAATGGCGGTGCGCTACCACACCATGCATACTCCACACTATGCCACTCCACTCAGTCTAACCCAAACGACCCCACCCCACTCTAATCTACTCCACCCCAATCTACTGCACTCCTCTGAAATCTACCCTACTCTGCTCCTATCTACCCCTGTCTACCCCACTCCCCTCCAATCCACTCCAATCAACCACACTCCAATCTACCCCAATCCACCCCACTCCAATGTACCTCAATCCAACCCACTCCACTCCAATCTACCTGAATCCACTCCAATCTACCCAACTCCACTCCAGTCCAGCATATCCCACTCCAATTTACCCCACTTCATTTCAATTTATCCTACTCTGTTCCAAACCCAACTGCAATCTATCCATCTCCTCTCCACTCTATTCTATTCCACTCTACTCCAATTTACCCCACTGCCCCACAATCTACCCCACTCCAATTACCACAATCTACCCCACTCCAATCTACCACAATCTACCCCCCTCAAACAAGGCCAGCTCTAGGACGGTGCGATCAATGCCACCACACCGGGCGCTGACTTTGGGGGAGGGCATGTTTTCAAGTACTATATCGTTTTAAAAGCACCTGCTGCTGCGTTCCTTGCCTCCAGCAATTTTCAGGCAACCATTAAAATGTCAAGATAACTCTGGTGATTGATGGACCTGCTGCAGATAGATCGGAGTTTTGGCTCATGGAAGTTTGGACTCATCATAAAGTAGCGCAGGGAGTTAAAATGCCTGCTGCAAAGCACGTACACCACGCAGATTACAAAGTGCATACAATGTAAATAGGTCAGTGCGTTACTGCTTCTGTCAGTGAGCCCCTTTTGTTGCTTGCAGTTTAGAAGTTTAAATTCTAATATAGAATAGTGAGCTATTAACTATCATCAAAGAGCTGCATGCAAACTGCAAGGTATAGATTAGATCGTTAAGATTTCCCCCCCCAGTCTTTCATTATCTTAATGTTGCAAAAAGGTTTTGTAGGAAGGTGGAATCTGACTGCATGGTTACCCCCACTTTTTTCCTGGTGTTTTGCTGGTTTTTGACTAGTCTGACTGGGATCCTGCTAATCAGGACCCCAGTCTATCTGCTTTCTCCCTAAATTGGTTGTTCATGTACTTTAGGTACACTCCAGATTGGATTCTGGGGTACCCTTATAAGTCCCTAGTATATGGTATACTATGTACCCAGGGCATAGGTAACCCAGAGGCCTCCCAGGGGCTGCAGCATGTATTATACCACCCCTGAGAGACCATTCAAAATGACACAACAGGTCTGCTACAGCAGCCTGTGTAAGGTGGTGCATGCACCCCTTACTTAGATATAGGTTCACCATATCTATCCTAATCACTGCACATATAAACCTATCAATCACCCCTATGGCAGGCCTTATCAATCCTGAAGGCAGGGTGCTGGGTTTTATGTGAGAGGGTGCCTATGCATGTGCAGAGCCCCTCTGCAGGCTTTGGTACCTATATTCCGGGGTTGTTTGTGATGCAGCCAACCATATATACTTAAGTGCATTATAACCTCACGGTAAATGCTAACTTTAATATGGCTGCATGGAAACATGTCGTGTTTGGTGTCAAACACCTTGGAATCATACCTCCACACCAGTGACTGGTGTGGGAGCTATGATTCCACCCTCCTAGAGGGAGAAATATGACAGCACCGGTACACCCGGTACCAGCTTTCTTGACCCTGGCATCACAAAATGGATGCTGCCAGCCACAGACACGAGTCTGCCCTCCTGCTGCTGGACGAAACTCCGGCAGGGGAAGGTTTGACAATAGGTTTCCTGTCACAGGGAGGTGTGACCACCTCCCAGACAGGCTTTAGTGTATTGGGGCTTGGTGGGTGCACTCTGAGAGTGCTTTGATGTCTGCACTGGGGGCACATTTGGTGTCCCTGTGCATAGTCCAGCTCAAACCGGTTGCAGGAGCCATTTGCTCCTGCTCTGGCGCAAAACTGGACAAAGGACACGGGTGTAGCCACCCCTCTGTCCTGACCCTCCCATAGGTGGGTCCCCAGAGTTTGTCCCACCCCTTCCTTGGGTATAAAGTAGGAACCCCTGACTACAGGACTTTGGATTTACCTGGACTAAACTCTGCTACAGAAACCAAGTACTTTTGACGATCTACACTTCGTTGGACGACAGAAGAATCTCCCTTGGAGTAAAGGAGTTACTCCCCTGCTGAGCAGGCAGCTAAACGCATCTGACAGGTTTGCAGCTACGAAGCTCCTGAAGGACTCCGAAAATTTCTGTGACACAGGAGGTGGGTTCCCGAGGTCTCCGAGGTCGATCTGCGCTCTCAGCAATCCTGAGGCCCGAATCCCTCGTGGGGACCGTGAAACCCATACCCCTGGGCACCGTGTACATTTGCAGCAGCATATGCTTTTCGGAGATCCCTGAAGCTGTGCTTTGGGCTACTTGTAGTCCTGACCCCGAGCAGTAATTCCACTGAAGATTTCCGGCCTACACTCCACGAGTGTTCCGTGGGCTGGTATTTAGTGATTCAGCTCGAGGTCCCTTTGCGATCCCTGGTCCGTTGGCCTGTGGGTCCCTGTGAAGGTAACTTTAACTTTCAGTGGGCTTTCCTAGTTGCTCCAGACATGCCCTGACTCTCCATTGCTTGGAGAGTCCCCAGGAGCTTGCTGGTCCTCACAGAAGCATCTTTTCTCTGACCGCATGGGTTGCAGTTGCCAAGGCTTGTTGGTGTTCAATCCGGACACTGACCCCCCAGCACTCGACATCCTTCGTGGGACAGCTCGAATCCAGACTGTGGTCATCGTCAACGCCTCCTGGTCCCCGTGGCTGCAGAGTCAAGCTTCACCTCTTCTCACCTGAAGCACCCAACCTCGGTGGGCATTCGATTGCTCCGCTCCTGGTCACGTGAAGTGACCCAGACTTTGTCCCCTCTGCTTTCAGGTTCTTCTCATCTCCGATCCAGGCTTGGATCACACTGGACACTTTTCTTCTCCACGGCAGCAGTACTTTTTCGCATCACGCCATTGAAAACGACGAGGGTTTCCTACACCACTTGACCCCTATGCACCTGGCTCCTCTGGGATAGGTAACGCGGGTACCTCGGTACTCTCAAGGGTGCTGGCCTTAGAACCTTCTATGTTTAGCTGGGTTTGCTGTAAGTCCTCTCCTAAGTGTCCTTAATCTTTAAATTCCCAACCGCGACTTTCCCATAGAGTTGTACGGAGCTCGCGCCTGTGTTCACACACTGCACCCGTCCTCCGTGGGTCCCCTGTGTCACTACCTTGGGTGGTTCCTTGGGGTCCCAGCGATTCTACGTGCTCTAGGCACTGTGTCTAGTCAAGTCGTGGTTGTTATACCACTTTCTTAGTATATGGTTTGGTCTCCCCTGGAGCCCACTGTGTATTGTGCTATTTACTGTCGTTCTAGTGATTTAATATTGTGTGCTTTGTTCTCTAATCTCATAAAGAGGTTAGTAGAGAGTGTTTAGTAATAAATACATATATTTTATATATACCTTGTGTGGTTCTCCTTTCATTTGGTCATTCAGGAGGTTATATACTGGTAAAACAAGCTGCTTTACATTCCTTCGAGACTTAGCCTGAAGGCTGCTCTCCATAGCTACCACTAGGATAGCTTTCAATAAAGGTTGTCTTTAACCTAATCATCAATAAAGGTCGTTTGGACTGGTGCAAGGTGCCCACTTTAATTAGTGGACCGCATATACCAGGCCAACTTCTCACATTGGTGTGCAGCGGTTGGGATTCAAGCTTGCTATTGTTTTACCAGATAATCTCATTGAGTGACTAACTGAAAACCACTAAAGGTACTTAGGTACATATAAATCAAGACTAGAATAAAGTAAGTTCTACTGAACTTAGAGTTGGGTAAGTCAAGGGCCTAGCACACCCTTTCTCCAACTCAAGAGAGTTTCAGTTCCCACTAGAGTAGGTAGGTGCATACACCACACTAGCATGTCTTCTAGGCCTGAAGCCAGTCGCTCCTTGCCAACTAAGTATGACCATCTCTCATTCCAAGAATTGAGAACCATGTGTACATCTAGGAAACTGAAGACAGGGAAAAACCCAAACACTCAACGTCTCATAGAGAGTTTGATTTTAGGTGACCTCAGAAAGACCCCAGGGTCTGATGAGACAGGCAAAGTTGGAGGGGCAGCAGAAGAGGAAAGGCCAGGAAGTGAGAACTTCTATGACCTAGACTCTGATGCTGGCCAGGAGGATCAAAAAGATTCTAACCTGGACAATCCAATTCTTCCTGAAGGTGAGGAAGGATCCCTCAGTGGACCTCTCTTTACCCCACCTGGAAGGGTTAACAGTTTACCAAGAAGATCAAGATCTCCTTCTCAGGAATCTAATCATTCTGGTACATCTGTAGGGAGCTCTGTTTCTCATAGGACCTCTGCTTCTCATAAAAGGGAGTCCTCTTATGAGAAGAAGTGCCAACTGCTTGAGTTTGAGAGAGCTAAGCTCAGAATCAAGAGAGAGCAATTGGCCTTAGATAGGGAATCCCTGGAGCTTCAGAGAGCTTCTCAGAAGTTGGGGCTAGAGCCCCATGGTGGCAGCAACAGTGTCCCTAGAGGTAGAGAACATACTCATGACCACAGGAACCTGAACAAGATTGTCCCTCCCTACCAGAGTGGGGATGACATCCACAAATTGATAACTGCCCTGGAGAGGGCCTGTAAGGTACAGAGGGTCCCTCAGGAGCAGTGGGCAGCAATCTTATGGCTCTCCTTTGCAGACAAAGGTAGAGACAAGCTCCCCACTGTAAGAGAAGAGGATGCTGATAATTACAAAGTCCTGAAGAGTGCTCTGATTGATCGGTTTGGCTTAACCACTGAACAATACAGGATAAAGTTCAGAGAGACCCAAAAGGCACAGACTCAGGACTGGGTTGACTTTGTAGATTGTGCTACTAAGGCTCTGGAAGGTTGGATACATGGCAGCAAGGTGCATGACTTTTTAGGATTGTACAATTTGATTATGAGGGAGCAGATCCTTAATAATTGTCAAAACCAGCTTTTACACCAGTACCTGGTGGACTCTGATCTGACCTCTCCCCAAGAATTGGGAAAGAAGGTAGACAAATGGGTCAGAACCAGAATAAAGCCAAAGACTCAGGGTGGTGACCAGAAGAAAGATTCTTCCAAGAACCAAGAGAAAGGTGGGGATAAATCAAAAGATAAATCCACTACAGGGTCCCAAAAGTCCTCTTCTGGGAGTGGGTCCCAAACTCCTTCCTCCCCTGAAAAGAAACCTTATTGCCATATATGTAAGAAGCCTGGCCACTGGAAAACTGACCCCAGTTGCCCTAAGGCCAGCAATAAGGAAAATGTTCCTCCCAGCAATACTACCACTCCTCCTGGTACTACAAGTAGTAATCCCCCAGGTGGTAGTAATGCACCCAAAAAGTTAGGTGGGTTCTTATGGGGAACTGAGGTGGACCATAATTTAGAACGGTCCCCCTCACAGGCCTCCTCAGTCTGTGATGGTGGCATGGGATTTGCCACTTTTACTTTCAGTCCTAATTCTTTGGGCAAGTACAGACAGCAGCCACTGATGAATGGTCAGAAAGCTTTGGCATTCAGGGACACGGGCTAGTGTCACCATGGTGACAGGGAAACTAGTCCCCCCTCAACAGCTTTTACCTGAGTTTAAATACCAGGTGACCAACATTGATGGTATTAGAACAGATCATCCCATGGCCATAGTCAATCTCAGCTGGGGAGGGGTCACTGGCCCAAAGAGAGTGGCAGTGTCCCCAAACTTGCCTGTAGATTGCCTGTTGGGCAATGATCTGGAAATTTCAGCCTGGGCTGAAGTTGAATACCAGGCCCATTTAAGAATGTTAGGCCTCCCTGAGAAAGTTGGTGGGGCTCTTAGGGCCTCAGCCCAATCCCAGGGAAATTTTGGAGAGGTGGAGCCTGAAAGAATGGCCCACTCTACTCCACAAGAGATCAGAAGGGTTGAAGAAAAGTCTTCTTCCCCCAGACTATAGGTAAGGGTCAGCTTCCTCAGGGAACTGATCCTACCCCTAGTGAAGGAACTGCCCCAGCGGTGGTCAGGCCTGGCCTGGCAACGCCCCTGATGGCAGGGGACCCTTCCAAGGTGGTACCCAGTCTGGAGCAGGTATCCTGCCCCTCTCTACCCTACCTCAATCAGCCAAGGGCTGCAGAGGTCAGGGAGGTCAGTGGACCCCTAAAGGCCCACTGCCCAGAGGAACTCCCCCCATCAACAGATATGGGGCACCCAGTCTAGTAGCCCTAGCCAGGTGAAAATTCCTCAACCCACTGAGGGATCCCTCTTACCATTGAATAGGGACCACCCCCAGATGGACTCTGTTGGGCAAAGGCAAACCTGTGACCAAGTGGTTCCAAACCTCCCATGTCCCTCCAGTGTTCCAACCAAAGGAACCCAACCCCCAGCTGTAGGCAGCCAGAGGTTGACCCTTAGGGCCAGATACCACTCAGTCATGGAAAGAAAGGCCTCCATGGTGACCAGTGCTCTGAGGAAGCTGAGACCAACTTTATTAGGGCCTCACTTCTCTACTCAGACACCCCACCAGCCTTTTACTTTGCCAAAACACCATACAGGTAGAAATCCCAACTTTTGGAGACCATCCCATACCCTTAGGGGTAGGGACTGCTTAGTGGACCATAAGACAGGGGGTATCCATGCTAGTGCAGGATCTTCCTTATATGGCCACTTAGTCAATAAAGGCTCAACTGGACAAGGTTAGCCTTATCTCCTTTCGTTTGGGGGGGGGGTTATGTAGGAAGGTGGAATCTGACTGCATGGTTACCCCCACTTTTTTCCTGGTGTTTTGCTGGTTTTTGACTAGTCTGACTGCGATCCTGCTAATCAGGACCCCAGTCTATCTGCTTTCTCCCTAAATTGGTTGTTCATGTACTTTAGGTACACTCCAGATTGGATTCTGGGGTACCCTTATAAGTCCCTAGTATATGGTAAACTATGTACCCAGGGCATAGGTACCCCAGAGGCCTCCCAGGGGCTGCAGCATGTATTATGCCACCCCTGAGAGACCATTCAAAATGACACAACAGGTCTGCTACAGCAGCCTGTGTAAGGTGGTGCATGCACCCCTTACTTAGATATAGGTTCACTATATCTATCCTAATCACTGCACATATAAACCTATCAATCACCCCTATGGCAGGCCTTATCAATCCTGAAGGCAGGGTGCTGGGTTTTATGTGAGAGGGTGCCCATGCATGAGCAGAGCCCCTCTGCAGGCTTCGGAACCTATATTCCGGGGTTGTTTGTGATGCAGCCAACCATATATACTTAAGTGCATTATAACCTCACGGTAAATGCTAACTTTAATATGGCTGAATGGAAACATGTCGTGTTTGGTGTCAAACACCTTGGAATCATACCTCCACACCAGTAACTGGTGTGGGAGGTATGATTCCACCCTCCTAGAGGGAGAAATATGACAGCACCGGTACACCCGGTACCAGCTATCTTGACCCTGGCATCACAAAATGGATGCTGCCAGCCACAGACACGAGTCTGCCCTCCTGCTGCTTGACGAAACTCCGGCAGGGGAAGGTTTGACAATAGGTTTCCTGTCCCAGGGAGGTGTGACCACCTCCCAGACAGGCTTTAGTGTATTGGGGCTGGGTGGGTGCACTCTGAGAGTGCTTTGATGTCTGCATTGGGGGCACATTTGGTGTCCCTGTGCATAGTCCAGCTCAAACCGGTTGCAGGAGCCATTTGCTCCTGCTCTGGCGCGAAACTGGACAAAGGACATGGGTGTAGCCACCCCTCTGTCCTGACCCTCCCATAGGTGGGTCCCCAGAGTTTGTCCCACCCCTTCCTTGGGTATAAAGTAGGAACCCCTGACTACAGGACTTTGGATTTACCTGGACTAAACTCTGCTACAGAAACCAAGTACTTTTGATGATCTACACTTCGTTGGACGACAGAAGAATCTTCCTTGGAGTAAAGGAGTTACTCCCCTGCTGAGCAGGCACCTAAACGCATCTGACCGGTTTGCAGCTACGAAGCTCCTGAAGGACTCCGAAGATTTTTGTGACACAGGAGGTGGGTTCCCGAGGTCTCCGAGGTCGATCTGCGCTCTCAGCAATCCTGTGGCCCGTATCCCTCGTGGGGACCGTCAAACCTGTACCCCTAGGCACCGTGTACATTTGCAGCAGCATATGCTTTTCGGCGATCCCTGAAGCTGTGCTTTGGGCTACTTGTACTCCTGACCCCGAGCAGTAAGTCCACCGAAGATTTCCGGCCTACACTCCACGAGTGTTCCGTGGGCTGGTATTTAGTGATTCAGCTTGAGGTCCCTTCGCAATCCCTGGTCCGTTGGCCTGTGGGTCCCTGTGAAGGTAACTTTAACTTTCAGTGGGCTTCCCTGGTTGCTCCATATGTGCCCTGACTCTCCATTGCTTGGAGAGTCCCCAGGACCTTGCTGGTCCTCACAGAAGCATCTTTCCTCTGACCGCGTGGGTTGCAGTTGCCAAGGCTTGTTGGTGTTCAATCCGGACACTGACCCCCCAGCACTCGACATCCTTCGTGGGACAGCTCGAATCCGGACTGTGGTTGTCGTCCACGCCTCCTGGTCCCCGTGGCTGCAGAGTCAAGCTTCACCTCTTCTCACCTGAAGCACCCGACCTCGGTGGGCATTCGATTGCTCCGCTCCTGGTCACGTGAAGTGACCCAGACTTTGTCCCCTCTGCTTTCAGGTTCTTCTCATCTCCGATCCAGGCTTGGATCACACCGGACACTTTTCTTCTCCACGGCAGCAGTACTTTTTCGCATCACGCCATTGAAAACGACGAGGGTTTCCGACACCACTTGACCCATATGCACCCGGCTCCTCTGGGATAGGTAACACGGGTACCTCGGTACTCTCAAGGGTGCTGACCTTAGAACCTTCTATGTTTAGCTAGGTTTGCTGAAAGTCCTCTCCTAAGTGTCCTTAATCTTTAAATTCCCAACCGCGACTTTCCCATAGAGTTGTACGGAGCTCATGCCTGTGTTCACACGCTGAACCCGTCCTCCGTGGGTCCCCTGTGTCACTACCTTGGGTGGTTCCTTGGGGTCCCAGCGATTCTATGTGCTCTAGGCACTGTGTCTAGTCAAGTCGTGGTTGTTATACCACTTTCTTAGTATATGGTTTGGTCTCCCCCTGGAGCCCACTGTGTATTGTGCTATTTACTGTCGTTCTAGTGACTTAATATTGTGTGCGTTGTTCTCTAATCTCATAAAGAGGTTAGTAGAGAGTGTTTAGTAATAAATACATATATTTTATATATACCTTGTGTGGTTCTCCTTTCATTTGGTCATTCAGGAGGTTATATACTGGTAAAACAAGCTGCTTTACATTCCTTCGAGACTTAGCCTGAAGGCTGCTCTCCATAGCTACCACTAGGATAGCTTTCAATAAAGGTTGTCTTTAACCTAATCATCAATAAAGGTCGTTTGGACTGGTGAAAGGTGCCCACTTTAATTAGTGGACAGCATATACCAGGCCAACTTCTCACAGGTTTCACTTGGGTAGAAATCAATTCTTAATAGTAAAGTCAAGATCCAACCATGGTGTTACGTTTTAAATTCTGAGTGTGTGCTTCTTCAGACCAAGCACTCTTAAAATATACTGTCTACCTGTAAGGATGACTTGTGACTCCTACACCTTGTAGTTCTCTGTCTGATGTAACATTTCCTATACACTGATTAATTAACACACTTATGATTCATTTTCTCTGTGTAATGTGTATGTGATGTAAAGTGCTCTGACACCGTACACTGGTATGAGTGGCGCTATAGCACAAAAGAAATGCATGAGAGAGAGAGAGTGGTTATATAGACCTGAGGGGCACTCTTAAAGGGTGGTAATGAGGGTATCCATGGCAGAGGTGGTCATTGGGGGTGACCAACAAACATTGTCGCACCAGGCGCCACCAGCGTTAAAGCTGGCCCAGCACTCCAATCTACCACACTCCACTCTACCCAAATCCACCCCACTTCACTCCAATCTACCACACTCCAAACTACCACACTCCTCTCAAATCTTACCCACTCCACTCCAATCTAACATGCTCCACCCCAATCCACCCCACTCCAATCTACCACACCCCACCCCACTCTACCATAATCTACCCTACTCCAATCTATCTCTCCCAATCTACCCCACCCCAATCTACCTCTTCCAAATCTACCCCACCCCAAATCTACCCCTACCTACTCCACTCCAAACGACCCCACTCCAATCATCTTTCTTCAGTCTACCCCACTCCAATCTGCCCCACTCCATTCCAGTTTACCTTACTATAATCCACTCAATCTACCCCACTGTATCCCACCCTAATCTACCCCACTCCACTATTCCCCAATCTATCTCCCTCCACTCCACTCCAATCTATCCAGCTCTACTCCGCCCCACTCCACTCCAATCTACCCCAGTCCACTCTACCCCAATCTACCACACTCCAATATATCCACTTCAATCCACCCGATCTACCCCACTCCACTCTACCCTAATCTACCACTCTCTGATCCACTCTACACAATCTACACCACTCCACTTCACTCTAATCTACCACATGCCACTCAAATCTACCCCACTGCAGTCCAATCTAACTCACTCCACCCCAATCTACCGCACTCCAATCTACCCTACCCCGCTTCACTCCAAACTACCCAAATCCAATCTGCCCAACTCCACTTTAATATACCCCAATCTACCCCACTCCTATCTATCTCACTCCAATCTACCCCACTCCAGTCTACCCCATTTCACTCCAATCTACCCCACCATAATCCACCCAATCAACCCACTCCAATCTACCCCACTCCATCCCTATCTACTCCACCCCAATCTACCTCAATTCAATCTACCCTACTCCCCACTCCAATCTACCCCATTTCAATCTACCCCACTCCAATCTACCCCACTATACCACACTCCACCCCACTCCAATCTACCCCACACCACTCCGATCTACACCACTCCCCATGTCTATCCCACTACACTCTAGCACACTCCCCTCTAACCAAATCTAGCCCACTACACTTCACTCCAATCTACCCCAATCCAATCTACTTCACTCTACTCAAATCTACCCCACTTTACTCTAATCTAACCAACTCCACCCCACTCCAGTCTACCCCACCCCACTCCACCACCCTCCACCCAAATCTTCCCAACTCCAATCTACCTCACCCCAATCTGCCCCACCCCAATCTATCCCACCCCAATCTACTCCAGTCCAATCTACTCTACCCCACTTCACTCCACTCCACCCCGCTGCAATCTACCCTACCCCTCTCCAATCTACCCCACTCCAAACTACCCCACTCCAATCACCCCTCTTCAATCTACCCCACTCCAATCTACCCTACTCCATTCCAATCTATCCTACTCTAATCCATCTAATCTACCTCACTCCACCCTAATCTACCCCACTCTTCCCCAATCTATTTCACAACCAGTCCAATCTCAACTCCACTCCAATCTACCGAACTCCACTCCACCCCACTCCACTACAATCTACCCCACTCTACCTCAATCTACCACACTCCATTCTACTCTACCCAATATACCCCACTCCGCTTCACTCCAATCCATACTACCACATGCCACTCAAATCTACCTCACTCCACTCCAGTCTAACCCACTTCACCTAAATCCACCCCACTCTAGTCTACTTTACCCCACTCCACCCCAAACTATCCTCTTCCAATCTACCACATCTAATCCGCCCCATTCCATTCTACTCAACCCTAGTCTACTTCACTCCACTCCAATCTACCAATCCTAACCCAATCTATCCCACTCTAGTTTACCCCACCCCATCCCAATCTACCCCACACCACTCTACCAAACTCCACTCCAACCTACTCCACTCCAATCCACCCCACTCCACTCCAATCTACAGCAATCTACCCCACTCCTATCCATCTTACTCCAATCTACCCCACTCCACCCTAATCTACCCCACTCCACTCCAATCTACCCTACTCCACTCCAGTCTACCCCACTCTAATCTACCCCACTCCAATCTACCCTACTGTAATCTACCACAATCCACTGTGCACCACTCTTCCCCAATCTACTCCACTCCACTCCAATCTACCCAATATATCCCACTCCAATCTACCGCACTCCACCTCAATTTACCTCAATTCAATGTCCCCACTCCAGTCTACCATGCTAATCTACCAACGCCCGCCCTCCAATCTACCCCAAACCACCACACTCCATTCTACCCCACTGTACCTCCACTCCAATCTATGCCAAATATACCCCACTCAGCTCTACCCCCAATCTACCCTATTCCACTCTACCCCAGTCTACCCCACTGTAATCTACCCCAACCCACCCCACTCCACGCCACCACACTCCATTCTACCCCACTCTACCTCCAATCTATGCCAAATATACCCCACTCCGCTCTACCCCCAATCTACCTTATTCCACTCTACCCCAGTCTACCCCACTGAAATCTACCCCAACCCACCCCACTGCACGCCACTAACTTTTAGCCATGCTGAACAGCAGCCACAGTAGTGTACAACATGGTAACACAATCGGAGGCGAGACCTGTTGGCTTTGCCAGTGCTTGTTTGTGGCTGTAACTATAAATAGAAAACGGAGTAATCTTCTCAAACTGGTTTTCAGTAGCAGAACACCCATTTTCAGGATCAAAAAGAAATGAAATACTGCCAGAAGATTGTTTCTGTAAATGCAGATTCTAACTCTGGCAGATTGTTTCCTCCGGGGCTCCTGGGACGAATGCGAACATTCTCCCTACATAACCTATCATGACACATGAACCAAGATGGCGCCTCATCTTGCTAACTCTGACTTGACCCTGCAGTGAGGCAAGCCCCTGTGGGCCAATCAAACCAGCACAGGAGTCAAAATGAAAGCTGCATTTATTTATTTTTTTATCATCGGTTTATTCGTCTGTGCCTTCGGGCTAAAACCCTTTGCAGCCCATCGAGAGGACGTTTTGACGGACTTTTTTTTTTTTTACCTTATGCCTGCGGGCGAAGAAAAAAGAGCACGAGCCAGAGCCCGTTCACCCATCCCCCCCGAGCCCTGGGCCTCGCAGCTCCCTTTGCTGCCTTCATTTGGCTGCTGGACACATTCCGGATTTCATATCTTGTAATGTATTGAATAATTGAGGTGTTTTTTTTGCGCTCTTTGTTTAGTTTGGGTCCAGCGGTTTTGATCATGTAGGAACATCTTCACAGAATATGAATGCCGTCAGGTGGAATCCACTGTTCTTTGCCATCAAAGCCCTGAGTCTGGAGTTGGCATTTGTAAGGCAAGCAGCAGCTCTCTTGAAGGACGGCTCTAAAGTTTGCGGGTACGGTTAGAGACAGAGGAGGTAGGTATACACGAATGAACCACGCGCGAGACCCTTACGCCTCAAAGGTACGACCCCCACCAATAGTTACAGAACCTTATTTCAAGGTATAATTGATCACCTTATGTTAGGTAGTGGTCCTATTTCAAGGGCTAGAGTTTCCCATCACAAAGAAACTTCTGTCACAAATTGAGTTCTTGCCACTTATTTTCAATTTACACCACCAGATTCTCCAAGGCATGAAACTTTCTTAGGTCCAAGATATCTCTGTGTTCTCCTAACCAACTTTGGGCTGCTTTTCCATTCCGCACTGACTTCCTGGCCAAACATGCGACCAATGTCATGAACTCATCCTTCCTCGCCCTCCTGGACCCACTAGATTTACGCACCTACTGCCCATTTCCAGACACCGGTGACTCGTCGCATGAAAGAGTAGTGTTGCTCCCAGTTCCAATATTTCACAAATTCCTGCCTCATCCTTGGCTCCGTCTGGAGAGCGTTAGTCCAAAGCATGGTGTAAGGAAAGTGCCCTTTTTGCAGGGTTAACCCCACTTTTTGTCCCCACTTTTTGCTGGATGCTGCTGTTGTTTGACTCTGTAGTGCAGAGCGTCCTGCTGTCCAGTCCACAGTGTATGTGCTCTGACCCCTCGAAGTGTATGTACAATTGGCTAATCCCCGATTGGCATATTTAATTTACCCATAAGTCACTAGTATACAGTACTAAGTTCAAATGTCACTAGTGGACTGCAGCACTTAATTGTGCCACCACTGCAGTGACAAGTTGAAAACATGGCTCTAGGTCTGCCATTGCAGCCTAGTCGGACAACTTTTAAACCACCAAACTCGACATGGCGAAAGAACTACTTTGCTATACGCAGACCTTCCTTTTTAATATCTGCAAGTCAACCCTAACCCAAACTTTAGTTGCCCAGAAAGCACGGTGCCAGATATTAATAAAAAGGACATGCTGAATTTAAAAATGACACGTCCTCACAGTTAAAACTAAATTTTTTTTCGTTTTTATTGTGGCAAGGCCAGTGGCCCCATTGGCTAACATGGAGTTACACTAGCCCACGTGCTAAGTGCTAACTTCCATTGGGACCACCAAACATAGTACGGTATCAAATTAATCATTGCATTAAACCTGATTTAATGCTACAGTCGAATTTAAAGTAACTTTCAAATCAAAGCTAACTTTAGAAAGTGAAACTTTGTTGCCCAAACCGCTGGTAGCCCTGCAGCAAATTGTCATTCGAGACAGTCTGCTGTCCTCCTGCTAAGAGGTGTGAAGTGGTCTCAGGAATAGGGAACAAAGATACCATTTAGTGGACTGAGGTGCGAACTCCACCAACAGGATGGCTAGAGGGCTGTGGCCACAGATGGCCCAGCTTCAGAGGCTACCACCTCTGATAGGCAAATGCGAGTCACACTGCAACCTATCCTTCTTTTTGTGTAGGAAGATAGGCTGCATCTCCTGTAGAGGGGTAAACCTGTTGCAGAACCAGTTTTCCAAGAGGGGTGGCCATATCTCAGGGATGTGCCCAGAGATGCTTGTCACAGTTGGGGTGGGGGAGACCTATGCCATCTTGGATTCAGGCAGAGAAGGGTATTCTGGGATTGTTTGTAGCTAACCCACCAAGAAGTGATGGAAAGTGCTTAGGGTTGACCTGTGGGAATAGTAGCCCCTTTGGCTAGCAAGTACTCCCCACCCACAAACTTGAAATTGGCGTAAAAGTGGCACCCCTTGCGCACAGTCCTTAGATCACTCCTGTATTGGAAAGAAGACAGAAGAAGGACTGTCCTGATGCTCCCTGGACCCAGCAAAGAGAGACAGCACCAAAGATGGACTGTACCTGCTGCACCAGAGGGAGTGGAAAGAGGAGTGCGCCTGCTATGCCCACACATTGAAAAGAGCTCCACTGATGCCAGGATGGAAGAAGTGACTCCAAGGGATAGTTGACTAGCCCCCTGTTCAGCACCAGGGACACAAAAGCTGGAAGAAGCCAGCACTCCTGAGAGCCCAGCTGCCCAGAAACCCCTGCCCAATGCTGGATGCTAAAATTCCTGCTGGAAGAACAAGTCCTGACCTACCCAAGGTGTCCCCAAGTCCATGGTACCTGTGGAGACGTTGAAGTGGACTCTAGTCACCCTGCGAGAAAAAACAACTTATCTACATACAACCAGTGAAGAATGTTATAACCGGAAGACCAGACAACCACAGGCGACTTGTGTTATATTCCATATAGGTACCATAATATAGGCACCGGTAACTTCATTACCCTTCACCTATATTCTTCCCTACATTACACTTATAACGGTTTACAGGGATTGACCTTTTACTTAGAAACGACACTGCATTCAGAACACGGGTTTTCCCTAGTTCGAGAGCAATACTATTTGAAAGCGCCCAGCCTGTTTATTCTGTGTATCTCTCTGAGACAGACTAAGTAAGCACGAGTGACTGAGCGAAAAGTAGTATATTGTTTCCACGGTCCTGAGGGATCAGGGTTGTCATGTTCGATGGTTGCCAGGAACTATTCTTTCCTTGGTAAGAGGAGACTCTAGTGGCACTGTGAGCTAGTTGGTACACAAAGGCCAACATACTCGGTAGGGGTGTTCAGAAACAGTCTGACACCAATCCTACAGTGTATGCTGTCCAAACGCGCAGATTCTGCATAATTATTATAGGAGCTACACGACACTGGACCTGCCCTGGACTTCCCCCTCCCCCTGCATCATGGGAGATCAAGACCTGAGGTCAAAGACGACTGCTGACACCCATGAATACCAGGGTGGCACTAGGCACACCCACCACATCTCTGCAGCATCTTCAGCATCTCAGCATCTTTAGCATCCTACATCCTCGGCATCAGGACCACTTCTTGGTTGGACCAAGTTAAAGGAGGAAAAGACACTGAGGAGCCTGAGACTGCTTGAAGCGACAGGTAACTGTCTCCCTGGACCTAAGTGGTCCCTGTGACTGGCCCTCTACTACATTGTGGCCCGTCCAAGCTAAAAGGAGTAGCGGTCCTAGCATGTTGGCTAAGAACTGCTCTACAGATTACAACGATTTATTGCATCTTTAAAAAATAATTTACTGACCTTTGAAAAATCATATCTCCTGTTTCCCTCGATAGATTTTTGCCATTTTAGTGTCTAATTTAAGACAAAAAATACACTCTATTTTTATGAGTTGTTGTTGAATTTTTATTGTGGCATGTTTCTTACTTACCTGTTCTGTTGTTTTGGTACTTCTAAATGCTTTACACTTGTATCTTTGATATGCCTGACTGCTCTGTGCCACAGCTACCCAGGACTAACCTAAGCGTTTTGTTAAAGTACCTAACTGGACCTGATAGAGATTGTGACATTAATACAATGTGACGTCTCAGAACCTCACCACATAATAATCCACTTTGGTGCACATGGAAATTAGACTTCTTTGGTAGATGTATCGGATATCCATCACTGAACAGTATATATTTATATTCTCATCCTCATAACATTCAGTGACCATATTTTATAGCACCAACCATGAAACCTTTCTTGACAGTCTGAACTGGAATCTAGAAGCACATCATTGCAATGATACTGAATCTGATGATATCAGCTCAATGATGATAGCGAGCAATGATATTGAGAAATAGAATATATTTAATTGCTGATGATGCAAAGCCACTGATGATGATGAACAGTTATTAATGCATGGGATCATGATGTTTGTGATTTGATGATGGTATGTCTGCAGCATCAGCTAAGCCTGGGCTATGCGGAACTCCGTGAAGTGCATAAAAAACTCTGCCGCGCTACGCGGAACTCCGCAAGCGGCGGAGTGCGATAGATAAATGCAGTTCGCGGTGATTTTCAGTGCCAGGTGCTTGTCCGCACTGTGCAATCATCGTGAACGGCACCATGCACAGCGCACGCGGGCGCTGCTTCCTTTCTGCCACTTGTGCAGATTTTTACTGGAGCGGCAGCTTTCTCAACGCGATCAGACGGTTCCTCAATGCGAGCGGTCGCGAGCAAACGCATACGCGACCACTCGCAATGAAAAATCTGACCACCCGTGTTGAGAAATCTCGCCACGAGGTGGATTTTCCTCGCTCACGCTCACCAACTTGGCATTAATGAACGCGAGCGAGGAAAAAACTCTGCTCCGCTATGCGGAGCTGTGTCTTTTGGAACTCCGCGTAACGCGAAGGGCAGAAAACGCCGCAAACTCCGCGAGAGGAGAGGAGTCCACCGCCCAGACTTAGCGTTAGCACCCTCAGAGCGCTCATCAGAGGCAATGTGCTTATCGAGAGACCTCCTCTGCCAGCGTATGCCAGTGTCCAAACACCACTTGCAGCTCAGCGTTCTGGACAGTTGCTGCAGTCATGTCAGTTGTCTTGAGAAGTGACTATAGGACCCTTGCAATCCAGACCCTCCTTAGTCGCTTTAGTGACAATGGACACCACTTCCTGCCAGGTAGCTGGTATGGAATTAAGGGTGTTCGAGGCACTAAGGATCAAGGGGATTACATTAGCAGAGGCAAGCTCCCCCTGGAGTAGAGGAACAAGTATGTAAGAGAAGGACCCACCAAAAAGCTTACATAAAAAATATGCCAGGCTCCAGTCCTCTGTTCTCCCTGTGGAGAGAACCTGAGAATGTCATCAGTACGAGTTCTGTGTGTCTTGAAAGAGTATGACATGACTGATCTGGACAAGCTTGTTGTGGACTCCCACCTCATGGACGATCTGGAACTGATTGTTTTGGACAAAGTCAATATAATTACAGCAAAGGATGATGAGCCTGGGTTTGAATGCCTCAGTGCAGACAGAGAAGGTCATGATGCTGCAGGAAATTGTTGATTGTATTGCTGATACTAATGATATGCCTTAATGAGCTACTGTTGTTGGATCAAAGAGCCATTTTCACGTGAAGGACTCTGAAATGGAAAGCGCTAGTATGCATTGCATCATTGAATCCATTTTCCTTTTATCTCAATTTAGATATTATTTTTGATTTTATATATTTTTAGAGCTGATGTTTAGCAATGAAGTTGTCCTGGAGCTGGTTCATCAGATCATAGCTTCCAAGGGTGAGGCTGACTTACTGTGAAAATACGTTTTTGATGCTTTATGAAATTTTAGATAGTTAGTCATTTCTCTGAGTTGCAGAGGAGATAATGCCAATGACAGGCGGTTTGAAAAGAGAATGATCGACCGCCTCTGCAGAATTTCGGATCTTACATCCAGCCAAAAGCCTAGCGGTAGCTGAGTGCAAAGTTTTAATAGGAAATGGAACATGGGCTTTGAGGATTTTCTAAAGAAAGGTAGGGCAATTGTCATTGACAGCTTTATGTTAGATAGACATGTTCTTAAATATTGAGCTTCTGATCACTAACATCCAGTGTAACTTGACCAAGTGGCTAGAAATTGAGGCCAGATGAGGAAGACTTCTTCGTCAGGTTGTGCTGATGAATTCTGAACTGATTGAAAGGTATTGGTCAAATAGGCTGGACGGCCGACATAGTGAATGAGAGTAATCCAGGCATGACATTTTACTATCTGGATGACTGTGACACAACAGTCAGATGGGAGGAATGGCAGGATTTTTCTGAGCGTCCTTAAGGACTCCACTGGCACCAGGATCAAGGGGCCACCAATTACAGGACAAGAATGAGGCAGGACCACACACAATAAGTACCTCAGTCCTTTCCAAATTAAACTTTGAGTTCTTTCATCTACATGGGCACAGCAAACATGCAGTTTTGAAAATTGGCTTGGGCATACTGCAGAACCCCAACCAACGTCAGAATAACCTGGGTCTTCAAAGGCCATGAAGAAGAGGCTAAAAGATCTTAAAAGAGGTCACAGGAGTTGCACATTTATGAAATGGTGTCTGGCTTAGTAACTAGCCTTCAAAAACTCCACACAACAAAAACCTGAATGGAGATTGAAAGCGTGGAAGACTAACACCTTGTGTGCATTCTGAGAGAAAAGACTTAAACCATTAGAAGACTTGCCCCTGATGCCATGTCCAAAGAATTGGGAAACTGTAGTATCGAAGTTCGTGGACAAGACCAATATGAACCGGATGGCAATGCTGCCCTGATCCATAAAAGTTATCAGTTGTTCAAGAACAGAAACGTTCATGCTGCGCATAGCCCGGAAACCAGCCGGAGAGAACGAAGTCTGAAACTGACCGTGATGGAAATGCAAAGCTGTAATACAACTGTGATAATGGGCTACAAAAATTAGGAAGGCATTTAAGGCAGTATGGTTTTTGATATCTCCAAAATCTTCAAGTCAAGTTGTGGATCATTATTAAAGACCTTCTTAAGCTTTTTCTACCCAACTCGTCTGCCACCAACCACAAGTCAAAGTCTTCACTTTGTGTATATGTAGTGGCTTCTTGTAGAAGTATTCGGTGCTTCCACATAAGTGTTGGCCTCTGGACCCCTTTGATAAGGCACTCTTCTCATGACCCAACCATTGCTGCTCTTAGGGCCAAGCTGCTCGAGAGCTGCCCCATAATCTTTCTCATTTTTTGATGATAAGAAGCCAATATACAGATCCACAAACTTCTGCGTCCTATATGCTCTACGTATATGGCACGTGAACTGGGTGAGGTCAGACATTGTTCTAGGTCTTCCTCAGTAGTTCCTGCTACAAGGTCCCTCTTACCTTCCTGCTTCCAAGAAATGTAAAATATGTGACCAACTTGTCAATACCATTTGCACTGGCTAAAAAATGGACCAAACATCTTACAGACTGACATCAGTCATAGGTTAGTCGCTGAACGCAATCTGGCTCGATTAGTGAGCAGTGCACGCCCCCATATCACAAGCAAGCTGCCTATACTTTGGGCATTCAAATACGTTCTCCCAAATCAATGGAGTAACTGAATCGGACCAGTGGAAATATCGCATCTTTGTTATCCATTACTGGACAAGGCACTTCATGAAGCACTATTATCCTGGGCCATATCAATAAAACACTCGAAGGTAAGTCGTGGTAACTTGGTTAATCAGCTATGATGAAATAGTGCCTTAGGCCATGGAAACCAGTGATAAACAACAGCATCCACTGTGTCACTTCATCCCCATTTCGCAAAGGAGACTTCCGGTGATGTTGATTTGATCTATATTTCCACACCAACAGTTAAGAATAAATGATAGAAAACAGAAAAATACACCAAGGGCCAGATTTATGAGGTTTCATGCAGTGCAGTGCAGCAAGTCATGTTGCTACGCTGCACTCCGTGACAGGGAAAGGGCAGGGATACGCCGTATTTTAAAGAATGCGGTGCATTCCTGCCTTTTCCCCTGTGCTTGCACAGTTTTGGCTGCCTAGTGTCAATGCAGACACCCTTGCACCATGGTGCAAGGGTGCCTGCATGCACATAAATAATCCTCTGAGGCATTTTCTTCTTTCTATGCGTGCTGCAGAATGCAGCACACATAGAAAGAGGAAGTAATGAGGAGAAATATAGATACTTCTCCTCGTTATGGCTCCTATTTTTGCTGTATTTCCAAGTCTACCACTTTTGTAAATCTGGGAATGCTTCAAAAACCATGGGGGTTGCATGGGAACGCCCACGCAACGCCCATGGAACACCTCCCCAGAGCAGAGTAACACAATGCAGCGATTTGTGCTGCCTTGCGATATTTCAGATTTATGAAGCCACTCAGGGCCACACAAAGTGGCTTTGCGTGGCTTCATAAATCTCATTTTTAAGTTGCAGCGCTCTTGCACCACGTTGCGAAGTGCAAGAGCACAGCAACTGGGCTCAAATCAGTAAAGTAAAACACTTTGATTCTAAAGGCATCCCTGTGTTGTGAGAGGCTTGTGTGTACAAAGTTGCAATGGTATACAACTCCCAGGATACAGACGTTAGAATTCATCACTCTTGGGATACTACTAAACATGTTCATCCCACCCAGGTTATGAACATGCAGATTAACCACTACTGGGGTACAAGAAAACAGGTTCATCATTCATGTGGCGTGATTGTGCATGTTCTTTATGAACATACAATTGTGCAGGGTTAACACATGTGGTGTAAGACCATAAACATTTTTTATTCTCCGGATATGCTAGTTAATCACAGGATATAATCCTGCAGGTTCACCACTCTTTGAATATGGCCATACAAGTTATTCACTCCTGGTGTATGACTGTCACTCGTGCAATACCATCATACAAGCTCCTCCCTCGCGATGTACTGCTGTACGAGTTAATGTAAGTGACACTGCTTCTGCTAGCCTTTAGTAGTATGCATGCATGTCCTTTGGGTTTCTTCATGGACTCACTTTAAAAGGACGATGTGTTGCTGTAAAACTGGTTGCACTACTGATTATCGGGGCTAGAACATCTAGGGACAGAATATCGAAAAGGGAGGCATATGGGAAGTATTGATTTACTATACCTAACAAGGTACATATATGTGGAGTTAGGTATGTAAAATCTAGACTTACTTACCTTTCAATATTTTGGATTCAATATTTTGTCCTCGATATTTGCATGCCTTGATATTCTGGATTTGATATTCAGGGTGCACACCCGTAAAACTGGATGTCTATAGGGCTCCTTGTACTTTTGTGCTAGTTCTCTGATGACTTCTTTTTGCCAATATTTCCTCTCCTTTCGCTGACTGCCTCTATCGCTGTGACAGAAATGAGGGCCATGCACAATGTGGGTGGGTAGGTCCATGCAACCCCTGCCTACCTCTCCCTTGTCTTCTCCTGAACATCAAAAGACAAATATATGTTAAGGAGGAACAAACCTGTCACCAAATGTATTGCAAGTTATGTTAACATGAGACATCACAGATTGGTGTAGTGCAATTCAGGTAGCACCTTGCCACAGGTGCTTCAAGCCCTCACCCACCTAGTGTGGCATGCTTCATCGTAAGACTGTCCATCTAGCACTGGGAGAAGCCCGTGTGTGGTATGTCAAAGAGTGAAAAGAGCTGGATGTCCAACTACTATGTCAAGGCCCCTTCCCTTGCTAACATCTGCTCTATGAGCGGCTAACTTTATCACCTTGTAGTCACTTGTGTGAAGCAAAAAATGTACGAGAATTTTTTTTTTTTTTATTGACGCCCCTCTTCTACACGGTTAAAAATGAAGAGGTACTAATTTGTACTCAATCAATCGAATTTGTAAAGCGCGGCTACTCACCCGTGAGTGTCTCAAGGCGCTGGAACTCTTCATGTTATAGACTAACTTAACATGTTTCATTGCTCTCTAAAGTACTCATGTTTTCATTAGGACGAAGATATTCATTTGAATCAAAGAGATGTCATAAAAGAATGTGTCCAGTTGGCCACACTTGGACAACCTCAAGGACAGATCAGTTCTTTATGTTTCTGGGGTCAAGCTGTACCCTCAAAACATGTGCTCAAATCACGGCTTTGTTATGCATTACCAGACAAGGCACTTTATAAATCACTTTTATCCTGGCACATAAGCAATAAAATACTTGAAAGTAAGTGGTGATTACATGGTTATTCAGACATAATGAAATGATACCTTAAGCCATGGAATACCAATAATAAACAACAGAAACCAACGTGTCACTTTGTCCCCATATCTTCAGGGCCGGACTGGCCGTAGCGGGCACCGGGCATTTCCCCGGTGGGCCGCCAGGGTGGGGGCCGGTTTTGGGCCCCTGGAGGGCCGTTTTTGTTACAGGGACGCTTTTGCTGCATAGCTGCAAATTCGGCCCCTGTAACAAAATCGGCCGAAACCGGCCCTGGCAAACAGCTCGGCCGCACCCCCAACCCCCAGGGGGGCCGGCCGACCACTTTGCCAGGGCCGGTTTTGGTTCCCAGTCCGGCTCTGCATATCTCAAAGGAGACTTCTGGTGACATTGAGTTGCATATGTTGTGTGTGATAGGCAGGAAGATGTAGAGGTCCCCATAGGACCTGGTTCTGTCTCCAGTTTTTGCTTTCCCAGGGCTCTCCTGGTCACCATAGATACCCTCACGGATGATACGCCGCGCTATACAAATCCAGATTGACTGATTGATTGATTGGTCCTCTTACAGTGCTACATGTCCAAGCCTGACTGTGTCCTCTCCTTTATGTTTGCTGTGGGCAGCTCTGCAGGGCTAGTCTTTGAACCGACATGAGATGTTGGTATGTCTCTGTTCCTGTTACTGTTATTGCTTGTGTCTTCCTCCTTTTTTTCTACATTTGTGTGTGTGTTTCTAGATTTCTGTGTGTGCTTGCCTTGAATCTCCAAACCAGAAATTAAATCTGGTTTGCTAGCCTGCTTCAGACCATATGGACTTAGGGCCATATGTATCAAAAAAGAGTTTTGCGATTCTCAAATTGCGGTATTTAGCGAATCTCAATTAGAGAATCGCAAAATGCAATGTATGTAGGATTTGCTAAAAATTTTGCGAATCCTACATATTCCTTATTTGCGAATCGCAAATTGAGATTCGCAAATAAGGAATACCTTCCCATTCATTCCTATGGGCTAGGAGGCCCATAGGAATGAATGGGAAGACATTCTCAATTTGCGATTACCAATTAGAGAATCGCAAATTGAGAATGCAATTTCAGGGTTGCAAGAGTGCCAAAAGGACACCCTGTTGCACCCCTGAAATATGCATGTGAGCACATTTTGTGCACATACATGCCCTAAGGGCATGTATGTGCGACATATGGCACTTTTAAAAAATCAAAAAGTGCTTTTTTAAAGAAAATCGCAAATTACCACCAACTTGAAGTTGGTGGTAATTTGCAATTCCTTAAGGCCAAATAGCAAATTTCTGGTGCTTCCAGAATTGCATTTAAGGAATCGCAATTTGCAATTCCTTAATTGCATTTGCAAACTAGAGAATCGCAAATTTTGCAATTCTCTATTTTGCGATGGCCTTTTGGGATGATACATCCCAAAAGGCTTTTTCCAATTCGCAAACGGGCCGATTCTGAGAATCTGCCCGTTTGCAAACGGGAATAAGGCTTGATACATATGGCCCTAAGAGTCCAACCTGACTTCCTGTGAATGGACTTTGATTTTGCGACCCAACTTATGTACTAGTAGGGCAGTTCACAATATCATTATTCGCAGGGCGTCGCAGAATGGCCTACTGAATAAATATAAAATTAGGCAGGTCGCAGTTTGTGACCCCTTGCGATTGGCTGCAAACAGTGCGAGGGTGTCCTGCAAGGGACATCAGACCGCCATCTCTGTGTATGCATTCCATAAAGGAAGCAGTGCTGCTTTAAAAAAGAAAGTTTCCATCTGGGAAAACATCAGGGAGAGAATGCAGTTGTACAAGACCACTGCCTACTCCCCCTAAGGCTGCAAATACGATTCTCATACGCCCTTTGCAAATCAGATACCACATCCTTTGAGGAGTCAGTAACTGGTCAGTGGTTTGTGACCAGAACTGCGGTTGCAAACCATTGACACATACCATAACGAATTGCAATTTGGAAGGAATGCCCCTTTCACGCTCCTTGCAGATTGCAATTCGGTATGGGTCGCGAAACCTATTTTACGAGTCAAAAAAACTTTTCTGACTTGTAAATGGGTTTTGTACATTAAAAAAAAGGAATTTTGCAGGCTCATACCCAATGATTTTGTGAATCGGAGGGTTTGCGATTGCAAATTCTTTAGTGCATCTGGCCCTTGGTGTCTTACGTGCACATGTTTCTAGGCACTATCAGGTGATCTGATTGGGTTGATTGTACTGTTATGGTTTTCAGTGTTGCTTCAGCAAGGCATTCCATTTTGCCTTTTTTTTTTTTTTAAGGCAGACGTGTGCTTGTTACAGCCTGCAGCTATTTCTCTTATTAGGAAGGCTGCAGCTCAGAATATTCAATGAAAATTGACAAGGAATTACCAGTGATAGGCAAAATTAAAATGCAGATGCAAAAGTACACAGTATCACCTAATGCTTCCAGTTAATTTCGGCACAAACAAACCTTCCAGGCAATGCAGACAAGTCCAATAACCTCGTTTGCAGATAAGCATCTAAGCTAGCCCTCGGGCTCACCCTACAAAGCAGACATCAAACAAGAGATTAAAAGTATTCGCCCACTTCATGCTACTTAACACAACTCACAAACAGCTACAGGCACTGGTCCGCGATGGACTCCACAAAACCAGGGGTGGAAGAAACCGAACCCTCTGGGCCATACAAGTAGCATAATGTGCGCCATATAAATATACCTACAACAGAACGCTTCAAAGAGTTATGTGGCGAGGACATATTGTAAAAGCTGCCTGGATGCCCTTGGCTTTTCATTCTTTCTGAAGGCCCATGCCCTTTCCGTGCAGCTTAGACACCCTGTCAGCACTTCTGGTCTGCTCTCCCAGGGAGCAGAGCATGAAAGCGCCCATTGACTTCTGGGAGGTCAGTGGTATTGACCTGATAAGTCACTATCTGGAATCTTTACTTTGTGGCATCAATATCCCTCCTGCGCCCTGCTTCCCCCTCCCGGACTGAGCTAATAAGTCCACTTGTGAACAATCCTCAGCCATCAAAGAGGGGAGCAGGAGGCGTGGGCGAGCTGGCTCTCATTGTGCTGAACCTATGGATTCAAAACCCCACAGGACCATGCGAGGATTTAAGCTCCATGCCTTGGTCTTTCCGATAGATTCATATTGCTATTAATAGGCGTGCATGTGGGACCGTTCATTTTGCAACTTAGCCAAGACGCAGCACATGTTCCTTGACCCTGATCCGAGTCACTTGGAAGGGGGGGGGGGGGGAGATTCGTCTTTTGGACGCTTCTTCAGCAGGGGGTGCAGAAATACCGAGGACGACAAACCTACTCCCATTAACCCCATGCGCCAGAATTCTAACAACTCAAGTCTTATTAGTGGATGTCCCAGATTTCGGACGCCCGTTGAAACCCTATTGGGGGATAGAAGAGCTACAACAGAGTTTCATGGTAGCATTCTAAACAATTTTTGAATGGTGTGTTTGGTAATGTGTAATGCTTATGTATCACAATAGACAGTCATCGCTAGCGCCATTGAGATCCATACTGAAATGGCATATAGTGCCCAAAAGTGCCTTGAGGTCAGATGAATTGCAAACATGTGCTATACTAATGAGGATGGCAAAAAGAACAATTGATGTACATTCACCCCAGTACCGAGATCTGGGCCTAAATCCATTGTTTTTTTGTTCCCCATGCCATTCCAGTTTGAACCCAGCCATATGCAAATCAGTCTGACTCTGTGCCCAATGGGAACAGTCCAGCCCAATCTGCAAGGCCAGGTCCTCCCTGGACTGGAAACAAGCATCCATGGACCGGTTTTGGGGGTTCACCCCTCATCAGCTAGGATAGCTTGACTCCAGTGGCATGGAGCGCACGGGACCCACGTCTGTGCATACCCGTCCCACTCGAGGTGACAAATGCAAAGAGAACAATTGATGGACAGAATGCAGAACAATGCCATACATTCACCCCAGTACAGAGATCTGGGCCTAAATCCATCATTTTTTTGCTCCCCATGCCATTCCAGTTTGAACCCAGCCATATGCAAATCAGTCTCACCCTGCGCCCAAATGGAACAGTCCAGCCCGAACTGCCAAGCCAGGTCCTCCCTGGACTGGAAACAAGCATCCTAGGACATCCGGGCTCACTGTGCCACTGGATTCAAGCTATCCTGGCTGATGAGGCGTGAAATCCCAAAACTGGTCTTAGGATGCTTGTTTCTGGTCCAGGGAGGACCTACCTTGGCAGTTCAGGCTGGAGTGTTCCCATGAGGCACAGGGTCATGACTGATTTGCATATGGCAAGGTCTAAACTGGGGTGGCATGGTGAGCAAAAGAATGATGGCTTTAACCCAGATCTCTTGACTAGGGGTGAATGTTTTGATTTGTTCTGCATTCCGTCCATCAACTGTGTGTCTTATACTAATGGGAATAACATAACATATTATTAACTGGACCAGCTGGACTTCTAGAGTACAAAAACTGCCTGCATAGGTAAAATTGCACAACTTATCCTGGCTGTGCTTACCATAGCAGACATTTTTATACAGTGCACCGTCGAAACAGCCAATTCAGTCACTTATTAACTACTTCAGTGGTTTATGAAATATGTTATAGATGGAACTGTACACATCTGTGAAGGTGCATTAATGTTGATGATGTAGTCTGACACTAAGACTGAGTTTATGGTTCTATCCATCCATTTTAAGGGAGAGTTTCAAGCTTTGTGTAGCATTGCTATTGGGAAGTCTTTCATACATTGGCCGAAAGTAAAGTAACCTTAATTAAAACAGAAACTACTTTATCTCTCACACACACTCGAAGACAGTCTGCCTTCTCACTCAGTATATAGTCGTTCTCTCTCTCCCTCTGTCTGAATCAAGTGTAATGTTGTTATGTTAATTAATCCTATATAGCGTTTTGTTACCCATAAAGGGTGTCCTGGCACTGAAGATCCTTAAGGAAGGTGATGCTCTCCAGAAGTGGGTTGACCTCAGAGGGTTGCCTTGAACAAGCATCTTTTGAGATTCTTTTTCAACAACAGAAAATTAGCGTCAAGTCTGAGATGCATGAGGGTCTCGTTCCATCTTCTGGGAGGACGATAGTGAAAAGCAGGGCCACTGCAGAGTATTGGTTGAAGGTGGGGAACCTCAACGCAAGCCGTGATTAGGACCCTATGTCCAGATACATCTCATAAAGTGTGTTGGGCCAGTCCCCTGGACTAATTTGTGGGTCTGACAGAGAGTTTGGAAATTGCTGTAGTCCTTGAAGCCAAATCAGGGCTTTGAGATGAGGGCCCATATGAACATGGTAAGGTAACATGGAGATGGTAAGGGGGGAGGATATGATTAATGACCAAAGCTGCCGAGTGTGAATCTGGGGAACCAAGCTCATGTTTCGGCATTGGCTCAACATCCTGTTATTCAGGGCAATCACTTAATGTCCCGGTGCCTAAAAAACAAGAATGAATGTGACTTTGTGCAACGTAACTGGTGCTCATGTAAAGTGCTCCAATGCCTTCAGGTTGAGTTTGCGCTATATAAAACTGCAATAAACAAAAACAAGATAGGGATGGCTCTAGCAGCAGCAGTAGGTGGAATCCTTTGAAGTTGGGGGGGTATGAGTCTAGAGTAAATGCCCACGTGTAAGGCATTGCCATGGACCGGTTTAGAGATAACTAAAGCTTGAATTATGGATTTGCAGGACTACTCTGGTAAATATTTGAAGATTTTTTGAATAATTTTGAATATGGTATAACAGGACGATACATTTGCATTAATGTGAACACAGCCACGCTGCTCGTAGCTTAGGATTTCTCCCCAAATTATATTTGTCTACACATTATACAATGTAGGATGTCTTTTATTTCAAATAGACAAGAGGACTGTGGGAATGACTCCAAATCTTGCCAATAAGCATGGTCTTCTCTTCTGAGAAAGTCACCAGTCCTCTTGTGCTTGCATTAACTTCCTCATTTTCCATCATTCAAAATGGCAAACAGCCAGAATACCCCTCATCAAAGGTTTGATCAAAGTAGGAATGAATCTCTCCTTAGCCCCCAGTTTTATAGCCAGAGCAGAATGCTGTGCATGGTAAGGGTATGACATCAGAGACAGACCCTTCTAACGTCAGAAGTCCACAAGAATGCACATGTGAAATTGTTAAGTAAACTACTATTGGTTAAATGAAACAGAGAATCTAATTCTTGCAAACACAAGCAGGACACTTAGCACTGCTAATTCAGGGCAAAGGTGTCACTAAAAGTGTTAAGGTTTTAGGGTGAGAAAAGGTCTGACACCTTATAACGTCAGTTACAACTACTTTATTAAAAATACTAAATACAAAATTGTATATACATCTTTTTATATTCTGATTTTTAAGAAAAAAAGACTCACAGCAGCCACCACATATCTGAATTGAATGTAGATAACATTCTGCCTGGAAGGCCAACTGAGGGATAACCAGGCAGTCTTTGTAACATGTATTGCCAACTTCACCTGGAACCTCAAGAACCAGATATACGTGTGAGCTCACTGAATGCCAACAAAGTCCTTGTTAAGCTTTGATGTGTATGGGTTAGTAAGGAAGGCTTACTCTTGGAGGACGGAGTTCATGTTCACAAACAGTTGATACATAAATTGTACACAATAATTCAATTGTGTATTCAGTTGTATTAATTTCTATGAAAAGGAAATACAACTTTTATTCTTCTTTAAGTTCATTGGCAATGGGAGTAAATTAAATGCCTCTGAGATTACAAGCAGTTCTTCCAAGAAGTGGATAATCTGACTCTAGACAGTAGTGGTATCTTTACATTAGGTTTGTTGTAATGGGCAGAGGGAGCACACAGCTTCTACGCCTTTCAACGTAGGCACCACGAGCAAGGTTCGATTTGACGCATTGGGACAGCAGTGTCTCTTATGCTGTTGAGGAGCCCTGCAGTTAGAGACAGGTCCTTTCTGTTTAGCGGTCCGAAGTTGGGATATACCCATTGATGGTTGGTGGGCTTTTTTTAGAAGATATGTCAAGATAGGCAATGTGTCCCTGTGGAACATGCAGATTACTCCTGAACCAGCTGTAGTGCTAGAGCAACGGGGGAGGTGGTGTGACAGTGATGCAGCAGCGATGCAATGATCATATTCGGCTGTTGGGCAGCTGCCAGCAACATACAGTGTAGGAAAGTCCACAGGTCACCACACGGCTGCAAAGACAGTGGAACTTGCAGAAGTAAGGAAAACACATTGGGCAGAATACCGGACCGTAGCAGGATGTTTTGAGGCTTCCTGTGCCCTTCCCGTCTTGGTGTGCAAACCTTTTGTTTGTTTGATGTACCACCCTTAGTGGCAAGGGTATGCCCAGACATGAGCCTCGTGCCTCCTGTGCCACTGGAACCAAACTACACCTGACTGATGAGCCCCAATCAGGATGAAACCGGTCTTGGGTTGCTTGTGCTCTTGTTCAGAGAGGACCTGGCAGTTCGGGCTGAACTGTTCCTACTCAAGCAGGGCCAAGACTGATTTGCATATGATGGAGTCCAAGCTGAGGTGGCATGGTGGGCACAGGAACAATGGTGTGGAATGCTATGCCGAGAGATTGCCATTGGCTAGGCTTTTTGCTAGCATTCCTCCCATCACCTTTAGTGTGTTTATTGTACTTAGACACCAAGTCTTAATGGCATTAATTCACATCCGCTGACTCAAGTTGTACTAATGCAGATAGGTCACAAAATGTATTTAAAACAACAGAAGAACACAAATATTTGTCGCTATAATTAATTGGGGCGTCCTCACCAGGTCGATATTAAAAAAAATTGATGTAACATAGAAATTGATCATTTACAGCCTGAGAGAAAGCAATAACAGTCCAACTTATTGTATCTATAATATCAGGAATGGCGTGATGGGTAAAATGGTAAGTTTGGAGTTCTTTCCGTAAAAGTAGAAGAAATTGCAAAATTGAAATTTTTCACATTTATGGTGTTCGGGAGCATTTGTGGTTGTGTCAATGTAGTACATCCAAGACTAGCTGGTACTTTTTACAGCAATGGCACCTCTAGACGAATCAGGACTTGGGAGATGGAACCAAAACTATCAACAGTGTATTCCAAGAAGAATAGCAGGTATTCCTCCAGCATGCATGGCCATTCGCTCGGAAATCGTTCAAGCTGCGGACTAACCAAGCAAGAGGGAGTTCGCTTGGAGTGACTTTCATTCCATTTGTCTACACTCTTCAGCCTATTTGTCCTGTCTGCTATCACTCAGAGCTACCCAGGTTTAATACTAAAAAGATGTTTGCGGTATCAACAAGGTCCATATCTCCCAATACAAATTCCACTTACCATGCCAGGTATAAATATTATGGTATTATGTTGAACATTCCTCACGTCTCATAAACATTTCACTATGATGGCAACAATTACAAATAAATTGTGCCCTGATTTAGTTTATACTGGAGATGTTCTCACGCAGCTAGGTACACTTTCAAAACAGGGGCATTCATCATTTAGCTCAAGTTTGATTTTTGAGGATTTGTCTGGGGCTTCACCACATTTTAGGAAAGAGGTACACCAACCATGTGTACTGGCCAGAAAAGAGCTCTCGAAATATGACTCAGGTTTGACATACAACTTCCTGTTTGCCCTAAATAACTCTATCAATAAAATGTCGGAACGCGGAGATGTGCCAAATTTGGCAGCGCCACCCTCTGACATTTTCAAAATGCAGGAATGTGCTGTATTCACAAGAATACGGTGCACCCTTGTTTCCCCTAGCACTGGATCTAAAAAAGCTGCCTAGCACAGTGCAGGAAGGCACCCTGCTGCTTTGTTGCAAGGGTGCCTGCGCTACAGGGACAATTGTTTAAGTGCAGGAAGGTGTTCCTTACAATAAACAATCAATAATGGCGATTTGCACAAAAGAGCAAAAGACGAGGAGAAATTGATAATTTCTCCTCGTATTGAAATTCTAACACCTGGTAATCCATGGCATTCGTTTTTGGCGCTGCCTCAGCCGTGTAAATCTAGCGCAGAGTCAAAAAACAATGGGTGTTGTGGTGGAACGCGCACAGAAGCACCCATTGCACACCCCTTTACCGCAGAGGACTGCGGCGGAAAGGGACATATTTACAAGGTGGCTTTAAGCCAAGCAAAGTGGCTTAGCACCACCTTGTAAATATGGAAAATAGCACTGTGCCACTGTAGTGTCAAAAAAAGTGATGCTCTGGTGGCAGTGAGGGCTGTAAATAAGCCCCTATGTTTATAAAGTTAATCTAAAAAATAAGCTAGATGTTTCCTTGGTACAGCTTGTTTCCATCAATGACCGTCCTGAGACATAGGGAGTGCCAAAGTTCTCTTCCCTAGTTGGGCAAAACTCAGGAAGGCGCACTCGTTCATGCGAAAATGAGAATGTACATTGCTGCATACTCTAGTGCCACAGTGCTCTGGACTAGGTGTAGTATGGATATAGTAGAGGACCCTTCCCGCATGCCTGGTTGCATACCTGATCGCTATCCTTTCTGTGTAAAGTCACCCAGAGCACAACAGTGCCTTCATTTTGTTTAGTGAGAAATCAAAAACTCAACAGTAGGCTTCAAAACCCTTTCCCCAGTTGGGTGCAAGCCATATAAACGGCATTGTTTGCAAACATGAACTCAGGTGTGGATGGCTCCTAATTATAGGACAACCTGTTTCAATTGCTTTGATTACTACATTAACCTTTTCAAATACAGATTGTGTAAATTTGGTTCCAGCACACTCCCATGTCTCCCTCCCTCTCGAATAAGAATAGAACCTGAAATCTAACCTGACTTTCAATATCAGGCTGGGGCTTTAGTCTGCATGTGAATTTAACATAAGGAACTAAACAGGACAGGAGGAATAAAGTCTGCTTTGACAGAGGAAAACACATATGTGTAGACAATCAGAAACAGAGACACTGATCATGTGTGCTTCGGCTTCCCATAAAACCATCTGAGCATCTAACACTATATTCTGATTCTGCATCCATCATCCCTACAGCATTATCTTTCCATCCAGCATGGATAGTTTGTGCTCTGGCTTCTCCTAGAGTCTGCTCATCTGTCATCATGTTCTGATCTTCCATCCATCATCCATCTAGCATCATCTGTCCATCTTCTATCATCGATCCAGCATCAACCTTCCCGCACCATCCTTCCATCCACGTTTGATTGTCAGTGATCTGCATCTGCCTTCTCCTTGAGACTGCTCATCTGACATCATGTTCTGATCTTCCATCCATCATCCATCTAGCGTTATCCATCTAGCATCATCTGTCCATCTTCTATCATCGATCCAGCATCAACCTTCCCGCACCATCCTTCCATCCAGGTTTGATTGTCAGTGATCTGCCTTTGCCTTCTCCTTGAGACTGCTCATCTGACATCATGCTCTGATCTTCCATCCATCATCCATCTAGCGTTATCCATCTAGCATCATCTGTCCATCTTCTATCATCGATCCAGCATCAACCTTCCCGCACCATCCTTCCATCCAGGTTTGATTGTCAGTGATCTGCCTCTGCCTTCTCCTTGAGACTGCTCATCTGACATCATGTTCTGATCTTCCATCCATCATCCATCTAGCGTTATCCATCTAGCATCATCTGTCCATCTTCTATCATCGATCCAGCATCAACCTTCCCGCACCATCCTTCCATCCAGGTTTGATTGTCAGTGATCTGCCTTTGCCTTCTCCTTGAGACTGCTCATCTGACATCATGCTCTGATCTTCCATCCATCATCCATCTAGCGTTATCCATCTAGCATCATCTGTCCATCTTCTATCATCGATCCAGCATCAACCTTCCCGCACCATCCTTCCATCCAGGTTTGATTGTCAGTGATCTGCCTTTGCCTTCTCCTTGAGACTGCTCATCTGACATCATGCTCTGATCTTCCATCCATCATCCATCTAGCGTTATCCATCTAGCATCATCTGTCCATCTTCTATCATCGATCCAGCATCAACCTTCCCGCACCATCCTTCCATCCAGGTTTGATTGTCAGTGATCTGCCTTTGCCTTCTCCTTGAGACTGCTCATCTGACATCATGTTCTGATCTTCCATCCATCATCCATCTAGCATCATCTGTCCATCTTCTATCATCGATCCAGCATCAACCTTCCCGCACCATCCTTCCATCCAGGTTTGATTGTCAGTGATCTGCCTCTGCCTTCTCCTTGAGACTGCTGAGCACCTGACATCATATTCTGTTCTTTATGTGCTTTCTATGGGCGGGCACCCACAGACCCCAAACGGAGCATGCCTGCACCATTCAGCAGATCTGAAATACCTTCACAGGCAGAGTAAACTCTGCCAGAATGAGGACCTCGTCTTCTAGCGTTTATGCAATCACCATCTTTGACAGATTTGTCTGTAGCAGATTTAGTTGCTGCCCTGTGCGTGTATGGAGTCAGTGTCAGGCAGGTTTCTACTTCTTTCCCACCCCTTCTGCTGAAAGCTCTGATTTCACATGATTACCTCTTGATTTGTGAATACCACCAGGGTGTTATACCCGTGTGCAGAAGCTCTCATATTCAAACATGCAGTTGCAAAGGAAAGTAGGAAGTTCTGACTTCATACTGTCAGTGTAGTGGTGTTTGCGTATTTCTTGTGTATTGTTGTAGAGGTTAACATTGTAGAAATAGCTTGGGGGTCCCTGGCTCCCAGTTGTGATTCTGTGGTGTTTGCAGAAGTCAAAATCGTAAGAACCACTGGCCTAAGGCATTTAGGGGGATAATCTCAAGAACGCGTGTTAACTATCGCCAAAATCGCTTAACGCAACTTCTCACATCGCAGTCCATTGCGGGAAAATAACACCGTGTTAACGCAGCATTCACAACCCGGCGGCACCATGCGATAGCCCCACGATAACGCGACAAATGCCTGTGTTAAAATCAACGCGACGCCGAAAAAATGCTAAACCCCAACGCGAAAAAAGGTGCGATGACCCCAATGGCGATACAAAAATCAGCGAAAACCAGCGACAGGCCTGCGATTCCCACGCGCCATGCGTGAGAATGCACTATAAAAGCAGAGAGAAAAAAAGACAAATAAATGCAACTGCGTAGCAACATGGACGCACCCGGACCCAGTGCAGAGGACAACGTGAACCCCACAAGCCCCACAGACGACCAGCCAGGGACCCCGGGGCCGGAGAAGGGCAAAGAGAAGAGGAAGAGGAAGACGGGGTTCAGTCCGCAGGAAAACCGGATCATCGTCACGGAGGTGACAGAACACTACCAACAACTGTACGTCACCTCCACTGTGTCATCGGCAACACAAACGGAAATATGGCAGTCCATCGTGAACAACATGAATGCAGTCGGAGTGTCGAGGAGGTCAATGGAGGAGGTCAAGAGGCGCTGGCATGACGTCAAAAGCCAAACCAAGCAGAAACTCGCTGCCAACCTGAAGGCAGCAACGGCCACTGGAGGTGGGAGTCCTGCGCCACAGGAGGAGCTGGATGAGCTGGTGGAAATGGTGGCCACAGTCATCAGTGCGGAGATGGTGCAAGGAGTTGGGGGTCAGGACACTGCCCGAAATGACCTGACCCAACAGCAACAGGGTGAGTAACCACCAGGGACTGGGGGGACGGGGGAGACGGGCACAATGGCACACATACACAATCAAGAATAGCACAGTGCACACCCACAATGACTGTGGAACCTGTCCCTGATGGCCTTGGCACATTGCAGCACACATAGAAACACCAAGTAGGCCCCCGTCCACCATGTGCACAAATGGCCCCCCTCACTAATTCCACAACCTACCCATGCACATGTGCTGAACCCAGCAAAGCAGCAGCTCTGTGAGCCACACTGACAATGCAAGTGACACTGCATGACCAATAGCATGGCTGCAGTCAAAATACATGACATGGTGCACGACACTGAGGTGGCCCAGTGTGGATAACATCCTCAAAGGAGCAGGTCACACTGTGACACATCCATGTGCACATACAACCCCTGACGTCAACAACACATCTGCAGACAAACAATACACAAGAGTACCAAATCCGTCCAAGAGCACAAATGACCCAAGTCGCCAACATCTCAGCACCGTAAAAGCACAGAAGCCAAAGGCACACCGCCTCAAAGGGACAATGGGCCGCTAAATCAGAGCTGCAGGGGCGACTCTCCCACAATGCAGCACACACACATAGCAATCACAGCACATCAACATTGACGACAATGTGGTACAAAGTGCCACACCAACACCACAGAACAGAGGACACAACTGGTGCTGCATGTGCGTAGAAAAAGGCCAATCACATCAGGCATAGCAGGAAACTGTCAGATGAAAATGTACGAGTACAACCTCACATCCTTCATGTAGTCGGAATGTCCACTGTCCCCCATCAAATACCCAGCTCCTCCGAAACAGTCACAATGTACATTGACATGCAGTCAGTATGTAAACATGTACAATGCGTGCACATACATGGAACACACTGTTAACCTGCATCTCCCCTTCACATTGCAGAGGGACAATCAACACCTCCTGCAGAGCAGACCAGACATCTCTTCAGTGATGAGGAGGAGGAACCCCTGGCAATCTGCTCCGACACCCTCCAACTGCTCGTGGACAGCCTCCGCACCCCACCTCCAGGAGCAGGGCAGCCCAGCTGCATCGAGGTGATACCACCCCCTGCACAGACCACACAGCAGGAAGCACCCACCACCACGGCTGGCTCCCAGCACCTCACCCAAGAACACATGGCATCCCATCACCGTGTGTCAGACTGCCAGAGGGGGCTGGCTGAACAGGTGCGTGTGGGTTTCGACCTCATGGCAGCCAAACTAGATGCCATACGTGGGTGTCTCAGTCCCATCAGGGACCACTTACAGTCCCTAACGGACACCCACAGTCCGCTCCATGCCCTACAACAATCCTTGGCTGACCTCGCTGGATCCATTACTCGGATACAAGAACTGTCTAGGCAGAGAGGCTCCAGCGACGACAGCACAGAGTTGGCACAGATGCGGAGGACAATGGAGAACACAGAGCGGATGCAGGCAGGAAGGATGGCTGCCACGGCTGAACACCAGCGAGATGTAGCTGGGATCTACCATGCCCTCCAGATCCTCATCTTGCCATTGCTGCCATAGAGCCTGTCCCAGATGACTGCTGCAGGAACTTCGACACACACATCTCCGCACCCTGATGTGTCCGTGGCAGACAGTGATGCAGCCATAACACCACCACACACACCTGGCACACCTGACACAGAAGACGTATCAGAGGATGAAGATGTGGACGGTAATGACTCTGTGTCAAAAAGGAGGTTGTAGCATTCATCCCCCGCCATATGGCCTGTTTCTGCTTGGTACAGCCCTCTGCATCATGCCCTGGAACAACACCTTCCACTGTCCCCCGAACACCCTGCGACATTCACCTGGACCCCGACATGGACTGCCATATCTGCTCTGGTAACCAATGACACAGCAAACAGGCTGCGGACTCAACTCTTCCTCTACCGATACACTTGTCATCCCCTAAAGGACTCTGTTTGGCCCTCCACTGGGCAACCATGTAATGTGGGGTGTGCATGGCAATGTACTGCTCCAGCTCCGACACTCCACAGAATGTGAATAAAACATTCCTAATCACACAGATGTGTCATGTCTATGTCCAATCAAGTATGACAGTATGGATGACTGTAGGGACATTGATTGCACAAAAAGGTACACCCAGGGAAATGACATCACTGCGCATGTTTGACCGTGACACACATGGCCAATTACATGACTGTGGAGGTGTGAACTAGCTGTGGCCTCATTGATCATGAACAACAATCTCGCAACCCCCCAACGTAGCCCCACGTCCATGTATTAAATAGGGCTGTGTGTAAATATGTCAGAGTAGGTAGGAGGCCTAAAGTAGTGTCCCACATCACATGTGACAACAGAACATCTCTTCGCATACCTACACACACTCAACTGTGTGGACACAGCCTGGTTTGATGAAACACATTGGTCCACATGGCAAGAAGTTGGACACCATACTCACATTGCTGAAGACACGTAAGCGCACAGGTCGACCAGCAACTCTCCCGAACACAATGTCTGGCTCACAGAGGTGGAGCTGGCAAGAGGGACTCACCCCTAAGTGAAATGCGTCAGTCAGTCCCTCCCTGTGTACGTACAATGCTCATTGAGGCACACGATTTGGCATGCTAATCAACACTCATCACAGTTGTACACTGGTGAAGCTGCGTAGACTTTATTAGCATGTGCGTGTCAGTACGGGCAAGACAAGGGCCACAACATGCAGACCAATGCATCATACACGAACAGGCAGCCAAGGAACATGTAGAGGTGCAAGACATGGGAAGGCACACATGAACACCAACCATGACGGATGCCGACAGTCTCAGCCCACCTTGCCCTGCTGGACGATTCACGTGGTGTTTGGCGAATGCTCATTGCACCGTGTCAGGGGACACCACTCACAGCCCATGGGATCTGCATAGTCCTGTACCACCGGACAGCGCTGACTGCCTGCTCTGCTGACAGTGAGCAGGTGAAGGAGTCCAACAAGGTCACATGTAGTACTACATTGCCATGTGTGTACTCTCCCTCCAGCGGTGTGTCAGGTTGAGGAACGTTGCCAGGCGCAGCTGTCCACTTACCTTGCACAGGTGTGTGTCAACCTGCAGTCCTGCACGCACATGCATTCTGAGTCCAGGCGAATGCAGACATGTCCACTGGCATGGTGGGATATGTGTCCATCTCCCCAAGATGCAAAAGGGGGTTGGGACCTGTGCCTTGGGTTACAATCTTTTGGGGCTGCAGGAATGTAGTTACTCGTCCATGAAAGCGAGCGCAGCTTCATGGGCAATCAGGGTACGTCGTTGTCGACTTCAACGAACACGGGGGCGAGCCAATCCATTAGCTGGTCCAGACAGATGTGCTCCGTCCACGCCGTTTCACCAATCCGCAACACAGCCCAATAGGGGAGCGCTTCGATGTGGTCACTGCACACGAGGAATTGTGCAATCTCACATGCCCAACTGCCAGCACATACGCCCAATTCCAAGGCATCCCATGAACGGGTATCACGGTTACACTCCTGGTCGTGGTCCAACAGGGGGCGCTCACACATGTCATAATCCAGTTCAGCTACCGTTGTGTTGGATAGGCAGACATCCATGGGCCACTCGAATATGCATGATCGGCAGTGGAACCAGGGCTGGACGCAGGTGACGTACGCAAGACGGAAGCTCAGACGGTAACTGATGTGCAACACTGCCAGTGGCAGTGCCCCCAACAAAGGCAGCATTCGGTCACGGTACAGTTCCACGTGACAGGGGTTGTGCATGTGCCCGGGATGTTCTGACATTGCGTTATTCGCACTCGTAGAACCGGCACTCTTCTGACCTGCGGCTGTTATGTGGATGATATGCCACAGCTCGGAGCAATGAGTCGGACTTCTGTGTGTGGGGTGTGGATACGTTGATCTTTCATTGGCGCCGTGTGTAGTGTGGGAGTCGTCTTCGTCTGCCATGGTATCTCTCTTAGGGGGTGCCTGCCGCATGCGTTTCCAAGGTCGGGGTGCAGATGTCCTTCCGCCTTCTGTATTGAGACAAGGGGGCTTTCATCCCTAATGTTAGTCAGAACACTGCTTGTATCCTGGGTATGTATGTGGCCATCGCGCTGCAATTGAGGCTAGGCCTTGGGCTTATGGTGCACCAAAAGCGATAAACACACACACCAGTTGCCATGCATGAGCCAAGACCCCGAGGGGCCTTGCGCTCCTTGTACAGTCCCTTCGTGCACGGATGCCCTCCGGCTGCATGCAACATTGCAACATTGTCGATTGCGGGACGTGTGGCGCAGACACTGCAACAGAGACACACGCATCAGTTGGTTTCCTGTGCAGCCCAGATATGAACCACGTCCAGGGGCCAGGGATAATTGTTCACACCCCTACGCTGGCCTGGCGTACGCCGACCCAGCACACTCGGCGTACGTATAAAGGGGGGGACGACGATGCTACGTGTCCCAGTTCTTCCCCACTGCCTGAGGTGACATGGCTGCGTCCGCCTGGCCTACGACGAGGCTCAATCATATAGGGTCCATGACTTGCGTTGCACGGAGTCGGTGGCACCGGTTGCACTGCGGCCGGCACGGGCCTACTGCCACGGGACGGTGACTTACTATGCACTGAGGTAGGGGCACCTAAAGTGCTGAGCGGGTGTGCAGCCTGCGATGATGACCTGTGCACTGATATGGTCTCTGCCATTGCTATATCAAGACCCAGAGTCAAGTGTGCGCCTGGTGGCCCGCGCTGTGGGGATGCGTGCTGTGGAGGCTGCCAAGGTCGCGGGCCCCGGGCTCGGAGCTTGCACCGGGACGTGGTGTGCCCTCTTGGAGACACGCCGGTGGCGGAAGGTGAGCAGTGTGGCCTGGGTGTGCAGGGGCGGGCAATCTGCGCAGGGCGGGGGAAGGGGCTGGGGTGCAGCGGCCTGGGAGCGCAGGGGCGGCCATGCGATGTTGCCGTGTGCAATGATGTGTACTCTGCCATCATTAGCTGTGGACTCTGTTTCAGATGAGGGGCCTTGTGGCCTGCAGTGTGAACCAGCACGTGGTTGGAGACACACCAGTGGCAGCAGGTGAGCAGTGAGGCCTGGTTGCGCAGGCGCTGGGAAACACCGCTGTCCGGCTGGGGTGCAGCAGCCTGTGTGCGCAGGGGCGGCCAAGCGATGATGGCGTGTGCAATGATATGAACTCTGCCATTCATGTACCTGGACTCTGTTTCAGATTGGGGACCTGGTAGCCTGCAGTGTGAACCGGCACGTGGTTGGAGACACACCGGTGGCAGCAGGTGAGCAGTGAGGCATGGGTGCGCAGGGGCGGGCAAACACCGCTGGGCGGCGGGGGGACTGGGGTGCAGCTGCCTGGGTGCGCAGTGTCGGCACTGTCTCTCTCTCCCTCTCATTCTCTATCTTTCTCTCTCTTTCTCTCTCTCTCTCTCTCCCTCTCTTTCTCTATCTATCTTTCTCTCTCTTTCTCTTTCTCTTTCTCTCTCTCCCTCTCTTTCTTTCACTGTCTCTCCCTCTCTTTCACTGTCTCTCTCTCTTCCTCTATTACTCTCTCTCTCCTCCCTCTCTTCCTTTCGCTGCCTCTCTCTCTTCCTCTGTTTCTCTCTCTCTCTCCTTCTCCCTCTCTCCCCCTTTCTCTCTCTTTCTCTCTCTCCCTCTCTTTCACTCTCTCTCTCTCGCCCTTTCTTTCTCTCTCTCTTTCTCTGTCCTTTGTTGTGCGCATGACACACCTTCTTAGCTTCAATTTTGTCTTGCAGGCTGTGACTTACGGTTTGTCCGGAGAAGACCCGCCATGACTCTTCCAACTATTGCTGTTGATTGGAATTTGAATAAATTGATTATTTTTGGAATTCTGCGATGTATGTATGTTTTTCCTTTTTCGAACCACACATGGATGTTGGTTGGTGTACTTGTGCGACATCAGGCGAATTGTTGTGTTCATGAATTTGTGAGGTAACTGTGAGATATCTTTGTCCGGGGGGGGGGGGTGCCCGGGGTAGGGCCACGGGGGGGCTTCTGGGGGGTGGGGGCGGTGGGTGTTGTGGCCCTCTTGGGGCTCCGAGCTGCATGGTCAGTGGCTCCATGGCATTTGTTGTTCTTCTGGTGTGGTTGTGGGCTGGGCTCCCTTTTGTGGTGCAGGTTGTCGTCCGACTTAACACCAGGTAGGAGCAGGTGTTAAATCCCTGCTGCTAACGCGCCTTAGCGCATGTTTTGTGGTCTTATCGCCGATCTGGCTGGTCGTTGTGAATGGTGTGAAGTGGTGTTTCCGCGGGTTTTTGCACGGGAACGCCTACTCTGCATCTCATTAGCGTTAGTTGCCGGTGTCATCAGTGGCGATGTTTTTTGCGGCTGCTCTCACAGGAATACTGGTGATATCGGCTGTTAGCACCAGCTTGTGAATGGTGCGATGTATTTATCACCACTTTGGCTGCGATAAAGTGCCGCTAACTCGGCGATAAGTCCTTGAGAATATGCCTCTTAGTGTAAGGCGGCAATACCAGCCGTGTTTGTACTTTATGGTTAATGGTCTTAGGAACTAGCTTAAAGGAAAACTTTCCTGTTCATGCTAGTGGTGTGCCCCCTTTTAAGGCTTCTGGGGATAATTATAGTGGAAACCGACCAGGAGTGTCCTTTCACGCTCGACCAATGCCAGTCCATTTGCAACCCTCCTGCCTAGTTGGAGAATTAGGGCCTGATCATGAGTTGTGTGAAAAATTGCTGAGAAATATGGCAGCTGTTAATTAATGATAAAGTGGAGTAAATATTGTGTGATTATGACTTTTTACCTTACCTGCAATATCGTTATTTAAAAGTGTGTGCAAATCGATGCATGTACTAAAATATTGCATCGGAATGATCGCTATTTACTATGTGCAATTTTTAACTTTTTAACTCATGCATAAAATATCGCATGCAGAAAGTTACGCACATGCGCTAAATTACAGGAAGTAGCCATTTTACGAGGGACATAGTGTAAGCCTATTGTAAGGATGTTTCTAGAAGAATAGAAATCATGTATGCAGACTTTATCTAATCATCTGAAGGCTGCATAAATATCCCAAAAGGACTGGAAAGAAAATATTGGAACGAGGCAGCCATTTTGTTTACCCACTGATGTTAAAAGAAGTGGATTCGAAGTCTACATCCATCCTTCCTGAGGGCTCAGCCCTTGTTCACATAAAGCACATACATCAAAAGAATGGATGCCAGCTGGCAACATAAATATAAATATCCTGACTCGGAGCTTGAAGCACTTACTGATGGGGTAGTGAAGCACAACAATCGAATTCTGGAGCACCTGATGCTAAAAACACCTCTCAAAATCCAAACATGTCTTTGGAAAGATATCACGGACCTGTTCAATGCAGTGTCATCATTTGCACATGAGGTGGAGGTTGTGAAGAAACATTACCAGGATCTGAAGAGGTGGGTAAGTGAAACTGTGTGGAGGAAGAAGACACAAGACGCCATGGCAACTGAAGGGGCGTCCCCAATCCAATCCCCTTTAAAACACTGGGCGCAGAAAGTACTTTCTACAATTGAGATGTCAGATGTGGAAGGAATCAGCGGTGGATTAGAGGTTGGAGACTATGAAGATAATAGTGGTATGATAATGTCTTCACTTTGACAAAGTAATGTATGGATGTTTTTATGTGCGTTATGTCCAACTACATAGCAACCATTATGCATCCAAATTCCATTTAATGGTTGCTGAGGTTCCGTTATGTAGATATTCTATTTTCCAGTCATTTTAGATGTGTACAAACTTGGAATTTTTTTGTTTTTATACTTTCATTATTAAATATAAATTATATAATTTCGTTTAGAATTTACATTTGCGCATCATTACAAGCTGCCTGGTCATGTGCAATATGTGTATTGTTTCTTAGGCTCACAAATCTAGTCACTGATTTGTTTTTTGATGTATAGCACTTTATCCAAAAGCACTCCATGTTTTTAAACTTTTTCTTAATCATCAAGTGCAATGAAGATCTGTTTAATTAACAAATAGTTATTTTCTTATTTAACGGCACAAGTGTGCTTTAGAAGTAGGGAACATATTGACTATCATTATGTGAGGGGATTGCCTCACAAAACTTCAGGAAACCTGTGCTTACTGGTTATATTGAAGGAACTTTCAAGGATTTTTTTTTGCATTTGAAAGTTGCCGAAAATAACTCAATTAATCTATCTTCTCTGTGTTGCATTACATTGTGTCAAGGGGCCTTTCCATGGGTGGTTATTGGAATTCCCATGCAGCCACCCATTGGTTTGAAGACTAACCACTATCTAATAACAATAATAACATCACGCCTCGTAAAAGGAGAAATGGTTTCATTTGTCTTACCTTCTCATATTTTGCATGTGTGTTGCAATGTGCAGCACACATGAGGAATGTGATAAGTTGTACATGGTACTGGAAGAGTAAGCTTCCAGGACTATACATGATTCAGACTACTTTGGTATATGGTACGCAGGTGAGTGTGTGGCACTAGGCAGCCTGATTCTGCACTAGTGCTAGTGAGAGAGAGCAGAAGAGTAGCTTATGTTAGTAGATATGGTGCTGTCCTTCTCTCTTCCTCTCATGCATCCTAGCGCTGCACAACTTCTTCATTAGCTGTGTTATGTGGTGTGTCAACTTTGAATATTTGGCCTTAAGCCCTTCCCTCTTGTGTAATTCCAGCAGGATGAACCGGTATAAAAAAGATAATGCAATATTAATTGCACCAACTAATTACCCTGAGCATTCAATTAACTTTGCATTTTTTATGTAATTCTAAACAAACATATTGAAACCATTATGCATTGATTTCCTATTTTACTATCACTCATCAGATGCGGTTAGTGTTACGACAACACTTTTATATTCTGTTACAGCAGAGTGGCCCCTCAAGTGGAGGATGAACAAGACGATTGTACCTCAGCATCAACAGCTGGCCCATCATCAGGTCCTGTAATACTAGTAACTCCGTATCACCAAGGAAGTCGACTATCACTTCAGGTCACACTCCTGAAATTATCACCACGACACGTCTCAAGAAGACCCTGCCATTTCAAAGAGAAATTAGCCTTCTGCTAAAAAAGGCTAAGATCGATTTAACATCACAGACAAAACAATGCATAAAACCTACAAAACTACCCATCTCCACGTTGCAAACAATGGAAATGCCAACAGAAGACGTTTCTGATGAGTACATCTAAAAATGGCAACACGTCACGAATGGTTTGTTTGCACCAGTACCAACTCAATGATGACTAACACCATATCACCTATACCAATACGTACAGGAGTGGAGGGACTAATACCACCTAAGGATATGATCCCAGTCGACTTTATAGACATTGAGCTAGAATGAGAGTGTCCAGTTTCCGTGCATACAACTAATGTGGAATTGAGCCCACCACTTTATGAAGATGAGGCATTACATATGTCAGAAGATGAGCAGCATGAAACAACATCTAGACCAATGTACGAACTTCTAAGCCAACACATAGCAAAACTAGAATAAGGACAACAACAAGTACTGGAATCTTTAAAAAACAGGTAGAATCACATTCTGCAACTCCTCAGATCAGAGATACCCTAAAGGAACAGCTTCAGCTCATTAAACATTCAGATGCACAACAAAGACATCTTCTAAACCCGTGCCATCAACCGCATGACAGCATCAATACTTACTATCAGCCGTCAGATGGTGGAAGGACATACTTCAACTGAGTCTGCCCTAAATACCCTGGGCCAACTGATAGAGAGACAAGAAATGACATTGTCACAAATTACACAATTTGCTGCTTGGTTGATGACCACTCCATCTATCCCATCTACTACGTCTTCCTCCACATCCTCTCAAACAAACATCTCCACAGAGAACTACACTACTTCTTGACCCATTCAATGAGCCTTCTCCCAAAGAATGAATATTGGACTTGGTGGCTTTTATGTTAATATTCCTTTAAATAATTACAACAGCTATTATGCTTTATCTTCCAAGCATTCTTTGTCTGTGATTGTTCAACTGCATATTTCTTCGGTTATGTACAATTTTATGGTATGATAAAAAATACCTCTTGTGACTTGTTTGACACTGGTACAATTCTGAAAATATTTTGTTTTGCAGTGCACAGATGTTTTTTAAAAAAATACACATTTAAATAAATGTTCTGGAGGCATTACTTTGATTATTGGTCATTATTTCCTTAAAAACACATGAATAAATAGTAATACTTTATGGGGAGATGTGTTAAAGCACAATATTTTGGCCAATATGTAGAGTCCATTTACAAATTCAAATGATTAAACACTAACCCTGGGCGTAGTTTGCGTAGTAGCACTTTACATAGCTACGTAAAGTACATTTTGAACTACACGTAGCTATGCAAATTGCATAGTGCGTAGCTGTATGCTTGACTGCACTGTACAATAATTGCCAAAGGCATCTTGCACAGTGCAAATTAAGATAAAATAAGTATATATGCTAAAATGCATATAGCATTTCACAAAAGTGAAATCGATAAATTAACAAGCAGTGAGAGAGGTGATGATTTTGGTATCCTCCCTAACCTAGGGAGAGAACCAAGCAGATGCCTTGAAAACAAAAAGCACATCTTTTGAACGATTCAGTGGTGGTCCCATCCTCTTAAGTCCACCCCAAGCACAGTTATTGGCAAAAATACAATCCCAACCAAAGGCCCTGCAAAGCATTATGGGACGAGATTAGCAGTGGGCAGTGAATATTATAGTATCTTATATCAAAATAATTCTACAAAGAGCTGCAGTTCCACTAGTCGTTACTAGATGTCCCTCACGAGTCAAATGCAAAAGCTTCATGAAAGGGTTTCAATGCTTTTGCATTTGACTCGTGAGGGACATCTAGTAACGACTAGTGGAACTGCAGCTTGATGTATTAATAATTTCAATGCTTTTGCATTTGACTCGTGAGGGACATCTAGTAACGACTAGTTGAACTGCAGCTCTTTGTAGAATTATTTTGATATTGGACACTATAATATTCACTGCCCACTGCTAATCTCGTCCCATAATGCTTTGCAGGGCCTTTGGTTGGGATTGTATTTTTGCCCATAACTGTGCTTGGGGTGGTCCTAGGAGGAAGGGACCACCACTGAATCGTTCACATGATATGCTTTTTGTGTTCAAGGCATCTGCTTGGTCCTCCCCCTAGGTTAGGGGGAACCCAAAATCATCACCTCTCTCATTGCTTGATAATTTCATTGTCAAAGTTCACTTTTGTGAATTTGTTATATGCTTTTTAGCATAGAAAATTGCTTTAACAAAGCATTTGTATGTGTTTAATATACTACTGCTACACTATGTCGATTAGCAGAGTTTTTTTTATTCTGCTACGTGTAGTATGCTCCGTGAGTGTAGCAAAGTATTATGCCCAGGGTTATTAAACACACCAGGGTTATTAAACACACAATCACCCATAGGTATAAAAAAAAATGCTTGTAACTGATGAAGCGTGATCGTGCTCTAAAATTGTAGGGGTGCGTCATAATCATGGATAGTCCGCACCCGCATATATTCCTGTGTTGTATTAACATTTGGTCATTAGGAAATGTGTTGTAATAATGATCTGTAAGTGAAATGATAGAAATTGTTTCGTGCCATGCAAAAGAAACGAAATGACATTTATGTTTGGAAAAGAGTAACCTTTAGCGTATTGCAATTGTCTAACGAAAAGCATATTCTCAAGGAACTATCGCTGAGTTAACGGCACTTTATTTCAGCCAAAGTCGCGATAAAATTATCGCCCCATTCACAAGCTGGTGCAAACAGCCGATATCACCAGTTTACCTGCAATAGCACCCGCAAAAAACATCGCCACAGATGAGCCCGGCAACTATCGCTAATGAGATGCAGAGTAGGCGTTCCCGAGCAAAAAGCAGCGACAACACCACAACGCAACATTCACAACGACCAGCTAGATCGGCGATAAGAACACAAAACAGGCGATACGGCGCGTTAGCAGCAGGAAATTAACACCTGCTCTGACCTGGTGCAAAGTCGGACGACAACCTGCACCAGAAAAGGGAGCCCAGCCTACAGCCACACCTGAAGAACAACAGATGCCATGGAGCTACTCATCATGCAGCTCGGAGCCCCAACAGGGCCACAACACCCACCGCCACCACCCCCAGGCCCGCCACCCCCCCCCCCCTGGATCCCCCCGCCCCCCCTGGACCACCACAGAGGCAGCGCAGAGAAAGACAGCGGACCTTCAGGAAACGCACCAGCCTCACAGACTTAACCCCAGAGAATGTCATTGCCCACTACAGACTCAAAAGGCCAACCATCCTCCGCATCCTGAACAACATTGCCCACAGGCTGACGGTATCAACACAGTGGACAACCAACATCCCACCTCAGACAAAGCTGCTGGCTGTGCTGCACCTGTTGGCCTCTGGGACATTCCAACCAACAACCGCCAGAGTCGGAGGAGTCTCACAGCCAGCCCTATCCAAGTTCCTCAAACCTGTCCTGGATGCCATCATCAGCTTGGTACCCCAGTACCTATACTTCCCCCACACTGCGCAGGAACAGCTGGAGACCAAGCAAGGCTTCTACGCCATAGCTGGCTTCCCGCACGTGTTGGGGGCAATTGACTGCACACATGTCCTACTTGTGCCCCCAGCCGACACTGCACACAATTACCGCAAGAGGAAGCACACGCATTCCATCAATGTGCAGGCAATAGTGGACCACTGGGGACTCTTCACCAATGTCGTCGCCAACTACCCAGGCAGTGTGCATGATTCATACATCTTCCGACAGTCCATCATCAACCGGCGCTACCAGGATGGCACCTACGGAAATGCAGTGCTCGTTGGTAAGTACCAAATGAACACACCCCACACCTCAACTCCACAATCATGCAACTCACAACTCTGGGAATGCACACATTACAAACTCACATACAACATGCCCACCCACCACACATGACAGCACAACGTACTGCGGTAACCTGGGCTAGCCATGTACATGAGCCATCAACGGCATGGCACCTCAGCCACACAATAGCAGTATGTGGGGAGAGGTGGGAACCAGGCATGTGCGAAGGAGGCAAGTGATCCATTAATGCGAATGCACACAATGCCAAGTGTGGTGTGGAAGTGCTGGACAGACTGCAGTATGCAGACCACAGACATATCCATGTCGACACATACTGCTGGTGGTGGTAGTGTGGTGGACAGTGGGCGCAACCATGTCACCCCAGCAAGTGGGGTAGATCTCGGAAATGTAGCTTGTTACGTCCCCCTTGTAAGCGTGTGCAGAGTGGGCTTGCCCGGCGTACGCCAGGCTAGCGTAGGGGTGTGAATAAAAAGCACGTAGCCCTGGGCGTGGTTCTCTTCCGGAATGGCCAACGTGGCTGCCTGGTCGGCATCTCTCACCCCGCCACGAGGCCGACGCCGTGTGCGGCGGTGCCTGCGATCCTGTGCGCCTGCCGCAGCCCGGGCCGCTGGTCCCCGAACCAGTCTCGTCCGCCCCTGCGCATCCAGGCCTCACTGCTCACCTGCCGACACCGGCGTGTCTCCAAGAGGGCCCACCACGTGCCGGTGCTAGCTCAAAGCCAGAGGCCCGCGACCTTGGCAGCCTCCTCAGACCATCACGGCCTCCGCAAGCAAGGCCCGCAGTACTCCTTTCACGTTGACGTACTCCACCGGCATACACAGCGGTCAAGTAGGTCACACATTTGGAACTGAGTCTTGATTACACAATGGCAGAGTACATATTTATGGCATCGTTTATATCCCTATACTCCCTTCGATGTGGTGCCACCAACTCTGTGCATAGCATTCCGACCACACGTGTCTGTGGGCCCTTGCAGACTTCTGCCTTTGGCCTCCACAGCGGTCCAGCAGGCCTCACACCAATCCAATACAGTCGGTAACAGGCAGGACACGGCATCGTCGCAGGGTGCACACCCGCTCAGCTCTGGTGCCTCCACCTCCGTCAACCATGAATCTTCCCCACATGCCATTTCAACGCCGTGTGTTAGAGATCCAGGAGGAGCTAGCTGCACAGCGGTTGCCCCGCAGTGACCACTGCCTCCGGCACACACTGCGGTCGAGTAGGACACACAATTGGAACTGAGTCTTGATCTGTTCATTGCAGAGTTTATATCATTGTACAGGCCTCATCGCAGACTGCATCCCCTTCCAGCTCTGGGGCCACTGACTCTGTGCCACGGGAGTCATGGACACTCTCTGGTTGAACGTTGGTGGCGTCTGAGTCTATGGCCTGGGGTTGTCTTCATCATCATGTAGCTGATACTGACATTGTGGGAAAAAGGGGACTGTAGCATTCAACTCCTCCATATTGCCTGTTTCTGCTTGCTTCTGCCCTCTGCATCATGCCCTAGATGGACACCTTCCACTGTCCCCCGTAACACTCCGCGACATTCTCCTTGGACATCAACGAGGACCCGCTCAGCTCTCGTGGCCCTACCTCAGTGCATCGCAAGTCACCGTCCAGTGGCGGTGTGCCTGTGCCGGCCGCTGAGCATCCGGGGCCACCGACTCTGTGCAGCTCAAGTCATGGACCCTTGCTGTTTGTACTTTGAACTCCTGATTGTCTGATCACTGTTGTAGTTGTTGCCAGCACCAACCAACCCCTGAGGGGTGGCTTACACTGCCCAACACCCATCCAGCACAGGCGTCACTGGACGTGTGACCCTGGCAAGTAAAGGTGCCGGGCGCACGTGCCCGTAGCCAGTTCCACAAATTATCTCAGTGTGTCCGTGTGGTCATTCTGTATGCATGTGGGCCCCGGGCCATACCACATTACATTGTGCTGTGTACAGCGTGCGCAACCTTGTCACCTCAGGCAGTGGGGTGGACCTGGGACATGTATCTGTGTCGGACCCCCCTATGAGCGTGAGGGAGTGGACCGGCGTACGGCAGTACGGCTTAGGGGTGTGGTCATTCAACACGTGGCTCTGGCCGTGATTAAGTTTAGGCCTTGCCAAGGCAGTAACTAATGCGTGTGTCTCAGGTGTAGTGTCGGCCACCCGTCACGCAATATACAATGTTGCTATGTAGCATGCCCCCGGAGTACGTGCTTGGCCGAGGGGTAAATGAGGGTGCGCAAGCCCGCTTGGGGTCAGGGATCAGACATGCCAACTGTTGTGTGTGTCGCTATTTCCGCAGCATAAGCCAAAGGTCTACCCTCAACCGCAAGGCGAGTTCAGCCAGGCATGAACTCTACATCTGTGTCTGCCCTGTCCGTTTCCATAGGCCTACACACACGTGTCCGTCCACCTTCAGTGCACGACATCACTGTGTTGTTGTCAGGCTTGTGGACATGCGCAGACAGGCATGACAATAGTGTATGGGTGCAAGTGATGCAACCGCGCTGCGCACACTAGTGAATGGGCTCAGGGGGAGGGAGGAGCAGCAGTGAGGCCACGTAATTCACATTGATGCCGCTCATTTGCAACAAGCAGTACATGTCATGCAGGAATCACAAAGTCACACATATCACACACCAATGAACCACTGAGCCTGCCAACACATCATGCAGAACCAACTATTGACTCATGTCTCTCTGCACTGTCACAGGTGACCAAGGATATGCACTCTGCGCTTGGATGATGACACCCCTCCGAGCCCCGAACACACAGGCCCAGAGGCAGTACAATGCGGCCCACAAACGCACCAGGGGCATCGTGGAAAGCACATTTGGCGTGTTAAAGTCACGTTTCAGGTGCCTGGACGTCACAGGTGGGAGGCTCCTGTACAGTCCAGACATCGTGTGCAAGATGATCGTTGCATGTTGTGTGTTGCACAACATATGTGTACGCAGCAAGGCCCCATGGATACAAGTGCCAGATGCACCGGAGATGATGATGAGGATGAGGCAGGTGGACCACACCCCACTGCAGCCGCAGCAGGACTTGCCCGTAGGAACACCATCATTGACAATTTCTTCACATGAGCACGTCACATTGTGACAGTCCTTGGCAATCATGGGACAGTACAAAATGACCACAGGCACAGCATGTGCTAATAAATGCATTCAAAATACACATTCCCTGAGTGCATGTCACTCATCTGTACAGGCACATCACTCAGACAAGTGTGAGTGCGACATGTATTGCTGACAATTTTCTGATTTGTTCATGGATGGTGGGTGTGTCACCTCTGTGCAGAGGGGCTGTTTAGGGTGTCACGTATTCGGACTGCCAGTTCTGTGTGTCGCAGTTAGTAGGGAATCCCACTCTTCGGCGTTTCACATGTGTCCAAAATCATTCCATTTTGGCTGCCATTTGTGTCCTACAGGTGACAACATGGCTCCTTTTGGGGTCAGATATGTACCACCATGATGCAGGGATGCCCCCTGTGGCTCAAGTACCACAACATGGGCAACATGTACGTAAGCGGGAGTCACTGCCCCTACATTCGTCCACGCTTTCATGGTGGATTGATCATGGTCATGACACGTCTGTGTGCAGGAGGGGTTGCTTGTCCTTCTGCAATGTGAAGGGGAGATGCGGTTTCAATGTGTGTTCCATGCATGTTTCAGCATTGGCGCAGTTTAAATGCAGACTGCATGTCAATGTACATTGTGACTGTGAGGAGATGCCTATTTGATGCGGGACAATGGTCATTTGTTCTACGTCACGGATGTGTGGTTGTGCTCGTACATTGTCATCTCACCGTTTTTTTACTCTGCTTTTATGGTGCATTTTCCCGCATGACGCGTGGGAATTGCAGGCCTATCGCTGGTTATCGCTGATTTTTGTATCGGGATTGGCATCATCGCTACTATTTTCACGTTTTTTAGGCGTTGCGTTGATTTTAACACGTTCATTTGACGCGTTAGCGTGGGACTATCGCATGGGGCCGCCGTGTTGTGAATACCACGTTAACACGGAGTTGTTTTCCCGCGATAGACTGCGATGTGAAGGGTTGCGTTAACGTAATCTTGTGGTAGTTATCACACGTTCTTGAGAATATGCCCCTATGTGTATTGTAATGCATTTTGATTTAAACGTGCATCATATTAGAGTCTGCACGTGGAGATGACTAATTGTGTTTAACGTGTAATAATTGTAGACGCTTGCAAAGGAAATCACCGTTAACTTGTGTGTATAAATTGATGTTTAAAGGCCTAAATGAAATGTTCACTGTTGTGCAATTGAAGGCCTATTCATTTATTCTTATGTTGGCCGATTTGTGTAGGCCTGAAAATGTAATTTCCCTGGTAAGCTTCCGCATTTGGAGGTAGTCAGCGAATTTCATGTACATGCAAGGTTGTTCTGTTCTCACGTTTCCGTTGCAGGTGGAAGAAGCTGCCTTTGTTAGTTAAACTAACGCCTTTTGTTTTAGGAGTTAGGCAAGGAGGAGAAGTGATACTTTGTAAATGGAATGTCGATAATTAGGAGCCGGTGTTCTTTCTCACTGAGGAGGCCTGGGAATCAAGGTCATCGAGCCGAACTTGGATGGATTGAGGAAGACGGTGGAAATTTACCTATGAGAAATGCCCAGTGAGAAGAGGTGATCTGTGGGCGTGTTTTACATCTGTGCATTTTGTATTAGGGACAGTGTCCCGAGGGATGAGTCAGGAGAAGGGGGATGAGAGAGGAGAAGAAGGGTGTTAGGAGAAGGGGTAAAGAGATCGACCCATACAACGTGAGCGTACTTCTTAGGAAGTCTTCATGAGCTGACACCTTTAATTGATCTTGCCTGGGGAATGCTAAGTAGGGATGTCACTCTAGTGATAGAGTAGGGATAGTCTAATGCTCTTTACTTTTCAGCCGCAGATGAAGTCTGACTTAGACATTGGGGCAGTCCTTGCCTGTGTTCTGTTTTTGGAACTTTTTATTCTTTTCTTGATCTATCGGATTAGACTCACCGTAGGTATGGTTTTGTATTAGTTCCCATGTACTTTTATAACCTCGTCCTGAGGTGCTTGTACATTCAGTTATTCTGGCATTGTAATAAATCCACTAAACTGGAATTCGGAGTCTGTAATCTTTTGAGTCGTAGTCATCGGAATAAATTGGATTGCCTTAATTGAGTTATTTCTCCCCTTTACACTTCTCAGCAGGTAATAAAAGATCCATTGACCTGGGGTTCCTAGTTAAATTCTGGTAGCGGAACCCGGCCTTATCAGTTGGTAGCGAGAGGACGGTTACCACTGCACTAAGGGGAGAAGCTAGGGAAAAGATCATTATAAACCCCATAGAGCCCAAGAGATGGTTGTCCAGAGGATCGAGAGCGGAGGACGACGGCTCCTGGTGGAAGCTGACGAAGAGTGACGGTGTGGCGGGAACAGCAGTTCGCGGAGGAGTGAGTATGAATAGGGATGTATGTCTGTTAGATTGCGGTGATGAATTGATTGTGTGATGTCTTGCGGAGTTGGGATGAAAGTCGAGTGACTGTGGTTTTGGACTGAGCGCGCGGTCCATTTGACTTGTGTTGTTTGATGTCAGGCTCAAGGAGAAGCCTAAGATCCCGGGATAGATAGATTGTGGTGTGGAAGACACCCAGAGTTGTAATTGTCTGACCATTGATTGTGGGAGTCGTGAGACGTCATCGACAGACCCACTCGTGATAGGGAACGAGAGTGTGAGTGTTTGAGTGACCAACGCGGGTCGTGGGTTACTGTGTGTGGAAGATCGAGTGATTGGATCCTATCGATTAGTTATACGACTGTCCGGCCGTTCGTGGACAGATGGTCTAAGGCAGTTGTCCGGTGGTTTTGCGGACAGACAGTTGCCAGATTGAGGTAGACAATTACTTGTGACTGTCCGGTCGTATGGTGGACATACAGTCGGTTATGTGACTGTTCGGTCGTTGGTGGACAAACAGTTACTTGATTCTATGAGTGAAGAGTGTGAGTGTGGTAGATACGGATTGTGAAGGAGGGGAACTGCTGAGTGAGGAGGAGGAGTGACGTCGAAGTGTGCCGCACTGCAATAGGTCGGTTAGTGTAAAGCCGCGCTGGGATTGGTTGATCACCATCAGGATGTAGAGCGAAAACATTTGGTGGGTAAAACAGTTGATTTCATCATGAAATGTTTTAAGGTATTGCGGGATCTTTGCAGGGGAGATAGAGGAGTGGTAACTCGAGTGGGGGAAGAAGCACCACCCGAGGATACCCCAGCCCATTACATGGCCACGAATGTAGGGCTCCATACAATAATTTGGCTTCAAAATTGGCAAAAGATTACTGAAAAGGAGGGAGATTTGGCTTTCTCACATTATGGTTCATTCAGATTTGATGTACTGTACCAATTGAGAGCAACGATGACTGCGTTGCGACCTCCACCCAGACCAACACAGTTCGAAGAGCTAGACGCATGGATGAGAGCAGCACATGCGAGGAAAAGAGATCGAAGTCAGGAAAGGGTGAAAAAGTCAATCAGGGCGTTTCAAGATGCGCGATGGGACGCACTGGCGAAAAGATGGAGGGTAGATACTGTTGAGGGAGATAGACTGTTTCCTTTATTAGTAAATGTGGGAGATGCTCAGAAGAGGAGAGAAGAGGAAGACGATAGTGATACAGATGACAGCTTCCTGGAGAGGCTACTAGCAGAGCGTCCACCTCCATACAATCCAAGCTCAGAGGAGGGAAGGAGAGCACTCACAGAGGAAACTGGGGAGCCGCAGACAAACCCTAGTGCAGGGATAAAGGGAAGGATGGCAGCAGGAACAGAGGGAATAGGGACACAACCATCGAGGAATACAGAAGCAAGTGGAGTTAATGTTGTCACGAGATTACCGGAAGCTCTTACAGTGCCGGTCACCATTGGTCCCATAGTGTCAGTGTACAATCCAGATCAGGCAGCAGAAAGTGGGAGTTTAACACGATCAGCAATGGGAGAGAGCATTGGTTCTGGAGGAAATGGTACAGTGAGTGGAACAAGTCACCTTTCAAGACCCATAGAATCGAGTACACCTTTGCCAGCCACTGCAGATTCTTCTAGAGGTCATGTGGATCCAAGAGCAGCGAGATCAGGGTCTTTGGCCGATTCACGTTCCAATTTGAGGATGTGGGAACCCCCAGTGAGAGGTCCTAGTGGAAGGATAACAGGAGGAGATATTGCTCAGGGAGTTTCGGGGGGTCAGTCTGTCTCACGGAACATAATGGAAGGGAATCAACGTGGAGATCAGAGTAGTGAGAGTGGAGAGTTGAGTAGTGCATCAAGTCGACGAATGATCAGAACTGCTATAAGGGCCAAAGTGGTAGACGTGATGAGGTTGAAGGCAGAAGTAGATGAGATAATCAGTGGAAGCTTGCCTTTAGAAAGGGTGGAACTTTATGAGCCATTTGAATTGCTGTTTGTGGTGAAGGATGTAACTCGTAGGGCAAGGAAAGCGCATGAAAAATTGACAGAATTGGCACAGAGGTATGATGTAGATTTATCCAAAACAAAAATGTTGCAGGAAACCACAGATTAAATTATAGTGATCAGGAACTGGAAGAGAAAAGGGTCAAAGGATTGAAAACACATATTCGAGAATTGATCGTAGGGATGCGTGCATGGAGCATGCTTGACAAATGGGAAGAAAGATGGTCAAAGAAGAAGAGCGTCAAGAAGGGTTTAGGAGAAACACCGCCTCCAGGAGGGGGGACAGTAGGAGTAGAGGCTTACCCTTTGCGAGAAGTACCGAGTGGAGGGTATTTGCATGTACCTTGGAGTAGAGGTGATTTGGCAGCGTTTACCAATGATTTTCCTCGGCTGAGGGAAAAACCTGTTGAGTCGTACAAGCAAGTTGATTGATTTGTAAAAATTTCGAAGGTACTGTGGATTGATTTGAATACATTGTTTGATATTGTAGTACCAAGTGATTTGTGGTCAGCAAGTAAAATTGCTGTTGATTGGCCGTCTTCGGAGCCAGAACGAGATTCTATTACACATGGTCCTTCACCTGTGGTCATGAAAAAGTTCGAGCAGCTAATCACATGGTTGCAGTCAAAAATCTCACCACAAGACATTGATTGAGTTAAGATAGACAGAACTGTTCAGGAGCCAAAGGAAACTGTACATGCCTATTACGAGAGGCTCTTGCAAGCCTTCAAGCAGTACAGCGGGTTAGATACCCTTGATCCAAAGGATATGGGACAGTTCATTTCTAAATTTGTCTTAGGATTAAGACCAGAAGTTAGCTTTATGATCCAACAGCATCTGATCTGCTGGCAGAATAAGTCTGTGGATGAGATTCTACGGTATGCCAGGTACTGTAGTGATGAAGTGGACTCAAAGCATAGAAAGCTCAAAGATAAGTTAATGCTGGTCCAAATGCAGAATGCGGACAAGGTGGATCAAAAACAGTCAAGTGGAGGGACGTTAGGAAGGAGACAGGGAAACAATCAAGGAGGGAACCAGAACACGTCGGGTCAGGGAAGGGGGAAACCCATAGACCCTAAGACAGGGGTGGATGTTGCCACACTGAAGAAAACTACTGCATGTCATTATTGTCACAAGATCGGGCATTGGAAGCGCAAGTGTAAATCAAATCCAGCTAATCAGGTTCAAGAGGAGGAAGTGGTGCAGGCACCTGAGGTCGTCAATACGGTGACGAGACCCAGGTCCATGCAGGGGGGGACATTAAGTCAGCAGGTGCAAATTCCCCAACCACTGAGAATTCCACAGGAAAATCGAACCTATCAGCAGATGCCCTTTATTGAGACTTTCGATGAGTTCGATCCAGACCCGTTGCAATGACGGTGCCTGAGGGGGGGTGGAAGACTGTACTCTTGGAGCAGTCTTGGAGGTAGACCAGAGGGGACCGTATGTAGAGGCAGATGTTGACCGTCATCACACCACTTTTTTGGTTGATACTGCTGCTACCCGTTCTACTGTGAGATCTGCAGTAGTTCCCAACCTACCCCTCTCGGGACAATCGATCCAAGTTGTAGGAGTGGCAAATAAGAAAATGACTAATTCATTGACTGAGGCAATACCCGTGAGAATAGGAAAATTTCACGACTGACACCAATTTGTGGTATGTGACTCAAGTCCGGTTTGTTTGTTGGGTCGTGATCTCTTGTGTAAATTGAATTGCACCATCTATTGTACACCCAAGGGAGTGGAATTAAAGACTAATGATGATGATGTGGCATTTAAATTGGTAAATCAGAATCTGAGCACAGAGATGTTTCCTATGTTGACAGTTGAGGAACTCCCACTCGACCTGAGGGACTCTGTCTCTCTGGAAGTATGGGATTTTACAGGGGAAGAGATCGGTTTGATCAAAGGGGTTGAACCAGTCAAGATCCAGGTTAAACCAAATGCCAAGTTCCCGAGAACACCCCAGTACAATCTGTCACCGGAAACGGTAGCAGGAATCAAGCCTGTGATTGAGTCTATGATCGAGCAAGGAATCCTGAAGGAAATAATGGGAAGTCCATGTAACTCACCCATTATGGGATTGCAGAAACCAAGTGGGAAGTACAGAATCGTGCAGGACCTGCGAAAGGTCAACACGATTGTGGTTCCATGCTGTCCTGTTGTACCGAATCCATCAGTGATTCTGTTCCAGATTCCATGTGAAGCTGAATGGTTCACTGTGATTGATTTATGTCAGGCATTCTTTTCGATACCGTTACATGAGGAGAGCCAATTTTTATTCGCTTTTCGTCTGGAAGATCGTGTGTTAACATGGTGTCGTACCCCACAAGGGTATACAGAGAGTCCATCGATCTTTAACCAGCTTTTGAAAAGGAATCTTGAGAGTCTCGTACTGCCACAGAACTCAGTTCTAGTGCAGTAAATTGATGACCTCTTGATTGCGTCCGAAATGGAGGATGCTTGCAGGATTGATACTGTTGCTTTACTTAATCATCTAGCAGAGATTGGACACAAGGTGTCCCCAAGCAAGTTACAGTATTGTCTGACTGAGGTTCAGTATTTGGGACATCGAATCGAGAAAGGCAAGAGAAAGGTGTCACCAGATCGGATTGAGGTGATCATGAATATGACTGTGCCTACCACTCAGAAGGAAGTCAGAATGTTTCTGGGGATGGTCGGGTACTGTCGCCAATGGATCCCCAACTTCTCCTTGAAGGCGAAGCCCTTGCAGAGGCTGACGCACAAGGATGTGAGCGAAACGGTACCATGGGATCATGACTGTCTGATTGCGTTCTTGGAGTTGAGAGAGGGCTTGTGTCGTGCTCCAGCTCTAGGGATGCCAGATTACAACAAATCCTTTTCATTGTTCTGCCATGAGCGAGAAGGTTGCGCATTGTCAGTTCTTACTCAGAGTCATGGGGGTGTCCGTAGATCAGTTACCTATTTCTCAGCTACTTTAGATCCAGTAGCTTCAGCATTGCCCGAATGTCTCAAATCCGCAGCTGCAACAGGTGTCAGCATTGAGAGATGTGAGAGCATTGTTATGGGTCATCCACTTACAGTTTTTGTTCCACATTCGGTTGAGCTCCTGATGACGAGGACCAAAACACAGCACCTCACGAACAACAGACTCACACGCTATGAGCAGGTTATACTTGCCTCGGAGAATGTGACTCTGAAAAGGTGTTCTGTGCTAAATCCTGCTAATTTGATGCCTTTGCCAAGTGTTGATGATGGAGATTGTGAGGACCATGACTGTCTTGATGTTACTGAACTTTGCACCAAACCGAGACCAGACATTGTCGACGAACCTCTGCCCGAGTCTGATGAAATCTTTATTGTAGATGGGTCATGCTTAAGAGACAATGTGGGTCATTTGAGAGCAGCCTTTGCTGTATGTACCATCTCTGGAGTTGTGGAAGCTGCTTGCTTACAGGGAGTATACTCCGCACAAGTGGCTGAAATCATTGCCTTGACTCTTGCCTGTTTAGTTGCTGATCAAATCCAAATCACCATCTACACCGACAGCCAGTATGGGTTCGGTGTGGTTCATGACTTCGGACAGCTATGGTCACAGAGAGGATTTTTAACGTCATCAGGATCTCCTATCAGAAACGGGGAGTATGTGAGACAACTGTTGGAAGGCTTGCAGCGACCACGAGAAATAGCTGTGGTAAAATGTGTAGCCCACGGGAGGGGGAATGATTTCGTGTCCTTGGGAAATCGATATGCGGATGAAGTTGCACATTTTTGCGCCGAACAAGGATGCATTTTCACAGGAGATTATACTGGAGAGAGCCCAGAAAGAACCGAGCTCAGCATGATGTTAGCCATGGCAGACACCTGGGACGAGCTCAAGCGTCTGCAGGGAGAAGTTTCAGAACAGGAAGAGGCTGCTTGGATTAGGGCAGGATGTGAGAGAAGAGATGATGGCATTTGGGTTTCAAGTGATGGTCGAGCAGTGTTACTAGATGACCTACTGAGCCCTATGGCAAGACAGATTCACGGAGCAGTGCACATTGGAAGGGATGCTATGGTGCGAGTGTTCAGACAAACGTGGTACAATCCACGGTTCCGTGCGTTTGCTGAAGCAGTGTGTCATAGGTGTGTTACGTGTCAACAAATGAATGCTGGAAAGAAAACTGTGGTTGCATTGAGTCACATTGGGAGGTCAACAGAATCCAGCTTGATTTTATAGAGATGCCTAGGTGCAATGGCTTGAGGTACATTTTGGTTGTGGTGTGCGTTTTCTCACGGTGGGTGGAAGCGTATCCGACAAGGAGATGTGATAGCCTAACAGTAGCAAAATTGTTGCTTAGGGAACTGATACCATGGTTCGGTTTTCCAACTTCATTGGAGTCGGATAGAGGAACACACTTCCACAGCGAAATTTTGAAGTTGCTTTGTGCCGCTTTACATGTTGATCAAAGACTGCATTGTAGCTATCGACCAGAGGCTTCTGGTATTGTGGAACAGATTAACGGGACTCTGAAAATGAGGATGGCAAAAGTGTGTTCGTCCACGTCTCTGAAATGGCCTGATGGATTGCCACTGGTGTTGATGAGTGTTCGTAGTATCCCCGATAGGAGAACTGGCCTTTCACCACATAAGATCCTGATGAGGAGGGCGATGCGGTTACCAGCAGTGCCATCTACAGCCTTGATAAACATCACAGATGATTTGATCCTTGATTATTGCAAAGGACTGGCTGACGTGGTCCGTTCTGTGTCTCACCAGGTTGAAGCTGTAACTGCCCCGACCTCGAGGGACCTCTGCCACGACCTGTGTCCGGGTGATTGGGTGCTAGTTCGCAAGCACGTGAGGAAGAGTTGCCTTGACGCCCGTTGGAGAGGCCCTTACCAGGTGATTCTGGTAATGAATACAGCAGTGAAGTGCGGACGCTTGCCGAACTGGATTCACGCCTCCCATACTCGTAGAATTTAAGAACCCTTGGAAGAAACAGCTCCTCTCGTAGAAGAAAATCCAGCTGTGGCAGCGAGGCCACTCGAGAGGACAAGCCAAGCTGTGAGGGTTGCTGACGAAGCTGGTTGCCCCCCAGAGCAAGCTGAGGGGGGTCACGCTACACAAGACCCAGGTATTGACTCTGAGGGAGAAGGTAACGTTGCGAGTGGTATAGAGTCAGACTCAGCTGCAGGAACTGGTGCGCAAGGTGGTCGGGGGCAAAGGAGAAGTGCTGAATTCGCAGAAGAATCGTGGCCTGCGAGACAAAGGAGACTGAATCTGAGACTAGCTCCTGAGAGAGATCTTGCTCCTGTTTCGGAGACATCTGAATCAGAACTGAGTGACTCAGAGCAAGCTCGAGAAGGCCCGAGAAGGTCAAGGAGAGTAAGGGTGCCTTGCCAGAGATACGCTGCCCCGGAGTGGACTTATATGGTCACTGATGCCGGGAGTAGTGGGGTCCGGGAGACTGAGGTCTTCACAAGTGGTCAGCAGAACACCCGAGTTGACGATTGATGTGAGACTGATAGTTCCTGGATTGGAAATAGAAGGGGTGCTAACAATAACTGTTCCGAGACCTCTGATATTGAGCAGAGTGCGAGTTCTAATCCTACAGGAACTGTCTTTTCCAACCTTTGGATATCAGCCACCAGCTCAGGAGATTGCAGCCGTTCGTCTTGAAATTTTGCAGTGTGTATTAATTGAAATTGGTTCCGAGCTTATAAGAGACTGTGATTGAATTGTGGACTGTAAATAAGTGTTTAAGAAGATAACCTAGGCCCGAGTGGAAGAAGAATAAATTTAGAGTTTCCTATAGAAGAAGAAAGAGGGCTAAGGAAGTCTTTTTGGACTGTGTAAATAAACCCAGAGCAACGAACTGTGAAAGAATATCCAGAATTTCCATGAACTATGTTTGAACTGTTTAACCAGCAATCTGAGGTGAAGAAAAGAGACTTTTAGTGTATCCTCTTGCTGAACTGGACCGACAAGCTAAAGATGGAGTCTGGAAGTTCGAACCGTAGGTCTAAGTGTGTGATAGGTACACTCATAGTAGGGGTGATAGTCGTAATAGCAGTAGTTATTATTGTGTCTGTAAAAATTTCACATGATGCAGAAGTTGAGGGAGTGGGAGTGCAAGGGACATCCACACCTACTATTTCTAGCGCCAAAGAGGGTATCGTAGGAGCTGAAAAAGCTATGCTAGCTCAAGCTAGTCGTATGTTGCATGTAGATTTGTCTAGAGGTGATTATACGCCTAATGCCTATGCGAAGCTGCTATATGAGTATGTAAATACGATGGATGTGAGAGACTGTTATGTGTGTATGCAGTTGTCTGCGTCCGTGGAGGAAGGTATTCGTTATCATCATCTCCCTTTGACGTATGGTATTACATGTAGTTTATTGCTTAGTATGTTTTATGATAAAGGTCATTATGAATATTATTTTTCTAATTATGATGTAGTGCTTTCAGAAGTCCCAGCTTATAAGCATCTGAACAAGTATGATTATTATAAGCAGGAAGATAGAGTGGGAAAGTATTTCATACCTACCGTAACTTTAGATACTGCCTACGCACATCGTCACAATTTAACATGTTCATTAACAGATGTAGAGAAGAAATTTATAGATCAAGTAGAAGATAGACATAGACAACTAGTAGCACATCGTAATAGTAGAGAAGGAAAGGTTGAGTGGACCAAGGAGGAGTTAGCACATAAAGCGAAAGGGAGCAGTGGTCCAATAGCGTTGGATTTTGAGCAGAGAGGGAAGTTGTGTGTGAGACAAGTCCAGACCTATTATGATATGGTCTTTGTGGGACAGAATGTGTGTGATCATACTTTCACCATTGAGGCTACAGCGAAGAAGTTCTTGCAGGATGCGATACAAGTGGTCCCAAACGTGTACTTCGTGTGTGGGAAGAATGCCTATGTGCGATGGCCATTGAATTGGTATGGTACATGCTATGTGGCAGTAGTGTTTCCGAAAATTTATCATGTTGAGGATTTAGGACATTTGGAAGGTGGATTACATCCTAGGGGGAAGCGAGGTGCAAGTGCAGGAGAGATTGTGGGAGATGTCTTTGGAGCACTGATACCAAGTTTGGGAGTGGTGTTGAATGATGTCAAGATTAGAAGGTTGTCAACTATTGTGGACAAGTTGTCAGCAAACACAGCTCAGTCGTTGTTGCTTGTGGATGGAGAGATGGTGTTGATAAGGGCTATGGTGATGCAAAATCGTCTTGCTTTAGATGTTTTACTGGCAAAAGAGGGCGGAGTCTGTAAAATGCTGACGGTTCAACAGTGCTGTACTTATATACCGGATAACAGCAAAGATCTGAAGAAGTATATAAGTAATATCACTGAGATCCATCATGAGGTGCATGATCTAGCTACAGAAGGAGTTTGGGACAAAGTGGGAAAAGGGTTTGGTAAGGTAGGATGTTGGTTTGCGTCCCTTGGGAAGGGAATTCTTGGTTACATCTTGAAGCCTATCATTATAGTAGTGGTCTGTGTGATTATTTTGTTGGGGCTGATGAGGGCCTATAGGTGGCATAAGGCGAATCGAGATAAGAGATCTCGTAGAGAGCAAGAGCAAAGGATGGAGAGACTGCAGGACAGTCATTATGAGAATATTAAAAGCCTAGAGAGGTTCCGACAGGGAAAAGTGGCTACAAGTTCTGTTTAGGTCGGTTCTTTCTCCAGGGAGTGTGATTTGTTATGATGACACTTGTCATCAGAGGGGGGAACTGATGGAGCGTGATGGTGCTCTAAAATTGTAGGGGTGCATCATAATCATGGATAGTCCGCACCTGCATATATTCCTGTGTTGTATTAACATTTGGTCATTAGGAAATGTGTTGTAATAATGATCTGTAAGTGAAATGATAGAAATTGTTTTGTGCCATGCAAAAGAAACGAAATGACATTTATGTTTGGAAAAGAGTAACCTTTAGCGTATTGCAATTGTCTAACGAAAAGCCTATGTGTATTGTAATGCATTTTGATTTAAACATGCATCATAGAGTCTGCACGTGGAGATGACTAATTGTGTTTAACGTGTAATAATTGTAGACGCTTGCAAAGGAAATCACCGTTAACTTGTGTATAAATTGATGTTTAAAGGCCTAAATGAAATGTTCACTTTTGTGTAATTGAAGGCCTATTCATTTATTCTTATGTTGGCCGATTTGTGTAGGCCTGAAAATGTAATTTCCCTGGTAAGCTCTCGCATTTGGAGGTAGTCAGCGAATTTCATGTACATGCAAGGTTGTTCTGTTCTCACGTTTCCGTTGCAGGTGGAAGAAGCTGCCTTTGTTAGTTAAACTAACGCCTTTTGTTTTAGGAGTTAGGCATGGAGGAGAAGTGATACTTTGTAAATGGAATGTCGATAATTGGGAGCCGGTGTTCTTTCTCACTGAGGAGGCCTGGGAATCAAGGTCATCGAGCCGAACTTGGATGGAGTGAGGAAGACGGTGGAAATTTACCTATGAGAAATGCCCAGTGAGATGAGGTGATCTGTGGGCGTGTTTTACATCTGTGCATTTTGTATTAGGGACAGTGTCCCGAGGGATGAGTCAGGAGAAGGGGGTTGAGAGAGGAGAAGAAGGGTGTTAGGAGAAGGGGTAAAGAGATCGACCCATACATGTGAGCCTACTTCTTAGGAAGTCTTCACGAGCTGACACCTTTAATTGATCTTGCCTGGGGAATGCTAAGTAGGGATGTCACTCTAGTGATAGAGTAGGGATAGTCTAATGCTCTTTACTTTTCAGCCACAGATGAAGTCTGACTTAGACGTTGGGGCAGTCCTTGCCTGTGTTCTGTTTTTGGAACTTTTTATTCTTTTCATGATCTATCGGATTAGACTCACCCGTAGGTATGGTTTTGTATTAGTTCCCATGTACTTTTATAACCTCGTCCTGAGGTGCTTGTACATTCAGTTGTTTCTGGCATTGTAATAAATCCACTAAACTGGAATTCGGAGTCTGTAATCTTTTGAGTCGTAGTCATCGGAATAAATTGGATTGCCTTAATTGAGTTATTTCTCCCCTTTACATTTCTCAGCAGGTAATAAAAGATCCATTGACCTGGGGTTCCTAGTTAAATTCTGGTAGCGGAACCCGGCCTTATCATAATGTATAAAAAACAATAACCAGACAATTGTTTGAAAGAAAATATTTTTATTAAGTAAAAGGTTTTCAAAACATACCACCTGGTAATGGCTAGTGGTATTTGTTGGTGCTAAACTCCATTGATTTTCACAATACCACCTCACTCGGAATCAGGTTTGATTTACCACATGCGAAAAAATTACATACGTATTTTAGCACATGTGCTAAACATTGCAGGCGGAAAAGAAGACATGCAATAAATTTTATAGGAATATTCTCCACACGTTATTTATGCATGTGATAAAGAACTTGTAATTGAGCGCACAATTTAACACATGGGTATTTTAAAGAAACAAACAGAAATATGGATGCTGCACTACTAGTAATTCAGGCCAATAGTTTCAGGATTTTGTACTATGTAAGAGACACGCAATACCAGTAGCTTTCTTAGGCGTTAAGAGGGGGCATCCTAACCATGTGCCCCTTCCATTTGGATCATATAGGAACATGCCAGTTATTCACTAAGAATGGGGTTGGTGCCCTAGGCCTTTCTCAGGTTCATTGCTATAAAGCTTGGATTCTGAAATCCTGATATTGCCACAGGTCCCTGTTTAACTCTTGTCTACCACACCCCTTGGCATCTGTGAATCAGGACAGATCCTAAACTCATCTTACTTTATAGCAGCGTAAAGTCCCTGAACAATCTTTGTACTCTGTAAGCTTCTCTTATAGAGGTAAGCAAGTCAGCAAATTCCTAGGGAAAGCCGAGCTTGAGTCCATACAGGGGGTCTGGCTTGGCACTAAGATCTAAAGCACGAGAGTAGGCACTGGGAGACTTGTCCTATAGATCATGTGGCAGATGTCATGCAAAAATATATCACGACTTGAAGTGTTTCGATGTATTATATTATATTATATTATGTTGAGTTATATATTTTTTGTCTTGCAATTCTTTATTAGTAAAGTTATAATGTTAAAGATTACAACACAAAGAGCAGCCGTAAAACAATCAGCATACAGAGTATCGCCATCGGGGACTGCCACATATAGGACAATAGACTCACAGTTGACATTTAGGGCCCAATTTAATTCGTGTTGGAAGAATACTTTGCGGCAACGGCGACGGAGTATCGTCACCGCCAAGAATGCGGTTCACCCACCGCATTTAGATGCAGGCGGACCTTTGGGTTAATCACAGCAGAGACTACTCTATCTCCGCCGTGATTAACCCCATCTGACGGCCCTGGGGTACTCGGGCCGTCGGAAAAATGTCTACATGTCTGCCCACACAAACTGGATGGGCGGACATGAAGTACTTTTTCACTGTTTCTTACCACCAGGTAAAACCTTTGCGATACGGAACAGTAAAAACATTTTAATGCTTCCCCTGCCATGGGAGAAGCCTCCCATGCTGACGGAAGCGTTACTTTTTTTCTTTACAAAAACAAAATCCCATTTCGGGATTTTCTTTTTGAGAAGAAAAAAAGATTACTTGTTGTTACAGGGCTGCATCCTTCTGACGCATCCCTGTAAGAAACAGTAAAAGGCATTGACAGGAACCGCCAAGACAGCGTTTCCTGCCAATGCCTTTATACGCGACTACCTGCTAGGCTGTCATTTATAAATTTGGTGGGTGGAGTAGTCTCGGCCTGGCGAAGGTAAAGTGTTTGGTCTGTAAAGGGGACTACTCCGTCCGCCAATAATTACATCGGGCCCATAATTAGTAGAGCCCGGACCCCCCAGCATGTCCCCCTGCCCCCACCTCATGCAACCCATAATCAACTAGTCAGTCTAAGAGTGTGGGTTAAACGGCCATGTTTAATACCATCAAAACATTCATAAACATGACAAAAACATTTTTAAAATTCACATTTAAATCAAACTTCACATTTTTTAATATTTACACGTATTATAACTGATCATAACCACCGGTTATGCATTAGCTACTTCCTCCAGCACTAAGGGGCCCTCTGGCTCGCATCCCCTATCTGAGAACCACGCAAGGCGCAACCCACCTGCGTCCTTGAGCGGTGAGCCCCCAGCCCTCGGTCCTTGTCCGCCATTTTCGGGGCCCACCCTCTACCACCAGGCTGCCAAGGAGGCTCGTGTGACCTGGCACCCTTGCCTCCCCAGCCGGTGTCCCCATTCTCCCTGCGGAGAGCTTACCGTCTCTCCCCTCAGTGCTGGCCTCGGGAGTATGTAAGCAGGCTTCCCGTTAACCCTGAAATTCAAAGTTCTGTGGCCTCTTTTCCGCCAAACCCCCTCTTAGCCTACCCTCAAACTACTAGTCTCAGGGACGGGTGGGTGGTAGATCGCTTCTGCTACACTGGTCCGGGGGTCCACAAGCGGGAAAAGAGGAAGTGCAGCGGTGCACCTCAGGGCTAAATAGCCCCCCCTTGGCTCCGCCCCCTAACCCATTCCGCTCCGCCGGATGCGCGTCACAAAGTGACCCGGAAGCACTTCTACCGGCCAGTAGCCAATCGGGCTACTGGACCGGACTCTGGGGGTGTGGCGTGGGACCGGGGGGCCGTGCCCTAAGGGCGCGCTCGCCGAGATCTCGCGCTCTTCATAGAGCCCGGACCCCCCAGCATGTCCCCCTGCCCCCACCTCATGCAACCCATAATCAACTAGTCAGTCTAAGAGTGTGGGTTAAACGGCCATGTTTAATACCATCAAAACATTCATAAACATGACAAAAACATTTTTAAAATTCACATTTAAATCAAACTTCACATTTTTTAATATTTACACGTATTATAACTGATCATAACCACCGGTTATGCATTAGCTACTTCCTCCAGCACTAAGGGGCCCTCTGGCTTGCATCCCCTATCTGAGAACCACGCAAGGCGCAACCCACCTGCGTCCTCGAGCGGTGAGCCCCCAGCCCTCGGTCCTTGTCCGCCATTTTCGGGGGCCCACCCCTCTACCACCAGGCTGCCAAGGAGGCTTGTGTGACCTGGCGCCCTTGCCTCCCCAGCCGGTGTCCCCATTCTCCCTGCGGAGAGCTTACCGTCTCTCCCCTCAGTGCTGGCCTCGGGAGTATGTAAGCAGGCCTCCCGTTAACCCTGAAATTCAAAGTTCTGTGGCCTCTTTTCCGCCACTAGGGTGACCAGGGCCCACAGGTCCTTCACCCTCCCCAACCGCAAACAAGTTCTGGACAAACGACCAAATCCCTTTGATCCACACATCTGTGCCAATGTCCGACAGATGCACGCCGTCCTGGTGAAACATTAGGGCCCCTGTGATTAGTCTATGTGGGATATGACACAAGCGGCCCGGCCCTGAGCACAACTTGGCCAATTCCCTGTTGAGGCGCCTCACCGATACGTTTAAAGCTCGCGATCTCACACCAGCGGCCCATGTCCGGCGAGGTATCATACACGACCATGCGATCTGAGCATTAGGAAAGGCTCTCCCTATCCAGGCAAATTCAGTCAATAAGGCTTCCCTGACTGCCATGCTTCCCAACTCCACCATGTCGTTTCCGCCCACATGGAGGATCACTAAATCCGGGGACTGATGTCCCTCGTGTTTTCGCGTCTCCTCGATCAGCTGTCGCACCTGCCGAATTCGCAGGCCGCCCACGCCTCGCCATAGGAACGTCGTCCTCTTTAAACCCGGCGGTTTCGCCACTTGCTTCTGACGTAGCCGAACTGTGGCCCGCCGCACGAATGAGTGCCCCAACACCCATATCACCTTTGAGGACATACTAGTAGTAGGAAGAGAAATGGAAACGTCAGCATGGTCACACCAATAATCGATCCGTTGTCTTAAAGTAATTCGGGCCGCACATAGCGCTTAACACAGGTCGAAGACCAGCGCCCAACCTTCTTGACTGCCTCAGTTGGTAAGCCAGCGCCCGCTGCCAGCGTCGCTGCCCCAATTCTGAATGAGTGTGATGAATACCCGCTAGCATCCAGCCCCAGACACACCAGCGCCCGCTTAAAGACTGCCCTGAATTGATACTGGGACAAGCATTCGCCCTGTTCATGTATGAACAGTGCCTGTCCACCCCCTGGTGTACGAATCGCCAAGTATGCTCCCATCGTTGCTACCGGGCAAATCCCTTCCCCGGTGCGGGGGACAAGCGGATCGTGGCCCCCTTTCCCAACGGGTCTGTCTTTGATTTCCTCAAAACCACCACCAGGCCCCCTTGGACTAAGTTTACATCCTGCCACTGGAGCCCCCTGCGTGATCCGATTTGGAGGTCCCTACCAACTCCCCTAGTCGAAACGCACCATAGAAGGCTAAGGTAAACGCTGCCCCAAATAGGATGCTCTCATAATAAGAGAAGCATACCGCCTGTAGTACCCCCAGAATGTCGCCCAGGGTTTTAACATCCAAAGGCCTTCTACTGTCTTTTTTGCCCCCTTCTAGCCTAGCCCATCCTGACAGTGCTTTCCTCACTACAAAGACTGCGCCGGGGTCGCGCTGTCCTGCTAATTTCGCAAAGAAGCCTATGGCCGTCACATGCGCCCTAGCGTAAGAGGCCGGCCTTCCCTGATCTTTTAAAGCCAGCAAAAATTCGCAGAGCGCCCCTGTGGAGAAAATAGCCCCCCGGCCTGCGCGCTGCGCAAATGTCCTGTATGCTTTGAACTGTTGTTGATAAGTTCTTCTCGTGCGTTCGCTCAATGAAGCTCCCACCAGCCCTGCTAGGCCGGGGCTCCAATCCTCCACAGAGATGTCGGGAACCCAGTCATCTGTTCCTCCGCCTGAGGGTGATACCTTCGGAAATCCTGCAACTTGGAGCGAGACAAAGCATCAGCAGCCTGATTCTTCACACCTGGAATATGCGCCGCTTGAAAAGCAGATTGAGCTTTAAGCAAGCCAAAACTAAATGTTTTAACAGCTTCAAAACATGTTTACAAGTAGCTCCTTGCCTATTGATAGCTTCCACCACCGCCATGTTGTCTGACCAAAAAATTACTGATTTGTTCTTAAAGAGTCCAGCCCAAATCTCCACTGCCACTATAATTGGGAACAATTCCAAAAAGGCTATGTTCCTGGTCAAGCCGCTCTCATGCCAGGAAGCCGGCCAATCGCCCCTGCACCAGTGGGACCCCAACACTGCCCCAAACCCAATGCTACCTGCTGAGTCAGTGAGCAAGCCCAAGTCAGTGCTGGATATTGCAGGCTCTGGCCAGATTACCTTACCATTGAAGTCCCTCAGGAAACTACGCCACACCCTTAAGTCCTCCCTCACATCAGCCTGCAGTCGCACGTGATGATGCTTATGAGTCAACCCCACCATTGCCCGTGCAATTGACCTTGAGAAGGGGCGCCCCATCGGGATGATCCTTAAGGCAAAATTCAACTGGCCCACCAAAACCTGAAGCTGATGCAGTGTGACTTTGGGACCCGCCAGGGCTGAATCTATTGCTTGCGAGAAAGCCTGTACCTTATCCAATGGCAATCTGCATTCCCCCCCTACTGTGTCTATCTCAATGCCCAAGAAGGACATGCTAGTTTCAGGACCCACCGTCTTACCGGGGGCCAATGGCACCCCCAGCTCTTCAAACATAGCTACTAGCTTGCTCAAGACCTGGCCACACTTCCCTGATGCAGGGGGGCCCATGATCATAAAGTCATCTAAGTAGTGTACTATGTCCCTGTGCCCTGTTCTGCGGATGAACACCCACTGCAGCATAGAGCTGAACGTCTCAAAGTATTTGCATGACACCGCACAACCCATTGGCATACACCTGTCGTAATAAAATTGGGAATTCAACTGGAAACCCAGCAAATGATAATCATCAGGGTGCACTGGCAAGAGCCGGAAAGCCGACTCAATGTCAGTCTTTGCCATGAAGGCGTTGGGCCCTAAGTCGCGCAGCCTCTGAAGTGCTGCATCAAAGGACGAATATGTCACCGAGCACAGGGACGGATCTATGGCATCGTTCACCGATGCCCCTTTGGCGCTGACAAGTTATGAATCATCCGGAACTGGCCCGGCTCCTTTTAGGAACCACGCCCAGAGGTGAACATACAAATCCTGGCAAAGGAGGAGCTGGGAACGGGCCAGCCACCCGCCCTAGCACCCTTTCCTTCTCGACCTTCTGTGACACCACCACAGGGTGCCTGCGTGCTGACAATAGATTATTGCAGTAGTCCAATGGGGGCACCCCTTGCGCTGGAATGCGGAAGCCTATGGAGAACCCTTCATACAATGTCTTGGCTGCCCTTCTGTCAGGGTACTGATTCAGCCAGAAAATCAGCCTCCCTATATCCACTGGCGTGGGTAGCTTACTGTTGAGGAGGTGGCTTAGACTCCCTCCCTTTTTCTTTGGACTTCTTAATACATTTGAACTCGGGATGGGAAGGGAGGCCGCAGTGTGCACATGCGTGTTTGAACTTACATGCCCCGGTGGGCCAGGTACACATTTTTCGGTTAAACGCCCAACACGTTCCTTTTTTCTCCCCTGCGCTCCCTTGAGAAGTCCGAAAGGGATGTTTCATGGGCGCTTTATTATTAACGCTCTCTAACCATACGTTTACCTCTGTTTGGTCCCAGCCCATGTCGGGGTCATCTACCTTGGCCCATCTAAAGTCCCTATCATAGTCCAACCAAGCCCCTCCCCCATACATTGTCTGCGCCTTTAAAATCTTATTTGAATAACATATCAGGGGTATCGCCAATTCCGGCTTTTTTTCCAACATAACTATGGAAAAAACGTTGAAACCGAATAACCAGTTAGTGATTGATTCTTCTACCCATGGTTTCCTATCTCTGAAGGAACCTTCCTTCCCGGCCTTCTCCCCAGGCTCCACGTCCCTCCTCTTCGGTCTAATTAAGGAGAATATGTCCACAAAGTCACCCCTCCAAATCTTCTCTCTTGTGTCTAGCGTAACATGCGCTGCCAACTTCCCACGCTTGGATAACACTGAATCATGACCACCCATTGCTGCACACCCTTTATCTACTTCCTTGCCTGAGCACTCCACCGCCTTACCTGCAGTGGACCCTGTCGCCGCTGGTTGCGCGGGGGCCGCTTGACCCGCCGCCTGGAGGGGCGTGTTCACATCCTTCCCCTGCACTTTGCCCAAGAGGGACACCTGTTTGCTTAATTCGCCGAGCACCCCACCTGCGCCCGTTGGGGGAGCCCATGGCGCTACCGTCGCGCTCCCCACTGTGGGTGCACCCAATTGTGCCAAAAGAGTTGCTACCGTAGCCAATATACTAGCCGTAGCAGCCTGCCCCCCCTCCGCTGCTGCCCCCGGTTGTCCTGGGGCGGTGAGAACTACCCCACTCGGTGCTCCTCCCTGCGGGATTGGTGTTACCACTGGTACTACTTCTGGTATGATGGTGATTGGGGGGTTTGGGGCTGGCGTCAAGGCCTTCAAGACCCCTCTAATCTCGGCCAATATTGTGGCCACCTCATCCCGCCCCCTGGCAGCTCACTGATCGGCTGCGGGATTACATCGGGAGGCGGCTGCGGGGCCGGGTTGGGCACAGGTATTGAAGGTACCATGGGCACCATAGGCACCGGCTCTGGGGGCCCAGGGGGCAATGTAAGCCCTGGCTCTGGAACATTGGGAATGGGTGCTGAGGGCCCACTAGGCAGCGGAAGTACCGGCTGCAGAGGTGTTCCCGGGGTAGCAGGTGCAGAAGGTCGCTCGCCCGGTTCCTTGCCCCCCCGTTTGCCTTTCTTACTCACCCTGGGCTTCTTCACTAGTGGGAGAAAAGCCTCCTTTGGTGGGACTATTGTCCTACGAGGGCGAACCCCAGGTACTGTCTCAGGGACCTCCTCACTGTCTGACACCGGCGCCTCCCCGCCCTGTTCCTCCTCACTATCGTCATCCCTGCCCAATTTTGCTAGCACCAGCTTCAGTAGCTGTGCTATTTCGGACTCGCCTTCTTTTCTCTTCTGGTTGCGTTTAGGAGGCATTCCGCCTTACTAACCAGCTCGCTGCCTCTCTACACTGGTGCAGTGCGCGCGTTTCAGTGAGCTATTTCACTTTTTTTTTTTTTTTTTTTTTTTTGCGCCAACCTTCCTGCCTCAACTGAGACCCGCACCGTTTGAGGCACCACGTGGAAACCCAGGCCGCGCTGCCGTGCTCCGCCCCCGCAGTACACGCTACCTTGTTGTCCCCCTCCGCAGAGGTGTCTCTGACTAAACCCCGTGCGGCATGCAGGCACTACAGTCTGAGCCTCCTGCTAGAACTCACACCCTCGGCTTGGCTCCGTGCACGTATTACTGCCAATGTACTGCTCACAAATTCCCCTTCGCTGGACACGCTGCTCTCCTGCCACCTGCAATGCCAAACGACTCTCTGACTATAATCCCCGCCGTCGCGTGACAAGCCCCGCAATACCGCACGCTAGCACGCCCTCACCCCGGTACACAGACTCACAATTCGTCCTCCCTTCTCGCGTCCGAGTTGACGCACCACACGGGCCCCGGGGCCTGGCTGGGGGAACTAATGGCACGCTTACCACCCACGCCCGCTACAAACCACGGGGAGACACCGCGCCGCCACCGGAGACCAACGGGGGCCCAGGACCCTTTGCACACTCCCAATGGCCGCCCACCGTGCCCCAACAGCCGCTTGGCGCTCCCCCCCAGCCCCCGACACCTCACCTCCGGCCTCCGCGATCCCGAGACGCTCCAGGAAAGCCCGCTCTCCCACCGCTACCACGCCGACACGATCCCGAGACGCCCGAGGATCAGCTCGCCCCGCCAACGCCAGACACTGCCGCCGAACTGCGATCGCTTCTGCTACACTGGTCCGGGGGTCCACCAGATCGCTTCTGCTACACTGGTCCGGGGGTCCACAAGCGGGAAAAGAGGAAGTGCAGCGGTGCACCTCAGGGCTAAATAGCCCCCCCTTGGCTCCGCCCCCTAACCCATTCCGCTCCGCCGGATGCGCGTCACAAAGTGACCCGGAAGCACTTCTACCGGCCAGTAGCCAATCGGGCTACTGGACCGGACTCTGGGGGTGTGGCGTGGGACCGGGGGGCCGTGCCCTAAGGGCGCGCTCGCCGAGATCTCGCGCTCTTCAGAGACACAGTGCCTCCAGGGGCATGAGTTCTAACAGTCAAACTTGTAAGGAGGCAAATGCGCAGCGGGCTGAGCCCTACCTCGCAGTCACATGCAAGTAGCGTACAGTGTATTATATACGCAGTGGATGAATCCTCCGAACGGGGAACCTTTGTGGGCCAGGAGTGCACATTCATCACCCCCCACCGATGCCCAATTTCACAAGTGTCAGACTATCTCCGGACAATCTCGCCTCCCAATCCCGTACAGTAGGTCGCCCCTCTCCAGGGGCACCCTGGAGATACAGTTGCAAGGATTTGCACTCAGCACCCAACCAGCCTCACCCTATCAGGACACATCGCATTCCAGACCTCAACCCATCACACCCCACCCTTGCACATCTGAGCGGATCACCAATTGTGCAACACCTCTCGACACAGAAAATAGTAGGTCACTTTTACGGGTGTGGGGGGTGAATGAGTTATATTTTTAATTAATATTTATAAACATAAAGTTAGCAAAATTAAGGAATATATCCCTTAAATGTCTTGACGTTGCCACGAGTTAGCCAAGAGACAAATCAGTTGTCATGTAAACGACACAAATGATCGATATTGTTACTATGTTTGGAGCAATGTTGTAATCTACTAAACCATATAAAAGTAAGGCTTGTATATTGCTCACACTCTGGATTACTTAAAAATGCTCCTAAATTTGACAGTGACTCCTAATGTGGCACAGTGAAATAGAGTGATTTGCTTAAGAGTCACTGGACACTATTGACTTCTGTCTCCAGGCTGGCACCAAAGACTAATTTTACTTTCAGTAGGTCAATTAATATACAGCCTTCCAAAAGAGCTAACTCACAATATACTGGCATCACATGTTAAATCAGTGACACTGTATACTAAACATTTTCGGACAAACGTATGCTAGATTTGGTTTCATTAGTGCAAGGCTAAGTGCAAAGTAGAAAGAGCAGTTCATTTATAAGTTAATATCACTGCCCTGTCCTGACTTAATAACAAACCGGCGTCAAGGGAAACACAGTATGCCAATGCAGGCAATTAAATACATTACTAAAACAAAGCGGTACAAAATCACACAGAGGTTGTGCTCAGATTAAAGGCCTTCCACAACAAACGGTCAATGAGCTGCAGAACGAAGTCACTGCACTAAAGGCTACGTTAACCGAATTCTCACACAAGACGGCGGCCCTGGAGCCCCGGGCAGTCGCCGAAGGGCGCTCCCTCAGATGCAACCTACGATTTGTATGATTCCCGGAAGGCGTGGAGGGGAAAGAGGGACTGGTTCCATGTACCAGCAGGGCACTTCTTGCAGTACGCAAAAGTTTCGCGTACGGTCCGTGAGATATGGACCACCTTTCCGGAGGAGCCGCAGGAGTCACGCACATTGATAACACAGCTGGATCCAGGTTCTAGCAAGGCTCTCATTTCGCGAATATATACAGCACTGAAGGAGGATCGCAGGACTGACTTATCGGCAGTCAGGAGGAAATGGGATGAGGACTTATCTATTCCATTGACAGATGGGGAGTGGAAAAGAGCTTTGGCACAGGTTACTGAAGCAACAACTAATGCTAGGTTTAAGCTCATTCAATTCCACTATTTGCATCGCACATACCTGACTCCTCAGCGCTGCGTGCGTTTCACCCCAGGGCTAGTTCCATCATGTCCCCGTTGTGGCACAGACCCTGCCACATTCCTACATATGACATGGAATTGCATACGATTGCAGTTGTACTGGGAACAGGTGGTACAGACACTGTGTTCTGCAACAGCGGTGCGAGTAAAAGTCTCTATAAAACAGTGCTTGTTGGGTGTATTCCCAACGCCGAAGACAGGGACACAAATACGGCTTAAATTTGTGATGCTAGGACTAGTTTTGGCAAAAAGGCGTATTGCAATAAACTGGATTCTCCCTGCTCCCCCCTCTTTGGATAGATGGTGCAATGATATGCGTGAGTTGGGTGTGGCGGAAGATTGTCACCTCAGGGCTGTAAGAACAGATGAGAATGCCGAGATGGATCTGTCAGAATGGGGACAAATGCTGACATAAGTGTCATTGACAACCGCTCAGAGCAGTGATGGAGCTGCACCTACACAATCGCCCACTCACAGCTCGCTGGTACCTAGTGCAGAAAGTGCGAATAGCCACCCCACATCAATACAACACTAGTTAAGCCAGAATGTCTGCCAACCCGAATAACGAATGCTATTGCTGCCAGTCGCTGCCGGGGAGAGGGGAGGGGCGGGGGGTTAACTCTTAGGTTAAGTATTACAGTTATATAAAAAAAAGAAAAAGTACATTGCAATATATGGAAATTCACTAGATCAGCACAGCAGACCTTTAGGTTAGCATGTGAATAACCATCGTTTGAGAATATTGGATGTCATAAAATACGTATACGATAAATGTATATGCTATGATATGATGCAATGTTACCAATAAAAACAAGTTTAAAAAAAAAAGTCCTGCCACGAGACACCTTGGCAAAGTGCAGCCTGGCAGAACACTGTGAACATACATTCTCACTTGGTCTGCCTTTCAGATGCAATGTCAGTGGAAAACATTCAGGTAAAAAAATATAATTTCAGACTTTATTTCCGTCCATGTACACTGTACTTGCTAGCTGTCTTTCATGCTGCAGAACATTTAATTTTTCTTTGGAAAACTGTTTCAGGGCATAAGGGGCAGTGCTTGCGGTGCTGGGCATGGTTCTACAATGGCTAAGCAGTCCCACAGGACAGCGGGCTGGTCACAGCCAGGACTTCTGAACATGCTCCCTGCATTCAGTATCTTTCCCTCATGTACATTTCCATTCTATTTAATAACTAGGGTTTACTTAGGAGGAAATCCACCTTTCATAGTGGCGAGAGACTGTGGATTTGAATACATTTGTTAATGTGTGTTAGAAATGTGGGTCTCTAGTTGGCAGGTTGTTACCCTGTCCAAGTAGGGACCCTTCTTCCTAGTCAGGATAAGGGAGTTACACTTCTAAAATAATCTAAAATGGGGTGGTTCATCGTATAACTTACGAGCGGTGCCCCCAAACTGTGGTGTAGGCAGTGCCGTCATATCAGCTTGGGTCAACGGCGTCGGTGAGACCAGGGCTGCAGTGCGAAGCAGAATAGTACTCCGTGTTCTCCATGAGCGGTGTCCACAGGTCACGGTGCAGGCAACAGCATCGTTGATGGCATCGCAGCGGCGTCAGGGATACCAGGGCGGCGGTGTGAAGTGAGCCGGTGCCCACAGGACACAGTGCAAGCAGCAGCTCGGTGGGGGCATCGAGCATCGTCGTCGGTGAGACCAGGATTGCAGTGTGAAGTGCGGCAGTGCCCTTGGCGGTGCCTTCCTGTCGCGGAGCCGGCAGCGGCGTCGTTGATGGCGTCGGGTTGCTTTTTCTTCTGTTGCAGTACAAAACACACAGTTCCCAGTGCTAGTAGCAGATGAACTTGAAGTCTTTGTTGTTCCTGAGACTTCTTGAACAGGGGGCAAGCTCTACCTCAAGACCTTGGAGAAACTCAGGGAAAACAGATGCAGAAAGCCCAGTCCTTTTACTGCCCAAGACAGAAGCAGCCACTGCAGGTCAACACAGCAAACCACACAGCAAAGTGGTAGTCTTTCCTCACAGCTTCTCCAGTTCTTCTTCTTGGCAGGTTTCTTGATCCAAAATAGTTCTAAAGTTCTGGAGTCAGGCCCCCAATATATTCATACCACATTTCCCTTTGAAATTGGTACAAACAAAGTTCCACTGGCATACATAAACCAGTTCTGCCTGGCTCAGGCCAGGTTCACTCCAGGAGGGGGAGACAGCTTTTTGGAAGGCAGCCACAGTCCATTCAGATGCAAGTGACAACTCCTCCCACTACTTTAAATGCAGCCAGGTCTATTCAGCCTGGCTATGAGTCACCCAGGAAAGGCAGAGTACACCTCAACCCCCCCTTGTGTCTGTCTATTGTGAATGCACATCCCTGCTCCTGTCACTCTTAACCCAGACGGTGGATACAGAAATGGCAGAGGCACACAGGATGGTTAAGCATGAAAATACCCACTTTCTAAAAGTGTCATTTTCAAAACACACAACATAAAAATCATCCTTACTAAAAGATGCATCTTTAAATTCTGAGTTCAGGAAGCCTAAACTCCACTTCTCTATCTTGTCCCAATGGAAAGTTATGCTTGTAAGATGTTAGAAAGCAACTCCTATGTTAGCCTATGGGACAGATAGCCTTTCAATAGTTAAAACGAAATTGACAGTATTTCACTATCAGGACATATCACACACACCAGTACATGTTCTCCCTTTCACATACACTCCACCCTGCCCAGGGGGGTACATTATGCCTACCTGAGGGGTGCCTTACATGTAAGAAAAGGGAAGGTTTGGGCCTGGCAAGTTGGTGCACTTGCCAGGTCGACATGGCAGTAGAAACTGCACGCAGACACTGCAGGGGCAGGTCTGAGATACCTTTGAAAGGCCACTTGTGTGGCTGGCACAACCAGTGCTGCAAGCCCACTAGCAGCATTTGATTTACAGGCCCTGGGCACACACAGTGCACTGTACTAGGGACTTACTAGTAAATAAAATATCCCAATCATGGAAACACCAATCCATCAACACAATTTACAGTAGGAGCACTTTCACTTTAGTACTGGTCATCAGTATTAAAGTGTGCAGAAACACTAAACCAGCAAAAACCATATCCAGAGTACCACAAAAACCAGGAGATCAGAAGCAAATAGACAGGGGAAACATGCCAAAAGATGTAAAGTCTAACAATGTGTTTCCTAGTTATTCAGATTTATCCAAATACTTGGTGGTGCTGGTCGTGATGGCTTTGTAATTGATGCAGCTATTATTGAAGAAAATGTGGGCCAGGAAGGGTGTCCAGTGGTGTTCAAGCAGGATGGGGGTGATATAAACATATTTCTTCAGAACTTAGATGAGACATGCTGAGGCATGTAGGATGCCCTTAATGAGTGCCAAAGTGGAGTTTGGTCGGCCGTGTAGCAGGACGTTATCACCATCCAGATATGAGAATGCAAGGGCTTGAACAGGAGTTCTGGGGTTGCTTTCATGAATAAACAGTTTCACTTCCTTAAGAGAGAGCTGGTACCAGGTCATCTCTGTTTTCTAGTAATGTTTTCCTTGAGAGCAAGGTTGGTGTCCAGGGTGAATCCAGGTGACTTAGCTTTTAGTGATAGTTCATGTCATTAATTGATTTTTGTACTGTTTCTTGTATGTTGTTCTTGTCAAATAATAGGAATTCTGTCTTGGTTGGCTTGAGCTTCAGGTAGATGCTGGGCATCCAGCTCTGGATGATGTGCAGGCAATGTTTGAGGCATTGGATATCTGAAGCAAGGGAGACTTTCAAGCATAGTTGCGTTTAATGTGCATATTGGTGAATCGTGATGCTATCATCTGTTAGTAGAGCACCAATTAGCTCCATGTAGAGGTTAAAGATGGCAGAGGATTGTATGGAACCCTAGGGGACTCCGCAGGTGATAGGGATCCTTTGGTACCCGGAGGTGTCCATTTGAACAAACTGATGTTGGTTGCAAAGGTAGGAGGAAACCAGTGAAGGACATTGCCATTGAATCCCATTCGAGACTCGAGGGTGTGTTTGACAGTGTCACTGTTGACTGTATTGAAGGCAGCTGAGAGATCTAGCAGTATCAGGAGGCAGAGGTCATCTTCATTTGTGATGAAGAGGGCATCGTATGTGATGTGTAAGGTAGTCGTCACAGTGCTGAAGCGTGATCTGAAGCCAGACTAGGAGTCTTGCAGGGGATGGTTAGTATTAATATGATCTTAGAGTTGAACATAGACTGTGTTCTCTATGAATGTGCTCATGAAAGGTAAGTGAGTGTTGGGCCAGTAGTTAGCAAGGTCATCAGGGTCTAGTGTATGTTTCTTTAGGAGTTGGAACATATGGCCTGTCTTGAGAGTTTCTTGGAAGATGCCTTGAGTGAGCGAGGCATTGACACTGGTGAGCAGGGTTGAGAGAGCATCCCAATAAAGAGCTTTGATGAAGGATGAGGGCAAGAAATCATCTTCATAAGTTGTGGGTTTGGAAGGATGAGTGTGACAGTGCGATATTCAAGAGATAGGGTTTTCAAGGATGACCATTGTGAGATTCTGTAAGAAGGGTTGGGCGAGTTGAAGTGGGTTTCGTGTTTTGGATGTGCTGGGGGCACTTCTGTATTTTTTGCTGAAGATACTGCTGAGTGAAGTGACAGAAAGACTTGGAGAGAAAGCGTGGTTGGCCACTAGTGGATCCTGGAAATGACGGGTAGCTGATTGTGGCAAAGGATGCACTGTTGAATGTGGTTCTGGAGATATGCCCAGTAAAACCGACTGGACTAAAATTTCCAATTATAAGCAGAATAAGTGTGAGGCTCTTGCCGATTATTTGGATAGGTGTGTGTTTGAAAGTATTCTGCTATAGCCCATCCGTCAGAGCCGGCTTAGGAAGCTGTCCTTGCATATTATTTAATGGCAGACTAAGAAATTTGCATAATTAAGGACCCTAACAAACCACTGTGTCACATCAAACGAGAAAAAAAGAATGCTAAATTAAAACTGATGTCACTGAAATTGCAAAACATGCTGAGAGTGATTAAAGGAGTGGAGCTCTAGAAAGGGGACATGCCATGGAGCTCAGAGAGGTGGTTGAATTGTGAAAAGGTTGAGGACAGTCTCCAGAGTTAGAAAGGTATTGTTTTATGGGTGAGCAGCTGGGGCATTGGAAGCAAACTGTCTCAGTACCGCTTCCATCGAGCCATGACTCCCAGACCAACCTCACTAACTTGTTCAAAATCCTTACCCCAAATTTTAGGACAGTCTGAAAGGTTCCTACCTTGTTATGAATACCTTGATACCTGCAGAATGAAAGGGCCCTTTAATTGCATCATCAATGGTAAGCACACTATTTGCCTTATTGTTATGGGAAGAATCTCTAGTCCATCAAAACTTTTGAATTCCCTTCTTTACCTCTCTTGATAGACACAATCGGTATTTCCCATCAACAGGTTCCCCACCACATTACAGACTCCATGTCCACTTTTGTAGGACCTAATTATGATAAACATTCCTTTTTGCGTAGTCTCTTTGCTTAGTCCCACACCTACAAATATTCTCTGTAAGTTAAACTGTATTGTGTTTAAAACCCCAGAAGGGGTGTTCTTGAATATACCACCAAGACAAGAGATTAAGGTACTTGCATTATTATATGGAAGCTTAAGTTTCTCAGAAGAAGCAATCCCAGTTGGCATGTCCATTGATTTATCTAAATTACTTTCACAGGTACCATCCACGGGTGATCCAGAGAGGCCAGTGATGTGAGATTCATCTCCTTGATGGAACAAGTAAAGGTCATCCCTAGAATATCTCAAAAACCTTTTAAAATCAGAGGAAGGTGTTTGCCCTGTCACAGCCAATTTGATTAAGGAAGGGGTTCTAGTACCTATTGTTAATAGATGTAACACCCTAATCTAATACACAAGGCAAGGAAAGCCAGCATGTACAGGGCCATCCCATTCATGAGGAGAGTCAGTATCTCTTCTCCCACAAGGATTTATAGAGTCTCCCTCAGCCTTCTCACAAGCCCTAAACAAGGATTTGGATGCGTTGGTTTTCCCCAGGGATCGATTCTAATCAAATATGTTAACAATTTACTGTTGACATCTGTTACTCTAGATACATGCAAGGATAGCTCAGTCTATCTCCTCACCAAATTGTCTAAGAAGGGCATACGGCTTCAAGGGAAAATTTGCAATCTCTCCCTTCCCCCCTCCACCACAACCAGTGCGAGATTTCTGCTGGCAAGCACCATCTTTCCTCTAAAATTGTTGAAGACGTCTGTAACTTGTCCAGCCCTCTACTATTTCCCAGGTACAAATTATTGGGGGAATTGCAGGGTATTCCAGACAATGGATTTTGAGCTATGCTGAAATGTCCAAAGCTTACAAGAATTTGTTTGAAAAGACACCATGGACCATTGCAGTGGTCTACTGAAGCCAAAAATGCATTTGTAAAAATAAAGCAAGTGTGGACTTCCATGCCCACATTAGGGCTCCCTGATTATGCTGAACATTCCTCACGTCTCATAAACATTTCACTACGATGGCAATGATCACTAATAAATTGCGCACTGAGTCAGTTTACACTTTAGATGTTCTCAGGCTGGGTAAGCAAGCTTTCAAAACAGGGGCATTAATAATTTGCATCAAGTTTGATTGTTGAACATATGCCTGGGCCTTGGTGCTATTTTAGGAAAGGAGTACGCCATTCAAGTAGGGAGACCAGACAAAAGCTCTGAAAAATTGATTGTGGTTTGACAAGAAACTTCATGTTTGCCTTGAATATCTCCATGTCCACAGAATGAATCTAAAAAAAACTAGGGGGCATATTATTAAGAACGGCGTTAAAATTATCGCCGCTTTAGCGGCAGGAAACTGCCGCTAAAGCGGCGATAATGGGCTTGATAATATGCGCTATAGAATTCCAATAGTAGCCCAGGTTCTGGTGTGAACCTGGGCTTCTATTGGAATTCTCAAGGGCATATTATCAAGCCCATTATCGCCGCTTTAGCAGCAGTTTCCTGCCGCTAAAGCGGCGATAATTTTAACGCCGTTCTTGATAATATGCCCCTAGGTGTTGGTACTGCTTCTTCCCATCAAAACTGTCCTGGAGCACAAGGATCAGCATAGTTCTCTTCACTCGTTGGGAAACAATCAGGAGGGTACACTCCTTCATGTGAAAAAGAGAATACACATTAGTACATAGCCTACTGCTATGGTGCTGGGAACTAAGACCCAGATTTACTAAGATTTTGCGTCAAGGTTGCGTCACTCATGGAGCGCATCACCAACTTAAAATCCATTTTGGCATTTACTAAGGTTCGCAAAGTTGATTTGTGTGACTTTGCGTGGTTTAGTAAATACAAAGTAACGCAAGGCAGGCACAGTACTTTCTGTCTGGTAAGCGTTACATGGGTGGAGCATGGGCATTTGTGTGCACCCACCCATGTATTATGGTGCAATCCAAGATTTACAAACACTTGCATACATGGGTTTGCGGCAAAATGGTGCACCTACCTGACAGAGCCGTAACGAGAAGTAACATCTTCTTTTCTCCTCGTTATTTCCTCGTTCCGTGTGTGCTGCATTCTGTAGCACACATGAAAAAGGAATATGCCTTTAATTGATGTTATGCAGGATGGTATACCTTAATGTGTAAAAAACAATACTGCTTGTAATGCAGGCACCCTTGCACCATGGCGCAAGGGTGCCTGCGTCGATACTAGGCTGCCTGAAGTTCACCAGCTGTGGGAGAGAGCAGAAGTGTTCTCTACCTTTCACCCAACGCAGTGCAGCAAGTTTCCTAAGCTGCGCTGCATTTCATAATTTTTTTTTTTAATCTGGCCATATGTGTAGTGTGGACATAGTAGAGTGTCCCTCCCACATGCCTGGTTGCATACCTGATCTCTAACCTTTTCCTGTAAAATAACCCAGAGCACAATGCCTTCATTTTGTTTAATAAGAATCAAATAACTCAGCAGTAAGTTGCAGAACCCTTGCTCCACTTGGGAGCAAGCCATATAAACGGCATTGTTTGCAAACATGAATACAGGTGTGGGTGGCTCCAAATTATAGGACACACTGCGTCGATTGCTTTCATTACTACATTAATCTTATTCAAAAGCCGATTGCATAAATTTGGATCCAGCACGCACCCATGTCTCCCTCTGTTTTGTAATTAGAATAGATCCTGAAGTCTAATATGACTTTCAGTATAAGTCTACTTTAATATAGGGGAAAATCTATGTTTAGACAATCAGAAACAAACAGAAACATTGATCATGTGTGATCTGGCTTTCGGTAACTTCTGCTGAGCACCTGACACTATAATCTGATCTTCAATCAATTTTCCATCCAGGATCAGCCTTCCAGCACCATCCTTCCATCCAGATTAGATTGTTCTGCCTTTGCCTTCACCTTGAGCCTGCTGAGCACCTGACATCATACTTTGACATTTGATCCATTATCCACCCAGTATCATCCTTCCAGTATCATCATTCTTTCCAGCATCAATCGATCATTTCTGCTCTGACGTCTCCTAGATTCTACTGAGCCTAAGACATGATATTCTGATCTTCCATCCAGCAACACCCTTCCACCCAGTCAACTGCTTGCACTATGGCTTCCCCTACATTCTGTGTAGCTTCTGAAATGATTTAATATGTGAAGAGCCTTTGTTTAAAGAATGATTGTGGGTGAACTCGGTCTCATACACAGTTTTAACATTTGGGGTTTGATAGTCATAAGAACATATAAACCTGAGGAAAAGCTCCCCCCAAGCTGCATGTTCACCCATCCACTGCTTTATATGGGCAGGCACTTACAGACTCCAAACACCTTCATGTACTGGAAAGGAGGCATGATTCATCTTTTAGACAAGGCAGAGTAAAATTTCTATGAGGAGCTGGTCACTATCTTTGTCACCTTTTGACACAGCCTTGCATGCTCTCCAGATTTGTCCATACCAAGCTCAATTGCTGCCCTGTGCCTGTTTGAAGCTAATGTCAATCAAGTTACCACTTCTGTCCCACCACTTCTGCTGAAAGCTCTGATTTCACATGATTATCTATTGATTTGTGAATACGACCAGCGTGTTATACCTATGTGTCGTCGCTCTCATAATTAAACATGCAGATGCAAAAGAAAGTATATGTTCTGAGTTCCTACAGTGTGTACTTGTTTGTGCATTTCTTGTGTGTTATTGTTGAGATCAAAATTGTGGAAATGGCTTGGGGGAGTCCCTGGCTTCCAGTTGTGATTCAGAGGGTTTTTGCAGAAGCCCAAAGGTTTACAACACTGGCCTAAGGCATTTAGTGTGAGGTGGCAACACTAGCTCTGTTTTTACATTAGGGACATTGGTCACAGGAATTACCTTATAGGAAAAATTCCCAGTTCTATGCTAATGATGTGCCGCCTTTAAAGGCTTCTGAGGATAAGGAGCCAATGATGACATCATTGTGGACACTGACCAGGAGTGCCCTTTCATGCTCGACCCAGTCAGCTCATTCGCAGTCCTCCCAACTGGTGGGTGGACAAAATATCGAAAACACAAATATCGTCGGACACAATATCGTGTCAAAAATATCGAGGACAAGAATATCGTGAAGGTCATTTCTTATGGGTAAGTAAAGTTTTACTATATATAACTCCACATATATGTACTTTGACGATATATATATCTTCAAGGTACGTAGATCTGGAGTTAAGAATAGTAAATTAATACCTATCTATTTGCACTTACCTACTCGATATTCTTGTCCTCGATATTTTGGACACGATATTCTGTCCACACGATATTTTGTTTTCGATATTCTGTCAGTGAACCCTCCCAACTAGCTGTAGAATTAGTGTAAGGATTCTGCACTACCTATGAGACACACAATACCAGACGCTTTCGTACAAATTTAGATAGGGCAATTGAACCATGTGCCCTTACACTTTCATCCTCTAGAACTAAATAAGTTATTCGCTAAGAATTTGGTTGATACTCTAGGGGCCACATGTATCAAAATTGGAAACTGTGATTACTTAATTGCGATTTTCTTTTTTTTTTTTTCTTTTTTTTTATTGAGAGTTCATAGTTCTGACACACATACAATAATCTTATGTACAGATACATATTCCAAAATGTTGAGGATCAAAAATAATTAACTTAGAACTGAAGTGCAAAGTGCAATGTGCAGAGTATTAAATTTTTTTATTTATTTTTTCCCCTTCCCTTACAGATATTCATTTCAACCAATACTTAGGTATACAATCAAATTGTTCCTAAAATACCAAAAAAAAAAAAAAAAAGATCCTGTTAAATTCATGTACCAGGTAATAATTTTAAAATTAAGACAAAGTACAGTGGTACTAAAACCGGATAGGTACATACATATCTTTTCTATCCATTTTACACAAAGTATCACCTCTTCCCTTATGCTTTAAACACACTCCAATACTTCTCATACTTTCTCAATGCTCCTGATCTTATTGCATATTTCCTTTCCAGTTCTTGTATTTTGGATAATTTTACCCTCCAAGCATTGAAAGTGGGCACCTTCTCTGTTCTCCAGAGTTGCAGGATTAATGATCTTGCTATTAATGCTACTATAAACAGGCATTCTTCATACTCGATGATGTCAGGAGAGCATCCCAAAACTGCAATAAATTCATCGAGTGAAATGTGGGGGTCTATTGTGAATCTAAGATATTTCTCGATCTCCTCCCAAAAACTCTTAATTTTTGGGCACTTCCAAATAATATGCGTCCAAGTACCTTTCTCTGCGCAACGAAAGCATTTATCTTCTGTTTGCGGATATATTTTATGAAGAAAGGAGGGTGTTCTATATATCAGCCATTTCGAGTAATATTGCATGCGTCTAAAATTCGCCCCTCTAAATAGATATACATTAAACTTGTTTAACTTATTCCACATTGATTTAAGGATCTGCATATCTTCCACTTTCTTCCATCTATCTCTCACTTTTTCATATAATATTGAAGATTTGTTCTGGTCGAATATCTTAACCCAATCACTGATCCTCCTTTGTATAGGACAATTAAGAGCTTCACTAATCCTAATTTTATCGCACAGATTTTCTATATTTAACTTTTCCAATATAGATTTTAATCTAATAAATGACCATTTTAGAATTGTGTTGGAATGTTGGAGGCCCAATTCAATTTCCGTCCAAGTTTTCCAACAATTTCCCTTGATGAAATCTTGAATTTGGACATATCCACTTTCTTCCCACAGCCTTAGTATATTATTTTCTATGATGCCTATTTCCCCCGTGTACATGTTCAAAAGTCTGGTTGAGTTATTAATTCTTAAAATATCGTAATCTGCTAAAAGCTGGGTTTTTTGTTTGAATAACCACTGTAAAGTCTTATACCGAACCTTCTTAGGGTACTTAGTAACTCTTGTAGGATCGATGATATTATATTCCTTTAGGATATTTTTCATAAAGAAATGATCTATCTTGAGGATCTGAAAAAAAAATTCTACAACTATAATGTGCAAATGTCGCATAATAATAATTTCTAATATTCGGAAGAGATAAACCTCCTTCCAAAACAGAATAGTTTAAAGTGCTAAGTGCTAATCTTGGTACCTTATTTGCCCATAAAAAAGAGGAGATCATACTATCTAACTCTTTAAAGAAAGAAGTCTGTATTGCACAGGGAGCTGTCCTCCCAACTAGCTGTAGAATTAGTGTAAGGATTCTGCACTACCTATGAGACACACAATACCAGACGCTTTCGTACACATTTAGGGGCATATTATCAAGAACGGAGTTAAAAATTATCGCCGCTTTAGCGGCAGAAAACTGCCGCTAAAGCGGCGATAATGGGCTTGATAATATGCCCTTGAGAATTCCAATAGAAGTCCATGTTCTGGTGTGAACATGGGCTTCTATTGGAATTCTCAAGGGCATATTATCAAGCCCATTATCGCCGCTTTAGCGGCAGTTTTCTGCCGCTAAAGCGGCGATAATTTTATCGCCGTTCTTGATAATATGCCCCTTAGATAGGGCAATTGAACCATGTGCCCTTACACTTTCATCCTCTAGAACTAAATAAGTTATTCGCTAAGAATTTGGTTGATACTCTAGGGGCCACATGTATCAAAATTGGAAACTGTGATTACCTAATTGCGATTTTCTGAGAATCGCAATTAGGTAATCGCAATTTCCAATGTATGAAACTCCATGAGTTTCATACACTGATTCGTAGTGGGTCGCAAACCGACCTACCTCATTAATTTTAATGAGGTAGATCGCAATTTGCGACCCCCTAGGAATCTCAAAAATCACAGGGATGGTGGCCTGCTGAGGTCAGCAGACCACCATGTCTGTGATTGCTTTTAAATAAAGCAATCTATTTTTTGTAAAGCAGGATGCTTTACAAAATGAAAAATTTGAAGTTTTTCTTTCATTTTTTAAAAGCAGGCAGTGGTCCGTGGGACTACTGCCTGCTCTTAAAAAATGTAGGGGGACTGGTGCATTGGGCGGCTGGTACTGATCTAACCACTGATTAGATCAGTACCAGCCGCCCACATCATTAACAGACGAATGGGCCTAGGATGATTTTTCTTTCCTCTAGTAAGTCCAAAACCTTTTCCTTAGCATTAAGCGCCTTGCTATCAATGCACCAGTCCCCCTTTTCCATGGTGCCTTTAGTTAATAATGGGCTAGCGACCATGATAAAAAACAGCTGCAGTAAATTTCTACTCTCACCTTCTTGACCAACTTAATGCCTCATAGCACCAATTCAGTTGTACAGGGAGCCATTATGTATCATGGCGCGCGCTATTCTTAACTGATAAAGGCATTTAATTTAATTTTATTTAACATTAATTCTGCTTTACCTTGCTGCCTCAACCAAATGAATGTTTTGTGCTGATTAGTTGCATAATAGGGAGCCCCAATCAATGAAATTAATTGATTGTTTGCATACACAGAGGGTCTTTAGATTAATTATATTTCCCATTTCACTACCTCCTATTTAGATTCAGCTTGCTCACCCTTGTCCTGAAGATGAACCCCACTTATTGGGTTCGAAACGCCGTCGACCACCATACAACATGAACTCCTATTACTCTTTGTAAAATAACTGTGGAGCTCATTATGCTGTTGTCAATGCGATGCCTTTTTAAACCTCACTATCACCCTGCATGTCACGCTTCCTTTCACTTAAATATATGTGAGCACCTGAATACTATACAAAAAAATTGTAAAATAAATGTTTATCATTTATCTGACCTACATGACCTTCCTTTGATCTTTCCTTTGCTCCCTCATGAATTAATTTCAAAAATCTTAGAACCAAGTGTTCCCTGTTGGGTCACTTTCTCGCTTTGGACCATTTAGGCCACACCTGAACCACTGTATCCTAAATATCTTGCTGGTGTTAAGCAGGACGACAACCTGCAGTATGAAAGGGAGCCCAGCCTAAGCGCCACATCTGAAGACCAACAGATGCCATGGAGACAATGATCATGCAGCCTGGAGACCCAAGAGGGCCACAACACCCACCGCAACCACCCCCCGGACCCTCCCCCCCAGGTCATGAAGTCCAGTAGTCAACGGTAGTGGAAAAACAGAACTTTATTACAAATACATAAACAACAAGACGAAAAGCACAGCCAACGCGTTCCATTCCCAACGGGGAACTTCACCAGGGCAACTTGTGGATCCAATAAACTGCAAATGCTGCGGGAACTCCCCAATACCATTCCATATCCCGAAATCAGTAGTCAGAAAACTGTTGGAGAAATGGTGACAATGGTCAAGCGTCCTCATAGTCACAAATGTAATCTGGTACAGTGTATTGCACTTGGACAAACCGGAATGCATACAGGTATGATTAATCCAGTCCAAACATACTGTAACAGAAGTCCGTGTGCCCGTAACCTCCGCAGGAAAGAAAAGGAAGGCAACGACCACACAAACATCTGTTACTGTCTCATCATGCAGGATTCATCAGACCTGTAAACATCACGGTATGTATCATCTTGATACCCCTGCACCTCCACTTCCCCCACGTTGTGCATGAACAGCTGGAGACATGCAAGGGAATCACGCCATAGCTGTCTTACCGCACGTGTCGGGGGCAATTGACTGTACACATGTACCACTTGTGCCCCTTGCCGACCCTGCACACAATTACCGCTACAGAAAGCACACATATTCCATCAATGTGCAGGCGACAGTGGACCACCGGGGACAGTTCACCAATGTCGTCGCCAACTTCACAGGCAGTGTGCATGATACATACATCTTCCGACAGTCCATCATCAACCAGCGCTTCCAGGATGGCACCCATGGCAATGCACTGCTCATTGGTAAGTACTAACTGAACACACCACACACCTCAACTCCACAATCACACAACTCACAACTGTGGGAGAGCACACGTAACAAAATCACATACAACATGCCAACCAGCATGCCCAACTATTGGACACGACAACACAAGTAACCATGGTAACAGGGGCCAGACATGTAGACAAACCATCCACAAAGGCAGAGCCCCTCTGCCACACAATTGCAGAATGTGGGGAGAGGTGGGAACCAAGAATGTGCGAAGGAGGCAAGTGACCCAGCACAGAGAAAGGACACAATGCCAAGTGTTGCGGAGATGTGCCGGACAGACTGCAGTATGCAGAGCAAAGACATGTCCATGTAGACATCTACTGCTGGTGTATGCAGTGTAGTGGGCAGTGGACGCAAACAGGTTACCCCAGGCAGTGTGGAAGCCCTTGGACATGTAGCCATGTGGTCCCCCCCTGTAAGCCTGAGCGCAGCGGCCTTGGCCGGCGTATGTCGCGAATGAATACCCCGGGGCCCTGGGCGTGGTCCAGTTCCGGGATGGCCACCACAGTAACTACTGCGTGTGTCTCTGTGTCCGCCATATCGTGACCATAGGCCTACACACACGTGCCCGACCACAATCAACGGCCGCATTCACACTGGAGACGAGGTGACTACGTCCCAAGCCAACCCGCGCACATCTCGTCAGCGCATGCAGGGCCGTGTCTGCCAGGGCGGCGCCCCCCACCCAGCCACGAGGCCACCGCCATGACAGGTGGCACCTGTGCGATCCTGTGCGCCTGCTGCACCCCAGCCCTGGTCCCCAGACCGGTCCGCCGCCCAGCGATGACTGCCCGCCCCCACCAGGCCTCAATGCTCACCTGCCGCCACCGGCGTGTCTCCAAGAGGGCCCTCCACGTGCCGGTGCCACCTCCTCAGCCGATGGCTGGATTCCGCGCCACAGGCCCCCAGCTCACCCTGTGGCACCGCACCGCGGAGTCATGTGTGTGCTGACTGCTGCCTGCGCGTACACTGCGGTCCAGCAGGGCTCACAAATCAAATCGAGTCCTGATATGCTGGACGCCGTATCGAGGCCAACGCATCATCGCAGGCTGCACACCCGCTCAGCTCTTCAGGTGGGCCTAACTCAGTGCAACGCAAGTCATCGCCACGTGGCAGTAGGCCCGTGCCGGACCCAGGCCATCGGGTGCCACCAACTCAGTGCAACGCAAGTCTCGGTCCCTTTATGATTGTGTCCGTGGATGCGGACGTCATCATGTCACCCCCGGCAGTGGGGGATGTGCTGTGGTGGGCCCCTTTTATTGGCAGGGTCACATGTCCCGTGACGCATGTGCTGGATGGGTGTGGTGTGGGTGTAAACCAGCCCTCAGGGAGTGGCTGTGGCATGCTGACGACTAGACCAGTGACCAGCAGATCACTACAGGGAAGACCTGGGACATGTAGCTGTGTCGTCACCCCCGTGAGCGTAAGCGGAGTGGGCTGGGCTGGGCTGGCGTATGCAGTCCAGCGTAGGGGTGTGAACAATGAGCCCGGGGCTCTGGGCGTGGTTCAGTTCTGGCCTGGACAAGGAATTAACCAATGCGTGTGTCTCCGTTTTAGTGTCTGCGCCACCCGCACCGCAATCAGCAATGTTGCACCCTGTGACCCAAGCCCCACAACATGTGCTAATTGGATGTGAGGGGGAACCAATGACCCTACATTCATCCATACTGTCATACTTGAAGGATCATAGACATGACACATCTGTGTGAATTTGAATGTTTTATTTAACAGTGGGTAATGAACTCCGCTCGCGGAGACTGCGGAGATTGTTAACTATGCATTAAAAACACAGAATTAATGCAATAATTCCAACTACGCCATGTAGTAGAGCTAGCTACTACACCCACAACTCTTTAATAAAACAACTTTACCTTTACATGGTAAAAAAGCATATAACCAATTCACAAAAGTGAACTCTGAAAAATACTAAGCAATGAGAGAGGTGATGATTTTGGGGTCACCCCTAACCTAAGGGGAGGGCAAGCAGATGCCTTGAACACAAAGAGCATATCATGCTGAACGATTCGGTGGTGGTCCCATCCTCCTAGGACCACCCCAAGCAAAGTTATGGGCAAAAATACAATGTCAACGAAAGGCCCAGCAAAGCATTATGGGGCGAGATTCTAGAGTGCAGTGAATATTATAGTATTAGCTCTCAGCTGAGCCAGAGAGCCTGCCCCTTGAGGAATGTTTTGATATTGGATTCTATAATATTCACTACACTGTAGAATCTCGTCCCATAATGGTTTGCAGGGCCTTTGGTTGGGATTGTATTTTTGCCCATAACTGTGCTTGGGGTGGTCCTAGGAGGATTGGACCACCACCGAATGGTTCAGCATGATGTGCTCTTTGTGTTCACAGCATCTCCTTGGTTCTCTCCCTAGGTTAGGGAGGACCCCAAAATCATCACCTCTCTCACTGCGTGCTATATTTTCATTTTTCTGAGATGACTATATGCATTTTAGCATGTAAAGAATAATAGAAGTAATTATTGTTTAAATAAATGTACTGTTTCTTAAATTTTCACTTTTGTGAAATGACTATATGTATTTTAGCATGTAAAGATAGTTATTTGTTGTTTTACTAAAGGTATGTGAGATTTCTGTTTTATTAATCACATCACATTGAAAACACAAGATTTCTGTTTTATTAATATGCATAACACAGTATTCATGCAAAAACTTTGGAGTAAGCTACTGCACCCACAACCCTTTGATAAAACAACTTTACCTTTACATGCTAAAAAAAGCATATAGCCAATTCACAAAAGTGAGCTTTTAAAAATATCAGGCAATGAGAGAGGTGATGATTTTGGGGTCCCCCCTAACCTAGGGGGAGGACCAAGCAGATGCCTTGAACACAAAGAGCATATCATGCTCAACGATTGTGGTGGTCCCATCCTCCTAGGACCACCCCAAGCAAAGTTATGGGCAAAAATACAATGCCAACCAAAGGCCCAGCAAAGCATTATGGGGCGAGATTCCCCTTGAGGAATGTTTTGATATTGGATACTATAATATTCACTGCACTCTAGAATCTCGTCCCATAATGCTTTGCAGGGCCTTTGGTTGGGATTGTATTTTTGCCCATAACTGTGCTTGGGGTGGTCCTAGGAGGATGGGACCACCACCGCATCGTTCAGCATGATGTGCTTTTTGTGTCCAAGGCATCTGCTTTGTTCTCTCCCTAGGTTAGGGAGGACACCAAAATCATCACGTCTCTCACTGCTTGCTGTATTTTCATTTTCACTTTTGTGAGATGACTATATGCATTTTTGCATGTAAAGACAGAGTTGTTTTTTTTTATATCTATCAAGGGTATGTGAGATTTATGTTTTATTAATGGGGATGAGACTGAACGGAGTTGAGCAGTGAGTTTACTGAGTTTTTGTTCAATTCTGCAGAATTCCGTGTACTACGCCCACCCTTAGTTTTATTCACATTCAGTGGAGTGTTACAGCTGGAGCAGTACAGGGCAATGCAAACCCCACTTTACATTGTTGCCCCGTGGCAGCCCAGCCAGAGTCCATTAGAGAAGGACAGATTCATTGGAAGAGGAAGAGTTCAGTCCACAGTCTGATTGCTGTGTCATTGGTAACCAAACAGAATATGGCAGTCCATGTCGAGGTCAAAGGTGAGTGCCGCAGAGTGTATCGGGGGACAGTGGAAGGTGATGATGCAAAGGGCCGAACCAAGCTGAAACAGGCCATATGGCGGAGATGAATGCTACCGCTTCCTCATTACCACAACAGCAGTCTTATCCACATCATCGTCCTCTGATGTGTGATGTGCCTAACCTGTGGGTGGTGGTGTTTCGGCTGCAGCACTGTGTGGCAGTGACACATCATGGGCCGGAGGTGAATTGTCGTCCGCACTGTGTGGCAGTGACACATCAGGTGCCGGAGGTGGAATGTCTGCCACACTGTGGGGCACTGACACATCAGGGGGCGGAGGTGCGGATGGTGTAGGAGCAGCAGCATTCATCTGCGCCAGGCCTTGTGGCAGCAATGCCATGATGAGGATCTGCAGGGCATGGAAGATCCCAGCTACATGTCACTGATGTGCAGCCGTGGCAGCCATCCTTTCTGCATCCATCCGCACCATGTCCTCCATGAGCCTCCGCATGTGTCCCAACTCCCGGCTGAGATCGCTGGAGCCACTCTGACTAGACAGGTGTTCTTGTCTCCGAGTCATGACTCCAGCGATGTCAGCCATGGCTCGTTGGAGACCATGGAGCGGACTGTGGATGTCCGTTAGGGACTGTAAGTGGTCCCTGATGGGACGTAGACACCCATGGATGGCATCTAGTTTGTCTGGCATGAGGTCGAACCCCACCCGCACCTGCTCAGCCATCTCCTTCTGGCCCTCCAACACACGGCGTTGAAATGCCATGTGTTGGTAGTGGGGATCCTGGGAGACAGCCGGGGTGGTGGGTGCTTCCTGCTGTGTGGTCTGTGCAGGGGGTGGGGTCTCCTTGATGCAGCTGGGCTGCCCTGCTCCTGGGGGTGGGGTGCTGAGGGTGTCCATGAGCTCTTGGAGGGCGTCGGTGTCGAAGGTGTGGAGGTCCTCTTCGTCATCAGTGAAGAGATGTTGGGTCTGCTCTGCAGGAGGTGTTGATTCTCCCTCTGCAATGTAAAGGGGAGATGCAGTTTAACAGTGTGTTCCATGTATGTTCACGCATTGGCCAAGTTTCCAAACAGACTGCATGACAATGTACATTGTGACTGTTTAGGAGGAGCTGCCTATTTGAAGCGGGACAGTGGAAATTTGTGCACCATCAGGGATGTGGGGTTGTACTTGTCCATTATCATGTCACAGTTTCCTGCTATGCCAAATGTGATTGGCCAGTTTCTACACACAAGCGGCAGCAGTTGTGTCCTCTGTTCTGTTGTTATGTTATGTTATGTTAATTGATTTTGTAATGCGCGTAGCTACCCAAAAAGGGTTTCCCAGCGCAGACCGAGAGGAACCAACAAATAAAAAAAAGAGTAAGTACTATTGGTTAAACAGCCAAGCTTTCACTAATTTACGAAATTTTAAGTGAAGTGTTTCTTTGCGGATCGCTATGGGAAGAGAGTTCCACAAGAGAGGACCAAGATAGGAAAAAGAACGGCCTCCCATTCTTGTGAGTTTGATCCTGGGAACCATGAATAATTCCTGTGTCGTAGAGCGTAACAGTCGAGAGGGCTGATAATGGCTAACCAGATTTTGCAGGTATTGAGGGGCAGTCCCAATCTTAATCTTAAACATATAATCCAGGGCTTTAAACTTAGTCCGACTTTCCACTCTAAGCCAATGTAAATCTCTCAAAGCATTGGAGATTGAGGTCATTCTAGGGATTTTATAAAGTAACCTAGCGGCAGAATTCTGCACCACTTGGAGCTTGCGTAGCACATCTTTATTTGCTCCCAAAAGAAGAATATTTCCATAGTCCAGTCTAGATGTAACAAGCGCCTGGACTACCGTCCTTTGAGTAGCATTGGGGAGCATCCAAATGATTTTCTTCAACCATTTTAAAATGGTGAAGCAGGTGGCTGCAGTTTTTACCGCATGTTGTTTCATGGATAATTTATTATCCATAATGAATCCCAAATTACGGGCTTGAGCGGTGGGCGAGGGTAAGGGTCCCATTTCGCTGGGCCAATGTTGGGGGCCCCAAAGGTCCTGATCTTTTCCAAAAATAAGGACCTCCGTTTTTTCACCATTTAGCTTGAGCAAATTAGCTCTCATCCAAGATGCAATGTTGCTCAAGCCCATTTGGAGAGTTGAGGGGACTTGCACATTTCCCGCAGATAGGGAAAAAATTATTTGGGTGTCATCAGCGTAAGAAAAAAGAGACAACCCAGCCTCCTCTGCAATCGCAGCCAAAGGTTGTAAATAGATATTAAACAGAAGGGGACTTAAAATTGATCCCTGAGGTACCCCATAGGGAGAAAAAAGAATTTTAGAAGAAGCACTTGATGAAAAAACTTGGAAGGTTCGTTTAGATAAAAATGAAGTTAGCCAGCCAAGTGCTGTTCCGGTAATGCCAAGTGACTGCAAGGATTTGATTAACACGGTATGAGAAACCGTGTCAAATGCGGCGCTCAAATCCAACAAAATGAGGGCCACTGTGTCACCAATATCTAAATGTTGGCGCAGCATTTCGGTAACGCCAAGGAGAGTCGTCTCAGTCGAGAAGCCCGCTCTGAAACCAGACTGGGAGTGGTGTAAAAAGTTCGAAGATTCAATAAATTTGGATAGTTGCAAATTAACATGTTTTTCCAAAATTTTGGAAAAAATAGGAAGTAGGGAAATGGGCCTGAAATTAGAAGACTGATCAGGATCAGCATTAGCCTTCTTCAGTAATGGGAGGACCATAGCATGTTTCCAATCGGGCGGAACCAAGGCCTCTTGAAGTGAGGCATTAAGTAGTTCCATAACAATTTCCAGTGAGGGCTGCTCAAGTTGTGAAAGTATAGGGGCAGGAAGAAGATCACAGGGGGATCCTGATTTGATACTGCCTAAAAATTTTTTGAAAGAAGTAATATCAAGGGGCACCCATTTTTCCAATTTCATCGGAGGTGCCACTGTAAAAATGGATTTAAAAGGGGAAACTAACTGAATCGGCACCAAAGGCCCAGTTTTATCCAGTGTCTGATATATTTGCTCCACTTTACTTATAAAAAAATTGGCAAGAGTATTACATTGAAATTCATTTAGAATAGGAGAAGTGGGCTGCGTATCCGAGCCAGCCAATTTTTTCACCATTGCAAACAAAGTGCGAGAGCAATTTTGTGCATTGGAAATAGAAGAGGAGACATGATCCGCTCGAGCCAGTTTACATAGAACATGATATTTTTTTAGAGCAGTTTTATATATGATTTTGTGAATGTGTTGCAGTTTGTACCACATTGTTGTCAATGTTGATGTGCTCTGATTCTTGTGTGTGTGCTGCATTGTGGGAGAGTCGCCCCTGCAGCTCAGACTTTGCTTGGCCTTCTCCCTTTCAGGCGGTGTGCCTTTGACTTCTGTGCTTATGCAGTGCTGTGATGTTGCATACTTGGGTAAATTGGGCTCTTGGTGGGAGTTGGGGCTCTTGGGCATGGGTTGTCCGCAGATGACTTGTTGCCATCAGGGGTTGTTTGTGCACGTGGATGTGTCAGTGTGTGACCTGCTCCTTTCCGGATGTGGACCACACTCAGCCACCTCGGTGTCTTGGGGTGCAACATGTAATGATGAGTGGCCTGCAGACATGCTCATCGTCATGCAGTGTCACTTGCATTGTCAGTGGGGCTCACGGATCCGCAGCTTTGCTGGGTTCAGCACATGTGCATGGGTTTGTTGTGAGATTGGTGATGTGTGGGGAGGGCCCCCTCAGGGCACATTGTGGACGGGGGACTACTTGCTGTTTCTATGTGTGCTGCAGTATGGCAAGGAGATCAGGGACATGATCCAGAGTCATTGTGGTTGTGCATTGTGCTATACTTCATTGTGCATGTGTGCCATTGTGCCCATCTCCCCCCGTCCCACCAGTCCCTGGTGGTTACTCACCCTGTTGCTGTTGTGTCAGGTCATGTTGAGCAGTGTCCGGTCCCCCGACTCCTGCCACCGTCTCCACACTGATGACTGTGGACACCATTTCCTCCATCTCATCCAGTTCCTCCTGTGGCGCAGTACTCCCACCCCCAGTCTGCATTGCTGCTTTGCGGTTGTTTGCGAGTTTCAGCTTGGTTTTGCGCTTCACGTCATTCCAGCGCCTCTTGAGCTCTTCCATTGTCCTCCTCAGCACTCCGACTGCATTCACCTTGTCCAGGATGGACTGCCATGTTGTATTTTTGGTTGCCAATGACACAGTGGAGGTGACGAACAGTTGTTGATGGTGTTCGACCACCTCCGTAATTAAGATCCTGTTTTCCTGCGGACTGAACCGCGTCTTCCTCTTCTTCTTCTCCTTGCCCTTCCCTGACCCCGAGGTCCCAGGCTGGTCCTCCGTGGGGCTTGTGGGGTTCGGGTTGTCCTCTGAACTTGCTCCGGCTGCCTCCATTGTGCTTCACAGTTGTTATGTGTTTTTTGTTGTTGTTTTTTTTGCAGCTTTTATGGTGATTTTTCCCGCCTGACGTGGGAATTGCAAGCCTGGCGCTGCTTGTCGCCGATTTTTCTATCGTGGTTGGGCCCATCGCAACTTTTTTCGGGTTCGGGTTTCCTTTTTTATCGCCGTCACGGTAGTTGTATCGCGGACATTTGAGGCGTTATCGGGGAACTATTGCATGTTACCGTCGTGTTGTGAATACGACGTTGACACAGGGTTATTTCCCCGCGATAGGCGGCGATATGAGAAATTGTGGTAGCCTATTTTGGCGATGTTTATCGCACGTTCTTGTGAATATCTCCCTGTATCTTTAACATTTTCACAACAGTCTCCTTCAATTAGGTACACATATATGTGCAGGTATGTGATATTTCTGTAGCACAAACCCGGCCAAAAGCAGCTGAGCTCTGTACAGTGTTAAAGGCAAGCACAAAGTGAATAAGTTATAAGATCTGTAGCTGGTTCTGTATTGTGATGTTGTGTTCTTTAAAAGGTGTGTCTTCAACGCTTTCCTAAACTGGATCAGGGTTGGAATGGTCTTGATAAATACAGATATGTTGTACGAAATCCTTGGTGCATAGATGGAAAAGACCTGTTGGCTTGTTTCTTGTTTTTACACTTTTTATTCGGCAGTCTGATGGTGCTGTAGCTGAGGGTGTGCCAAAAACTACCAGAGATGGTGAGCTTGTCTGCCAGATAAGTATGGGTGCCGGCCGCAGTGGCTTTGTAAAATCCTCCAGAGTGCAGTGCATTCATTTTGTTTAGATAGAATCAAAGAATTGAACAGTAAGTTTCAGAACCCTTGCTCCACTTGGGTGGAAGCCATATGAACTGCATTGTTCGCAATCATTAATACAGGCATTGGTGGCTTCTAATTATAGGACAACCTGCTTTGATTGCTTTTATTACTACATTAACCTTATTCAAATACAGATTGCATAAATTAGGATCCAGCACACACCCATGGCTCCCTCCCTTTGTAATAGGAATAGAACCTGAAATGTCACCAGACTTTCAGTAGCAGACTGGAGCTTTAGTCTGCACACGAAATTGCCATAAGCAAATAAAAAGGGCAGATGGATTAAAGTCTACCCAAATACAGGAAAAAACATTGCTTAGACAATAAAAAACAAACAGAGACATTGATCATTTGTGCTCTGGCTCCCCATAAAGTTTGCTGAGCATCTCACACTACATTCTGATCTTCGATCCATTATCCATCCAGCATCATCCTTCCATCCAGCATCGATTGTTTGTGCTCTTGCAGCTCCTAGAGCCTACTCAGCATCTGAAATCATATTCTGATTGTCCATCCATTACCCATCTAGCCTTTATCCTTCCAGCATCATCTGGAAATCATCTTTCCATCCAGCATCAATTACTTGTGCTCTGGCTTCTCCTGTGTCCCACTGAGCATCTGGCATGATATTCTGATCTTCAATCCATTATGTCTGTAGCTTTATCCTTCCAGCATCATCTTTCCATCCAGCACTGATCACCTGAGCTCTGGCTTCACATAAAGGGGCATATTCTCAAGGACTTATCGCCGAGTTAGCTGCACTTTATCGCAGCCAAAGTGGTGATAAATTCATCGCACCATTCACAAGCTGGTGCTAACAGCCGATATCACCAGTTTCCCTGCGATAGCAGCCGCAAAAAACATCGCCATGGATGACACCGGCAACTAACGCTAATGAGATGCAGAGTAGGCGTTCCCGTGCAAAAAGCCGCGGAAACCCCACTTCGCAACATTCCCAACGACCAGCCAGATCGGCGATAAGACCAAAAAACATGCGATAAGGCGCGTTAGCAGCGGGGATTTAACACCTGCTCTTACCTGGTGGTAAGTCGGACGACAACCTGCACCACAAAAGGGAGCCCAGCCCACAGCCACACCAGAAGAACAACAGATGCCATGGAGCTACTGACCATGCAGCTCGGAGCCCCAAGAGGGCCACAACACCCACCGCCACCACCCCCAGGCCCGCAACCCCCCCCCCCCCAGGACGCCACCCCCCCGTGGCCCCACCGCCGGCACCCCCCCCGGACAAAGATATTTCACATCTACCTCACAAATTCATGAACACAACAGTTCGCCTGATGTCGCACAAGTACACCAACCAACATCCATGTGTGGTTCGAAAAAGGAAAAACATACACACATCTCAGAATTCCCAAAATAATCAATTTATTCAAATTCAAATCAACATCAATAATTGGAAGAGTCATGGCGGGTCTTCTCCGGACAAACCGTAAGTCACAGCCTGAAAGACAAAATTGAAGATAAGAAGGTGTGTCATGCACACAACAAAGGACAGAGAGAGAGAGAGAAAGAGAGAGAGAAAGAAAGGGAGAGAGAGAGAGAGTGAAAGAGAGGGAGAAAGAGAGAGAAAGGGGGAGAGAGGGAGAAGGAGAGAGAGAGAGAAACAGAGGAAGAGAGAGAAAGACAGCGAAAGGAAGAGTGAGAGAGACAGCGAAAGGAAGAGAGGGAGGAGAGAGAGAGTAGCAGAGGAAGAGAGAGAGAGACAGTGAAAGGAAGAGAGGGAGAGGGAGAGACGGTGAAAGAAAGAGAGGGAGAGAGAGAGAGAGAAAGATAGAGAAAGAGAGGGAGAGAGAGAGAGAGAGAGAAAGAGAGAGAAAGATAGAGAAAGAGAGGGAGAGAGAGAGACAGTGCAGACACTGCGCACCCAGGCTGCTGCACCCCAGCCCCTCCCGCCGCCCAGCGTGGATTGCCCGCCCCTGCGCACCCAGGCCTCACTGCTCACCTGCTGCCACCGGTGTGTCTCCAACCACGTGCCGGTTCACACTGCAGGCCACCAGGTCCCTCATCTGAAACAGAGTTCACAGCTAATGATGGCAGAGTACATATCATTGCACACGGCAACATCGCATGGCCGCCCCTGCGCACACAGGCCGCTGCACCCCAGCCCCTCCCGCCGCCCAGCGTGGATTGCCCGCGCCTGCGCACCCAGGCCTCACTGCTCACCTGCTGCCACTGGTGTGTTTCCAACCACGTGCTGGTTCACACTGCAGGCCACCAGGTCCCTCATCTGAAACAGAGTCCACAGCTAATGATGGCAGAGTACATATCATTGCACACGGCAACATCGCATGGCCGCCCCTGCGCACACAGGCCGCTGCACCCCAGCCCCTCCTGCCGCCCAGCGGGGATTGCCCACCCCTGCGCACCCAGGCCTCACTGCTCACCTGCTGCCACCGGTGTGTCTCCAAGAGGGCCTACCACGTCCCGGTGCAAGCTCCGAGCCCGGGGCCCGCGACCTTGGCAGCCTCCACATCACGCATCCCCGCAGCGCGGGCCACCAGGTCACACACTTGATTCTGGGTCTTGATTTTGCAATGACAGAGATCATATCAGTGCACACTTCATCATCACAGGCTGCACACCCGCTCAGCTCTCTAGGTGCCACTAACTCTGTGAAACGCAAGGCAACGCCACGTGGCGGTAGGCCCGCGCTGCCCGCTGGCTCAGGCCTACATTGCGCTCCACCAGGCGCACACTTGACTCTGGGTCTTGATATTGCAATGGCAGAGACCATATCAGTGCACACGTCATCATCGCAGGCTGCACACCCGCTCAGCACTTTAGGTGCCCCTACCTCAGTGCACAGTAAGTAACCGTCCCGTGGCGGTAGGCCCGTGCCAGCCGCAGTGTAACCGGTGCCACCGACTCCGTGCAACGCAAGTCATGGACCCTATATGATTGAGTCTTGTCGTAGGCCAGGCGGACGCAGCCATGTCACCTCAGGCAGTGGGGAAGAACTGGGACACGTAGCGTCGTCGTCCCCCCTTTACACGTACGCTGAGTGGGCTGGTTCAGCGTACGCCAGGCCAGCGTAGGGGTGTGAACAATTATCCCTGGCCTCTGGGCGTGGTTCATATCTGGGCTGCACAGGAAACCAACTGATGCGTGTGTCTCTGTTGCAGTGTCTGCGCCACACGGCCCGCAATCGACAATGTTGCAATGTTGCATGCAGCCGGAGGGCGTCCGCGCACGAAGGGACTGTACAAGGAGCGCAAGGCCACTCGGGGTCTTGGCTCATACATGGCAACTGGTGTGTGTGTACATCGCTTTTGGTGCACCATAAGCCCAAGGCCTAGCCTCAATTGCAGCGCGATAGCCACATCACATTCCCAGGATACAAGCAGTAGTCTGACTAACATTAGGGATGAAAGCCCCTTTGTCTCAATACAGAAGGCGGAAGGACATCTGCACCCCCGACCTTGGAAATGCATGTGGCAGGCACCCCCTAAGAGAGATACCATGGCAGACGAAGACGACTCCCACACTGCACACGGCACCAATGAAAGATCAACGTATCCACACCCCACACACAGAAGTCCTTGCTAGAAGTACTCCTGCATGGAACGGCCTTGACACTTACGTACAGGACAACCCATACGTACAAACTTTGCACACTCATACAACTCATTGCTCCGAGTTGTGGCATATCATCCACATAACAGCCGCAGGTCAGAAGAGTGCCGGTTCTAGGAGTGCGAACAACACAATGTCAGAACATCCCGGGCACATGCACAACCCCTGTCACGTGGAACTGTACCATGACTGAATGCTGCATTTGTTGGGGCACTGCCACTGGCAGTGTTGCGCTTCAGTTACCGTCTGAGCTTCCGTCTTGCGTACGTCACCTGCGTCCAGCCCTGGTTCCACTGCCGATTATGCATATTCGAGTGGCCCATGGATGTCTGCCTATCTAACACAACGGTAGCTGAACTGGATTATGACATGTGTGTGCGCCCCCTGTTGGACCACGACCAGGAGTGTAACCGTGATACCTGTTCATGGGATGCCTTGGTATTGGGCGTATGTGCTGGCAGTTGGGCATGTGAGATCGCACAATTCCTCGTGTGCAGTGACCACATCGAAGCGATCCCCTATTGGGCTGTGTTGCGGATTGGTGAAACGGCTGGACGGAGCACATCTGTCCGGACCAGCTAATGGATTGGCTCGCCCCCGTGTTCGTTGAAGTCGACAACGACGTACTCTTGGAACTGATTGCCCATGAAGCTGCGCTCGCTTTCATGGACGTGTAACTACGTTCCTGCAGCCATAAAAGATTGTAACCCATGGCACAGGTCCCAACACCCTTTTGCATCTTGGGGAAATGGACACATATCCCACCATGACAGTGGACATGTCTGCATTCGCCTGGACTCAGAATGCATGTGCGTGCAAGACTGCGGGTTGACACACACCTGTGCAAGGTGAGTGGACAGCGGCGCCTGGCAACATTCCTCAACCTGACACACCGCTGGAGGGACAGTACACACATGGCAATGTAGTACTACTTGTGGCCTTGTTGTACTCCTTCACCTGCTCACTGTCAGCAGAGCAGACAGTCAGCGCTGTCCGGTGGTACAGGACTATGCAGAACCCATGGGCTGTGAGTGGTGTCCCCTGACACGGTGCAATGAGCATTCGCCAAACACCACATGACTCGTCCAGCAAGGCAAGGTGGGCTGAGACCGTTGGCATCCGTAATGGTTGGTGTTCATTTGTGCCTCCCCATGTCTTGCACCTCTACATGTTCCTTGGCTGCCTGTTAGTGTATGATGCATTGGTCTGCATGTTGTGGCCCTTGTCTTGCCCGTACTGACACGCACATGCTAATAAAGTGTACGCAGCTTCACTAGTGTTCAACTGTGATGAGTGTTGATTTGCATGCCAAATCGTGTGCCCCAATGAGCATTGTCCATACACAGGGAGGGACTGACTGACGCATTTCACTTAGGGGTGAGTCCCTATTGCCAGCTCCACCTCTGTGAGCCAGACATTGTGGTTGGGAGAGTTGCTGGTAGACCTGTGCGCTTACGTGTCTTCAGCAATGTGAGTATGGTGTCCAACGTCTTGCCATGTGGATCAATGTGTTCCATCAAACCCGGCTGTGTCCACACAGTTGAGTGTGTGTAGGTATGCGAAGAGATGTTCTGTTGTCACATGTGATGTGGGACACTACTTTAGGCCTCCTACCGACTTTGACATGTTTACACACAGCCCTATTTAATACATGGACGTGGGGCTACGTTGGGGGGTTGCGAGATTGTTGTTCATGATCAAGGAGGCCACAGCTAGTTCACACCTCCACAGTCATGTAATTGGCCATGTGTGTCACGGTCAAACATGCGCATTGATGTCATTTACAAGGGTGTACCTTTTTGTGCAATCAATGTCCCTACAGTCATCCATACTGTTATACTTGATTGAACATAGACATGACACATCTGTGTGATTAGGAATGTTTTATTCACATCCTGTGGAGTGTCGGAGCTGGAGCAGTACATGGCCATGCACACCCCACATTACATGGTTGCCCAGTGGAGGGCCAAACAGAGTCCAATAGGGGATGACAGGTTAATCGGTAGAGGAAGGGTTGAGTCCGCAGCCTGTTTGCTGTGTCATTGGTAACCAGAGTCAGATATGGCAGTCCATGTCGGGGTCCAGGTGAATGTCGCAGAGTGTTTCGGGGGACAGTGGAAGGTGTGGTACCAGGGCATGATGCAGAGGGCTGTACCAAGCAGGAACAGGCCATATGGCGGGGGATGAATGCTACAACCTCCTTTTTAACACAGAGTCATTACCGTCCACATCTTCGTCCTCTGATACGTCTTCTGTATCAGGTGTGTCAGGTGTGTGTGGTGGTGTTATGGCTGCATCACTGTGTGCCACTGACACATCAGGGGGCAGAGGTGGTATGGTTGCATCACTGTGTGCCACTGACACATCAGGGGGCAGAGATGTGTGTGTCGAAGTTCCTGCAGCAGTCATCTGGGACAGGCTCTGTGGCAACAATGGCAAGATGAGGATCTGCAGGGCATGGTAGATCCCAGCTACATCTCGCTGGTGTTCAGCCGTGGCAGCCATCCTTCCTGCCTGCATCCGCTCCATGTTCTCCATTGTCCTCCGCATCTGTGCCAACTCTCTGCCTAGACAGTTCTTGTATCCGAGTAATGGATCCAGCGAGGTCAGCCAAGGATGGTTGTAGGGCATGGAGCGGACTGTGGGTGTCCATTAGGGACTGTAAGTGGTCCCTGATGGGACTGAGACACCCACGTATGGCATCTAGTTTGGCTGCCATGAGGTCGAAACCCACCCGCACCTGTTCAGCCAAGCCCCTCTGGCAGTCTGACACACGGCGTTGGAATGCCATGTGTTCTTCGGTGAGGTGCTGGGAGCCAGCCGTGGTGGTGGGTGCTTCCTGCTGTGTGGTCTGTGCAGGGGGTGGTATCACCTCGATGCAGCTGGGCTGCCCTGCTCCTGGAGGTGGGGTGCGGAGGCTGTCCACGAGCCGTTGGAGGGTGTCGGAGCAGATGGCCAGGGGTTCCTCCTCCTCATCACTGAAGAGATGTTTGCTCTGCTCTGCAGGAGGTGTTGATTGTCCATCTGCAATGTGAAGGGGAGATGCAGGTTAATAGTGTGTTCCATGTATGTGCACGTATTGTACATGTTTACATACTGACTGCATGACAATGTACATTGTGACTGTTTTGGAGGAGCTGGGTATTTGATGGGGCACAGTGGACATTCCGACTACATGACGGATGTGAGGTTGTACTCGTACATTCTCATCTGACAGTTTCCTGCTATGCCTGATGTGATTGGCCATTTTCTACGCACATGCGGCACCAGTTGTGCCCTCTGTTCTGTGGTGTACGTGTGGCACTTTCTACTACATTGTGGTCAATGTTGATGTGCTGTGATTGCTATGTGTGTGTGCTGCATTGTGGGAGAGTCGCCCCTGCAGCTCTGATTTTGCGGCCCCTTATCCCTTTGAGGCGGTGTGCCTTTGACTTGTGTGCTTTTACGGTGCTGAGATGTTGGCGACTTGGGTAATTTGTGCTCCTGTACGGATTTTGTACTCTTGTGCATTGTTTGTCTGCAGATGTGTTGTTGACATCAGGGGTTGTATGTGCACGTGGATGTGTCAGAGTCTGACCTGCTCCTTTGAGGATGTTATCCACACTGGGCCACCTCAGTGTCGTGCAGTGCACCATGTCATGTATTTCGTCTGCAGCCATGCTATTGGTCATGCAGTGTCACTTGCATTGTCAGTGTGGCTCCCAGATCCGCTGCTTTGCTGGGTTCAGCACATGTGCATGGGTAGGTTGTGAGATTGGTGAGAGGGGGGGCATTTGTGCACATGGTGGACGGGGGCCTACTTGGTGTTTCTGTGTGTGCTGCAGTGTGCCAAGGCCATCAGGGAGAGGTTCCACAGTCATTGTGGGTGTGCAGTGTGCTATTCTTGATTGTGCATGTGTGCCATTGTGCCCGTCTCCCCCCGTCCCCCCAGTCCCTGGTGGTTACTCACCCTGTTGCTGTTGGGTCAGGCCATATCGAGCAGTGTCCGGACCCCCAACTCCTTGCACCGTCTCTGCACTGATGACTGTGGCCACCATTTCCTCCAGCTCATCCAGCTCCTCCTGTGGCGCAGGACTCCCACCTCCAGTGGCCGTTGCTGCCTTCCGGTTGGCAGCGAGTTTCTGCTTGGTTTGGCTTTTGACGTCATGCCAGCGCCTCTTGACCTCCTCCATTGACCTCCTCGACACTCCGACTGCATTTAGGGTGTTCACCATGGACTGCCGTATTTCCGTTTGTGTTGCCGATGACACAGTGGAGGTGACGAACAGTTGTTGGTAGTGTTCTGTCACCTCCGTGACGATGATCCGGTTTTCCTGCGGACTGAACCTCATCTTCCTCTTCCTCTTCTCTTTGCCCTTCTCCGGACCCGGGGTTCGTGGCTGGTCGTCTGTGGGGCTTGTGGGGTTTGCGTTGTCCTCTGCACTCGGTCCGGGTGCGTCCATGGTGCTACGCAGTTGCATTTTTTTGGCTTTTTATTTCTCTGCTTTTATAGTGCATTCTCACGCATGGCGCATGGGAATCGCGGGCCTGTCGCTGGCTTTCGCTGATTTTTGTATCGCCATTGGGGTCATCGCAACTTTTTTCGCGTCCATGTTTCGCATTTTTTGGGCTTCGCGTTCATTTTAACGCGGGCATTTGTCGCGTTATCGTGAGACTATCGCATGGTGCCGCCGGGTTGTGAATGCTGCGTTAACACAGTGTTATTTTCCCGCGATAGACTGCGATGTGAGAAGTTGCGTTAAGCAATTTTGGCGATAGTTAACACACGTTCTTGAGAATATCTCCCAAAGTCTTCGGAGCACCTGACATGAAATTTGGGGGCATATTAGCAAGAAGAGGCGATAATCATCGCTAACCCTGCTTAGCGTGATTTTTTTTATCGCCGGCTATCGCTGGAATATATCGCCACGCTAACGCTGTATTAGCAACGATTAGCGCTATGGCGATGAATATTCCAGCGATAGCGGGGGAAATGGGCCAACATCGCTGAAAAACCAGCGATGTTGCAGGGAGAACACCTTGCTGATACGACCCTGTGGTCGTATCAGCATAATCCACCCCCCCATGTTAGGTATGGCTAACACCTGCTAATTGCAGGTGTTAAATAAATGGCGATGACCCCGGTTAGCGCGACTTTTCACGTCGCTAACTGGGGCCATGGCCACCTTGCTAATAGGCGTTAGGCCTGTTAGCGAGTGTTTCCCAGGTTTGTTCGTCGGGAACGCCCACTTTGCATGTCATTAGCGATAAATATCGCTGACATGCAAAGCGGTAAAAAAACGGGCGCTAATGCCAGCAAACTGTCTCTAACTGCTGTTAGAGACAGTTTGCTGATAGGGCGATATAAATATCGCCGCTTTAGCGGCAAAAAGTGCTGCTAAAGCGGCGATAGTGCCCTTGCTAATATGCCCCTTGGTTCTTCCATTCATGATTCATCCAGCATCATCCTTCCACCCAGCAACAATCGTTTGCACTCTGGCTTCCCCTAAATTTTGCGGAGCATCCAAAATGATTTAAAATGTGAAAAAATTGTTGTTTCGAGAATAAATTGTGGAACAACTCGACCTCTTACACAATTTTAACATTTGGGTTTTGGTAGACATGAGATCATATAAACCTAAGGAAATGCATCTATACATGGGTAGACTGCCTGAAAGGCCCTTCTAAGCTGTACGTTCACCCATGAACTGCTTCAAACGCGCAGGCACCTACAGAGCCCAAACAACTATGGGCCATATTAGCAACAAAATACGATAAATATCGCAGAGCGCGCTTAGCGCGAAATATTTTATCGCCAGCTATCGCTGGAATATATCGCCACGCTAACGCTGTATTAGCAACAATTAGCGCTATGGCGATGATTATTCCAGCGATAGCGGCATAATGCGAGAATATCGCTGGAAAACCAGCGATATTCTCGCATTAATGCTAAGGTGGATTCAGCATTAGAATCCACCTCCTATACCTTAAACAGGTAAGTCATAGTCAATAGCAGGTGTTAAAATCTAGCGATAAACGCGCTTAGCGCGATTTATTTTATCGCTTTGCCTGCCTTGATAATAGGGGTTAGTGGTGTTAGCGACTGTTTACAGTCGCTTTCAGTGGGGAACGCCTACCTTGCATGTCATTAGCGATAAATATCGCTGACATGCAAGGCGATGTAATTCCCGGCCTCTAACGCCTGAAAGCTGTCGCTAACGCCTGTTAGCGACAGCTTGCTAATAGGGCGTTAAAAATATCGCCGATTTAGCGGCAAAAAGTGCCGCTAAATCGGCGATAAAGCCCTTGATAATATGCCCCTATACTTCTTGTATTAGAAAGGGGGCATGCAAGCATGTACTCTCCTGTATGAGGAACTAGTTACTATCTTTGCCACCTTTTGACGCAAAGGCCTTGCATGGTCTCCACATTTGTCAGTGCCAAGCTCAATTGTAGGGGTGAGCGGAATTTGCGGAGTTTTACTCTGTGGAATTCTGTGGAGTTACAGAAAAACGAGATTCTGCGGTGTTCCGCCCCCCTCTAGTTTTTATAGAACAAGAGGGACATAAGGCACAGATCAAAAAGGCTGACTTGAGCTAATAAATATTTCATGTTAGAGTTTCAAGGCTTCTTCTTATTATGACTAACCCTGGGCAAAATACTTCGCTACGCTCACGGAGCATGCAAAGTTTGTGCTACTACACACTATGCAAATTGCACATAGCAGAGTGAAAAACAGTATAATTAACACCAACAAATGCTTTGATAAAGCTTTTTTCTATGCTAAAAAAGCATATAACCAATTCACAAAAGTGAACTTTGACAATAAAATATCAACCAATGAGAGAGGTGATGATTTTGGGGTCCCCCCTAACCTAGGGGGAGGACCAAGCAGATGCCTTGAACACAAAAAGCATATCATGTGAATGATTCAGTGGTGGTCCCTTCCTCCTAGGACCACCCCAAGCACAGTTATGGGCAAAAATACAATCCCAACCAAAGGCCCTGCAAAGCATTATGGGACGAGATTAGCAGTGGGCTGTGAATATTATAGTGTCCAATATCAAAATAATTCTACAAAGAGCTGCAGTTCAACTAGTCGTTACTAGATGTCCCTCACGAGTCAAATGCAAAAGCATTGAAATTATTAATACATCAAGCTGCAGTTCACCTAGTCGTTACTAGATGTCCCTCACGAGTCAAATGCAAAAGCATTGAAACCCTTTCATGAAGCTTTTGCATTTGACTCGTGAGGGACATCTAGTAACGACTAGTGGAACTGCAGCTCTTTGTAGAATTATTTTGATATTGGATACTATAATATTCACTGCCCACTGCTAATCTCGTCCCATAATGCTTTGCAGGGCCTTTGGTTGGGATTGTATTTTTGCCAATAACTGTGCTTGGGGTGGTCCTAAGAGGATGGGACCACCACTGAATCGTTCAAAAGATGTGCTTTTTGTTTTCAAGGCATCTGCTTGGTTCTCTCCCTAGGTTAGGGAGGATCCCAAAATCATCACCTCTCTCACTGCTTGTTAATTTACTGTTTTCACTTTTGTGAAATGACTATATGCTTTTTTAGCATATAAAGACAGAGATATTTATTTTAACTTGCACTGTGCAAGATGCCTTTGGCAATTATTGTACAGTGCAGTCAAGCCCACAGCTATGCAATTTGCATAGCTACGTGTAGTTCAAAATGTACTTCACGTAGCTACGTGAAGTGCTACTACGCCCAGGCTTAACAGTGAGCCCGGGACCCATGTCTGGGCATACCTGGTGCACTTAGGGCGAGAAAGCAAAAGACACACAGTTGATGGACAGAATGCAGAACAAATCAAAACATTCACCCCCAGTCAGGAGATCTGGGTTAAATCCATCATTCTTTTGCTCACCATGCCACCCCAGTTTAGACCTGGCCATATGCAAATCAGTCTTGACCCTGTGCCTCGTGGGAACAGTCCAGCCCAAACTGCCTAGCCAGGTTCTCCCTGGACCGGAAACAAGCATCCTAGGACCGGTTTCGTGGTTTCACCCCTCATCAGCCAGGATAGCTTGAATCCAGTGGCACAGTGAGCCCGGGACCCACGTCTGGGCATACCGGGCGCACTTAGGGCGAGAAAGCAAAAGACACACAGTTGATGGACGGAATGCAGAACAAATGAAAACATTCACCCCCAGCCTTTGTGTTCAAGGCATCTGCTTGCCCTCCCCTAGGCTAGGGGTGACCCCAAAATCATCACCTCTCTCATTGCCTGGTATATTTTTCAAAGTTCACTTTTGTGAATTGGTTATATATTTTTTAGCATGTAAAGGTAAAGTTGTTTTATTAAAGGGTTGTGGGTGCAGTAGCTAACTCTGCTACGTGGCAGAGTCAGAATTATTGCATCTATTCCGTGTTTTCAATGTAATGCGTAGATAGCAAATCTCCGCAACCTCCGCTGGCGGAGCGGAGTTCATTGCCCACGGTTAATTTGAACATGCAGTTACAAAAGAAAGTATATGTTCTGAGTTCTCACAGTGTGTTCTTGTTTGTGTCATTTTTGTATATTATTGTTGATGTTAAAATTGTAGAAATGACTGGGGGTCCCAGGCTTCCACGTGTGAATCAATGGGGGAATTCAGAAGTCAAAAGGTTAAGAATCACTGGCTTAAGGCATTTAGTGTGAGGCGACAACTCCAGCATTGTTTTCACACTAGGGACAGTGGTCACAGGTATTAGCTTAAAGCAAAACATTCCAGTTGTATTCTAATGGTTTGCCCTCTTTAAAGACTTTTGAGGATAAGGAGTCAATGTTGACATCATTGTGGATACTGACCAGGAGTGCCCTTTCAAGCTCGACCCAGTCAGTCCATTCGCAGTCCCCCTGCCTAGTTGCATAATTAGTGTCAGGATTCTGCACTATCTATGATACACACAATGCCAGTCGCTTTTGTAGACATTAAGACAGGGCATGCTAGCCATGCACCCCTTTTGTTCTCATCCTATAGGACCACACCAGCTATTACATCTCAGGTTCATTGCTATCATGTTTGAAACCTTTCACTCGGAACAGGTTGAACTTTGCATCTTCAAAATGGAGAACTATACTAAGGGAACCTGGAGAAGTGCCTTAGTTTACAGCCCCCCGGCACCAAAACAAATTTTACTAACCATTTGATTGAGGCTATTGCCCCACATGTATTAGCAGCCGACAACTTTCTCCGCAACGGCGATTTTAATTTTCATGCAGAACTTCTTTCCGACACTGACACGTGCCAACTGATTTCTAGTCTTAACACACTGGGTCTGCGACAATTGGTAACCGGGCCCAACCACTCAGCAGGCCATACTCTTGACCTCCTGTTCACCAATACATCTAGTATTAAAGTGGAGCCCCCTATCCCTGTGCTCTGGTCAGACCACTACTTATTAAAATTTTCCTTACAACTTGTCTCTACTTATAGTAACTCCATCAGTGAACAGAAATCGAGCAGACCTTGGAAGAAAGTCAGTCTAGCTACTTTGTCACCCCACTTTAGCCCCCCGGCCTTCAGAAACACTGATAATATAAACCATGCAGTAGACGCCTTCGAGAAGGCAATTACTCAGGCCCTCGATATTGTCGCTCCCCTGACAAGGGTCAAACTCAAGCATGAAGTGTCACCTTGGTTCACTGAAGCCTTAAAATACGATAAAGTGGCCAGTAGAAAAGCCGAACGCAAATGGAAGACCTCCAAAAGCATTGAGGACAGGCAGGCGTACAAACTTATCTACAGACGCTACCTTGACAACATCAAATCAACCAAAAAAACATACATAAGTATCAGAATTAACAAGGCCGCCAACTCAAAGAACTTTACAAAATGCGAAAGGAATTCACTAGTCCCTCCTCTTGCCAGTCTGAAAATCCCGCCTCAAAAGACTGGGTGGACACACTATCCACCTTCTTTGAGGAGAAGATTAACACTATTCATCACCTCTATCCTAATCAGATAATCGAATACCATTACATCGCGCCCAGCAGCAATCATACACCTACCTTCAGTTCCCTAAAAGAGTTTACTAAACTTACCAAAGACGATGTTAGTATTGCCCTTTCTAAGGTCAAATCAGGCTCTCCTGCCAACCCAGTCTCAACCAACATTCTGTCAAACATTGCCCCAGCACTCCTCAAAAGTCTCACTGACCATTTTAATCTATCCTTAAATTGCGCTACTGTTCCCATAAAATGGAAAGCAGCCAGGGTCAAACCTATCCTGAAAAAGCCTTCCATAGACCCTAAAGAAACTAACAACTATTGGCCCATCTCTCTACTCCCCTACTTTGGGAAAGTTCTTGAGTCCTTGGTTAATAAGCAACTCACAACCTTCCTAGAAAGCCATACATTGTTGGACCCTTCTCAATCAGGGTTCAGGGCGGCCCACAGCACTGAAACATCGCTGATAGAGGTAGTAGACAATATAAGACTTGCCCAGGACAACGGGCAGTCAGCCATGCTTGTCCTACTGGATCTGTCAGCTGCTTTTGACACCATCTCCCACAGGACTCCAGTGCATCGACTTGTGGAGATGGGAGTCAGGAGAACTGCCCTAAACTGGCTTAGGAGCTATTTAACTGATCGAACCTCGACGGTACAAATTGGAACTCTCGTCTCTCGTAGCCGGACAGTTGATAAGGGAGTACCCCAGGGATCTATCCTAAGTCCCACGCTTTTTAATCTCTATGTGGCACCCCTGGCCAGGGTGATTAGATCGCATGGGTTCGATACAGTGTCGTATGCAGACGACACACAACTATTGATCACTCTTGGCCCAGATCCAACTGACACTAAACTTAGATTTATAAACTGCATGACCCATATTAACGTCTGGATGCAAACCAACCTTCAACTTAATGCCAGTAAGACGGAGATTATTTTCTTCGGGAAGGCCTATGAACTCTGGTCCAGTGACTGGTGGCCTCAGAATCTTGGCCCCTGTCCTTCCCCTAAACCCGTGGTTCGTAACCTTGGAGTGAAGATCAATAACAAACTGTCCATGAAAGACCATGTTAAACATGTAACAGGCATCTGCTATGGATTAATGCAAAGCCTATGTAAGATATTCCAATGGATCTCAGTTGAATCAAGAAAGCCGCTTGTTCAGGGTCTAATCATCAGTCGGCTCGATTACGGAAACGCCCTGATGGCTTCCATCAATGAAGAGCTTCTTACCAAATGTCTAGTGCTACAGAACATTGCCGCCAGACTGATATTAAATCTACCTTCACGGTCCCCGTCGGCATTAACTTTGAGAGCTCGCCATTGGCTCCCCATCAGGAAACGAATCCGTTTCAAGATCATCTGTTTTGTACATAAAACAATGCATGGGAACGGGCCAAGTTATCTTGCCAAAAACCTCAATTGGTACCTACCTAGCAGAACCCTCAGGTCAGTAACAACACATCTTCTCACTACTCCCAGGATTCGTACTGCCCGGAATGGCGGTAGATCCTTTTCATATCTCGCCCCTACTTTGTGGAACTCGCTTCCACTGCAGCTGCGTATGGTTATTGATCATAATCAGTTTCGGAAATGGCTAAAGACCTGGCTCTTCTGATCATTCTTCTTCTCCTGCCATCGTCTTTCCATCCCTTCTCTGGTTTTGGCTAGCGCTTTGAGACCCTCAGGTGATATGTGCGCTTAATAAAATCCTATGACTATTACTATGACTATCCTGAAATTCTGATATGCCACAGGTCAATATACACCCTATGGCATCTGTGAACCAAGACAGGTTCCAAACTCATCCTACCCAATACCAGTGCTAAGTTCCTGTGCAACCTTCGTGTTCTCCATGCTTCTCGTATAGAGGTACGCAAGTCAGCAGCTTCCTAGGGAATGGCCATCTAAGGGTCCGGCTTGGCTGTAGGAGCTGAAACACAAGCCTAGCCATTGAGAGGGCTGTCATGTAGATCATGTGGCAGATCATGCAAAAATATGTCTCAACTTTCCAAAAATAAAAAAGTTTATAACTTCATGTTCTTAAGTGTTCAAATATAGTACATTAGAATATATTATATTGAGTTTTTTTATAGAAAGTTTACAAACATAAAGTTAGAAAAATCTGGAATATATTTCATAAATGTCTTCACGTTGCCATCAGTCAGCCGAGAGAAAATTCAGTTTGTAATGTAAGCTACACATATGACTGATATTGTTATCATGTTTGGAGCAATGTTGTAATCTACTAAATCATATACAAGTAAGACTTGTATATTACGCACACTCTGAAGTGAATTACCTAAAAATGCTCCTGCATTAGACAGTGAATCAAAATGTGGCACAGTGAAATGGAGTGATTTGCCTAAGATCACATAATTTCTTCAAGAGAGGTAGCTGGGATATTGAGTCCAGGTTTTCCTGGTCCCACGGTATGCAATGCAGTCACTGGACATTATTGCCTTTTGTCTCCAGGCTGGCACCAAAGACCGATGCTTTGAGTTTATTTTACTTCAAGGAGGTAAATGAATACAGAGTGTTCCAAAGGACTAACTCACAATATACTGGCACTATATGTTAAATCAGTGAGACACTATACCATACCTTTTCAGACAAATGTGTGTTCGTTTTGGTCTCATTAGTGCAAGGCTACGTGCAAGACAGAAAGAGCAGTTCATTTACAAGTTAATATCAGTGGTCTGTCCTGAATTAATAACAAACCGGCGTCAAGGGAAACACAATATCCCAATGCAGGCAATTAAATACATTACCAAAACAAAGAGGTAGCGAATCTCACACACGTTGCGCTCAGGTTAAAGGCCATCCGTGAGATACTTTGGCAAAGTGCAGCCTGGCAGCACACTGTGAATTGTACATTTTTATTGTATTTATATAGTGCCTGCTATCCTTGACGAGGCGTTGAAGCGTATTGCAGTGAGTAACACGCTACTCCAGAACCCAAGAATAGAGGTTAATAGTTAGTAGGTTAGCACTAAGTATTTTTTTTCCTTGTGCATTAGTTGTGGTAGATTTGTGCGCTTGATTTCTTGTGTATTTAGTAGAGTTTAGAGTAGGGATAGAATGATGGGAATGGATTTGAAAGGGGAAGTAGTAAGTTGGTTTTGTATATAGCAGTCGTGTGTGTCTGTCTGTTAGTTGGGGTGACATAGCTATACAAGCATTTGCAATGCAATAGGTCTCGCATTTACGAGAGTTTCCGCTATTGGCATTGTAAATGACAATGCCTTCTATTTATGTGTTGATTTTTAAAACATAAATAAAAGGCATTGCCATTTACAATGCCAATATGTTAAACTTTCGCAAATGTGAGACCTATTGCATTGCAAATGCTCGTTCTGTTTGGTTATTGATCCGAGTTTTAATCAGTAACTAAAATGAAAATATCTAAGTGAAAGCGTTTTTTTTTTAAGTGGGTGAGGTGAAGCAATGGGACAGAGCAATGTGAAGCGGGCAGGAGAGACGTCGCAGGGGTGTGGAGAAGCAATGGGCAAGAGAGGAGAATGCGGGTGAGGAGGAGAAACATTGGGTGAAAAATTAACCTCAAGCAGGCAGGGAGAAGTGCACAGGTGTGAACGCATGGATGGGAAGTACACAAGGAGAAGTGCTACATAGAGAGGGTGGGGAAAATCACATGATGACAGAGTCAACACGGAGCACCTCAGAATAGAAGTACACGAGGGAGACAGTTGGAAAAAGCATGCGCTCTCATGGAGTGCTTAACCAAAAAGAAAAATGTAGTGCAAGCAGTGGAAGCATAGAAGCCAGCCAATCAAAAGTGATGGTAAAGAGGTAATGCTCCTTGAAAGGGGAAAACACAAGATTGGCAAGATGGGACACAAATTAGAAGCAAGCAGATGAGTGACAGGAAAGACAGCCAATCGTAAGCAATGGGCAGGCTCCAAGCCCCTGTATGTTCTCTGGAAGCCCAGAATATGTGTCACAACATGGGCTGTCTAGTAAGCGAGACCTTAAAATTAACATTGAAAATGGGTTCTACAGGGGCTCTCTTTTCCTTTCTTTCCAATCCTGTAGAAGACACAAACTACATATTCCCAGGAAAATGCTTCTGCATTTACTGCCCTGCTAACACTTTATCAACAACATATCTTGGTAAATCCACAACTAGATGTCAAATGTACCGGACCACACCTATTGGTGGGGGTGATACTGTATGCAAATGATGTATGATGCCCACGCCAATGAATATACTCAAGGCCACTGGAATTATGCGGCAAGAGAGGGCCAAATTATGCAGCACGGTTGAGTAAATTATGCGTTAATAAAAGGCAAATTATACGGCATAATGCGGCACATTTTTTAACAGTATTACTTCATTATTCTGTCATTTCTACATTTATTAATACTGTCTGGGCATTAGTTGCACCTCATTAGTACCAGTTCAACTCACAAATATAGCGATAAGCAACAGAAAGGTGACCAATCTAGCTTTGCAAAGGGCCTTCCACTGTGCAGCAACACGTGTCCCTGCATTTTTAGTAACTTTTGAACCGTTTGAGCTAGAAACAACATTTTTTGTTTGTTAAAACCTGCAGATTATGTGGCAAATGCGGCATATCTATAATTATGTGAAGATTGCTGCGGGCACACAATCGCATATTTCCATTGACCTTGAATATACTGTTACAGGGGGGAGATGTGGAGGGTGTATGGCCTGGCGGTCAGGGCTGCTGACCTTGGAATCTGTGGGCCTCTGCGCTTGTCTTAACATTAAATGATTCTGAGCAAATAACTTTATCTCACTTTGCCTAAAAATTTGAAATGTATTTGTGTATTCCGACTTGATGTACATGATTTGTAGATTGTCTCCCTACTTCTCATGTAATGGCAATTGTGAGTGGCCCAGTGAAAAGGGGCATAACATGCAAATTTTTGTGCTTACCCGCACTAAATTCTGCATGTCCTACTATTTATCGGGCCTTTTCCACCATTTAAATTTCAGCAAGTTTGACCTGCCGAAATTTGTCAGCCGGAAAAAATTTGGATTTTACTTAAAGACATGTACTTCTGACATCCCTTGCAAACAGAGGTATGTGCAGATGTAGCATTTTAACAGCACACTTGTAATGAAGCCCAATTTATGAACTTGTCAAGCACCAGATTCTATTTCACATGTATCAGGCAAAGTCCAGAGTTACGTAGGCCACACCTCTTATAAATAGTGATTATTCATCTTAGGTCACACCCTCATTCCACTTCAAGCATTGTCAGTGCCACGGATTCAAAGATTGAGATCAGGGGTCAGGAACAAGGGTGTAAAGTTCTTCTTGCCTGCATGGAAACAAGGACATTCCTTCATCCAGCCATGCACTGGCCAGCAATATGTGCAATAGTTTATTAATCCATGCACTTCTCAGCAATGTGCGCGTATTTCATTCATTCATTCGTTGATTCATTCATTCATCAATGCGCTGAGCAATATGCAAGTCTCATTCGGTGTTTTTACACATTTGTTTTCGAATACATACAAACAGCTGGGGTGGGGTGGTGTGCATGCATGCATGCATGCATGAATAAATGAATGAACTGATAAATAATGCATGAGGGGGTGAAAATGCTGAAAAGAGAATGAATGAGTAAATGAACCACAGGGTGTAGGCTGATGACTGATTGGGACTGCCAAACCCACGCGCTCATTAAATAAGTCGACCTTGGAAATGTACCGGGCTGCACAGACCTTAGCGCAGGTGCTCTGGGTTACTAATCTCTTGCACCTGCTCTCTACAATGTGTTTATTGTTTCCAAAGGACATTGGCTTTATCATGTGATATTAGCCAGTCAAAAGTCGCTAGCACGGGCATGTGGCAGGAAGCCAAGGGAATACACCAATACACCATACCTGAACGTGACACACTTTGACTAACAAGCTTATACGTCATACAGTTACAATTAAAGAGAAAAACACCATAAAGTGGTAAACGTGAAAGTCCCTAAGTGCAAACAGATCGTCCTTGGGTGAGGCGCCAAGTGGCTGTCTGCTTCGTGGGAGAGTTAAAATGGCACTTCGCAAATGGCAAGGTGTGTAAAGAGGCACTTTATTACCTGTGCTAACTCACTTATCTCCGCCTGGCTGCACTCGCTCCCGCTGGCCTGCCCTTTTATCTTGTGTTTTATGTGGTTCCCTTCATGCCAGCAGCGCGTAGCTGACAGGCTTCCCCTGAGGTGAGATTTATCACAGCACGAGCCTGACACCAGGGCTCCTCTGTCTGCGCCATATCCTGACATCGCCAGAGAAGAGACGGCGTGGAGCGCGCGAAAGTGAAAGCGCGGTGGGAGCCCGCGAGAAGCCGTGAGCGTGCACATCTGCTGTCCGGCCGCAAGCTGACATTGCCAGACAAGTGACGGCGTGAGCGTGCACATCGGCTGTCTGGGCAAGTGCACATCTCCTGTCCCCCTTCGGCAACCAAGTCGACGACAATAGATTTCGCCAAGGCGAGCAGCGCATGCGCTGCGTCGCTAGGCGAGATCTAAAAAGGAGGTGGAAGTCTGAGAAGGATGTTTCGGAGTTCATAGTAGTCAGAAAGGTTTGGAATGAAACAGGGACAGGAAGGATTGGACAAAGGCTGAAAGGAGTTTAAAAAAAATATATATACCCACGCACACAAGGCCCTCCACGACCTGGGCCCAAAGTACCTCAACGACCGCATGACCTTCTACACGCCCACACGCCAGCTACGATCAACCAGCCACGCCCTCGCCACCGTACCACGCATCCGCAGAACCACCGCCGGAGGAAGATCCTTCTCCTACCTGGCGGCCAAGACCTGGAACTCCCTCCCCACTCACCTTCGGCGAACCCAGGACCATCTCTCCTTCAGGAAGCAGCTCAAGACCTGGCTGTTCGAGCAGTAACTTACCCCCTCCCCCAGCGCCTTGAGACCCTCCCGGGTGAGTAGCGCGCTCTATAAATGCCGTGATTGATTGATTGATTGATATAACAAAAAACTGAAATTAACCCATACACACGTGTATGCCCATGACACTTGGTAAAATTGTACTGGGTGGAGAAAACCCATCTATATAAAGACCCATATGTGCAGAGAGGCAGCAATCTTCTGCTGTCTGATGTGCACATTTATCTTATGGTGAAGTATGCACATTTTTTCATGACTTCTCATAGAGTTTTATTAGCAGGCATAAACCCTTCTACATATGCACCTATATGTACATAGAGCAGCAATTATGACATGGTCTCAGATACACATGTTTCTTATTGTGTAATATAATTTTTTCCCCTTATATATTTATATAAATGTAGCTGCTTATAACAGGAAGCATATTTGAATTTACAATGACACATGTAAAAGGTAATGAAATGGGAATAGATGGAAAATGACATTAGTGGAAAAGTGTAAACATAAGTGCCCTAACAGCTATTCAATAGTACATGTTCCTTGATCTGGTTTTAGGGTATCGGAGTACATAGTTTAGACCGTTTGTTTCCCCTTTCTCCTCAAAGATTTATTTCTGATGTGTGCCTTCTGTACATTTGGTTGCACTCTAATGTAAGAGTTACAGGATTGGTAACATTTGTGCTTATTTATTAACACTTACTATTGACAGCTGTTAAAGACGCATAATATGGAGGAATAGGTAAAGAAGTTTTGTATATTTGCTGATGATGACCTTACAAATCTTTCAAGACCTGATAAATACAGATTACTTCTTTGCAATGGTGTCAAAGTCTCTTTCAGAAAGCAAGGGACAGCTTTATTCCTCTTGTAGTAGTTCTCCATCTAAATTAGTCAGTCTGAAATGGCTTATTTTAATTTGCCTCCTTTGGCGGTCAAGATTTAATTACATGTAATTCAATATATTCAGCAATTAGCATGTCCAAGGTCATCTTCCTTAATTTGTTGATAATGTTCCTCATCAGAGTTAAAACATCTGGCATCTGTTGTAGGAGGCAGGTGTCACACTGAGATTCATATAGATCCACGCCCATATTTATCAAGGTTTTTGCTTCGCCCTTGGGCCATGCCAGGAGGAGCAAAGGCAACACAAAACCTTGTGTGACCCTGCCTGGCTTGATAAATCTAGAGTAATGCAATGCAGCACAAATCGCTTCCTTGTGTTACTCTGCTGCAGGGAGGTATTACATGTGTGGAGCGTGGGTGTTCCCATGCTTTTGGTGCATTCCTATATTTACCATTAGTGGTAGACCTGGGAATGCTTCAAAATGCTACTCCTTTCCAGGGGAGGCGTAACAAGGGGAAATATATTTATTTTACCTTGTTTTCTACTCTTTCAACTTGTGGGGAATTCTGCAACACACATAGAAGGAGGAGAAAGTCTCCAAGGGACACCTTCCTGCACAAAAACAATTCTGCCTGCAACGCAGGCACCCTTGCAACATGAAGTAAGGGTGCCTGCGTTCGAGCTATGCAGCCAAAAGTGTGCAAGCGCTAGGAAAGGTCAGAAATGCGCCATATAATGGTAAATACAGCGAATTCCTGCGCTTTTCCTCATAGTGCAGTGCAGCAAGGTGACTTGCTGCGTTGCGTGAATTTTTAATAAATATGGCCCACAGCATTTGAGACTGAGGCCCAGGTAGGAAACCTGGTGATCAGTTTCTTGTCCAGGTCTCTAAGTATTCCTCCCTTATACTGATGGTGCTGTTAAAACTGCCTGCTTCAAAGGATAGCCTTACTTATTAGTAGTTTTCTATAGCGTTGTCCACACTCAGATAGTGACAGGGCTCGTCACACCAGGCCATGATACAATTTACCACAGAGACGATGGCAAATGAAGGAAGGGAAGGTACAATATCACCCAATAAATGCAAGCTACAGAGCATCCGCTTGGAATCTAGTCCTAATCTGTAAAGGGTGCCTTTATTACAAATACCATACAAAGTGCAGCCTGGCCGCACACCGTGAACACACCTTCTCACTTGGTCTGACTTTCAGATGTAATTTCAGTGGAAAACATTCTGACAGAAAAACCTAATTTCAGACTTTATTTCTGTCCATGTACACTGTTCTTGCTAGCTGTCTTTCATGCTGCAGAATACTTCATTTTTCTTTGGAAAGCTGTTTCAGGGTGGAAGGGCAGTCCTTGTGATGCTGGGCATGGTTCTACAATGGCTGGACAGTCCCACAGGCCAGGGGCTGGCCACAGCCAGGACTGAGTCATGGTCTGAAAATGCTTCCAGCATTCAGTATATTTCTGGACATTTCCCTTCTATTTAATAACTAGGTTTTCCTTAGGAGGAAATCCGCATTTCATAGTGGCGAGAGACTGTGGATTTGAATACATTTGATAATATATTTCCTAGTAGTTCTAATTTTGCAGTGCAAGCTCAAAATATATTAGTAGCATCCTGCAAACTGAAGAATCACTTTGCCAGCCCTTTTTTATGGTAGATAGGTCGAAGATGCAACAAATTCTACCCGAATTATATCTACTGATGATAGTTGATATCTAATGTTTTAGTCTGTTTAACATTTGAACTAGGTTACCTTGATTAAGAAAATGATTATTTTGCCCTTTGAGTAGAGGGGCACATGTATCACCCCCATAGAAACGTTATGATTTAATGACCAGAGAGAACCCCTTTAACCCTTCTACTTGCAAACATCAGCTGTCCCAAGTCATCCTAAACTCTTGGTTGGTTACAAATTTTGATTCAAAAGTTTCTTTAAGGTGCATCTTGTTCAATATTATCTGTGAAAAGAGTAGATGGGGTTTAGTCTCACCCCTGAAATAGATAAAAATGTTAAGAATGGGGATGGTGATTTATTGTTGGGTGGGCTGTGTGCTCACAGTTTTCAGCACAGTCTCCTTGAATTACCTACATGCTTTTGTGAATGTATGTGGTATTTCTGTAGCACTAACCTTTCCAAAAGCAGCCGTGATAAAGTCAACATGTGATAAGAGAGGAAGCTGCTTCTGTGGACTGTTAATGCATAGTGATGTAGTGTTCTATCAAGAGGTGAGTTTTTAAATCTTTCCTAAACTAGAACATCTTTACAGTGGCCTTGATGGATACGGATATTTTATTCCAGATCCTCAGTGCTGAGATGGAAAAGACCCGTTGCCTTGTTTCTTCTTTTCTACACTTTTCAGTCGGCAGTCTGATGGTGTTGTAGCTGCGGGTGTGCAGAGAAACACCAGAGATGGTGAGCTTGACTGCCGGATAAGTAGGGATGATGGTCAGGATAGCTTTGTAAATGATACAGCTAATTTTGAGAATGATTTCGGCCGTTTACAGGAACTAGTTGAGTTCCAGCAAGATGGGGTGATATAATCATATTTCTTCAGACCCTCGATAACTCATGCTGAGACATGTACGATGACCTTAAGGGGTGTCAATGTGGAGTTTGGTCGGCTGTGGAGCAGGGCGTTACCACCATCCACATGTAAGAGTACAAGGGCTTAAGCAGCAGTTCTGCAGTTGCTTTCTTGAACACACAGTTTCACTTTTTAAAAATAGAGATGATACCAGATCGTCTGTTTTTTTGTGCTGTGTTCTTTGAGAATGAGGTTGGTGTCAAGGGTGAATCCAAGTGACTTGGCATTCAATGATAGTTCATGTAATTAAGCCAGATTTATACTGTTTCTTGTTTGTTGTTCTTGGTGAATAATTGGAATTCCATCGTGGTTGGCTTGAGTTTCAGGTAGTTGCTAGACATCGAGGCCTGGATGATGTGGAGGCAATGTTTGAATAATGGATATTTGTAGCAGAGGAAACTTTGACGTAGAGTTGTGCATCATCTACATATTGGTGAATATTGATGCTGTCATCTGTGATTAGAGCACCAATCGGCTTCATGTAGAGGTTGAAAATGGCAGGAGATAATGAAACCCTGGGGGACTCCAGAGGTATAACTGATCTTTTGGTACTTAGAGGTGCCCATTTGAACAAACTGGTGTTGGTTGGAAAGAACAGAGGAAAACCAGTGAAAGACATTGCAGCTGAGTGTGTTTGAGGGTGGGATGGCCAACTGTGTCGAAGGCAGCTGAGACGTCCAGCAATATGAGGAGGCAGGAAAGGCATTGTCTTTACCATGTAAGGTAGATGTCTCTGTGGCGCTAGGTGGCGCGCGACCACGATGGCCGCACACCAGTGAGGCTTGTGCCGTCCGGGCACTAAAACATACTTTTTCCTCATCCTTCGTCTCCAGTTTCATGCCTGACTCGAGTGGATCGTAGCCAGTATGCCCAGCGGTCTACCGGAGGCTCCTTTCTGGGTCTGAATCGCCCCACGAGACGCTGTGAGAGCACGGCAACTGAGGCGGCGGCTGCGAGATGTTGTGGAGGCGGGGCCGGCGTGTACTCGGCGCGGAGCCCGCGGCTTCTGCCTGTGGTGTGGCCCCCCTGAGGGGAACATCGCCGCATCGCCTCATGTCGGCAGGGAGGACGCGCATACTTTAGAGGCACCGCGGCAGCATCACAGCATCGGCTGCGACGGTGAGGAGATTGGTGGGGGGGGCCCCGGTGGGAGCATTTGGGGTGACGGGTCGGGCCCGCTCCCGGGGACGACATGCCTAATAGGAGATGGGCCGCCATTAAATGATTCCGGCCTCTCCTGGGGCCGCGCACAGAGTGAGCCTGAGAGCCGGGTGCTGCGGGAGAAAGGACCAAGAGCCACTACCCCCCCCCGGCCCGCATCAACAAAGCGGATTGAAAACTCACTGTCTGCCGGCCTGGGAGACGGAGCGGGCCCTGCTTAATTGTTAACCACGTGGCAGGGGTAGAACGACGTGTCTGTGCCCCGTTCCCCCCCTCGATAAAATAGCTTGACTCTGGCCTATTGTGTGTTCCCTTCGGACAGCACTCACTAATACTGGCCTTCAGGACACGTCCGGGGCTTGACAGCCATTTCTGCTGGTGCAGTGTAGCTGCCTGAGCTACACGTGGAGGCCTCATTGTCTGTAAGCCTGTACCATACCATAGCCCCTGCATCTTCATAGCTGGGACCAACTCCTGGTGACTGGAATTGACCAGTGGGCAACCCAAGTAGAACGTCCCCTGGCGGGGGTGACACTGGATCATCCTCCTGATCTTCTGTCTCATCCGATCTCCCCACCGCTCATATTGTATAACAGCACCATCTCCCCTCCTGGTCGACATGGGCAGAACGGACGGGAAGCAAACCAAGATCCCATTTGAGGCGCAAAAAACGTCCCATACCCAAACGGACAACAACCCGGAGTCTGAGTCCCCTGACAATCAAGATGAGGACTGGAAAACAATATTACTAACTATGAAAAACAGCCTCACCTCAATTGACGCAAAAATGGACGCCATGAACTCTCGTATGGACGCTATTGTGCAAAAAATAGAAAAACATGATCACAGTATAACGGAAGCGGAAAACAGGCTTTCTGAACTGGAAGATGGCGCCTCTAGCAGTAAAGAGCAATTATCTCAGATGGATCGCTTGCTGAAAGTCATCGCAGCTAAAAATGAAGATTTAGAGGCGCGTTCTCGACGGAACAATGTACGCGTGCTCGGCCTTTCGGAGACACTTAACACTGGTCGCATGGAAGACTTTATCGAGAAACTGATTCGGGACCTGTTCAGAGCAGACGCATTTTCCCAGCACCTCATCATTGAGAGGGCGCAGAGGTCCCTGAGTGTGAGACCCCCTCCCGGGGCACCACCACGCCCGGTAATAGTTCGATTCCTTAATTATCGCGATAGGGACACGCTGCTATGCCTAGCATGAGAAAAGAAAGTAGTGGAATACGAGAACACCTCCCTTGCCTTCTATCCTGACTTTACCCAAAATGTGCAAGATGCAAGAAGAAAATTCGCTACAGTGAAAAAGATGCTACAAACATTGAGTATCCCCTACGCCATGTTATATCCGACGCAACTCTGAGTCACACATCAGGGAAAGCAGCATGTTCTTCATAACCCTCAACAGGTCGATGACTTTCTAAAGAGGATCCAACGACCAACTTCCACGGCCACCTCATCTCGATCTCGATCCAGATCCACGTCTCCACTATCAAAACTGGACTCATTGTGATATAATATTCTATCAATCTGATCAGGATAAGGGTAGATAACTTAGCCTGAGTCACCATGGTTTGAGTTTGTGGGTAATGATAATGGTTAGGTGAGCCAGATGTATACACAGGTATATGACCCAGAAAGAAAGACTGCACTTCCTTAATCCGAAGTTTGGTACTACTTTTGGCTGGTAGGGATCCCTGCTTATAGCCTTTAGACCCTTGGAGACGAAAGGCTACTGTAGCCCGGACACTCCCCCCTCTCCCCCCCCCCAGTACTTGGTCATCCAGTGCTGGACTACTGGCTGGTGGGATGTTAAGGGGTGACGACGACACGTGGGCCGCCTAGCTTTACCTCCACGGGTGATCCCCCTTTATATCTCTATATAAGTTGTTATCCCGTAAGTACGGATGTCTCTCAATATGTTGTATGTGCTGATGTGTTTATTAGCAGAAGTTAAGTTACGATGGGAATGTATGCCCGACAAGTTGGGGATGTCGGAGTGGGAGGTGGGAGGGGGGAACTGCCCAACACAGTGTCAACTACTCATAGACAAATGTCCTAACCTGATACATGTCCACTGCTCAGTTGCTCGAGTTAAGGTAACTTGCCCGATGGTCGCTAGCCGCTTGAACACTTACAGATCGCTTGATGCAGACTAAACTTCATTGCAGAACATGGAATGTCCGGGGGTTAAATAACCCGTGCAAAAAACGACAGGTGTTAGGGTACCTAGATAGGCACCATGTGCAGATCGCCATACTGCAAGAAACTCATCTAGATCCAACCACTGACCCCAGCTTTGCGGCTAAATGGACGTCACATCGGTGTTTCTCATCCTACTCCACATACTCCAGGGGTATAGCCATTCTCATTAAACGACATACACCATTTGTATTAGGCGGCACACTACAAGACCCCGAAGGTCGTTATTGTCTAATGTGGGAAAGTCTGGCATCACAGGAAGTAACCATTGCGAATTGCTACGGCCCCAACATAGATGACCCCCCTCTTCTTTCCCACTATATGGGGCAAGATACTTTCTGTGGGCTCCACATATCTTCTCGGGGGAGGAGACTTCAACACAACAATGTCCCCTGCACTGGATAGGTCCCACTCATTAGCGCAACATTACACTACCATGCAAAAGCATTTAGCGGGTATAATAACGGGCAACTATCTCCTAGATGCGTGGTGGTACTTACATCCCCTTGCCAGAGAGGGCACACATTACTCCGCGGTACATTCCTCATGGTCCAGGCTGGACTATTAGTTTGTGTCAGCAGGTATGGGAGGCTGGGTGGACAATGTAACGCATTTGGCAAGGACATACTCAGACCACTACCCGGTGAAGATGGTATTATCACCGCCCTTAAGCCAACCTACCTATGCAAGGTGTAGGCTAAATCCACTGCACCTACTTGATACCATCTTTAAAGCCGAAATTGAGCAGGAGATCCAAGATTTCTTTGAACGTAACACCAACTCCGTCTCCAGTCTTACCACTGTATGGGAGGCGTTTAAAGTCACCATCAGGGGATCATGCATAGCTAAAGGAGGGGGCATATTAAAAGACATTCGTAACCATCTCAGCCGACTGGCGGTAGATATAAAAAAAACTGAAACGGGAGCTCTGTGACGCTTCGGACGAAGACTCAGTAAGAATTACATTACGCGAAAAATTGACAGAATACAATGAAACAGCTGACCGCATGCCAGGGTCTGATGGGCTGCCAATTGAATTTTATAAAACATATTTGACACAGCTGGTCCCCATTCTAAAAGCAGTTTTCTATGAGGCAAAGGAGGAGGGATGCCTCCCGGCCACGATGAGAGAGGCTATGATTACTTCCCTATTGAAACCAGGCAAACCTCCCAGTCAATGTGACTCATACCGTCCGCTTTCACTGATTAATTGTGACACAAAAATCCTTGCTAAGGTACTATCCAACAGGCTAAACTTGTTAATGGACAGATTGGTACTGCCGGACCAGTCCGGGTTTTTTCCGGCCGAGCAACGTCCCATAACCTTAGGACCCTCTTTGCAGTCCTCCAGGACATTGACCCTGACTGTGCCGCGGTGGCTGTGTTTCGCCGCCACTAAAACATTTGATTCTGTAGAATGGGATTATCTCTTAGGCACTTTGAGATATATAGGCATGCCCCCGGCATTCCTAGGATGGGTAGAATTATTGTACCACCAACCTACTGCCACTGTTCTTCTCAATGGGGCGCATTCCCACCTTTTGCCATCACCAGAGGTACACGCCAGGGCTGTCCTTTATCTCCCATATTATTTGCCCTAGCTATAGAACCGCTAGCTGCTAAAATAAGGCAACACCACAAAGAACGCGCACTGATATACCCGTCCAGACAACTTTTATTTTCGCTTTACGCAGACGACATCACACTCTATCTCAGGGACCCACAAGATAATTTGAACCCATTGCTGTGGGAAATTATAAAATTCAGCGAATACTCAGGCATAAATATCAACTGGGCCAAATCATCTATTTTTCCATTGACTGATGTGACCGCACCATATACACTAGACTACCCACTAACATGGAGTAGTGAATGGATCAAATACCTAGGGGTCAACATTACCAGGGACAAGGAAGAATTAATGCGATCTAATTATGGGGCTACACTGGACACAGTTACTGACTCAATTACGCGGTGGATAGCAATGCCCTTATCCATGGCAGGGAGGATCTCTTTGGTTAAAATGATACTGCTGCCCAAGTAACTCTACCTCTTCAATAACATACCTTACGACCCTGGGAAGTCCTTTTTTAGCGCACTAAAAACACAAACCATCCGTTTGGTGTGGGGTGGTAAGCAAGCTAGACTCCGGTGGGATACCTTAACGCTGCCTTTCTCACAAGGCGGTTATGCGGTTCCAGATTTCGAACTTTACTATCACTGTGCACAAGCGCAATTCGCTGCATACTGGTTCCACCCGCCTCCCTTTATGCCGCACTTGGCGGTTGAGATGGGGTACATGGCCCCTGTCCCCCTCTCAGGTTTCCTGTTCACCCCCACTAAGACGAGGGATCGGGATCCCACCACAGTTGCATGCACCAATTCAGCCTGGAGGAAGATTGCCACCAAACTGGATTTATCAATACTATACTCTCCCAAATTACCACAGATTTATCATCCAGAGCTCCAGGTCACGTATGAACGGGAGTGCCAAACAATGCTGGAGAAAGCCCAGATACATACATGGGGGGACCTATACGCTGAGGGACACTTCCGGTGCCGGGAACAATTCTTCGGTTCCACCACACCTACTACTATGGACTTATTCATGTTTGTTCGACTTCGACAAAGCGTGAGGGCGGCCACACCGACGTTCCCCCACAAACCCCCCACTCTCCCACCTCTTCATGCGCTCCTACAAGCCGAGCCTCCTCAGCATGTCACCTCACTCATTTATCATCATACACAAAAGGCAGCTAAAACACGCGCGCTGGCTGCCCGCTTAGACTGGGAGATTGATCTGGGAATACAGCTGACAGACAAACAATGGGAATTCTGCTTTTCACATACAGAGGCCCTCACAGCAAATAGTAGGCTGCGACTGATCCATTATAAGTTTTTGCACAGATTATACTATACCCCGGTCAAACTCCGCAAATTCAAGCTCAGGGAGGACGATAACTGCGCTAGGTGTGGCTGTTAGGGGGCTGACTTCCTCCACTTGGCATGGCAGTGCCCAGCAATTTTCGATTATTGGCAAAAGGTATTTGCAGGAATGGAACAGATGATTGACACAACGCTACAGTTATCCCCAGCTATAGCCTTACTGGGGTGCATAGGTGGTGTTGATATGGTATATAAGAAATACTTAGCACTGGGATTCCTGATTGCTAAGAGCAAAGTGGCCTGCAGGTGGGGACGAGGTCGCGCCCCCAAATTTAAGGACTGGTTGCACGACCTTACAATTTGGCAGGAACAATCATTTAATTATGCTGAACTACTTCCGCCTGCCTCCAGACCACGGGACATATGGGCTCCTCTGAAATCATATCTCCTTTCCTCAGCAGAGAACGCAGCAGCCACCTCAGATGCACCTGAGAGTGTTGTGGAGGGAGGAGAGGCTAACAATGTAGAGGTACAGACCCCTAAAACGGACAAATAAATACTCTGGTACCCCATGTGGCAATAGATATAGGCAAATGAAGACTGATGTAGCAGTCAAGGTATTACCTGTCATAAATGTCTGCAAACACCTATCCTGCGACCTGTACATCTACTGTATATATACTAATTAGATCCGGGTGAGTTTTCAAGACGCATGTTACATACTATAAACTGTTATAGCATATTGTACTACATGTATTATTGAGAATAACGCTACTGTGTATGGCAGGGGTTTGATTCCCCGAGTTGAGGGGGCATTGTTGATTATTGTACTCTTCGATGTATTGTCATACAAGCTAAATAAACAAAAAAAATTAAAAAAAGATAGACGTCTCTGTGCTGTAGTGTGATCTGAAGCCAGACTAGTAGTCTTGCAAGAGATGGTCAATATTAATATGATCTTAGAGTTGAACATAAACTGCTTTTACAATTAACTTGCCCATGAAAGGTAGGTTGGCCCAGCAGCCAGCGAGGTCGTCATTCTAGTGTTTATTTCTTTAGGAGTTACAAGATTTGACCTGTCTTGATAGTTTCTGGAAAATGCCTTGAGTGAGGGAGGCATTGCCAATAGTGAGCAGGGGTGAGAGAGCATCCTCAGAGAGAGCTTTGATGAAGGATGAGGATAAGAAATTATCTTCATAAGTAGTGCGTTTGAGAAAGATGAATACAACAGTGAGATATTTAAGAGGTAGGTGTTTGAAGGATGACTATGCAGGATTCTACATGAAGGAGTGGGTTGGATGAAGCAGGATTGGTGTTGTGAATTTGTGCTGTGGGAACTTCTGTATTTTTTTGCTGAAGATAGTGCTGAGCAAAGTGAGACAACGACTTGTGGAGGAAGAAAATGGCCGATAGTAGACCCTGGAAATGATAGAGAGTTGAATGTGGCAAATGATGTGCTGTTGATTGCGGTTCTGGAGATATGCCCAATTAAAACTAACTGGACTAAAATTTTCAGTTGTATGCTGAATAAGGGCAAGGCTCCGGCAGTTCATTTGGAGAGACATACAGTTGTGTTTGAATGTATTTTGCTAAAGCCCATCCCACGGCGATGGCTCTGGAAGTTGTCGGTGCTGTTTTTGTGCAGAGATTGTTATTTAATGTATGAATCAATTTATCACTATATATATTGGGTGGCAGACTAAGAAGTCAGCATAGTTATTGACCCTCGCAAACCACTGTGTCGCATTGCAGGAGAAAAACAGAATGGCGAATCGAAAAACTGATGTCACTTAAAGATTAAAGGAGAGATGCGAGGCGCTCCACGAAGGGGGGATGCCGAAGAAGTCAGGGGGTGGGATAATAGGAAGGGAACATTTAAGGGGCCATGGGCAGGCTCCAGGCTTATAAGGTTATTGTTTTGCATGATGGCAGCTGGGACATTGGAAGCAATACTGTCCCAGTACCGCATCCAGTGCTCCCAGACTAACCTCAACTAACTGTTCTAAATCCTTACCCCAAATTTTAGGACAGCCTTACAGGTTCCTACTGCGTTATGAATACCTTGATACCTGCTGATCAAAAGGGCCCTTATATAAATTGCGTCATCTATTGTAAGCACACCACTTGCAAATTGTGTTTTATATCCCAGATGGGGTGTTATTGAACACACCACCAAGACGAGAGAGTAAGGTACTTACATTATTAAATGAAAGCTTGAGTTGTTCATAACAAGCAAGGCAAGTTGGCATGTTGAATGATTTATTTAACCAAACTACTTTAACAGGTACAGCCCACATGTTGCCCGGAGGGGCCAACAATGTGGGACTCATCTCCTTGATGGAACGAGTAAAGGTAAGGTCACCCCTAAAATACCTCAATACCCATTAATATTTGAGGCAGAGGAAGGCATTTGCCCTGTCATAGCCAATTTGATTAGTACCTATTGTTAGTAGATGTAACACCCTGTTTCTCCCAATAAACAAGACAAGGAAAGCTGACTTGTACAAGTTCATCTCATACATCAGGAGAGTCGGTATCTCTTCGCCCCCAAGGATTTATAGAGTCTACCTCAATATTTTCACAAGCCCTAAACAAAGATTTGGACATGTTGGTTCTCCCCCAGGGATCTACCCTAATCCAATATGTTGACAATTTACTGTTGGCATCTATTACTGTAGATCAGTGCAAGGAGAACTCAATCTATCTCTTCACCAAATTGGTTAAGAGGGGGCATAAGGCTTAAAGGGAAAAACTTCAGTTTTGCCTCCCCGGAGTACGATACCATGGCTACAAGATTTCCGCTGCAAGCGCTATCTATCCTCTAAAAGAGTTAAGCCATCCTTAAGTTTTTTGGCCCTCTAACTATTTCCCAGGTACGATTTTTTAGGGGAATGACAGGGTATTGCCTACAATGGATTTTGAGGTATGCTAAAATGACTGAGGCTTTACAATTATTTTTTTGATCAGACATCCCTGATCCCTTGCAGTAGTCTAGAGCAGCCAAAAATGCATTTGTAAAAATAAAGCAAGCATTGACTTCCGTTCCCACCAGAGGGCTCCCTGAATATTCTGAACAAGGGTTCACACAACGCTTGTCATCTACATACTATGGCATCTATGAACCAAGACAGGCTCCAAACTCATGTTACCTTATAGCAGTGCTAAGTCCCTGTGCAATATTATTACTCTGCAAGCTTCTCTTATAGAGGTACGCAAGTCAACAAATTCCCAGGGAAAGCCGAGCTAGAGTCCATTCAGGGGTCTGTCTTGGCTGTAAGAGCCAACGCACAAGCCTAGCAATTGAGATAATTGTGATACAGATCATGTGGCAGATGTCATGGAAAGCAAACACAAGGAGATGATGGACGGATCACTGAAACGTTTTAGAAACTCACCCCAGTCACAGATCTGGGTTAAATCCAGCATTGTTCTTTAGCTCCATTCGCCACCCCAGTACAGACCCAGCCATATGCAAATCAGTCTTCACCTTGTGCCTTGTGGGAACAGTTCAGACCGAACTGCCAAGCTAGATCTTCCCTGGACCGGAAACAAGCATCCTGGGACTGGTTTCGGACTAACATCCCTCATCATCCAGGCTAGCTTGAATCCAGTGGCAAAGTGAGCAAGGGACCCACGTATGGGCATACCCTGCCAACTTAGAGCGAACTAAGCAAACACAAGGAGATGATGGACGGAGCACAAAAACTTTTCAGACACTCACCCTAGTCACAGATCTGGGTTTAATCCATCATCGTTCTTTAGCTCACTATGCCACCCCAGTTCAGACCCAGCCATATGCAAATCATTCTTGACCCTGTTCCTTGTGGGACCAGTCCAGCCTGAACTGCCAAGCCAGGTCTTCACTGGATCGGAAACAAGCATCCTGGGACCAGTGTCAGGGTAACACCCCATATCAGCCAGGCTAGCTTGAATCCAGTGGCAAAGTGAGCAAGGGACCCACGTCTGGGCATACCCTGCCAACTTAGAGTGAACAAAACAAACACAAGGAGATGATGGACAGAGCGCTGAAACTTTTCAGATACTCACCCCCAGTCACAGATCTGGGTTGAATGAATCTTCGTTCTTTAGCTCATTTCGCCACTCCAGATCAGACCCAGCCATATTCAAATCAGTCTTGACCCTGTTCTACATGGGATCAGTCCAGCCTGAACTGCCAAGCTAGGTTTTCCCTGGACCGGAAACAAGCATCCTGGGACGAGTTTCAGGGTAACTCCCCTCATCAGCCAGGCTAGCTTGAATCCAGTGGCAAAGTGAGCAAGGTATCCACATCTGGGAATACCCTGCAACTTAAAGCGAACAAAGCAAACACAAGGAGATGATGAACGGAGCACCGAAACTTTTCAGACACTCACCACCAGTCACAGATCTGGGTTTAATCCATCATTGTTCTTTAGCTCACTTCGCCACTCCAGATCAGACACAGCCATATGCAAATCAGTCTTGACCCTGTTCCTCATGGGAACAGTCCAGCCCGAACTGCCAAGCTAGGTCTTCCCTGAACCGGAAACAAGCATCCTGGGACTGGTTTCAGGGTAAAAGCTCTCATCAGCCAGGCCAGCTTGAATCCAGTGGCAAAGTGAGGAAGGGACCCACATATGGGCATACGCTGCCAACTTAGGGCGAACAAAGCAAACACAAGGAGAGGATGGACGGAGCACTGAAACTTTTCAGACACTCACCCCCAGTCACAGATCTGGGTTCAATCCATCATCATTCTTTAGCTCACTGCGCCACTCCAGATCAGACCCAGCCACATGCAAATCAGTCTTGACCCTGTTCCGCCTGGAAACAGTCCAGTCTGAACTGCAAAGCTAGGTCTTCCCTGGACCGGAAACAAGCATCCTGGGACCGGTTTCAGGGTAACACCCCTCATTAGCCAAGCTAGCTTGAATCCAGTGGCAAAGTGAGCAAGGGACCCATGTATGGGCATACACTGCCAACTTAGAGCGAACAAAGCAAACACAAGTAGATGATGGATGGAGCGCTGTAACTTTTCAGACACTCACTCCCAGTCACAGATCTGGGTTGAATCCATCATCGTTCTTTAGCTCACTTCGCCACTCCAGATCAGACACAGCCATATGCAAATTAGTCTTGACCCTGTTCCTCCTGGGAACAGTGCAGCCTGAACTGCAAAGCTAGGGCTCCCTGGACTGGAAACAAGCATCCTGGGAACGGTTACAGGGTAACACCCCTCATCAGCCAGGCTAGCTTGAATCCAGTGCAAAGTGAGCAAGGGATCCATGTCTGGGCATACCCTGCCAACTTAAAGTGAACAAAGCAAGTACAAGGAGATGATGGTCGGAGCGCTGAAACTTTTCAGACACTCACCCCCAGTCAAAGATCTGGGTTGAATCCAGCATTGTTCCTTAGCTCACTTCGTCACTCCAGATCAGACCCAGCCATATGCAAATCAGTCTTGACCCTGTTCTTCATGGGAACAGTCAGGCCCGAACTGCCAAGTTAGGTCTTCCCTGGACCAGAAACAAGCATCCTGGGACCGGTTTCAGCTTAACACCCCTCATCACCCAGGCTATCTTGAATCCAGTGGCAAAGTGAGCAAGGGACCCACGTATGGGCATACCCTGCCAACTTAGAGCGAACAAAGCAAACACAAGTAGATGATGTACAGAGCGCTGAAACTTTTCAAACACTCACCCCCAGTCACAGATCTGGGTTTAATCCATCATCGTTCTTTAGCTCACTTCGCCACCCCAGTTCAGACCCAGCCATACGCACATCAGTCTTGACCCTGTTCCACATGGGAACAGTCCAACCCGAACTGCCAAGCTAGGTCTTCCCCAGTCCGGAAACAAGCATCCTGGGACCGGTTGCAGGGTAACTTCCCTCATCAGCCAGGCTAGTTTGAATCCAGTGGCAAAGTGAGCAAGGGATCCACGTCAGGGCATACCCTGCCAACTTAAAGCGAACAAAGCAAACACAAGGAGATGATGGACAGAGCGCTGAAACTTTTCAGACACTCACCCCCAGTCACAGATCCGGGTTGAATCCATCATCGTTCTTTAGCTCACTTCGCAACTCCAGATCAGACCCAGCCATATCCAAATCAGTCTTGACCCTGTTCCTCATGGGAACAGTCCAGTCCGAACTGCTTTCGGTATCTTTTCTCCCCCAAGGATTTATAGAGTCTACCTCAATATTTTCACAAGCCCTAAACAAGGATTTGGACATGTTTGTTCTCCCCCAGGGATCTACCCTAATCCAATATGTTGAAGATTTACTGTTGGCATCTGTTACTCTAGATCAGTGCAAGGAGAACTCAATCTACAAGGGTTCACTCAATGCTTATCATCTACATGCTATGGCATCTGTGAACCAAGACAGGCTCCAAACTCATGTTTTCTTATAGCAGCGCTAAGTCCCTGTGCAGTATTAGTACTCTGCAAGCTTCTCTTATAGAGGTATGCAAGTCAGCAAATTCCTAGGGAAAGCGGAGCTAGAGTCCATTCAGGGGTCGGTCTTGGCTGTGAGAGCCAAAGCACAAGCCTAGCCATTGAGAGAATTGTGATACAGATCATGTGGCAGATGTCATGCAAACATATGTCATGACTATATAAAAGTAAAAAAAGTTTATATCTTCAACTTTTTAAGTGTTTCAATGTAATACATTAGATTATATTATATTCAGTTATATTTCTAATTATTAGTTTAAAAACATAAAGTTATAAAACCTCAGGAATACATACCTCAAATATCTTGATGATGCCACAAATCAGCCGAAAGACAATTCCGTTTGTCATGTAAACTACACATATGATCGATTTTTTTATTATGTTTGGAGCAATGCTGCAATATACTAAACCATATACAAGTAAGGCTTGCATTTTGCTCACACTCTAAAGTGAATTACTTAAATTGCTCTTAAATTTGGCAGTAAATCAGAATGTGGCACAGTGAAATAGAGTGATTTGCCTAAGATCATGTAATTTGTTCAAGAGGGATAGCCGGGATATTGAGTCCAGTTTTTCCAGGTGTAACGGTATACAATGCAGTCGCTGGACAATATTGCCTCCTGTTTCCAGGTTGACACCAAAGAACAATGATTTGAGTTTATTTTACTTTCAGGAAGTAAATTAGTACACTGTTCAAAAGTGCTCCATCACAAAATACTGGCATCATACGTTAAATCAGTGTGATAAGGTATACAAAACCTTTTCAGACAAATGTTATTGTTGGTCTCATTAGTGTTATGTTATGTGCGTGGAGGGTTTTCCTGTAGTCAAACTTACTGGTGACTAGGGCGTGAGTGACAGTTTTTCTAGTGTTCCTTGAGAGCCATTTGAAGATCTTCGATTTGAGCATCTTCAGGGTGTACGATGCAGTGATGGCTTTGACTTGTTCGGTCATGTCTAGTTTGCTGTAAGTGATTTTTCTGAGGTTCCTCGTGTGGGTGCCTGGTGTGGGCATGGGTCCATGTGCAGCTGAACACCAGTTGGAGTCCCATGATGAGGTGTTCATGCCAAACATCTCTAGTTCTGTCTTGTAGGTGCTGAGCTTGAGAGAGTTGGCTTTCATCCAGTTCGTCATGCAGGTGGTGAACCTTTTTCTTGTGTTGAGGCTCTTTTCTGAGAGGGAGAGAATGAGTTGCGTGTCGTCAGCTTAGGAGAGGATGTTGATATCATGTGCGCAGATGACGCTGGCCAGAGAGATCTTGTAAGCATTGAAGAGAGTGGGGCTACGCGATGAACCTTGAGGTACTCCGCAGATGAGTTAGCGTTGTTAATATCACTGGCCTGTCCATACTTAATGACAAACCTTTGTCAAGGGAAACCCAGTATCCCAATGCAGGCAATTAGATGCATTAATAAAACCAAGAGGCAACAAATCACACAGAATTTGCACTCAGGTTAAAGGCTTCCTATGAGATACCTTGACAAAGTGCAGCCTGGCAGCATGCAGTGAATACACGGTCTCACTTCATATTTCATTTGGAAAACTGTTTTAGGGTGAAAGGGGAAGTGATTGTGAGGCTGTGCATGGTTCCATAATGAATGGGCAGTCCCACAGGGTAGGGGTCTTGTCGCTGCCAGGCTCAGAGTCAGGCTCTGAACTTTCTTCCCAGCATTCAGTATCTCTCCTTTAAGTACATTTCCTTCTCTTTAATAACTAGGATTTAAGTAGGAGGTAATCATAATTTTCTTAATCATGTTAAACTAGTTCAAATGTTAAATAAACTAAAATATTTGATATCAACTATTGTCAGTAGATATAATTTGGGTACAGTTTGTTACATCTTCAACTTCGAAAGGGCTGCCAAAAATATCCTCCAGTGTGCAGGATGTCATTAATACATTTTGAGATTGCACTGCTAAACTAGATGGGTCTGGTAGCTCAGGGGACTAATGCATCCACTGCAGGGGCCTGTGTTTGATCTCATGGTCACAGGTTAAAATCCCAGTACGTCCACTCAGCCTTTCATCTGTCTGAGGTCAATAAAATGAGTACCATTGAGTTGGGTAACAATAAACATCTGTTATTAAGCGTCAAGATACCTATGGGTCAACGTGCGCTTTACAGATACTTATGTTACGTTGATTACTAGGAAATATATTAATGAAAATATTCAAATTGACAGTCTCTCGCCACTATGAAAGGTGGATTTTCGCCTTCGAAAAGAGGGGCATATGTATTAACCCCAGAGAAATGTTATGATGTAATGGCAAGATGGATCCCATTTTACCTATTCTACCTCCAAAAAACAAATGCCCCAGGTTACCTTAAACTCTTGGGGCCAGATTTATCAAATGATTGTGTTGCATCACACAAGGTTACACATGGGCAACACAATCCTTAAGTCAGATTTACCAAGCCACGCAAAGCTACCTTGCGTGGCTTGGTAAATCTAGAGCAACGCGAGGCAGCACAAGTTGCTGCCATGGGTTGCTGTTCACCAGGCGTGACATGGGTGTAGAGTGCATCCACCCATGTATTTTGGTGCATTCCCAGATTTTCCAGGACAAGTAAACCTGGGAATGCGTCAAAATTGTGCACCTTCCCAATAGAGGCGCAACGAGGAAAAATACCATGGTACAAGGGTGCCTGCATTGGAGCTAGGCAGCACACAGTGCGCCAGCGCAGAGCGAGAGCAGGAATGCACCATGTGTTAGTGAATATGGTGCATTCCTGCTCTCTCCAGCGCAGCACGCTGTATTGCTGTGTTGCGCTGCATCACATATTGATAAATCTGGGCCCTGGTTAGTTACGAACTTTGATTCAGAACTTTTTTAACTTGCATGTTGTTAAATATTGTCTGTGAAAAGAGTACATGGTGTCAAATCTCAAAACTGAAAAAGGTAAACGTATTTCGAATGGGGAAGGTGCTTTGTGGACTGCTAAGGCATTGTGATGTGGTGTTTTTAGAGAGATGTGTCTTCAACTCTTTCCTAAAATGGAGCAGCTTTGCACTGGTCCTGGTGGATACAGATATGTTGTGTTAGATCTTGGGTGCATAGATGGAAATGTCCTGCAGCCTTGTTTCTTCTTCATTAAACTTTTAAGTCTTCAGTCTGATGATGTGCTGACTTCAGGTGTGCCGAGAACCACCAGAAATGATGAGCTTGTCTCTAATATAAGCAGGGCTGCTGGTCATGATGGCTTTGTATATGATGCAGCTAGTTTTGAAGATAGTGCAGGCTGAAAAGGGTAGCCAATGAAGTTGCAGCAGGATGGGGGTGATGCTATCATATTACTTTATGCCCTGGAAGAGGCATGCTGAGGCATGTAGAATGCACTTAGGGGTGAAAAATTGCAAGGAGACTTGTGAAGTTACTTTCTTAAGACAGATTTGGTACCAGGTCATTTTTATTTTTTGGAAATGTATTCCTTGAGGTGGAGGTTGGTGTGCAGGGTGAATCCAATTGACTTGGTATTCAGGGATAGCTCATGTCATTATGTCAGGTTTGGACTGTTTCTTGTTTGATGTTCTTGGTGAATAAAAGGAATTCTGTCTTGGTTGGCTTGAACTTCAGGTAGGTGCTGGGCATCCAGGTCTTCAAGATATGCAGGCAATGTTTGAGGTGTTACATGTCTGAAGCAGAGGAGACTTTCAAGTAGAGTTGTGTATCATCAGCATTTCAGTGAACCTTGATGCTGTCATTAGTGAGTAGATCTTCAGTTGGCTAAATGTAGAGGTTAAAGATAGCAGGGGATAATATAAAACCCTAGGCAACTCCACAGGTGATAGATATCTTTTGTGACCTGTAGTTGGCCAAGTGAACAAACTGGTGTCGGTTGGAACGGTAGGAGGAGAACCATTGAAAGACACGGCCCGTGAGTCCCATTCAAGACTCCAGGGTACATCTATAAGGGTGGACCGGAGGCGAGGGGAGGCGACTGTGTGGATGACAGCTGAGAAGTCCAGCAGTATGAGGAGGCAGAGGTCATGAGGGCATCACCTGTGATGTATAAGCTAGTCATCTCCATTATGGAGCGTTATCTGAAGCCAGACTAGAAGTCTTGCAGGCGATGGTTAGAATTATTATGAACATGGAGTTGACTGCATTTTCAATGATCTTACCCATGAAAGGTAGGTGAGCAGTGGGTCAGTAACTAGCAAGGTCAGTCAGGATTTAGCCTGTCTTGAGAACTTCTGGGAAGATGCTTTGAGTGAGGGGGGCTTGGCAGTGGAGAGTAGGGGAGAAAGAGCATCCCAAGATAGGGCTTGGATGAAGGACATGGATAAGATATCATATTCATAAGAAGTGGTTAATCTGCTCCATTGTGACCATGCACACTCCGGTTTTGGTAATTCCTGGAATTAATCTGTCAGCTTTGCATGCACACTCCATGAGCCGTCCAGCGACCTTGCTACATCACAGTCAAAGGAAGAGGACTGCAGAGTACTATGGTACAAGCACTTGGAATGAGGTTCCCCAAGAGTACCACCTGTTTAGTGATGCACAATTGTTATTTGGGAGCATTCTGCCATTTGTTCAGGATAAAGCAACAGCTCGATGGCTTCAAATTACTTGGTGGAAACTACTGAAGGTTAGCAACACCACAAACGATGGATTTAAAGCCATAAAGTAAGAGCTGCATGCTATAAGAGTGATGGCAATGCAGCACCGCAATGTACTTGACCTTATGACGGCCATGCAAGGAGGGGTATGTGAGAAAATTGGGACTGCGTGCTGTACTTTCATCCCAGCAAATTATGCAGATAATGGAACTTTATCATAGGTCATACAGAGACTGCACAACTTCAAAAGAAAAGATGAATGAAGGAGGTGCCCCAGATAATTGATTTAGTGGGTGGTTGACATTACTGCCATCCTGGATGTCGGGACTGTTAGGAGCCTTGTTGCCAACTATTGTGGTCTTACTACTAATATATTGCGTTGTACCGTTGATCACAGCATGTTGTAGAAGAATGGGTGCAAAGGCAGGTAGGATGTTTCCAGTTAAGATACCAACACAAGTAGTGGATTCCCAGGGCAACTTATATCACTTAGATCCAGAACTGCGCACCGAAAGTGGGGAAGTGGCCCGGACCAACCAGATAAAGAGGAGGCTTAGGCAATGTGCTGTAGATACTAGCTAGAAAGAGGATTTACACTATCTCAAAATTAAGAATTCAGTTACTCCTTACTTAAGCTCTCAGGAGAGTGCATATCTATTCCCTTACCTGTACAACATTCCAGACAAGTGCATATGTAATGAAGTCTTGCAGCTGAGGGTGGGAATCGACCATGGGTGGCTTATCAAGGGATTAAAAATAGAAGTTGCGAAGAACAATGGACAGTGCCTCTATAGATGAGGTAGGATATATTCAGGGATCCACATATTGATGGATTGTACATTGTTCATGGCGGAAAGGAAAAAGATACTTCCTGTATTTAAAAAATATGGAATCAACATGAGGGAAATGGGCCTGGATTTGATATTTGACCTTACGTACCGAGATGTAGCCATAGCCATTGGCCAGAACCAGTGTAAAATCTTAAAGACACTGGCGATTTTACCCCTTTTTTAGGATTTTAAAGTAATGTTGGCATTGGTGTGTTTTTTACTTAGTAAGGAAACCCAAATTGCAATGAGAGGATCGCCAAATAGGAATATGTAAAAAGAGGGGAAGTAGGTCTTAAATTGAAGCAAGATTAAGAGAGACCATTGAAGTTGTAATAAGCTGCTATTTACTTTGCACTTTATAAATGCCGATAGGCGTAATATGAATTGTATGTCATTGGCAAAGAATTTACCATGTTGTTTTATTGAGCTGTAAATATATGTGAGATTTTGTGAATTGTTGTTTTAGGCTATTTTACAGAATATTGTCCATTTGTTTATGAATTGTGTGTATATTTATATAAGATTTTATTTCTTGGAAATAAAGTATTTTGACTTGACTTGGTGCCAAGTGTAGACCAAGGTTTAGATCAAGTAGTTGAAATATCAACTAAAGGGAGTAATGTTATGTGAAATGTAAAATATGAACACACAGTAGAAAATGTAAAACAGGAGTACATAGCGCAACAACAAACACAAGCAGAAAACCAGTGGAGGCCCAAACCTTGTGCTGACGAGAGGAAGGTTAAGAGTTCACTAGATGACACAATGGAATTAGTAACTTGAAAGGACTGCAGTTAAAGGCAAACTCATATTTAGCAAGTTTGAAAACATTTATGGTTTTAACATACGGGTTCACCGACACACACTTCATGTCTCCAAATAGATTGTAACCTGATTAGACAATCGTGCACTAAATTCAATTAGCTTAGGGCACATGGAGGTCTTAGGGGCACAATGGTAAAAGCACACACTCTACCAAAATTGTATTTACCATGAAGACACATGCACTCACGTACAAGAATGGTAACATTTATTGAGCATTGTTAGGAACTGCAATAAAGAATATGTATTGAATTAGGCTGGAGTCAAGGGTCACAGGTGACTTAATAGTTTTTATGATCGGCATGTATTAATCTGTAACTGATGTAATGATTCACCGCTGAACTTTTGGAACCCAGTTTTGTATAAAAGAAGCTGTTTGTGATGTGTCAAATTGAGACCGGCTGCTTGCTTGTGTGTGAGGAAAGTCTTTCTCCCTATCGCGACAGTAAAGAGCTGTCTTTGCATTGCCAAGAGGAGTCTGTGTGTTTCTCACTTCTTAAAGGTTTTAGTCACCCTGCAACAGTGACTTTGAGTAAGTAAGTAAGTAAGTAAGTCCGTTTTTAGGTCGAGCCTCGAGTAGCGCGCAAGCCCTGCTTAGAGGCGAAGACTTTTAGTAAGCGAGTTTGGAAAGCAGTCCAAAAAACGCTCGTGCGTCGTGGCTGGCCTTTTTGAGATGGGTACGTGCGGCAAACATGTGTTTCCAATTATCGTGCCCAGACGCGGGCGCGATAATTGTAAACACATGCCGGCAAAAGGCCATGACGCACGAACGTCTGGTCAGCTGAGCAGGCTGCCGCGCTCGCTCGCTCGCCCTCGCCCCCGCTCCTCTCTTGTTATTTTGCGGCGTTTTCTTGATGCTCCTTAGGATGATCTATAAAATAAAAAAGTACCACTACTGACAGGAGCCAAGCTGCGTTTCCACATGGACATCTGACTGGCGGAATGTTCAACGAGCTGTTAATACAGCGATAGGTGTCAACTGAAAAACAGTTTAAAATATTAACAGAACTCAGTGCTTGCACGCACACACACGAGTGTGCGTGTGTGTGTGTGTGTGTGTGTATATATATATGTATTTATATATACACACACACACGAAATAACAAACAGAGCTGCCCATCGGTGCTCGCTCTTTGCCCCCTTGCTCCCCGCAGTGTCACGGGGTGGTAGCGCTGCACGCTCGCTGGCACGGGCCCCCCTCTCAGCGCGTCTAACCCCCGTGGTGTGAGCGTGCACTGGCCGGGGTCTGTCTTCTATCTCCCGCACACGCCCCTCCCGACCCCCGCCTCGGAGTGTTGAAGCTGCCTGCTCAGAACCCTAGCGGAGCTGAGAGATGTTGCACACTCCTCTCTGGGGCCCCGGTAAGTCTCACTTCATTTATATTCTGCTTCTGAATCCGCTGCTGCCAGTCTCCCCATCTGCGCTGCCCTTGCCTGCTGCTGCTCCTGACAGCACCGCCTCACACCGCCGGTTCGCTGTCTGGATCCCAGTTTTGGCTGCCACTTGCTTCTGTATTATGTGAGAACTAGTATGTACTCTGTGATTTTCTGTACTATTGGTGTGGACGGACCCAGTGGATATGTTTACGTGCTTCGCTGGTTTATTGTCAGTCACTCAGTGGAAAGGTCTGTCTCTGGTCCCTGGGGGACACGCAACGTTTGGCCGGCAGTGAGTAGGGTGCATGAGGAAGCTTTGACCTGAGTACTCATGTACGGAAGGACCCTCACGTTTCGTGTCTTCCAAAAATGCAATGTGTCTGGTTTCGTGTGATTATGAGCAGAAGTGATCTGGTAATTAAACTGCACTTTTCGGAACCAGAGACCCGGGTTTGCAAGTTGGTTGCTGCTGCTCTGCGTTGTGTGATCCTGCCCAAATTACCTGAGTATCTTCCTCTGACCCTCGTCTCTTGTGTGACAAAAATAAACGGGAGTGCCTCGGTGCATTATGTAAAGTTTGCATTGTAAGTTATACATGAAAAACATAATTATAGTGGTTTTAAAAAAAAAACAAAAAAACAGCTGCTGTGTTCTTCTGCTTCAGTTTCACTTGAAGTTATTCTTTTGACGCTGGGACGATTCTTGCAGGGTGCTTCATGCAGACGGCGTGTTTGTGTGTGTGTCTCCATCAGTGTCTGTGTGTGCCTGATGCTTTCTTACAGATAGAGCGACGTTATTCTCTATTAGTTCAAACACAATAAGTTTTCGTACAGCTGGCGTTGTACAGGCATGTATATGAAGGCGCTTTCATTTGTGAGAGTGAAGAAAAAGGAGGATCAGTAAAAAAAAATATTTGCCCAAGATCACACAATTTAGTTAAGCAGGAAGCCCTGATCAATTCAGGTTTTCTGGTTTTACTTTGGACAAATCAGGCACCAAAAAGTTGTCTGTTTGTCTCTCATTTGTACCTCATATGTTAATGCTTTGTTTACCTCTTCCTGCATGATGGTAGGTCGAGCGTGGCAAGAATAAGCCACACGAAAGCTCAGCTCGATACCGGCTCTAGGTTCCAACAGGGCTTCGAGCTGAGCCTGTGCCATGCTTCAGGCTCAAGCCTGGCTCGAGCTTCCAGTGGCTCACTCACCTACCTCTACTCAAAATAACGGAATTTTCAATTTTTGTATGTGTCACAGTACTAAACCTTAGTAGTTTTTGCAGAAGTCCCTTTAAATAGTCTGTTTAGGCAGACTCATTCATGCATGCATGTATTTGTCTCCAGCAAGAAACATAATTTGGCTGATTACGCTTTAATACGGATAACTCCACCCTTACAACATTGCTTTATTTCATTTGCTCCATTGTGATCTTATCCTCTGTGTAATTTGGTCCCACACGTGATTTACTCCATGTAATTTCCTTCATGTGGTTTGTTCCGCGATAATTTTTGCTTTGTGATTTGCTTCACGTGATTCTTTTCCATTGTGATTTGCTTCATATGGTTTGCTCCATAGGACCTGCTCCTTCATGTTTTTATGTCGACCTGCATCAGCGCTTGCGCTGGTCTGGCCGAGAGTTTTAGTAAGTGGGTTTTGGAAGTGCAAACCCACTGGCTTTCGGCTGGCGACCAGCTTGCGTTCACCATAGCGTGCACGCGCGCAGCTGCCATCTGGGTTTCCTATCTCTTCCTCATTTCCTCGTCATGGCTCATTAACTCTCTGGACTCTGATGTTTCAATCGCAGCAGCAGCTCACATTACCAACTGACGGCCCTGGACTACAGTCACATGAAAAACAACAGCGATTAGCATTAAAATGCAAGCTTTTTTTTTTGTCTAGTTAGAAATATTGCTTCGGTGGGTTGATTTCACCTTATATCGCTATTTGTTTTGTATTGGGAGTCACAGCCTAATTACCAGTATTTTTGTCTCACTCTGTTTTTTAAAAAATATTTATTCGCGCAAAGCACAAAGCTATATTTAAGGTTACTTTTTCCGCGTCACTTCTTCACTCTATTTAAACTCCACACCCCCCACTCTTATTGTCTCTCTCCTTCTCTCTCTCTCCCCTCTCTAATTCTCTCTCTACTTAATTAACTCTCCCCTCTCTATCTTTTTTAGCCTTTCATTCTCTCTCACCGCTTTATTTGTTTCTCTTTCAAACTCCTTCATTCACTCTCTCTCCCCTTCTTTCTCTCTCTCTATCCCGCTCCACTCTTTATTCTATGTACACCCTTTCTCTCTCTTTCTCTCTCACCACCCTCTCTAATTGGGCATTATATCTTCACTCTATCTCTCACTCGGCATCACCACAGCATCACTCAGCATCACCACAGCATCACTCAGCGCAACCACAGCATCAATCAGAGCCAGCACAGCATCAATCAGAGCCAGCACAGCATCACTCAGCACCAACACAACATCTCTCAACGCCATCACAGCATCACTCAACGCCATCACAGCATCACTCAGTGCAACCACAGCATCACTCAGTGCAACCACAGCATTACTCAGCACAACCACAGCATTACTCAGCATAACCACAGCATCACTTAGCGCCACAACAGCATCACTCAGCGCCACCACAGCATTTCTCACCAGCACCACAACATCACTCCGCGCCACCACAGCATCACTCAGCACCACCATAGCTTCACTGAGCGACACCACATCATCAATCAGGGCCAACACTGCATCACTCAGCACCACCACAGCATCACTCAGCACCACCACAGCATCGCTCAGCACCACCACAGCATGTGTTATAATACAGGTACTAGTTCCCAACCTTCACCCTCCGATTGTTTATGCCCCTCAAAAAAAAGCTTTAACAAACAACCATTGCAACAGGCATAAACAAGTTAACAAAAGAAAACTGAGGACATTTTTTATTGTAAATACTTTTTTTAATATGGTCGTTCAGTTTTACATAATGCCTTCTTGGTCATATATAAAGTAACAAAAATGCTTCTGACACTTTTTTATTATAACTTTTCAGCATGCTGCACAGCAGCCACACTTCTCTACAGCACAGCTTGAAGACATTGGCAAAGTCAATAGCTCTGGCTAAACACTTATAAGGCCCCAAAGGCGAGACCTATTGGCTATGCCAATGCTTGTTATATAGCGCAGCTACTCACCCTTACGGGTCTCAAGGCGCTGGGGGCCGTAGTGGAAATTAAGTGAGCTATTGCCCAGAGTCACATGGTGCTGAGCTAAGCTGCCGCTGGAGCCGGGGATCGAACCGTGAACCCTGTGCTCCGAAGTCAGCTGCCCTGTGAGATCAGCAAAAGATAGGGATTTGAAAGATGACCATTTCTGGATTCTACAAGAAGGGGTGAACGAAATGAAGCAGGCTTAGTGTTGTCGATGTGCTGTGGGAACCTCTTATTTTTTCATTGAAGCAGAGTTTGATGCCATTGCCTTTTTTTGTGGAGTGAGGAATAGGTGGGTCACACAGGTAGCCGCCAACGATTCACTCCCGCTGTGAGCACCGTACTGCATCCTCGGGGACTCGGAGTCCCATTAGCCCCTGCGCCACCAGACGCCACCAGACGCCACCAGACGCACATTTAAAGGGCGCCAGGAGTCCCGCGGCCGCGTAGCGGCCAATGATTCACTCCCCCTGGGAGCACCGTACTGCATCCTCGGGGACTCAGAGTCCCATCAGCCCCTGCGCCACCAGACACCACCAGACGCCACCAGACGCACATTTAAAGGGCGCCAGGAGTCCCGCAGCTGCGTAGCGGCCAACGATTCACTCCCCCTGGGAGCACCGTACTGCATCCTCGGGGACTCAGAGTCCCATCAGCCCCTGCACCACCAGACGCACTTAAAGGACGCCAGGAGTCGCGCGGGACGCGCGTGGGCTGCGCCCGGGCAAAGCCCGGGCCAAGGGCAGGCCCATCCACGCCCGTCATCGCCCGGAAGAGGCTGGGCCACCCTCATTTCGTTTGGCTTTTGGAGGTGAGAATAACCACGGGCCATGGGCAAGAGAAAAACAAGGTCTGCAGAACCAGGAGGAGAGATCATAACCACCTTGGACTCCTTCCTGATTAGAGCGGCAGACATCCTGTCCAAGGAAATTGAAATCACTGAACGACGCCTCTCTCTGGAAGAGGTAAGACTCCCTCTAAATACCATTATAGAAGATGTAAGGGAGGGGTAAAGTCGTTCATCCCCTGGGATTGCTTCAGCTAGTATTCTATCCCCAGTAGTGACATCCACGAGGTAGCCACCTAAGGCTACTAATGTGCCTGGAACAGATTGCAGCCCCCCCAAATGAACCCCCTGGTAAACGGAAGAGAGGGAGGGCCAAGCTAGGTCCCAATAATACTAATAACAATACTGGAAAGACCATCAAATCGCGCAAAAATACTGTGATGTGGGCGAACCAAGCGAGAAGGGACGATATAATTACCTCTACAGCGCTAGCATCTCCTTATTTCCCATCAGAAGACGCATTAACATAGAAAATGGATCTTATTTTACGTACTGCGCTACAGCGGATCACAGATAGGCTAACAAGGATAGAAGACGCCCTCCAGTCACTCTAGAGAGACACTCAAAGACTCCCCCAGCAGATAACAGACCACAGGCTTGCCCCGGGTAATGCAAAAGCCCTGCTCAGGGGGACACTGAAGAAATAGACACTCGCCCTACACAGTCACGGTCCTGCAGAGAGCTAAAAGGACCTCAAGTGGATAACCCCCCCTCCGAACCTCCATCAACATAGTGTCTCAAAAAGTGGTAATGCTCATCTGAATGCATTATCAGGAGGAGGGAGACAGTCACAGGACAGGTTGGGTCCCGTCCATGAGGTCCAAAGGGGAACCTGTAGAGATGCAAAGGGCTCCATGTTGGGGTAGGGTTCCAGAATAATGGAGGGAGCACAGCCTATATCACGTGACGAACAATTGGACCTACCTCCAGATGCATGTCCGTATGTTATTATCTTAGCCAATACGCCCGAACTTCAAAAGCACCAGTACAAAACAACATAGCAGCTGATGGACAAAGCACTATACTGGCTCTCTAAATTCAGCAGGGGGGATCTTAGGCTGTATAATCACATCATAATGGCGAGATGGGTTAAATGGGTGGGCACTGGTAAAACATCTATTGGGGGGATTGTGTTGTGATAAACTTTAATAATCACAGGCTGGCAGAGCACCTATTGTATGTACTACCAAACGTGCCCAGCCAGGAATCACAGATTTTTGCATTACCGCTTGGTTACTTTTATAAACCTTCTGAGCTCCCAAGGTATATTAATACTCCCCCAGAATCGGCTTCAGAAAATTTGGTCATTAGTCCCACTGAAAAATAGATATAAGCCCTTATGTGATCTAGAGGCGTGTGATTGACTTATTAGCCAAACTGAAGTACAGGCCACGAACGCTGCCGCCCCATGTAAGGCCACCTTGACCCTGGTACCTGATCAGCACAACCTGTCTCTTATCTCGTGGAATATAGCAGGCTTTAGGATGAAATCACAGGATTACGAATGGTCACAAATAGTTTGTAAATTTGACATAGTGTGTCTCCAAGAAACTTGGGAGCTGAAAACGATCAGTATTGATGGGTATAGAACTTATCAGACTTTGGCAGTAGCATCATCTTCAGGCCATGCAAGAGTGGGCTGGTTACTTTAGTAGCCTGCAATAGTGGGATTATGGTAAAAAAAAGTATACAAATACGTTGATATACTATCACATTCTTCTATGTGAAGGGAGGCAAGGAGGGGATTGGATCCTAATTAATATGTATAACAACAACTTTGCTGGTGATATGGCGGGGGTAATAGATGCAATTGAGAAAGACATAGATAAACTACGGGAAAACAATTCTAGTCTGGTAGATATTCTATGGATGGGGACTTTAACATTCACACGTGTGATAGGTCACACCTTCCCATATGTGGTATCACAGATGATCACAGGGACTTGATCTGCCACTTCATTCACAATGATTATGGCACTCTTCTAAATAGACTACTACTGATCCATAATTTGGAGATAATAAATACAGTAGATAGCAATACAGGCCTACTAGAATATACTTTTTTTGCCCGATCCTGTAAGTCCACAATAGATTTTATCCTAGCCTCTGAAAATGTAAGATCCCAGTTTTCCTTTATCAAGACGACAGTTTATCCTTTTAGCGATCACGCTGCAATTAGCCGCCAAATAACACGGGGTAGGAAGATCCCCAATTCAGGCAAACGAGTTCCCAAACCTTTTATCGCAAGAAAAAATGGAATTACCCTAAAGTGAGAGAAAGTGGATATACCTAATTTCACTCATAGTACAGTTACTACCATGGCACAGGAAATCACAACTTGTCTAGATCCACTCTCAGATCCAGAGGAATTAGCAATAGCCTTTGAGCAAATTTTAATAAAAATTAATGGTACCTATAACGTCCCCTTAGTGGCACGATCAGGGGTTTAGTGCACTGGTTTAACAATCGCTGTACTAAAGCTCTCAAGAATCTTCATTCTGCCCTGGGTGCAAATCCAAGTGATACCTCGCTGGTAAAATCCTTACATTTCACTTACAAAATAGAAAGGGAGAATAGATTAAGGGAGCTAAAAGAAGAGGCATGGGACAAATTAACCAAAGCAGCCACTCTAAAAAATAGTAGGGATTTCTGGTGTTTAATTAATGCCCCTTTTTAAGAGAAGAGTCTGATCCATCTACAGACCAACATATGATGGAGGATGACTGGGTAAGACATTTCTCGGGAGTCTTTGGTGGTGAAAAGGAAGCCTCCTTAGAGGACTTTTAGTGTCAGCCTCCACAGGAGGGTTATCACTTATTTTTTAACTTAGATGAAATAAAAGTGGCACTAAACCAATGTAAAACCCTGAGGGCAGCAGGCCCCGATGGGGTTCCCATTGACTTCTTTTTAAACAACCAGGAACTTTGGGCCCCGTTGCTCACTAATGTTTTCAATGCCGTTTCTAAAACTTATCCACTTGATTCCTGGAAAAAGTCTATTATTGCACCAATTTTTAAGAAGGGGAACAAAGTGCTAGCACAAAACTACCGCCCTATCTCACTGTTAGACAGCACTGCAAAATTAATGGGACAACTCCTGCTGAATAGGCTAGAGTTATGGGCAGAAGAGAATAACATGATAATCCAATCACAATATGGGTTCAGAAAGTCGAAAGGGACAGTGGATCAATGCCTCAATTTAAATTTGCTGATAGGTAAATACACGCTGGCTAAAAAGGGTCAACTTTACATGACCTTTATGGACCTGTCAGCCGCTTTTGACCGAGTGGCCCATCTGATGCTCTGGTCCATAAAGGCTGAAATGAGGATAGATAAAACAATAATAAACTTTATCCATGAAATGTATTCCTCAGCAGAGGCTAGCGTGCGTATGGGGAGAGATGGGGAGTGCTCCCTCCCCATCTCTTTAGCTCGTGGTGTAAGGCAGGGCTGCGTACTTGCTCCCTTCCTATTCTCCCTCTACACGAATGGTGTGGAGGCAGCATTGGTGGGGACCACGAGCGACGTTCCTATTATTAATTCAGCGCCAGTTCCTATAATCCTGTACGCAGATGATGCGGTCCTGCTGGCCCTAACGGGGAAGGCACTACAGAGGCTAATAGATACCTATGTTAGTTTCATGGGAAATTTAGATCTGAAAGTCAATGAAACTAAGGGGCCGATTCCGATTTCAGCCGGAAGGGCACCGAACGATGGTCGGAGCCCTTCCGACCGAATCGGAACGTGCCGGCCGGATTCCTTTCCGACCGAGCCATTCCGATGGGCTCGGTCGGAAAGGAATCCGACTCGGATTTCCGGATGGCTTACGACGGGCTCGGAGAGCCCGTCCGCCATCCGGAAATCCTTCAGTACTCCCCCGGCCGCCTCTTCACGACCGAGGGAGTACGATGGCAGTATTTCACTGCCTTTTCGTGCCGGTCTTTCTGGCACGAAAAGGCAGTCGGTAACTGTCTTTGGGGGCCCCCAGTAAGGCCCCCATGGGTGCAAGGCCGCCGAATGGCGGCCTGGGGGCACCTATGGTGCCCCTCTGTTGATCCCTGCACCCGGTGGCAGGCACCTTGGGGTGGCGGCCACAGGGTGCAGGGATGAACTGCACCCCTGCTTTTCACAATGCAAGCATGCATTCCGCTCGGAATGCATGCTCCCATTGTGCAGTATACGAGTGCGACCGAACAGGGTTCGGTCGCATCGTACTTGCAGGGCCGTAACCGACGACAGCAGGTCGGTCGGTTACGGCTCCTGGACGATGTCGGACGGACCTGAGTCCGTCCGACATCGGAATCGGCCCCTAAGTCTTTCGTTCTTGTGGCTGGACCCAGACCGAAAATGTTAATTAGGTGGTATGCTGAAGGGAGGAAATTGGAAGTAGTCGAATCGTTCACTTATTTGGGAGTACTGTTTGACTCCAAAAATGTATGGAGCAATATGCTAGAAAACCGAGCTCTTATGATGGAAAGAAGTGTAGGCGGCATCTTTAGCTTCAATAAGAAATTAGGGACCAAGCCTATAGAAACTATAAAAAAGATATATGAAGCGAAAACAATCGCAGTTGCAACCTATGGTGCAGCAGTGTGGGAAGTTATTCCGACCTGCAGACTTCAACAAATAGAGAATGAATTTTGGAAGCGTTTATTAGGTGTCCCCCACTCTTGTCCTGCTATTAACTGCCACACCGAATTAGATGTCCCCTTCATTTCTGACCAGATTATCGTCGCTCTCACTCTTCTTTGGCATTCGATATGGAGGAGGGACACTCTAAAGTTGACACAAGACATTTTAATAGACTGTTTAACATTAGATGGTTGCAGCAGAATAAAATGGCTGCAATTTATCAAGAATGCCTTACACAGTATTGGGTTTCCAAATCTATTTGATGACCCAACGACTTGTTTTTCCATTTCTAGGGTGAAGTTGAAAAACCTCCTCATTGAAAAGAAGGTCGAGGAGAGATGGGAAATAAAGGGGCACATGCATCAAGCCTAAAAAAAATCGCAAAATTAGCGAATCGCTAAATTATGGCGTTTGCGACCGCAAAATACCGTTTCGCAATGCATCAACTGCAAAATAGCGAAAACTCAACAATTCGCTAATTTAAAGAATCGCAAAACATTCTGCGAATAGTATTAGCGAATCGCTATTTGCGCCCCAAATAGCGATTCGCAAATAAGGAATCGCAAAATAGATGCATGAAAAATCGCAAATTGCGAATTACCTGAAATTCGCAATTTTGCGAGTGCAAAATAAGAAGGATCACAACCAGGTGGTAATCATGAGTGCAAATCAGATACAGCTGAAATTCTACTTAAACCCATTGAAACACACCCAGAATTAGCTACCACATCTCACAATGGCAGGGATGTACCTGATGGCGAGGAGGATGAGGCTGCTGGCTGCTGGACACAGACGGAGGCGAATTAATGAGCGCATCTTCAGAGTCCGCATAACTTTGCTAGGACAGCAAGAGGATGAGATATACGATAAGTATAGGCTCAATGCAGCAATGATCCATGACCTGATCAATGAATTGGATCCCATACTGCAACGACAGACACGTAGGACCAATGCTATCCCAACGCATGTGCAGGTCTTATGTTGCCTACACCTACTGGCGTCAGGCAGCTTCCAGGGGGTCATTGCAGTAGCTGGAGGTGTGTCGCAAAGCGCACTTTCAAGAATATTCAAAGCATTCCTTGATGCCATGATGGCCAGGATCGGCTCACACATCAATTTCCCCACCACCGCGCATGACCTTGCGAAAACAAAACAGGAGTTTTACCAGATAGCTCGCTTCCCACATGTTATAGGTTGCATCGATTGCACACATGTGGCAATATGTCCCCTGCAGCACAGGAATACATATACAGAAATAGAAAATGCTATCACTCCCTTAATATTCAGGTTGTGTGCAATGCCAAATACATAATCACTGATATAGTGGCTCAATTTCCTGGGAGTGCACATGATTCATATATTTTCAGGCAAAGTGGCATTCACACCCGTCTGGTCAGGGGAGAATTTGGAGAGGCACATCTGCTTGGTAAATATGTGTAGGTGATACTCACAGTCATTGTACGTATGCCAATGTCAAACTGCCACTGACCCTTTGCTTACCCACATGCAGGTGACAGCGCATACGCCTTGCGTAATTACCTTCTGACGCCTTACCTCAATCCCACAACTGCCAACCAACAGAGGTACAATGCTGCACATATATCAACAAGGAACATCATAGAGCGCACATTTGGGCTGCTGAAGAGCCGATTCAGATGCCTCCATAAGACTGGTGGAGCACTCCAATACAACCCTGAACAATGCTGCAAGCTAGTAGCTGCATGTGCCATGCTGCACAATATAGCAACGAGGGGTGGAATGGAGATCGAGGTGTCTGACAGTGACTCCGAGGATGAGGACCAGCAAGTGCCACAGCGCCGTGCAGCACAAGGGGCAAGCGCAGCAGAAGGGCGCAGGAGAAGATTGGACATCACACAAAACTATTTCTGAGGTGAGTAATGATGACACAAACAGTGTATATTACAATCACAGAACGGTTTATTCAAAGGAAATATTGCATGAGTGTCGGAGCACACTTTCAATGTGGCCAGTGGCACAGGATTTTTAAGTAATGGACATAAGTGTATTAAAAATAAATAATGACTTGTCAATCAGTCAAAAGGTCCGATCACATCCATGGTTACGTCACCATATCGGTATGCAATTGTATATAGCAGGCTAGCGCTTTCTCCCACGAACACCCAGACGCCTGTCAGAGACAGCATCCTCATCCCTCATGTTGGAAGCTGAGGGGTACTGCTGCGTGTGTTGCGTCTTCCTGCAGTGGCAACTGGCATAGCTATGCTACTCAAGCTTGAGGCCCCCTCACTACCCTCTTCCTGCGTGGACATGTTGGCCCCAATTGTGGTAGCATTCAGCAGTTCCACTGCATTGGTTACCTGGTCCAGTGCCTTCGCCACATCCCCGCTCCAATGGCACATTTCTGTTTGCAAGGTCACAGACCTACGTGCCAGCAGTGCAGTTGATGTGGCCAGCCTATTGTTGGATTTGGCATAGCTTTTGAGGTGCTGCATTAGTTGCCGATGGTTTCTTCTCTGTGATGCATGTCCCTCCTGCATAACCTTGGTCATTTGCTGCACACTATCGCACAGTACTGCAATGTTGTCTGCCATCTTCCCTATTTGTAACTGCACTAAACGTGTGTTCTTGGTCTGCAGGCGCTGCATGCGGAGCATCTGTCCCTCAAGACCACCCCAGACATCATTTGGTTGCTCCTCCTGCTGTGTTCTGCGTGATCTGGCTCTTCTACGCCGGACACTGACATTACTTCTGCGGACCTGTGTTTGTGGATTTGGGATGGATGTGGCTGGGCCATGCCTGGACTCATGTGGTGCATTTGTCTCATCGTCAGACTCCATGGTGACCAGTGGTGGGACAGTTGCCCTGCGTGTGTTTGGGGCACTGGATGGATTTGTTGGCAACACCGGTGTGTCCATATCCTCAACTGCGCTGATGTCCTGTATGTCCTGGTTGTCACTATCCTCAGCTTCTACACGTTCTGCATCTGTGAGATTTAACAGTGCAAAATCAGCATTAATTTAAGTAGGGATTTCATGTCACAGTGATCATATTTTTACTTTGGCATTAAATTTGGAATATGTTCACTGTTCTGAGTTGTTCTTAGCCTATTTGTGTGTTTGACATTGTATATGCTTGACCTGCCTACATCTCCCATAATGCACTTCCCTTCATGGATACATTGTGTACTGGATGTTCTGAGTGTGCACTTGTGCTGTACTGGGGTGGTGTACTACCTTTATTATTTAGGTCAATGGTAACATGCAGTCATCTTACCTTCAGATGTGTTTGCTGCTCCTGACGTGTCTAGCTGTGTCACACCGACAACAGCTTCAGGCTGGATAGTGGATTCAACCATTTCCTCCATGGTAGTGTTCCCAGTGTCTATCGGTGTTCCCCTCCTGTCTTCCTTGCTTCCTTCAGACGGGCAGCTATGCGCTCCTTGGCCCGACTGCGCATGTCGTACCATCTTTTCTTCAGGTCATCGATGGTGCGGTGTGTCACCCCACTGGCATTCACCCGGTTCTGGATCCGGATCCATATTTTCCTTTTTTCCTGCTCTGCCACTTTCAATGATTGTTTCCCAAACAGCTTATCATGGCTGTGGACAACTCCCTCAATGAGTGTGTCACTTTCTTTTTCTGAGAATTTCATTTTCCGCTTCCTGCCTGATTGGCTGTCCTCTGCTGTTTGTGTGCTTTCCATTTTCTTGCAGTTACCAGGTTTTTCCAATTGCTCAATGCCACTGCTAGTTAGCTCCCAGAGCCAGCTCCCTCCTCTCCCTCTGACTGTGCACTGGGAATGGGGCTTGTGCTGCTCACTTCCTGGTTCTGATGTCATCAAGATGCATCACAAATGCGACTTCGCTATTTGCGAATTAGCTATTTGCGAATTCGCAAATAGCGAAGTCGCTATTTGCGAAATCGCTATTAGCAAATTCGCAAATTTCGGATTCGCAGTAGCGTTTGCAATTTTTTGCGATTCTTTATTTTTTCGCAAATTTTTTGTTGCATCTGTTTTTGCGATTCGTTATTTGCGAATCGTTAAAATTCGCAATTAAGGATTCGCAAAATTTTACATTGATGCATGTGCCCCAAAGCAACTTAAACCTAGGGTGAGACAATACCATTCTGACCCCAAAACAAATTCTTTGGGTTTTAATTATATAACGTTTGTGACGAACCAGCAACATAGATTTTGTTGATAAGATTTCACATGAATTACATTCCATTGTTGCTTGGATACCCCGCCAACACTCACTCATTGAATGACCTGATTCCTTGCCCTTGTGACTCCTCATCCACTCAATGTGAAATCCATCTGCTATTTTTTTGTCCATTATATAGAGAGGAGAGGAAAAGATTTATCTGCCCTATCCTACGTAAATCAGGGCTGAGGCAATGTCGACAAGCACTTTTTCTCTTAAAACAACTTCCTGACCCGTATATTTGTTATTGTGTGGCCAGGTTTTTACAAAGCGCTTTAAAGACCTGCAAAAGCAAATCATGAAGATAATTTGATACAATTTATAATTGTTTATCTGATTATAATTATTTTATAGATTTGATTGTAATTTTTAAGCACCGTTTAATGTATTTTTGATTTTATGTGATGATTTATTTTTATTTATTTTGAGAGTTTTATATAGCGCTGGCTAGACCCGGAGGTATCAGAGCGCTTTACATAAGATTCCACAGAAATTACAAAATTACATCAGTTACACGTTACATCAGTTACTAGAAAAACATTTCAAGAGAGTAGAAGACGAAATAAATGGAGCTTAGAAGGGTAAGGGGGTATAGATAAATATATGCGACACATTAAGGAGCGAGAAGGGGAGACAAATAGAGCGGATAGGGGGAGAGGGGGAGTGAGAAGGGAGAGGAAGAGGGGGTAGACGGTATGAGAGACGAAGTGAAAGCCTGCCCAATGACTGACTGGGTAGGTGACGGCTGAGGAGAGAATCCACAGCCAGTCTCCCCTTTAGCTCTCAAGGTAGCTCCATCGGGCATCGGTCAGATAGCTAGGTCTCTAGGTTACATCAGTTACAGGTTACATTGGTAGCTCGAAACATTTAAATAGCATATAAGACAAGATTAATGGCGCGAGGAAGGGTAAGGGGGTAAGGGTAAAGGGAAACGAGGAGGGAGATGCGGCGGGAGACGAAGGAAAAATGTCTGCCCAATGTCCGGCTGGGTAGGTGACGGCTGAGGGGGAAGTCCACAGCTCATCTCCTCTGTAGCTATCAAGGTAGCTCCACCGGGCATCGGTCAGAGTGCTAGGTCTCCGCTGTCGGTGGCAAGTTCACAGATTCAATGTCCAGAAGGGTAAGCCGGATAGGGGTGGAGGGTGGGGGAAATGCGTGAGGTCTGGTTGATGACCACTCCATGTGCTGTCGTATTTATACCCTCTGTGTGGCTTGGCCATCGACCATCATTACTCATCTCTCCTGCAAACCTGAAGCTGATGTCTCCCCCTTGGAGAACGGGCTCGTCGATTTGCTGGGCTTGAATTAATTCAGCATTAGGCGCCATCCTAGGGTCAGGCAGGCTTGGGCACTCCCTACGGCCTAAACAGCAGTGAGAGATCGGCTTCCAAAGGCTTGGCTCAAGTTCTGAGGTTCCTTTACACAGCTGTGATTTTAATCCGGGTAAAACATCTGTACCCCCTCGACTTATGGGACATCCTACCTCTCTGGTGGAATAACCTAGGCCGGCACCATTTTGGGGTCAGGCTCGGTGGATCCCGGCATAAAAGTATTGGCAAAGTTTATTGTAGGGGATTAATTTGGGCGCTAGCAGGTCCTTTAAACCCCCATTGGGATCGCTGGTGGATGTTTTCCGCTCCCCCACTCACCGCCTCTGAAGAGCGACCGCTGTTTAACTCGGGGGACGTTGCAGGTCGTGCTCGAGTGTCTCACCCTCTTCAGCCGCAGCCATACCATAAATGAGCAGTGCGGCGAAATCACCCCTGTGGGGTCAGCCGGCATAAAGAGGTGAGGGCCGAGGGGTGGGGGCGTTGGATTGCAGATTGGAACAGGACAGTGGCATCATGGAGCATTACGTTGCTGGAGTTGTCGGTTATTATTGTTCAAAGCGGGCGCCATGTTGGAGTGAGGCTACCTGCTCCGGTGAGGTTTCTTTCTGTGGGACACGATGGGGTAGAGGTGCCCTGCTTTGTTGGCTGATGTCACCCCCTCCTTGCCACTTCTCGTCTGGGACAGTGATGCTGCTCCCCGCGACGCGCCCAAGCCCCCGTCGCTCACCTAGGCGAGGGTTAAGGCGTTCGCCGTATCCCGTCGAACGGCCGCCATCTTAAGGTCAGGCTGCATCGATAATTTCTCTCGCAACTTCAAGCATCATTCAAACTGCCTCAAAAGGAGATTTTACCTTATCAGAGGTAAGTTTTACCACGAAGAACCCAATTTAAACGGGATCGCCCGCCCTGAGGGCCCAAGCACGGACTCGGCATCAGGGATTTGGGTGTTCAGAGTGCGGTAGGAGCGGGAGAAGCGCTGTAAGGGTCCGGGTCCAGGATGTTGGATTTTCGTCGCGGCAGCAGAAGGTCGATTGCCACACGGTCCGGAGTAGTTTCCCAGGGGCCCGCTCCTGATGTCGCAGCCCCCGCTCAGTTACGACCAAGCGCGAGTCCGCTCAATCCCAGGCGCCATCTTGAGGCGCGATCACCTGGCGAGAATAAAAGCCGATATCTCGGCAATGCAGCAGCCAGGTGGAACGGCGGCCACAGCGGCAGACGCTCCCAATCTTCCGATCATGTGATGATGATAGAACACCTTTTTATGCTGTTTTTATAACTAGCGAAATAAAGTATTTTTGACTGACTGGGTCACACATGGGATTAAGTCAGTGCTTGACTGAGTTGAAAAGCATTCTGCTTCTATTGGTTGCTTCATTGATGTATGAAAACACATTTAAAATGTGTATGTATCATGTTTATATACTCCTATGTAATTCAGTGTAGTAACCACATCTGTAATCCTGAATGTATTAACCATTTAGTCACATATGGATTTCAGTTTGAAGCTTCCTGTGATGTAGAGCATGTTTGCAAAGTTTCATGGCTCTAGTAGGTCCGGAAGTCATAGGGCTCCGGGTTGCACCTTGCACCTTATCTAACAGCATAACTTTGCTTTAAAGCTTGTAAGGGAAGCAGGACTTTGTGAGAAAAATAAGGCTAGTATGGTGTATGTGGATGGTATATTATCCTAAAAGTGATTTTGAATTTTCTTAAGAGGAAGATCCTGCCATCTGCACATTAAATCGAGCTCCACACAATGACCCCAGGTTTCAGAGGTTTCAGGGGAACTGGCATGGACCTGGCAATTTGCTGTGTGTCCCCCGATTTGCAAAGGCTCGTATTGGAGGTAGGGCTTTCTCAGTTGGAGTGACCAAATTGTGGAACTCACTTCCGGTTATACTTCGGCATATACCGGATGAAGGGGAGTTCAGGAAAGCTCTAAAAACATGGCTTTTTAGCCGGGACTAGTTAATTACGTTTCGGTTTCGGAGATCTGTCTCCCCTTTGCTGCTGGATCATGCTAGCGCCGGGACACCTCTGTTTGAGGTAGCTGTTGCGCTCTATAAATGTTGTGTATTGTATTGTAAGGGTGAGCGTGTGAGGGAAAGAGGCTTCTGCTCTAGCGGCCCAACCCCTTCATGAGTCCCTCTGTGTATAGACTGAAAGTTCATCAAATACAGGTGGAACTTTGGGTGTGAGTGTCTTATAACTTTTCTTTCTCCCCCTCCCCCACGAGATCAGTTAGGAGAAATAATAATTGAAGAGAATCCTGTCCCGCTTTCTGTTTTATTCCCTATGGGGCATATTAGCAAGGGCACTATCGCCGCTTTAGCGGCACTTTTTGCCGCTAAAGCGGCGATATTTATATCGCCCTATCAGCAAACTGTCTCTAACAGCAGTTAGCGACAGTTTGCGGAGCATTAGAGCCCGTTTTTACCGCTTTGCATGTCAGCGATATTTATCGCTAATGACATGCAAAGTGGGCGTTTCGACGAACAAACCTGGGAAACACTCGCTAACAGGCCTATCGCCTATTAGCAAGGTGGCCATGGCCCCAGTTAGCGACGTGAACAGTCGCGCTAACCGGGGTCATCGCCATTTATTTAACACCTGCAATTAGCAGGTGTTAGCCATACCTAACATGGGGGTGGATTATGCTGATACGACCACAGGGTCGTATCAGCAAGGTGTTCTCCCTTCTCCATGCAACATCGCTGGTTTTTCAGCGATGTTGGCCCATTCCCTCGCTATTGCTGGAATATTCATCGCCATAGCGCTAATCGTTGCTAATACAGCGTTAGCGTGGCGATATATATTCCAGCGATAGCCGGCGATAAAAAAAATCACGCTAAGCAGGGTTAGCGATGATTATCGCCTCTTCTTGCTAATATGCCCCTATCTCTCTCCAGAGGATGAGCTGTGGGCATAATGTCTGCCGACCCTTCTCCATGTACCCAAGTGTGAGTAGAGTATAAGAAAATCATGATGGGGGCCAGACAATCTAAACATAGCAAGCCCTAATCGACAGGGATTTCTGCCCACACTATGGGGCATATTAGCAAGAAGAGGCGATAATCATCGCTAACCCTGCTTAGCGTGATTTTTTTATCGCCGGCTATCGCTGGAATATATCGTCACGCTAACGCTGTATTAGCAACGATTAGCGCTATGGCGATGAATATTCCAGCGATAGCGGGGAAATAGGCCAACATCGCTGAAAACCAGCGATGTTGCATGGAGAAGGGAGAACACCTTGCTGATACGACCCTGTGGTCGTATCAGCATAATCCACCCCCATGTTAGGTATGGCTAACACCTGCTAATTGCAGGTGTTAAATAAATGGCGATGACCCGGTTAGCGCGACTTTTCACGTCGCTAACTGGGGCCATGGCCACCTTGCTAATAGGCGATAGGCCTGTTAGCGGGTGTTTCCCAGGTTTGTTCGTCGAACGCTCACTTTGCATGTCATTAGCGATAAATATCGCTGACATGCAAAGCGGTAAAAAAACGGGCGCTAATGCCCGAAAACTGTCTCTAACTGCTGTTAGAGACAGTTTGCTGATAGGGCGATAAGAATATCGCCGCTTTAGCGGCAAAAAGTGCCGCTAAAGCGGCGATAGTGCCCTTGCTAATATGCCCCACGTACCAACAATTTGGTAAATGCACATCCAAATACTTAAAAGATTGGGTGGGTCTCACTAATGAGGATGGGAGGAAGTCCTTAATGGAGCATGGTAACTTTGATATATGGAGATTAGTGAATTTGCAGAATAGGGTGAACGACCCCAAAAATTAAATGGATGCCCAATAGTGGATGCTTTTCATTCAGTGTCATTAGGAAACATACAAATGCAAGCATGAATCCCATGTCTGGTGTATGAAAGATACTCAGGAGAAGTTGGAATAATATATTAGCCACCTTAAGGACAGGGGCAGCACTTGTTTTCCAACTGTTCTGTCTCCTCTTTACCTATTCCCCTAGATTACTGAAATGTAAGAGAAGAAGGACAGAGAGAATACAAAGAAAGAGAATTTGTTGAACATGTTCCCCATGCCCGTCGATGGAGCTAGGGATGCAGCTGGAGTTGCTCTCAGAAACGGAGCAGCACCTGCAGGACTTTTGTCAACTAGAGGACAAAGAGGTAGTACAAACGATTGGCAGGCAGTCAAGTGGCGAGTTCGGAGGCCATTTTCACTACAGCAGATAAGTCCAGGGTATGCAAATGTTCTGCCCTGGGGCGTAGGGGTCAGCGAGAGCAACGTCCTACAATCACTCTTAAAAGCTTGAGACTAACTGCAGGGCTGTCTAGACAGTCTTCTTCTTCAATTGTTAGTAGATGTAACACCCTTATTCTCCTCATATCCAAGGCGGGTAAACCCAATGTGTACAGGTTCATCCAAGGGCTTAGGACTATCAATAATATAGTGATCTCGAGGATCCCTGAGGTTATCAAACCTGCCAGCATTCTTTCCTGAATCCCTGCTAATGCCCTTAGGTTCACATGTTTGATCTTTGTTCCATTTTCTTTTCCATTCCCATACATAAGAATATTCAGTATCTTGTCTCCCAGAAGAATTTAGAGTCTCCCTCAGTGTTCTATCAACCAATTAATCAATCAATGGTTTGTTAAGCGCAACTACTCACCCAGATGGGTCTCAAGGCGTGGGGGGGAAGGGGGGGTTGCAGCTCCTGGGTACTCACGGAGTATCGTCGGAGGCCAAGAGGGTCAGAGGTCTTCCCTGGCCTCTCAGGGTACGAGCGGAGCCCGACGCTCATGGTGATTCGTCGAAGAGCTAGGTCTTGAGGTCCTTCAAGAACTTGGAGAGAGTTGGTGTCTGGCGGAGGTGGAGAGGGAGGGTGTTCCATGCTTTTGCCGCTAGGAAGAAGAAGGAACGGCCTCCTGTTCTGGTCTTCTTGATTGCATGATACCGTGGCGAGGGAAAGCTTGTGTTCTCACAAGCCCTAAGGAAGGATTTGGACATGTTGGTTTTCCCCCAGGGATTTTCTATAATCCAGTATATTTATGATTTACTGTTGCCATCTGTACTTCAGATCAGCGCAAAAAGGACTTCGTCTACCTCCTCTCTGAATTAGCTAAGAAGGGGCATAAGGCTTCAAGGGAAAAACTACAATTTTGCCTCCCCTGGGTGTGATACCTTGGCCATGAGGTTCCTCTGGCAAGCAAAATCTGTCCTCTGAAAGAGTTGAAGCCATCCATAAATTGCCCCGCCTTGTTACTATTTTCCAGGTACGTACCATTTTGGGAATGTCAGAGCATTGCCAACAATGGATCTTGGAGTATGCCACAATGGCCAAGCCTTTCCACAAATTTGTTCAAAAAGACAAGATTGAACCCTTGCATTGATCTCGTGAAGCCAAAAAGGCATTTGTAAAGATAATGCAAGAGCTGACTTCCATGCCTGCCTTGTGTTTTTTTAAACATTATTTTTATTAGCATTTTCTTATTACATTGATACATAACAGCATGTAGTCATAGACCTCCATGTTCGTCATGCCACTCATGGGAGAGGTGTCTCAGCAATACAGTGGTCATGGCACAATAAAAAAAAACAATGTATTAACATCTCTATATTCATTATATCTGATAACAATGTCCCCCCAACATAACATGGAGTCCATTACAGTTCGCTTCTCTTATGTAGCAGCTCTTCACATATCAAAACGACAACACTATGTAACATAAATCAACCAACGATGTAAACAGTGGGTTTCAGGTGTGCCACAATGCTGTGCCATATACCAGAAATAAAAAGAGAAAGAATGTGGCAGAGAAGGGGATCTGGCGGGGGAGGTATTCCCATCCATCTTCACAGGTGGCTAGGGCGGCTGTGTGTGGCAGGGCCCGGCTCCGCACATTGTAATCCAGGACATTTTTCACAAGAGGTGGCCACTACGATCATCACTGATCTCTCACAACAGCTCACCCCCATGGGGCAGCACTTAATCCCCATCCATGCCTCTATTCAGTCTATTCTCCTCAACTCACAGAGCTGGAACTGCTCAAGGGGGAAGACCTAGAACTTCCAGGGTTTTCAAATGCTTTCAACACTTCCACCCATAGTGGCACTAGTGGCCATCTCTGCACTCCTTGTGGAACACTTGATCCACTGCTCGGGCCATTACCTAACCATTAACTCCCACCTAGTCACCATCAGCCCATTCGCTGATTTCCAGGTCATGGAGATCTGTCTCTTGGTCAACACCAACCCTAAGTCGAGGAAGCGGCTCCCCACTTTCCTACTTTGCAGACGCACGAAGGATCCCAGTAGGCAGACCTCCAAAGTACATGGCACTGCCTGGGCCAGAGTGTCACTTAGGCTCTGCACAACTGAAGTCCAGAACACTCAGAGGGTGGGGCAAGTCCAGGTCATATGGCAAGAATTGGCCTCTGCCAGTGTACAGCGGGGGCAGCATTTAGCCTCCTCTCCATAGATCCTAGTCAGTCTATTCGGAGTGAGGCAAGTCTGGTTAGGATAGTTGAATTGAATGACAGTAAAATGGGAATTCCTAGAAACTTTCTGCTGCGAAGCCAGCATTTTTGCCCGTACCTGGCCTGTAAGTTCCCTGCCCACCATGTCATCATGTCTGTGCCAGAGGGCAGGCAATCGTTTCTGGCCGAGTGTCCCATACAATCACTTGACCAGGACAGCAAGGAATGTAAGGCATTGTACGTCTGGGGCACATCTATTCCAGCATTCCACATGGCCTCAAACATCCGAACCAGAGCCTCGCAAGTAAGGAACTGGCCAGGAGATAAACCACAGGCCTCAACAAGGACCTCTAAGAGTAGCAACACAGACGCCTTGTAACAATCTCCGTCCATCACCAGCCTGGCTTTCATCCATGCCGCTAGTTGTAGTGCCGAGAAACACGTGGGGGGCCCCGTGTGGCAATCACACCAGGGGGAGAGGAGGAGGATCAACGAATTCCCCGCCATCCGCCTAACAGTGTGCCACCAAGTATTATGTACTGTCATCATGAGTATGCCCTCATCCCCCTTCCTCGGTCTACGCTGTAACTGCCGAGCTTGTAGCTATCCCTGATTTGGAACTGCTCCTATAGGCCCCAACTCTGCTGGGTTCTTGCCATCCACTGCAGCTGCGCTGCCAAATAATAAAACTCAAAATCTGGCAACCCCAGGCCTCCCTCTAGGATGGGCCGTTGAAGTATGTCCAGGGACACCCTATGTCGCCCACCATCCCATATAAGCTCTCTTAACAACAAGTTCAATTGTCTAAACCAACGGACAGGGACCCAGACCAGGAGATTGCTAAAATAGTATAGTAATCATGGTAGCATAATCATTTTGATCAATGCAATCTGTGCCATAATTGGGAGTTGTAAGGAGTGCCAAAACGCTACGCAACCCCTTAAGGAGCGCATGACCACTCCCAGATTACCCTCACGGAGGTCTTCCAGAGTATGATAAATTTGGACTCAGTATCAATCAATCAATCAATCAATAGCTTTATTTCGACAGCTTGTGTCATAAAAGCATTGTTCAGCATTTATACAAAAGATAAAAATATGAGAACCTAAAAACAGGCCTTTAAGTACAACAAGCTCGCTAAAGATATGAGTATACAACAATTTAACAAAATTTTAAAAATCTGAGAACAAGGCAAATAACACTAGAACTTCATGGCATAAAATGTATATACAGATACAGACAGGTTCGTGCCCTGACAGAAGCCCAGACTAGATATATAAAAAATAACAAAGATAAAAAATATGTAGCAAAATTCATCACAATCATTTTAAATATGTACTGGTGTTAAAAGCATCATGAGCAATGTTCTGTGAAGGATAAAAGATCTGGAATGTATGTAAAAAGGGCATTAGATGAGTTTAAAAAGTTATATTATCACATAGGTGCAGCACAACCTAGACTAGAGTCACTCCTTGCAAAACTTTATGCCTACGTAGCCAAGCTTGACTCAAAAACTTGGCCACCCCACAAGAAAAAAGGACACTAGGTTCAGATTTTAAAATACGAAGGGCAACCCGGTAATCACGAGTGCCCATGCCACTGCAAATAGGTCTCAGCCAATTAGTCCTAGGAACCTTGTAGGCTGGGCAGGCGAACATGACATGGGCAACAGTCTCCAGCGAGGCTCCACAGCAAGGGCAGCTTTCTGTTCTGTTGTTAACTGAGTGCCACTTAGATGTGAAGGCGTTGACAGGGAGGGAGCCGTACCTAAACTAAATATAGAGTGCCCTATCCCGTGGGGCCTGAATCACGTCCAAATAGGGCTCCCACCCTCTGGTATGCTTAACCATGAGGAATTCATCTGTTAGACTCCCCCAATGTGGGTTACTATGCTCCTGTTGGTGGACCCAGTCCCAATAGTGGCGCTTAAGGTCCTCCCTACTCGGGGGGGTTTGGGTATCCCAGGACTCTTTGAGGCCAAGTAGTATCATGGTTTTCTTTACGTGAGATGTCCACTTGACCCTATTGCCTACATCTAAGGTCATAACCTCCGTTAGGGCTGCTGCATAATTGCCAAGTTCGGAAGTACGCCTCATGCGAGCCCAAAACAGCAAAGGGCGGAGCTTGGCAATGTCCTTGATCGACCGTCTGCCCATATCATACTTCAGAGATGTCAGTGGGGTGTTGCGTGGAACTGAAACCAAGTCCCTCAAGAACTTATGCTCGGACTTACTTAACTCTTCGACATTTTTGAACCCCCATAGCTCTGCTCTGTAAAGGGCCACGCTAACTGCTTTGGCATCATAAATTACGAGAGCTGGGGCCACCGGCCTGGTGTACGAAGAGCGGTGTTCTTTGGTTATTGCCCCGGTTACCCGTTTGTGATTTAAAAGCATTTTTGCAAGATGGGGTCCCCACTGCATTTTGTCGGAGAGTCGAATACCCAAGTACTCGAAGGTACTCACTCTCTCCAAGGGGGTACCATTCAAGGTGAGGTTGTTCCTGAAGGATTTGTGGGGGTTAAAGGCCATAAGCTTTGTTTTGGTGGTGTTAATAACTAGGCCCCGTGATTCACAAAAAGATTGGTAGTTATTCATTAGTTTTTGGAGCCCAGTTGGAGTCTTTGACACTAGTAAGGTGTCGTCAGCGAATAGCAGCGTCAGCACTTTGTCGCCCGCCAGGATTGGGGCATCAGCTGGGTCTTCTTGGAGAAGCCTCACGACCCCGTTCACGTATAAAGAGAACAGGGTGGGGGCCATCACACAACCCTGGCGGACTCCTTTGCCGACGGGGATCTGCTCTGTCAGCTGGCCTCGGGCTCCCCAGCGCACCTGGGCGAAAGTGTTCTCATGGAGACGAATCAGTATGTTGAGAATTAGGGGAGGAATGCCCATGTCTCCAAGGGTCCGCCACAATCTGGTCCTAGGGACCAGATCGAATGCTGTCTTGAGATCAATAAATGCCAGGTAGAGACTACCTTTTCCAATAAGAACCACCTTCCAAAATAAGAGCAATAGCCTAAAAGCTTGGTCAATCGTCCCAGTGCTGGCCCTGAACCCCGCCTGATATTGGGAGAGGATATCCTCCTCTTCAGACCATGATTGGATTCTCGGCAGGAGAACCCTACCTAGAATTTTCTGCATAACATCGATCAGGCTTATAGGCCTGTAGTTGGCCGGATCTGCTGTGTCTCCTTTTTTATAAATAGGGACCACTACCGCGCCTTTCCACGAGTTAGGGACAGGACAACCCGCGGCAATAGCATTAAACAATAACTGGAAGTAATGCGACCACCCCCTGGGATCAGACAAATATAGATCACCAGGGAGTCCATCTGGTCCTGGGGCTTTAGCGGGAACCATTTTCATGATTGCTGCCTCTATTTCGGCCCGCGAGAAAAAGTCACTAACATCCCCAACTGGAGGGACGTCTGTGGAGCCGCATAGCTCCTCCAGACCTCCATCCTCAGTATTGGATTATAGGTTTGCAAAATGGACATACCAATCGTGTCCCGTGATATAGTTGGGCAAGCAGTCTGAATCTCTGTTTTTGCCCCGACCCACTAGTGACCAGAATTCATTCCTGTTCTTACCAAGGCTCGCAACCTTCAAATCCTGCCGGTACCGGTCGTCCCACTCAGACTTGGCTTTATGCTGTGCTGCCTTATATTCCTTTCTGGCCAATTTAACCCTAGGACCATTTTTAGATCTAATTGCTAGAGTCAGGGCCTGTCTTTTCAATTTGCAGGTCTTCGTGTACCATAGATGTTGGTTTTTTTTGGTCCCAGACAGGGAGTTATGCCTGGCAGAGGCTTCAAAGCAGGAAGAGAGCGAGTTTGTAGTGGAGGAGTGGATAGCAGAAACTGCTTCCCACTTGGCTGTATCATCAACTGCGGCCTGCAGTTCTGCTGTATTCTTAGTTAAGATGTCTTGGATAGCTGCTAAATTTGAGCCTCGTGAGGCGACTTTATGCCATTTTAGAAACCTTTTGCAAGTATCAAAACATGGATGGAGCCGAGTTGATCTCAGGGATCAGGGTCTGGGGTCTAGTTGCACCGGACAGAAATGGGAAGACACAGGTCTTCGGCAGATTCACTTTTAGTCCTGATTTTTCCCCAAATTCTCATAAGAGCTGCAGCATGTATGGCACATCTGTGTCCATATTTGACACATATAACAATAGGTCGTCAGCATACCTGCCTGGATACCAGCCCCCTGTTGCACCCCATCCCTTACCGCACAACCTACACACCTTTGCCAGTGGCTCTATGGCCAGCGCGAGCAGGGTCAACGGGCACCACTGCCTAGTGCCCCAGCATACACTGTAGGAGTCTCACCCAGCCCAGCCCGTATGGACCTGTGCCGTGAGGTTAGTGTACAACAGCCTGACTCACACCACCCACTTAGCTCCCAGTCGCATTCAATCCATAACAGCCTCAAGCTAAGCCCAACTAATGGTGATTAATGCTTTTTCCAGATCTACTGGTATCCGGCCTGCGCTGTCATCTCCATCCCTCCGTATAGCCAGAAGCACCATGTACAAGTGGTGTAGGTTGAGAGAGGTGTTGCGTTGTGGGATAAACCCACACTGATCAGGGTGGACCATTGTCTGCATGTGTGGAAGTAATCGCTTCCATGCCTAACTTAAGGCTCCCTGTATATGTTAAACTTTTTATCCTGTATTGTCATGACTGAAAGGGATTTGCTCTTGGCCTGCTGGTACAGAGCCATATGGATCAGAAAAAAGCCCATAACCCATTAATACTCAACTTTGGACCCAGTTGCAGCTGGATTTCCACCTTGTTTATGGTCTGTGGCAGCTGCCGCAAATATTGTGTTTTCTCTAATAAGTGCTGCTGTGCAGCATTCTTTGGTTGCGCTCCTCCTCACTGCAAAAACTCTGCATCTCTCTCCAGCATATGAAATGCTGTTGTTGCTCACCTCTCATATTACTTTGGTCCGCTGCGCTGCTCTCAGCCCTGGTTTTCTGATGCATACCAGTGAGGATGGAGCTCCACATGGCTATGTTCTAACCACTTCCCAGGTTACTAAGCCATGTATTGGTTTAACTGAATGCCAGCTAATGTATTTTGTGGATGGATCCTGCCTTTAAAAAGAGGATGGTTCTCTAGTAACAGGTTACACTGTTTGCACTGTATATCAAGTTGTGGAAATCTGCAATTTAAATGTACCCACAATGAAATCAGCCCAAGTTGCAGAACTCACTGCTCTCACTTGGGTTTGCATCCTAGCCAAAGAAAAGACTGTTACTGTGTACACGAGTCAAAGTATGCATGTGAGTAAAGCATGAATTTGGGCTCCTATGGAAGCAAAGAGGTTTCCTGTTCTCGGAAGGTAGCCCTATAAAAATGGGCAATATGTTCTGAATCTTTTACATACCTGGCAGTTTCCTGAAAAGGTGGCAAAGTAAAGTGTGCCCACCAGCACCCTCAATCGGCAATGCCATAGCTGATTCAGCTCCTAAGAATGCCACTTTATCTAAACCAGCTGATGTTGCTATGTACACTGTAAAAACTGATTCCTGTACTGATGTTAAAAGATTTGTCTCAATTGCAGGAGCAAGCCTAGGAACGTGAAACACAATCTCGGATTAAGCAACAATGTAAAAGAGACCCTGAAGGGGAAGGTAGAGACAGCATTGGGCATCTGGTTGCACCGATATTTCTACCCCTCAACCTCGCCAGGTTGTATCAAGGAGTAGCTCATATTGGTAGGGATGGCATTTTAATGATACGTGCCGCTGCAACTCATTCGTAGCCACCCTTCTTTTCTTATGTAGCCCAAAGTTTTTGTCAATAATTTGCCACATGTCTGTCATTGAAAGCTGAAAGCAGGTTAAGGCAACCCTGCTGTTCACCCTCCCCTTGGGGCACCTTTGTTCACATCCACTTTGATTTTATTCATCTAACTAAATGTGGGAACTACTCCTATGTCCTGGTCAGAGTGTATGTTTTCAGGATAGATGGAAGCGTACTCCTGTACTCATGCAGATGCTATTACTGTAGCTAAGCGTTTACTCACTAACTTTATCCCTAATTTCTGGGTACCAAGACGAATCAGTAGTGACCATGGGACACAATTCATGCCCACAGCATTTGCCTAACACCCAAAGTCAGCCAGTAAAGTGAAAAGGAATAATGGGGCCCGGAAGATTAAGATAACTAAGATATGTTCAGGGACACAGTTAAAATGGCCTGATGCTGTCCAATTTGACTTGTAGTCCTTGAGGGTGATTCCTTTCCAGAAGACAAAACTAAGCCAGTGTGAACTATTTATGGGGCAACCTATGATGCTCCCCTCAAATCCCTCTGTCGCCTCTGTTAAGCTGGATCTGCCGTTAAATGGGGATGCAATATTGCAAAAAGTTTACACAATGCCTCTACAGTTTCCATTCTCAGGTTATCTTATGTGAGTGTCCACCTGAGGCCTGCTATTACCCCCAGCATGGTGATGGGGTGTATATCTGCATATCCCAGAGGAAGACTGCCTTACAGCCTCAGCTGCATGAACCCTATCAGATTCTGCTCATCACAAACTCAGCTGTCAAATGCAGAGGCATGGCGACATGGATCCACTCTTCTGATTGTAAATAAGTCGGCCCACCTGGAGACAATGGTGGTCTTGCTGCTGCTTTAAGGCCTGTGCCTGTCCCCAGATTGTCTGTTGAAACTGTTCAGCCATGGCCTAGTCACCTATTGGTGAGTCAAAGTCTCCGTGCCCACCTCTTTTGTTTGCTCCACAGTCACATGTTCCCTGAAAACCTCTCATCGTTAGTGCCTTTGTCTGAGGTGAACAACTGATTCCTTCTGGATACCGGATCCCTGGGAGGATCTGGCTTGCTATCTTTCTTGTTGCTTTGAGCATCTGGCTGGTGGGGAGTTGGGTGGTACCTTCTTTAGGGCTTGTGAGAATATTGAGGTAGACTATATATCCTTAGGGTAGAAGAGATACTGGCTCTCCTCATGTACAAGGTGAACTTGTAGATATGAGCTTCCCTCACCTTGTGTATCAGGAGAATCAGGGTGGTGCATCTACTAACAATAGGTACTAAAAATTCTTCCTTCATCAAATTGGCTATGATGGGGCAGATGCCTTCCTCTGCCTCGGATTTTAAAGGGTATGGCTAAATGCTTCACACTGCTGGCATGCTCCTCCACACGGCGGCCATTCCTGCCCAGGGCCACTCATGTAAGGCCCTCCAATACCCTCAGTCGAGATAGCGCTATATAAAACTGCAACAAAAAAAACGCGATGCAGGTTTCACGCGTGAATCCCTTATTTTCATCCCCCTCTCCCCCATCCTCCAAAACATGCCCAGGGTTCTTCTGAGACACTACAGCGTACTTCTTAAGAGCTGTACGGTCCGGGGTACCATTTTGTGCCGGGTGTGATGTCCATTTCGGTGCACACGTTTGAAGCTGTACTGGCACATATGTCATTCTCAAAGCGCTATACGTTTTGAATGGCGGACTGCGTCAAGAGTGTTGCTTATGTGGTGATATTTGTTGGTGGTAAATGGGCAATGGGAGTGTCCAACAGCTGCTGTCAGTGTGCTGTGTGGAGGGATGGTGTTTTCCTTGTTTTCATGCCAGTCACGCAGAGGGCCCACACACAGTCTTTCTGTGGCTGCTGGGCTGTCTTTGGCCTGGTGGGAAAGGTGCCCAGCAGGGCACGTGCCACGCAGGAGAATGTGCTGTACCTAGTATTTGAATCAAAACTTTCAAAATCTGTGAGACATAGTGTAGGCTGCAATTCTTTCTACTTTTGGAGGGGTGAGCTAGAAAAACCCAGGGAAGTAGTGGAAAAGATGAAACACTTCAGAAAGGTGGCTTGGGGAGGGAAATAGGCACTGTTGAGCAAATAACAGGAATGTCAGCAATTTCCAAGTTATGTGATGATGGAGAGAGTGCCTGGATGCAGGGTCTGGTGAGTCAGTGCAATAGTGCATTCATTGCATCGATCTGTGTTTGGCCTCATAGTCTTAAGTTCGAAACCTGACAAGGCCAAACAGGCTCGAGGTCGACAATATGACCATACGTGAGTTGGAAAACGAGTGAACGTGCGTTGCACATTATGAACTGGAAGCAAGCATGGAAAACAGTGAGGAACGAACAGAAGTAAGAAAAGGTGGTCCTCGTGGATGATAGCAGGGGCATAAGGACCATTGGTGCAGCTGGTGCAATGCACCGGGGCCCAGAGGTGGGAGGAGCCCAGTCTGGCCTGCACCAAGTGATGATATTTCAGAGAGTGCCTGTGCCCAGGATGTGCAGACCTGGTCTCATCTTTGGCCCCTGCTCAGTTTAGGAACGTACACAACACTGGTGAATAAATGTTGGAAGGCCTTGCCGAGCTCTGCTGGTGCCCCTCATGCCTGCTTCCAGCTCTCCCCGACGGCCACAGCACAATAAACCAACACAGGTATTCTGCTAATTTCAGGGCATCCACGCATCCCCACGTCTCTGCCACTGCAGCTCTCTCCTGATCCGTAGTTCTCACTGGCTGGCTCTTCATTCACAGCTCTTCCAGCCACCTCAGCCCTGACCTCGGGCCATTATTGATCTGGTCGTGTAAGCCCTCCCTAATTTTGATCTAGTCACACCAAACCATCCACACAGCTCTGCCCCCGCTTGGCCCTTTCACCTATTCATCTAGCGACCTCCATACAATTTCCCAGATGCACACTTGTCCTGCATAGCGGGCCTCTACTGAATTCTTCACATCACTCCACACATTTCCACTGATGCACCTCTGTCCTGCAGGACATTTCCACCATTCCCTACCACTCCCATCCTGATCTGCAAAGAGCTCTCTCGAAGCACATCACTTATGATGAGTAGCGCTCGCTGATGTACAGGCCTTGAGGACAAACTAGACAGACACAGCTCTGCTATTGCACCTCAGCCTTAATATGTAGGCCGGGGTGTAGGTAGTAGGAGGCTTCACTGGCATGGTAGTTGAGCACTTCGCATGCATGCCTCAGCCAGTGCAACTTGATCTTACTGCTAATATCAGAGTTTTACCCTACATGCACCCAGCTCCCAACATGCAAGCTCAGCTGGCATTTCCATACTGAGCCCTTGCCCCCACCTCCATCAATGGACCTCTTTCCTGACTTACAAAGCTCCCTAGGATACTCTCGTTAGACCCTTGTTGCACAGCTCCACAGTGTCCCTCCTTCTATGCTTGCAGCTCCCCTGTACATGGCCGGCTCCCTCAAACCCGTGCCCAATGCTTAATTTGTGAAAAACATAAGTGCTACTGCTGCATGCACCACCCATTGCCAGCGCTGCCAATGACAGCACCTACAGAACCACTAATCTTCACATTCCTACAAGTGTTTCAATTCAGACTATTCCAGCCCCCCACAGCTATAAGAATTGCTTGGGTGGAAAGTAGAAGTCATTTAAAATGTATATTGAATTAATAAACAACAGTTGTTGTGCCTATCTCTAAATTAGACAAACAGCGCCACCATGTGGCCAACTGTCATAAGTGCTGTGTTTATTATTAAGTGCAGGCGCTGAGCACCGGAAACCACCGGCTCAAATTAAGCACTGCTCGTGCCAGAAGGGCACACTGAGAAAACCTGCAAACAGAGCTCAGTGTGGGAGACTCCAGCTCTGTGCCAGGCCTCTGGAATCCACTGAGGAATCCTGCTTTGAAAGAAGAACTGGTTCTTCTGTGGCTTTGGGTTGATTCCTTACAGAGAACTTGGAAGACTTCCTGAGAAGCCAGGAGGAGAGGGTGTATTAGTGCAGCAGGTGCAGTAACACCAGGACCTAAAGATGCGAGATGCCCACTGCACTCCAGTTAGGGAAGTAATTTACTCCCAAGCCCATGGGTGGTGGGTCAGTTTCCCAGATTGCATTAGACCCCAGGGGACCCTTGCAACATTATAGTTTCACTCTACCTGAGTGTTTTGCATAGCTGACTCTGGACCCTCTAGGCGGATTTTGGGGTAAGGGGTACCTCCAACCATTTTCAGATTATCCTGGAGACTAATGCTTCCACTAAATATCAGTAGCCACAGTAATTGGGGATGAAAAGAGAGATCAGCAAATCAGATAGTAGAAAATATGATATGCTGGTCGTGCTGCTAGAATTCTCTGGACGATAGAGCCAACAGTTTGAAGGTATTTTGGGGTTGACCTTCAACTTTACTCTCTCTATCGAGGAGATGAATCCCACATCGCTGACCTCTCTGCACCACATGTAATTAATTCATTTGGCTAAATCATTGGACATGCCAACTGGACTTGCTTCCTCTGAGCAACTCAAGCTTTCATATAATAATGCAAGTACCTTATTCTTTTGTCTTTGTGGTATGTTCAGAAACACCCCTTCTGGGGTATAAAAACACAATACAATTTAACTTACAGAGGATATTTATATTGCATTGTATTTTAGTTGCTTACTTTGTAAAATAAAAAATAAATGCCAAGGCCCTCGTCAGGAGGCCACTGCAGCTTGCACCACCCATTGCCCCTACCAGCGCCTCCAACAACAAAATCAACACAATTACTGGCCATCACACCATACAAGTGTGACAATTCAGACTATTCCAGGCCCCCAAAGCTACAAGAATGGCTTGATCAGCAGGTATTAGTCATTTTTAATGTACATTGAATTAATAAACAACTGTTGTGTTCATCTGTAATTTGGACAGACAGCACCACCATGTGGCAGACGGTCCTATGGGCAGGTGCTGACAACACCGGAAACCACTAGCTCAAATTAAGCACTGAGGTTTTCGGAGACGTTGGACTAAGAAAAGAGACTAAGCAAAAAGGAATGTTTCTCACTAATAGGTACGCAAATGGACATGAGGTCTGTAATGTAGTGAGGAACTAGTTGATTGGAAATACCAACTGTGTCTATGGACAAGCCCGAAAGAGGTAAAGCATGGAATTCAGGCATTCTGAGGGCCAAGAGGCTTGTGCCAATATCAATAAGGCATGTGGTAGGCTTACCATAGATGATGGAATTTACATAAGGGCATTTTTGATCTGCAAGTATCAAATTATTCATAAAACAGTAGAAACCTCTTGGAGTGACTTTAAATTTTGGAAAGATTTTGAACAATTTAGTAAGGTTGGTTTGGGATTCCTCGCCCACTGGAAGCAGTACTGGGAAAGTTTCTAACGTACCAGTTGACCTCATCAAAGCAATAACCGTCTAACCCTAGAGCCTGTCCTTGGTCCCTTCCATTTTCCCTTCCAATTATCCCACCTCCCTGACCTCCTCGGCATCCCCCCTTCGTGGAGCTCCTCGCTCCGCTCCTTTGATTGCTCGCTGCCTGTTTTGTGATATCAGGGACATTTGTTTTTCTATTCAGCATTCTGTTTTTCTCCTGCAATGCGACACAGTGGATTGCAAGAGTCACTAACTCTGCTGACTTCTTAGTCTGCCATCCAATATATATAGTGGTCAATGGATTCATACATTTAATAACAATCCCTGCAAAAAAAAACAGCAACAACAGCTTTCTGAGACATTTTCGTAGGATGGGCTGTAGCAGAATACTTTCACCCTTATTCTGCTCACAACTGGAAATTTTAGTCTGGTCAATTTTAACTACGCATATCTCCAGAACCGCATTCAACAGCGCATCCTTTGCCGCATTCAACTCCCCATCGTTGACAGAGTCCACTATCTGCCATGCGCTATCCCCAAAATTCTTTCTTCCACTTCACTTGGCACTATCTCCAGAAAAAAACCAGACATTTCCACAGCACATCCACAACACCCAGCATGCTGCATCTCGCCCACTCCTCCTTGCAGAATTCCACAAAGGTCATCTTTCAAACCCCCCCCTCTTGAATATCTCCCTGACACATCCATCTTTCTCAAACTCACTGCTTATGAAGATAATTCCTTACCCTCATCCATCATCAAAGTTCTCTCTGGGATGTTCTCTCACCCCTACTCACCATTGTCAAATCCTTTCTCACTCATGGCATCTTCCCAGAAACTCTCAAGACAGGCCAAATCTTCCAACTCCTAAAGATGCATACACTAGACCCTGATGACCCCGCAAGCTACTGGCCCAACCTACCTTTCATGGGCACATTTAATGAAAAATCAGCTTATGTTCAACTCTAAGATCCTGGGACCCCATTCTGAGGCTGAGTAATTTATAAAAGGAGGGGGGTCCCATTCCCTCAGCCTAATTAGGCCCTGGAGACATTATCCCCCGTGACCTTGATGAAATATAGGTGGGTGCCCCGCTTGGTGCAGGAGCCAGAATTGAACCCACCTGGAGGGAGCAGCTATTTATTCTGCTTCCTCCAGTATGTTGTTCTGTTTTCCTGCACGCATTAGTGCAGGCAGGGAAACTGATCATGCCAGAGTGAGATGGCTCAAGGAAAAAAGCTGCTTGGGCCAATCAGAATGCTCTATTTTTGAATTGGCGCTCCAGCGAGACTCTCGCGAGCCTCTCGTGGACCCAACCGTCCAGATATACAAATATTTTTGCACCGAAATGTTTCAAAAACTACTGAACGGATTTACACCAAATCACAAAAGGCACAATCTGTGGGCCAAGATCTAGCTTCCTGCCAAATTTTGTGTAATTCTGTTGAGCGTTGTTTGAGGCAGCGCTTCTTAAAGCATGGCGATTTTGCGTTTTGGGATCCCCCTTTTTTCTCAGCCCTTGCTTGACAGAGGAACCTGAAACTTTCCAGGACAGAATAAATTTGCTTTTATATACCTATCTAAACAGATAGATAGATAGATAGATAGATAGATAGATAGATAGATAGATATTCACTAGTTTTCATTTTGCACAGAGCGCTGTGTTGGGGAAAATAAAAACAAAAGGGCATACAGGGTAAACTCCTTGACTCCCAGGTCCATGTGGGGGCAGAACCAAAATAGACCTACCTGGCAATAAAATAAATATTTTAAAAAATATTTTTATGACAAGATTCGCAAATCCAACACACGATTCACAAATCCTATAAAAGAAATTGGAATTCAGTGCATGACTGCTGCATTTAGCTGATGGCATCGTGATGGGCCTCTGGATCCATCCACTGTTGTGCACAGCTGAAGGACTTATGCAGCAGGGCTGGATGCACGCTGCAATCTGGGCACAGGACCTGGGCGCCTACGGCCAACCCCTGTTGTGAATGGGCGAAGCTGGTGTGCAGAAAGGTTTGGTCTCCTGAGGAGGGCTGAGTGCCAGGTCTGGCCAAAGGCCAAGTGTTGCGTGCCAATGGACGGCAGTGGGGTATAAAAGTCCGCAGAGGTATAGGTGCAGGGCATGGCCGCAGGCCCATGGCGTTTTTGGGGGCGGCAGAGGTGAGCATTATTCCCTGCCCCGAGAACAAGTCGTCCGCTGGCTACCAGATCCCCCCCCCCCCCGAGAACAAGTCTTCTGTCTGCCGCCTCTCCCTGCCCCCTCCCGCTCTGACCTGCTCCGGGCAGCAGTCTTAGGGTCCGCCCAGGGTGGCAGTAGATCTAGTTAGGCCTGGTGCCGTGGCCAGCCCCCAATGTGCACTGCTATGAGCAGCAGGTGATGGCTGCTCATGGCTGGTTGGGCATTGGGAACTGCTGAATGTGGTCTAATAAAGAAATTAAACATTCAATGAAAAAAAAATAAAGCTTTAAGTGGAGTTGTGGCCAGCTTTGGTTATAACACATTAACATATTTTTAAAAAACTTAGAAATTCACTTTAAAAGCCACAGTTAAGATGCAGTTATGGTTATGAATTAAAACTGAAAATGCACTGACATTTGCAGGTTATGGATGGACCACAATCCAGAACTCACACACCAGCCGTGCAGACCATAGCTCTCACTCCAAAGGCCATGCCTGATACCTCACGATATTTATGCCAATAAATAACACCTAGAAGCAAATTGTAATTAAACAACACATACCCAAGCCAACAAATCATACTGTATTTATAGTTGTGTCTGTCAAATTGGGAAGGTTAATGTGATATGTATGGTCATTTGTAAGATGATTGACGTCTGTTTGATTAAGGGCGCGGTCATGAGCATTGATTTGGCGTCAGTTTGCATGGCTGTTGTGTGACTTGTCTATGTGAATTACAACAAATTCCTGGAATACGGGACAGCTGAGTCTACTTAATGATTACAAAATATAACTATGGCGTGATTAGTTGATATATGTCAAGAGTATTAAATACAATCTCATAGTAAGGATGATTGCAAACTGTGCTTGTTGAGATAGAAATGTCTAATACACACACCAGCATACTGTGAGGGATACTGATATTAGGTAAACAATCAAAATGCTTAGAATGCTGGCCATAACTACTGTTGTTATTATTTTTACGAAGTTTGTTTCAAGTGAAAAAACAGTTTAAAATCAATTTAATTACACACAACAAATTTACAAGTTACAAAGTGCCTGCTCTGTCATCAACAATCATTTCATAAAAATATATATCCCATATGACACTATTGCCAAAGAAAAAATAAAACAGTTTTGCAATATTTAGAATTACTGATGTTATAAATGTTTAATTTGACTTATTATTAAGGGCAGTCAGAAATCCGCTCATGGGTGCAGTTTGGTGGCCTTGCATCCGCTGGTGACAGAGCGGTGTTGTCTCAATGGCTGTCACCTGGGGTGGTGAGAAAAATCTCTGTTTTTGTTGGGTATCATTTTAGAAAGCTAGTGGGCATCTTCCAACGGGTAAATAGCCAAGCAGTTTGTGAGAGCACATCTTAACTGATGGCTCCTGCCCGCAAAAGATGGGAGAAACTGAGGGTCATATTTGCAAGGCCCCTGTGCCACCGGATTGTCATTATTTTGACGCTCCGGTAGCGTACAATGCTGAGCCATATTTACAAGGACACGCAAAGCCACCCTGCATGGCTTTGCATGGCCCCCTTTCATGCATTACTCTGCGTGAAAGGGACGTTCCATGGGTGTTGCTGTGGGTGTTCTCACATAACACCCATGGATCCTGATACATTCCCAGATTTACAAGGTTTCGTAAACCTGGGAATGCGTTAGATTCTCCCCAGGGGAGTCGTTAAAGTGGTGCAACGAGGAGAAATACCTTTATTTCTCCTTGTTTTTTGCTCTTTCTGCAGCACACATAGAATAAGGAAAATGCCATCAATTATTGTTTTTGTGCAGGAAGGAGTTCCTTCCTGCACTAAAACAATCATCCCTGCAACGCAGGCACCCTGCGTTTGGGTCAGCCAATTGTGCACAGGGATGCGTTGTATTGCTGTAAAGACAATGCATCCCTGCACCGTCTTAATGACACAGCTCGGCGCTGCAAGATGGCTTGCAGCGCCGCGCTGCATCAATTTCTAGTAAATATGCGCTGGGTGTCATCTATAAACATGTAAACAATGGAGGAGTCTAGCAAGGGGGCGCATGTAAAGCTTGAAAAAGAACAGGGAACGAATTGGCCATTTAGAGACACCGTAGCTCAGTCCTCTTGGCTCAGGTGAAAAAGGAGTGAGAGCTGCTTTGTGTTCCAGAAAGGATTAAATCCCATTTTGGACTGAGCTAGTAAACCCTGCTTCCTGATGGCATTGGATATATATGTCAAAATCAGTGCCTTAACACCAACGTCATAAACCAGATTACGTAGGTCGTCTAATAAACACAACACTACAGCCTTGGCACAGTCCCGAGCCCCGAGGCCTGAGTGAAATGTTTCCTCACAAACGCTTGCGCTTGGCTGAAAGAAAACTTCGGTTTTTCCATCTTCATTTCCAGAGAAAGCAAGTGGGAAACTGGATAAAAATGACCCAAGGCCTCTGGGCTCGGCGAGTGGTGCTTTGAGCGGTGGCTTTACCATTGCCAACTTCCAGGCTACTGGCATTAAACCTTGGCGCAGCTGTTAAATAAGTTTAGCAGTTCATTTTTCTAAAACGACAGAGTTATTTCACAAATCTTGCTGGGTTAATATCCTTTGGAGACCCGGCACTGGTTGAGGGTCCAACCAATGACAAACAGGAACCTGCATTTACAGAGGTACGGGATCCATCTCACCACAGTGCCTTTTCGTTCAAGATGTACTCCAAAATCTTTGGGGTTTTCTAAGCAAAAAACTATGAGAGCTCTTCGCGAAGTTGAAACGGTGGTTAAAATGGCAGACAGAGCGGCCATATGTGTTTGTAATTATTACTCAATGGAGGCAGGAAACAAGCACACCGAGGCCTCAAAAGATTATGGATGAAAGGTACAGCGGGCACGTGTATTCCACTCTTCCTCTGGTACAGGGAAAGCTAAAACTCCTGCCCAGGAGATGTTTACATCGGTGCAGGAGTTCACTCGCCTGGATCAGCCTTTTAGACTCCCTGTTGTTCATCCCCGACCAGCATGACCCGTGGGATGCCCAGAGCTCCTGAGTGAAATCTACCCTGTGTAATATTTATGTGCCCCCCCTCCCTTAGCCCCCTCCCGCCCAGAGCTATGGGCTCCTTTAATGAGGTGTGCGGTGTGACGTGGATGGCACCAGCTTCTCTTAAGGCTGGATGCACACGGCAACTTTTGCAGTTGATTGACAAACTTTACCAGCTGGATGAAAAATACGTGTCTGAAAGTTAATGTGGATAAGAAAGGAGTTCCCATGGTCTGGTGAACATCTGACGGCCTGAGTCCTTAGGCCCAGATCCCACTCCGGCGAGGACAGGTACTTTCAAGAGTCCAGTTTGACGAAGAAGGATCCTTCAAGCTGAAGTGACTAAAGGTCCCTCATCTCACTTTTTTGCACCTGGCGGTCCTTACGAAGATCTTGGCATTTATCCCCAGTGATACTACTATTGATGCTGGGAGGAGCCCACTGTGGCGATTTATTTATTTAAAGGTTTTATATAGCGAAGGCTGGACCCAAGAGTATCAGAGCGCTTTACAGGTTTTGGTATTACAGAATTTCAATTTCACTTTAATACAATGAGGTAATGAGATAAAAATATCACTGGAGGAAAGCAAAGTTAGTTAGTGTGAGAGGAGGGCGAGAAAGTGAAGGACAGCAGTGGATGGTGAGGGGTAAGGGGAAAATAAGAGGAAGAAGGTAGGCATTACCCAAAAAATAAAGAGGGGTGGTGGAGGGGGTCGAAATGAAAGAATAGAATGGGGGGGGATGGGGTGAAACAGTAAGTCAAGGGGACCTAGACTGATGGGGCAAGGGTAGGAATTATTAGTCAGTGACAATACATTAAGGACCCCAATATTTATTGAGAAGGAGCAGCTTGAGGTCTTTTTTGAAGCTGGTGTAAGAGGGGTTGCAACGTAAATCTTTAGGGAGGGCATTCCATACAGAGGGCGCGTTTCCAGAGAAAGAGCGGGACTGTGTAGATTTCTTTTTTAATAAAGGAGGGACAAGGACAAGAGCGTAGTGCTCCTCATTGTTCTAGTACAGCCCGCTTTGTGGAGTTTGTCAGAGAGGTAAGAAGGGGTATTTTGATGGAGGGCTTTGTGCGTGATGCATGCAGTCTTGTAGGTGGATCTGCCTTCAATCGGAAGCCATTTAAGGTCTTTGAGAATGGGGGAGATGTGATCAAGGCGCTTACAGTCAGTAATAAGCCTGGCAGCAAGGTTCAAAACGGATTTGATCGGTGTTAGGTGGACTTTAGGAGTACCAGCGAGAGTGGCATTCCTGTAGTCAATTTTAGACAGGACCAGTGATTGCACAACTGATTTAAAGTCATCTGCAGGGATAAAGGGTTTAATTTTTTCAAGATGGTGAAGTGTGAAAAGAGCACCTTTGGCCGAATTTTTTATGTGGGGAGTAAGACTGAGGCTCTGGTCCACACTGATGCCGAGGGATTTGACTGAGTTAGAGATGGAGAGAGAGCAGTTGAGAGCTTTGATGTCAGAGATCCAGTGTTGAATAGGGAGCGAGTTGTTTTTAGGTGAGAATAGAATGATTTCTGTTTTTTTAGGGTTAAGTTTGAGGTGGTTATGATGAAACCACAATTGAATCTTAGTCAAGGCATCATTGAGATGTAAGACATCGGCATGGGATTTGATCCGATAGTAAAGTTGGGTGTCATCGGCATAGAGGTGGTAACTGATTTTTGCTTGTTTAAGGATAAGGGTGAGGGGTTCCATGAATAGGTTGAATAGAGTGGGAGAGAGAATAGAGCCCTGGGGTACACCCAAGGTGACTGGCAAAGGTTTAGAAAGGCAATCGCTGACTTTAATTTGTTGCGTTCTGTGTTGGAAAAAGGAGGTGAACCATTTGAGATTAGCACCATGAAAGCCAAAACGGTCTTTGAGAATATTGAGTAAGGCAGTATGGTTAACAGTATCAAAAGCAGCGGAGAGGTCAAGAAGAATGAGAAGGGAGGATTCCCCCTTGTCTAGGGAGCGATGGATGTCGTCAATAATATTGAGCATGGCTGTTTCAGTGCTACAGCCCTTTCGAAAGCCTGATTGTAAAGCGTCCAAGAGATTGAAAGATTCGATGTGTTTGTCCATCTGGAGCTGGGCGCATTTTTCCAGGGCCTTAGATAAGAAAGGAAGGTTAGAAATGGGGCGCAGATTATTTAAGTCATTGGGGTCAGCAGTAGCGTTTTTGATGAAAGGGGTAATTTGGCCTAGTTGGAGGGACTCGGGGACACTGCCGGTGGCAAGGGAGGCGTTGATGATAGTGGCCCAATAAGGGGCAATGATGTGTTTGAGGTCTTGTACAAGATAGGCCGGGAGGGGATCTCTGGTATGTGAGGATGGTTTAAGCTTGGTGATGATGTTGATGACATCCCGTTCAGATACTGGACAGAAGTTTTTCCAGGATGCATTGTTTTTTAGCTGGGGGCGGAGTAGTAAGGTACAGAAGGGGTGGCAGTGAGGGGGAGTTGGGCGGACTCCGGGGGAGGGATTGGAGTGGATGAAGACAAAGCAGGAATGCTAAGGAGGGAGGTAGGCTAAGTGGGGGGGGGGAGTTAAGACGAAGGATTGATCAATCTTAGTGATTTTATCAGAGAAGAAGCTAGCAATTTCTTCACATCTCTCGACCGTAGCCAATAGTTTAGGAGGGGCTGAGGCAGTTTGGTTTTTGACAATGTTAAATAGTTCCCTAGGTCGATTTCTTGCCCGGTCAAGTTTGGTGAGGAAGGCTGTTGCCTCCATGTGCGTTCAGTCTGCCTGAGAGCTCGTCTCTCATTGTTGAGGTCCGTATTGAACCAGGATTTGGAGGGTTTGCCTTTTTGCAGTTTTAATTTGGCTGGGGCAATTTGGTCAAGGGCTTCAACAATGGATTTGTTGTAATGTTCTGTAAGGTCATTGGCACTTTGGGAGAGAGGAGTAAGCCGTAGATAAGCTTTAATTTTTGTCTCCAGTTCGTCCGGAGGAATAAGGTGAAGATTTCTGGTCAGTTTCTTTTGCAAGATGGTGTTTAAGGAAGGGGGAGGCACAGAACTGTTGATCGTGAAGAGGATGAGGTGTTGGTCGGACCAGTCAATGGGGATAATGCGGGAAAGAGAAGCCAGGTCATTGCTAGTAATAATAGCGTCAAGGGTGGCACCTTTGGAGTGAGTAGGCGAATTGCAGAGTTGTTTCAGGTCGCTGATATCAAGTAAGTCATTGATGAGTTTAACCGAGGGGTCATCATTTTTGTTCCAGTGGAGGTTAAGGTCCCCGAGGAAGAGGTTTTTAGACTTGGAGGTCGCTGATTGGATAAGAAGATCAGACAATTCTTCAACAAAGGAAAGAGGGTCACCAGGGAGATGATAGATATTATGTAGGTGAATAGGGGGGGAGCCCTGAGCTGTGAGTTCAGCACCAAGGTATTCAAAAGTAGTAAAGTCAGGGTGCTGGACAGGTGAGAGTTGAAGTTCTTCTTTATAAATTATAGCGATGCCCCCTCCAATTTTATCAAGCCTGTCTTTTCTGAGGATGGTGTAACCGGGGGGAGAGAGCAGATCAAGGATTGATGATGAGTGGGCATTGAGCCAAGGTTTCCGTCAGAAAGGCGATGTCAATGTTTTCACTGAGGATGGTTTCAGCGATTTCTGTTGCATGACACATTGCAGATCGGCAGTTGATCAGCATGCAGTTGAGGGGTTTAGGGTTGTTTGTTTTTGTGGAAGAACAGGAGTGGATAGTGGTGAGTTGTTGAGGGGGTCTGGGCGAGACTGGGGAGGACGGGGTCCTACTTGTTCCCAGGATCACAGGGATTGATGAATGAGGAGGAGGAGAGTTCGCAGGCGAGGTGGTGAGGGGGTAGGCTTTATTGAGATCAGGGAGGTCAGGGGAGGGAAGATGGCTCATGGAGAGGGGTTGGCTGAGTGAACAATTACTGCAAGATGGTCTAGGTGGTGAATTGTCGTTAGGGGAAATATTCCTTTGGTTATGGAGTGCGGGGTACGTTTGAGTGGAGTCCAAGGGATAGGTGTGAATGGGAAGGTTCCTTGTGGAGAGGGAGTTGACGTCATTTCTGAGAGAAGAGAGTTCTAACACGAGGGTTGAGAGTTGGAGTTCTATATTGAGGAGTGATTGGGTAAGAAGTGAGATAGGGAAGGGGGCTAGGAGATCAAGTGGGAGAGGGGAATGGTCCAAGTTGGTCGGGGGTGACTGGTGACGGCTATGGCTGTGCCTGTTACTTGCTGCTTTCTTCCTATGTGGCTCTTCCTCTTCATTGGTTCAGAATCCTGTCGCTTATTGGTTACCTAGGTTACCTCATTCATCGACCATCTACAACAGCCTTGCAGGCTTACACCGGTTACTGATTAATAAGCGCTCTATATTTAAGAGTCTTTGTTTGATTATTAGCCTTGCATCATGCAAGTCTTTCCTTTCCTAACTGTCTCTTTACTTGGTATATTCCAATTCATCATTTTCGTTCCACTGCTGCACATCTATTGGTCGCTCCTAAGATCAAAAATTCTAGTCAAGGTGACGGCTTCTTCACTTTGCGGGTAGCAAAGATCTGGAATACTATGCCTATGGGACTAAGCTCAGCAACTTACTCTTTGTCCTTTTGGAAAACTCATGTGGGCATATTTATCAAAAAGTAACACAGCGCAGCAATTCACCTTGCACATTCCAGCCTTTTCCCAGCGCTGGAGCACAATGGACTGCCTGGTGCCAGCATAGGCACCCTTGCACCACAGTGCAAGGATGCCTGCGTTGCATGCAGGATGGTTTGTGTGCAGGAAGGGGCACAAAAACAATCCCCCTGAGGCATATTCCTCTATCTGTGTGTGCTGCAGAATGTAGCACACATTGAAAGAATAACAAGGAGCAATAAAGATATTTCTACTTGTTACACCTCCCCTGGGGAGGCGCAGCATTTTGATGCATTTCCAGGTCTACCTGTGTTGGTAAATCTAGGAATGGGCCAAAATCCGGATGTATGACGCTACATAGCGCACCATCCCAACGCGTGCTTTTACCACGCGTCTATTACATCGCACAGTCACCAGCCTCGCCAACTTTAACATCGCATGGCGTCTCAACGCCAATGCGTTTATTCCTATTGGCAGACCATGAAATCGCAGACTACAAAATAGCGCGCAAATACACCGCCTCTACCCCTTGTCCCCCACGCCCCCCCCCCCGCCGTCCCCACAACGCTAATTCTTCCTTTTTATTGTTCCTAATTGTAAATTTTTTTAAATGTAATTTGTGTTACTAAATAGTGCTAGTAACATTTGAAAAGAACGGGCGCGAGGGCACGCAGAGAACCGGATGTTGACCTGGCAGTGAGTAATGATGCCCTTCAAGGCTCTAAGTCATCCTGGGCTTCTCGGTATGCGAGTCTTGCTGTTCCTTTAATATGTTTTTGGCTGCTATTCAGAGCAAAGTTTGGTGCTCAACAGAACCTCGGCTTCACTAGTAGCGCACCAGGCTCTCAAGACTCTGGATCATAAAATAAGATAAAAAGAAAGGAACGTAATCCCGGCTGTCATTAGATATCACTGGGTCTGACGTCAGCTTCCTATTCCCTTGTCAATGAACCCACACACAGTGTTGAATCAGAAGACATGTCATTCAAAGCTTCCCAATACCTATAGAATGGGTTTGACCTCTTTTTATGTGCTTTAGCATGGCATAGATTGCTTTAGTGTATACGTTTAAATTCAAAAGAGAATGCTGCATCAATATCACCTCAAGCATAGTTAATGTTTTTTCAATAATTTATTGCACATTCAGTTTCATGTCATGTCCTGTGACGGTGTTAAGCAAAACTTGCAGAGCTCTACAGTCATGTGTGCTCGCATTCTTGGGGATGAGGTCTATCACAGTCTTGCAAGCAGCAAAGAAAACATGAACCGTACTCCCCTATGTGGCGCCGAATTTATGAATGGAACAGTGTAGAAATCGCAGCTACAGCCTTAGTTTTTCGATTGGCACAGCATGGAATATTTGATAGTGTGGCTGCCACACAGATTAAAGATTCCTCTTACATAACAGTACTTTGTTAACAAGGAGGTAACGTGGCCGAGCGGGCTAAGGCGCTGGATTTAGGCTCCAGTTTCTCTGGAGGCATGGGTTCGGATCCTATCCCTGCCAAATATTTTAAAAATAGTTTAAGCATTATGCAAATTCTTTGCATATGTTTAGTTTGATAGTAAAATACATACCTCTTTGTGAAAAGGAGGCTGTTTCGTTTTCTCTTTAATTCATTTTCACAGCTTAAATGAGCTATAGAAAACATGATCAAAGGATTTAGGGCCAAGTTCGCAACATTCCATAGTAAAATGGAAATTTCAAATAATCCAAACATTGCACTTGCATTTTCTGGGAAGACGCACATGCAACAATTATTAATAAGTGTGTTTGTTAACCATCATGCATCCACCCACCCTTTCATCCATCCACCCACCATTCATCCATCATTTATCCACCCACGCTTTCATTCATCCATCCACCCCTCATCCATCATTCATCCACACACCCTTCCACCCATCCATCCACCCCTCATGCATCCATCCACCGTTTCATCCATCCATCATTCATCCACCCACGCTTTCATTCATCCATCCACCCCTCATGCATCCACCCATGCTTTCATTCAGCCATCCACCCCTCATGCATCCATCCACCGTTTCATCCATCTGTTTACCGAAGTGCCGTCACTTTTGTGTGCCCAACATCGCTAATTCACATCGCCATAACATACCGCCCTTCCATCCATCCATCCACCCCTCATGCATCCATCCACCGTTTCATCCATCCACCCATCATTCATCCACCCACGCTTCCATTCATCCATCTTCCCCTCATGCATCCACCCACGCTTTCATTCATCCATCCACCCATCATTCATCCATCATTCATCCACACACCCTTCCACCCATCCATCCACCCCTCATGCATCCATCCACCGTTTCATCCATCCTTCATCCACCCACGCTTTCATTCATCAATCCACCCCTCATGCATCCACCCACGCTTTCATTCATCCATCCACCCCTCATGCATCCACCCACGCTTTAATAGCATTACATAGCCGTCACTTTTGTGTGAATTTCCGTTATGCCAAACATCGCTAATTCACATTACATGTCTGTTGCCGTCACTTTTGTGCGCCCATTGGTGACACAATCTGACACTGTCATTTATTTTATTTTTTGTTAACTGTAAAGAGCGCTGCTACATCCACCCATCATTCATCCATCATTCATCCACACACCCTTTCATCCATCCACCCACCATTCATCCATCATTCATCCACCCACGCTTTCATTCATCCATCCACCCATCATTCATCCATCATTCATCCACACACCCTTCCACCCATCCATCCACCCCTCTTGCATCCATCCACCGTTTCATCCATCCATCCATCATTCATCCACCCACGCTTTCATTCATCCATCCACCCACGCTTTCATTCATCCATCCACCCCTCATGCATCCACCCATGCTTTAATAGCATTACATAGCCGTCACTTTTGTGTGAATTTCCGTTATGCCAAACATCGCTAATTCACATTACATGTCTGTTGCCGTCACTTTTGTGCGCCCATTGGTGACACAATCTGACACTGTCATTTATTTTATTTTTTGTTAGCTGTAAAGAGCGCTGCTAAATTATTTTGAAATGCAGAGTATACTTTCATATTTGGGCTGTGGCTGCATTTTTAAAGATCATTTTTCACATTGCATGTATGTTTACCGAACATCGCAGAGCGCTGCTAAATTATTTAGAAATGCAGAGTATTTACCGAACATCGCAGTAACGTTTACATCTTAAAGTTGCCATCGCAGTAATGTTTACTTTCATATTTGGACTGTGGCTGCATTTTTAAAGAAAATTTCTCACATTGCATGTATGTTTACCGAACATCGCAGAGCGCTGCTAAATTATTTAGAAATGCAGAGTATTTACCGAACATCGCAGTAACGTTTACATCTTAAAGTTGCGTTTTGCTGGCTCACGTTGTTATGCCTTACGATGTAAACGTTTAAGCGTTGCAGTGCTTTACGGTGTAAAAGTTAATGCGATGTTGTGTTTGCGTTGCAATGTCCTCGCGAAGTATTCACTTCGTTGCGATGGGTGTCTCCCCCAAAATCCATGGGTGGATGCGTGGGAACACCCACACTCCACCCATGGAACGCCTCCCTGGGGCAGAGTAATGCAGTGCAGCGATTTGCACTGCACTGCATTGCGTTACTCTTGATTTATCAAGCAACACAAGGTCACGCAAGACCCCTAACAAAATGCAGCACACATAGAAAGAGGAAATAACGAGGAGAAATAAAGATATTTCTATTTGTTACGCCTCTAGTGGGAAGGCGTAGCATTTTGTTGCATTCCCAGGTGTGCCAGTAATGATAAATCTGGGAATGCGTCAGAATTCATGGGTGTTGCATGGGAACACCCACGCAATGCCCAGGGAACGCCTCCTAGGGGAAGAGTAATGCAACGCAGTGATTTGCGCTGCGTTGTGTGGCCTTGCGTGGCGTGATAAATCACATTTTCAGGTTGTGTCGTGCAAGCACCACGTTGCGTGTTGCAAAAGCAACGCAACCCCTACATAAATATGGCCCTCAGAATCTGTTTTTTTAAGTTACGTTGATAGACAGTCCTGGTGAACCCTGAACTTGGGTTTTTTATTGCCAAGACCACTAGCATAGCAAGGATGCGATGAGCCCTAGTGCAAGCAAGGTAAAATAGCCTCTTGACCACTGGGTGGGCAGTAAATTACAAATTTAGTGGGCTCCTCTTGTCACACGGTTGCAGTGCCACTGCACCTGCTGCACCACTGACAGCTCCAGCCCTGGCCTGGACGCCCTGTCCCCAGAGGTACTCCTCCAATCAGACACCCACACATGTACGGTCGTCATTTGGGGATCACCGGAAGTAGCAGCTGTTACCCCTGATTGCTACTGCTGCTCTGTTGCTTGGGACCACTAGACATTAGTAGCCACAATCTACATACACTGTCATTCTGTAGCTCATGTCCTTGCTCAGCAGTTGACACCATTTTATCTGATAATGCTGGGAATTATATTTTCATAGAGAAGTAGAAGTCTCAAAATGTTGGTGTATTGGATTTTTTTCAAAACAATGATGCGTGTTTAACAGGCACTGCACTGTGTAACCATGTGAACTGTGTGTACCGACGGCCTAATTTAAAAATGCACAACGAAGGGGGGGGTGGCCAGGCGGTCCAACATTGTGGACGCGCCTTAAAGGAGCTCCCCTTGCCCTCATAAAATCCGCCACTTATCCTGTCTTATCGGCTTACAAATTTATACCTTCGACATTCGCAGCTGTCCTGTATACCCCGCTGCCCCAGAGGAGCGGCTTTGTTGGCTCTGGTGGCGCTCCTCGGGCTGTCCGGTGTGGAGGCACGGCTGGGCCTGGCGATCCCCGGCCTTGACTGAGGGGTGACGCCAGAGTGTGCGACGTCTGCCCGATCCGGAAACTCGCGTGGTGCGAGGGAGGTGGGGCCGCCCGGGCGCAATGACCATCACGATCCTTCTCCGTGTGGCGGGCACATCGAAGTCGGCGGCTATATCGGGCCGCGGAGTGTCTGCGCTTGGCCCCAGCATCCCAGTGAGATGGTGAGAGCAGCCGGATTGAGGGGCTTGTGCTCGGGGCCACCTCTGCTGCCGAGTGGAGCCCGCCGCTTCCCGATTGGTGCGGGACGCTGCCCTTGCCTCTACCGTGACGGGCTGTGGGGCGTGCTGTGCAGCCCAGCGGAGTGAAAGGTGCGGCCTGCCTGGGGACGTGGTCGGGTGTGGCCCGCTGCCTTGTTCGTGATATGAGTGGCCGGCGTGGCTGCCCCCCTGCCTCTCTATCGGCGGCCATACCAGGCCGCGAGGCGTTTTGCTTATTGGTGTGGGTGGCCTGCAGCAGATCCCAGCGGCATCCTCATGTGGGGGTCTGCATGGGCTGGCCCCCCTTCTTGGTGAGTCCAGCGCCGGAGTGTAGCTGATGAGCTGGGATAAAGCCAGAGGCCGCAGTGTGACGTTTATTTGCCCTAGTGGTGCCTTGTGGGGCTGGGAAGCGGCCATTGGGACTCCCCGCACTCCCGGATCTATATTACCCCCAACCTTGTGATTGAGTGGCCTCCGTGTCATCTGGGGAGTGACTGCCGTGCCCCCATACACTCCACACAATCATCATCCTGGTCTGGCCTGACTACGTTCCTACGAATTTGGTGTGCTCACAGCAATTGTTCTCACCCTACTATCTTCACTATGGCTAAGGATAAACTCCCCAGCATGAAGGCAAAACAAAGCACTATTGATAAATTTGCTGGCGCCACGCCTCAGGCACCAAACCCAAATCCTGGTGATTCGGTGTCGCCCATGCCTGACAATACAGCTATACTGGCGGCCATAACGCAGTCCAGGGACATGCTCGAGGCCAAGATTGGAGCGGTTGGCTCGGTTGTAATGTTGCTCAGGCAAGATCTCCGCAATGCAGTACAATGCATAACCAAAGTGGAAACCAGAGTATCTACGGTTGAGGATGCGGTGACTACCCTTTCGTAGAAGGTGTCTACACTGGAGGCGATCACGAAGGGTCTGGCAACACGTGCGGAGGACGCAGAGGGACGCGCACGCAGAAATAATCTCCACTTTGTAGGGTTTCCTGAGGGCTGCGAGAGCAATGACATGTAGGGCTTCTTTGTTAATTGGCTGACTGACTGGCTCCCCGTGGGCGTCCTATCCCCCTGCTTTGTAGTTGAACGTGCGCATCGGGCCCTGCTGCAGAATCCGCGGCCCAGTGCCTGTCCTAGACCCATCGTTGCCAGATTATTAAACTACAGGGACAGAGATGTCATTCTGCGGCAGGCCAGGCTTAAGGAGACCCTCACTTACACCTCCTATCCTATCATGATATTTCCAGACTATACAAGACTAGTCCAGCAACGCCTTCAATCCTTTACTGACGCCAAAGCTCGACTGCGGCGCTTAAAAATCCAGTACTCGTTGCTGTTCCCGGCTAGGATGCGGGTGACCTATAAATCGCGGACACACTTCTTTGACTCACCGGAAGAGCAGCACACCCCACCTAGATTGAACTCGGATTCGTCATCGGGGAGCCCGGGCCACAGGCTCTCCCACGAAAATGACAAACAGCGTCGCCGATCGCGATCCAAGAGACGCTCCAAGACCCGCAGCAAGTCCCGCATTCGAGCAGCGGAGGACGCAACATGAAGGACAGTATACTCATTTTTGGCTTGTTTCTAATACATTGCCCATAATGCCGACGGCATCTACATCAAGGGCTACTTTTATTCACGTTTTCCCTTGACACTGCAGACATTTGTATGTACAAGGGCGTTTTCTGTTGGATCCATTGGCGGACGGTAGTTCCCGACCCCCGTTGGGGCTGGGACACTCATCACACCGCGACAGATCCTTCAATGTTTCTGAGGTATTGGGGTGGGAGGGAGGGGGTTGGGATTTGGGCAAGTTTCTGATTATGTTTTTGAGTGTCATTTTTCTGCAATCTATATGCAGTGTCTCAATTCAGTATGCCACCTCTGTACTATCTTCCATTCACCTACATCGCCACCAAATACATCACTAGAAATGTCCACGCAACCTGATAGGCGGCTTCGCGTCGTCAGCTGGAACGTCCGAGGCGTGCTGGATAAGGTCAAGCGGGGGCAGTTTTGCGCCAGGCTAGGCGTTATGAAGCAGATGTCTTGCTTCTACAAGAGATGCACTTATTAGGCAGTAAAACGCTGTGGTTAGCGCAATTTGGGTATGTTCAGACCTTCCATTCCGGATTCACCAGAGGCTCACAGGGTGTAGCTGTTCTGATTTACCGTAGAGTCCCATTCTATACGATAAATTATGGTCTGATCCCCAGGGCAGATATATTATCGTCACGGGCACTTTATACGGCGAACCGCTTACCCTGGGCAGTGTATATGACCCTCTGCCATTAGCATGGAATCTAACGGAGCGCTTGTTGACGCTGTGGGTAGAGGTCCCCTTGGGTCTGACAATAGTGGACGGAGACTGGAAGGACATTATTTGCCCCCATTCTGATAGATGGCGCAGCGTAGGTCACCCAATAGAGGCACGCGAGTCGAAGTTGCAGTTCCTGGTGCGGGATATGGACTGGGTTGACACAGGGCGGAGGCTCCACCCCACTGACCAAGGTTATACATATTTTTCTAGCACACACGGATCTTTCTCTCGCATCGACTATGTCTTCGTATCTGCAGTACACACACACAGGCTAGTGGCGGCAGAGATCTTACCCAGGGGCCTCTCTGATCATTCCCCTGTACAGCTAGAGCTACGACTGGGCTCTAGACGCCCCCCTTCCGATGGCGATTATCACCATGGTACCTGCAGGATGAGCAGTACAGAACACACATGCCGACTGCAATCACAGAATATTTTTCTCACAACTCAGGAACAGTGGATTCACCAGAGACCCTGTGGGAGGCCATGAAGCCAACTCTTCGGGGGGTCGACATTGCGTATTGCACGGCGCAGCGTAGACAGCGCCATGAGAACTTGGCGCAGATAGAAGCCCAGCTCATAGAATTGGAATTCAAGAGCAGAGGAGGGGAAGGCAGGGAGGCACGCAGACAATTGCTTCATGCGCAGCAGGTATATGCCAGTGAGCTGATAAACGAGGCGAGAATGACCTGGTTGGCCACTCGTAGTAGAATTTACCAGTGGGGAGACAAGTCCAGTGCATTGCTGCATCGCCTCTGTCAGCGGGCGCTCTGCCCCCTAACTCTTCCGGCTGTTAGTGGTCCCACGGGGAGGATACTCACCGACCCGCTGCACATTGCAGCAAGCTTCGCAGATTATTACAAAGATTTATACGCCCCCCAGAGAGGCCATTCCATCTTATCATGTCCATAAATTCATAGACGACATGCCTCCACGTCCCCTTACAGATTCGGCGAGCGAGGAATTAGATGCCCCAATAACGGTTGAGGAACTCCAGAGGGCACTCTCCGAGATGCGCCCCGGTAAAGCACCTGGCCCCGATGGCTTCCCCTGCGAATTTCAGAAGAAATACCAATCCCTATTGACGACCCCATATCTAGCGGCACTTAATGCCGCTCTCGACGCACAGTGCCTTCCAAGTGATTGGCGTCATGCAAAAATAGTGGTGTTTCTAAAGCCGGGCAGACCTCCTGAACATCACGCGTCTTATCGCCCGATATCGCTCCTTAATGTGGAAGCCAAACTTCTTGCTAAAGTCATTAGCCAATCGCATTGTGCCATACATTACAGATCTAGTCCATCCCGATCAAGCTGGGTTCATGCCAGGCCGAGCCACACGACATAATATCTGTCGCCCACACAATGCGATAGCGACAGTGGACCACCTTGAGAAGCCGGCTGCGCTTCTATTGGCCGACATTGACAGGGCTTTCGACTCTCTTAGTTGGACCTATCTCTTTGCACTTCTAAATCGTTTACATTTTGGCCCCCGCCGTCTTAAGTATATTCAACTCCTATATACCGATATTACCGCGTCGGTTCGCATTGCTGACTCCACGTCACAGGCCTTCCCCATTAAACGGGGCACTCGCCAGGACTGTCCCCTCTCTCCCTTTCTTTTAGCTCTGGCCATGGAGCCGCTTGCGGCTTGGGTGCGCATAGATGCGCAAGTCCGGGGCTTTGAATGGTCACGGGAGGTCTCCGAACGCATAGCTTTGTATGCGGACGATGTCCTGTTTTTCCTTACGCGACCGGACCAGTCGGGCCGCAACTGCTTAGGATAATGCAGATTTTTGGCGAGACATCGGGACTCTATATAAACGCCCGGAAATCATATCTATGGCGAGTGGACAAATGAGGTGACGGTGGTCCAGGACGGGTTTAAATATCTTGGGGTACATCTGTCGTCCTCCCAGACGGTGTCTTGGGAGAAGGATCTAGCCCCGTTATGGGTTCAAATTAAGACGCAGACCCACTCTTGGTCGCATCTACCGCTCTCCCTGCTGGGCAGATCCGCCATCTTCAAGATGGTCTCCCTCCCCCGCCTAGTATACCAACTGCAAAATCACCCATACCCAATACCACCCTCCTGGTTCAAGCAACTGAATGCAACCCTCAGGCACTTCCTCTGGGGTGGGGGCTCAGCTACGGTAGCATTGACAACCTGTTTCCAGTTGACATATTGTGGGGGCATAGCAACACCAGACGTCCAGGCGTACTATGCAGCCTCACACCTTCTTATCCTTAATGACTGGTGGTACGGAGACAGATGCAATCCCGCGTATGCTGTTGAACGCTGGGTGATGGGTAATATGTCACTCCACACGATCCTTTATACACACTCAACTTTGAAAGTGCTGCAGCCGGCGACTGCCGTGGTCTTCAAAATCTGGAGATGGTCACTACACCACATGGGGTGGTGGGGTAGGCTAACGAAGGAAGCACCCCTCTGGCATAATAGTCTTCTGCCTCAGCTGATGGGACTATCTGTTTTTTCTGGCTGGGAGGCTATAGGTATATCAACAATAGGAGATGTTCTTCACGGTCGGACCTTAAAGTCCTTCCAGGAACTGCAGCAAGAGTATGAAATGCCCCTGTCACAATTCTATAAATACCTCCAATTTCGTCATGCCTTCTCCCCATATCTCGCACACCAGGAAGCTCTGCCTGATTTCAATCCCATAGAGGCTAAAGTGTTCATGGGGGAACTCGGTGCGCACAAGATCACCAAGATCTATCGTACATTAGTGACAAATAGCCCCACTTCGCTTAGTAAAACATGCGAGGCTTGGCAGGAAGATCTGGGCCCCCTGGATGAAGACGACTGGGCGGAGGCATTGGAGTCCCCACATGGCGCTGCTATTGCGGCACGATTAAGATTCATACAATTTAAATACCTACACCGGGTTTATTATACTAGGTATAGGCTCTGGCGCGCCAGGCTAATTGAGTCCCCTCTCTGCTTGTGCTGCCAAGCTATGGATTGGCACCGTTATGCACACTGTATGGCAATGCAGTGCACTCTCCAGGTTCTGGTGGGGTGTAATCACATGTCTGTCAGAAGTCTTGGGCTGGGATATCCCCTACTCGCCTTGGCTAGTCTTGCTCGACATTACTGATGGTATCGGGGGCAACATATATAAACGCCACCTATTGCTCCTGGGCCTCACGCTGGCGAAACGGGACATAGCCAGGGCATGGAAAGATGCCTCCCCACCACAAGTTGGGGTATGGAAAAAGGGCCTTGATTTTTGCATGGGGCTGGAACTACCAATATATAAAGTGAGAGGATGCCCCCAGAAACATCCCAAGATCTGGACGAGATGGGCAGACTATCGGGGATTATACTTTGAGCCTATCTCAACTGTATCGTTAGACTAGCGATGGGTGAAAAGGCGGTGCTGTGGGTGGGAAAACATGGCTGTCAATGTATAGTTATGTGACTAGGGTGGTGGGAAAAGACATGCACTGTATTGTATCTTAGAAATATGACACTATTGTTTACTGTTGGAGAAATGTGTTTGATTGTATTCCATTTTCAACTGTTACTGCAATCAAAAAGTCAACATCATCATTGCCACTTTGTACATTGTGCTACTGGATAACCTGGCCTGGCCAGGCTTGATACGGCTGTTGACAATAAAATTTTGTTGTGAAAAAACAAATGCACAACGAAGAGAGCCAAGCACATGATAAACTGTTGGTATGTCCTTGTGGCACTTCTTTCTGCTTTTTCTCTGATTAATGAACTGTGTTGCAGGGTTGCCGAAATTATAAGGCATGAAAATGCAATTAAATACTGCCTAGGAAAACGTAAAAGGTTCACCTCATAGTATCCAGTTTAACATCGAAGTACAGCAACCAGCAACTTAAAGGTGACCAGTGACCTCTCAGCACCTCTTGTGGCCATTTATTTTTAGTAGCATTTCAGCAATTCCAGTTTGCAAAGTCTGAAAATTATGCAGCAGATGATGAGTTTAGTGGCAAGTGTGATAAATCCATAATTATGTGGAAAATAGGCCTTGCCGATATGGCGAGTTTAACTAGAAAAGGTGTGCACTCTTAAAATGTGAGTCAGATCCTCCAAAAAGCAGTAACATGAGTAGTTTAGGAATGTCATGCTTGTTATGTTATGTTATTACTATTTGTAGAGTGCGCATCTCACCCAGGAGGGTGTCCAGGCCCTAGATAAGGAGGCAACTATGGTATCCCTGGGCGTAGTTCGCGTAGTAGCGCTACGCGTAGCTACGTGAAGTGCACTTTGCACTACGCGAGCTGACGCGTAGCACTACGCGAACTGCGTAGTGCGGTAGGAAATGCTGTTCGCAATGATTGCACAGTGCCGGATGCTTGTCTGCACTGTGCAATCATTGCAAACGGCATCTTGCACAGTGCAAGCGGTGCGTTTCTGCCACTCGAGTAGATTTGTACTCGAGCGGCAGTTTTCTCAACGCGGACTGGTAGTTTCTCATCGCGAGCGGTCGCGAGCATACGCGACCACTCGCAATGAGAAACCTGACCTCCCGCGTTGAGAATCTCGCCGGGAGGTTTATTTTCCACGCTCGCGATCGGCAACTTGATGTTGCTGATCGCGAACGAGGAAAAAGTCTCGCCGGGATGTCATTTTGCTCGCTCGCGGTCGGCAACTTGACGTTGAGGACCGCGAGCAAGCAAAAAATGCCCGCTATGCTACGCTACGCATTTTTGCACTGTGCTACGTGCAATTCGCGTAGCGCGTAGTTGCGCAAACTACGCGAGCATAGCGTAGTTTTCCGCCCAGGCCTAAACTATGGTTGCTGAGTCTGTGGTCCAGGTGAAGAGCCTGGTCATCAGTTTCTTGTGAAACTCAAGGACTGAGGAGGTGGCTCTGATGTGCCGGGGAGGTCGTTCCAGGCTTTGGGTACAAGGTACAAGAAAGCTCGATGCGTGAGTGAGCTTTTGAAGGTTTCCTTAGCGAACAAGAACAAGATTATCTGAATACAAAATGCTCAGGATGTCAACCATCTATACACTGCCCAAGATGCACAAACATTAGAGACAACTTCCCGGACCCCCCATAATATCAGGCTGTGGGCCTATACTTAAACCTCTGTGCAAGTATATAGACCTCTTCCTTAAACCCTGGGTCCAGTCCAACCGATCATACATCAGAGATGCAATATAAGTCATTAAGTTGATGGAGGACCATCCCTGTGTTCCATCACAACAAATGCTTGTGACAATGGATATCACATTGTTGTACACAAAATTGTCACAAGAACCGGACCTTAAGACAATCAGACAGGTTCTCAACCGCAGAGAACACCCCATGCGGGTTCCTATGGCAATCTTAATCAAACTACTCCATATAGCCATGACGAAGAATTTCTTCATGTTCCAAGTAGATCACTATTTCCAAACCAAAGGGGTGGCAATGTGGGCTGGCTTTGCCCAAGATCTGGCCAGCCTCTATATGGATGAATACGAAGGGACACATATATACACAGACAACAATCCATTCTCTTCCAACATTATCGTTTGGAGGAGGTACATAGATGATGTTGTGCACATCTGGACAGGGAGTGTACCAGAACCCGAGCGTTTCCATGAGTAGCTCAATGGGAGATCAGATGAAATAAAATTCTCATTAGCACATAGTCGCCAAGAGATCAACTTCTTATACATCTCCATTAAAAGAGATGAAGGAGTAAGACCTCCGACCCTCGGTCTAGGTCCACTCTCTCCCCGCAGCTCCGCTGTGCCGTCTCTTGCCTCCACACCCCGACCTCCTCCTTAGAAGGTTCGAGGCTGCTGCCCGTTCCTGCGCCTGCTGCCCGCTCCAACTGGGACCAGACTGCCTGCAACCACCGTAACCTTTCTCAGCTGTTTTTTTTCTTAATTTTTCCCTGTTGTGCCACTGTTATTGTGCCCATCTGTGTCTTGCTCTAATTCCACCACTGTTTTTATTTACTTGTGCCTGCCTGTTCCTTTTGCCTTTCGCCGCTGCTGCCCCTGCGGCCCCTCCCCCCCGGAATTCCCCCCCGTAATCTCCCCCCCGGAATCCCGCCTCCCAGCCTCTCCTCCCTCCCACCTCCCCTACTTAATGGTGGCCGCTGCGCGGTCGCGCAGCCGTGGCGCCAAAGGCAAGCCTGTCTGCGCCCGTCCGCGACCCGACCGCGGCCAGCGCCAGGAACCCTAGACCTCCCACTACCCATCGCTACGACACCACCACCCTCCTCGCACTCAACCCTAGAAGACTTAGAGAATGCCAACAGGCCTCGCCGAACACGACCCACGGCCAGTTCTCCTGCCTCCACTGCCGCCAGACCCTCACCGCCACCCCGGCCTCAAACACCGCTGACGCCAGCACCGGCGACACCCTAAAATGCATCCTCCTCAACGTACGCTCCGTACACAAACACACCATGGAAATCTGGAACCTACTCGACTCTCTCTCGCCAGACATCGCCTTCTTCACAGAGACCTGGACCAACGCATCCTCCGCCCCCGACATCAGCACCGCCATCCCAGACGGATACAAGATCCAGAGGAAAGACTGCCCCAGCCACCCAGGAGGGGGCCTCGCCATCGCCCACAAGAGCACCCTCCGCCTCACCACCTCCAGCAAAACCTTCCCCTCCTCCGAACACCTGCACTTCCAGATCCAGACCACCCCCAAAGCCACACTCCAAGGAACCCTCATCTACAGACCCCCCGGCCCCGAACACCCTTCGCCACCACCATCACCGACTTCATCGCACCCCACGCCATCGCCTCAACAAACTACATACTCATTGGAGACCTGAACTTCCACCTCGACAACCCCAGCGACCCCAACTCCACTATCCTTTGTGACAACCTTGCCAGCATCGGACTTAAACAACTCGTCAACACACCGACCCACAGAGCAGGACACACCCTCGACCCCATCTTCGCGGCAGGAAACAGCGTCCAATTCAGCCACACAACGCAGCCGCCATGGACCGACCACCACTGCGTACACTTCGCCATCAACAAGGCAAGGCACCCAAACCAGCCCCACGCCCACCTCGAAGGAACTGGAGCAAGGTTACCGACAAGCAACTTAACTCCACCCTCACCCGAGACAACCACACTTGGGCACCTGACGCAAACAAAGCAGCCAGAGAACTCCACACCTGGATCTCCAACTGCGCAGACGAGCTCGCCCCGCTACGCAACCCCGACAGACAACGCCCCAGGAAAGCCGCCTGGTTCACCACCGCTCTCCAAGAAGCCAGACGCACCTGCAGACACCTGGAGAAGAATTGGAGAAACACCAAGACAACCGAAAACCACACCACCTACAAGGACGCCATGACGGACTACCACAACCAGATCAGAGCCACCAAGAGGAACTTCTTCCACAACAAAATCCTGGCCAACTCCACCAACTCCAAGGAACTTTTCAGTGTCATTCAAGAATTCACCAACCCACGCAGCGAAGCCACAGACATCACCCCATCCCAAGACCTCTGCGACAAGCTTGGAACCTATTTCCACCTCAAGATCAAAAACCTCTACCACAACTTCATCGACCATCCACCAGGCGCCACAGACGGCCCCTCACCCCCCAGAAACACCAGCCAGCCCACCATCTCCAACTGGACACTGATCACGGCCGAAGACACCGCCTCGACCATGAAAAGCATCCACTCGGGGGGCCCCCACCAACCCCTGCCCCCCTCACATCTACCACAGAGCCGCGGCCGCCATCGCACCCGAACTACAACGCACCATCAACACCACCTTCAAAACAGGCACCTTCCCAGACGACTGGAAGCGTGCAGAAGTCAGACCCCTGCTCAAGAAGCCCACAGCTGACCCCACCGATCTCAAGAACTATCGGCCCATCTCGCTCCTCCCCTTCGCAGCCAAAGTTGCAGAGAAAACAGTCAACAGGAAACTGACACGATTCATTGAAGAGAACGCCGTCCTCGACCCGTCCCAATCCGGATTCCGAAGCAACCACAGCACAGAGACCGCCCTACTCGCCGCCACAGATGACATCCGCACCCTCCTGGACCAAGGCCGCTCTGCAGCCCTCATCCTACTCGACCTATCAGCGGCCTTCGACACCGTCTCCCACCGCACACTAGTCGCCAGACTACACGACGCAGGCATACAAGGAACAGCCCTGGACTGGATCCGATCATTCCTCACCGGAAGAAGCCAAAGGATCAGACTCCCACCCTTCCTCTCCGACCCCATGAAAATCACCTGCGGAGTCCCACAGGTGACAGAGCAGCAGGTGACGGAGCCTCTGGCAATGCGAGAGGCTCCGTCTGAAATGGATGTGGGAGGGGCCCGCCGGAAGAGAGTGCCTCGTGGCTCTCCGGTCGGGTCCTCGGGCAGGGGGGGAAACAATGACCAGCAGGTCTCTGGGGCCCCGAACAGCACTAGGAGGGTGGGGGGCACAGAGGGGGAAGGATGGACGATTTTAGGGCCCCGGGTAAGGGGATTTCCATGGGGACAAGGCGATGAGGGGAGAAGGCTCGGGGTTGGAGGGGTTGTCAGGCTTGGTGGGGCAGCGGGTTGGGGAGGGGGGCCTCGGGCCCTTCACCCTGGGGACGCTGATTTGATCATGGAGGACGGTGCCGGTTGGGTTGAGGCAGGGGGCCCCTCCGAGGGAGTAGGGGACATGGGGGGAGGGGGCCGAAGGGGGCTGGCTCTTGGAGGAGGAGGGAGATTGCATTCCAGAGAAACTGGAGCCAGCGGGGGTGCGGGATTGGGACGGCTTGGATATATTTACCTCCTGGCATGAGGAGGTGCGGGGTGTAGACAGGGTGGGGCAATTGGATGCCTACATGGTGCAAGGGGGGTCGCTGGGACTGGAGGCCAGTATGCGGGAAGGTGCTGGGGGTCACACGGAAGGGGGGATGGGGCGGGGTCAGGGTGCCCGTGGGGCAGAGACTGGGTCCCGGGGGATTGAGGGCCCCGGTGGGGCTAGAAAGGAGCAACGAGGATGTTGAGGACAGGGAGAAGGGGGCAGTGTTAGACTTTAGCAGAGTGGGGCGGCAATGGGCGTCTTCCACGCTAGGCGTTGGTAAGAAAAGGAATTGGGAGGCGAGGGATAGGGAGGTTAGACCCAGCACACCAGTCCATCCCTTTTTATTGCAGGCGGTGGAGCAACGGTGGGAGCCGGACTTGGCAGAGCTGGGAGCGGCTCGTCGGCCTCGAGGCGAAGGGAGGGCAGAGCCTCGCGCGGCATGCCCAGTACCGGCGTGGGAGCCCGTCACGGCCAGCATAAGTAGGTCCCGAGCGGTCTCGCTGGCCCCAACACCCGATGGCCCTCAACGGGACATGGGACATCGAGAACGCAGGACCATGCATGGCTTTAATGTTGTGGGTCGGAGGAGAGTGCAGTCGGCGCCTCCTGTAAACAGGAATTGGGGGCAGTTGGAGCCCGAAGAGTTAGACTATGAGGAGGATAGTCTTGAGGAGGGTGAATTGAGGGAAAGCGAGGAGGCGGGTGCGGGGGGGCCGAGTAATGTTTGTTCTAGTATTTTGCAGATGTCACAACGCCCGGCGGAGCCCACGGGTCGGACAGCTGGGTTGGTGGAAGCGACGGCTCCTGTGGCAAGGCGGACTGCAGCAAGACGGGCATCCTCCTTGGAGCCAGGTAAAACGCAGGACGGAAGGGTGAAACCTGTGAGGTAAATATGTGTTGGATGTGGGAGTGGGCACGGACGACGCAGGCAAGACGTCGGTAAGTGCAGGGGACGATGCTAAGTCAAAAGAGGCGGGTGACGCAGGGGCATCAGGGACAGTAGAGTCGGACGTAAAGCTAGAGAGCAAGGAATTGAAAATCAAGAAGCTGCCCTATATGGGGTAACGAAGCCATTGGGTGCGCATTTGATGTTGGCCACTAAAGGGCGCATATGGAAAGGGGAATATGTGGAAATGCTCAAGCTGCTGCACAGGGAGGTGCGCGCAAAGGAAGGGTCAAAAGAGGAAGAATACGAATTGGCAAAGCGTCCAAGGGTGCCCCTCACTATCGAAAACTGGACGGCAGCTTTTCTAATATATGCCCGCGTATATTGCGAAAAATACCCAGAGCGGTGTGTGGCCCTCTTTAAGTATATGGACTTCATTAGGAAGGCACAGATCACGGGGGAGGGCTACGCTTGGGCCCAATACGACGAGGAGTTTAGAGCTCGTATGGCATGGGACACTGAAGCTAAATGGGGGGAGTTAGATACGGACCTGTGGCAGCACACGATGGGGTCCGCTAGGGCGGGGAAGACGATATTCACAGCCAGCGGGCTACCGCTCGTTTATCGGCCCTTTCAGGGGCGGCCCACCCGGGGAGGGGTGGGTGGTACAGGCAGAGGGCAGACGGGATCTGGAGGGGCCTGCTGGGATTTCAATAGGGGAACGTGCACCCGGGAATTTTGTAGATTCAGGCATGAATGCTCGAAATGCGGAGGCAGACACGCCTTGGTTAATTGCTTTGGGGGGGGTCGGGACAGCAGTCAGGGGGCCAGCAGTGGCACCAAGGGGGATACAGGCGGGGGGACAGCAGCAGCAGTCTTTCGGGGGGGTCAGGGGGCTAGAGGGGCTGGGCCAAAGGGCTGGTATGCCAGTTAGGGTGGACAAATTAGTGGCAGCCTTACAGGGTTATGACAACCAGAAGACTGCGAAAACGCTACACGATGGGTTTACAGACGGTTTTCGGTTAGGTTACAGGGGCCCCAGGGTTAGGCGATGGGCAGACAATTTACAGTCAGCAAGGGAGCACCCGGAGGTGGTGCAAGACAAATTGGACAAGGAAGTGCATGAGGGTCGCATGGCGGGCCCATTTGCAGAGTGGCCATTGGAGAATTTGATTGTCTCTCCAGTCGGTGTGGTTCCCAAGAAGGAACAGGGACAATTCAGGTTAATCCAGCATTTGTCATGGCCAGAAGGCAATTTGGTAAATGATTTTATTGACGACACAGAGGCTACTGTGTCTTATTCGTCGGTTGACGTGGCCATGTCACTAGTAGTGACCGCGGGCGCAACAGCGGAAATGACAAAATGCGACATAAAGTCAGCTTTCCGATTGCTTCCAGTCCACCTGGAGGATTGGGACCTCCTGGGTATCCATTTCAATGGTAAATGGTACGTGGACAAAGCATTACTGATGGGCTGCTCTATGTCTTGCGCATTATTTGAATGTTTCAGTACGTACCTCCAGTGGTTGTTTTCCAGGCGCACGGGTCACCAGTTGGTAACGCACTATCTGGATGACTTTTTCTTTGTCGGCACCTCAGACTCCACGGAGTGCCAGGCAGCACTGGACAGCTTCAAAGAGACCATGAGGGAACTTGGAGTGCCTTTGGCGCCGGAAAAAACGATGGGGCCCAGTACGGCTCTTTCCTTTTTGGGCATTGAGCTGGATTCCCACTTGATGGAGGCACGTTTGCCGATGGACAAAAAGCAGCAGATGCTGGGGCTGCTGGAGGCCATGCTGGCCAGAGACAAAGTCACAGTTCATGAGATTCAGGTGTTGTTGGGACACCTTAACTTTGCTTGCAGGGTGGTAAGAGTAGGGGGGACGTTTTGTAGACGACTGGGTAGGGCACTGACAGGACAGAGACCTCCACATCACCATGTTCGACTGTCGGCGGGAGTAAGGGAGGATTTGAGGATGTGGAAGTTTTTCTTACAGGACTTTAATGGCATTCCTTTGGCAAGGGAGGAAGACATGGTTTGGGATGTCCAAATTTTTTCAGATGCCACAGGCAGCAAGGGTTTTGGCCTCTACTGGCAGGGAAAGTGGTGCGCTGAACAGTGGCCCGGGGAGTGGGGGGGGGGGCAGGAGTATAGCCTTCTTGGAATTTTTTCCCCTGGTAGTGACCTTATGGGGGGCAGAACTGGCCCACAAGAAAGTAACTTTCAGGATTGACAATATGGCAGTAGTGGAGATTGTCAATCGGTAGTCCGCTAGGGACGAGCAGATGCTGAAGCTGCTGAGGGTGTTTGTCTTGGGCTGCCTGCGCTATGACATCGCTTTACGTGCTGTACATGTGCCAGGTGTGGACAATGACATAGCGGATGCCTTGTCTCGTTCACAGTGGGGTAGATTCCGTGGGCTAGCCAAGGACGCAGATGGGACTCCGACCCCCATGCCGCGTCAGCTGTGGTACGTAGGCAACACTGGATGCTACAGCTGGTGGTAGGGTCCCTGGCACCCTCCACGAGGTCGGCATATAGCTTAGCCTGGCAGGAATTCTTGAATTCTTGGGCACAGCGGCAGGCATCGTTGGAGCAAAGGCAAGAGGACGTGATACAGTTCATGTTAGACTTGATTGGCAAAGGGCTCTCTAGAGTGACCATTTCTGGCAAGCTGGCAGGGATTGCATTTGTGGGGAAGCTTTTGTGGGGTTACGCTCCATCCGCGGGAGAACTTGGGGCACGGATGTTAGAAGGGTGGGCCAGGGAGCAAGGCTCGGCCGGTCGCGTCAGACAACCATTGTCATGGAATCTGCTAGGCAGAGTACTTGGAGTTTTTCCTCAGTGTGTGCTGACAGGTTGGAGGCGTGCCTTTTTTCCACATTGATGGTGTGGATGTTTTTTAGGGCCTTCCGAGTGTCGGAATTATTGGGGCAGAAAAGCACGGGGGGCTGGCATGGGGGGACGTGGTTCCGCGGCAGGACAGGGTTTGCATATGGCTTCGTAAGCCGAAAACGGACCAGCGTGGTGTGGGTAAATGGGTATCCTTGCAAGCAGCGGACCCCCCCTTCAACTTGTCCTTGCAGGTGGGAGGCCCGGTGGAGGGAGTTTTCAGGTAGGCAGGAGGGGTTGGTCTTCGCACACAAGGATGGGCGCAGAGTGTCGGCTTTTCAGTTATTGGCAGTTTTGCGTAAAGCGCTTGCGGCGCTAGGTTTGGACAGCAAGGGCTTTGGGACGCATTCTTTCAGGATTGGGGCTGCGTCGGAAGCCAGGAACAGGGGGTGGGGGAGGGGGGACATTATGAGGTTGGGGCGATGGTCTTCGGACTGTTACCAGAGATATGTGCGGGGCGCTGCAGGGGGGATATAGCGCGGTTATATGTTTTTCTTTGTTCACGCAGTTTTTCTGTTTCAGGTTCGGTTGCGGGCCCCCTCGCCAGGAAGATGACCATTTGGATATGCCCAGACGTGGGTCCCGGGCTCACTGTGCCACTGGAATCAAGCTATCCTGGCTGAAGAGGGGTGAAACCCCGAAACCGGTCCTAGGATGCTTGTTTCCGGGCCAGGGAGGACCTGGCTTGGCAGTTCAGGCTGGACTGTTCCCGTGAGGCACAGGGTCAAGACTGATTTGCATATGGCCAGGTCTAAACTGGGGTGGCATGGTGAGCAAAAGAATGATGGATTTAACCCAGATCTCTTGACTGGGGGTGAATGTTTTGATTTGTTCTGCATTCCGTCCATCAATTGTGTGTCTTTTGCTTCCTCGCCCTAAGTGCGCCGGGTATGCCCAGATGTGGGTCCCGGGCTCACTGTGCCACTGGAATCAAGCTATCCTGGCTGAAGATAGTGAAACCCCGAAACCGGTCCTAGGATGCTTGTTTCCGGTCCAGGGAGGACCTGGCTTGGCAGTTCGGGCTGGACTGTTCCCGTGAGGCACAGGGTCAAGACTGATTTGCATATGGCCAGGTCTAAACTGGGGTGGCATGGTGAGCAAAAGATTGATGGATTTAACCCAGATCTCTTGACTGGGGGTGAATGTTTTGATTTGTTCTGCATTCCGTCCATCAATTGTGTGTCTTTGCTTCCTCGCCCTAAGTGCGCCGGGTATGCCCAGACGTGGGTCCCGGGCTCACTGTGCCACTGGAATCAAGCTATCCTGGCTGAAGAGGGTGAAACCCCGAAACCGGTCCTAGGATGCTTGTTTCCGGTCCAGGGAGGACCTGGCTTGGCAGTTCGGGCTGGACTGTTCCCGTGAGGCACAGGGTCAAGACTGATTTGCATATGGCCAGGTCTAAACTGGGGTGGCATGGTGAGCAAAAGAATGATGGATTTAACCCAGATCTCTTGACTGGGGGTGAATGTTTTGATTTGTTCTGCATTCCGTCCATCAATTGTGTGTCTTTTGCATTTGGATTGTGGGACATTCATTCATTCGTGAAGTGGGCCCAGGTCCAGGCGCAGGCCAGTTATTTCGGAGAGAATTCGGGTTTTAATAAAGATTTATTCAATGTTTTGTGGAAAGGGCTTGGGGGGATTGCTTTGGAAGGAGCTTTTGCATTCATTGAATGGTATGTTGGTGGCTGGTAGGTGCCCCGACATTTTGTTGATTCACCTGGGGGAAAATGACATGGTTAGGGAGAAGGGTTTGGTCCTTATGAGAAGCATGAAGCGGGACCTGGCCCTGTTGAAGCGCCAGTGGTCCGGGTGCTCTGTTATTTGGACGGAGTTTGTTGTTCCGCCTAGGGTTTGGAGAGGGGCTATCAACCCTGGGGTGGTGGACAGGGCTAGGAGAAAACTGAATACAGAGATGGTGCGTTAATGCAGAGAATTGGGTTTTTCCAGGATTGCGCATAGGGAGATTAAGTTTGACACAGTGGAATTTTTTAGAGGTGATGGAGTCCATTTGTCCCGTTTGGGTATGGACTTGTATTTGCTGGAGATGCGGGAAGTATTGGCTAGGATGTTGAAAGTCCAAAGTCGTTAGGGAAACACTCCTATTGGGGCAGGGGGGGCAGAAAAAAGGGGAGGCGGCTCTCCGCCTATGCTCTTGCTTTTTCCTGGGTGGCGGGGTTGTTAAAAAGTTGGCCAGATTGGCAGAAGTTTTTAGTTAAATGTTGGAAGTTTTGTGGGCAGGCCAGGGAAAGGTTAGACAGGTAGGCCTAGTTTAGACTAGAGGTTAGGTAGTTACAGTTGCAGAAAGACAGATAGGGGTGTAGGTTTTTATTAGAGGGCAGGAGTTTGGAACTGCAATACTGTGTAATGGGATTGTTATGGAACGTTATGTAATGTTAGTTATTGGCAGGGTGGGGGATTTTATGTGGGGATCATAGGGGTGGGGGGGGGAAATGGAGGATCAGTATTTTATGTATAGTGAGGTTTTAGTTTGTAAGGCAATGGCCTAGGTTGGACATTGCGATATGCACCTGTTTTCAATAAAGCGGCCTTTTTCACACACTTAAATGGGCCTCGGTGTTGGCTTACCCCCCTCCCTCCCAATGCGCGCTCTAATCCCTGTCGATATCAGATGCCAAACAGGCATAGACTGCCTACACTCCCGACGCCCATCTTGGGAGTAGGCTCTATACGCGAGCGTGCACGCTTAAGCAGCGTGGGTGGATTTCCTTATCTGCTGGCTGCTGGCTGGAGTCTGGTCGCTCGCAATTGAAGCGCCAGACCGTCCCGGCAGTGGTAAGCATTCACATAGGTTTCCCTGCCCGCTTGATTTTCATTTTTAATCTGTGAAAGCTGCAATTTCATGCAGTCTTATTTATCTGCCATTATTTGATTTCTAAAGATAGTTCCATAAAACCTTTTGGAAGGACTTATTCATCTTCCATTAGGTAAGTCACTCTTGAGCTAATAAAACATTTTATTCATGAATGAACACTCATTTGGAATCCCTCTTGTCATACTAACTACTACTTTTCCCATTATTGTCTCTACAGTCCATTCTCTTACATTCAGGGCCTTATTACGAGCTTGATGGTCTTCCTCTGGTACCGCCACAGCGGTGGTCCCAGGAAGATATCCTAGCCTGTGGTGAACTTGCCCGCCCGTTTACAACTTGAATCCAGGGCGGGCGGGTGGTGCTGCATCAGTCCCATGGCGGCAGCATGCTTTGGCTGAAGATTACAGCCAGCAGTCATGCTGCAGCCGTGAGACTGCTGCCACGTCGGGTGCACTGTGTGGCATGCAACATGTCGTGCATGCCACACAGTGCATGCAGGAGCACGCACTTTTGGGGGGCACATCATGTGCCCCCTGCACCCATTGCCCTGGAGCCATGTTGGTTGCCCCTTTCCCTACCTTTCCACCAAGCATTTCGTGGCGGGGTCACTGCCATGAAATGCTTGGTGAAAAGGCAGCTCGTAATGCGCTCGGCAGTGCTGGCATCGGCACCGCCGCAAATCCGGCCTGCTTTCTGCATCGCCATTCGCCACCACCATGGGATCCTGGATCATGGCGGTGGTCCCACCGCCATCATCGTAATATGGCAGTTGGACCTCCGGGGTGGTGGTGGTCGGACCGCCACCATAAGTACGGCAGTCCCAGGACCGCCGTACTAGTAATAAGCCCCTCAGTATTTTGAAGGGCTTATATCAAGGTCACAATATTAAATTATTGTTTCTAAGCGAGTTCCTATTCATTTACTCACTTTTCTGTTAGGTCACCCTTGTGGGACCTTTATTGATTGGTGTAATTCATTTCATTTAGGACACCCTAAAGACGAGCTGGGTTGTCGTCTTTTCTCCCTCCAAAGGAGCTCCATGTAAGGCCTTTTTTAACGTGACTCACTGTGTGTTCCTGCATGAGACCCACACAGCTTAGAGAAAACACCACAGACATAGTTAATTTAATTTATTTATTCAGACCCTTTCCTTACCACACAGGTTGCCCTTCCCCACATCCTGATGAAGACCCTCTGAGATGGTTTCAAAATGCCACTAATGTCTGGGTCGAAAAGTCAACAATATCCATTGCCTGCGCCAAAGCAATAATCCCCCTTGGACATCTAAGAAACTTCTAGAACTCCTCCTGGATGAGGATTCTTTCATTTTGTTTTGGGCAGTCATCTTGCAGGCTGCTGTAGCACTGTTGCATGTTTTCATCGCATTTTACGTGAACAGTCACTCTATCCCTCACATGTTCACTCCACACGAGCACTTGTGTCACTTTCTTCCCACTTTTTGAAGCTACCTTTAATCCATTGTGCATAATATCTTCATGTGCCTGTGGTAAAACATACAAAACTACATGCATTGTTGAAAATAATTTCCTTAGTTGTGTTTTCTTTCTTCTTGTGTGTTGTTGTTGATCAGTTCTTCGTTTGACCTTTGAATTTTCTTGGTTATTTATACAATTTATTGCCGACAGGATTTGTGTTGTTTATTCTAACCGGTACCCAGATCCTGAGGTTCACTGAGTTACCCTATTGGAAAGTAATAGGCGGTCATTCCAGGCTTTGGGTTCGAAGTACAAGAAAGCTTGACTGCTGGCTCTAAGGATGCACTATACTTATTGTCTTAAAACACTAGTGCACATCACCAACACCTAACGTGAATATAGACAACATAACAATGGAGGATTGCTGAACATAAACTACAAAATAAAGGGGCATATTATCAAGGAAACACGATAAATATCGGGTTTCCTGCTTTGCGCGATTCTGTTTAACGCCGCATATCGCAGGATTTAATCGCCGAGATATTGCGTTATTATCAACGCATATCTCCACGGCGATTAAATCCTGCGATAGCGGCGTGAAACAGAATCGCGCAAAGCGGGAAACCCGATATTTATCGTGTTTCCTTGATAATATGCCCCAGGGTCTCAGCCGTACGATCCGCCTGCCATGTCAAGTATGGCTAAGTCGGATTCAAACCAGGCGTTGCAAACCCGCGATAACCGCGGTTAGCGCGGTTAATTCTATCGCATTGCGGGTTTGCTCGAGGCTTGATAATAGTGCGCTGCCGTGTCAGCACGGATTTCCAGGGAGGAATGGAAGGGAACGCCCACTTTGCATGTCATTAGCGATATTCTTTGCTGACATGCAAAGTGGAGTTAATTGGGCTGCTTACTCAAGGAAACACGCGTTAGCGTGTCCTTGATAATTGTGCGGAGTTAAATTCGCCGCTTTTCGGCCGAAAACGGCAGATAAAGCGGCGAAAATGGGCTTGATAATATGCCCCAAAGAGTTTGTCTGATCCATAACTGGATCATCTGGTGAAGGCCTGTTTTATATAACGCATGATCTGCTTCACCCATTCTTCATTTCATTGTTGAAATATTTGCCTATTTTTCAATATGTTTTGTAGATTTTCCTTTCCAATTGCTTGATTATTTATTCGATATCGATTGAAAAAATGAAGACAGAAGGGGTGGTGTAGAGTTTGTCAGATGAATTGCTTTTAATTTGGGTTATTCCTCTATGAGACAGTCCAGAATTCATCTGAAGCAGGTGAGTTTTGTGGTCTTTCCTGAATCTCAAGAAGTCTACTCCTTGGATCCATGCCACCCAGGTGGTGTGAGGTGGTAACCCCAATACCCTCTTCTCATGTTCCATATGCCCGATAGATTTCCAAATAAAATAAATATGTTGACTGGCCGTTCTTCTAAATTTTGAGATCTCTTACTTTTTAGAAATGTCTGGTGTTTTCATTTGGGAAGTAGTTGAAAAAAGCATCCGACTATGTGCTGTTGTTTAAGCCAATAGAGAATGAAAGCCACTGACAGGGATCACACAGTGTGCCCTTAGGATGCAAAGGATCACGTTCAGTCAGTTGTGTGTCTATTAGACCTCACTTTATGCTAAAATAACTTTACGTTCCCTCCATTTAATTATATAAAACATGAATTTTGTGTGAAAAAACTGTTTTCAAATTATTGACGGAGCCCTCTCTTCATTATGCCAGAAAAGTATGAGATGAAGTAGCTTCAAATAGAAGCAATGATTAGTGCATCACTTTTATCACCATTCGCTCCAATTATGCAGATGACAAGTGCCTCGTGTGTGCATGCAAATGCAGCTTCAGAAGACCACATCCCAGCATCCTCTCTGCCCGACTCTTCCATTCTGTGTTCTCTCTCAGGAGGTCAGGTGCTCGCATCTGTGAACAAGGAAAGCAGCAGCTGGGAGAGTCAACGTGGGCTGCCTGTCAAGGGACTGGCAAGCTGTCCAGCGGCAGAATTCCTTGATGTACAAAAAGATTCACTATCAGTGAAAAGGGCAGATGATTAGATTAGATTTTGGAAAAATGCCTCTTTTCTGTGATCTAACATTTCATCACAGTTGACATGTAACCATTGGGGCACTACAGTTGCCAGAGCCTGGCTATTCAAAGGATGTTAAAAAAGAATCACATTAGTTCATTTGTAAAGTTGCTATAGTCTTGAATGTCCTAATCTGACTTTTATAGAATTAGATGACTTCATGTAATGGATGACTATGGTTTGCTTCACAAACAGTTGCTATAAAGATATTTGGACCAATTAGTTCAACAAATGTGTACCAAATCTTCCAACACTAGGAAGCATTTTTCTGTTAAGTTAAAATGCAAGAGTCTTCTTAAAAAACATTGGGCCCGATTCACAAAAGTAATCTGAGACAAAATTCTAACTTTACGACTTTCGGTATTCACAAAAGGCATTTAGGAGTGGTAAAGTTAGGATTCCTAACTTTACTACTCCTAATCTGAGACAAAATCCTAACTTTATGACTTTCGGTATTCACAAAAGGCATTAAGGAGTAGTAAAGTTGGGGTTCCTAACTTTACTACTCCTAAAGGCCCTTTGTGAATACCGAAAGTCGTAAAGTTAAGATTTTGTCTCAGTTTAGGAGTAGTAAAGTTAGGAATCCTAACTTTACTAATCCTAAATGCCTTTTGTGAATCCTGAAAGTCGTAAAGTTAGGATTTTGTCTCAGATTACTTTTGTGAATCGGGCCCATACAAACTAAGGGGTGGCCGCTAGCATGGGCAAGCTGGGTCCAGCCCCAGGGCGCCAATTTTCTGCCCTTTTTGTTTGGGCCGTTTCCTTGTTACTCCTGTTCTATTTTGAAAGCGCTTATACTCCTTGACCCTGAACTTCGTCCTTATGGACATAAGTTGTTTACTGTTGGACACCAAGACTTCCTGATCCTCCTATGTTTTTAGCGCCCTGAAGAAGGTGCGACTTCATCTATAGGTCATTGCTGAAGCACGCCCAGCGCATGTTGTGGAGACCACCAAAAACGGTATTACTATATAAAATGTCTGCAGTAGTAATAAACTTATTTCTACTCAGAATTGTATTTACCTAAAATATTGATAAAATCTTATTGTGACAATACATACAACAATACTGTGCGAAAATGTCCCTGTTATAAATACTACTCAAAGATACGGAGACTAATCTATCTTTGTACAAGCAGACATCATATCCTAGATAGTTCCTTGAATATCCCAGAGGGCTGGTCCTCCCAGATTTCTTTATTCTTTGTTGCTGTTTTCAGAATGTGTAAACTGTTTGTGGTATGAATGTGGCATGTATGGAAGTGTGCGATCAGATATATTAATATATTCTTTTGTGTCTTGGCGTTGTTTCTATTAACTGCTTTATTTATCATGTTGTGACTATACAATATTTAACTCAGACTGTTTTGGTATTTACAATAAAAATAAGAATGTATAATCATTGTGATCTATAAATGTATATCATGTGATTGAATATCAATATCCATATTACCTGCACGTACCGTGAGCGGAGTTGTCATTTGGCTCATGTGTGACTCTTTTTTAGCACAACTTAAAGGCGAGTTTTCTTCCGCCAATTAAAATAGCCTCCAGGCAGGTTAGTATTAATTTCAGTGTTGTTACTTTCCCCTGATCTCCTGCCTGAGTATCCTTATCCCAGGGGCCCTCTCTTTTTTCGTATTTATCACTATCTTAGCAAAGGCCTGCTTGGTATACAATCTATTATTGTGCCTGATGTTCCATGTGTGACAAACTCTAATTAACCCCCTAATTAATGAGGCAATGCTACACTGAGGACACATATGGAACAGCTCTCATTTGTGTACATTTATTGACTCACAAATCTCCATTTCTTTTCAGTAATACCTGTCAAGACTTTTTAGCTGAAAGTTATGCCATGAAGTAGTCGCCCTACATGAAGCCTCAAGCTACACCACACTGTTTAAGCTGAATATGATGCAATCACATCTGGGGTACCCGGCACCCTCGCGCAGAAGAGACGCTGCCTGGAAATATGGGTCAGACTGCTCTACTAAGGTAGGGTTCAGCTGGTCTCCAGATTGTTGGTTCCCTTCTACAAGAGCACAGATGAGCTAAGGATGATGCAATGCTGCTCTGAGGGCAAAAGAGCAGAGGGGATGAGGCTGGAATGTCTCCACCACATTTTAGTAGTAGTATTACCTTGTAATTCTGGGGAGGATTGAGTCACAGGTGTAATCCGCATGGGCAAACACCTTGTATGGTTTAGTGCTTTATAAATAAAAAGGGTGGAGGTCCTGATAAACTTGACTCTAGTGTACTGTGTTCAAAAGTCTTGTTTTGATGATTAGTCATTTGCTTTTATAAAATGAGTAGGTAATTACTCAAACTCACACTTAGCGATTTGGGTTTTTGGGGATTTTATTCGTGTTTCTGCACTGCATGGTACATTTAGTTTTCATTTGCAGAGTGCAGATATCTGTGGGGTAGGTAAGCCCTACCTGCCCCAGTGACTTGACTCAATTTCACCAAAGAGCTTGGGGACTCACTGATCACAATGAACTCCGGAAGTGGTTGAAGATGTAGGGGTATATTTACAAATCCCTTTCGCTGCCAGTGCTTCACTGTTTTTGACGTACCAGCGGTGCACTGTGGTGCTCCATATTTACAAGGCCACTTAATGCCACCTTGCATGGCATTTCGTAGCCTTGTAAATACGGCTCCTTTTCACTCAGCTCTTTGCTTGAAAGGTGCGTGCAATGGGTGTTGCTGTGGGTGTTCCCATGCAACACCCAGGGATTCTGCCGAATTCCCAGATTTACAACGTTTTGTAAACCTGGGAATGTGTCAGAATCCTACGCCTCCCCAGGGGTGGCGTAAGGAGGCGCAACGAGGAGAAATACTTTTATTTCCTCTTTCTAGGCGTGCTGAATTCTGCAGCACGCAAAGAAAGAGGAGAACACCTCTTGTGATTGTCTTTGTGCAGGCAGGTGTCCCTTCCTGCACAAAAACAATCATCCCCACAATGCAGGAACCCTTGCACCGAGGTGCAAGAGTGCCTGCATTGGTGCATGGCAGCCAATTGTGCGCCAGCGCATGGGAGAGCTCAGGGATAAGTCATATTGTTGTAAATATGATGCATCCCTGTGCTTTGAAAGTGACACAGCGTGGCGCAGCCAAATGGCTTGCGGCACCGCGCTGTGTTACTTTCTTGTAAATAAGGCCCATAGATTTTTTGACACGGTCCCTGGGACGCTGGGACCAGAGTATCCCTTGATGAATAGTACTGATGGTTGTCTCGCTTGTCTGTAAAGGACTCCTTATACCCTGGCCCATTTTCCTACTTACAGCCTTTATTAAGAGTCGGAGCTTACCTGTCCGTATGCTTGTTGTCACACTTCTATTTTTTTGTTTCTCAGCAAGCTTTATTTGCATAAACCCTGTGGGGCCTATTCACAATGCATTCTGGAGTACATAATGTTGTGCTCATGTAGTGCTCTTTTACATACTCCTACATGTCTTTGTGAATCGGGCCCAAAACATCTGAAGTGGGAATAAAATGGGAATATTTGGAGAATATCCCTACACAATTAGTACAAACAGAAAGGACTTTTTACTCTTTGCACTTTTGCTAACAGGAAGTTGGATGTTTAGGGACCAATTCACAAAGGTGTGTAAGAGTATGCAAATATGTAGGCCCGGGGTATTACTATCTGTACTCATAAATACTTTTGTGACTCACCCACATTATATATTTCTTTTCCTAAATCTCCTCCTTACACTGTATAAAAGTCCCTCCCTCCCTTCTAAACAGTATGTTTATTTTGATTAGCCTCTGGGGACAGGAAACTTTTTGCTGAAGGCAGGCTTGCTGTGTGCTGTCGGTGCAGAGACAGAATATCGACTCAAAAATATCGACCTACACAAAAATCGTGGTAAAAATATCGTGGGTCAAGAATATTAACAGACAAAATATCGTGGTCAACAATATCGACTTTGGGTAAGTAATATCGATGTAAAAAATATCGAAGTGTTTAATATCGTTTGCAAAAATATAAATGTTAAATATATCAATTTTTTATTATTTTATTAATGTTATGTATTTTAGTATATATTTTATGTGTGTGTGATGCATGTATTTTTTGTATAAGAATTGTTTGTATTTTTATTATATGTGTTAAAATGTTAGTAGTTATTAAATTTTTTTTGTTTGAATTTCGCGTTTTTAGTTCTGCAGTGGGTTGTGGGTTTATAGGGGAATAGGGTGGGAAGTAATTTAATTATATAAAATGTATTGATTATTTTTAGTAGTTATTTTTTTTTATTTTAATTTTGCGTTTTTAGTATCGTAGCGGGTTGTGGGTTTATAGGGGAATAGGGTGGGAAGTAATTTAATTATAGTAAATTTATAGAATATTTTTATTTATTAATAATTGTTGAATTGAGATGTTCTAGTGTTAAATGTGTAAATACATTTTTTATTAATTATGTAATAATTACTTGTTAATAAATTTTAATTAATTAATTGGCCATTAATTATTTTAAGTGTTTATTTTTTTAGGTGTGTGTTGTGGTATTTATAGGTGAAAATGGTGGGAAGTAATTTATTTTTAATTGATGAGATGATAATTAGTTGTTAATTATTTTAAATTAATTAATTAGTAATTAATGATGGTAATTGGGTAATTAATTTTAGGTGTGTATTGTGGTGTTTACAGGTGTAAATGGTAAGAAGGGTGGGAAATAATTTATTTTTAATTGATGAATTAATAATTATTTGTTAACTATTTTAAATTAATTGATTAGTAATTAATGATGGTAATTGGGTAATTAATTTTAGGTGTGTGTTGTGGTGTTCGCAGGTGTAAATGGTGGGAAGGGTGGAAAGTAATTTATTTTTAATTAAAGAATTAATAATTTGTTGTTAATTAAATAAAATTAATTAATTAGTAATTAATTATGGTAATTGTGTAATTCATTTTAGGTGTGTGTAGTGCATATTGTAGTGTTAAAGAATGTGTATTCAATGAACGTTTATTAATTATTTTTATTAATAATGATTTTTAAAATTATTATTAATTATGTTATTTATGGAAATAAATTTAAATAAAAATGTTGAAGTTTTTTTATTGGTGTGGTGTTATAAGGTAGGAAATAAAATAAATACATTTATGTTTTGAAAAAAGCTTTTTATTTGTTAATATTTGCTTCTTTTAAATAAATATTGTTTATAAATGTATTTATTAATTTATTTTAGGTAATAGTTGTACCTTTTTGTTATATGTATTTAACATATTTAATGTTAATGTTTAATATATTTAATCTGATATTTTTTAAACATTATTTATTTTTGAGATTATTTTTTTTTTTAAATTGTTTAAATGATATTAATTTTTGTTTCTCTGCTATCCAACACTTTCCTTACTGTTGCACTCACTGGAGTGGATATAGTAATTTTTACCCCTCCGCCATCCAGCACTTTCCCTACTGTTGCACTCACTGGAGTGGGAATAGTAATTTTTAACCCTCCACTATGCAACACTTTCCCTACTGTTGCTCTCACTGGTGTGGGAATAGTAATTTTTACCCCTCCGCCATCCAGCACTTTCCCTACTATTGCACTTATTGGAGTGGGAATAGTCATTTTTACCTCTTCGCTATCCAGCACTTTCCCTACTGTTGCACTCACTGGAGTTGGAATAGTAATTTTTGCTCCTCCCCTACCCAGGACTTTCCCTACTGTTGCACTCACTGGAGTGGGAATAGTAATTTTTACCCATCTGCTATCCAACACTTTCCCTACTGTTGTACTCACTGGAGTGGGAATAGTAATTTTTACCCTTCCGCTATCCAATATTTTCCCTACTGTTGCACTCTTTGGAGTTGGAATAGTAATTTTTACCCCTCCGCCATCCAACACTTTCCCTACTGTTGCACTCACTGGAGTTGGAATAGTAATTTTTACCCCTCCGCCATCCAGCACTTTCCCTACTATTGCACTTATTGGAGTGGGATTAGTAATTTTACCCCTCCACTATCCAGCAATTTCCCTACTGTTGCACTCATTGGAGTGGGAATAGTAATTTTTACCCCTCCGCTATCCAAACTTTTCCCTACTATTGCACTCTTTGGAGTTGGATTAGTAATTTTTACAGCTCTGCTATCCAACACTTTCCCTACTGTTGCACTCACTGGAGTAGGAATAGTAATTTTTACCCCTCCGCCATCCAGCACTTTCCCTATTATTGCACTTATTGGAGTGGGAATAGTAATTTTTACCCCTCCGCTATCCTTGACTTTCCCTACTGTTGCACTCACTGGAGTGGGAATAGTAATTTTTACCCCTCCGCCATCCAGCACTTTCCCTACTGTTGCATTCACTGGAGTGGGAATAGTAATTTTTACCCTTCCGCTATCCAGCACTTTCCCTATTGTTGCCCTAACTGGAGTGGGAATAGTAATTTTTTACCCCTCCGCTATCCAACACTTTCCCTACTGTTGCACTCACTGGAGTGGGAATAGTAATTTTTACCCCTCCGCAATCCAATACTTTCCTTACTGTTGCACTTACTGGAGTGGGAATAATAATTTTTACCCCTCCGCTATCCAGTACTTTCCCTACTGTTGTACTCACTGGAGTGGGAATAGTAATTTTTACCCCTCTGCTATCCAATACTTTCTCTACTGTTGCACTTACTGGAGTGGGAATAGTAATGTTTACTCCCCGGCTATCCATAAATTTCCCTACTGTTGTATTTATTGTATTGCGAAATGTACATTTTTAAATGTTTGAAATAATTATAAAATGGTTATTTTTTTAATTTTAAATTATTGATATATGTATATATTTAATTTTTATATAATTTAAAAGTTTAAAAATTAAATAAAGATAATAGTTAATAAATTATTTCTAAGTAAATATATGTATATGTATACATTATTATTTTTGTGTTTATATTTTTTAAATTAAGTTTATTTGTTATATTTAGTTAAAATGTATATTAAATTTAATTTATCTTGTTAAAAATAATAATATTTAATATATTTAATATATGTTATTTTATATATATTTTTAAGTCGATATTTTGTACATCTATATTTTTTACTTCAATATTTTTGAGTCGATATTTTTGTACTTAACTCTTTAAGTATAGGGAGTCGTTAGTTTTGCAGTCTATATTTTTTCATCAATATTTTTGTCATCGATATTTTTTACATCGATATTCTATCAGTGAACCTCCTGTGTCATGGCACTTTGATATTCTTCCTCAGTGGTCCCCAAAAAATTGGGGCTGGACTGATATGCAGTATATGCTTTAATAGTGTTTTTGGTTCCTTCCTAGCTCTCCTTTCTGCCCAATCATCACTTGCTCACCTATGTGTGAGGGAGAAAGAACAAATAGTACATGTTGCCAAACAGTACCAGAGGCCCTGCACAAAAAAGTACTGTAGCAAATTAGCGCATGGGTGGCAGGGCAGAGTTAGGGCAAGAACTATGGGTGAAAATTGTACAGAGTGCACACCTGTCCGTGGTGGGACAGTACAGAGGGGACAATATGAATCTCCCTGGGTCTCCGATGAGGAACATTATTAGATCTCGCCTACAGACAGCTTTTATCAAAAGACCCATATTGCACAATGCTTACTTAGGGTGAGCCAATTGCTTGGCTTGGGTTTGGATTTCTTGTCACTCGTATTTGCTTGCTATCTATTCAATGGTTTTCCTTCCTCTTCTTATGTTTGTCCCTCACCTGGAGCATCCTTTCAATTGGATAACTTATATCCTTCCATGGCTGAACTTCAGGTATAGACTTTTTTAGGTCGAGCCTAGCGGCATTGCACATGCGCTACTCGCTCTGCGAGGCATGCTGTATTAGGGTATGCACTGGAAGCCCCGCCCACTCTCCGCCCATATTTTTAATTGGCTTGTGCCATTGTCCTTCTTGAACGCTGGCTTCCAATTCATTATGAGGCTGTTAGTCCCGCCTTGGTACCGCTTGTCTCCTTTAGTTACCGCCCATAAGGACTGGACCTTTTACTGGTGTTGTTACATGCTCTGCTTTATAAGTTGGTGAGCACTATTTTCCTTCATGCTCTTCCTCTATTCCACACACTACATAGCAGCACGCCTACTACTGTGTTTATTTAAATTACTACACGGTCCGCTTTAACTATAGCTGCCGCACTTATTCACTTATTTAATTTACGGCGCGGTCCGCTTTCAGTTTAGTGGCTGCGCTTATTTAATTAAATATTTTACAGGTGGCCGCTTTCATATTAGCGGGCGCGCTTATTTATTTGATTAATTAATAGCGTGGGCCACTTTCACTTCAGCGGCCACGCGCTACGTTTCTTAATTAATGTATTTTTACTTTGTGTGAAAGCGCACCATATGCGCTTTCACTTTAATATTGTCCGTGCCCCTTTGTTTAGACGCTGCTCATTGTAACCTGAATACCGTGAGCAGCGTCTAAATAAATGGGCGTGGCCAACATTAAAGTGCTCTCGCATTTGCGAGAGTTTGAGCTATTGGCATTAAAAATGACAATGCCTTTTATATATGTGTTTGGTTTAAAACACATAAATAAAAGGCATTGTCATTTAAAATGCCAATCGCTTAAACGCTCGCAAAAGCAAGACTTATTGCATTAAAAATGCTTGTTCTTTTTCTCTCAGCACTCCATGGGAGTGCATATCTCCTTCCTCTGTCTCCTGCGTGCCACTTCCTCTCACATTCTCGCTCCCTTGCACTTTGTGTTCCCACCTCCTCACCTCTAGCTCTTCGATTGCTTCCCCTGAAACTCCCCATCGACTTTTTTTTTTACTTTTTTTTATTTCATCCCTCCTAGCTCCTCTGTTGCTCCACTGCACTTAGACGCTTGTTGTACTGTTGCTACCCAATGTTCAGGTTGCTCAAACCTGATGCTCCCTGCTCCTTCGTTGTTTTCTGCCCCCCATTAAGTTTTATAAATTTCTATTTCTAACTTTGTCAGAGGTCCCATCTTCTGCAATTTGCTCCTTTCCCCAGAATGCACATTCACTTTTTAAAATTTGTATTTACATCTTCTAGATGCAAGGACCCTTCTTTCCTAGAATGTGCTTTTGTGCAGGTCATTTCCTTTTTTAGTTTTATGATCTAAGAGGGGCATTCTCCATCTTAGAACAGTAAATATAAAAAAAAGCCAAAATGGTCACTGCAGCATCACTACATATACTTTGTGCAATGGCACATATGGGTGCATATACAATGAGGTTGAGTCATCTATTCGGTTTTCTCGTCAGTGCTCCTCAGCATTGGCAGCAAATATTTTTTTTTACCGTTTGCAAACATTCTTCAGCATTGGCAAAAAGCACTGGCTAAGAAAAAGGTTCAGCACCTTTCAAAGATGAGCCCTATTGACTTTGCCAATGCTTGTCTTCAATATAAGTAGACTAGAACTGAATGGGTTGCCAGAAGTTATTCTGTTCCATAAGGCAATTAGGAATGCTCTGAATAAAAGGTAGAAGGAGGTGGAATAACCCCTGTTGCCCCACTCCCTGACAGTGCCGGACTGAGAACTCAAAGCAGCCCTGGCTAGTTTGTAAGACCAGCCGGCAGGGGTGGAGGGTTGGGAGAAGTAAGTGTGAAGCACTGCTGCTTTTGGTACTGGGGGCTGATATTGCAGCACCGCTGCAAAACCCGCCCCCAGTAACAAAAAACAGCCCCCACTGCTGCAAAACCGGCCCCCACCCTTCCAGCCTCCCGGGAAAGTGCCTGATGCCCGCTACTGCCAGTCCGGCCCTGCTCCCTGACCACAAGGAAAGATTCAGAGTTGAATTTCCCTCCATTGTTAAACTCCGCTCTGATAGTGGGTCTCATTTAACAGGGCACAGTGGATTCCAAAGATGTTCAACCTCCCACAACGATCCTTCATAGAAGAGTAAACCTCGTAAGATCTAAGTGATAGATCGTGGTCGCATCAGACGCTTATGTGCAGGTGTACTCTAACTTTCAATGATTGATAAACGATAAGTATGTAGGGGCATAGCTACCATTGGTGCAGCAGGTGCAGTGGCACCAGAGCCCAGAGCTCTGAAGGTCATTGAACTCTGATAATTGCTGTATTTTACTACCCCAACCGCAGTTAAACTGGCCATTTCCATTGCTTGCACCAGGGCCAATGACACCCTTGCTATGCTCCGGTACGTATGTGCAGCAGAATCTTCTTTATTTGATTGGGGCAGATACGATCTTTAATGCTCAGCTTCAGCAATCTTTATGCTCATTGGCCCCAGCATGAGGTTGCAACATTCGGCTCGGGCAGAGAATGCAAAAGCTCACATCCACACTCAGCGCTGTCCGAGTCACAGCTGCTTTGCCTGCTCTCCAAGCGCAGAACCTGATTCGCTCACATCAACACATCCAGATGCAACGTGACCGGAACAGACAATCCCCTAGACCAAGGGTCTCCAATCTTTTCTGTAATAAGAGCTCCTCATCTTCAATTAAAATCATCCTGAGTTACTATTAATAGTGTATTACTAGTGACCACATTAGACAAGATTACATGAGTGGCCACCATATGCAATATCTGAGCTGTGGTCACATCATCCCAGCAGGCATGGTTGCCTGTAGTAAAGTAAAAAAAAGTCTTTGGCAATGTGCAATGTGTTTACGTGAGTAATACATAACAGCCACAGCTGCAATGCTTTAGGCCCAAAAAAATGAATAATTGTAAAAGGTCTCCCCAGTATCACATGAATTAAATCAGGTTTAAATACATTTTGGAAATTCAACCTTTTTTCTCCCCACATCAGTTTATAAGTTCTAAAAATAAACACTTTTTAGTCTCAAATACACGCTTTTCAAATTTGGTATACATATATGAATTCAAGCAAGCAAAAATTTCCAATTTAGCAGGCTGGGCTGCAGGCAGGAGAGCTACTTGCAGGTCGCTTGAGAGCCAGCATTAGCCACTACAGAAGTGTTTGCTAAAATCTCAGCATATTTTACAATTAAAAGTGGCATGTGTGTCACAGAAGGGTCAGTCATTTCACAAGACTCTCTAGCTTTGGCAGAGGCAACGAATGCTAAAGAGATCTGCACAGCGTAACCAGTTATACTGCCTCGGTTACTTACCGGTAATCTTCATTACGCTGAGTCCTGGACTTCCTTGATACGGTCCTGAGTCCCGCCCTCCCCACTCCAGAAATGAAGGTTGATTATTTCCAGTTGGTCTGTATTTTCCATGTTTCTTTTGAGTGTTATGTTACAGGTTGTGATGTTGCTGGTTCCTCTCTTTTGTGGTGGCTCCTGGGTAATGGGGGTCCATCTTGGAGGAACTTTTTGCTTCAGCTATGGAATTGACTCAGCCAGACGGGAGTGCTATCTCCAGCGTAAGGACTGCACACAGGAAGACGGATGAGGAGGTAATGGGACAACAGTTTTGTTTTTTGTCCAGCCTTTTTTTAAATGCTTTACCTACCTCTACCACAGCAGGATCCAAGTTTACAGCTGCAGCTCACAGACATGTATGCATGCTCACCAGGAAGCCTCACCAAGTGCTGGAGATTATTAATGATGCTGGCATTTCTGTTCTGTAAATTGTTGGATCACATGAAGATGCTCCAAAGGTGCTCAAGAAGATTAGACATGGGGAAGGGAAAGTTCATACCAGAGAAGTCGGCCGTAGTGGGGGAACTTGCACTTTGAGAGGAACCGTGAAGTTGTCCCACTTCATGTAGTGACCTGGAGACGGGCACTAGGACCCAGAGTGGACAGTGGGGACAAGGGAAACCGGACACCACATCCGGTCAGGGTGTGGGGACAAGGGGGCAGTACCGAGGAGCAGGGGAAGAGGATACACGTGTGTGGGCAGGAGAGCAGAGAGAGAATAAAGAAAACCAACATCTTACCTGTGTCCTGCGTACGTCTGTGGGGGACAGCGGGGACACGACAACTGGCGAACGAAGGTGGGATCATCATTATCCCAAGGAAGAAGGTCGAGGTCGACGACGGAGCCAGGAGCCCACCCTGGTCCGCTGAAGAGAAATCCCCGTGGCGTCGCCGAGAGCAGCCGGAGCGACGGAGCCAGGAGCCCACCCTGGTCCGCTGAAGAGAAATCCCCGTGGCGTCGCCGAGAGCAGCCGGAGCGACGGAGCCAGGAGCCCACCCTGGTCCGCTGACGAAAATCGCTGTGGCGTCAGGAGCTGAGAGGAAGAAGAACCGGAGCCAGGAGCCCACCCTGGTCCGAGTGGCCAAGAGCGATACCGTAACCGGAGCCAGGAGCCCACCCCGGTCCGAGTGGCCAAGAAAACACCGTTGCGGGAGCCCACCCCGACCGCAGGACAAGAGCGGTAAGCAAAAGTGACTGAAAAGCGAGTTAACGCTACTGACGCGCGAAGTTCAAACGAACTATCGCGAGAGTTGGCGGCCATCTTAAGGACAGGCGGGCCGGACCAATCAGGAGCCAGGAACAAGCGGCGGCCATCTTAGAAGGTCAGGCAAAGGCCCGAGAGGCTGAAACCTCGCGAGACTGCGGCGGCCATTTTGAAACCAGGCAAAACAAGCCAATCAGAGCACACGAAAGCTCAGCGGCCATTTTGAAGTCAGGCAGCCATTGAAATGCATGGAAAATAAAGGAAAATAAAACAAACATTGAAAATACAAGAAATACAGCGACCACAAAAGACTAAATAAAGGAAAGAAGCAAGACAAGTACAAAAGCAAGAAAATGAGCGACACGGAGAAACAGAGCGCAAAAGCAATATTCCGCAGACCGTTACCATTTAGCCTGTCGGAACCGCAAGCAGGCATCAGATGGGAGAGATGGATCAGGCAATTTGAGCGCTACATGCGCGCCACGGACGTCGTGGCAACCAAACAACTAGACCTGTTTCTAAATCTCGCAGGGGATGAAGTAGAAGATCTGCTCATCACCTTCCCCAGTGATAAGACAACGGACTACAAAGGAGTAATAAAGTGCCTCACCGAGAAGTTCGACCCTCAACGAAACGTTGACTTCGAGAGGTATACGTTCAACACTGCATGCCAGCAAGATGAAGAAAGCTTGGACGATTTTGCAACGAGACTGAGAAAACTAGTAACATACTGCACGTTTGACCAGTTTGACAACGAGCAAGCGATAAGATTGCGCATTATTGAAGGTTGTCAATCAGTGGATTTCCGAGCACGCGTTCTGAAGGAACCAACGACGCTAGAGAAGATATTGACGATGGCTCGCACGGAAGCACGGGCCACAGCTCATGCCAAGCAAATGGAAATGGGAAAAGAAAAGAGAGTGGCGCTGGCGCATCGCGTCGCTGGGGCGTTCAAGAAAAAAGAATACCAGGCACCAGTGCAACAAAAGAAGGGCGAACAAATATGCTATCGATGTGGCATTGAATTCCCGCATGTCGGTGCCTGCCCAGCAATGGGCCAGAAGTGCAGAAAGTGCAACAGGGACAATCACTTTGCAAGCATGTGCATGAGCAGACAAGGCAGAAGTGAGAGAGGCAGAGCAATAAGACCACGGATGACCAGCAACAGATACGCACGACACATGGAAACGGCCAATCGTAGCTCCTCTGACGAGTCCGAAGAGACGGCAACACCAGTGAATGAGGCGAGACTATATCTAATGTCAGATGAGCCCAAAGAAGACACAAGGTCGGAGCACATTCAGCTGGTGGAGAAGCAGCAAATAAAGAAAACCGCCACCGTGGACATCGGTGTCGGGAGCCACCAAGCTAAGTTCGTGCTAGACAGCGGAGCAACATGCAACATCATGTGCATGTCAGAATACAGGAAAATGAAAGTGAAGCCATCGCTGTCACCGTCAACCGTAGACGTGTTCACGTGGGGCTCCAAAAGACCGGTAGAAAACATAGGAAAATTTACAGAGACTCTAACATACAAAGGCAGGTCATACAAAGAAGAAATACACGTGCTAAAAGGTGACATCCCAGCACCATGCCTGCTAAGCAATGTAACAGCGCAAGTGATGGGGTTGCTAGCTATGACGTATCACATGTCGGAAAAGGAGAACATTCTACAAGAATACCCAACAATACTGAAAGGTCTCGGGAAGTTGAAAGGAAAGCAGATAACGCTACATATAAATGAAGCAATCACGCCGGTGGCCCAACATCACAGACGAGTACCCATCCACCTACAGCCACAAGTTGAAGAAGAAATCAACAGTCTCCTGGCGCAAGACATAATTGAGCCTGCTGAAGGGCCGACGCCCTGGGTGTCTCCGATAGTGGCAGTCCCAAAGAAGAACACTTCAAAGATCCGCATCTGCGTAGACATGAGGATCCCAAACACAGCAATCGCGAGAGAGCGTCACCCGGGACCACACCTAAACGACATGATCAGCTGTCTCACTGGAGCCTGCCAATTTTCGAAGCTGGACCTGTGCAAAGGGTACCACCAACTAGAACTAGACCACCAGTCCAGGTACATCACAACATTCTCCACGCACTTGGGCCTGTTTAGATACAAGAGACTGAGCTTCGGAATCTCATCGGCTGCGGAAATATTCCAAGAGACAATAAGGCAGGTGATAAGGCCGGTACAGAACAGCCTAAACTATAGTGATGACATCTTAGTGTTTGGAAAAACAGACCAAGAACATGACACTGCGCTGCGTCAAGTGTGCACACAACTGGAACAAGCAGGACTAGCGTTGAATGGAGACAAATGCGAGCTGGGAAGAAAGGAATTGGTGTTTTTCGGACACATTTTCTCCAAACAAGGAATGAGGCCAGATCCCAGCAAAGTAGAGACACTGAAAAACGCGAATCCTCCGACGGACGTCGCAGAAGTAAGATCATTTCTAGGACTTGCCAGCTACTGCGCCAGATACATACAGGATTTCGCCACAGTAAGCACACCACTAAGAGAACTGACCAAACAAGGACAGAAGTTCATGTGGTCACAGGAGTGCGACAAGGCATTCGAGGAAATCAGACATGCGGTGATGACCGTGAAACATCTTGCTTATTTTGACCCCATGCTCTGCACTGAGCTGACTGTGGATGCCAGCCCAGTAGGACTAGGAGCGATACTAGCGCAGCATCTGCCAGGGAGAGATTCACCAAGGAAAATTGTCGCGTACGCAAGCAAAAGCTTGACAGAGATTGAGAGGGCATACTCGCAACCGGAAAAGGAAAGCCTAGCGGTGGTATGGGCGTGTGAACATTATCACATGTTCATCTACGGGAAGCCATTCACCATCATAACTGACCACCAAGCGCTGGTAACAATCTATGGCAGCCCGTCGGCCAAAATGCCACTCAGGATTGAGCGCTGGGGCATAAGGCTGATGGACTACGATTTCAAGATTGTGCACAAGCCCGGGAAAGAGCACAATCCGGCAGACTACATGTCGAGACACCCACTGCCGCAGGCACAAGAGAAGAAATCGATGGCAGACGAGTACCTCAACTTCGTGCTAAAACAAAACACACCGGCACCGATAACAGTAGTGGAGCTAAAAAACGAGACCAAGGAGGATGCCACGTTGCAAATGGCCATGGAGACAATGAGAAAGCAGAGATGGAAACACATCAATAATAATTGCACCTGGGGAGAAGGAGTACGCAAAGAAGAAATGCTTGCCCTAAAGAAGATAAACGAAGAACTGTCAGAAACAGCAACAGGAATAATGATGCGAGGAACAAGAATAGTGATACCACGCTCACTGAGGCGACAACTGGTCGATCTGGCTCATGAGTCACACCGAGGAATAGTAGCGACAAAGAAACTACTAAGGGAGAAAGTATGGTTCCCTGGTTTAGACCGCATGGTGGAAGACACAATCGCGACATGCCACCTCTGCCAAATGACAGGACCACCACCAAAACATGAACCATTACAAATGTCAGAACTCCCAAGAGCGGTGTGGACAACATTAGCGGCTGATTTCTTTGGGCCACTAGACACAGGCAGCTATCTGCTTGTGGTCATTGATGAGTACTCGCGATTCCCCATAGTGCGACAGGTATCATCGACGTCAGCGACAGCAACCTTACCGATACTAGATGACATCTTTGCGGCCTGGGGCTCACCAGAAACACTAAAAACAGACAACGGGCCCCCATTCTCAGGAGAAGAATTCCGAAAATTCATGGCCTACCTGGGAATAAACCACAGGAAGGTAACTCCATTGTGGCCGCAAGCGAATGAAATGGTGGAGAGGTTCATGGGGAACATCAAAAGGCGGTTCAAAGGGCGAAGTTGGCGCAGATATCAATTGGCCAGGCTCTATGCCAGGTGCTACGTGACTATAGAAACACGCCACATAACTCCACCGGAAAATGCCCTGCAGAGCTAGTACTGGGAAGGACAAGCAGAACAAGACTGCCACAAGTAGAAGCAACTATGACACCAGAACACAGCAGCATTGAGGCAAGAGACAAGGAGGCTAAAGAAAAAATGAAAAGATACGCAGATGCTAGGCGACACGCCGTCTCGTCGCACCTGAAAGAAGGGGACACTGTGGTAGTGCGTCAACGACAACAAAGGAAGTCTGACAGTACGTTCTCAACAGACCCGCTAACAGTAACTCAAGTGAAAGGCCCAATGATCACAGCGGAGTCATAACACCGAAGGATAACACGGAACAGCTCACACTTCAAAGGACTGAAGGAGAAGAATGAAGAAGACCAAGAAAAGGACACAGCAGAAAGAGAATGGTCGGAACACGAGAGAAAGGGAACACATAATGGGGAGGAGCCATCAGAAGAGCAACAGACGGAGGTTTGCCCAAAAAGAGTAAGCAGACGGCCGAAAAGACTAATAGAAGAAATGTAATGATGGGAGACGCATTCATCTCTATCTTATCTGTTCTTACCTCTATCGACACACCTCTGTGTTTCAACTGCTCGTCATTTCTTTATGACAAAAGGGGGAGATGTAGTGACCTGGAGATGGGCACTAGGACCCAGAGTGGACAGTGGGGACAAGGGAAACCGGACACCACATCCGGTCAGGGTGTGGGGACAAGGGGGCAGTACCGAGGAGCAGGGGAAGAGGATACACGTGTGTGGGCAGGAGAGCAGAGAGAGAATAAAGAAAACCAACATCTTACCTGTGTCCTGCGTACGTCTGTGGGGGACAGCGGGGACACGACACTTCGCACAAGACTTGGTTTCACTTCGCCAACACCATTCCCTGCAGCAGATTACCCCTCAACATGAACGGGATATCAAACTGCAGGGAATGGCATTTTCCCAATTATCACTCAGTGAACGTAAAATCTGCCACTCAGCAACCAGGTCTGCACTTTCCTGTCTTGGATCTTCTGGCAGCAAGAAGAGGCGGGTAGCATTACTAAGAAGAAAAGGTAAGTGGTCCCTGAGTAGCATGCTCCAGCTCTAAGCAGCAAAGAGAATATTCTGCTGCAGTCACCGTTTTTGTCCCGATTGTTTTTTTTTAAGTTAACCAGCTTTGCACAGTGTACAATTGTCTTTCTGTGTTGCTTGAGCCAGCACTGATGTAGAATGTAATTGTCATTTTTTAGGTCTCGCCTAGCGTTGCAGCGCGCATGCGCTGCTCGCGTAGCGAGATTTATTGGGGTAAAAGTATTTTTGGAGAAGGACTTCTGATCCCGCCCATGCTTTCAATTGGTCAATGTCCATATTTATTTAAAACCCTGCATTTCGATTGCTCTGTAGGCTTTTTGGTTACCGCCCTGTGGCTTTTCTGTGCACGCCCTTGGGACACCGAGTCTACGGCTTCCTTCAGTTTTATGGCGTTTCTCTTATCTGATGGGGCGTGTTAAGGGAAGGTTCAGGGAGAGTTCAGCAAGCTGAAGCTCCGTCATGCTGCCTTCATGCCTGCAGCACGCGCCACTCCGGCTCTCCGATTGGGCCTGTAGTAACGGATCACGCGCCTGGAATAGCTCACAGTGGGGGTGAATGGGCGCCACAGAGAGAAATTCAATGAAAGGACGCGAACAGCTAACCCAGGCTTTTGATAGAGGGGGCAAAACTAAAACAATGCGCCTATTGCCTGTCTGTGTGAGATGTGCCGTCTGTTGTTCCTGTCTGTGTGAGAAGCGCCCTCTGCTGTTCCTGTCTGTGTGAGAAGCGCCCTCTGTTGGTCCTGTCTGTGTGAGAAGTGTTTCATTGATGAAAGTAAAGTAAATGGTCTGATTTAACCACACGCAGGAAGTGTGTGATGGGGGGCCTGGCACCTAGGGGTCGTGGGGAAAACGGGCCTTCCATTCCGTAGAGGCCCCCGGAGTCCGCAGAGAGCCCCCACAACACCCACCATAGCGCCAAGAGTGCCCCAGCGTACTCCCAACCATCAGAGGAAAGGGCTCCTAGAAAAACTACAAACGTTATTTATCCGATCTGACACCTTCAACGCAGCCTCCAACGCAGTGAGGCCTGAGGAGTCAGGGGTGGGAGCCTCGGAGCAGGCACCGCCCCGAGGCGCACCCACCGCAGTGCCAGCTACCACTAGGCACCTCGCACGCAGGACTGAAGGGCTGGGAATGCAAGAGTGGGAGGAGGCAGGCAGTCCAAAAGAGGTGCCGCCCTGGAGACCATTCACCGAAAGAGCAAGGCCGGAACAGTGCCTCAAAAAATGTACACAGAGAATGCAAAAGAGGGGACAAAGCTAAAACAATGGCAAAAAGAATTTTCAGGGACATCATACGGAGCAAATTAAGAACCCAAAGACAGACGCACACATTTGGGAACACCGAATATTCTTAAATACTGCCATGTAAAATGCAGCTCTGCGTGTCAGCGCCTATTGCCTAGGTTTTATGGCGAAACGACAAGTCTGCCAATTACCTGTTACTGTTTGTGTGAGAAGCGCCCTCTGTTGTTCCTGTCTGTGTGAGATGCGCCCCCTGGTCCTGTCTGTGTGAGATGGGCCCCCTGCTGTTCCTGTCTGTGTGAGAAGCGGCCTCTGTTCTACCTGTCTGTGTGAGATGCGCCCCCTGTTGTTCCTGTCTGCGTGAGATGCGCCCCTGGTCCTGTCTGTGTGAGATGCGCCCCCTGTTGTTCCTGTCTGTGTGAGAAGCGCCCTCTGTTCTACCTGTCTGTGTGAGAAGCACCCTCTGTTGTTCCTGTCTGCGTGAGAAGCGCCCTCTGGTGTTCCTGCCTGTGTGAGAAGCGTCCTCTGTTGTTCCTGTCTGTGTGAGATGCGCACCCTGTTCCAGTCTGTGTGAGATGCGCCCTCTGTTGTTCCTCTCTGTCTGTGTGAGAAGCGCCCTCTGTTGTACCTGTCTGTGTGAGATGCGCCCCCTGTTGTTCCTGTCTGTGTGAGAAGCGCCCCCTGTCTGTGTGAGATGCGCCCTCTGTTGTTCCTGTCTGTCTGTGTGAGAAGCACCCTCTGTTGTACCTGTCTGTGAGAAGCACCCTCTGTTGTTCCTGTCTGTGTGAGATACGCCCCCTGATCCTGTCTGTGTGAGATGCGCCGTCTGTTGTTCCTGTCTGTGTGAGAAGCGCCCTCTGTTGTTCCTGTCTGTGTGAGATGCGCCCCCTGTTCCTGTCTGTGTGAGATGCCCCCTCTGTTGTTCCTGTCTGTGTGAGAAGCGCCCTCTGTTGTTCTTGTCTGTGTGAGAAGCGCCCTCTGTTGTTCCTGTCTGAGCAGTGGTGCAGTATCCGGAGTCTCGGCTCCACGTGCAGCATGGTGTGCTCTTGGGCACCGGACTCCAAAGTCCTTTTATAAGAGTGACATTTTAACCATCGCCCGCTTATGCAAATGGCCCTCGTGATTTCCTGCACCCCGAGCCATTTGTTTTTCTATCCTCTACAACATTCGACCTCTGACCCCTTAAACTGGGGGGTGTTGGAGTTCTGGGAAGCGGCCCCCGGGGGCGGTGGAAGGGGTTCCTCTGTGTTACTGTCACTTGTAGCTGTTTTCCCTACATTAACTGTGCGTTGGCAGTGAGCAGTGTTGCAGTGTCCGGAGTCTCGGCTCCACATACAGCACGGTGTGCTCTTGGGCACCGGACTCCAAAGTCCTTTTATAAGAGTGAATTTTAACCATCGCCCGCTTATGCAAATGGCCCTCGTGATTTCCTGCACCCCGAGCCATTTGTTTTTCTGTCAACCTCGGAGCCCTGCCATGACAACAGGCCGTGGGCTCTTCTTAGGCACCTCACACACAGCTCCGGCAGAAGGGAGGGTGGCCCCTCCAGGCGCAGAACAGATTGGCTGGGATGTGTGAAATCCTCTTGGGCAGAGGGTGTCTGTCTACTGTGTGTGTTCGGTGTGTCTGCTGAGTGGATGGGTGGGTGTCTGCTGTGTGGGTGGGTGTCTGTTTATTGGGTAAGTGGGTCGGTTGGTGTCTGCTGTGTGTGGTGTGACTGCTGTTTGGGTGGGTGTCTGCTGTATGTGTGCTCTGTATGTTTTTCAGTCTGCTGTGTGTGAACAGTGCACTCTTTCAGCGTTGGGGGACCGGTCCGATGGATCCCTCTACTCCGCTCCACTGGATTTATGGCTGTTCTTAAAGTCTGGTGGGTGGATGCCTGCCAGGCCGCCACTGCCCCGTCTGTTCTTGGTGTATACTGGCCAGAAGGGCCTGTGCTTTCCCTCGGGAGATATCCCCCCCCCCACCAGGATCATTAATGGGCCAGCACTCTTGAGGAAAGCCTTGGCTTGTGTAAATTACCGGTATGGCCGGATTTATAGCGCTGTGCTCCATTTTTGTCATGCTTTCTGGCCCCCTCACCCACTTCACAGCCAACCATAAACTTCCACTACTGAAGTCCACGTGTCTGCTGAATAGCCTACCTTCTAAGAGGCTCTCGCGATATAAAAACTGTACTTTCGTTATGTTGCCAATTATTCTGTGGCGCTAAATTCCGTCAGGATGGAAATCCTTGTTTCCCTTCACTTTCGTTCCGTTTGCTGGTTTTTATTGCTGTGTTATGTAACGCGGATGTTCACGTCTGAAAGGGAGCGTGCTTTGTAGTGTAGAAGGGAGTATGTTCTGCTCTTCAGGGGCCTAACTAAGATTCTGTTTTTGTGTTTTTTAGAACAGTTGTTTAGAAACAGAGTAACAGAGTGATCAGTACAGTATTTGCTGGAAGTGGGGTTCTCATGGAAGCTTCCAGTTAGGTGTACTTCACATTTTCTGCACCTTCACCCTGCGACGTGTGCCTCGGTTTCGGAAAGAGGCTCTGCTCACTGGCTCGAGCTGGATTCTCACAGAAATTGACACCGAGTGCGTTTTTACGTGTGACGTTTCTCTTTACAAAGATAATGGTGCGCTCAGTCATCACCTGAACACAAACTCTCCTCATCTTCCTTCTTCTCACCAACCAGTGCTTAATTACAGCTGGGTTCTACCGTAAGCACAGAAAATGTCCCGAAACCATTGTTTGGCAGTAGAAAATCTAAAATAACAAAAAACTGCTATTATTTCGATGAGGTGCGCACCTCATTGCCCCCTCCACTCTGCACTATTGATAGCCGAGCCACTGGTCCAAATATACAGTAAACGCGCACTTAAAATACAATCTTAATGGCCTTTTAAGCGAGTTTCGTGAAATAGCTCCACTGGGAGAAACAGCTGCCCATTCTGGATTTGTTGGGTGCGCAGCAAACAGTGACGGGCACATGCTGATGAGCTTTGCGGGGGTCAACAGGGGGTAAAAGACATTGTCATTTACAACGCCATTACTTGATTAATGCTTCATGAAGGGAAAAAAAAAATCAATAACATTTTCAATGCCAATAGCTCAAAACATTGTCATTGCGAGACCTATTGCATTGTAAATGCTTGTTATTTATATAGCACTTACTCACTGGGACGAGGTGTCAAAGCACTTCGCAGTGAGTAGCACACTACTCCGGAAAACAGTGGTCAGTAGATTAGTAAAAGTGTTTTTCCTTGTGCATTAGTTGTGCTAGGTTTGTGCTCTTGATTTCTCGTGTGTTTAGTAGAGTTTAGAGTAGGGTTAGAATGATGGGAATGGATGTGAAAGTGGAAGCAGAAAGTTGTTTTTGTAAATAGTGGTCGTTTGTGCCTGTTAGTTGGGGTGACATGGCTAAAAAAAGGAAGGTTAAGTTTGAGAAGGATCTTTGGGAGTTCATAGTAGTCAGAAAGGTTTGGGATGGGACAAAGAGAGGAAGGATTGGACAAAGGTTGAAGGATTTTGTTTTATAACAAATATTTTATAACAGCATTGAAATTAACTTAAATATACATATATATACACATGATACTTGATAAAGTGTTAGTGGCTGAAGAGAATACCTCTATATAAATACCTATATGTGCATAGACGCAGCAATATTTACATGCTCTTTACATTAATCTTGTGGTGAAGTATGCATTTTTTGTTTAAAAAAACTATACTTAACGTAGATATACACATAAGCACAACATTTCTTAGTGTTAGTAGCAGTCTTAAAACCCTCTATATATGCACGTACTTGCACATAGAAGTAGCATTTTCAACATGCTCTGATATACACATGTATCTTGTGGTGTAATATACCTTTCCCTTATGAAAATGTATCTGCTTATAACAAGAAGCATAGTTCAATGTACAATGACACATGTATAACAAAAACCTCATCTCCAGAACATGAGAAGCATAGTTTGTCATGTCTGAGTATACTGTTGTGGTACACTGTTGTGTAGGCAGCTCTTGACTAATTTTCAGAAGCTAAGATGGTTGTCAGTGGATCTTATGTTTTTTGGTATCAAATTCCATAGTTTGGCTGCACGAACAGGGAAAGATGTTCCACCCATGTTTTTTCTTGAATGTAGGAATTTTGTATTTATTGATTTTCTTCCTGATAAAGAATGGTCCAGTGTTGGCGTTCTGGAGTTAATCTGTTATAGTCAATTAATTTTGGAATTGTTATGCTATGATTTTTGTCTCCGTTAGTGGAGTCCAGCCAGGCTGCTGGACTGTACAGATCCTGTTTGGAAGATTAAACTCCCATTTTATACCATTCGTCGTATATTCTGTGCTTTCTTTACAAAGATTGTGAAGTTTAGAAAGAAACATTTGTGAAATTGCTATGTCTAGGACCGCACAGCGCTAGTTAGACCCCTGAAGACAGGACATTGCTGCTCTCGACCTGGCCAGCTCCAGTGTAATTCAAACTATTCTCATAGCCATCACCTCAGGTCACAATGTTGGGTAAATAAAGAGCTCTTGTTTGTCCAGGATCTATGCTTGAACTTTCTTTCAGACCCTGTAGTCCTCAAGCCAGGCCCGTGGTCGGTTTCCTAAAGTGCCTCGTCCCTTTCATCGTGAGCAAGCGATTGTGTCCCCAGTTTTCTCTCAAATCCTTCTATCCCAGAAAAAAAGATGTCTCATTTTTGGGATGTCCACATGGCTCTATATGTGTACGTGGCCCGTATGACTTATTTTAATAAAAGTGATCCCTAAAATAGCATCGCCCTGCATATGGTTATGTGTCGCCATTGGAGTCTCCAGAAGATGCATGGACAGATGCTATGCGAGTGTCGGTGCAGGCTATCTGCATTGGTGCTGTACGGGTGCTTGATCACACATTTGTGTCGAGCTATAAACTACAAGTGGGGGCTTGCATTCTTCAGATTTTGGCAAAAGTGCATTTTCAGCTGTTCTCCAGTACAACTTTCTGCTCAATAAATCCATGAGTTTGGCAGCAGTTTCTGGCTGCAGATGTTCAGTTCTTTATGATTTGTGGTCAGGTATGATACTGGCTGCCAGGGCTGCAGAGAAGGCTTGGCATCCAACAGGTCCTGTTGGAGACAGAGAGGGGCTTTTATACTGCTTTAAGAAGAGGAATAGAAATGTATGCAAAGAGTTTCTATGAATAAATTGTGATCCAACTAAGAAGTGGCACATGTAAGGTGTTAAGTCATGCAGACCTACTTCTGGTGGAGATCATGCCACATTCATTCATGAGTGCCACAAAGAAGATCTGTAGTCGGGCTCACGAAGACTAATGCAGAGCCATAGAGCCATGTGATAGGTAGCCATAGAAACAGTTCATGTCTGGAAATATGGAGAAGTTGGAATAAAGTGTATCTTTGAACAATGCTGGTCTACATGTCACACCTGTATTTTCTTTTACTGGATAATCTGTTTTCAAGTTATCTGGTCAAATAAGCAGATTAATAAAGGGTCAAATTCATATACCCACTATTACTGCTAGCCCAGAGACCCAGCTCTATTGGCCTACACCCAGTCCCTTCACAATGCAACCCAAGTTCAACAACTTCTTGTCCATCGCTTTGGAGGGTGTAGAGCAATCCAGATACATGTGTGATGCTTTTATCGCATTAATCCCAAAGCTGGGCCAAAATTAAAGCCTGATTTATATCTTGGCTGTATGGCTACTCTGTCCTTATTGCGACAGAGTATCCATACAGCCAAGACATAAATATATCCATACAGTGAAGACTGTGGTCCACCTGCCCGATTTAATTGACAGACCTTTGGTTTAAGAAAGGCAGAGACTACTCTGTCTCTGTTGTGATTAAACCCCTCCGATGGCCCGACGGTGTAAGGGCCGTAGGAGGATGACCTATAATTCCACCCACCTAATTTAGATGGGTGGAATTAGAGGTCAGTTTTCAATGTCCATCACCGCCAGGAATATCCTGGCTGTACGGGGCAGTGAAAACTATAAAATGCTCCCCTCGCCTTGGGAGAGGAGTCCCATGGCGAGGGGAGCATTGCCTTTTTTATTTTCGAAAAGAAATCCCGCTTCAGGACTTTCTTTTTGAAAATACAAAATAAAACTGTTGCCATATGGTTCCGTCATTCTTGGCCGAATCGTGTGTGAAACTGCGAAAAGCATTGACAGGTATCGCCATGACAGCAATTCCTGGCAATGCTGTAAGAAATTGCCACTAGCTTCCCTCCCGCCATTCAAGATCATTGCTGCGGCCCGGTAAGTGCTATTTTTTTTATGTTTGGTGTGTGCGGGCATGCGTATATGTATGAATGTATATGTATTTGTGAGTGTGTGCTGTGAATGGGTGTGTGTATGTATGCGTGTGTGTGTGATTGTGAATGGTGGGTGAATGTGTGCACATGAGTGAATGCATGGGTGTGAGTGAGTGTGCAGGGTTACTTCTGTGGCCCACCCACTCCCCCTGCTCAAATTACCGGCCGCCACTGTACCACTAAACCTGAAGGGTATTGGAGCGCTTTTGAGAGACCCATATTGGGAAGAGCAGCAAAACGAAGTACAAAATGTATGCGAAAGTGAAGAGAGGCAGAAGAAAGAAGAACAAGGATGTCACCTGGAGGGAGCATACATGACTTTAGGAATCAGCTAAGCCCATGACTGTGCAGAGATGGTGGGAGGCAGCATCGGTCCATTGGATGCCAGTGTGACATCAGAAGATAGAAGAAATGGAAAAGATGATAGGTTAACTGACATCCAAGCCTGGGACATGTGGCACAATGTTTCAGGGTCTGGCACCCGCAAAGGCTTGGGCAATGGGTTTGTCTTTTCTCGAAGAGGGGGCTGGTGAGAACATCTTTTCAGTGTTGCAGATTCTACGGTCATTCTGAAGGATTGTAGGATTTATGACGTAGTCTCAGTCTAAGGGTGAAGAGAACCAGGTCTCCAAATCTTTCCTGTGAGCCAGGTGTACGCTCATGGGGCAGAACTGAATGGGTAGTGTATTACAGAGCGCTGGGGCAAGGTCCACAGATCCCTTACCACCTCTCCTATTTGATGTAACCATGGTACCTCAAGGAGATGAGAAGCTACATACCTGTTTCAGCAGATCAGAAGGTATCACTCCAGTTTCTTTGTGGCACTTCAGGTGCAATGGGTTCTGCGCCAGGCTGTCTAAGGTTTTCAGAGATGGGAGAGAGTGGAGGTGTTTGTTTCATCACTGGCACAACAGAAAGCACTCCAGAGCTGTTGTGGCCAGTTGCCAGAAGCTGGGGCCATCAGTTTTAATAACAGTTCTGGTCTACTGCCAAAGTTCAGGGTCCCAGTTTCAATGATAATGAAGTCCAGGCCTGCTGTCATTGCCTGAGCTCTCAGTTTTACTGCTGTGGCCTTCCGGCTTGTTGCCTTGGTGGGTTCTACTGCTTTGTTAACAGCGAGGTTCTTGCGCCAGTGCTTGGAGCAATGGGGTTGGTTGTCACCTGTTCCCTACACCTGTGACACTCACTTTTAATGAGCGCTATTCAGCCCTGTTGCTAGAGTAACTAGCCCTGCTGTCACTTTAAGTTACACAATTTTGTGGGCAGTGGGTTCTCATGGGTGTTGATTGTGTTAAGCGTTGATTGCGCAAATTGAAGGGCACAAGTCGGGGTTTACGGAGCCCTCCGACTATTTTTAGAGATGGGCCTCTGTTCCCCTGAGCCCGAGACTGAGAGGCGCCACCTTGTGTCCGAGCATTGCAGCTGCTTGCATTTATAGACACTGTAACCGTGTAACCCGGCCTCTGGATGTTTGCAAACCTCCATCCCACTGGCAACATCCTCTTTATCTGAAATAATAATGAATTATGGCCCAGGGTTCTGTTTTATTATCTTATGTGGAAAGCAGTGTACTTGAAACTGTGGCCACCATCCCTTAGATAATCTGCAGGATAAATGTAGCGCCCAGACATGGGATCGGAGAAGGTGTTGTTCTCAAGAATAGATGAGGAAATATGTCCCTAAAGAAACGATTCAAATAATATTTCAGAATACAGTCAAAAATAAAGAACAATCTGAAAAAGGGAGCTTGAGATAAAAAAAATGGAAATCTATGAAGGTTTATTAAAATATTAAAGCGCAATATAGAAAGGATAACAATAAAGCAGCAGTCTTAATATATCAGTCAAATGGCATAGAAATCAGCTGCCATGAAGACTCAGAGCTCAAAGTAAATGCAACAATGAGAAAAATCTGAAAAAAAGACTAAACCCCAAAAGTGTAGCAAATTGACAGAAATTGGGACAGCGTTCCTACTGGAGACCAAAAGAGGTCTGGCCCACCACCACATTTGAGGGTTTATATAGCCAATTTCACTATAGAAAATGATGGAAACTGCCAGTGGTGGCTCCTCCGCTAAGGCAGAGGGGTGTCGCCCCACCAATTTTAGCTGTGTAAAGAAGGACAAATAAAATGATAATAACTTGACGTTATGATCATTTTATTTGTTCCTGCCGCTTGGCAGCTTTGCGGGCAGGGCTGCTCTGATCTCAGAGCCGGGGGAAGGAGTGGTGCGCATTGACTGTTTGGCCGGCCCTCATGGGATGGCCAAACAGTCATGCGCACTTTGCATGTTCTCCACCCAGGTTGCGTTACAGCCTGGGTGGAGAACATGCCTAGGCCCCCAGTCCCTGGCTGAGAGCCGAACCGCATCGCTCGGACCAATCACAATGCTGCATTACAGCATTGTGATTTGCTATGGGGAGCCTGCTGGCACAGAAGCCAGGAAGAGGATGGAGGAGGGGGAGCGGCGGCCAGCCAGCCGGCTGGCCGGCAGGTAAATAAATTATTATTTTTTAAACCCCCCCTCCTCTTCCCCCCCCCCCCCTCCCTGCCCCACAGCTGCTACTTGGGAGCAGCCGCTGATGGAAACTACAATGTCAGCATGGTCTGAACAAAAATAACATTATGTTATCAAATCACATTTCAGCATTGTAAAACGTCATATAACCCTACTATCCTAACACTATGACTACATGAATATTAATTCCCTCCCCACCCCCCTCTGACCTAATATCAACCGGAGGTGTCAGAACAAACTAGGTCTATGAACAACAACACATCTCTTGAATGAATGCCATACACTGAGCAAGCAGGAAGAGCCTTGGAATATATCTAAAGGCTTCCTTCAGAGAGTTCTTCGAGAACAACATATCATTAATAAATACACAGTGCAAACGTTGCTGTGTCTGGAGTCAATGAGAAATAAAAACACACAATGAATATTAGAACTTGTGCCCTATGAAGGAGTATGTTAATCCTCTGGCTCGGGGAATTTACAGGTGGAGGAGCCAGGAAGCGGCATTGTTGTCAACTTGGCGCAGTAGAATGTCTGAAGTGTGGTACTCTTGCAGTAGTCACTGTCTTATAGTCAATTTAATTTTTATAAAGCACACAATCTTGGGGTTTGTGTCTTAGGGGAAGGAGTCTGGGGATGCAAGAAGGAAAAGGCAAAGGGTAAGGGGGCGAGGGTCAGCCAAAGTGCTGGGGGGAAGGGGTTCAGCAGGCGAGGGAACCCCTTCCCATTGTTTGGGCTGAGCCACAAAAATATGTACGACTCCTGACAGAATAAAAGCACAAAAAACAACAAAGAGAACTATGGGGCTCATTGCGATATCGGAACGATCGCAACCGCCGGGCCGGCGGTGGCGATCGTTCCGCCATCACAATGAGATTTACCCACTGCCATATTAGGATGGCGGTGGGTATTGCGGCGGACGCAAAGTCCGTTCGCCGCTTTTCCGCCGGTGGCAATCGCACCGATTGCCTGGCGGACGGAGAAGGGCCACTAATATGGTGGCGGTGACTATCAGGCACCATCCGCCATATTAGGATGTGTTTGTGTAGAGGCCTTTCCATGGCGGCGATGCCACCACGGAAAGGCTGGTGGGGATTGGGTTTGGGGGGCCCGTTGCGGGCCCCTCTTGTGGGTGGGGGGTGTTGCTGCACTGGGGGGTGCCCATGGTACCCCCCTGCATTTCCATGCACCAAGTGGCAGGCACCGCGTGGTGCCTGCCACGTGGTGCAGGAAATGTGGTGCAAGCACCTTTAACATTGCGGACGGTGCTGCAGCCAGCAGCAGCGCCCGCAATGTTAAAGGCCCAGGATGCGCCCACCAGTATGGCGGGCGCATCCTAATCGCAGTGGTGGGACCGCCGCATGTCTGGCGGGCTGTCCCAATCACCGCTACGGTGGAGGGCGGACCAAGTCCGCCCGCCATCGTAATCAGCCCCAAAATTTGGAAGAGTACAGGGGATTGAAAGAGGAAAGGCAGGACAATCAGGGAATCATCGTCAAACAACAGATTTGGGAGGCATGAAAAAGAGTAGGACTAGGGGAGAGGAGAGGAGCAGCACACTGGGTGCATGACCAGGAATGTGGGTGAGAGGGTTGGGGCATTGTACCAGATATTCACAAAAAAGCTGCATGACACCTGGGCCTTTGCAGGGTGAGGCTGGGTTTCTGAACCGGCCAGTAATTTTCCAGCCTTACAGTATTTTTAATTTATGTTTGGTAAATAAAACAGGAAAAATCAACAACAGAAAGGGGTCGATTCCGATTCGGGCCGGAAATTTCTCCGACCGAGCCGGACCCGGAGAGATTTCCGACCGAATCGGACCCGTGCAGTCCGACCGAACGAGTACGATGTGCACGTATGCCATCGGACCCGAGTCGGTCGGACTCCCATTGAAGTCAATGGGAGCCGGTCGTGCAACGTGTACGCGGGCTCCCATTGACTCAATGGGTGCGAGTCGGACAAGTGCGCCCCCTACAGCGGGTACGCGGCGAAGCGATTCGCGCCGTACACGCACAGGTAGGGGGGACCCATGGGTCCCACCTGTGTGCGACTCGCGCGGCTACGCGTACAGGGGGGTCCGACACGGACCCCCAAAGTACGGCTCCGACAGCTCTTTCGAGCCGGAGTGCGCGGCTCGGTCGGACTGCTCGCGGCGCGCATCGTACTCACCCGGCCGGGAAACGTCTCCATTGCGCGGTGCGAGTCGAGTCCGAGCGAGTCGGTCGGTGCGGTTCGATCCGGGAACGAGTCGGTCGGAGCGGTCGGGATGCCCGGACGAGTCGGTCGGCGATTTCGCATCGTACTCGCTCGTCCGGACGCGCGTACGGATCGGTCGGGAAACAGGGCTCCGAATCGGATCCGGTAAAGCCGAATCCGATTCGGAGCCCTACCGGCCGAGATCGGAATCGGCCCCACAGTGTTTTCCCCATTTGAAGCGTAGAACAGTAAATATAAGAAGACATTATAAAGTACTTGGGAAAAGTGTCTACAGCATAGAGGGACAGCGTGTCATGTTATAAAGGAATACAGAGGCCTTTATAAAAATTCTCACTCACGATCTAACTCCGAACCCCTCAATCCCAAAACATGGCCCATATTCTCCTCTGAAAAAGGTGGCAGCCCTAGGTAGGGATTGAGGAGAGAAACCATTATCTGCAGAATCTCTTCATTTTAATGAGAAGGATATCACACGTCAGATGAGACTTTGGTGACCTCATAAAGGAACTCCTCTGTCGATATCCATCCTCTATGCCTATAAGACACGCGTTTGACCTCTCTCTATATTTTAGCAGGTTTCCTAGGTGTAGTTTTCTTATGTCATTAGGTGAGTTTGGGTGTGGTTAGAATGTGATATCTCAGAGTTGGAATGTTATTCTGTCAAAACTGGAATGTTGGGGAGAGATTCTGTGTCAGTTGAAGAGGGGCTGAAGGTGACTGATCGATGCTTCCCAGGTGTGGCAGCTTCATATGAAATAAACTTCCAGTTTTCTATCCCACCGTTTCGGTCTCTGTGTATGTTTGATGATTGAGACACCACATCTTTTTCCTGGCAACGAGGATGGATTTACAGAACACTGGTTTTTGGCCAAAAAAGCTTTGTTGTACTTACCTGAGTGTCAAAATTGATTGCAGTCCTTGAACAATTCGGCAACGACTGAGCGGAGAAACTTCTGTTTTCACAGGGTTTTCTCTCAATTTTGAAGGGGCATTGCATCCAAGTGTGGGAAGCGGTTCTAGCTGCGCGTGCAGCCTACCATCAGCCTGCCTATCGGTGACGTATCCTTTTGGCTGCTGTGTCCGGTTAGGAGGAATCCAGCCCAACTACATCATGTGCGTCCTGTATTCCATTTTGAAATGGAGCAGCTGCGCGTCAGTGGTACAGGTACTGTTCGCTTGGTGTGTCATCAGCTAAGTTATCAAAGCCCATTAGATGAGCACAGCCATTTTGAAATGGGACAAAATACAAGTGAATGAACTACAGTTGTGCGTCAGTTATTCATGCACCGTTACATAAGCGTGTCATCAGCAATTTGAGCACAACTACCATATGTGCATTGTTCCTTTGCCATGTTACTACCAAGAACTATGTGACATCCTGACAAATTTTTTCCATGACAAGATCTCAGTCATCTACAAAAACTTCGAACCCCAACCCCCTGCCACTGACAGCATCAGCCGGCTCACACCCACGAACACAAAACCTGAACACCGGCTCACCCACTGGGACCCTCTCACAACTCAAACCACTATCACCATCATGACTCCGTGCACTCTGAAGCACCTACTGACCCCTGTCCCCACCACGTCTTCAACCTCAGGAGCAAGACGATTGGCGATGAGCTCAAGAAAGTCCTGAACACCACCATCACCTCGGCCTTCTTCCCTGAGTACTGGAAACTCGCTGAAGTGACACCCCTCCTGAAGAAACCATCCACCAACTCAGCAGAACCAAAGAACTATCGGCCCATCTCCCTGCTCCCCTTTCTAGCAAAGGTTCTCAAGAAGGCAATCAACCAACAACTCACCGAATTCCTGGAACACAACAACCTCCTTGACCCCTCTCAATCCAGAGTCCAAGCCATCCACAGCACAGAGACAGCCCTTATTGCAGCCACCGACGACAACAGGGCCCTCCTGGTCCCTGGCGAAATGGCAGCCCTCATCCTCCCGGACCTGTCAGCCGCTTTTGAGACTGTATCCCATCACATCTTTATCAACAGACTCCACCACATCGTAATCCAGGGAGACGCCCTCAAATGGATCGCTTCATACCACACTGGAAGAACCCAGAGAATCTGTCTCCCACCGTTCACCTCGAAACCCAAGAAGATCATCTGCGCTGTACCCCAAGGATCGTTCCTCAGCCTCAACCTTTTCAACACGTACATGACCCCCCCGGCCAACACCGTCAGATTGTATGGACTCAACATCATCTTCTACACCGCTGACACCCAGCTCATCCTCCCGCTGTCAGAAGACCCCTCCACCACCAGAGCCAACTTCCACAGATGTATGATGAACGTCGCCAACTAGATGAAGAACAACTGCTTCAAGCTCAACTAAGACAAGACCGAAGTCCTCATCTTTGGAAACAACACCTCGCCATGGAACGACACATGGTGGCCCGCTGAACTCAGCCCATCTCCCAACAGACCACACCTGCAACCTCAGCATCAACTTGGACCGCAAGCTATCTGTGAAGAAACAGGTAAACCTAGTCCCATCCACCTGCTTCCACACCCTGTGCATGCTCCACAAATCTTCAGGTGGCTCCCAGTTAACACCAGAAGGACCATCAAGCAGGCCCTCCTCACCAGCAGGCTGGACTATGGAAACACACTCTACGTAGGAATCATTCCACGCCTCCTGAAAAGACGACAGACAATACACAACTTAGCGACAAGACTCATCCTCGTCCTCCCCAGATGAAACCACATCACACCGCACCTCAAGAAGCTACATTGGCTCCCCATCCAGAAGAGATGCCAGTTCAATATGTTGACACACACATACAAAACCCTGCACAACGAAGGGCCAGCATACATCAACAAATGCATAACCTTCCACCAACTGACCAGACATCTATGATCCGTTTCCCTCTTCTCGCACACACACCCCGGATCTGCTGAAGCAACAGTGGGGGACGCTCTTTCTCACACCTGGTGGTCAAAGCTTGGAATGACCTTGCCCTGCACCTCAGGAGCACCTCATCGCTCCGGGAATTCAGGAAAGGACTAAAGACCTGGCTGTTCGAATGAAGCTTGCAACTCCAGTGCCATGAGACCCTTACGGGTGATACTCAGCTCTCTATAAATTCTGATCGATTGATTATTAGTCCTTATACAGTGACACGCACACTTGTAATCTTCATCTTATCAGTTGGGCATTCAGCGGATCACTCAGTGCCTTTGAACAGTGATATGAACTCTTTTAATTAACAGATCATCATCTGTGCACATCAAAGACGGGAAACAGCGTTTACAACGCTGGTAATACCACGCGGGTAGGTTACAACGCGGACGTTACATCGTCCGCGTTGTTACCACGCATGGCATTACATCGCAAGTCGTTTCTACGACTTGTGCTAGATGGCGCGCAACACCAGGGAATGTGTTGGATCTTAAATCCAACACATTCCCTGTTGTTGCGCTAACTGGAGTAGGAATAGTAATTTATACTATTCCTAAGTCCAGCGCGCCATCTAGCGCAAGTCGTAGAAACGACTTGCGATGTAAAGCCATGCGTGGTAACAACGCGGACGATGTAATGTCCGCGTTGTAACCTACTGCGGGGTAATGGATGGCGTAGTAACGTCATACATTCATCAAAGACACATGCACTGGGTCCTTGGTGTGTCACGGTCGGAATAGTTTTTCAGTGATGCGCATACTCATACTTACAAGTCAAGTCTCATTCAAGGACTCAGCTGTTTCTAAGCGTGTCATAAATGACATTTCTGTCAATTATATGTACACTAGGGTATTTACATGCTGCGGTCAGTAACTCCGCCATCATCATTTATAGAATCGCCTGGTGAATCACCAGTTGGATGGAGAAACTGGTTTGACGCTTTCCAGATTTACTTATGTGCTATTGGTGCATCCAGATTTTGACCAGAACTGAATAGTTTTTTTGCTGCATTCCTTGGGCTTTGAAGGTCGTGCTATTTTTAAACATTTACCTGATGTGGAAGAGGTGGACGGTGAACTAATAGATGACTATACTGAAACAGTTAAAAAGCTGGAGTTACGTTTTGATGTGCAGGCCAGTCTGGTTGTGTTATGTCACAAATTCCTCAGGCAAAGGCAACATAGCGGGTAAAATGTAGATACTTATGTGTCAGCACTCAGGAGGCTAGTGTAGATTGTTATTTAAAAATTTCACAAGTCATTTGGTTCGTGACCAATTTATTTGTCATCGTGCAAATAAGACTATTCAATGAAAACTCTTGTCATTAGGTAATCCGACGTTGGAGGAAACGTTGTGCATAGCTTAGAGCATAGAAACTTCCCAAATCTCGGTGAAGGAACTGGAGGAGAAAAAAACTGATGTTGTTAACATTGTACAACTAAAAGGAAAAAATAGAGTTAAAGAGTTAAGTTATGCTAAAGATGATGCCAAGCCATTAAAAATATTTTTTAAACAAACTAATTTATGCTTCCGGGGGTGGAAATACTGCTCATTTTAAAAGTGGGAAATGATGTCCAGCTAGGAGTATTACTTGCTGGAATTGCAACAAATTTGGGCATTTTGAAAGGTGTGTAAGCGTCAACTGAGATAAATAGAAAGGGTAAACAATGTTGTCACAGAATTGGTGGAAGATTCAAGACATGGATTTGGTTATCAGCGAGGAATGCGTGTCTACAGGCGATCCGGCTGATTGTGTGGACCCATATGTTGATGTGTTGGCGGGCTACAGATCAGTGAGACTCCTGGTGGATTCTGGGACTAGAATAACAGTGGAAACTAAGGAACTGTTTGATGAAAAATGGCCGGGTAGAGTTCTGGAACCCGTGCCCCAGTGTCCTATGAAGGAAAACGTATTGAATTGTCAGGATTTTTTAAGGATGTGTTAATGTTCAAGGACAGAAACATTTTTGGAAAGGTTGATGTGGAAGTCAAAGGGTTATGTATATTGTGTTGGTTCCACCAAGTTCTCTTCAAGATGATATTGAGACCTGACACTAAAGACCAGGTTTTGATGGTAGGCAAAGAATTGGTGGAGGAGGTTAGGGCCAAGTTTCCCTCTGTATTCTCTGATAAACTGAGCACCATTAAGGGTTTTCAAAACAGAATCAAAGTTATGGATGTTTCAGTTGCTGTGAAGCATAAATTGCGAAGTGTGCCCTTTTCTCTTAGGGAGGATCTAGAGAAGGAATTGATGATCTTGTGTGAAAAGTGAATCATAGAGCCAATCGAGTCTTCCCTATGGTTATCACCTTTGGTGGTAGCACGCAAACCGAGTGCCAAATTGAGAGTCTGGGAGGACTTGCAAAGTGTTAACAAGGCTATTTGGATTGATTCCCACGATCTTCCAAAAATTTCCCATTTTTGGGCCCTAGATTCTGGAGTGAAGTGATTTACTAAATTAGACTTAGCCTCAGCTTACCATAAAGTGGTCATAGAACCAGAGAATCTGAAGTTACTCATTAGGTATGTGACTAATGGATGGACCACAAAAAATTGCCAACCTTTTTGGAAGGCTTGTGATGAGTTGTTAGTGGAAGATGGGCTATTGGTGCGAGCGGAGAATTGGTGACTTGAGGAATAGGTTGATCACGGTAGCTCACAGGGGACATTTGGGATGCACTTTTACTAAATGCCGGGTGAGGCAAAGAATGTTGTGGCCCTAGATGGATAAAGAGGTTGACCGTTTTGTTGTGGAGTGTTATATAGGTGCTAATTAGGAGAAGAACTTGGCAGTAAAACAAAACTTCCCTTAGAGCCTATTGAATGCTCGTCTAGAGCTTGGGAGAAGGTTGATATTGGCCTGGCTGGCCCTTTAAATAATTTACCTGTTTGTGTTGGTTGTGGTTGATTTCTATTCAAAATGGCCCGAGGTAAAATTTGTAGCTGAGCTGGATGCTAAGGTTGCCATTGAATTTTTGAAAGATTTTTTCTTTCGGGAAGGGTTTGCACAATTGCTGGTACCTGATAATGGTGTACAATTTGTCAATGAGGAGGTAGACAGGTTTTTTAAATCTGGGAAAACTTCACTATATCACCCCCAAACCAACGGTCAGGTGGAACGCATGAACCAGGTGTTAGTGCAATGTATTCAGTGGGCTATTGCCAACAGGCGTGTTGTGGTGAATGGGGTACATTCGATGTTATGGTTTTGTCGTACCAGTCCTCATTCATCTACCTAGGTGTCTCTATTTGAATTGCAGAGGCAGGGAACCTGCTATCAAGGTTTGTCCGAGTTGGATGAGTAAGTGGGTAAAGTTTGGCATAGAACTGGATAATATTGATGCTAAGGTAAAGAGAAATATAGCAGAAGCTAAGTCCAAGGAGAAGGAAATGTTTGACATTCGCAACTGTGTAAGTGAGGTCAAATTGTGTGTAGGTGATGTAGTGCGCAACAAGAAGGATAATTATGTGAAGACGGGTGGTGAGAAATTTAGTGGTCCTGTGGTGGTGGACAGGGTTTCTGCAATGCGGTAAGAGTTAATGGTTCCAATTGGTAGGATATTGGAAGAGTGGTGAAATGCAAGGTTGGTTCCAGTGGTGGGGATTTGAGTGTTGGTGAGGAGAGCAGAGCATGTGAAACTAGAGATGAAACTGATACTAAAGGCTCTACTTCCCAAGCATTGGGAGTGGTGAATAAGGACAAGGTGTGAGATTCAAGTAGTCAACAAATTTGCAGTTTTGAGGTTTGCTGGAGCAGTTGGGTCAGACGGGTGCCACTCAGGATCAGGAAATAGCTTGTGGGTTCATGATCTGTTGCTCATTTCTGTTTGTCACCTCTGTTTCTTCTTTGAACTGGTTTTAGTTTTAGGTGGGAAGTTTTTGTGAATCCATAGGTATTTCTCTTCATATTAGGTTTAGGTTTAAGGTGATTTAATCATTGTTTAAAAATACCATGTTTATATGCAATTGTTCTAATGCCATGTCTATTTTATTTTGCTCTCATTTTATTTTATTATATTTTTTTTGTTCTGTTTTCTTTAAGGGTTGTGTTGTTTCCATTTGTGTTTCCCTAAGGGGAAAAGTAATGTAGTGTTCTTATGCGATTAGATGAGTTTGAGTATTGACAGAACGTGATATTCAGAGTTGGAATGTTATTATGTCAAAGCTGGAATGTTGGGAAGAGATTCTGTGTCAGTTGAAGAGGGGCTGAAGGTGACTGATCGATGCTTCCCAGGTTTGCCAGCTTCATATGAAATAAACTTCCAGTTTTTCTATCCCACCGTTTCTGCCTCTGTGTATGTTTGCTGATCGAGACACCACACTAAGGTGCAGTCCTTTTCCAGTACAGTTTTAGTGCACTGCCCTGCAGATCACCTCCAGCAGGTAGGTTGTTGTTATGACGTGACCTCTCCAAGAGTGCTATGAAGTACTTAGTAATTATCAGAGATGTTTTCATTATGATAAATCCAAAGACCCACAAGGAGGAGAAATCTGAAAACAGCCTGCTCCACCCGCTGCCTGGAAAGCAATGTCTCAGCTCTCCATGGCAACAACTTCAACATCTTGGGTGCCAAGTTCCAACCAGATGACCAAACCAGCATTGACAAACATATCACTTGAAGAAGCAAGCCATACACAACTATTGTTTTAGTCTCGTTTTTTCTAAGATAAGCCACATTAATATTGACACAACAGAGGCTTATTTTTTTTAATTTCAGACCAGTTTGCATGTGGATTAACAGTGTTTTGGATTCTTAATAATAGGTACGCCCAGCTTGTTTTTCAATTATGCGTGAGTTGTAGGTTGGACAAAGGTACTAAGATGGGTTAGCACCTTCATTTTTATGCCCAAAAATGTGTTTTTAAGCTGAACATAATTATTTGCTGGATCAACATAAAAATAACTAGTTCCTATGTGTCTTATTTCAAAATTTGAGTTCAGGCACGGGGTCAGGCTGATTTTCTGCTCTTGGGAGCCTCCTTGCAGGATTCTTTATGCACATTTTGTGCAGATTCTTTCTTTTTTATAAACATTGGGTTGGCCAAACGGGAACAAGCTAATATGGCACTTGAGTAATACATTGTAGAATAACACACCATGATCACAAGGAATGACAATAGAAATATATGTCAAAGCGGATATTGCACACATTGATCCAAAACAGTAGGTAACAGTCTGATTACAATAGATGACCTAACCATTTACCCCACACCCGCCCATGTTTTTGGGGGCAACCCTGCAATTCGAATACCACCCACTCCTGCTGAGCTCACCAGTCCACGCCCCGCCTCCATTGAGCGAGGGTTGGGGGGATAGAACATAACCACTTTGCAGCTATGTCGTGCTTTGCAACCAGCAGGTCTGTGCCCAGGGATGCCTTCTCAGCACGTGTGCCACCGACACCCTCCAGTACCCCCAGAAGAATCAGGAGGGGGGGAAGAGGGACCTCCCACCCCAAAACCTCCGAGAGGTCACCGCGGACCAATAGTGATGCATCCTTGGGCAAGTCCACATCATATGGTAGAAGTCCGCTGGGTCAATCTCACAGCATGGGCAAGCCGACCAAGGGCAAAGGCCTGCTCAATGTAAACGGGTGGGGGGGAGGTACGTAGAATAGAGATAATATGTCTGTGCTAGACGTAGCCTGGAGGAGATCGTAAGCACATGTGGGGCCATCAGGACATCTCACCAGTTCCTCTCATCGAAAGGCCTCACCCAACCCTCCCATCGAGATTTGAGATGATCAAGGGAGCCAGGCAAGTTGACAATGAGGGCACAGTAAATTTGAGAAATGCCTCCATGGCCAATGTCACCCATAAGGAGCTTGGCCTCCAGGAGGCTAAATTTAGGGAGAGGTTCGTCAGCGTGGACGTGTGCACGAAGAGCATGCCGAGTCTGAAGGTAAAGGTAGAATTGAGTATGTGCCAGTGCATACCGTTGGATGTCCGAGAAAGACCGTATTTGTTTCCCCAACCAAACATCTCCTAACTGTGAGATTCCAATGAGGTCCCAGGTCCTAAAGCAACCCAGCTTACCCACCTCCCCCAACCACGTGCCGTGCTACAGAGGGGTATATTGAGTGAGTCTGCCCTTCCACTTCACATGGCAAAGTGCCACCCTCCATGCAAGCAACACCACCCGGGTCACAGGTATGGAGGTGGGAATTGGAGAGCTGTAAAGCATAGCCTGCATGTAAGGGAAGCCTAGAGAAGAGAGCTCTAAGCGGTAGGCTGGACTGACCAGCCCCCTTTGAACCAGTCATGAATAACCAGAAGGTTACATGACAAGTAATACAGACACATTTGGGACATACCCAAATTGCTGTCAAACGGGCCCCTTTGACAATGGGAAAAAGCTAGTTGGGGACGCATGCACCGCCACAAGAAGGACCATGTGACTCCATCCAGCTCCGGAAACCATGACCGGGACAGAAGTAGTGGAAGATTTTGAAAGATGTACCAAAAACGTGGCAGGACTAGCATCTTATAGAGCGCTACACGGCCTAGGAGATTAAGGGGCAGGATGTACCATTTTGTCAGATCCGCCTTCATCTTCTTAAGTAAGGGTTGTAGGTTGAGGGCCCAAGTAAGTTCAGGATGGAGCGCGACCCAGATGTCCAAGGATTAAGGCTGAGCCTGTGGATGGGAATCAAGGACTGCCAGTCAAAGCAATCCCTAGAAGCAGCTAACGGAACCAGTATGGATTTGAAAGGGATCATCTTCAAGCCGGAGGACCTCTCAAAGGCATCTAGCAGTTGAAGGCATCGGGGGCCGCTGGATTTGCAAAGTAAAGGAGAATGTTATCGGCGTATAGCGCGATGCGGTCCTCATGTCCCCCACCCCAGGCCCTGGTATTGCAAGACCCCCTTCCCCCTGATACGTTGGGCCAAGGGCTCCATGGCCAGGGCAAAAAGAAGGGGGGAAAAAGGGGCACCCTTGCCTAGTGCCCCGCTTTATAGGAAAGTGATTCAAAAGAACCCCATTGATGCGCACATGGGCCATTGGGTGGGAGTAGAGAACACAGACTATACTAAGGAAGTACTGGTCGAAGCCCGCCCAGATCATCACCTCCTGTAGGTAGGCCCAGTTCACCGTATTAAACGCCTTTTCAAAATCAATTTATAGTAAGGTAAGGGTGGAGGCAGACGATGACGGTGGGCTAGGGCTGCATAAAGGCAACTGATGCAGTGTCTGGTGCTCCGGGAGGGCATAAAGCTGCCTTGATCCGGGTGCAGCAATGTTGGTAACTCCCATTTTAATCTGTTTGCCAATAGCGTGGCAAAGATCTTTGGTTCGCAGTCAAGCAACGATATAAGGTGGTAGTTGGTACAGGACGTGGAGGGCGGTTGGGTTTTATGTATTTCCACTATCATGGCAATGTCTAGCTCATCGGAGAATGAGCCAGTCTGTTTCACTTCCTCGTACAATGCCAGCAGCCGAGGGAGGAGAAAATCCCGGAGCGCCTAGTAGTATTCCATGGGGAATCCATCTGGGCCGGGGGTCTTTCTAGAGGCCAGGCCAGAGATAGTATCCCCAAATTCCTCTACGGTTAGGGGTTCGTCCAAAGCGGGGGGAGTCCATCGGAGAAAGATTGGGGAGAGGGACCGAGTCTAGAAAAGACTGAAGCCCCGCTAGGCCCCCATCTGATGGCGCAGAGTACAGTCTCTCATAGTACCAAGCAAAGGTCTGTGCAATCTCCGAAAGAGATCACCGCGAACAGCCCGAGTCGTCCACCACCTCGAGAATAATCTGGTTCTACTGATGGTGAGAAGCTAGCCAATAAAGCAGCTTCCCATTCTTATCACCACAGCCATATATTTTGGCCGTGGTGGCACGCTACAGGAGTTTAGCTGTCTGCAGGGAGTGTAAACGAAGACCTCCTTGCTGGGGGTCCGCTCAAGACGACGCTCCAGGCGCAGAGCATGTGCCTCCAGCTGGGTGAGGAGAGAAGAGCTCTCACACTCTTGTGTCCTGATCAGGTGCTTAGCAAACCCACGGAGGGTTTCCTTGCTGGCAGCCCAGAGGGTGCCAGTGCAGGGAAACAATCCTTCGTTATCTCAGAAGTATGCACCCAGCTCGGTTCTCAGCGCTTGAACAAATGTTTTGTCTTTGAAATACCATGCATTAATGTGCCACATAGGACATAACCCCAGGGTGCCGGTGCAATCTCCAAGGCCGGGCTCCGCGAGCTTGGCAGCCTCCTCAGCCGATCGCTGGCTTCTGCGCAACAGGCCCTCAGCGCACCCAGCGGCACCGCACCGCGGAGTTGCGAGTTGGCTACTGCTGCCTTCTGACCACACTGCGGTACAGCAAGTAACATACACATCCTGTCCAGTCTGCCCCTCCAGGCCTGCTGCACCATCGCAGGCTGCACACCCGCTCAGCTCTTCCGGTGGGCCCAACTCAGTGCACCGCAAGTCATCGCCACGTGGCGGTTGGCCCGTGCCGGACGCAGGGCCTCAGGTGCCACTAACTCAGTGCACCACAAGTCACCGTCCAGCCACCAGGCCTGCTGCATCGTCGCAGGCTGCTAACCCGCTCAGCTCTTCCGGTGGGCTGAACTCAGTGCACCACAAGTCACCGTCCAGCCTCCAGCATTATAGCATGATGCACACCCGCTCAGCTCTTCCGGTGGGCCGAACTCAGTGCACCGCAAGTCATTGTCCCGAGGGGCTACCCCAAAAGTCCGCCTCCAGTAGCCAACAGCATGTCCTCGGTAACGCCACTGGAGCCCTTCACAGTCACGGGGCCACCCCCGTCCCAGGCAGGCCGCTGGTAAGCCTGGGTAGATCGTCTGGAGACGTACTCCGAAGCGCACAACATCCCAGCGCTGCGGCGGCGGCGCACGCGTGTGAGGAGTGCGGAGAAATGGCCTGGGGCTCTGGGTGTGGTTCAGTTCTGGGCTCTGTGCGTGGTCCAGTTCCGGCCTTGCCACAAAAGTGACTATGGCGTGTGTCCCCATAGTAGTGTCTGCGCCACCCGGCCTGTAATCGACAATGTTGCAACGTAGCATGCACCAGGAGGGCGGCCTCGCCCGAATGGATTAATAAAGGTGCGCGAGACCGCTCGGGGTCTCGGCTCATACATGCCAACTGCTGTGTGTGTATCTACATTGCGCAGCCTGAACCGAAGGCCTAGCCTCAATATCAGCGTGAGTTCAGCCAGGCCAGAACTTCACATCTGTGTCCGCCCTATCCTTACCATAGGCCTACACACACGTGGCCGCCCACCTTCAACGGCCAACATCACAGTCTTGCTGTCAGTCCTGCGGACATGCGCAGACAGGCATGACAATGGTGTGCCGTAGGAGTGCAAGTGATGCAACCGCGCAGCACACACAAGTAAATAGGCTCGGTGGGAGGGAGGAGCAGCTGTGAGGCTACGTAATACACATTGTCCTACCACATTTGCCAGCAGCAATACATGGCTAACATGAATCCCAAGGTCGCACAAATCACACACCACGAAACTTGTATGTCTGCCAACACAGCATGCAGAACCACCAGTTAACACTGACCTCACTTACCTCTCACAGGTGATCAAGGATATGCACTCTGCCCGTGGATGATGACACCCCTCCGAGACCCGAACACCCCGGCCCAGAGGCAGTACAATGTGGCCCACAAACGCACCAGGGGCATTGTTGAACGCACGTTTGGCGTGTTGAAATCACGTTTCAGGTGCCTGGACATCACCGGTGGAAGACTCTTGTACAGCCCAGAAATAGTGTGCAAGATGATCACTGCATGTTGTGCATTGCACAACCTATGTGTACGCACCAATGCCCCATGGATCCAAGTCCCAGAAGCACCGGACGATGATGAGGAAGATGATGCAGGTGGACCACACCCCACTGCAGCCGCAGCAGGAATAGCCCGAAGGAACCCAATCATCAACAATTTCTTCGCATGAGCACGTCACATTGTGACTGTCCACAGCAATCATGGCACAGTACAAGATGACCACATGACCAGCATGTGCAAATAAAATCTTAGCAACACACATTCCCCGTGTGCATGTCAGTCCTCTGCATTAGCACATTAATCTGATGGGTGTAAGTGCAACATTGAGTGCTTACATTCGCATATGTTGCAAGAGGAGATGGTGTGTATGTCACCTCTGTACCGAGAGGCTGTTTAGGGCGTCATGTATTCGATATGCCATATCAGGGTGTCACATGTAGTACGTCATGCCACTCATCAGCGTCCCACGTGTACATGAACATGACATGAAGGCTGTCATTGGTGTTCAGGAAAAGACAACAGGGTGCCATTTGTGGTCAGAGATGTACCTGCCTGATGCAAATATACACCCTGTGTGTCGAGTACCACAACATGTACAACATGGCCGTAAGGGGAATGTGGGCACAGTGGACACCTCAGCAACATTGGGAGATGCACACCAGCCTAGAAGCCAACAGGTCCACCTTGCGTGGAACACACCAAGGTGTCCCCTGGTCAAATGCGCCATGTACAGGTCACATGTGTACACGGACGTCATCCATCAAGAGAAGTGATCAGTGCCAGCTAATAGGTGCAAGGTGAGTGGTCAACCGCCTCCTCACAGCTTCCTGCACCCATCACTGTCAGACTGCTACATCAGTGCATGCAATACTGACCGTGAGGGCACGTACATGGCTGGTAAGGGTTCAACCATGCCGGAAGGCGAAGCAGTGACATCCCCCCCACCCAATACCCATCACATTTCCAGAATGCAAGCAGATGACAAACTAACATTGTGGGTGACAGCCCCTCTGTCTGAACTAGAAGGCGGTAGCACATCTGCACCTCCGACCTTGGGAATGCATGCGCACGGCACACCCTGAGCGATACCATAGCAGCTGCTGACGGCTCCCACACTACACACAGCGCTTAACCAGAGCTTAACCAGAGACCAACGTATACACACCCCACACACAGGAGTCCTTGCTCGTAGTTCACTTGCATGGTATGACCTTCACACTTACGCACCGACCATCCCAGGAGTCCAAGCGCTCCACACTCAAACCAATCATTGCTCCGAGCTGTGGCTTCCACATAACTGTGACTTTGCCTTTGTGACTCACAGCCCCATTTCATACATTGACGTGGGGCTGAGTTTGGAAATAGCGTGATTGTTGTTTTGGAGCAATGAGGCCACAGCTAGTTCACACATTCCCAGTCATCTCTCTGCGGCACTGTGTGGCAGTGACACATCAGGGGCCAGAGGTGCATTGTCAGCCGCACTGTGAGGCACTGACACATCAGGGGGCGGTGATGTGGAGGGAGTAGTGGCAGCAGCATTCATCTGCACCAGGCCTTGTGGCAGCACTGCCATGATGAGGTAGATCCCTGCTACATCTCGCTGGTGTGCAGCCATGGCACCATTCTTCCCGCCTGCATCCGCTCCGTGTTCTCCATGTTCCTCCCCATGTTGGCCAACTCACGGCTGAGATCGCTGGAACCACTCTGACTAGACAGTTGTTCTTGTCTACGAGTCATGACTCCGGCGATGTCAGCCATGGATTGTTGGAGACCATGGAGCGGACTGTGGGTGTCCGTTGGGACTGCATTCTCCTTGTCCACGATGGACTGCCATATTCCATTTTTTGTTGCCCATGACACAGTGGAGGTGACGAACAGTTGTTGATGGTGTTCTGTCACCTCCGTAATCAGGATCCTGTTTTCCTGCGGACTGAACCGCGTCTTCCTCTTCTTCTTCTCCTTGCCCTTCCCTGACCCCGAGGTCCCGGGCTGGTCCTCCGTGGGGCTTGTGGGGTTCGGGTTGTCCTCTGTGCTTGCTCCGGCTACCTCCATGGTGCTTCGCAGTTGTTTCTGTTTTATTTGTGTTTCATTTTTGCCGCTTTTATAGTTATTGTTCCCGCCTTACTTGTGGGACTTGCGGGCCTGGCGCTGCTTTCCGCTGGATTTTTATCGCAGTTGGGCCCATCGCAGCTTTTGTTCATGTTCGCGTTTCCTTTTTTATCGCCGTCGCGGTAGTTGTATCGCGGACATTTGTGGCGTTCTCGGGAAACTATCGCATGTTACCGCCTTGTTGGGAATACGACGTTGACACAGAGTTATTTTCCCGCGATAGACGGCGATATGAGAAATTGCGTTAGCCTATTTTGACGATATTTATCGCACGTTCTTGTGAATATCCCCCCCTAGTCTCCAAGAAGCAATAGCTATTATTGGAGGTATGGAACAAACTTCAAATTGGATGAGAAAGATTAGTCTGGAGGAACAGGGGATCTCAGAATCTTTAAGAACGGGGATTTCCAAAATGGAGTATGATTCAAAAGATACAAAAATGGCTTAAGAAACTTCATTTCATTTGTACCTACTGACAATGCAATTAAATGTTACAGATGTGGAAGCAATATGCCTCTGGCAAATAGTCCCTGATGTTTTGCAAAAAAACTCCACTTGAAGGAGGTGTGGCAGAAGTGAAAATTATGGCAGGGTCTGTAAGACTGTTCTGAATTCTGAATGAGAAGAGGAGTGTAATTTGACAAACTGATGGCACTCAGTTTGGAGTGATGTCCATGGCATTGCATATGAGTGATGCCAAAGATGCGAACTTTGAATGTGTGATAGAGAAGACCCCATGCCTGAGTAAAGTTTTGATTGGAGAAAAGATTTAGCTGTTTTGCCTGACTGTGGATCAACATATACTTAAGTAGGTGACAACATATGGGAGGATGTGTTCTGAGAAGGCAATATTGAACTAAATGAAGCAGATAAAAATCCTTTTGGGTATGGAGGCACCACTATAGACCTCATTGGACTGATTCCCATGTTGATCAACTTTAAAGGAAGATAGACCGCTGGCAAAGTTTATTTCCTAAAGTCTTTGGAGAGGGTCCAGGTCAACTAAACTGTTTTGGACACCACATTGTCTTGAAGAAAAATATATGACCTGTGGTCCATAGAGTTTACAAAGTTCCTCACCTCATGTTAGAGCCTTTGAAAAAAGAGTTGGAGACATTTTTGAAGGCTGGTGTAATAGAACTGGAGTGGTGGTGGTCCTCAGAGTGGTTTGCTCTCTGTTGTGTTGGCCTCTGAGAATGGTGGCAAGAACATCAAATTGTGCATTGGCCGACATGACCTAAACAAGAATATTTGGGTAGATTGACAACCTCTGCTGAATATCAATGAGGAATCAACATATCAAGAAGAATGCCCCCCTTTGCATTAAATAAATTTGTAAATTAATTAATCCATCACACTTATGTATTCTCAAAGCAGTATTAGAATCAAAAGAGAGCAACTATATACAAAACGACTTTTTAAATTTAAATACAAAATAGACAGTCCCAAAATGACACAGGAAAACCCTATCTGTGCCCCCACAAAAAGAGTCACCTTACCCCATCACACATCCCTTTTTTTTAAAATAACATACATATACTAAACATAAGGGAATTTAAAAACAAACAAGGGAAGAGAGCTAGAAAGCATATGGGTCTAAGGCAGTGGAAAACATGCAATCCTTCTAGTTCACAATCGTGACCCACTCTCCTTTTAAAAGCAGGCACTTTTGAATACTCTATAGCTATTTTATATTTCTATATGCATCTTTGTGAGTCCTAAATAAAGTGTTAAAAGTGTAAGTGACAAGAGTGCCATTGGGTCTAAGGCAAACAAGTACCTTGGACCCTCCAGCCCCCCAGTTGGGTAGTAAAAGATGGCCATAATTGGGGTGCAGCAACTTTCAGTGACTGATACTATTAATTGCTGCATGGTTACCTCATTGTTGCTCAGGGCTCGGGAATGCACACTAGTGTCACAGGTGTCGGACAGGGTCTCACTGTTTCAGGGCAGAACAAGGAGTGCCAGAATTCAGACTTTGGCTGACTGACAAGACCACCATCGTAGATGTATAGAGTTAACATTGTATGATTGGGGTGGAGCTTGCTGAGGTCTGGGACAGTTGCTGGGCCTTGAACTTCTGGCATGACCTAACTTATCCCTGGCAATTGATGCGAATAGGGGAGCTTAAGTGGTATGAAACGGATATGACCAGAGAGTCTCTCAAGAGAGCAAAGTCTGAAGATAAATAGGCGGTTTAATCCCCCACTGGAGCAAGGCTGTGTCAGAGGTCAAAGCCGCCCATCTGTATGGAGCTTCTGTGGCCAAGCTCACCTGTGCTCTACACCTGTTGGCTACTGTGATGAGGCTGATAGACAACATGCGGATGGACTGGTCAAGATTAATCGCTCCAACCTCCAGGAGGATCAAATATAAGCTGGCAACAGGATCATTGTGTGAAAATGATAAATAAATGCTGCTGAGACAAAGGCTTTGTGATTAACCCTCGGCGACCAAGCATGAGGGTGAAACAGAAGAGCCTCAGACCCCATGGGCCAGCAAGAAATTTAGGGGCAAGTTTATGTAAGAGTTACGTCGCCCTTGCACGACGAATGGGGTACAAGAGCGACGCAACTCTTTGTTTGATTTACCAAGTCACGCAAGACCACCTTGCATGACTTGATAAATGCAGAGTAACGCAACACAGCCTAAATCGCTGTGTTGCGTTACTCCGCCCCAGGGAGGTCTTCCATGGGTGGAGCATGGGTCTTCCCACACATCCACCCATGGATTTTGGCGTATTGCCAAATTTACCATTGCTGGTATACCTAGGAATACATCAAAATGCCACTCCTCCCAGGTGAGGTGTAACCAGGAGAAATATCTTTATTTCTCCCTGTTACTTTCTCTTTCTATGTGTGCCCATTCTGCAACACACATAGAAAGAGAATAATTCCTCAGGTGGTATTTTTGTGCAGGAAGGTATCCCTTCCTTCACAAAAACAATCCTGTTTACAACGTGGGCCCTGCATCCTTGCACCATGGTGCAAGGATACTGAAACAATAACCCTCCAAAGGGAGAGGGACCTACCACCTGCCTTCGCTGAGAATGGGCGCCGAGCACACACGTCCCTGAATAAATTCAGAAAATAAATTTCCAGAAAAAAGGGATAGAGCTTGCCACCATCCTGAGTAGTATTTGTAACAAAATATATATTTTATAGTTTTTATTTAATTATTTTTTCTAAACTACTCTTTTAATTTAGCTTACACACAGTGTATTTTACACATCTACATTATTGTTTATAAAACATCGATAGCAATTAATGCAAAAATGATACCCCCCCACCAAAAAATTCATCATAAATCCTTAAAAAGACATCAACAAACTAAACAAAAACAGTGTCACAATCCAACACTATATCACCCACGCTTCAGTCATACACATTCAGCAAGCATACTTCAAGATACAAAAAGATAAAAAATCATGGGAAAGGACAGGAACACCCAGCAGAATGGAGACCTTGAGTAAAGATACTCAAAAATCAACTCTTCCATACAAATACAAAACAGGTGTTTTGAGTTGGCATGAAAACATTACCTTGTATTCGTATTGAAATATTTGAATACATTTTCTCAGTATACAAAAATACTTTCTCTTTTAGTTGTGCAAATAGAGATATATTTTCCTTCTTTTTTTGGATTTTTCCTACATGCCAAACATATCCCAATATGATTTTTAAAAAAAACAGGTATAACATTTGGTAGTTCCTGTCCCAAGGTGTGCCGGCGCACGTTTCGGTGCAGGCTTCAATACAGCCAGGACCTTCTTCAGGGCACAGGTATTTAGATGTTATCAAGGTAACCAACGTGAAAGTAGAGGGGTAATGGAGCCACAAATAGAAATATATTAATATAGGTGCAATCATGATCCAGATAAGTCTCTAAATATTCATAACCAAACAATATGCTCAAAAAGACTAAGATCAAGAAAAGCGTGCTTCCAAAAACTCACCAAAGTAGAGAAGAGATCCCAATATCGTGTTTTCCCAAAGTGTGCAAGATATAATACTCAGTCTCCACTACATCATAGGTGTGGTGAAAAGAAAAAGGAAGAGAAAAAGGTTAGTGAGACATATAAGCCACAAAAGGTAATGAGATCACCCGATCGCCTTAATCGGCTGTACCAAGATAAAGGCATCTAAGAATGTAAGAAATAGGTTGAGCAAAGAGAATATAGCGGAGCACATCACAATACTTACAGATAACTAGGCTCTAGGTACTAATTCAAGAGATTCCATTAAACAAACTTTCCCGGTTCCAGGAAAAAGTAGGAGATATCAACAGATCCTGCATCACCACTACAAATACAGAAAAAAGAAGATTTTTTTTTTTAAGATAGATGAACCATGAATAGGAGAGGGATAAGAACTATCCGAAATGGGTATAAAAAGACAAAAGAGTACATGCACATACATATACATAACTACCTTCGTTTACTAATTGGACATCAACAGAACGATGATCACTGGAGATGCAAGAGGGATATCCGATCTGAACCGTTTCAAAGACGGGCAATTAGGCTGATGCGGTGTCCATCTAACGATAAAAAAGAAGACAAGGACATGTTCTTCTGCATGGTGGAAAGCACAAATGCTGATGAAACCCCAATATAGGCACTGACTTATGCCCATCCTACTTATACAAGCACCACATCCGATATCTAGTGGATTAAAGCAGTGCTAAAAATTGTTAAAAATTGTATAGGACCCGGGCCCGGATAACCACAATCTATGTCATACCAAACGGGACCCAAACATCGAGCATTGCAGACCAGAATACAATACAAACAGATCTTCAATAGGTAAAGATCAAAAAGTGTTTAGCCTATACAGCAGGCCTCGCTTACCCCAAATACGGGCCCCTTGTGATAACCCAATCAATAGAGACACCATCTTAAAAGAAGATCAAAACGTGGCACAGCCGCAAAAGTTGAGTAGGCCACCAACTTCATAAAGTTAGCAGGTCCTTAAAATGTACGCCCGTCATAACTTATCGGCTAGGCTGTTATGTTCAAAACCAAGAATGTCACTGGCATACCTGTAAGTGCAGAACTGAAGAAGCCGAGGGGAATTCTGCTCGACGAGGAGTACCCTGTTCGCGGACAACCAGCTGCGCCCGACACAAACGGCCAAGAGTTGTAGTCTTGCATCTCTCCCGCAGCAAATCAGGAAGAGGAAACCATCTTCGAAGGAGGAACAAACGTGAAGGTCAAAGCCCTTCAAGTATCAACGTATGAGGAGCCCGCCAGTGGCGTGCATTTCTCTGAAATATAACCAAGCGGGTTGTGGTCATATGACCAACAACAAGCACCATCTTAGTCAACCACTAAAACGCCCACACACCATCGGTGCAGTGCCAATGATGTCGCCATATTGAAGATTCCACGGAGGACTATAGTCAAGTGGCCGGGTGTAGAAAAGGCTCTATAGTAAACTGGAAACCGCATGAGGATGCTACAATGTCAGATAAATACCCAAAATCAAGTGGAAGAACTCGGGAGCATTTACATCACAACCAAAACTGTCGTAGCCCAAACAAAAATATTTTCGCAATACATACTGCTCGATAGAGGACAAATCACTAAATGCATCTCACTCGAAGGCTGGAATAACAAACAACAGAAGAGTATCAAAAAAAGGCCACAAACTAAATAAAAGCGGCTTCATGTCCACAAGAGGCACATTCAGAATGAATTATAAACACAGTGAAAAATAAAAAAAAGAAAGAAAAAAAGCACAATAAAATAAAATAAACAAAGGGAATATAAAAAAATATCGACAATCAAAGTAGCATACAAAGATGGCTGCAGATGTAATCTAAAAAAATACACATGACCCATAGAGAAAGAAGTAAATAGCGCAGCAGAACCATGGTGCAAGGATGCCTGCATTGACGCTCAGCATTACATTCTGCACAGGTGCTGCGAAATTACAAGACTGTGCAATATACGGTGCATTTCTGCAGTGCGAACAAAGCAAACACAAGGAGATGATGGACAGAGTGCTGAAACTTTTCAAACACTCATCCCCAGTCACAGATCTGGGTTGAATCCATCATCGTTCTTTAGCTCATTCCGCCACCCCAGTTCAGAAACAGCTATATGCAAATAAGTCTTGACCCTGAGCCTCATGGGAACAGTCCAGCCCAAACTGCCAAGCTATGTCTTGCCTGGACTGGAAACAAGCATCCTGGGACCGGTTTCGGGGTAACACCCCTCATCAGCCAGGCTAGCTTGAATCCAGTGGCAAAGTGAGCAAGGGACCCACGTCTGGGCATACCCTGCCAAATTAGGGCGAACAAAGCAAACACAAGGAGATGATGGACGGAGTGCTGAAACTTTTCAAACACTCACCCCTAGTCAAAGATCTGGGTTGAATCCATCATCGTTCTTTAGCTCAATTCGCCACCCCAGTTCAGACACGGCTATATGCAACTAAGTCTTGACCCTGAGCCTCATGGGAATAGTCCAGCCCGAACTGCCAAGCTATGTCTTCCCTGGACCAGAAACAAGCCTCCTGGGACCGGTTTTGGGGTGACACCCCTCATCAGCCAGGCTAGCTTGAATCCAGTGGCAAAGTGAGCAGGGACCAACGTCTCGGCATACCCTGCCAACTTAGGGTGAACAAAGCAAACACAAGGAGATGATGGACGGAGTGCTGAATCTTTTCACACATTCACCCCCCAGTCACAGATCTGGGTTGAATCCATCATCGTTCTTTAGCTCACTTTGCCACCCCAGTTCAGACACAGCTATATGCAAATCAGTCTTGACCCTGTGCCTCATGGGAACAGTCCAGCCCGAGCTGCCAAGCTATGTCTTCCCCGGACCAGAAACAAGCATCCTGGGACCGGTTTCGGGGTAACACCCCTCATCAGCCAGGCTAGCTTGAATCCAGTGGCAAAGTGAGCAAGGGACCCACGTCTGAGCATTCCCTGCCAACTTAGGGCGAACAAAGAAAACACACGGAGATGATGGACGGAGTGCTGAAACTTTTCAATCACTCACCCCCAGTCACAGATCTGGGCTGAATCCATCATCGTTCTTTAGCTCACTTCGCCACCCCAGTTCAGACACAGCTATATGCAAATCAGTCTTGACCCTGTGCATCATGGGAAAAGTCCAGCCCAAACTGCCAAGCCACGTCTTCCCTGGACCGGAAACAAGCCTCCTGGGACCGTTTTTGGGGTGACACACCTCATCAGCCAGGCTAGCTTCAATCCAGTAGCAAAGTGAGCAAGGGACCCACGACTGGGCATTCCCTGCAAACTTACGGCGAACAAAGCAAACACAAGGAGATGATGGATGGAGTGCTATAACTTTTCAAACACTTAACCCCAGTCACAGATCTGGGTTGAATCAATCATCGTTCTTTAGCTCACTTCGCCATCCCAGTTCAGACACAGCTATATGCAAATCAGTCTTGACCCTGTGCCTCATGGGAACAGTCCAGCCCGAACTGCCAAGCCATGTCTTCCCTGGACCGGAAACAAGCATCCTGGGACCGGTTTCGGGGTAACACCGCTCATCAGCCAGGCTAGCTTGAATCTAGTGGCATAGTGAGCAAGGGACCCACGTCTGGGCAGACCCTGCCAACTTAGGGCAAACAAAGCAAACACAAGGAGATGGTGGACGAAGTGCTGAAACTTTTCAAACACTCACCCCCAATCACAGATCTGGGTTGAATCCATCATCGTTCTTTAGCTCTCTTTACCACCCCAGTTCAGACACAGCTATATGCAAATCAGTCTTGACCCTCTGCCTCATGGGAACAGTCCAGCCCGAACTGCCAAGCCATGTCTTCCCTGGACCGGAAACAAGCATCCTGGGACCAGTTTCAGGGTAACACCCCTCATCAGCCAGGCTAGCTTGAATCCAGTGTCAAAGTGGGCAAGGGACCCACGTCTGGGCATACCCTGCCAACTTAGGGCGAACAAAGCAAACACAAGGAGATGATGGACGGAGTGCTGAAACTTTTCAATCACTCATCCCCATTCTCAGATCTGGGTTGAATCCATCATCGTTCTTTAGCGCTCTTCACCACCCCAGTTCAGACACAGCTATATGCAAATCAGTCTAGACCCTGTGCCTCATGGGAATAGTCCAGGACAAACTGCCAAGCCACGTCTTCCCTGCACCGGAAACAAGCCTCCTGGGAACGGTTTTGGGGTGACACCCCTCATCAGCCAGGCTAGCTTGAATCCAGTGGCAAAGTAAGCAAGGGACCCACGTCTGGGCATACCCTGCCAACTTACGGCGGACAAAGCAAACACAAGGAGATGATGGACGGGTTGCTGAAACTTTTCAAACACTCACCCCCAGTCACAGATCTGGGTTGAATCCATCTTCGTTCTTTAGCTCACTTCGCCACCCCAGTTCAGACACAGCTATATTTATTTTATTTTTATTTTAGAGGTTTTATATAGCGCTGGCTGGACCCAGAGGTATCGGAGCCCTTTACATGAGTATGAAGATAGTTACGGTATAAAACAATATTTCAACAGCATGGAATACCAACAGGTTAACAAAAGAGGTACAGCTTGTGTTTACATAGATCAAATATGCGGATCGATAGAGCAAGAGCTATATACAGATAAAACATGTAGGAGACAGTAGGAGAGTAGGGGGGACCAAAATGGTGGATGGGGGAGAGGGGATTCAGGGCACAGGTTAAGACCCCCAATCTTTATTGAGGAGGTGCATTTTGAGGTCTTTTTTAAAGGTGATGTAGGAAGGGTTACATCGCAGGTCTTTGGGGAGGGCATTCCAGATGTTTGGGGCATTTCCGGAGAAGGAGCAGGATTGTGTGGATTTCTTTTTTAGTAGGGGTGTGACGAGGAGGAGAGCGTTGGTGCTTCTCATTGGTCGTGAGCTGCCCGCTTTGCTGAGTTTATTGGTAAGGTACAGCGGTGTATTTTGATGGAGGGCTTTGTGTGTAATGCAAGCAGTTTTGTAGGAGGATCTGCCTTCGATGGGAAGCCATTTAAGAGTTTTGAGGACTGGGGAGATGTGGTCGAAACGTTTGCAGTCGGTGATGAGCCTGGCTGCAAGGTTAACACAGATTTGAGTGGAGCTAGGTGGACCTTGGGGATTCTGGTGAGGATGGCGTTGCCGTAATCAATTCGCGAAAGGACCAGTGATTGGACTACTAATTTGAAGTCATCAGTTGAAATAAAGGGTTTAATTTTCTTGAGATGACGGAGAGTGAAGAGGGCCCCTTTAGCCGAATTTTTGATGTGGACATTGAGAGTAAGGCTATTATTGATGGAGATACCAAGAGATTTTACTGAGTTGGACAAGGAGAGTGAACAGTTGAGGGCATTAAGGTCGGAGATCCAAGTTTGGATGGGGAGAGGGTTATTTTTAGGGGAGAAGAGAATGATTTCAGTTTTTTTAGGGTTGAGTTTGAGATGGTTTGATTGGAACCAGGATTGGATCTTAGTGAGAGTGTTGTTAAGGTGTAGGAGGTCGGAGTGGGATTTGATCTTATAGTAGAGTTGGGTATCATCGGCATAGAGGTGGTAGTTGATTCCAGCTTGTTTTAGAATGAGGGTGAGGGGTTCCATAAAGAGGTTAAAGAGAGAGGGAGAGAGAATAGATCCCTGGGGGACTCCTAGGGAGACCAGAGTAGGGTTTGATAGGCAGTCGTGAATTTTGATTTGCTGTGCTTGGTGTTGGAGATAGGAGACAAACCATTTATGGGCAGTACCATTGAGGCCAAAGCGATCTCTGAGCACATTAAGTAGGGCAGAGTGGTTGACTGTATCAAATGCTGCGGAGAGATCTAGGAGGATAAGTAGGCAGGTCTCGCCATTATCGAGGGAGTGGTGGATGTCATCAACAATGTTAAGCATGGCAATTCCGGTACTGCAGCCTTTCCTGAAGCCTGATTGAAGGGGGTCCAGTAAGTTGAAGTTTTCGATGTGTTTGTCTAATTGGAGCAGGATACATTTTTCGAGGGCTTTGGAAAGAAGGGGGAGGTTAGAGATGGGGCGGATATTGTTTAGGTCATATGGGTCGGCATTGGCGTTTTTAATAATGGGAGTGATTTGTCCAAGTTGGAGGGAGATAGGGACACACCCCGTGGCAAGGGAGGTGTTAATGATTGTAGTCCAAGATGGGGCAATGATGTGCTTTAGGTCTTGGACAAGGTTAGGAGGGAGGGGGTTTTTAGTGTGAGAAGACGGTTTTAGTTTAGCAATGATGTTGAAAACTTCGAGTTCAGTTACAGGGTGGAAATTATACCAGGAGGCATTGTTTTTTAGTTGTGGGTTAGGGTGGTTGGTTTCAAGGGGTGTAGCTGTGGGTAAGTGTGGGGAGTAGTTTAGGGGCGGTGTAGTAGTAGGTAAGTGTGAGGAGCAGTTAGGGGGAGGTGTTGTAGTGGGCAAGTGTGAGGTGGAATCAGGGCTTGTGGGGAATGTGGTATGAGCTTTTGAGGTGATGACAGGAGAATATTGGGAGGTGGTTGGGATCTGAGTTAAAAGGAAGGAATGATCAATTTTGGCGATTTTTTCAGAGAAGAAGTAGGCAATTTCTTCCCATCTAGCAGTCGAGGCCATCGGCTTTGGAGGTGCGGAGGATGTTTGGTTACGAACGATGTTGAACAGTTCTCTGGGTCTATTTTTGGCCCGATCAAGTTGTGTACGGAAGAAGGATGCCTTTTCGTTAAAAATATGTTTCTTGTATGTAGATCTAGCTAATCTGAGGAGCGCCAGATGTGAGGGAGAAGGATGCTGTCTCCATGTTCTTTCCATCAGTCTTAGTGAGCATCTTTCATTGTTGAGCTCCGAGTTAAACCATGATTTGGATGGGATATTTCTTTGATTTTTTAGGTTAGGCGGGGCCATTTGGTCTAAGACATCAGTGACAGCTTTATTAAAGTATTCAGTAAGCTCATTTGCGTTTTGGGAGAGAGGGGTGAGAAGAAGTTGAGCTTGGAGTTTAGACTCCAGTTCTCCAGGGGGGATAAGATTTAGATTTCTGGTCCATTTCCTAGTTTTAATGGTTTTAGTGGGGGGGGGGGCGTGGTAGCAATGGTGAACAGTATGAGGTGGTGGTCGGACCACTCGATGGGGATGATATTGGACAGGAAGGCCAAATTCTTATTGGTAATAATGGCATCCAGAATGGCTCCTTTGTTGTGGGTTGGGGACTGGCATAGTTGTTTGAGGTCATAAATCTCAAGAAGATTGGTGAGGAGGGTGATTGTGGGATCATTGATATCGTTCCAGTGGAGGTTAAGATCTCCAAGGAAGAGATTATTTGAGTTGGAAATCGAGGATTGTGTCAGAAGGTCCGATAGTTCATCAACGTAGGGAAGAGGATCTCCAGGAGGGTGGTAGATATTACGTAGACGAATTGGGTGGGAACCTTGTACTTTTAGTTCAGCTTCAAGGTGTTCAAAGGTAGAGTGATCAGAGTTTTTTTTAACAAGGGAGAGCTGAAGTTCATTTTTGAAGATTATGGCTAAACCACCCCCTATTCTGTCGGGTCTGTCTTTTCTGAGGATAGAGTATCCGGGGGGGGGGGGAGGGGGGGAGAGTAGGTCCAGTATGCTTGTTGAGTGGTCATTGAGCCAGGTTTCCGTGAGGAAGGCGATGTCAATGGTGTCACTTAGGATAGTTTCAGAAATTTCAGTTGCATGTCGGACAGCAGATCGACAGTTCACAAGCATGCAGGCGAGGGGTTTGGGGTTGTTTTTGGGGGGTGGGCAGGAGTGGATAGTGGTGAGTTGAGGAGGGGCTCTGGGGGAGACGGGAGGATTCTGTTAGTCCCCATAATAACGGGGATGTTAGAGTAGGGGAGGGGAGGATATATATGCAAATCAGTCTTGACCCTGTGTCTCATGGGAACAGTCCAGCCCGAACTGCCAAGCCATGTCTTCCCTGGACCGGTTTCGGGGTAACACCCCTCATCAGCCAGGCTAGCTTGAATCCAGTGGCATAGTGAGCAAGAGACCCACGTCTGGTCATACCCTGCCAACTTAGGGCGAACAAAGCAAACACAAGGAGATGATGGACGGAGTGCTGAAACTTTTCAAACACTCACCCCCAGTCACAGATCTGGGTTGAATCCATCATCGTTTTTTAGCTCACTTCGCCACCCCAGTTCAGACACAGCTATATGCAAATCAGTCTTGACCCTGTGCCTCATGGGAACAGTCCAACCCGAACTGCCAAGCCATGTCTTCCCTGGACCGGAAACAAGCATCCTGGGACCGGTTTTGGGTAACACCCCTCATCAGCTAGGCTAGCTTGAATCCAGTGGCAAAGTGAGCAAGGGACCCACGTCTGGGCATACCCTGCCAACTTAGGGCGAACAAAGCAAACACAAGGAGATGGTGGACGGAGTGCTGAACTTTTCAGACACTCACCCCCAGTCACAGATCTGGGTTGAATCCATCATCATTCTTTAGCTCACTTCGCCACCCCAGTTCAGACACAGCTATATGCAAATCAGTCTTGACCCTATGCCTCATGGGAACAGTCCAGCCCGAACTGCCAGATCATGTCTTCCCTGTACCGGAAACAAGCATTCTGGGAACGGTTTCGGGGTAACACCCCTCATCAGCCAGGCTAGCTTGAATCCAGTGGTGGAGTGAGCAAGGGACCTACGTCTGGGCATACCCTGCCAACTTACGGCGAACAAAGCAAACACAAGGAGATGATGGACGGAGTGCTGAAACTTTTCAAACACTCACCCCAGTCACATTTCTGGGTTGAATCCATCATCGTTCTTTAGCTCACTTCGCCACCCCAGTTCAGCCACAGCTATATGCAAGTCAGTCTTGACCCTCTGCCTCATGGGAACAGTCCAGCCCGAACTGGCAAACCATGTCTTCCCTGGACCGGAAACAAGCATCCTGGGACCGGTTTCGGGGTAACACCCCTCATCAGCCAGCCTAGCTTGAATCCAGTGGCAAAGTGAGCAAAGGACCCATGTCTGGGCATACCCTGCCAACTTAGGGCGAACAAAGCAAACACAAGGAGATGATGAACAGAGTGCTGAAACTTTTCAAACACTCACCCCCAGTCACAGATCTGGGTTGAATCCATCATGGTTCTTTAGCTCACTTTGCCACCCCAGTTCAGACACAGCTATATGCAAATCAGTCTTGACCCTCTGCCTCATGGGAACAGTCCAGCCCGAACTGCCAAACCATGTCTTCCCTGGACCAGAAACAAGCATCCTGGGACCGGTTTCGGGGTAACACCCCTCATCAGCCAGGCTAGCTTGAATCCAGTGGCAAAGTGAGCAAGGGACCCACGTCTGGGCATACCCTGCCAACTTAGGGCAAACAAAGCAAACACAAGGAGATGATGGACAGAGTGCCGAAACTTTTCAAACACTCACCCTCAGTCACAGATCTGGGTTGAATCCATCATCGTTCTTTAGCTCACTTTGCCACCCCAGTTCAGACACAGCTATATGCAAATCAGTCTTGACCCTCTGCCTCATGGGAGCAGACCAGCCCGAACTGCCAAACCATGTCTTCCCTTGACCGGAAACAAGCATCCTGGGACTGGTTTCGGGGTAACACCCCTCATCACCCAGGCTAGCTTGAATCCAGTGGCAAAGTGAGCAAGGGACCCACGTCTGGTCACACCCTGCCAACTTAGGGCAAACAAAGCAAACACAAGGAGATGATGGACAGAGTGCTGAAACTTTTCAAACACTCACCCCCCAGTCACAGATCTGGGTTGAATCCATCATCGTTCTTTAGCTCACTTTGCCACCCCAGTTCAGACACAGCTATTTGCAAATCAGTCTTGACCCTGTGCCTCATGGGAACAGTCCAGCTTGAACTGCCAAGCCTTGTCTTCCCTGGACCAGAAACAAGCATCCTGGGACCGGTTTCGGGGTAACAACCCTGTTCAGCCAGGCTAACTTGAATCCAGTGGCAAAGTGAACAAGGGACCCACGTCTGGGCATACCCTGCCAACTTAGGGCAAACAAAGCAAACACAAGGAGATGATGGACGGAGTGCTGAAACTTTTCTAACACTCACCCCCAGTCACAGATCTGGGTTGAATCAATCATCGTTCTTTAGCTCACTTCGCCACCCCAGTTCAGAAACAGCTATATGCAAATCAGTCTTGACCCTGTGCCTCATGGGAACAGTCCAGCCCAAATGATGGATCTCTCTCCTGGGGTGAATGTATGACATTGTTCTGCATTCTGTCCATTAATTTTTCTTTTTGCATTTGTCACCCCGAGTGGGACGGGTATGCCCAGACGTGGGTCCCGTGCTCTCCATGCTACTGGAGTCATGCTATCCTGGCTGATGAGGGGTGAAACCCAGAAACCGGTCCTAGGATGCTTGTTTCCAGTCCAGGGAGGGCCTAGTCTGGCAGTTCGGGCTGGACTGTTCTCATTGGGCGCAGGGTCAAGACTGATTTGCATGTGGCTGGGTTCAAACTGAAATGGCATGGTGAGCAAAAAAACGATGGATTTAGGCCCAGATCTCTGTACTGCAGTGAATGTATGACAATGTTCCGCATTCTGCCCATTAATTGTTCTTTTTGCCTTTGTCACCCCGAGTGGGACGGGTATGCCAGACATGGGTTCCGTGCTCTCCATGCCATTGGATACCAAAGGGGATGATGGACGGAGCGTTTGAGCAAATCAAACACTCACCCCCAGTCAACTGATCTGGGTTTAATCCATCATCATTCTTTAGCTCACTCCACCACCCCAGTTCAGACATGGCCATATGCGAATCAGTCTGACCCTGTGCCTCATGGGAACAGTCCACCCCGAACTGCCAAGCCATGTCTTCCCTGGACCGGAAACAAGCATCCTGGGACCGGTTTCGGGTTCATAACCCTCATCAGCCAGGCTAGCTTGAATCCAGTGGCAAAGTGAGCAAGGGACCCACGTCTGGGCATACCCTGCCAACTTAGGGCGAACAAAGCGATACCAAAGGGGATGATGGACGGAGCGTTTGAGCAAATCAAACACTCACCCCCAGTCAACTGATCTGGGTTTAATCCATCATCATTCTTTAGCTCACTCCACCACCCCAGTTCAGACATGGCCATATGCAAATCAGTCTGACCCTGTGCCTCATGGGAACAGTCCAGCCCGAACTGCCAAGCCATGTCTTCCCTGGACCGGAAACAAGCATCCTGGGACCGGTTTCGGGTTCATAACCCTCATCAGCCAGGCTATCTTGAATCCAGTGGCAAAGTGAGCAAGGGACCCACGTCTGGGCATACCCTGCCAACTTAGGGCGAACAAAGCGATACCAAAGGGGATGATGGACGGAGCGTTTGAGCAAATCAAACACTCACCCCCAGTCAACTGATCTGGGTTTAATCCATCATCATTCTTTAGCTCACTCCACCACCCCAGTTCAGACATGGCCATATGCAAATCAGTCTGACCCTGTGCCTCATGGGAACAGTCCAGCCCGAACTGCCAAGCCATGTCTTCCCTGGACCGGAAACAAGCATCCTGGGACCGGTTTCGGGTTCATAACCCTCATCAGCCAGGCTATCTTGAATCCAGTGGCAAAGTGAGCAAGGGACCCACGTCTGGGCATACCCTGCCAACTTAGGGCGAACAAAGCGATACCAAAAGGGATGATGGACGGAGCGTTTGAGCAAATAAAACACTCACCCCCAGTCAACTGATCTGGGTTTAATCCATCATCATTCTTTAGCTCACTCCACCACCCCAGTTCAGACATGGCCATATGCAAATCAGTCTGACCCTGCGCCTCATGGGAACAGTCCAGCCCGAACTGCCAAACCATGACTTCCCTGGACCGGAAACAAGCATCCTGGGACCGGTTTCGGGTTCATAACCCACATCAGCCAGGCTATCTTGAATCCAGTGGCAAAATGAGCAAGGGACCCATGTCTGGGCATACCCTGCCAACTTAGGGCGAACAAAGCGATACCAAACGGGATGATGGACGGAGCGTTTGAGCAAATCAAACACTCACCCCCAGTCAACTGATCTGGGTTTAATCCATCATCATTCTTTAGCTCACTCCACCACCCCAGTTCAGACATGGCCATATGCAAATCAGTCTGACCCTGTGCCTCATGGGAACAGTCCAGCCTGAACTGCCAAGCCATGTCTTCCCTGGACCGGAAACAAGCATCCTGGGACCGGTTTCGGGTTCAGACTGATTTGCATATGGCATGTCTGAACTGGGGTGGTGGAGTGAGCTAAAGAATGATGATGGATTAAACCCAGATCAGTTGACTGGGGTGAGTGTTTGATTTGCTCAAATGCTCCGTCCATCATCCCCTTTGGTATCGCTTTGTTCGCCCTAAGTTGGCAGGGTATGCCCAGACGTGGGTCCCTTCCTCACTTTGCCACTGGATTCAAGATAGCCTGGCTGATGAGGGTTATGAACCCGAAACCGGTCCCAGGATGCTTGTTTCCGGTCCAGGAAGACATGGCTTGGCAGTTCGGCTGGACTGTTCCCATGAGGCACAGTGTCAGACTGATTTGCATATGGCCATGTCTGAACTGGGGTGGTGGAGTGAGCTAAAGAATGATGATGGATTAAACCCAGATCAGTTGACTGGGGGTGTGTTTGATTTGCTCAAGCGCTCCGTCCATCATCCCCTTGGTATCGCTTGTTCGCCCTAAGTTGGCAGGGTATGCCCAGACGTGGGTCCCTTGCTCACTTTGCCACTGGATTCAAGATAGCCTGGCTGATGAGGGTTATGAACCCGAAACCGGTCCCAGGATGCTTGTTTCCGGTCCAGGGAAGACATGGCTTGGCAGTTCGGGCTGGACTGTTCCCATGAGGCACAGGGTCAGACTGATTTGCATATGGCCATGTCTGAACTGGGGTGGTGGAGTGAGCTAAAGAATGATGATGGATTAAACCCAGATCAGTTGACTGGGGTGAGTGTTTGATTTGCTCAAATGCTCCGTCCATCATCCCCTTTGGTACGCTTTGTTCGCCCTAAGTTGGCAGGGTATGCCCAGACGTGGGTCCCTTGCTCACTTTGCCACTGGATTCAAGACAGCCTGGCTGATGAGGGTTATGAACCCGAAACCGGTCCCAGGATGCTTGTTTCCGGTCCAGGGAAGACATGGCTTGGCAGTTCGGGCTGGACTGTTCCCATGAGGCACAGGGTCAGACTGATTTGCATATGGCCATGTCTGAACTGGGGTGGTGGAGTGAGCTAAAGAATGATGATGGATTAAACCCAGATCAGTTGACTGGGGGTGAGTGTTTGATTTGCTCAAATGCTCCGTCCATCATCCCCTTTGGTATCGCTTTGTTCGCCCTAAGTTGGCAGGGTATGCCCAGACGTGGGTCCCTTGCTCACTTTGCCACTGGATTCAAGATAGCCTGGCTGATGAGGGTTATGAACCCGAAACCGGTCCCCTTTCATGAAGCTTTTGCATTTGACTCGTGAGGGACATCTAGTAACGACTAGTGGAACTGCAGCTTGATGTAATAATAATTTCAATGCTTTTGCATTTGACTCGTGAGGGACATCTAGTAACGACTAGTTGAACTGCAGCTCTTTGTAGAATTATTTTGTTATTGGATACTATAATATTCACTGCCCACTGCTAATCTCGTCCCATAATGCTTTGCAGGGCCTTTGGTTAGGATTGTATATTTGCCAATAACTGTGCTTGGGGTGGTCCTAAGAGGATGGGACCACCACCGAATCGTTCAACAAGATGTGCTTTTTGTTTTCAAGGCATCTGCTTGGTTCTCTCCCTAGGTTAGGGAGGATCCCAAAATCATCACCTCTCTCACTGCTTGTTAATTTATTGTTTTCACTTTTGTGAAATGACTATATGCATTTTAGCATATAAAGGCAGAGATACTTATTTTATTTTAACTTGCACTGTGCAAAATGCCTTTGGCAATTATTGTACAGTGTAGTCAAGCACACAGCTAGTGCTACTACGCAAACTACGCCCAGGGTTAGTCCTTACATAGGTGGAGCATGGGCATCCACCCATGTACATGCATCTACCCTTGTACATGCATTAACCCATGTATTTTGACTTAAATCCAGATTTACAAAGACTTAAACCTGGGTTTCTGCCAAAATGTTGCGCCTACCCAACAGATGTGTAACACGGAGAGAGATCTTTATTTCTGCAGCACACATAGAAAGAGGAATATCCCTCTCAGGTGGCCCTTTCTGCACAAAAACAATGTTGCCTGTTATGCAGGGATCCTTGCACTAAAGTGCAAGGGTGCTTGTATTGGCTCTAGGCAGCACACAGTGCGCCACTGCAAAGAGAGAGCATATATGCTCCATATCTTTGTAAATATGGAACATTTCTGCTCTCTCCCTATCACGCAATGCAGTGCAGCAAGTTCCCTTGCTGTGCTGCATTAAGTGAAAAATTAGTAAATGTGCCCCAAAGGCACATGATGTAAAAAAGGGTTATTTTAAGGTTTGTAATATCAGGTTGAGGAAGAAGCAGAACCAAATTTTTATCCTAGTGTTATTCTTTGTGTGAGAGTGAAGGATCAGAATAGTTTTTCACAACGTATTATTTCTGTGGATCATAAGGGTGTTTCAATTCTGGGTTGGCAATGCCAACAAGAAATGATCATTTGTGTAGATTCCACTGCTTCTCCACCTGTGTATTCAGTGAATGATGATGCTAATGAAGGGACATTCAACAGAGTCCGTCAGCCTTGCAGTTATGGATGAACTCAGAGGGGGGATGGACAGAGGCCTCACCCAGGCCCTGGTACTCCTGGATCTGTCAGCTGCTTTTGACACGGTCGATCATCATATTCTGATCGACCGTGTCAGTAACGCCGGGTTCCAGGGCCTGGCATTGAGGTGGATCTCTTCCTTCCTTAGAAACCGTTTCCAAGCTGTTCGCCTTGCGAATTTCTCCTCCCAGAAAGTGAAATTAACGTGTGGGGTCCCTCAGGGATCTTCCCTCTCGCCCCTTCTGTTTAACTTATACCTACTTCCCTGATCTGGTCTCTACGCGATTGAAAGGTTGTTACTTTCAACTATGCCGACGACCTTCAGTTGGTGTTTGACATTAATCCTACCATCTCCTCATCGTTCAATTTCCTGTCTACGCTGAGCGTTATTAGTGTCTGGATGAATGACAACCAACTGAAATTAAATCCTGACAAAACTGAGCTCATTCTTACAGGTGGACTAGCAAATCCATGGAATGCCAATTTCTGGCCTCCTACGCTAGGTAGTCCCCCACTACCAGCAACTTATGTTAAGAGTCTAGGGATTGTGATTAGTAACGATCTCTCAATGAAGGCCCAGATAGGCTCAGTGGTCTCGGCGTGCTTCTTCCATCTTCGCAGAATCCGGAAGATCAGCAGATTCTTAACCACGGAGGCCTTAACCTTGAATATTCTTGCCCTGGTAATGTCGCGTATTGATTACGCCAACTCACTTTATGTTGGCATCCCCGCATATCAATTACAACGTTTGCAGTTGGTGCAAAACCTTGCAGCCAGATTAATTGCCCGCCAACCCATACGACACCACGTTAAACCCCTGATGAAGAGCCTTCACTGGCTTCCAGTGGCTAAACGCTGCGCCTTTAAGCTGGGATGCACCACATTCAAAGCCCTAGCGGGGAACGGCCCTACCTTCATCTCTTCCAGGATTCAGCGCTATACTCTCTCTCGAGAATTGCGCTCCTCCAACTTAAATCTGCTGACCACTCACGTATTTAAACGCAAAAAACACAGAGGGCTCAGATTTGCGGTCTTAGCTCCGCAGCTCTGGAACTCGCTCCCTGTGGAAGTGAGGCTGACGGCCTCTTATGCACAGTTCAGGAAACTGCTTAAAACTTTTCTCTTTAATCAGGCATATCTGTAAGCCAAATGTATCACTGTCGCAGCTCCTCTCCTGCTTATTAGCGCCATGAAACCGTTTGGTGTACGTGCGCTGTATAAATATATTTAACATAACTTAACATAACAAGGGAGGTTTGTATCTATTTTGAAAAATAAGTTTACTAGCTTTTTCTAGCAAAATTTAGGGAAATTTGTAAGATTTAAGTAGAAATTAATTTTTAAAAAATGACATCCAAGTTAGACATAAAGTTTGCAATGATCCTTTGGCCTTTTGGGAGAAATAGAGAGAAATATTAGACGATGTATATTCTACAAAAGGTATTGCACCGATAGAATCCTCAATGTGGGTTTCTTCCGTGGTCATATCATTAAAATGTTTTGGGGAGTTGCCCTTGTGCAATGATTTACGCAGTCTCAATGAGGATATCTGTGCAGCTTGGCAGTCATCAGCTAATCTCCATTTTGATTTGATTTTGAAATTTATATAGCGCTCGAATGCCCGGGGGCGTCTAGGCGCCGCATCCATGAGATGGTACCCACACCTGCTCGTGCCACAGTGTTTTCTATGGTGAATCTTGCAGGTGCCTGTAATCAGGTTGAGTTACATAAGGAATCAAGGCTTTTGATTATCTTTATTATACCTGAAGAATGTTCCAGTTTTAAGGATGCCTTTTGGTCTTGTTATCCTATAGCAGTATTGCAACGTCTTTTAAAGGAGATACTTAAGGGAGTTACTGGTGCAGTGGCTTTCCAAGATGATATTGGTATTTGGGAAAGATTATCTGGAGCATCAGAAAAATGTGCAACTTATTTTGATTGTGTTAACAACCTACCAGCTATGTGCACTGCACAGCAAAAGAGCATTGGAGCATCTGCACTGTTGAATTGCTCACTGGCCCTTATTTCAGCCATACTTCACTATTCTTTTTCGTATGCCTTGCTCATGACATGCTGTTTTGTAGTTGCCTTGCGATGTGTAAGCTGTTGGACGATGCCCTGTATGTAATCAGTAGATCAATACAATTGTGTTTGTTTTTTAAAAAGTGTGTTGGAGAGTAAAGGTTTGACTTTAAAGCTCTCTAAATGTAGGTTCAGATGTGAGATGTTGCAGTATCTGGGCCATGAAATTTCAAAGGAAGGTATCAAACCCAAACGAAATCATCTTTGGGCAATTTTGGAGGCTTTAGCACCTATGACCAGATATCAGTTGTTTTCATTTCTTGGGTTAGCTAAATTTTTATGAAAAATGTGTTCAAAATTATGCCACCAAGTTTGATCCCTTAAGACGTTTGCTGAAAGAAGGGATTACATGTCTCTGGGGTTCAGAGCATCAATGAGCAGTTGTAGAAATGAACAATGCGATGGTGGGTCGTATGTGGTGGGTAAAGAATGTGTGGTGGCTGTATATGCCAGCATTGTGGTTCTGGAGGTGGTGTTGCTCCAGCGAAACAAGGGAAGTGATTGGGTGGTGTTGTTTGCTTAAAGAACAATGAGGGAATCAGAATGTACTAGCACTGAAAAAGAGCTACTAATGTGCACCAGGGCAGTACAAAAATGTAGGCAGTGTCTATAGGGTACAAGATTTGTGTTAAGAACAGATCCTAAAATTCTGGTTAACATATTCTCTGCTGGGGGGCAAGTCTATGATTGCATGACTTGCTAGTTTAACAGCTGAACTTCAGCAGAAGCAATGCACAATTTAATATGTACCATAGGTAGTCAAAGTATCAACTCACGCTTTCCGTTTAAGGGTGGTGCACAAATGGATAAGGAGGGGGAGTGTGATGTTGCTTTCATAGTGGAAGATGTGAATGTGTGTGGCAAGGTAGAAACTTTAGAGACAGTCATTTCTAAGAAGACATCGGTGGAACCAGTTAAATGTGATGTTGAAATGAAGCTGGTTTGTGCATATCTGGTTAAGGGGTGGTCAGAAGAATGTAATTTGAAGAAAGATCTAGCTGCCTTTTTGAAACTGAGAAGTGAGTTGATGATGTGTGATGATGCTTAGTTAGGAGTTATAAAATAATTCCACTGTTCAATTTGAGGAAGAGAATTTTCAATTTAGCTCATGAAGGTCATATGGGTATGTCTAACACAAAATTGAGAATTCATGAGTTTTATTGGTAGCCAGGCATTGACAGAATAATGGATGACTGGTCGAGGAAGTGTAAACTATGTGCTAGTAATAAAAAAAACTGCCAAATCTTGTGTGGGTGCTTTAACACCTGTAGAATATGCAGCGGGCCGTGCCGCGGAGAAAACTTGGATTTGACATTTTAGTACCTTTTTGTGTTGTTCTAAGAAAGGAGGCATTTGCCATAGTCTTTGTTGACTATTTTACTAAGTGGCCAGAAGTGAGACTGGTGAACAGAATTAGCTCCAGTGTAATTGTAAAATTTTTGGAGGGCATTTTTCATAGATACGCATTACCAGAGGAGCTAGAATTGGACAATAGCCCAAGTTACTTAGCACGGAGCTGAGTGATTTTCTGTTTAGGTACAGGATTGCACATAAAAGAGTGTCAAAGTATTATCCACAGTCCAATGAACAAGTGGAACATTTTAACTGGTGGTTAAAGAATCTGTCCAGATACTGGTCAGGAGAAGATTGCCCTGGAAAAAATCTTTGCAAGCTACTTTGTTAACATACAGGATTTATCCCATTTGATTATGGGTCTCTTCCTTTTGAGATGTTGAAATGGAGAACACCAGGTTTCAAAATTGATTCCATGGTGGCTTAAGGAGATAAATGGCAAGTAAGGTGAGGTTGGTTATTCCAATATCTGAGATCGGTGTAGAAGTATCAAAGGAAAATGAACGGATATGTGGATAAGTGTAATGCAGCCTCCTCCATCACAATTATGTGGTCGGTGATTGGGTCAGAATTAAGTTTTTGTTTATATTTGGTAAAGGGTTACTCAGATGGTCTTGTCCTGTTAACGTAGTGGAGGTTTTCAGCAAGGCTTTGCGAGTGGAAGGAGGAAAGATGTGGAATTTATGTAGGATTTCAGTGTTTCGAAGAGAAGTTTTGTTTGATGATGTTATGGGTATGAGTGAGGGTAATGTATTTCTCCATGTGCTGGTTGCTGAAGTTTCTGGTCATGTTTCTGCTGTGGTGTTGGGTCATGTTGAAAATGGTTCTGTTCATCAACGGAACTCAGGTCTGGTGGGGTCAGAGAAAGGTATTGTTGGATTGAGTCAAGGTCTATCTGACAGGCTGTTGAGGAAAAGCGATGTTCCCAAAGAAGATGTTTCTAGAAGAGGTATGCATATCAGGCATACACCTTCTGAATTTATTAATTTTGTGCGATTTTAATATTTTTTATTGTTTTTAGTGAGTGGGTTAATTGTTGAGATCCATGGACTTGGACTTGAGTTGAGTTCCCATGTGTTCTCAGATTTGTTTCCCTTTGGTGAGTGTTGAGTTCCTGCGTGTTCTTGGATTGAATATTGAGACCCAAGTATTTCCTTTTTCTGAGGTGAGAGTTGTGTTTTTGTTAAATTGTATATTTATTTATTATACTATTAGGTTGTTGTGTTTAATTGTGTTAACTGTTTAACTTTATTGTTTGGATTTATTGGACTATTGTTTTATTTTTATTGTTGTTTTAAAGGAGGGAGATGTATTATTTGCAGTCTCATGGCTTGTTCTAATTTTATGCAGAATCTCCACTCCTGGAGCTGTGAAATGTGGAGAGGGGAGAAAGAGGAACGGTTCAAGGGGTGCTTGATAAAGGATCACTGCGCAAGCGGGTCTTTTGATATGAAATAAACATCTTGTACTTGTATGTGTGCAGTTTCATCTCAACACGCACCCTAACTCTTGGACCTTTCCCTTGTGTTTCCAGATTTGTAATGTCACCCAGGGCCATTGCTTTGGTGTCCCAGTGGGGCCTAGTCAATTCATATTTCAGTGTTGCCCATAAACTGCAGGCTTGAGTTTTATTTCCTTATTTTTACCCTGGGAGAAAACTCTTATGATGTTGAGGCCATTAATTTTTTCTTTTAAAAAACAAACTCCCACTTTGGGAGTTTGTTTTTGAGAAAAGATAAATGTTTAAAAGTTTGGTGTAAGCGCTCGTCACCAATGAATGACACACACCAAACTTTCAAATGGCTTTGTATGAACTGCTGTGACTGTGGTTCATACAAACCCAAAGAGTTCACCACAGGGTTGAACTTTAAATTTGGCTAGCAGAGTAAATGCAGAGTGGTGGATGTAAAGTTCTCTGCCACTCTGACTGTCTTTGCTCCATCCACCAAATTATAAATCGGGTCCAATGTGTTTAAACCAAAGCAGAGGATTTATAGTCTAGCCATACCATGCAATCAATATGTATATGCATGTATGGACACTTTTCTTAATCTAAGTGTCTCCATTTTGTACAAATATGTCACCCTGGCACATCATTTAACTAAGGTACTCCTATCACAGGAAAGCAATCTCTCTATTAATGTCAGTCTCATCATTTCTTAAGTATATGTTCCTGGAAATGCTGCCTTAACGTGTTAAGCATGTTGACTCATGATGAGCTATCATAAATCTCACACAGACGTATACATTTACAGGAAAACAAAACTATGGTTTATTGGGACTGATCGCACTAAAAAGGTCACAAGGAAATAATAATGTATCACACATGCCCGCCTATCAATGTACAATAGACCTAGGCACAAAACTGCGTCCCATAGGGCATATCACCTCAAAGAAAGATAGAAAGGAGTAGTGGACCTATCAGACATAATACTTCTCACCTTGAGACCAAATAGTCAGAATAATTTATACTTGTCAAGCAATATGGAATAATACTTTATACAATGGTGATGGTGTAACCCATTATTAAGATATACTCCTGGTCATGTACACTCACACTTATGTCATGGAGATGTTCACACAGAGCCTTAAGTGGCAGAAAAATGCAGGGTGATACAAAAGAATATATCTATAGCACCATAATGTTAACCACTCCACAGAATCATTTAGACCTCTAGGATCAGTCTTTTATCTATAAATCCATTGTTGTCCCAATTGAAATGATATTGGTTCAACATTATCCATCATTTGTTCACCTTTTGTTTTTCCGTCCATTTTTCGGCTCTCATCATTTCATCCAAGTCCTTAAAGCACATTGTGTTGTTGTTGTGTTGTCAACAGGCCATGTAGTATAGAACTTTTATGTTCTTAAATCCTGCTTTTGACTCGCCTAGCTGTCATGCCCACATACTGTTTGTTACAGGTTGATGTGATTAAATATACTACCCCAACAGTGTTACAAGTAGTAAAGACTCTTTGTATCCATTGGGTACATAGGCCCAGATTCAGTGACTTAGAAGTTTCCGTTTACACTGGTCACATGGAAAATGTCATTGGACTGCTTAGCTGTCTTCATGATACCTGTTATTTAATTTGGCATGAACCACATTATTCCTCAGAGTTGAGCCTCTTTTATGTGAAAAGTTTAGTAATGGTGCCATACTCTAAACCATCAGGTCATTTCAAGGAAGAAAAGGTTGGCTGTGCACAAGTGCAGTGCTGCCCGGCGAAAGGCTTCATGTCTGTGGAGAACGTAACACACGATGTGCCTGACAAGAAGCTCTTTTTCCAGTGTTAGACCTGACATCCTTGGTGTGGTATTTCACCAAACTTTTTATCTTCACTTCCCCTGTTTTGTTGAGTTTTCTGACTTTAGGTCTCTGTGCACTTTACCCCTGCTAACCAGTGCTAAAGTGCCCGTGTTCTCCCCTTCAAACATGCTCAAATTGGACTATTCCTAATTAGCACATTTAATAAACTTGTAAGTCCCTAGTAAAATGGTACTACCTGTACTCAGGGCCTGTAAATTAAATGCTACTAGTGGGCCTGCAGCACTAATTGAGCCACCTATTAAAGTAGCTCTTTAAAACATGGCTCATGCCTGCCACTGCAGCCTGTAGTGCAGCTTTAAACTGCCAATTGACCTGGCAAAATAGACCTCTTGTCAGACCTAAACCATCCTTTTTTAATACTTGCAAGTCACCCCTATGGTAGGCTTAGAGGGCAGGGTGAATTGTATTTAAAAATTATGACGTGTACTTACGTTTTACATGTTCTGGCAGTGAAAAACTCCTACAGTCGCTTTTATTGTTGTAAGGCCTAGCTATCCCATTGACCAACACTGGGTTACATAATTACATTTAACAAGTGATAACTTTTGATTCGAAGTAGATAGGAATATGCTGTTTGACCTCAAATGAATTGTAATTTGAAATCCTCTTTGATGGTGAAGTTGGATTTATATTACAATTCTGAAAATACAACAATTAGAAAGTTGGCATTTTTTTCCCAACCATTTGTGCTTTCTGCCAGTAGCCTGGGTCACATGACTGTGAATGGCTCTGCTGTTGGGGTTTGTGTATTGCTTCCAGACAGTGACATAAAGAGGGCTCAAGTGTGAACTGGTTTGATCGTTCTGGTAGTATGGCTGGGAAGGAACTGGACCCAGCCTCACTCACACTTCAAAGGGCTTTGCCTCCTGTATACACAAAGTCTGTATACACAAATGCTGGCACCAGGTAGAACTACTGGACCTGTAGCACCACTCATCAGAACACTCCTGGACGTGTGGAAGTTACAGAAGAAGGACAGCCCTGCCCTGTTGCTTGAAGGACTGCCTTGCTGTCTGAGAAGGAATACTGGACCTGCTTGCCTTCATCCCAGGCAACCCAGAGTGACTCCAAGGGTGAGTTGGCTGACCTCTTGTGTGGGCTACAGGGACACAACAAGCTGCAGAAGACTCCCTGCAACTGCCCAGCTGATCTGCTGCACTGGATAAGCCTGGACCTTGATCTGCCTGAGCCCTGCTGGGCTCTCTTGGAGCGAGTCCCATCCCCAACAGGTGCCTCCTCAGGTCTTGGACACTTCCGTGGCATCAGAGTGTACTCCTCCGAAAAAAAGGTGAAAATCCTGAAGTATGGCCTGCTTGCGACCACAAACGGGGCCGTTCACAGCAAGACTCCACCACCTGCGATGACCGCCAATACGAAGCTTCGATGAGACCTGCTCTTTGCATCAACAGCGACCATCAGCGACAACCGCCAACACAAGACCTGCACTTCATGCTACAGCAAAGACAGCCCGCGACGACTGCCAATGCAAAGCTACAGCAGCAACCGTCCACTACACCCGACCGGCTCTTCGCGCTACAGAGACAAACGCCACAATGCCTGGTCTGCTCCTCACGCTACAGCAACAACCATCTGCAAATCTCATTCCTATTCCTCGCAGGCCCCTCCAATGCAAACAGAAGTCTTCGTGCCGGATTTTGAAGGTAAGTTTTCAGCAAGACTAACCTGATCCCTGTATCTGATCTGCGCTCCGTCGTGGCCGGCCTGAACTTGTGACTTCCCCTGGCTAGCGCAAATAGATGACTGTGAGTGGTCCTTTGTGCTTTTAGGCACTATTGTCACTAAAATCTTTAAACTTGAATATCTCTGGGTCTACTGACTGGATTTTTGTAATTTTGACATCATTGTATTTCTAACAATTTACTCTACATTTCTAAAATTAGTTTGACATTTTTCTTGTGTTATGTTTTCACCTTATTATAGTTTGTCTGTTGCATAAATGCTTTACACATTGTCTCTGAGTTAAGTCTGACTGCTGTTGTGCCAAGCCTACCAGAGGGTTAAGCACAAGTTAATTTAGTGACTTTTTATGGTTTTCCTTAACAAGAATTGTGGTTGTTGCTTGAGTAGGGCTTCCACGCCTCTCAACCAATAACCCAATTTCTTACACCCAGGAATCCATGAACTCTCATACTGTTTAAAAATGGTATCAACCATCTTCAATCACTGGGTATAAGTTTCTGCATATTTCACAGCGTACTTGTTAGGCAATCATTTGCAGTGTTGCTGCAGCCAGGCCTTTGCTCTTTGGATTTCGATTGGAGAATAGTTGCCTCTGTGAGACATTGTTGAAGAACAGGTTGGTGATATAGTAACAGGAAGAATTCTTAAATTATCACTGCTGATTATTCATGGCATGTATATATGAAAGTGTTCAAGCTAAGCTTTAAGTGAGTTTTGTACACATATACATATATTTTTGCAGTGATATATATATATATATATATATATATATATATATACATATATATATATTGTGTGTGTGTATATAGATAAATATATTACTGCAAAAATTGTGAACAATTGAGCTATGGTCAGGGTCACTGGAATCATGTGGCAGGGAAGCATCAAATTATGTGGCAGGGTTGACTAAATTATTTAGCAAGAAAGGACAAATTATGCGGCCTAATAAGGCACATTTTTGATAGTTTTACATTATTATTTTGTGATTTTTACAGATAGTGATACTCTCTGGGCAAAGATTTCACATCATTAGTGCCAGTTTAAAAACCACATTCAGAAATTGAACTGACAGATGACCAGTTAACCTTTGCAAAGTGCCTTTCACTGCGCACGTTTAAAATGGCGCCACATTTTTTAGTAACTTTTGATCCGTTTGAACTAGAACATTTTATTTTTAATTTGCAGATTATGCAGCAGGTGATGGATTATGTGGCAAATGAGTCAAATCCATTATTATGCGAAGAAAGCCGCAGCCAAACAATCGCATAATTCCATGGGACCAGGTTAAGGTTCTGGCTTAAGCTTGTAATGCCATTGAAATTAGCCAAAAATGCATACATCGGGAGCGTAACACAGGCCCCCGCAGCCCCCGCAGAACGGGGGGCGCCCCAGCTGCAGGAGGCCCCCTCAGCACAGTACTCAGGCCTTCGAGCTCCGAATTAAATCCAGAGCGGGGGCCCCTCCGTGTACCTTGCAGGGGGGCCCCCTCAGCTTTCATTATGCCACTGGCATACATGTTGAAGTCTTGATAGCTCCTACTTTGTTTCTGTGTAGTTGGCAACTGGTATTTGGAGTACAGTGGGCAATGTCTAAAGAACGGTGCCTTTCCAACTCTGTTATTGTGATAATCACAATACAATACACATGAATCTATTATATCCTGTAAAAACCTTCACAGTCAACTTTCAACATTTCATTGCATTATTTTAATCAATTTCATTTAAATAGACAAGAGCACATATCCTGTGAATATTACCACGTAACATATTCTTCAATAATCTTGTTCAACTGCAATCAAGAATAAAAACTAAATTGGAACTGCACCACCGTTTGAGATTCATAGAAAATTATTAATGTCCATAAATTTTACAGGAATCTGATTCAAAGAAGAAAGTTGATTTTCATGCCAGTTGTGTGATGTATCTCTTCTTTATTATCAATCCATACAAAAAACATAAGCCAACGCGTTTCGTCCTTTTTTTTTAATAGGATTTCTTCAGGGCAAGATCAATTCCGTGCAACACCCAGATCCCTGGGTAATTGCCAAGCTGTAAAGGAGATTTCAAATCAAAGTTGCCGACTGGCTTCTCTTCCAAGTGTTTATACTGATCCTCTGAATCAAGTTTGAGAAGGCTATTTGAAGCGATCCAATGCACCGATGTATGAGAATCCCAGAGGCATATGGTATGATAGCCATGAACCGGTCGCCGACGTGTGCGTTCAAATAAGAACTGACACGTGTTGGTGGAGATTATCCACCCCGATTGGTGCCCTTTCATTAGAGTTTTACTTGCATGCATTGCGAGGCTCGATTGACGCTGCTCTGCACTCTACTGAAAGGGCACCAATCGGGGTGGATAATCTCCACCAACACGTGTCAGTTCTTATTTGAGCGCACGTGCAGCATCGCGGTTCATGGCTATCATACCATATGCCTCTGGGATTCTCATACATCGGTGCATGGATCACTTCAAATAGCCTTCTCAAACTTGATTCAGAGGATCAGTATAAACTTGGAAGAGAAGCCAGTCTGCAACTTTGATTTGAAATCTCCTTTACAGCGGCAATACCAGGGATCTGGGTGTTGCACGGATGATCTTGCCCTGAAGAATCCTATTAAAAGGACGAAGCAGCGTTGGCTTATGTTTTTGTATGGATTGATAATAAGAAGAGATACATCACACAACTGGCATGAAAATCTACTTTCTTCTTTGAATCAGATTCCTGTAAAATTATGGACATTAATAATTTTCTATGAATCTCAAACGATCGCAGTTCCATTTAGGAGCATATCATCAAGCCCGGAGATAAAATTATCGCCGCTTTAGCGTCCGTTTTCTGACGGAAAGCGGCGATAATTTTATCTCCTAATCAGCAAGGTGACGCTATCGCGTGAATCCTTGCATTATCGCCCTTTCCCCCAACGACCATCTTTGCATCTCTAATGAGATGCAAAGTGGGCGTTCGTGCTAAAATAACTGGAGAAATGTCAGCTAACCGACATTTCTCCGATTATCAAGCTGCTACGCAAACAAGCAGAGCGATAAGAAAAGTAGCGATAACCACAGTTATCGCTACTTTCCTTACGCCTGCTTCAAGACTGACTTAGCCATGATATCCTATGTAAGGTGGATATCATGGCTAAGTATGTCTTGCCCTATCAGCAAGCTATCGCCAAACCTTGTGCCATTATCGCTGTATTTCCAGCGATAATCGCACAATTGGCAGCTTGCGCTCTGAATCTTATCGCTTTGGAGATAAGCGTTGCTGATAGCACGCTATCTCCGCGATAAAATTCAGAGTTGGCCGGCGATAATTATCCTCGCGCTAAGAGCGCTGAGCGATAATTATCGCATGGCCTTGATGATATGCCCCTTAGTTTTTTCATTTGTCATATTCCCTGTGGAGGGGAAGTGCTTCTGGGCAGGGGGCACATTTGAGAATTTGCACACAATTTAATGGGTACTATTTATGAATGATTGGGTAATTTTCGGAACTGGTGCTGCACAAGTGCTTTATGGTCCACTGTCCGCCCTTTGTGTTTGCAATCAAGAATGGTGAAACACCATCAATCAATCAATCAGGATTTATAAAGCGCGGCTAATCACCCGATAGGGGTTTCCAGGAGCTTGCAGGTCCTAGAGGCTTATTCGAACAGCCAGGTCTTGAGGGCCATTCGGAATTCCAGAAGTGAGGTGATGGTCCGGAGGTGCGTGGGGAGGCTGTTCCAGGTCATTGCTGCGATGTGGGAGAAGGAGCGTCCTCCACTTCTGCTTCGGTAGATGCAGGGAGTATAGGCAAGGGAAAGGGAGGCGGAGCGTAGTCTTCTCGATGGTTGGTGGATCATTTACATATTTATACATAGTGATTAAAGACACTTTATGCAAAGTTTTTAAAAATTAGAATACACATTTTTTCACTTGAGTGTTTGTTGTCACTTGTGATGGGGTTTCATTGTTCTTGAGTTATGCTCAAGGGAGCCTGCTGGATATCACAGTGGAAAAGGCCAAGATGTATAATCATATGTCCCAAAGAGCAGAAAGTGTCATTAAGGAGAAAGCCGATGTGTACCTCATCTGACAAAGGAACGTGTGAACAGTGTCAACATCGGACTTGTATTGTCAGGTTTGGACTGATATTAATAAAGTCCAAATTTGGTGTTGAAGACTGTTTTCTATTAGTCACGTTCTTCGACTCTGACCCCTCCAGGTCCAAATTGGTGTTTACAGTATGTCAAGATTTAGGGTAAACGTTATGTACAGTGGGGCAGAGATGCTGGAAAACGGGTCAGTGGAAGCTGTGTAGGTGTGCCACAATAGACCGCTAATCACATGCTCCCTTTATGTATTTACTTCCTGAGTTAGTCACTTCCGGGTGAAAAGTGGTAGCACCCTACTTAATCCACATCCTGGATTATTGTCTTCACCTGGCGACATTTCATGTAGTTGCATTGGCTTCTCGTTTCCAGCCAAGTTTACACCTGTTATTCTGTCCCTCATGTTTGTTACTTTCATGCTCTTCCCCGTTTCATCTGTTCTCTAGTTAGTCTTGTACTGACTTGCCCTTAGTTGGACTGTCTTTGTTTTGTTTGCCATAGGGTCTTACTGGTGTGTTTGCAGCAGGCTCCTGGGCCTTCAGCTTGTCTCCTGATGAGTTTCGGGCTTCTAATCATTCCTGGAACCAACAGTTCAGAGCTACCAAATCCTACAAGACTTAGACAGAGTGGTACCGTCTCTTGAAACAGTTGAATCTTGAGGGGGTGTAGGCTCTAGGCCAGGATTTCTCTATCACTCCCTTTCTCTGTTTCTCCCCTTGTTTCCTTACTCTGGTGGTGTGCCTGATTCTTGCTCACCAACATAGCTATTCAGGGATGGCAAGGGGCTACCCCTCCAGATCTTGATGCAGTAGCATGGGCGACTTGATCTAAGAGCACCAGGAATCAGCGAAAGAAGGTAGCTGTTCTTAATGGTAATCTGATTCATGCAGAAAAAGAGGGGAAAGGAGGCTGTCGACTTAATCGAGTCTTGTTAAGCCTGGAGCCAAATTTTTCTTGATATGAGCCTTGAGCTGCTGGGTTTCTTTATCTATCAAAGCGTAGACTCTACTGCACAGCATTGTGGATCCCGGCTGAAGCTCTAGCCTTCCATCAAAGTCTCTGTGGGGTTGCAAAGTACTTGCTTTAACTTTGTCAAAGACATCACAAAAATTATTGTCTATCTATTATATATCTACTAAATCAATCACAGAGGCATATTCTAAGGCATATACGTTTGATTTTTGTTCTTTGAAATGAATGCAGGTTTTGAGACAAAGCCTGGAGTGAAGAATCATAATGACATTTCTACACTCAGTCGCTGAACTGTGAAGACCAACCCGGGTATCCCTAAAATTATCTGAAACTGCAACACATCTATCAAATCAAAGATATGAGAGTTGATATGTTCAGCCTGAACGGTTACAGGTAACGGAAGGGTTTGGGTTGTAATGGGTCTTGCTGTTGGCTCTTGACTCTAAGTTCTTCATACTTAGGTGCATCGCTTCAAGAAATGACATGACAGTAGAAATGTCAAAAAGAGACAGATTCAGTGACCCTGTGATGATTTTTATGTTGCTCCTTCCTTTTTCTCCTTTTTGTTTGGATGAAACAGTATTCCAGCTTTACTACAAGATCCATGAGTTTGGTGCAAGATTCTGTGGACTTACTACCTACAGCTGGAGGTATTTAAAACCCTTCTACAGTCCTCTGAAGAAGAGCAATGCCAGATTTTCTTCTGGACAACTTACTGTGAAATGTTAAACTAGGTCAAATATGAGTCCAGATCTTAGCTGCCTTGTCTAAGAGTCAGAAGCTCATTTTCCAGAGACTGAAAAGGTGTTTACAAAAAATGTCTCTAACTCTTCCTTGAATGCCTGGTATTTGTACTACCATGGTTCGCCCCTTTCAACTAACGGGGTGGGGAGGGAAAAGGATCCCACATGACTCAAGAGAGTGTGCACCCATGCCTTGAGTTCCCAATAGCGAGTTTTGGGCAAATTTTGATTTTTGGCCTCTGTGCAAATGACAACCATGCGAGTACACTAATGGCCCACTGTGACACGGACCCAGAGGTGGCCACAAGATTTACAACCTAATTTACTGAGCATGACTACTGTCAGTTCACTTGGCTATAGAGGACTGCCAATGGGGGCATCAACAGATTATATGAAGAAGGGGAGTTAATAATGAAAAAGAATTATTTGCCTGGAGCTACCGCCCGCCTCCCGCGTCGCGCTCGACCTCGTCCTTACTGTTTCCAGCAAGTACTGGGGCCGCGTCACAGACTCCCTGCAATCCCGCGCTCCTCTCATGTGGGAGCAGCGTGGGGATTGGTCTGAGCGGGCTGGAAAGACACTCCGCTCAGACTAGGAGTCTGTGGGGGTTTCTCCAGTCCGGCTGTTCAATACAGCCGGGCTGGAGAAACCTAAGTGTGCATGTGTGTTTTGGTCTGCCTGAGACAGCCGGCATAAACACATATCCGCACTAAGGGAGTGCACATAGCCCTCCTCCTCCCCATGACCCAACTCCTACGTGCGCAAGCTGGCTCAGAGACGGAAAATGAAAACTAAAACAATGACATCATTTTATTTTTCATTTTCTGACTCTGAACCAGGCAGTGGGGCGACGCTTCTCCGCCATTGCTGAGGAGCCGTTACTGATTATACTGCCAGGAAAGGCGCTTTTACCAGTCATTTGCCAGGCAGAGTTGTCTACTGACCTCGCCTGTTTTAAATTGATCTGTCTGTACCCTCCAACAAGTCCTTGGCTCCATATAATTGGGACATATTTGATTTATGTATGATTACTCTAAGTATGTGCAGAAGGATTTGTGTGGAGTACACGTGCTATGCAAGAATGAGGCTGCCCAGAAATCTATTTCTTATTTCCTGCACGTGAGTTATACCGTAGATGGAAGGTTGAGAGAGCCTGCAAGACATCAATGTGAATTTCAAGGCTTCTCTAAAGCATTCCTGTGTCCTTTGTTTTAGATCAAATTCTACGACATGTACAATGAGAAACAGAAAGGCTCCTTTAAAATCTAAGGACAGCCCTTGCCCCATTCCTGATCCCTTCTTCCTCAGAGGTTCTACCCCGACAGGCTGAGACTGGTAGCTGAGTGAGGAAGTCTCCCACTTTTTTGTGCTCTTGTTTTGGCCGTCCCTTGACAGGGAGTTAGCTGCTCCACCCTACTTTGCTGCTGACACTAGCAGACAAAGCCTGTGGCCTGTCTGGAAGGAATATACAGGAGTCTGTCTACAATATTGGTACAAGTATGGGCAGAAACCACAACTCGGGTTACTAAGAACTCTTCTGTGCTCCATGGTTGTGTTCGGTAACTGCCAACACCCCTTTGCCAGATTTGGAAACAAAAACCTGAAAGTTCTGAAACCTGTCAGAAATAGCTGCATTGGAACTAGGGGCAAGCGATAAATTCTGCTCTGCCAGCGGAGCGAGTTTTGGAGTTCCGACAAAACTCCGTCAAACACCGCCTGGCAGAGTTTTTTCTCACGCACGGCTCACCAACATTAAGTTGGCGAGCGAGAATTGGCGTCTCCTAGCGTGATTTTTGGGCACTAGGATGGCACCAGGTGACATTTTCTCAACACGGGCGGTCGTGACCATTCACGGTAAGAAAGCTGCCACTCGTGTAGAACATTTACTCGAGCGGAAGCAAAAAAGCAGCACGCTGCGTGGCGCCGTTCACACTCATTTTGCAGCAAGTAACAAGCTCCCTGCGCTAAAAGTCAGTGCGAGCAGCCGATTCCGCCCGCTCGTGGAACTCTGCGGAATCTCACAGAGTTTTCATGTAAGTCTGTGGAATTTCGCAGAAACTCTGCGAATTCCGTCCACCCTTAATTGGAACTACCTTGAGGGAAGGAGCTGGAGGAACCCTTATACAAAGAAATGCTGCCCAGAAAATGAGATTGCAGAGAGTGGAGTAAAGAAGAGCTAAAGTAGCCCGCTGTAGCCCGGGGAAGGATCTGCACCACCAAGCTGTGTTGCTGGGCCTTGTGATCCTGCAGTGTGTACCTTGGACAGCTCTGCTGATCGATCTGTGCAGGATTGCGGCCCACAGGCGGCAAGGTACAACTTGAACTACAGAGGACACACCAGAACAAAGGTGAATAGATGACATGGCACCAAGAAGAATCGCAACCTTGGTTGACCCACGAAACAAGTGGGTGCCACTGAAGGCTTGGCACTGTCACCAGATCGCAACCTCACTCAGTAGTTGTCTCCAACACCCCCTGACCACCTCTGAGACTGGAACGGCTCTTTGCTTGCTTAGGTGGTGGACCTGTGTTTGGGCCCAAGGAAGATTTCCAGGAGAAGATCCACCCAACCCTGAGTAGAGTGCTGCCTCCCATGGCCTGTATTGATTGAGCCCTGCCTTCACCAACTAAAGAAGCACATCTGTGCACAGATGTGGAGGCCGGAGACAGCAACAGTCTCAGCCGAGCTGGAGAAGATTCAGCATGGCCTCTTCTAATAGCCCATGTAGAACCACACACCTCCAGGAGTAGCGCAACCCCACCCAACAGAAGCAAGCCTCACCCGCCAAAACACCATCAATCGTAAGAGTGTGGCATTGTGAGGAGGACTAACTAACTAACTATAGGGGAGTTTATGCTCTACCAACAACCTAGCCAAACTCGTATTGGGTGGAGGAAGATAGACAGTGAACCCAGAGGTGTGTCAGGAGATCCTTGCCCATCACTTGCTCTAGGGGGTGAATTTCTCCTATCCTGCACTGACTGTATCAGCATGATAGCACCCAATGACTACTCTCTAATTAACTGTACGGTATGTTTGCCCTCTGAATTCTACGTTCTGTATTGCGTTAGATGCTGAAAGTAAAATACTTTTTCTTTGATGTAAAGGCACTTGCTGGGCAATGTTTTATTGATTGTTTATTGATTTATCTCCTGAAACATTCACGTACACTGGTACAGCCCAATGGTGGAAGAGTCTAGGATTCCCCTTGCATTACTTCTACACTACATGGATTGAGATGAAAAATGATAGAGCTGGATTTCTAAAAATACTTAGATTGAAAAGAAGCATCTCTAGCGCTCAGACCATTGGCCTGTGTGGAGCCAGGTGAGTCTTGAATGCTGCGCCACAAGCTGCGTCCGTAGAGCTGTAGCACTACTGGGAACAGAGCAGTTGATGTACTAGCCCCAAACACAGTCTTCAGGTATGAAACTGCTAAATGCACATGAAGCACACAATATAAATCCCTAAGTGGCAATCTAATTAATCTTAGTTGGATCTTGACCTTCCAGCAGGTACCAAATAAAGAACTACCAAGCCAGAGCTAGAACTGGATATCTGGAACTGATGAGCACCTCGAAACTGGGCGGCACGATGCGGCACTACAAGAACAGCTTTAGAAGCACTGGAGTCAGCTGGTGCAGTCTGAAGATCTAGCAGAGAGGTCCAGACCGTATGTGACTTTCAAACTAGGCCCCTCCTTAAGAACACACGGACAAGGACATGATAGTAACTCATGTTAATACTACAGCCCCGGTGGAGGGCTGGGGAGCTGCAGACAGTGGCTTTTGAGTCCCATAATCATGTAAGATCCTCATAATAGGGTTTTCTGAGATTGCAGTACAAACACAGGAACCTCTGCAAAAGATGGATGAAGTGAAGTATGTGCGTCTCCTTAGAACAGGTTGTGGTCGTACTTACCACCCATCACTAAGCAATGCCTACTATGAGAAAGGCTCCCACCCCAGAGTCTTTAGAGCACAACTGGACTTGGGGAAGAACATTGGGGGATCTGCATCTGCCGATAGCAAGGACTGCGGCCTGGACCCATGATCTACACGCATTTCTCAAGAGTTAGACCAGCTGGTCTCAAGTGGCACAAGGGGGATAAAGGACAAAGAAGGGCACCTTTCCTGAATAACAGAATTGAAAGAGTTGTTGAGCCTGCCTCCCACTGCTGTCGGTGGTCTGGTACAACAGTAGTCATTGCTAGCAGTCTGTAAGCTTGAGGAGTGGCCATCCAAGAAAATCTGGGATAAAGGTATGCAAAGGCATGGCATTGGCGTAGGTTGGCACCTCACAGAGGAGGAGTCTGATGAAGAAGACACAAGGTTTTACTCTCTATAGCTGATTCCTGTGTTCAGCTAAGTTTACTTTGTGCTTTGGAGAATTCTCATTTCTGACAATTACTGGATAGAGTATCAGTGACTAGGGTTTCTTTTTTTTACATTATCATAGGGCCCAATTCACAAAGGTAAACTTAGACTTAAGTCTAAGTTTACTACTTTTTGGTATTCACAAAGTAACTTTACTACTAGTAATTTTACTAGTAGTAACTTTACTACTAGTAAGTCTACTAGTAGTAACGTATCTTTGTGAATACCAAAAAGTTGTAAGCTTAGACGTAAGTAGTAAACTTAGACTTAAGTCTAATTTTACTACTTTTTGGTATTCACAAAGTAACTTTACAACTAGTAATTTTAATAGTAATAACTTTACTACTAGTAGGTCTACTAGTAGTAATGTTACTAGTAGTAATGTATCTTTGTGAATACCAAAAAGGTGTAAACTTAGACGGAAGTAGTAAACTTAGACTTAAGTCTAATTTTACTACTTTTTGGTATTCACAAAGCAAGTTACTACTATTAACTTTATTACTAGTAATTTTACTAGTAGTAAATGTTCTAATAGTAACTTTACTACAAGTAAGTCTACTAGTAGTAAAGTTACTAGTAGTAACGTATCTTTGTGAATACCAAACAGTAATAAACTTAGACGTAAGTAGTAAACCCAGACTTAAGTCTTACTAAGTTTACTACTTGTTGATATTCACTAAAGTAAGTTATTACTAGTAACTTTACTACTAGTAATTTTACTAGTAGTAACTTACCATTGTGAATACCAAATAGTGGAAAACCTAGACTTAAGTCTAAGTTTACCTTTGTGAATCAGGCCCTGAGTGTCCAAGGTAAACATTCAAGTTGAGTCGAGTTTCATTAAGTTGTCTATCTCAAATCATGTTAATTGGTTGAGAATAATGTCTTCATTTAACCAGCAGAAAGTGTCTTGTGACCTAGAAAATGGCTGCATAAGTTAATCACACGCTGTCAACATCCCTTAATAAAGGGTGAATTGACTGCATGGCCGACTCAGCTTATCATTCTTCTGAGGTCGATAAATTAGAATCAATAAATTCAGTTATATTAATAATACCTGTGGTTTGCAAGTCTTAGAAATTACAAAGCAAGTTATTCTTATTTTCGTGGGGCGCTAGGTGGCGCACGACCAACATGGCCACACTTCCGTGAGGCTCTGGCAGCCCAGCAGCAATATCCGTCCAAATATCCTGCCCACGACTGCCTGCATTGTCACCGAACCGAGCCGACTGCCTGTGGCTCCTTCCGCAACCCTTTGCTGCCGAAAATAATGAAATACAGAGCCCCGAGACTGTGCAGGAGCCCGTTGAGCCAGTGACGTGGGATCGCCGTTGTGGGCTGCTGGCCGCCTCACCGGCTTCCGCTTCCAACTGAGCCCCCGGCGCCCACGTGGGGACTGGGCCGCGCCGACGGGATCGCGCTGTGGTGAGGCACATCGGCCCACAAGTAAGCCCGGAGCTTCCATACCCCGCGATGCTGCATGCTGCGCTTTCCAGCGCGAGGACGGCGATGTGAGGCTGTCGGATGACAGGCGCTGAGAGGACCTCCGCTGTGCGGGCCTGTGGTCGCTCCAATTACCGCGGCCCTGTTGCATGCTACCGCAACCTTCAGAGCAGCGGCGGAGCGGGTGGCCCCCCGGCGATGTGCTCTGGTTGCGGCGCTACTGGGTACTGAAGTGGGGGAATCCAGTGCGACACAGCCCTAATATCCCCTGAGGGCCCTCTCATTCACTGTGGCCCCGGCACACGGGCACAGCCTCCCAAGCTGATATCCGGCCCTTTTACAGAGGCACTGGGTGTACCTGCAGAGAGCTGCTCTCCCAAGTGGTTCTGACCGGTGGACATTAACACGGACTCAGTGGCCCTGCACCTACAGCTCAGAGACTGCGCTCGTGGTTAGGCGCCTGCAAGGGAATATATTGTGCCCCAGGGATTGTGTGCTCACTCCTGGCTGGACATTATAGCGTGCACGCTCCCTGCTAACTGGGTACTTGATCGCGTGGGGTACCCCAAAGTCGCTACAAGACCTGGATGACCTAAATTCACATGACAGTGTAGGGCTGCGCAAGTGTAGTGACAAGCCCGTGCGGCAATATAAGAACCTTGTTAAATATCGGACCTGCAGACCTTTTGTCCCATTGGGGGACTGGGCTCCTTTTGCCGCACCCCTGGGGCACTCTGAATCACCGATTGCCTAGACTCTCGCGCTTGAGACCTCGACAAGATCATAGCAACTTTGCGCAGAGCCCACCATGGGGAAAACAGACGGTAAGCAATCAAAGCTGCCCTTTGAAGCTCGGAAAAATGTCACGCGATCTAGCGCGGATGACCCAGATGGTGTAGGTGCAGGGCGGATGCAAGATCCGGAGACCTCCTGAGAAGATGATGTCAAAGCCCTTCTACTTGTCATGCAACAAAGCCTCACCTCTTTGGAGTCCAAAATGGATTCCATGAACACTCGACTGGACTCCATAGTCCATAAACTGGACAGGCATGAAGAAAGAATAGTGGAGGCTGAGAAACGCATTTCCGATGGCGAAGATAACGCAACCCAAATGCAAAAGCATATCGCTCAAATGGATAAGGTCCTGAAGGTCATCGCCGCAAAGAATGAGGACTTGGAAGCACGCAGTAGGCGTAATAATGTACGCATTATTGGATTTCCAGAGAGCACCAATACTGGGAGGCTGGAGGATTTCGTCGAACGCCTACTGCGGGACACCTTTGGAGCTGAGGCCTTCTCACAACACCTGACCATAGAACGGGCACACCGCTCCTTGGGCCCCAACCCCCCCCCCCCGGGAAGTCAGCCGTGCCCGATCATTGCTCGCTTCCTTAGTTATTGGGACCGCGGCGTGGCCTTGAAGCTGGCCCGAGAGAAACGTCATTTGAACTTTGAGGGAACTGACTTCACAATATATCCTGATATCACCCCCGTGGTACAAGAAGCGAGAAGGAAATTTGTTCCAGTAAAGTTGAAGCTGCGCAAAGCACAAATTGAATATGCACTACTGTACCCTGCGTGCTTGCGCATCAAGCATCAGGGCAAACAACATTTCTTCACTACTGCGCAACAGGTGGAGGATTTCCTCAAGCGAGTTAAAAGACAGACTTCTCCTATTACGTCACAGGGCGCTCCGTCCAGATCGACCTCGCCAACACGGCGAGGGAGAGCGGAGAGGCATTAACCCCCTCGGAGTTGTCATGTGATGATGCAGATGTCTATACTCCTTACCCACTCTGCGGGATGAAGGGATTATCAACTTGTTTAAGGGCTACTTGCCGGACTGAACGCCCAACATGCACTGGGCTCTGATAAAATTGCTGCAATCCTGCACTCAGATAAGTGGATTGTATTGCGGGGAGGCGGAGGGAGACGAAGAAACAAGGTAGTTAATGGGACTACACATGGACTAGACTGGGCTACGCTCTCCCCCCCACTCCTGACTAGGTCTGGTCAACTTTATCACCTGGTGGGAGGAGAGAACCTTGTGTGCCCCCTATTGTACCCCCCAAGGGTGTTCCCCTCGCAACTTGGGAATTTAATAGTTTTATGTTTCGCACTGTTTTATGGGAGAGGGGTGGGCGCATAGATACCAGCATGATTGGGTTGCTGTTGTGGGTCGGGCGGGACGGGGATTGGCAATGTTAGCAAACAGTTTTGTAAGACACATGTTGATATGGACCGATTTGTTGACACACGCACAGTGCACTTTAGGCAGCGGAAATTCTACATATTCTGATAGCATTCATATGACACTTCCCCTATGACTCAAGATGCTGAAATTCTGAAAATACGCTTACTGACGTGGAATATCAGAGGTCTGGGGGATCCTCGTAAACGCAGGCAGATATTAGCATACCTAGACAGACACAATACACACATCGCTATGCTCCAGGAAACTCACTTTAACTCGACACCTCCCCCGGTTTTTGCCAACAAATGGGCCATGCATAGGGTGTTCTCTTCTTACTTCTCCTATTCTAGGGGCACTGCGATCCTGATAAAAAAGGGTTCCCCATTCATTATGGAAGGTATGACCTCAGATAAGAACGGGAGATACTGCATGATGTGGGGCAGGTTGGAGTCACATTCTGTGACACTGGTGTGCTGCTACGGCCCAAATACAAATGATCCAGAGTTCTTTACCGCTCTATGGGGCAAAAGCTTTGAAATAGGCTCTACACATGTGATCGGGGGGGGAGGTTTAACACTGTATTAAGGCCCATTATGGACCGTTCTAATCCTCTCCCGCACCACTATACTAAGATTCATGATATACTGTCCGCTATGATGGTTGATAACGGCCTCATGGATGCATAGAGACACGTTCATCCAGAGAAAAAAGAAGGAACACATTACACAACAATGCATTCTTCCTGGGCCAGACTGGATTTTTGGGTGGTCACTCGGGGTATTGGCCCATGGATAGTTGACGCTAAACATCTAGCCAGGACATACTCAGACCACGCCCCGGTCTGCTTGACACTATCCCCGCCGACGCTATACTCAGCCCCCAGAAGTTGGAGACTCATCCCAGAAACGTTGCTAGACGCGACCTTTAAATCCGAACTGGGACAAGAAATTACTGACTTTTTCCAAAGAAATATAGGCTCGGTCACACATATAGGCGTAGTATGGGAGGCCTTTAAGGTTACAATACGTGGCTTTTGCATAGCTCTGGCGTTTTGCGAGACATTCGGCGTTATTTGCACCGCTTGGAGGGAGAGCTTAAGCGACTGGAAGGTGAAATGGGGAATGATATTAGCGGCAAGCTCCAGGCAACCTTCAGAGATACGCTTTCTGACTATAAAGATACTGCAGATAGGGAAACCCGCTTCAGAGGGAAATATTTCACAGCGCGTAGATACGGCGAAGGGGAACATCCAGGCAGAGCCCTGGTGGAAGGGATCCGAAAGCCTCGCTTCTCTAATTACATTGCGGAATTAATGGATAAAGATGGGGTGAGACATAGAGAGAGTAGGGACATACTAGACGCCTTCACTACCTTTTACACACATCTGTACAGTACCCGCAGACACTATCCATTTGACCTTTCTGACTACCTACAGGACGTGGCTATCGGCTGGCTAGGAGACACACAGAGAGAATTCCTGGCTGCACCATTTGAGGCGGATGAGATACGTACTGCCATCATGCAAATGCAATCCGGTAAGGCCCCAGGGTCAGATGGCCTTCCAATAGACTTTTACAAAGCATATATAGACCAACAGATACCTATACTTAAAGAGGTCTATGAAGAAGCCCATGAAACAGGCATTCTCCCATTCTCTATGAGGGAAGCCCTTATTACCTCTCTTTTAAAACCGAACAAACCTGCAAATATGTGTGATTCCTGCAGGCCGCTATCCCTAATTAACAATGACGCCAAAATACTTGCCAAGATGCTTGCTAATAGGTTGAGTCTCCTGATGGAGAAATTAGTATTGCCGGATCAGGCCGGCTTCATCCCGGGGAGAGCGACCTCCCATAATCTCCGTACATTATTTTCTATCCTGCACAGGGTCGACTCCACCCTGCCACTCGCGGCTGTTTTTTTAGATGCCCCAAAGGCATTTGATTCAGTCGAATGGGATTACTTATTCAACATCTTGCAATGTATGGGCATCCCCAAAGGATTTTTGGCCTGGATACGAGTACTGTACAGCTCTCCAGCAGCTAGAGTTCTGATTAATGGTCTGGTCTCCTCACCCTTCTCCATTGTGCAGGGCACACGGCAGGGTTGCCGGCTCTCCCCGCTCCTCTTTGCTCTCGCAATTGAACCGCTTGCCGCCAAAGTGAGGCAACATCATCACGATAAAGCTTTGCGTTGCCAACTGCGCCCCATACTCATCTCCCTCTACGCAGATGATATTACCCTGTACATTAGGCACCCTCAGCAGAATTTAAACCCTATACTGCGAGAGTTTGTTTGTTTTAGCGAGCTGTCGGGGATACATATTAATTGGCAGAAATCTCAAATCTTCCCCCTCACCGCCTCAACAACACCATTCGAACCGGACTTCCCAATAGAGTGGTGTGTCACGGAGGTGAAATATCTTGGAATCTACATCACTTTGGATCGGGAAGAACTAATGCGCTTAAACTATGGCAGAACCCTAGAACACATTGCTAGCTGCGTCACGAGATGGATCGCTCTTCCCCTCTCTATGGCGGGCCGAGCCTCTCTCATCAAGATGGTTGTTCTCCCCAAGCTCTTGTATTTATTCATGAACATTCCATTCGATCCCGGTAGATACTTTTTTTAAACTTTACGCACCGAGCTGATTAAACTACTGTGGGGAGGCAAACAACCCAGATTGAGGTGGGATGTTCTTGTCAAGCCCTATTCTCAGGGGGGATTTGATGTTCCAGATTTGGAATTGTATTATGTTTGTGCGCAAGCCCATTATGCCCACTACTGGTTCCATCCACCTAAGTACATGCCGCAAGTGGCGGTGGAACAGTGGCTGGCTGATCCCATACCTCTGGAGGGGGTTATCCTAAGCACGCCCCCACTCCGGGATTCCGACCCTACGGCGGTCTCATGCACAGTGAAAACGTGGCAGCGTATAGCCAGGCGCATGCACGCCCCCATGCTATATTCTCCTATACTTCCATTGGTGTATCATCCCCAAATGCCAGTGTTACAAGAGGGGGTATTTAAACAAACCAAAACTAAATTTGGCATACATAACTGGGGTGACTTGTACTTGAAAGGGAAATTTCGCACCATTCAGCAGATGTTCGCTACATCCACACCCTCCCCCATGGACATTTTCTTATACGTTAGACTGCGACAAGGCATTAAAGAATACACACCGTCATACCCACAAGAACCGCAAACGCTCACTCCATTACACACGCTGTTACTGAATGAACAGGCTTTGCATGTGGTGTCCACACTTTACCATCATATATATACCAGCCAAGCCCTGGTACGAAGTGAGGCACGGGAGAGGTGGGAAGTGGAACTGGGACACGCAATAACTGATAAACAGTGGCTCTACTGCTGTAAACAAACAGAGCAGGTCTCAGCTAGTTGCCGTCTACGCATTATACATTACAAATTTCTACACCGTATATATCATACACCTGTTAAACTGTGTAGATACAAGCTGCGAGATAACGACCGCTGTGACAGATGCGGGATGGAAAAAGCAGACTTTTTACACCTTGCTTGGAGTTGCCCCAGCATACTAGATTATTGGAAACAGGTATTTGACGCACTGCAACAAATGACGTCACCCCTGATTCAGGCCGCACCACTGACTGCTCTCCTGAACTACACAGAGGCTATGGAGGCGGGATATCGGCGCTTCATTTCCTTAGGCCTGCTGCTGGCTAAGCGGAGGGTGGCATGCAGATGGGGACGGGGCAGAGCCCCTAAATTTAAGGAATGGCTTAAAGACATGCTGTTCTGGTAGGATCAAACACTCACATATGCAGAATTGCTACCACTAGCCTCGAGGCCCAGAGATATATGGGATCCCCTCAAATCATATCTCCTTGCACACCCGATTGATACTACAAATACTGCATAGCTACGTTAATGTATCTTTATTTGGCTACGACCCATGCACGAATAAGGGTACTGAGATACAGGAATGTTGTGTGAATACTCCAAACATGTATTATACCTACTATTACAAATGATCCACGTGTTAAACTAGTGTGTTACAAATCTCCTGCAACTTGCTAATATGAATGTCAGCTACCATGTTTTTTATCTCCGATGTTGATGCTTACAATGTATAAGCACTTACCTGCCTGTGCACTTCATGTGTCTTGATGGTTTCTTGGTTATAAAACTAATAAAAACAGATTTAAAAAAAAAAAAAAGTTATTCTTATTTTCAACTGGAAGCATAAAACGCACTGGCCAAAACGTAATATGCTGGAACCATAAGATGCCATGGCCCAGATTTCTCAAGGGCGTGCGTTGATACGGCGCATTCCTGTCCTTCCTGAGCAATAGATCCTTTCAGGTTTTTGATAATGAGGTGAACTCTAAGCAGATGCCCCTCTGTTGTGGAGTCCCTCAGGGATCTTCCCTGAGTCCCACCTTATTTAATGTCTACACTTGTTCCCTTGCAGAGGTGGTCTTACCTTTTGGAGTACACATAGTCACTTATGCAGATGACACGCAACTTGTGATTGGGCTCAATAGAGCCGCAAGTTCCCCTCTCAGTCTGCGTCCATGCTTGGAAGAAATTGCCAACTGGATGAACGAGTCTTTCCTGAAACTGAATGGGGAAAAAAGCGAAGTTATGATCCTGGGCAATAGTTCTCCCCTTGATCTAAAAGCAATCTGGCTGACCTCTCTTGGCCTAGCCCCCACCCCTAAGACCCAGTTAAAAAGCCTGGGTGTCTGGATTGACCAAGACCTCACATTTAAGACACAAGCAAGGATGATGGGAGCCACTTGCTATGGTATTCTGAAAATGATTCGGAAGGTACTTCCCCTTCTCCCTTTCCAAGCAAGGAAGATTATGGTCCAGGCTCTTATCTTGTCCCGGCTGGATTACGCGAACGCCCTTTATTTGGGTGCCCCTGTTGCTACCCTCTCCAAGCTACAGACAATACAGAACTGGGCAGCAAGACTTTTATTAGGCATTCCTAAACATCACTCAGCTAAACCTGCCTTGAGATCACTTCATTGGCTACCAGTCCGGGAGAGAGTCAATTTTAAAGCTCTATGCATTACCCACAAGTCTCTAGCCGGAATAGGCCCCGCCATTCTTCAGAGCACCATTCAGCCTTACCGGCCTAACAGAAGCCTTCGTTCTAAGACTATGAATCTTGTCATCGTCCCTAGGATCAGGAAAGCCAGAAGCGGGGGCCAGCAATTTTCTTTTAATGCGGCTAGACTCTGGAACTCCCTTCCTCCCCAATTACGTGTAGAATCTAATCACTTAGCCTTTCGTAAATTGTTGAAAACCTCGCTTTTTCCCTAACTGGCGAAACTCACTACTACTGCTACTACCAGCGCTGGGATGCCTCCGGGTAGCCATGCGCTATATAAATGTTATTTCAATTCAATTCAATCACGCAAGGTGACGCAAGGCAACGCAAGCCCTTAAGTCAGATTTACTAAGCCTCGCAGAGCCACCTTACGTGGCTCTGCGTGGCTTAGTAAATATGGAATAACGCAAGGCAGGGCGAGTCGCTTCCTTGCGTTACTCTGCGTTGGGAAGGCGTTCCATGGGTGGAGTGTGGGTGTTCGCACGCATCCACCCATGGTTTTTGGTGCAGTCCCACATTATTACTAAGACTAGTAAACCTGGGAATGCGTCAAAATGTTACGCCATCTCAACAGAGCCAACAAATAAGTTTATTTCTCCTCGTTATTTATTTCCTCTTTCTACGTGTGCTGCATTCTGCAGCGCACATAGAAAGTAGAAAATGCACCTGAGGATTGTTTTGGTGCAGGAAGGTGCCCCTTCTTGCACAAAAACAATCCTTCTTGTAATGCAGACACCCTTGCACCATGGCGCAATGGTGCTTGCATTGGCGCTAGGCAGCACATAGTGCGCCAGAGCAGGGAGAGAGCAACAATATGTCATAGTAGATACGGCGCATTCCTGCCCTCTCCCTGTCACGCAGCGCAGCAAGTTGCCTTTCTGTATAGCATGACTTTTTAGTAACTCTGGCCAATGTGTAACTACAAGCTCCACTTCGATATCTGATTCTTTGTGCCGTTTTATATAGTGTGAACCCGGCCGAGGGCATTGGAGCGCTTTATGTAAGCATCAGATTACGTTACACAAGATCAGATTCACTTTTTCCTGTTTTTTTCAGCCATTTGAAGCTTAAGCGATCTGCCCAGAATCACAAGATGTTGAGCACGCCGGGAATCGAACTTGGCTTTCCAAGTTCCAAAGTCAGCAGCTCTGGACTTTAGGCCACACCACTTCCCTCATGTGCTAATCTACACGTTGTCGTTTGGAAAAGGTGACTTGTAGAGCGGCGGGTGGCCTCTGCTGCCCTGCGACGGTGACGGGCATGGGGAGAGCCCTTCACCCCTCCTCGCGCCATGACGGTATCCTTCCGCCTGGTGCCAGGCTGCCTCTCCCGTCGCCATGCCCGCTGTGCCGTTCTCAAGGTAACCGGTGATGCTTCACAGCCTGGGGAACAATCAAAGTCACTCTCTTAATTGAGCCGACTGAGGCCTTTGATCTGAGAAAACACCAATTAAATCCGGGCCGACCTCGAGTGTGCATTCCCCTTATTGATCAGCACTGGAGACGTTTTATTATTGCAGTAAATCAGAACTAAATGCGTATAAGTCAGTGCCGGACGATCCCCGGTTCTTATATGTATATTTTTTTTCAGTTTCTTGATTAATGTACAGTATAAACTTCATGCCCCCTGCATACCAATGAGGTTTCCAGGCAGCAGCGTCTTTCTTCACATCAGGTGCTGGCCTCTTTAACATGGCTGACCAGCTGTGACGCACAGACCACCTGGGCCCTGTACTAACAATTTGCAATACTTTTGTAACGTAAACGTTGTGGTTGTATTTACTTTCTAACGCACATCCTGATTTGCATTGGAAAGCTGGCCAAAGTAACTCAAAGTAGGACTTAGCGCTACTTTCTGCCACGGTGGTCCTTCCATGCGCAGTACTTGGGTGTTCCCATGCCACAACCCACCCGCTTTGACACAAAACACTATCTCCTAACATTGTCAGACAGGGATTTGCACCAAAAGCGTACGCCTCCTCGAGGCGGGTGTAATGGCAGAGTGAGTTTTAAAGTTCTGCACATTTTTCCAAATTTGGAATGTGTAATGCACTGTACAGCACACTTACAAAGTAAGAAAAGTAATAACGCATAGATTTTGTACTGGAATAGGCCCTTCCAGAACAAACCCTGTGCTCGGCAGAAGACACTATGGTGCAAGGCTGTGTGCGTTTCTACATGGCAGCCTAAAGTGCATCAGTGCTTGGGGAGAGAAAAAGTAAAACAGCGCCTTCTCTTATTACACACGGCGCTGTTTTTCCGTCTCCTTTTGACACAAAGCAGCACAGTAACTTTGGTTCCTGTGCTGCGCTGCGCTGCGCTGCGCTGCGCTGCACCAAAAGTTTGTAAATCTGCCCCTTGGATTTTAAAAGGTAGGCAACACTGGCTGCTGATGACTGGGTTGGTTTATTAAAAATAAAAGTGCATTTTTCTGATTTAGAACATGCCTGAACCTGGTATGTTAAAAGGGAATTGATTCTATTAGTTACTTCTAATTTAGACACACCTTTAAGATCACCAGATTACTTCAGGTCATAAGGGAAACAGCTCCCAGTCTAGTGCATTCATTCTCAAATAACTAAATTAGCACTTGAGTTCAATTGATGGCTGACTCTATCAATGAGGTTAAACCCATATAGAACAAGCATAGGTAAAGCCAATTGTTCGGGGGTTTTTCTAAGAGAACATGCTTTCTCGTCGGTTGGAGAGCTTGTATGTATGGGATGGTGTGGATGAGTGGGTGATTGTGAGAATGTATAAGGGATTTAATGACCGAACAGATGGATGAATGAATAACTGAGTGCATGGGTGATTAATAGGGTGCATGGATGAATGAGTTATTTTCTGCATGGATGTATGCAGTCAAATTACACAGATCAATCAATCAATCACAGAATTTGTAGAGCGCACTACTTACCCGCGAGGGTCTCAAGGCGCTGGGGGGAGGGAAGGGGGGGGTGCTGCTACTGGTCGAACAGCCAGGTCTTGAGTAGCCTCCTGAAGGTCAGCAGGTCTTGGGTCTTTCGTAGGCTTAGTGGAAGGGTGTTCCAGGTCTTGGCGGCGAGGTGTGAGAAGGATCTGCCGCCGGTGGTTGTTCTTCGAATGCGGGGGACGGTGGCGAGGGAGAGGTCGGCGGAGCGGAGCTGGCGGTTGGGGACGTAGAAGAAGAGTCGTCTGTTGAGGTAGGCTGGGCCAGTTTTGTGGAGTGCCTTGTGTGCGTGGGTGAGGAGTTTGAAGGTGATCCTCCTGTCGACGGGGAGCCAGTGCAGGTTCCTCAAGTGGGGGGTGATGTGGCTGTGGCGTGGTACGTCGAGGATCAGTCGTGCGGAGGCGTATAAGCTGATGCCTTTGCACTGTGCTAATGTGAGTAAAATGCCAAGAATTGCCAGTAATGTCCCAGTGCAACCATTACAACATGACTGGGCATCATTGTGCCAACAGTGCACCAAAATATGTGAAGAAGTATCACAGTTATGTCAGTGCAACTGTTATGCAAGAGCGGGTTCAATGACACCATGGATCTTAATAGTACCACCATTACCTCAAGGTTCATTGCTCAGCCCCACCCTCTTCAACACATACGTGATACCTTTGGCCAATGTATTCCGCACACACACCAACATCCTCTCTTACGCCAACAACACACAACTCAAACTCTCTAAGTTCACTGCCTGCAAAACTGAAGTGGCTAACTAGATGAAAGGCAGCTGTCTCAAGCTCAACACCGACAAGACAGAAGTAGTGATCTTCAGCAAGAACACCTCACAAGGGACTTCAGCTGCTGGCCGGCTGAACTCGGGCCCACACTCAGCACCCACACCAGGAACCTCGGAACAATCATCAACAGCAAACTGGACATGACTGCACAAGGCAGTGCCATCACTGTATCCTGCTTCCAGACCCTGAAGATGCTGAGGAAAATCTTCAAATGGCTCCCGAACAACACTGTCACTTATACCCTAGTCACCATCAAGTTGGACTACTGGAACACCCTCTACACCAGGTTCACCAAGCAACTCACTAGAAGAATACAAACCTTCCAGAACTCGACAGACAGACTCATCCTCAACCTCCCACACAGAACTCACACCACACCACACCTCAGGGAGCTCCCTGGCTCCTGATACACAAACACACTCATTTCAAACTTCTCCGACACACATTCAATGCACTACACAACTTAGGCCCCACCCACCTTAACAGTCACATATCCTTCCATCAACCAACCAGATACCTCCCCTCCACGGGTTTCCTACTTGTGCACATCCCATGCATAAATGGAACCAGATCAGGAGGATTAGCATTCTCTTGCATCGCCCCTATACAGCCTCCCATGCAACATCAGAGCATCCTCCTCTATTCTTGAATTCCGCAAGAAGCTGAAGACCTGGCTTTTCAATTAACCAACCTACCATAGGCAGTGCTAGACACACACACCTGCTCAGTGCCATGATACCCTGGTGGGTGATAGTGTGCTTTACAAATACACGATAACATAACCATTATACCATAATTACCAGTAAGTTTGTGGTGGGCACTAGCATGCCATGTATTTTCATATTTTGACAAAAAAAATACCATAAATATGCCAAGAATTATGTGTAGCCCATCAAAAACAAAAACTGATTACAAATCTCCATAACATTAACTTTCTACAGATAACATAAGTCCACACATGTCTAGTACTTTTCCTACAGACCCATGGCATTCCTTTTCAACTCAGAGGCCATGGTACGTCATGCCTTTTATAAATGCACAATAAATACCAGCTAGAACCTAAGTACAACAGAATAACACCCCAATACAATACAAAAACACAGCAGAAAAGCCGTACATCACAATATCAACCGGCAACAGCAACACAACAAAAACACAATACAATACCAACAATTAAACAACAACAGCACAATAAGATCATGCAGCCTAACACAACACAAACACACAACACAGTTGCTCTGCTGTGTTGTTGTTTTATTGTCTCCGTGCGTTGTTTTGATCTGTTGTTGCATGGTGTGTTACAGCTTTGCTTTCTTGTCTTTTTAACAATATCTTGTGTTGCAGTTATTGTGCTGCTTTGTTTTTATGTGTTGTGTTAACTTTGTGCCTATATATTCATAATGTGCTGTGTTATTGTTTGTTATGAGTGCTATTGCGTGTTGTAGTGTTATGTTATTATTGTTGTCAATGTTTTTTGTTGATGTGTAGTGATTGTTGTTGAATACAATGAAAAATAATTGCTTGGAGCAAGAAATCCATTCTATCATGTTTGCTCAGATCTTCCATTATTTACGACTGTGTATTCATTGTTGAAAGGTTAATTAAATCTACCTGATGTGTATATTTGGGACTCATGTTTATCTTTATGAAATAAGTTCTTTCAAGCTCCAAATATTGAGATTTGTTCTTCTGTTCTGCATACTTGGTCTCTGACATCAAGAGGTGGGGTCGCGAGGTGGCAAGCCCAGCAGCTTGCATAGCCTACTTCCTGGCCTCTCTACCCATTTTCGGTACCCTCATTTTTTCCTGGACCAATATAGTCAAAGTTGAGGGGTGAGTACCCTCATTTTTTCCTGGACCAATATAGTCAAAGTTGAGGGGTGAGCTGGAGGCCAGGTGGTGGCCAGGTAATGGGTTTCAGGGCAATTTCGACTCCTGTATTGGAGGTGAACCGCTTGCCCAAGAGTGCCAGCAAATCGGAGGGCTCAGGTTTTAGAGGCAAAGGGCCTGATTCACAAGCTGCACTTTGTAGTACGTTTTGTAGTGCTACACCTGTACTACAAATCTTACTACAAAGTGGTATTCATAAACTGCAATTTTGTAGTAAGTTACTCTTTTGTAGTAACTTAACCATGTAAGTTACACTTTTGTATAACTTAAACTTTTGTTGTAACTTGCAGGTGTAACTTACACTTTGTAGTAACTTACACTTTTGTAGGAAGTCCAGCATTACACATGGCCAACCAATGGTACTGCAACACCCTCCCATAGAAAATAATGATGGCTGGGACTTAAAATAAAACCCCATAGGAAATAATGCTGAATTCAATTAGATTATTTAAAATAGATAAAATCTAAATATAATTTAATGTTAACAAATACTTAAAAATAGTGCATATTTATTATTTAATAATAAAATATTTAATAACCTATTTTTATTCAACATAATGTACCATCTAATCGTATTACAAATAATAATAACCCCTTTAATTAATTCTATACATCACTTTTAATAATGATTATTGGACATTAAAAATATTTTTCTTCAGGTGGGAATTTATTTTTAATTTAAACTTCAGAAAAATATTTTTAATGTAATTTAATATAGCTCCTTTAATTTAAATTTTGATTCAAAATGTATTTAATAGCGTTGTAGGTCTTTTTTGTTCTGTTCTATATTTAGGGCAAATGTATAAAATAAAGTTATGTTAATATTTAACCTTAAAATATTTGTACTATTTATTTTCGAGTTACATTTTTCCCTATACTTTACCAGGCAGGGATCTCTGCCCCAACTGTGAAGTCTCTCTTTGGTAAAGCATAGGAAAAATGTAAAACTATACAAATCATCATTCTACCCTTCACACTCTATGCTTTTCTCTGCCTCTCTACTCACTTTATCTGACCTGTTTTCAACATCTCACTTCTCTCGTTGTCTCACCAATAATTTTCTATGCTGCAACTCTCTGTACTTTCTCTACCTTTATATACTTTTCACTCTATCGTTACTCTTCTCTCTCTCATTCATCTCTCTATCTTCTCTTTTTCATGTCATCCTCACAACCTTACTTTTCTCTCTACTTCTCTTTTACACACCTCTCCGCTGCTCCTCTGTTCCTTTCCTCACACTCTTTTTACCTGTGTATTAACATTCCTCTCTTTCTCTGCCTGACCCCTGTCCCTCTTCTTCACCTCTTTTCTCTCTAACCAACAGCTCTCGTTCTACCCTTCCCCCCTTCTCACTCTAGCTTTCTCTCTGCCTCACTGCTTACTTTACTTGACCTGTATTTCTACACCTCGCTTCTCATCTTGTCTCTCTATCTCACCAATCTCTCTCTACCTTTACCTCACTTTTCTGCATGTTCACCTCTACTGCTATTTCTAGCTCTGACAAGCCTCTCTATTTACCTCACCCTCTTTGTACCCCACTCACTCCCATTGTACACACTTTCTATCACTAGCTGTCACTACATCTCAACTTTACCTCACTCCAAAACCTTACCTATCACTAAACTTCTCTTTCTCTACCCCCCCCCCCCTGCCACTATCTACCTCTCCGTAGCTTCCTTTCTGGCTACCTCACCTTTCTCTTTACCTTACGACTCTCGTTACCTCACCTATATTTCTACTCGATCTCTAGCTCTACCTCCACTCTTCCTCTATTTCACCTCTCTCGGTGTGACATGATCATTATCTCTCTTTCCTTCTCCAGTCTCCCTCCTCCTCCTGTTTTGCAAGAAGGAATCTTCTTTTGCTGCTGCTTTGCCAAACCTATTCTGAGAAGAACCAGGATTCGCACTGCTGCTGAACCTGTCTTGTGAGGGATGGAAGGGTGCTTTGCTGCTGCTCACATTGTGCCCATCCTGGGAGGGAGGGAAGCTTGCACTGCTGCTGCCCAAGCTGAACCTGTCTTGTGAGGGATGGAAGGGTGCTTTGCTGCTGCTCACATTGTGCCCATCCTGGGAGGGAGGGAAGCTTGCACTGCTGCTGCCCCAGCTGAACCTGTCTTGTGAGGGATGGAAGAGTGCTTTTCAGCTGCTCACGCTGTACCCATCCTGGGAGGGAGGGAAGCTTACACTGCTGCTGCCCCAGCTGAACCTGTCTTGTGAGGGATGGAAGGGTGCTTAGCTGCTGCTCACATTGTACCCGTCCTGGGAGGGAGGGAAGCTTGCACTGCTGCTGCCCCAGCTGAACCTGTCTTGTGAGGGATGGAAGAAGGGTGCTTTGCTGCTGCTCACACTGTGCCCTTTCTGGGAGGGAGGGAAGCTTGCACTGCTGCTGCCCAAGCTGAACCTGTCTTGTGAGGGAAGGAAGGGTGCTTTGCTGCTGCTCACATTGTGCCCATCCTGGGAGGGAGGGAAGCTTGCACTGCTGCTACCCCAGCTGAACCTGTCTTGTGAGGGATGGAAGAGTGCTTTTCAGCTGCTCACGCTGTACCCATCCTGGGAGGGAGGGAAGCTTGCACTGCTGCTGCCCCAGCTGAACCTGTCTTGTGAGGGATGGAAGGGTGCTTAGCTGCTGCTCACATTGTACCCGTCCTGGGAGGGAGGGAAGCTTGCACTGCTGCTGCCCCAGCTGAACCTGTCTTGTGAGGGATGGAAGGGTGCTTTGCTGCTGCTCACATTGTGCCCGTCCTGGGAGGGAGGGAAGCTTGCACTGCTGCTGCCCAAGCTGAACCTGTCTTGTGAGGGATGGAAGGGTGCTTTGCTGCTGCTCACGCTGTGCCCATTCTGGGAGGGAGGGAAGCTTGCGTTGCTGCTGCCCCAGCTGAACCTGTCTTGTGAGGGATGGAAGGGTGCTTTGCTGCTGCTCACACTGTGCCCATTCTGGGAGGGAGGGAAGCTTGCACTGCTGCTGCCCAAGCTGAACCTGTCTTGTGAGGGTTGGAAGGGTGCTTTTCAGCTGCTCACGCTGTACCCATCCTGGGAGGGAGGGAAGCTTGCACTGCTGCTGCCTCAGCTGAACCTGTCTTGTGAGGGATGGAAGGGTGCTTTTCAGCTGCTCACGCTGCACCCATCCTGGGAGGGAGGGAAGCTTGCACTGCTGCTGCCCCAGCTGAACCTGTCTTTTGAGGGATGGAAGGGTGCTTTGCTGCTGCTCACATTGTGCCCGACCTGGGAGGGAGGGAAGCTTGCACTGCTGCTGCCCCAGCTGAACCTGTCTTGTGAGGGATGGAAGGGTGCTTTGCTGCTGCTCACATTGTGCCCATCCTGGGAGGGAGGGAAGCTTGCACTGCTGCTGTCCCAGCTGAACCTGTCTTGTGAGGGATGGAAGGGTGCTTTGCTGCTGCTCACATTGTGCCCATCCTGGAAGGGAGGGAAGCTTTCACTGCTGCTGCCCCAGCTGAACCTGTCTTGTGAGGGATGGATGAGTGCTTTGCTGCTGCTCACATTGTGCCCATCCTGGGAGGGAGGGAAGCTTGCACTGCTGCTGCCCCAGCTCAACCTGTCTTGTGAGGGATGGAAGGGTGCTTTGCTGCTGCTCACGCTGTACCCGTCCTGGGAGGGAGGGAAGCTTGCACTGCTGCTGCCTCAGCTGAACCTGTCTTGTGAGGGATGGAAGAGTGCTTTGCTGCTGCTCACACTGTACCCAAGCTTCCATTGCTGCTGCTCACGCTGTACCCATCCTGGGAGGGAGGGAAGCTTGCACTGTGTGAGGGATGGAAGGGTGCTGTGCTGCTGCTCACGCTGTACCCATCCTGGGAGGGAGGGAAGCTTGCACTGTGTGAGGGATGGAAGGGTGCTGTGCTGCTGCTCATGCTGTACCCATCCTGGGAGGGAGGGAAGCTTGCACTGTGTGAGGGATGGAAGGGTGCTGTGCTGCTGCTCACGCTGTACCCATCCTGGAAGGGAGGGAAGCTTGCACTGTGTGAGGGATGGAAGGGTGCTTTGCTGCTGCTCACGCTGTACCCATCCTGGGAGGGAGGGAAGCTTGCACTGTGTGAGGGATGGAAGGGTGCTGTGCTGCTGCTCACGCTGTGCCTATCCTGGGAGGGAGGGAAGCTCCCATTGCTGCTGCCTCAGCTGCACCCATGGTGTGTGTTTGGTAGGAACATGGAAACGCCTCCAGACATGTGAGCTCTACCTTTTATTTTGCCCACCTTCCTGTTTTGTACGTGTTGATGTTAATACAGCTTACTATAAAACTTTTCATTATCCTAATGCAACAAGGATTGGCTTGATCAATGCATTATTTTAATGCCAAATGACAATGGAAGGACAAACTCTCAGACAATATGTGTACAACTCACATTTGGTTTCCCATGTGGCACTAGATCGTTTTCTAAATGGACAATTTGGAAGCATTTGCTGAGACATGTTGATTTGCCTCAGGTTTATTAGGCACACCCTTCTTGTTTTAACTTGTAAAAGGGAGGTCCAAATAAAATGTATAATTTCTCAACAAACACACACTTGTAAGCTGCCTTGGTGAGATTCAATTGAGGTAGACAGTTCATGTTAGGGAATGCTGAGAGAAGTTGTACAGTTGAGATGTGGTAACACCAATGCAGGGGAGCTCAGTTCATATGGTGAAAAGCTGCTTTGTAAACCCCAGGCACTGCTGTCCTTCACAGGCAAAGGAATACTACCCCAAGGAGGAGTGATGGCCCCCCACCCAAGGACAAACCACGTGACAAAACATGCCACATCAAGCGGGTGAGGCTCTTGGTTTTTATGCCATTCTTTGGTGATATATAGAACTTCTCTAGTTCCTTTAACTATGTACTATCCCCACTACTTCCTTAATTACTTGAACACTTGGAATAAAACATGCCTTTGAGTTCTATGACCTTCATTTAGTAAGGGGATCTCTCTGATCCCATTTGCTCAGGAGAGGGGAGACTGAGAAAAAATAGAGTTTGTTCAACTCTTAGGATTCTCCAAGACCCGGGGGTCTCCACCAGGTGATGTTTCCCTGTACCAGGTGGAAGAAGGACATTAGCGAGTAGAAGCATGCACGGCCCACCCTTCACCCATCACGGCTCATCCTACTCTGGAATCAAGGGCAATTATCGGCAGTGGCGGGGTTGTGGTGGGTTTTGTAGCTTGGTGGGTTTTGGAGCGTGGTGGGTTTTGTAGCGTGGTGGGTTTTGGAGCGTGGTGGGTTTTGGAGCGTGGTGGGTTTTGGACCTTGGTGGAGAGTGTACCCCTCCCAGCTTTAAATTAAGGCCTTAAGTAGTGTATAACACAAGTGACGGCGCTCATTATATTGACTGGAAAATCAGAGCCATGTTCTTCAAAGGAATAAGGGCCCGATTCACAGAACTAACTTAAGACAAAATCCTAAACTTACTACCATTTTGGTATTCACAGAAGGCACTTACTAATTTTGGTATTCACAGAAGGCACTTACTCATCAATGAGTAAGTGCCTTCTGTGAATACCAAAATGAGTAAGTGCCTTCTGTGAATACCAAAATGGTAGTAAGTTTAGGATTTTGTCTTGTTAGTTCTGTGAATCGGGCCCTAAGTCTTTTATTGATGTAGAGGAAAGTAAGAAACCTCCAGTGATATATCCATGTGAAATACCGCAATGTGCCATCTCTGCTGCTGTATTGCCGAAATGCGGTAAATTCACATCAATTTAAGTTTACTGCTGAGTGATCCTTAAAACCCCTAATATCATCTAAGCCACAAACTCACTTATCCAGTCCAGATAGACACTCTTCTATTTGCCGTCAGCTCACCAGCCCACTGAGACCCCAAGCACCTGCATTCACCGTTCAGTGGAGGCCTGAGCTAACACCCCACTCTTTCTGGCTGCGCGGTAGCTGCAGCCCTCAGTCGAAGGCTTGGGCTTGGGCTTGGAGTGGCTCTCACCACACCCCTGGCATCTGGTTAGTTCAGGTAGCTGGTGCCATCTTGCAGAAATCCAGCATGAGGCGTCCAGAAGGTGGCATTCTGTGAAGGGTATAGCGCAATGATGTCTATGTCTACATGCCTACTCTTTGCACACTCATGTGCCACATTTTTACCCTGCACCTCCAGGGCCACCATCTACCAGAAGGTAAAAGTCCAAGGGTGGTACTCAGATGCAGTAATGTGTTACAGCCTCCACTTTGTGCATAAGGGCTAATCTATATGCAAAGCGAGGAAAAAATGTTTTTATCCCACAAGCTAGTTTAGGATGGTTCAAGTAAATAAAACTACATACGAAGCACCCCATATATGCCCTTGAATTTAGCATCACACGGAACCTGCTGGGTAATTGCTTGCTCAGCCCATGGAATTCAGTTCACCAACAGTTACGATTCTTGAAAGTGATATCACGCACCCTTTGATCCTGATAACATTACAGAGTTGACCCCATGTCCCACCTTGGTACCCCAACAGACTCCTGTTTGCTGCAGAGAAGTTAGAAGTATGAACTACAAAATGTAATCCTGACAATTGAATTCTCGATTTCTGCTCCTGGTGCAGCGTTCATGCCCACAAAGTCCCAGATTAGCAAAGGCAGAGCCAAGGGTATCAAAGGAAAGACCATTAGTAGAAGCTCTGACATCTGGATAGCCCCTGCTGACGACGAGGACAAGGCAATCACCAGGGCAGCTGAAGCTTGAGCTACAGTCTGCAGACACAGCACTATGCAGACAGCATCAATGCACACCCCAGTCCTTTCCAGCAAATAACACCACCAAAGCTACATGCCAGGCAGAAGGAGGGCGGTCAGGGACAGAGGAGAGACCACAGTAAATTATCAGACGAGGACAAAAAGGGTGTGTTGGTCTAGAATCACACTCCTGATCACATGGACTAAAATATGCCACTAATGCACTGTCTGGGCACCAACACCACCATCAACATAAAACGACACGCGAGGACCCCAGGAGGACATGCAACGTATGATAGCTCCAATTGTACCAATGGCATGAGCAAGATGACCTATTTAGTTATTTATTTATGCAATCTTATTTAGCAAGGACATTATCAAATGCGCTAGAGCGCTTTACAAGAGAAGTAACAATCAATCAAATCAATCACATGTTTGTTAAGCGCGACTACTCACCCATAAGGGTCTCAAGGCGCTGGGGGGGTTGCAGGTTCCAGTCCATCAAGGAGGGGGTCTGTCGAAGAGCCAAGTTTTGAGGTTTCTCGTGAAGATGGGGAGTGATGTTGTCTGTCTGAGGTGGAGTGGTAGGGCGTTCCAGGCTCTGGCCGCGAGGAAGGAGAAGGAGCGGCCTCCCGCTCTGGTCTTTCTGGTGTGGGGGACCACGGCGTAGGAGAGCCGGGCTGATCGTAGGGTCCTTTGGGGTGCGTGGAATTTGAGTCGGCTGTTCAGGTATGCTGGTCCGGTGTTGTGGAGGGCTTTGTGTGCGTGGGTGGGAATCTTGAAGGTGATTCTAGCCTCGATGAGGAGCCAGTGGAGTGTGCGCAGGTGCTGGGAGATATGGCAGTGTCTTGGCAGGTTGAGGACCCCTCTTGCAGCGGCGTTCTGGATGTTTTGTAGCTTGCGGGTGAGGTTTTTGTTTATTCCGGCGTAGAGTGCGTTGCCATAGTCGAGTCTGCTGGTGACGAGGGCGTGAGTGACGGTCTTGCTGTGATCGACGGGGATCCATTTGAAGGTCTTACGTAGGAGGCCGAGGGTGTTGAAGCAGGAGGATGCGACGGAGTTGATCTGGTGGTCCACTTTGAGCTCGGAGTCCAGGATGATTCCAAGGTTGCGTGCGTGGTCCGTGGGGGTGGGTGGGCTTCCGAGGGCAGTGGGCCACCAGGTGTCGTTCCAGGCGTCGGGGTTTGGGCCCATGATGAGTAATTCTGTTTTGTCGGTGTTGAGTTGTAGACAGCTGCTTTTCATCCATTTGGCGACAGCTTCCATGCCTTCTTGAAAGTTGTGTTTGGCTGTGTTGGGTTCGTTGGATAGGGAGAGGATGAGTTGGGCGTCGTCTTCGTATGACACAATGTTGAGTCCGTGGGTTCTGACGATGGGGGCGAGCGGAGCCATGTAGACGTTGAAGAGTGTGGGGCTGAGGGAGGACCCCTGGGGGACTCCGCAGGTGGTTGGTGTATGGTCCGAGAGGAAAGGAGGGAGTCTGACCCACTGCGTTCTGCCGGAGAGGAAGGAGTGGATCCAGTCGAGGGCCTTGTCCCGGATCCCTGCGTCGTGGAGTCTGCGTGCTAGGGTGCGGTGGGAGACTGTGTCGAAGGCCGCTGAGAGGTCGAGGAGGATGAGGGCTACTGTTTCTCCTCTGTCCAGTAGGGAGCGGATGTCGTCTGTTGCGGCGAGGAGGGCGGTTTCTGTGCTGTGGTTTTTCTGAAGCCGGATTGGGAGGAGTCGAGGATGTTGTGCTCTTCGATGAAGGTGGCGAGTTGGCCGTTGATGGCTTTCTCGATTACTTTTGCTGGGAACGGGAGCAGGGAGATGGGTCTGTAGTTTTTGACGTCGGTGGGGTCCGCCGAGGGCTTCTTCAGGAGGGGGTTGATCTCGGCGTGTTTCCAGTCGTCGAGGAAGGAGGCGTTCGCCAGGGAGCGGTTGATGGTGTGGCGGAGCATGAGTGCGATAGTGTCGGCGGCTCTGTTGAAGATGTGGTGGGGCAGGGGTCCGTGGGTGCCCCGGAGTGGATTGACTTCATTGTCTTCAGTGTGTCTTCGGTGGTGAGGGCTGTCCAGTTGTCAATCGTTGGCTTCAGGGTGTCGGGGGTGGCTGGTGAGGGTTCAGTGTGTTGGCTGTCTTCGTCGAAGTTGTCGTAAATGTTCTTGATTTTGTGGTGGAAGAAGGTGTTGAGTTTGTTGCAGAGGTCTTGTGAGGGAGGAATGTCAGTAGACTCGCTGGAGGGTTGGGCGAACTCCTTGATGATGCTGAAGAGTTCTTTGCTGTTGTGTGCGTGTGTGGAGATTCTGTCTTCGATCGCTTTTTTCCTTGTTTTTCTGATGAGTTGGTGGTGGGCGTTGGTGGCGGCTCTGAAGTTGTTGTGGGCTTCTGTGGATTTGGAGTTCCTCCAGGCCTTTTCGAGACGGCGGCATGTGCGTCTGGACTCTCGAAGTTCGGTGGTAAACCATCTGGCTTTCTTGGCGTGTGTGTTGTTGTTCTTCTTGAGGGGGCTATGGTGTTGGCGCTGTCGGAGATCCATCTGTGCAGAGTTCGGGCTGCGGTGTTGGGGTCGTCGTCTTCCGCGGTAGTTGGGGTGGAGTTGCTGAGTGAGGAGGTGAGCTGGTCGTCAGAGATTTTAGTTCCAGTTTCTTCGTGGGAGCAGGTGCTGGTGTCTGTGGATGGTGGGTGTTCTGAAGGTGAAGTGGACGCATCGGTTGGTCTGTCCATGGGAGTTCGGTGGTGTGGCTGAAAGTGATGGAGTTTCCTGTTGTGAAGAGGGGGTCGAGGGTGTGTCCTGCTGAGTGCGTGGGTTCGGTCACGATCTGGTGGAGTCCAATGTTGTGGAGGTTGTCCAGGAGGGCTGTGGTGTTGGGGTCTAGTTGGTTGTCGAGGTGGAAGTTGAGGTCTCCCAGCAGGGTGTAGTTGGTGGATGCGATGGCTTGCGGGGAGATGATATCCGTGATGGAGTTGGTGAAAGGTCCGCGGGATCCGGGGGGGTCGGTATATGAGAGTTCCTCGGAGGTTGGTGGTAGGGCTGGCCTGTATCTTGAAGTGTAGGTGTTCCATCAGGTCTGTGGGCTCGTCGGAGAGTGTGCTCAGCCGGAGGTTGGATTTGTGGACGATGGCGATTCCTCCTCCCGGGCGGGTGGGTCGGTCCTTCCGATAGATCTTGTATCCTTGGGGAATGGCGATGGCGCTGTCCGGTCCCGAGGTGGTGTTGGTCCAGGTTTCGGTGAAGAATGCTACGTCCGGGGTGGTGCTGTAGAGGAGGTCCCAGATTTCGGTGGCGTGTTTGTGGAGTGATCGGACGTTGAGGAGGATGCATTGCAGGGTCTTCGGTTTGGTTGTGTTCTTGCGGGCGGGTTGTGCTGGGTCCGTGTTCCTGGCGGTGCTGCAGGTGTGCTGGCAGCGGTGACAGCTGAAGGGTCCGTGGGTGTCGGCTGGTGATGCTAGCTTGCAGTTGTTGTTGCGGCCTGGGTTGAGTGCGTGGAGTGCCGCTGGGTTGTAGCGTTGGTCGGTGCGGAGGTCCAGGGTTCCTGGCGCTGGTCGCGGTCGGGTCGGGACAGGCAGACGGGCTTGCCTTTGGCGCGCCATTAAGTAGGGGTCGGGGAGGGCTGGACAGCTGGGAGGTGGGAGCGGGGAGGGGAACTGGCTCGGGCTGGTCGCGCTGGGGGGGGAGGGGCCGCGGGGGCAGCAGCGGCAGGAAAAACGGGGGAAAAGCAAGCAATAAAAGAAGAGGAAAAAAGAGTAAAAGGGTGAAAAAGAAAGGGAAAAGGAAAAAAGATATAAAGAGTACAAGGATGAGAAGAATAAAGGGTGAAACGGAGCAGAAAGCAGCAGAAAAGTGCTATAGAGAGTGAAAGGGTGAAAAAGCTGAAGGGTGAAAACGGAGCAGAAAGCAGAAGAAAAGTGCTATAGAGAGTGAAAGGGTGAAAAAGCTGAAGGGTGAAAACGGAGCAGAAAGGGGCAGAAAGCGGAGCGAGAGAAAGGAGTCAGAGGTCCACTGGACCACCAGCGATGAGGCGCAGGTATAACCTGCGGGTGGAGGAGGGCCTCTAACATCAACACTACGGGAGTGCAGGGCTCGGAGAGGCCTCACTTATTGGTGGAGCTGCGAGGGTGGGAGAGCAGTTTCACTGACAGTGAGTCAGTGGTCTTGCTCGCCTGTCCCCGCAGCGGCCGCCATTAAGTAGGGGTCGGGGAGGGTTGGACAGCTGGGAGGCGGGAGCGGGGAGGGGAACTGGCTCGGGCTGGTCGCGCTGGGAGGGGAGGTGCCACGGGGGCAGCAGCGGCGGGAAAAACGGGGGAAAAGCAAGCAATAAAAGAAGAGGAAAAAAAGAGTAAAAAGGTGAAAAAAAAAAGGAAAAAAGATATAAAGAGTACAAGGATGAGTAGAATAAAGGGTGAAACGGAGCAGAAAGCAGCAGAAAAGTAACAATGTAACAAGATACATACAAATACATAAGTTACACAAGACATACATAAGAACTGGTGGGTTACCATATTGCTGACAACCATTACTTAGCTGAAAATGAAGGCAAAAAGTAAGTACAGGGAGTAAACCGACCACATCTAGGACTCGACAGGCCAAACACAGCCTCACCAAATGAGAAATAATAATGGAAAAGGTAAGAAATAAGCTGAACGAAATGGCACTGTGCAACCTAGTGGTCAGCATGAACCCCCCAATAGTCCAAGGAGAGGTTAGGGGCAAATGGTGTTGAAGCAGCAAAAGAGATTGTGGTGTGGGAAAATAGTGAGAAGATAAAATGTGTAGGTAGCAATATCCTCCAGAGAGTAGCCTGGCAAAAGGCAGGAGAAACAGTAGTGACAAGTGAGAAGGAAGGGGAAAAAATCAGGAGAGAGCCTAGAAAAATGTTTAACAAGTCTTGTCTATGGAATCCAGGAAGAGGCTGGCCAAAATGGTCAGGTGAGATGGGGATTGAGGGGCAGGAATTAAAAATATCTTTTGAACAGAAGAGCATTCCATTTGGCCTTGAACGTATCAGTGAAGTAGTGATATACATGCCTGTGGGCAGAGAGTCCAAACTCAGGTAGCTCTACCCAAGGAGGACTGTGTCATTGTAAACTCTTTTTTAAATGTCTGGGGTTCAAGTAGCATAGTGTCAGCCCTATGTAAGGATATGAGCCCATTAGACATCTTCTGCTTCAGTGCAAGAAATCGTGAGGTGGAGGTGCGAAGGGCCTTATGAGTGATACAGGCCATTTTCTATAAAGCTCTGGCTTCAATAGGAAGCCATTGGAGAGTTAACAGTACTGGTGAAATATGATACTTTCTTTTTGTACCAGAGATGAAACGCACTGTGGCATGTACCAATGGTTTCAAGGGGAGCAAGAGGACCTTAGGGAAGCCCAGTAAGAAGAGAGTTGCAAAGGTCAGTCCTAAACAATGCCAATGATTGGACAAGAGTCTTTAGATGTGTTTCAGGAATGAACTGTCGAATCTTCCAAAGCAAACATAGTTGAAATCACGCATTTCTAGCAACTGTGCTGATTTGTATCTGAATAGTGAGTCTTTTATCTAGAATGACATGCAAGAATTTGGCTAAGTCGATAACGATAGGTGTATAGTCCAGGATATTAATTGAGTCGATCCAGGATTGGACTGGTATTGTTGGCTGGGAGGATGAGATGAGGAGAAACTCAGACTTTGATGGATTTCATTTTAAATCATCCAGTCTTGAACGTGTATGAGCAAGATGAGAAACACCATTGGGTGAGGATTGTATGCCGGAATAATGCATGCCTTTACCACGCATGTCGTTACTCCTCAGTCTTTACATCGAATGAGTCTTTACCACGCATATCTTTACAATGACTTGCCTTAGGGAAAGCGCTGGACTTTGGAGCAGTAAAATTCACTATTCCAACTCCAGTCTGTGCAACAGTAGGGAAAGCGTTGAACTTTAGAGTCCAACGCCGCTTTCCCTAAGGCATGTAATTGTAACAATATGCGTAGTAAAGGAATGTTTGGTAAATACACATTTGTTGTAATGCCAACGTTGAAATGGCAGCGTGTGGTTTGCGCAGCGTTGTAAAAGCTGTTTCCCTTGGGTGAGATATCCCTATGTGTCGTCCACATAATGACAGCGGAGGATCTCAGGAGTCTTTTGCATGATCCGCAGTGGATAAAAAAGGGTAGAAGTGAGAACAAAGCCTTGTTGGCAACCAAGTTCGAAAGATGAGAGTCAATTGCAATCCATTGAAAAATAAGTGCCAAGTAAGAGGTGAACTACTTGAATACCACTCCACTAGTGCCTATGCATTCCTTGAGATTTTCAATGAGCATACGGTGATTCATTGTATAAAGAGTGGCTGTTATGTGAAGTAGGAAAAGCAGAATGCAACTGCCTGAATCGAAAATGCAGAGTGTGCCATCGACTACCTGGAGCAAGGCGATTTCTGTGCTGCAATCTGGACTAAAACCCAACTGGCACTCATCAAAGAGATTATTCTCAAGGATGTGTTGAGAGAGTTGTGTTGTGACACAGCTCTTAGGAACTTTAACAGGAAAGGTAACATCTGAGATAGGTTGCAAATTGTTGAGATCACTCACGTCTGTGGAGGGTTTTTTGAGAAGTAGCATTGACTTGGCCAGTTAGAGGCAATTAGGGAGCTCTCATTGTCTTAGTGAAAGGTTTACTTGATTGGCCCGATTGGGCAGAAATAGGTAAGCCAGGTCTTTGGTGATATTCCCTGGCAAGGAATCCATGAAATGGTTGAAGTGTTACGTCTTCATGATCATTTTAGGATAATCATCAAAGTGTTGCCAAGTATCCATTGATTTGCAGATGGAGTTCAGTTTTAGCTGTGAGTTTGGGATGTAAGGCAGTGATTGCTCAATGGATTTCCTTTTGTAGTTGAAGAAATTAGCAAATTCTTCTGATTTAGTTGAGGGGGTCTTACCATCGGATGGAAGTTGGGGGATTGTTCTTGTCTCTTACTAATTCAGCTAGCTGTGTAGGGCCGTTCTTAGCTGTGTTAATAGAGATTTGAAGTGAGTAGCCTTTGCATTGAAGATGGTTCTTTTGTGGAGTGTGCTAGGTGCCCTAAACCGGACCAAGTTAGGTCTCCGCTGCTTCTCCACCAATCATAACGATTTCCTTTCCTTATACCGTTCTTTGGAGAACGAGGGGAACAGAAGGTACAGGTCTTTTTCGTTTGTTCTTTAGTAGGGCTAAGTCATTAAGCAGTTCAGACATACATTCAATAAAATTGGAGGATGGAGTGTTGATGTTATCATCGGAGCTAATGAGGAGGGGAGTATATTTTGCGCTAGTGCTGCAAAAGTGTTAAGGTCACAAAATAGTACCTCCTTTATCGCCTTGAGTCAAAGTGCGAGAATAACAAAGAAAAGGATATGAGATGGTGATCAGACCAATCAACACGCATCAGGTCTTACATGAAAATGCTGGAGTGGGTGGACCAATGTTGTGCAAGGTCATTGTCTGAGAGAAATTATGAAAAAAGAATGGCTGAAGAATTATTGGGGTCACCTGAATGGAGATTTAAATAGCAGACAAAAGGTTGGCCATCTCTGTGAGTTAACTGGTTGGTAACGTGCTCCATGTGCTCAAGGATAAAGGTTGTATTTTCATCACAAGAATGATACATAATATTCAGTCTAGTGGGAGAGTTCAGTTATGAGCTCTAAAATCAGACCGTGAAAAGAGGAGAACAAATCGGCAGGTACATCTTTACACTCAATTCTATTGTTGCCAAGTACTGCAGCTCCTTTCTCTGTCCATGGTGATCCCAATTGATCATAACATGACCTGGGGAGCAGGAAGTCCAAGAGATTGTGAGAGATTTGTTTGCACAAAGTCTCAGAAAGTACAAGGAGATCTAAGTTATTCTTAACAACATCAGCAGGTTCCAGACTATGCTTCACTGCTGATCTACAGTTATGTGGAATCCAAAGCAGGGATGGATAGATAGTTTTGGTGCGTGAAGTGACAAAGGGTGCTAGTGGAATCTGCCTACTACTGTTACTATGCAACACTCCCCTTGAAGGGTTTGTCTGCTGTTTTGCTCTCTGTATGGAAATAGTTGAGACAGCAGCCGTGAAGACAGTAGCTATCTAGGGCCATATTTATGAAAAAGTGATGCAGCAAGTCACCTTGCTGCATTGTCCTGCATCACTGGAAAAGGGCAAGAATGCGCCATATTCAACGCAATACGACGCGTTCCTGGCCTTTCCTCTGTGCTGGTGCACAATGGGCTGCCTAGCGCCAATGAGTGCACCCTTGCACCATGGTGCAAGGGGGCCTGCATTGCATGCAGGGCTGTTTTTGTGCAAGAGGGGCACCTTCCTGCACAAAAACAATTCTGAGAGGCTTTTTTCTCTTTCCATGTGTGCTGCATAATGCAGCACACATTGAAAGTGGAAAAAAGAGGAGAAATAAAGATATTTCTCCTCATTACGGTTCTCCTGGGGAGGCGTATCTTTTTGTTGCATTCCCAGGTTCTTGTAAATCTGGGAATGCGTCAAAACCCATGAATGTTGAGTGGCAACACCCACGCAACTCCCATGGAAATGCCTCCCTGGCGCAGAGTAATGTAACGCAGCGATTTGCGCTGCGTTACATTACTCGAGATTTATGAAGCCACGCAGGACCAAGCAAGGTGGCCTTGCGTGGCTTCATAGATCTCATTTTTCATTTGCGTCGCTCTTGCACCACGCAACGTGGCTCATAAATACGCCCCCTGGTTAATATGTGCCACGTGAACAAATTTCCATTGATAGCGATGGCCCCGCATAAGCTGATCCGCTTCCAGATGTTAGACCGCTGCGTCTGCAGGCTGGGAGACCTCCCAGGGGATGGCACATGTTGTGGGGCCCACATGGTGCCTGGCAGAGCACATTTCTACTCCGCTGCAATGAACCCCACTCTGCCTGCATGGATGAACCATTAGCGGGAAATGGGTTGAGTAAATAGCTGGGCCACTGACTATGCATTCAGAGGAAACTAAAGCCTCATTGCTTATAACTGATTAGTTTAGCATTCATAATCCCAAATTAGAGACTTAAAAACAAATGTCTCAAATGTAAGGTCAGTGCCCACCAGCGTTTGGAAGACTGACCCACAGCACATGATTTATATCGTCTTGATTCAAATTTCAGGCCCCCAGGTGGGAGCTCCATTGCACAGAATGATACAAATTCTCACGTTCAGTAGCCAAGCCTAGGACAAACTGTCCCTGGGCAAGGCACAAAACCCTTTGAAGTTCATACATTGGCATTTTTCTTTCTTCTGTGAAAGTGGGCTCGACTCTTTGGGCACAAATCGTCGCAGGGAACACTTTGCTGCCAGCAAGGACAATGGCCCCGCTTTGCTTGGCCATAGAAAATGAAACTTTTTTTTTGTGCTGTGTCCTTGTGAAAAGTTCATCCATTTCTAGGGATTTTAATAAGGGCTTTAAGATTCGCACAGTGAATGGAGTGATGATACACATCAGTGTTAGAACAGCTCTAATTTGGCTGCCATTCTGATTCACCCAGTAAGGAAAGGATTAAAAGAAAGACTGTTTTCAAAGTTCATGTACAAAGACATTTCTAGTTCAGCCAGTGGAAAATAGGAAAACTTGTTTAAGCTCCGAGGGACTTGAGCGCCTACGTAAAAGGTGGCGTGAATAGCAAAGGTGGCGAGATGGCATTTGACTGTAGTGTGCACATGAAATGTGCATTTATGGCATTTGCCCCATAAAAAATAAATGCAAACAATTTGGAGGTAGATTTGCTCCAAAAATTCAGTTTTAATATGCCTGATGAATAATGATACAGGAAAGGGCTGTAAATTATTATTTTTGGTTATCATGTCAATAGAATGCAGACAGCTAACAACAGATAAACCTGTTTGGTGAGAGAGAGGGAAAAAATAGGTGTTTTAAAAGTAAGGCGGTTGTCAGTGAGACACTAATACATAGGGAAAGAGTTCCAGGTCCTGGGTTGCATCAACGAAAAGGCGCTTTCACTGATCGATGATGAAGGAAGCCAAGCTCAGCAAAACAGGGGGTCAAAGAGAGGACCTCAGTGGCAAGTTTGTCCATGAGAATTTGGGGCGTTATGTCTCGCTCTGACTGATGGACCATAAAGAGGGGCATATTTACAAGGGGATATCGCCACCAGAACATCACTTTTAGCAATGTTCTGGTGGCGACATCCACTTGTTATTTACAAAATGGCATTAAGTCACTTAACTTGGCTTAATGCCGCCTTTTTGTGTTGCCTTATAAATAAGGCCCCTTTTCACGCTTCACTTATCGTGAAAAGGGTGTGCAATGGATGTTGCAATGAGCGTTCCACCACAACACCATTGCTTTTTGATGCTGCCCCATATTTACAAGGCTGTGGCAGCGCCAAAAAGTATGACCAGGGAATGCGTGGTCTTAGACTGGCGATACATGGAGAAATTATTAATTTCTCCTCGATTTTTGCTCTTTCCATGTGTGCTGCAGAACACATGGAAACAGCAAATCACCATTCAAGATTGTTTATGTGCAGGAAGGTGTCCCGTCCTGCGCATAAACAATCGCCCCTGCAGCGCAGGCACCCTTACATCATGGCGCAAGGGTGTCTGCGCTGGAGCTAGGCAGCTTTATTAACGCCAGCGCTAGGCAAAACACAGGGGTGCGCCGTATTTTGGTAAATGCGGTGCATCCCTGCATTTTAAAAATGTCAGAGCGCAGAGTTACCAATTTTAGCGTAACACAGCGCTCTGACATTTTGTTGAAAATATCACCCAGAGTTTCTCAAATAACATTCTTAAAGTGACCAGAATGCTGTGCCATATGGGTATAAAAGGCTCATATTTCTGGGTCCCCTCAGTAAAGGGAGATGCCATTACCCATTCTTCACCAAATTAAAGCTGCCACAGCAGTCAGTGTCCACGAAGCTCAGAGAAATCCTACACAGCTGTCTGGCATGGACGAGCGCTGTGAAGACATTGCAGATATCTGAGGCTTTAAGAAGAGTTCAACATCCAAATGCTTGATCAGCTGTTGAGCAATCTCTTGGCCAGACAGCCAGAAGGCTGAACACCACAATCAGTCGTCACCGCCATCAATCACCTTAATCTCTGTTCTATGAAAATTAAGAATGGGAGAGTGGCCAACCATCAGTCTGGACCACCATAATCCAAGTCTGAAATCTGGTAGCCTATCTACTCAGAGCTCAATTCAAATGTAGGCAGATCTGGAATCGGTATCACAAAGAAATGTAAAGCATCCTCTTGGGTAGCATGTGACCGAGGCGTAACATAGATGGCCACTTGGCTAGGTGACCCCGAGGATCTCTTATCGACAACACAGATCAACTGACGATTTTAGGTATAAGGCAAACACTGCCTGGTTGATGTCATTAGGGAAAGATCTGAAACAGTAAACCATCTCGCCTCACAAGCCAATATGCTGAAGGCATCCTTTAAGGATGTCTTGGTCAATAGTGTCAAATACCACAGACAAGTCTTAAAGAATCGGGATATAGACACTGCCACAATAAATGTTCATCCTCAAGTCATGCGAAACAATGGTGAGTACCATTTGTTTCCTCAATGGGGACTGTAAGAAATCAGGTTATTGGTTGAGGAGGGTAAAACCCTACTCAACAACAATCATCTTTGTGAACCACAGAAGTCAGTAAATTAACCTGAGCTTAACCCTGTCGGAGCTTGGCACAAAACCTGTCAGGCTTAACTTAGAGGCGCTGTCTAAGGTATTTATGCTGCATGCAAGAGTGAAAACGCAACGCACGAAAAATCCCAAACCAATTTAGGAAAATATGGAACCATGGAACATTTTAATGAATAAAATGACACCAAAATAAAATAATTCCAATCAGTAGAACCAGAATTATGAATTTTTAAAGTTTTTAGTTCAAAGTAGTACCTTAAAAATCACAGTGCCAACCGCAGGTATCTGGTCGCGCAAGGCAGGGGCAAAGTCAAAAGTCACGGCCGACCACGATGGTGTGTGGGTCGGATACACAAAGTGTATCGGGCCCGGTCTCGGCTTACCTTCAGAGTTAGAGGAAATTTTGAAGAAAAGTCCAGGAGAATGTAGAATTCAGCAGAGCAAGGCAGCAGACTGGAGGCAGCCTTTTGAGATGTAAGTGGGGCAGGGAACAGCTCCACCCCAGCAATCCAGGGAGGATGGCCCATACTGGCTACACCCAGTCCCTTATGTCTCACTGTCTTTCAGGAATACACAAATCCCAATAGCACAGCCATTCACAGTCATATGCCCCAGGACACTGGCAGAGGCATAAAATGGTTAGGGCAGGAAAATGCCAACTTTCTAAAAGTGAATGGGGTGTGGACTACGCACTCCTAACTTACACACCTTAAACTAAATTATTGATTTGCTATTGATCTGTGTGCTGCGCCTGATGGTGTGAACCTACCACACCAAGCAATCAATCAAAAAGGGAGGCCAGAGGGCTGAATAGCCCACTGGACTCAGGTGCGCACAACTTAAAATGATATACAACCTATCTTTCTTCTAAACATAAGTTCAATCTTTTTGAAATCAACACGTATTTAATCATTATCCAATTTCATCAAACAAATACCAAAGTTGCACAAAGCAATACACATCTATGCTGTGTTGAAAATGACAAACATTTTTCAAATTGATTAACAATACTACGCCAACATTGTAATCGCAAAACTTAATTCCAAAACATAAGCCCAATGCATTTCAGGACTACTGATGTCCCTTCTTCAGGGGCGTCTCTGCAAAACAAAATGACATAATGCTATGAATGTACATTCCTGCCGATCTATATGCCATCCTCATGTGTCATACAATAATACTGTATATTATCCTACTACTTAAAAATGAGAACCATTATGTGCTGCCCTATGAAATAAAATGCGTTTACAAAATGTGATAAAAAAAGAGATAAAAACAGAAGAAAGGAAGAGACTCACGTGAATAACACTGGAAAAATGTAAGTGAAAGAAGAGAAAAACACCACATTTCCCAACAAATCTAATGCCTCGAATGAGTTCCAAAATCACCGACTCAGGTGACACCAGAAGCGTAAACCAGAGAAACAGCAAAAAGGCCACATGTCCCAACAAAACTCATACCTAAAGTGCATACCAAAACTGCCATACTCACAGAATTAAGAAAAAAGTGTTATCAAATAAGAAATGTCGATGGCTCATTAGAGCCAGTACACGCTGTAGATAAAAAATAAAATAATATGAGCAACATACCACCAACATTCAAAACTCGAATAAATCATGCTTAAAGTACTCAAATTCGTACCTACTGGTGACCGATCTTTGCATATAACGAAGAGAAGTGGATCACAGAGACGACCGCTCTATCCCAACCATAAAGCCTCTAAAAAACACAAGTAAACAAATACCCAAAACACTTAATTAAGCAAGTCCCATTCTGTACCTCGTACCATCTTGCCACCAGTTATCAAGCACGCTGCTTACCGCTTCGACCGCTAAGACCTGTTCCAAAATCACCAACTATCCGTAAGCCGCAACAAACTTAGTGCACAACCAAAGCGGCATCTAGTGATAAAGAAGTAAACCCTATCACGCGACCGGAAACAAATTCTACTTCATAAGCTGCGCCATATTGGAATGGTGAAGATCTCATAACTGTCTCTAACAGAACGCGATCAATACAAGATAAATACTGCATTATATATGCCACTATTACAAACAATACTCCTTTGAAAAAGCACTAATAACAAAATAAACAATAAAAACACGATGTGAAATACGAAACTAACGAACCGCTTACTAACACGCGGCCATCTTAGAATATGTAATTCAGTGGTCTGATAATACAAAAAAGTGAAAACAACAACACCCACAGCAAAAACAAAGTGAAGAAAAAGAAAAACATATTTCTAAAGTTGAGAAATTCCCACACACCAACCAATGTGCAAAAAAATAAATAAAAAATAAAGGTTCTCCTAAAATGACATTTGAAATATATACATTGAATAAAGCATTTAATGAAAAAACCAGTATTCATTTTACAGAAAACAGCTCATTTCAAGACGATCATTGAGCCCCCTTGGTTTCAATGTGCCCAACCTCTTTATCCAAAAGATCTCCCTTTGTAATAAACGTTTACTGGTGTCTACTCCTATGTGTTCAACCACTATTTCCAAAATTTGGAACCTTATTTGAGCTATCGTGTGGAGATGTTCTAACCAGTGTGTGGCTAAACTGGATGTGACAATCTTATTCCGTATGCGACTTTTTTGCTCAGAGATTCGAATCTTGAGTTTCCTTTCGGTCTTCCCGATATATAACAATCCACATGGACACTTGATAGAATAAATCACATTTTGAGTGTTACAGTCTCCCTTGAAGAATAACTTGATGCTTTCCCCAGTATGTGGATGTGAAATCTTGTTGCCCATGATGACATTATTGCAATGTACGCAATTCTGACATTTTCGCATACCAATGGTATCTTTACTGTTTACAATCGTTTTGCTTGCAAGTAATTCTTTAATATTTCTCGACCTTGTATATGCAAATAAAGGTTGTGATGCAAAAATATTCCCAAAGTCAGACTCTTCTTGTAAAAGTGCCCATCTTTTTTAATGACGTTTCGAATCTTTGGTGAATTAGTCGAGAATTTAGAAACAAAAACGACACGTGATGTTTCTGTTTTTTGTTTTTTCTTCAAGAGATCACCTCGTTCTTGAGACAACGCTCTTTGTGCTTGTTTATCCAGAAGTACACTGGGATACCCACGTTTTATATACTTCAACTTAAAGTCATCAATGAAATGATTAAATACGTGTTGATTTCAAAAAGATTGAACTTATGTTTAGAAGAAAGATAGGTTGTATATCATTTTAAGTTGTGCGCACCTGAGTCCAGTGGGCTATTCAGCCTTCTGGCCCCCCTTTTTAACTTTCTAAAAGTGGCATTTTCAGATGTGTAATTTAATATCTGACTTCATCATTTATTTATTTATTTAATGTTTTCTATAGCGCGAACCAGACCCATAGAATGGGTGTCAGAGCGCTTTACATTTCGAAACACCTTCGATATCAGTAGATATCCAATTCTTTCACATCACATACACGTCTATGTATTCACTAATATTGGCATATATTTATCCCTACACAGTACATATATAGTGCGGAATAATAGAGATCAATAGATTACACTCAAGATTGTCGTGTCGTACTTGAATTTAAAATAATATCATTCTTGAGTTCTTCTATATCCAAGCTGGTTATAGTATTGTTAAAAACACATTGGGGCATATTATCTAGGAAGTGCCGGTGAGAGGCGTTAGCCTCCTTGGCTTAACGCCTCTCATCGCCACTTCGGAAACGCGAGGCTGCACCATATTACCAAGGATATGGTGCAGCCTGGCGTTTCCCCCTGCGATGGTGCTAAGTCTCACGACTTAACGCCAATGCAGGCACCCTTGCACCAGAGTGCAAGGGTGTCTATGAGCAGGGGAGGTTTGTTTATGTACAGGAAGGTGTCCCTTCCTGTACATAAACAAACCTAAAATGCCATTTTGTAACTTACATGTGTGCTGCTACATGCAGCACACATGTAAGTTACAAAATGGCATTTCAAAAGGTTTGTTTATGTACAAGAAGGGACACCTTCCTGTACATAAACATACCTTAGCATTTAGCTTTTTCCATGTGTGCTGCACAAGGCAGCACACATAGAAAAGCAAAAACGAGGAGAAATGAAGCATTTCTCCTCGTATACGCCACCATAAGACCAGGATTTTCCTGGTCTTAAGTTCAGCGCTGCCACCTATTATCGCCTCTCTTGATAATAGGTGGCAGCGTCCAAGTGAATGGGTGTTGCGGTGGAACGCCCACCGCAACACCCACTGCACGCCCCTTTCACGCTAAGTTTAGTGTGAAAGGGGCACTATTACCAAGGCAGCTTTTAGCCATGTTATGTGGTTTAACGCTGCCTTGGTAATAGGGCGCTGACCCTATCGCCACCACAACGTCACAAAAAGTGACGTTGTGGTGGCGATAGGGGCTTGGTAATATGCCCCATTGTTCGTTATGGGAGAAATGTACCCATCAGAAAGGACTCAGGGACTGATTACGATGGCGGGCGGGCAACCGTAGCGGTGATTGGGACCGCCTGCCAGACATGCGGCGGTCCCACCACTGCAATTAGGATGCGACCGCCATACTGGCGGGCGCATCCTGGGCCTTTAACATTGCGGGCGGTGCTGTTGGCTGCAGCACCGTCCGCAATGTGAAAGGTGCTTGCACCGCATTTCCCTGCACCACATGGCAGGCACCACGCGGTGCCTGCCACTTGGTGCATGGAAATGCAGGGGGGTACTATGGGTACCCCCCAGTGCAGTGACACCCCACCCCCCATGGGGGGCCCGCAAGGGGCCCCCAAACCCAATCCCCGCCACCATGGAAAGGCCTCCTAAAACCCACATCCTAATATGGCGGACGGTGCCTGCTAGGCACCACCACCATATTAGTGGCCCTGCTCCGCCCGCCAGGGAACCAGAGCGATTGCCACTGGCGGAAAAGCGGCGGACGGACTTTGCATCCGCCGCGATACCCACCGCCACTCTAATATGGCGGTGGGTAATTCTCAATTTGATGGCGGACCGATTGCCACCGCCGGCCCGGCGGTGGAGATCGTTCCGCCATCGTAATGAGCCCCTTAGTCTCCTTTTTGAATCGTGGCGTATATGTGATTCTTCTGATATATGGTGGGAGCGAATTCCAAATCCTTGGTGCAGCTCCCGTGAACGCTCTATCGTAAGTTTTTTTCTTACGGAATAATGCTGGTTTCAGTAGAAAATCCTCCGCTCCTCTCGATGGTCTAGTTCCTCCGGAGAGAGTAATTTTATGGGCTAGGTAGTGTGGAGTTTTGTGGTGTATTGCCTTGTGTGTCATGCATGCAATTTTTTGTTCTATTCTTGCCTCGTATGGTAGCCAGTTGAGCGCTTTCAGATGTGGTCGTATTTTTTTGTTCCAGTTATAAGTCTGGTTGCTGCATTGAGACAGGCTTTTAGGGGAGCTGTTGAGATCTTAGGGAGTCCTGCTAGAGTTGCGCATCCATATTCAATTCTTGATATGACCAGTGCCTGTACAGCCATTTTCAGATCCCCGGGCTCGATGAGTGGCTTCAGTTTTCTGAGGTAATTCAGATGAAAACTGGCGTTTTTGCCATTGTGTTGATGTGTGCTCGCATTGTTTAGATCTTTGTCCAGTGTAATACCAAGGGATTTGGTTGAGTCAACTATCTTCGGGGTACCGTTTAGAGCTGTGATCAACTTGGTCCATTCTTTAATCTTGGTTAAGCATTTAGGAGGGGAGATCAAAAGGAATTCGGTTTTCTGTGAGTTGAGCTTAAGGTGATTGTCCGCTAGCCATTCCACAGTTTTCTTGAGTGCTTGGTTCATAGTTTTGATCTCTTCCGGAGATGCTATCTTCGTATACAGCTGGGTGTCGTCAGCGTACATGTGAAGGGAAATGTTAGCCTCATGTAATACAACAATTAATGGTTCGACGTATAGGTTAAATAGTGAAGGGGATAGAGTTGATCCTTGTTGAACCCCAATTTGAATCGGAGATGGAGGGGATAGCTTGTTGTCTACCAGGAATCTCTGCGATCTGTTCTCTAGGAAGGAGTAGAACCACTTCAGTACCGTTCCCGACAAGCCCATCCTATTTTCCAGGCGTTCTAATAGTTTGGGATGGTTTACTGTGTCAAATGCTGATGATAGATCTAGGAGGATCAGGAGGCAGGTTTCATTCCGGTCGAGGGCTAGTAGGGCATCATCTACTATGTGTAGGATTGCTGTTTCCGTACTGTGGTTTGGTCTGAACCCTGATTGACAGTCATTTAGTAGTTCAAATTCAGTAATGTGTTGACTTAGTTGATTTTGCGCACATTTTTCTAGTACTTTTGGCTAGTAGGGGAATGGTTGTTACTGGACGAAAGTTGTTTGGGTCAGATGGGTTCTCCGTAGGTTTATTTAGGAGAGGGATGGCCTGACCTGTTTTTAGGCATTCCGGAATTGATCCTTGGGCAAGCGATTCATTAATTATCTTAGTCCAGTAGGGAATGACCATGTGGTTGCAGTAGGTCCAGCATTTTGATGGTAGCGGGTCATTGTAATGATTATTTGGTTTCAGAGATAGCACTATTTTGGTAATGTCCTGCTGAGCATATAGTTTGAAGGTCGACCACTTGGCATTGTTTTTGGGCACTATTTGTGTCGGTAGGGCATTGTTCCTCTCTTGATCACTCCTTAGGGTTGATGCTTTTTCAGCGTTATTCTTGAGCTCTCTCTCCAATGAGCTGGCTTTATCAGTAAAGAATGTTGAAAAATCTTCACAGTTCAGATCTGATTTAGATGTTAATATGGAGGTTTTGGCTAATTTGTTCGATTGTTCTTTTAGTAGATCGAAGAGTTTCCTCGGTCTGTTCTTTGCGTTTTCAAGTTCATTTCTAAAAAATTCTTTTTTTGCTTTAAGTACGCTTTTATTGTAGGTTTTCCTGGTCATTCTTAGTTGTTTTAAGTGGGGGGACGACGGAGTTTGTCTCCATTTTCACTCTGTTATTCTGAGTTTACGTCTTTCTTCGTTAAGTGAGCCGTTGAACCATGGGTTTTTATCTTTGATCTGTATTCTTTTAAGTTTTAGGGGGGCAACATCGACAATTATTTTAGATATCGTACTATTGTAGTGGTCTGTAAGCTCGCTGACGTCCGATAGATCAGAAGGAGGTTGAAGTTTATTCTCGCCCTGCCTTGTTAGAGTCTCCGAATTCAGGTTTCTCGTGTCTCTCATCCACTGTTTGAGTTTGATTGGTTGCGAGACTGTTTTCTTTTTTTTGGCTGGTATTTGGAAAGTGATGACGTGGTGATCAGACCAGTCGCACGGAACGATTGAAATTGCTTGGATCGTATTTTCTTTGGAGATGCTCCAGTCTAATGTAGCTCCTTTGGAGTGTGTTGGTAGGACACATGCTTGTACTAGTGATTGGTCTGCTAGAAATTCTTTAAGAATGTTGACCTGATTATCTTGGATGTCGTTCCAGTGAAGATTGAAGTCTCCTAGGAAAATATAATTGGAGTGAGGTTCTGAGTTAGTTGTAATAATTTCCAATAGATGGTCTATGGAACGTTAGGTTTTTACCTGGGGGGGTGATAGAATGTGTGTAGTTTGTACACTTGGTTGTCTGTGAATCGTGCTGTGAGTCCCAGGTATTCACATGAATCTATAGGGTCTGAGACAACTTTAGAGATGGTGATATTAGATCAGTGGATACAGGCCACTCCTCCTCCCGATTTGTATAGCCTATCTAGTCTTACAATGTTATAATTAGGTGGCACCAGCAGGTCTAGGCATGGGGAGGATGATTCAGATAGCCATGTTTCCGTTAGGATAGCCACGTCAGTATGTTGATTCATGATTAGGTCGGCAATGTCATCGGCATGTTTCATTGCTGAGCGGCAGTTGATAAGTAGGCAAGATATCTTCTTTGAGGGGTTTTCTCGGTCCGAATTGGATTTGGGTCCCTCTGGGCTTAGCGTTATTTCTTTCAGGTTATTGGAGTTTGTTTTTCTTGGATTTGTGTGTGATATTCTGTTGATATTAATTGGGACCACCTGAATCTTCTGGTCATTTATCTTATCGGGTAGGTTGGAGGTCGTATCGTAAGAAAGTAGTAGGTTTTGGGTTTCTATGTCCGACAAATATCTCAGGAAGATACGTGGACGGTAAGTCCTCCTGGAAAGAGGCAGTGGGGTTGTGTTGAGCTTATTGTGAAGATTGAGTATCATTTTTTGGCTCTGAATAATTTTGGAGAGATAACTTTCTGATAATAGTAGCGTATTCTTCATGTTCTTAATAGCGTTTCGCATGTCTGTAGCTACCCTGTTTGTCTGGGCCATAAGCATTTCTAATTCCTTTCCTGATGGTGAGCGTTGGTGATTTTGTAACTGGATTGCTGATAGGTGGAATGATACGTTGGTGGGTTCCTCTTCTGGGCTGTTTGTTTATATCTTTCGTTCTTTCAGGAGTTATTTTATTGCTTTGAAGGGTAGATCCTGTATTAGTATCTGTTGTGTGATTTGTCATCCCATGCCACTGGTTGTTGGGTGCTGTGTCTAATAGATCAGTGATTTGTAAGGCTGTGGAGGTATTGGTATCTGATGTGTGCTGATTGGGCGGCTTGCTAGAATTTGTTTGGGTTGCTTCCATGGGAATATTGCTGGTTGATTTGCATAGGTCTACGTTTGGGTTGTTTTCTGTAACGTGTGTCTTTGTGTATTGACTAATACTAGAGGATTTAGAGTGTCGACTCTCCTGGTTCGCTCTGCTGTCTCCCTTTTTAATTACCCTCATAGGAGTCTGTAAGGAAGTGTCTAAGCTGTCGTCTTGTTGGTGCGCTGAGAAAGGGTAGGTATGGACCTGATCTTTTAGTGTGGTAAAGTAATCATCAAATAGCACAAGATCTTTGTTGGCTGCTTGGATGAGTACTGTGCCATTTTTGTAGAATGTTATATTTAGTGTGGCCTTTAGATTTTTCGAGGGATTTATAATCAACTTCGTTCCGTAGGGGATGTTTCTGAATTCTTTGACTTTTAGCAATATCATTAAAGAGGATTTTAAATTACAATTAATTTGAGACTAAAGATGACATTTCTATCTGCTACCAATCGAAGATTAGCACGTATTAAATGTGATAAGATAACCCAATGTAGTAGTGAAAATGAACTTGGGAATTTTTCACTAGCAGGATATGTAAAACTTCAAAAACACATGACCTACTTTTTAAATACAATACACCCTGCGGACTTTTTTGAGCCAACTTTAGGGGTGACTTATACGTATAAAAAAGGAAGGTTTAGGCCCGGCAAAAGGTTTATTTTGACAGGTTGATTAGGCAGTTTAAAACTGCACTACAGGCTGCAATAGCAAGCCCGAGACATGTTTTAAAGTGCTACTGGCGTGGGTAGCACAATGAGTGCTGCAGGCCGACTAGTAGCGTCCAATTTACAGACCCTGGATACATACAGTACCACTTTACTAGGGACTTACAAGTGTTTTAAATGTGCCAATCAGGCGAAGGCGAATTGTACCATGTTTTAAGGGGAGAGCACAAGCACTTTAGCACTGGTTAGCAGTGGTAAAGTGCATATAGTCCTAAAGCCAACATTAGCAAATTCAGAAAAGCAGGAGGAGTGAAGGAAAAAGGTTTGGTGATGAGCGCATCAAACAGGGATGGAACCCTAGCTGGCACCCATCCAAGCATTTACAGTCATCTAGGCACTGGCAAAACTGCCCTGCAAAAGTGACTGTGTCGTCTTCCATAAGTTGGACGTCGGAACTTGAACTTGGCTCCCCAGTTCCAAAGTTGACAGCTCTATCCATTAGGCTACATTGCCTCCTCTCAGACTCGGGTGAACTTACTGTCACCACTTTGCTACGAGTTGCGCTCCTTCATGATATGTCGGAGTGTGTAGCTTCGACAAAACACATATGCAGTTCAATTCTGACTATAAATTTCAGTTTACCTGAGTTGCAATTTGGAAGGAGATCACTGTGGCCAGTCCTGCCATCAGAAATTTGAATTGACACCAGCCATTTTAAGAAACATGGGCCATACTGTGGAGTCCATTACCAGCACCAAACGTCCTGCTACTTGAACAGTGATTCTGGAGGCCAGCTGAAGCTGTAATTTGTCTCCCCGTAAACTGGTTGTTGGTGCAAAATCCCCAGTATGCCTGCTATTTGAGCACTGGAACTCCGATTTTGGATTCAGTTCTTTGGCCCTCACTCTTTTTATAGGTTGGGAATGTCAGTTCACTTTTTCGAAGTGTGTTTTGGAGATTTTTAATATTTTTGGCTACTTCTCAGCTTCCTTGAGTCACTACCACTGTGTTGTTCTTCCTTGCAGACCTACAAAATCCGAGATGTCGGATAAAGAACCTATCCCAGAATTGTGACACGCTAGTTTTCGTGTCACAATGAGTTGCACAGCCTTTTGCACATTTGCGAAATATTTACACGTACTCAATGATTTTGTCAAAGTTCATCCAAATTTTATTTGCATAGTTCATCCAGCTTTATCCGTTACGTCAAGGAAATGAAGATCAACATTTTCAAACATGGTAAATGACACTGGAATTGCCCGTCCGGGCCTATTCCCAGGCACGTAATCTGTCTCTGCCTCCATTCCTCCTGCATATTTTTTTTCACCCAATGCATTTCGGTCTAACTTCAGACCTTCCTCAGGGGTATCTATAAATATTGAAAGTACACGTCAGCCCCGTACAATTCATGAACAAAATCGATTTCAAACGCAAACTTTATGTTGCTCTATGTAACATCAAAATATAAACCATCATTTATAAAAAACCTTTTATAAAAGAACATACCCATCCGTGAACATGTATCCCCCTGGACCACCTTCCTTTCGAGGTTACCAATGTGATATTAACCCAAAATTCCTCCGTGTCAAAAATACCCATTGTTTCAATCCCCACGCACTGCAGTTTTCAACCTCCCAATTATACCGCCCATCTCACTCATGCCCCACCTCCCCAGTTTTTGCTTTTCCTAGTTAAGTTGGTAATACGGCCTGTATAATCACAAAGTTCAAATCCTGTCAGAAACCCCGTCCACCCACAAGTACAAATTTAAGCCTACCACCCACTTTTAAGCTCGCTTCTGTACCACTCTTTGCAATCTTAAATACTTTTTATTAATATATTTTTGAAAACTTCCCTACTCTTCAAATACCCTCCCTCGAAATGTAATCTCTCCAATTAACCAACTCCAACCCTTCATGTGTAATAACCAATATATCCAAACCTTAACAGCCCAATCTGTACCTGCAGTATCTTTGTCGTCTCGACCACTCAACCTCCCGGCTGAACCACCGTTTTCAACATCCCATCATCTCAGAAAATCCCCGCTTTTAAATCTGACGTCTCCAGCCTCACCTGTAATCACTCATGTCACGTGGTTTCCTACTCCACCCTGCGTGCAATCTCCATAATCTAAAGAACCTAGCAATAAAGGGAAGGATTTTCGCTCATTCTGAGTCGGAAAATCAGCGTGAAAGAAAAGTTTTTCTTTCTTGAGTCCCCTCACTCACCAGGGTTTCCCCTTGGTGACATGCTTCACCATAGGGGCCATCTCAATCCGCTGCGGACTGAGGCGTGCTGCGACTTGCGACGTTACGTAGGAGCACTTTTGTGAGGAACTATGTGTGGTGCAGTGTTGTTGTGGAGTGGAGAAAGTGAGTTAAAAATACCTAACTAGTGGGCGAAATAACTTCATTCTGGCTCCTAGTCGGTATGTCTAAAAACGGGGTGAGATGCTGGGAGAACCTAGCTATAATGGGTTAGGGATCCCTAGCATACGCCAACATGTTTCGAGCCTCCCCAGAGCTCTTCTTCAGGACAACACAGGATCCCGCCCTGTGTGTACCACTCCAAAAGTGACCTAAATTGAGGTAAAATAGTGAAAATAATCAAAAGACGCTGCAACTAATAAGCATGCGTTAGTTAATACATTCGATAAACCATTAGTCACGTAGTATCTGTGGGATTAAAAGAAGAACATTGTTATGGGAACAGGTGCCCCCAATCGAGGTCGGTAAGTATATTCCATGTGGATATCGGTTTTTCACACATAATGTTCCTCTATGGTGTGTGAATTTAGCAGTAAACTCGTGTTTCCGCCGTGCTTAATAGAAAGAAAAACACATTGCTGCTTTCTCGAGTGAGTGACATTCATAAAACATACACCACGTGACTTTACAAAACATAACACACAAACATCCAATATATTCAAAACACTTAATCACATACTTATTGGGAAGCAAAATTGTGCCCCATGATCTTGAGGGGATGAGGGCTCGTACTCGTATTCTGAAAGGAAGGACAGAGTGTAATTAATGGCCTCTCTCTCTAGGGAACGCTAAGAAAAACTAAGCGGAAAAAAACGACTGCTGTGGTCGATTCCGCAGTTTGCCCGGTTTATCTCGTCGCCTGAAAAGGAAAGGACTTACTTGATGTGAGCTCTCCTCAACGGATCACTACCTATTCGTTTCCCCTCGAGACCGCATATTAGCGCGTCTCACTCAGGTGCCGGTATTTGAAGCCAGTGTTTCCGCCCGGTCATTGCTAGGAAGACTAGAGCGATAACCCTGCCAAAATGGCTGCCGCCAAACGGCAAAACGAGTCCGCCCTCTTGGGGGTCGGCGAGTTTTTTCAAATCTGGTGTTGGCTGGAAAAAAACCTCGAAAAAAGGCATAGAGACAGAACATAAATAAATAGCCAGGGGTTGGGTAGCGAGTTATTGTAATATAGGTACCATAGTCGCAGCACGCCTCAGTCCGCAGCGGATTGAGATGGCCCCTATGATGAAGCATGTCACCAAGGGGAAACCCTGGTGAGTGAGGGGACTCAAGAAAGAAAAACTTTTCTTTCACGCTGATTTTCTGACTCAGAATGAGCGAAAATCCTTCCCTTTATTGCTAGGTTCTTTATCCGACATCTCGGATTTTGTAGGTCTACTATTGTTTTAGGAGGATGGACATAGCATACACCTCTACCTCCCCCCGTCTTCTGATCTTGTTCTTCCTTGCATCCAGAGCTGCTGCGAAAGTAGGGCAAACATAAGACAAATAACACACAGGATACATTTTAATGTTATGCATTGCACCTGTTTTTACAGTGTAACCCTGCCCATATGTAGCCCTTCACAACTGGTATTGTGCATCTCATAGGTTACATTGTTAGTTCACACCAGATGTCGGAGAAGCGGAAAATATGTTTTTGATTTAATTCACATGAAGAATGTGACGCTGTACCGGATTGGACCCATATTGCGCTGCAATTTGTTCTACTTTCTCAGACGTGGGGGAACTTACTGTCACTTTTTTGTTACTTCACTGGCAGTAGCATAAACTTTTATTCTCACACAATGAAGAAAACTCTCCCAACCTCCACGCAGTGGTTGACTGAGCTGGCAAGAATAGCAGATTGTAAGCGCATCATATACCATAATAATGACCAATTGGATCATTTCAACTTCATTTGGGAACCCTTCATTCCAACCTCCTAGTGCATCATCCTAAATTCGTTACATATATTGAGGACCAGATGTACTAATATCTGGTCGCAAAATGCGCGCAGTATTTTTGCAGCCAGTAAAGATCTTTAAAGCTGGCCTATGTACTATTAGGTTGGTTCTGAAAAATCCAAATTGAAATGGGTTGGAATCCAACCTACCTAATGCATATTAATGTGGTAAGTTGCAAATTGAAACTCAATACGATTGGAGGCCATCAACAGCATGGTGGCCTGCTGCGGCCAATAAAGCACCATGTCTGTGATTGCTTTTTAATAAAGAAAAAAAAATGTTTTAAATGCAGCTTGTTTTCCTTAAAGGAAACAGACTGATTTTAAGAAGAAATGTTTAATTTCTTTTTGTTTAAGAGTTGGCAGTGGTCCCCTAGAACGACTACCAACTCTTAAACAAACTTTTATTTTCACATTTACCAAGGGGAAAGGGTCAAATGTATCCGAAATCCGGACAATGACCCAAGGGACCAAACTTAGGCGTAGGGATAGTGTGGATGCCCTGAAATCTGCTTCAGGAAGAAAAACTTGACGAGTTGGTGTCATTTGGTTTGTGTCTTTTTTAGGATGCGCTTTCTGAAGCTGGGGGTGTTGTTGGTGTGAAATCCCAGAAATTTACTGAATGAAGTAATGCGGGTCTTTGCTGCGAGCCACAATTCCATCTATGAGTCCCAAGCATTTATCAAGTTTGTTTTTCCAGTTTTTTTAAGTACCTCAGAAAAAATGTTCAGAATTATCACAAAATAAAAAAATTGTTTTTGCTCTGTGATTCTTTTCATCCACAGATACCGCTGATATTCATTGGTTGAGGAGCTCTGTCTTATTTTGGTCGGGAAACCTGCCAGTTAGACCTGCTGGGCTATGCCCTATAAGAACAAGAGAAGAAACATATACATATCTTATGCTTAAGAGTTTTAGGAGCACTTGTGGAATGCTAGCTTACATTATGTTCCAGATGCCTCTACAGAATGTTTGAACTTTATTTCTGCAGAGCATCAGCGATGCCCAAAGCTGATGTTAAAACTAAGCTACAAACGCCCTTACTTTTTATTTCTAGGTTAATACAAAGAACAGTCCAACTTTCACCTTACTGTCAATTTGCAGTGTTATCAGAGCACCATGACTTGGGTCGGTGAGAACCCCCTGCCCAAGGAAAAGGCACATAGATTCTTAACATGGCCTAATTCCTAAATTCCTAATTTAACTACCACTCATGGAATCCTCATTCCTGGTGGATGAGGGGACTGCTAGCTTGGTGCCTACAGATCCATATTTTCAGGGGCATAGCTTCAAGGGGGTGTTTGGGGTGTTACACCCCGCATAATAAATATATTTTCTGATAAATAGTTGGGCAAAGGTGCTTTCGGTTGGGTATTGTGAGACGTCAGTCGGATTTCAGAAAGAATATTTACATATACACAGACAAAAAAGCACTCACTTTCTGGTTTGAAAGTCCTCAAAAATATTGGGTATTTTACAAAATATTGTGGGGCTTATTTACAAGCCTCTTGCGCCACTTATCCGTAATTTTTAACATGGGAAAAGTGACATAAGGGTGGCGCAAGGGGCTTGTAAATAAGCCCCTGTATTTTCTCTTTTAGTACCCCTACCAATCCGCATTCCTCGCCTTTTCCATTGCCCCTTAGGCCCCTCTCATGCGCCCTGATTGTCGTATAAAGTATTTAAACATTATATACCAGCCTGATTGTCAGAAAATCTGAAGCCCACATAGCCACAATCTTACTGACCAAGCTACGCCCATGCATATTTGTATTGTTTCTTTGCACGGGTGTATTGAGTACTTTTTATCTTGTTGAAACAGCGGCTGCAGTGCTGTGGGTAAAACAAATCTACAGAAGCTTCTCCCTGGGGAAGGGAAGCAAAAATAAGGGGGGGGCAATCTATTAAATAAGGTTTTCAGAAAACTGATGTGTAGCCTGCTTTCGTTGGAGGCCAATTAAGCACTAAGAGGAAGGTCAAAATAGGATACCATCAACTCAAAGAAGCATCCTTCAGTAGGGACACCTGTTGTAGGAGATTGGGTTATTAATTGTGAAGGATGTGCATCCTGTGCAAGAAACAAATCTGCAATTGTCTTTTTACCAAGTACCCCACTGTAGCATCTGACTCTCTCAGGGTGGCAAAGCAAAGCAGTCCAAGGCCTGCTCAGGGGAGGTGGTGTGGGCTAGCAATTCCATCTCACTGGCAAGCAACAACACTCAATAAATTATTGTCCAGTCAGTGCTTCTGCTTTTCAAAAGGAAAATTGTATTTATTACTTACACACACACACACACACACACACACACACACCCACAACCCCCCGTTTACAAGTATATATGTCAGTTAGATGGGAGTATCTTTGGTGACCTCCCTATATCACACTTGATCCCATGAAACATCACAAAATAAGGGGGTGTCACTTTAAATGAGAGAAGCCTGTTGGCTTTGTCAAGGGGTCACCACATCATTAAAACAGCAAGCACATGTTCAGATTCATTATTCAACCCAATGGAACAAGTAACTATATTCAAATGCATTCATTATTGTTAATAAAAGTATTGAATTATACATAGAATACTGTAAATAAAGTATACAAATTAAAAAACATGTCTCAGAAGTCGTTTTTTTCACCTCTACAGGCCACAACAAGTAACCATCGGACCAACCACTAGAAATCCTTGCAATTTAAATCCAAGGAACAAACGCTTCAGTTCCTGGAGTGCTTAGAAACATGCTTACTTTGATTTATTCTGCATTCCGTCCATCAATTGTGTGTCTTTTGCTTTCTCGCCCTAAGTGCGCCAGGTATGCCCAGACGTGGGTCCTGGGCTCAGTGTGCCACTGGAATCAAGCTATCCTGGCTGAAGAGGGGTGAAACCCCGAAACCTGTCCTAGGATGCTTGTTTCCGGTCCAGGGAGGACCTGCCTTGGCAGTTCGGGCTGGACTGTTCCCATGAGGCACAGGGTCAAGACTGATTTTCATATGGCCAGGTCTAAACTGGGGTGGCATGGTGAGCAAAAGAATGATGGATTTAACCCAGATCTCTTGACTGGGGGTGAATGTTTTGATTTGTTCTGCATTCCGTCCATCAAATTGTGTGTCTTTTGCTTTCTCGCCCTAAGTGCGCCAGGTATGCCCAGACGTGGGTCAGGGGCTCACTGTGCCACTGGAATCAAGCTATCCTGGCTGAAGAGGGCTGAAACCCCGAAACCGGTCCTAGGATGCTTGTTTCCGGTCCAGGGAGGACCTGGCTTGGCAGTTCGGGCTGGACTGTTCCCATGAGGCACAGGGTCAAGACTGATTTGCATATGGCCAGGTCTAAACTGGGGTGGCATGGTGAGCAAAAGAATGATGGATTTAACCCAGATCTCTTGACTGGGGGTGAATGTTTTGATTTGTTCTGCATTCCGTCCATCAATTGTGTGTCTTTTACTTTGTCTGGGGGTCCTAATTTCCATGATCCCAGAAACTTAGGGCGACTTCTTAAACTACCTCTGGGAGGGTGGGGTGGGCTGCTGCACTTCCTGCAGTGCCCCACAACGCTTTTACTATTAGTTGGTGCTGCCCCACCTTGGTGCCACCTCAAGCACAACACAATATGCAAAATAACCCGCGCTGGGTATTATGGTGCGCTCCAGGCAAGAACCATGAATATTTTATGAGGGGGTGCCAGCTGTCTTCCTCTTTAGTTTGCTTTTCTTTGGGTGCCCCGGTCCCACCGCGGGAACCCACAGTCTTCATTTCTCATTGGGGGCCCACGTGGGGAGGCCCAAAGCCCCCATGACCCCCCAACACAGCACCCATCCTTGAGTGCTGGCGGGAGCAGGTCACAATTCCTTGTGCTCCTGCCGGGCATGGGCAACTTCGCTTTTGGGCTCTAGGTCTATGTCAGGAGCAATCAAATGTCCCCTGCTCATGAAAAGTGTGTACAGGGAGGTTCCACCATGCCTATGCCCAAAGACATTTGCATGGGGACAACAATGTCCACGTCCCTGCCTCTCTGTGTGGGGTCTTTGCGTCGGGCCTCAGCATTTATGTTGCATCAGCTCCCAGGCAGATGGGGGGCCATGAGGGCGGCCTGGAGTCGGGGAGGGAACCCCATGCAGATCCACTCCCACAAATAAATCAATAGTCAATTCTGTGCTGACCCCTGGGCTTTCGCCCACCCCGGGGGGGCATATTAGAAGCATCTTGGCAAAGTCTTATGTGTTCTGATTCTCGTCTGTTTCGAGGGGTCAAACCTTTTCAGTGCCATAACTCAGGCCCTGTTGGGACAGTTCCGTCAATCGTTGGCTCGTTTTGCTCCTAGTGGTGAGCTCTAGCCACCTGGAGCATTTCCAACAGGACCACGTCCAGGCAGGCGAAGCAATAGACTGGACTAGTTTCAGAGAGTGGACGTAATATACTGGATGCGTTTCAGGCAGGGGAAGCAATAGGCTTGACTACTGGACTAGGTACCGACAGGTGAAGCAACAGACTGGACTAGGTTCTGAGTTATGAAGTGAAGTAATCGACTGGACTGGTTTCAGAGAGTAAAAGCAATAGATTGGACTGGTTTCAGATTGGCGAAATAATAGATTGTACCAGTTTCAGACACTGAAGGCAATAGAAAGGGCAGGAATGCACTGTATTTAACATTATACGGCGCATTCCTGTCTTTTCCATGCACTGGCCCATTCTTGGCTGCCTAGCACCCATAGAGGCACCCTTGCAGCATGGTGAAAGGGTGCCTGCGTTGCAGACAGGATTGTTTTTGTGCAGGAAGGAGCACCTTCGTGCCTAAACACAATACTCTGAGGCATTTTCCTCTTTCTATGTGTGCTGCAGAATGTAGCACACATAGAAAGAGGAAATGCGAGGAGAAATAATGATATTTCTCCTCGTTACGCCTCACCTGTGGAGGCGTAGCATTTTGACGCATTCCTAGGTCTACCAATATTGGTAAATCTGGAAATGCGCCAAAATCCATTGGTGGATGCGTGGAAACACCCACGCTCCACCCATGGAACGCCTCCCTGGGGCAGAGTAACGCAAGGCAGTGATTTGCGCTGTGTTGCATTACTCTAGAGTTATCAAGCCATGCAGGGCCACGCAAGGTGGCCTTGTGTGGCTCGATACATCTAACTTAGTAGTTGCATCGCCCTTGTGCCCCATTACATGGCGCAAGGGCGACACAACTCTTTGATAAATATACCCCCCAGAGTGGAAGCGATAGACTTGATTAAGATCACACAAGGGAAACAATAGGGTGGAATAGTTTAACAAAGGAAGCGATGGACTGGACCAGTTTCAGACAAGGAAAGCAACAGAGAGTACCAGTTTCAGACAAGGGAAGCAACAGAGAGTACCAGTTTCAGACAAGGGAAGCAACAGAGAGTACCAGTTTCAGACAAGGGAAGCAACAGAGAGTACCAGTTTCAGACAAGGGAAGCAACAGAGAGTACCAGTTTCAGACAAGGGAAGCGAGAGAGTACCAGTTTCAGACAAGGGAAGCAACAGAGAGTACCAGTTTCAGACAAGGGAAGCAACAGAGAGTACCAGTTTCAGACAAGGGAAGCAATAGAGAGTACCAGTTTCAGACAAGGGAAGCAACAGAGAGTACCAGTTTCACTCAAGGGAAGCAATAGAGAGTACCAGTTTCAGACAAGGGTAGCAATAGAGAGTACCAGTTTCAGACAAGGGAAGCAATAGAGAGTACCAGTTTCAGACAAGGGAAACAACAGAGAGTACCAGTTTCAGACAATGGAAGCAACAGAGAGTACCAGTTTCAGACAAGGGAAGCAATAGAGAGTACCAGTTTCAGACAAGGGAAGCAATAGAGAGTACCAGTTTCAGACAAGGGAAGCAATAGAGAGTACCAGTTTCAGACAAGGGAAGCAATAGAGAGTACCAGTTTCAGACAAGGGAAGCAATAGAGAGTACCAGTTTCCTACAGGGAAAGCAATAGAGAGTACCAGTTTCAGACAAGGGAAGCAACAGAGAGTACCAGTTTCAGACAAGGGTAGCAATAGAGAGTACCAGTTTCAGACAAGGGAAGCAATAGAGAGTACCAGTTTCAGACAAGGGAAGCAACAGAGAGTACCAGTTTCAGACAATGGAAGCAACAGCGAGTACCAGTTTCAGACAAGGGAAGCAATAGAGAGTACCAGTTTCAGACAAGGGAAGCAATAGAGAGTACCAGTTTCAGACAAGGGAAGCAACAGAGAGTACCAGTTTCACTCAAGGGAAGCAATAGAGTACCAGTTTCAGACAATGGAAGCAACAGAGAGTACCAGTTTCAGACAAGGGAAGCAATAGAGAGTACCAGTTTCAGACAAGGGAAGCAATAGAGAGTACCAGTTTCAGACAATGGAAGCAACAGAGAGTACCAGTTTCAGACAAGGGAAGCAATAGAGAGTACCAGTTTCAGACAAGGGAAGCAATAGAGAGTACCAGTTTCAGACAAGGGAAGCAATAGAGAGTACCAGTTTCAGACAAGGGAAGCAATAGAGAGTACCAGTTTCCTACAGGGAAAGCAATAGAGAGTACCAGTTTCAGACAAGGGAAGCAACAGAGAGTACCAGTTTCAGACAAGGGAAGCAACAGAGAGTACCAGTTTCAGACAAGGGAAGCAATAGAGAGTACCAGTTTCAGACAAGGGAAGCAACAGAGAGTACCAGTTTCAGACAAAGGAAGCAATAGAGAGTACCAGTTTCACTCAAGGGAAGCAATAGAGAGTACCAGTTTCACTCAAGGGAAGCAACAGAGAGTACCAGTTTCACTCAAGGGAAGCAATAGAGAGTACCAGTTTCAGACAAGGGAAGCAATAGAGAGTACCAGTTTCAGACAAGGGTAGCAATAGAGAGTACCAGTTTCAGACAAGGGAAGCAACAGAGAGTACCAGTTTCACTCAAGGGAAGCAATAGAGAGTACCAGTTTCACTCAAGGGAAGCAACAGAGAGTACCAGTTTCACTCAAGGGAAGCAATAGAGAGTACCAGTTTCAGACAAGGGAAGCAATAGAGAGTACCAGTTTCAGACAAGGGAAGCAACAGAGAGTACCAGTTTCACTCAAGGAAGCAATAGAGAGTACCAGTTTCACTCAAGGGAAGCAATAGAGAGTACCAGTATCACTCAAGGGAAGCAACAGAGAGTACCAGTTTCACTCCAAGGGAAGCAATAGAGAGTACCAGTTTCACTCAAGGGAAGCAATAGAGAGTACCAGTTTCCTACAGGGAAAGCAATAGAGAGTACCAGTTTCAGACAAGGGAAGCAATAGAGAGTACCAGTTTCAGACAAGGGAAGCAATAGAGAGTACCAGTTTCAGACAAGGGAAGCAATAGAGAGTACCAGTTTCAGACAAGGGAAGCAATAGAGAGTACCAGTTTCCTACAGGAAAGCAATAGAGAGTACCAGTTTCCTACAGGGAAAGCAATAGATTGGACTAGGTTCAGACAGGGGAAGCAATAGAGAGTACCAGTTTCACTCAAGGGAAGCAACAGAGAGTACCAGTTTCACTCAAGGAAAGCAATAGAGAGTACCAGTTTCAGACAAGGGAAGCAATGGAAAGTACCAGTTTCACTCAAGGGAAGCAATAGAGAGTACCAGTTTCAGACAAGGGAAGCAATGGAAAGTACCAGTTTCACTCAAGGGAAGCAATAGAGAGTACCAGTATCACTCAAGGGAAGCAACAGAGAGTACCAGTTTCACTCAAGGGAAGCAATAGAGAGTACCAGTTTCACTCAAGGGAAGCAATAGAGAGTACCAGTTTCACTCAAGGGAAGCAATAGAGAGTACCAGTTTCCTACAGGGAAAGCAATAGAGAGTACCAGTTTCAGACAAGGGAAGCAATAGAGAGTACCAGTTTCAGACAAGGGAAGCAATAGAGAGTACCAGTTTCAGACAAGGGAAGCAATAGAGAGTACCAGTTTCAGACAAGGGAAGCAATAGAGAGTACCAGTTTCCTACAGGGAAAGCAATAGAGAGTACCAGTTTCAGACAAGGGAAGCAACAGAGAGTACCAGTTTCAGACAAGGGAAGCAATAGAGAGTACCAGTTTCAGACAAGGGAAGCAACAGAGAGTACCAGTTTCACTCAAGGGAAGCAACAGAGAGTACCAGTTTCAGACAAAGGAAGCAATAGAGAGTACCAGTTTCACTCAAGGGAAGCAATAGAGAGTACCAGTTTCACTCAAGGGAAGCAACAGAGATTACCAGTTTCACTCAAGGGAAGCAATAGAGAGTACCAGTTTCACTCAAGGGAAGCAATAGAGAGTACCAGTTTCACTCAAGGGAAGCAACAGAGAGTACCAGTTTCACTCAAGGGAAGCAATAGAGAGTACCAGTTTCAGACAAGGGAAGCAATAGAGAGTACCAGTTTCAGACAAGGGAAGCAACAGAGAGTACCAGTTTCACTCAAGGGAAGCAATAGAGAGTACCAGTTTCACTCAAGGGAAGCAATAGAGAGTACCAGTATCACTCAAGGGAAGCAACAGAGAGTACCAGTTTCACTCAAGGGAAGCAATAGAGAGTACCAGTTTCACTCAAGGGAAGCAATAGAGAGTACCAGTTTCCTACAGGGAAAGCAATAGAGAGTACCAGTTTCAGACAAGGGAAGCAATAGAGAGTACCAGTTTCAGACAAGGGAAGCAATAGAGAGTACCAGTTTCAGACAAGGGAAGCAATAGAGAGTACCAGTTTCAGACAAGGGAAGCAATAGAGAGTACCAGTTTCAGACAAGGGAAGCAATAGAGAGTACCAGTTTCCTACAGGGAAAGCAATAGAGAGTACCAGTTTCCTACAGGGAAAGCAATAGATTGGACTAGGTTCAGACAGGGGAAGCAATAGAGAGTACCAGTTTCACTCAAGGGAAGCAACAGAGAGTACCAGTTTCACTCAAGGAAAGCAATAGAGAGTACCAGTTTCAGACAAGGGAAGCAATGGAAAGTACCAGTTTCACTCAAGGGAAGCAATAGAGAGTACCAGTATCACTCAAGGGAAGCAACAGAGAGTACCAGTTTCACTCAAGGGAAGCAATAGAGAGTACCAGTTTCACTCAAGGGAAGCAATAGAGAGTACCAGTTTCACTCAAGGGAAGCAATAGAGAGTACCAGTTTCCTACAGGGAAAGCAATAGAGAGTACCAGTTTCAGACAAGGGAAGCAATAGAGAGTACCAGTTTCAGACAAGGGAAGCAATAGAGAGTACCAGTTTCAGACAAGGGAAGCAATAGAGAGTACCAGTTTCAGACAAGGGAAGCAATAGAGAGTACCAGTTTCCTACAGGGAAAGCAATAGAGAGTACCAGTTTCAGACAAGGGAAGCAATAGAGAGTACCAGTTTCAGACAAGGGAAGCAACAGAGAGTACCAGTTTCAGACAAGGGAAGCAATAGAGAGTACCAGTTTCAGACAAGGGAAGCAACAAAGAGTACCAGTTTCACTCAAGGGAAGCAATAGAGAGTACCAGTTTCAGACAAGGGAAGCAATAGAGAGTACCAGTTTCAGACAAGGGAAGCAACAGAGAGTACGAGTTTCAGACAAGGGAAGCAATAGAGAGTACCAGTTTCAGACAAGGGAAGCAACAGAGAGTACCAGTTTCAGACAAGGGAAGCAATAGAGAGTACCAGTTTCAGACAAAGGAAGCAATAGAGAGTACCCGTTTCAGACAAGGGAAGCAACAGAGAGTACCAGTTTCAGACAAGGGAAGCAATAGAGAGTACCAGTTTCAGACAAGGGAAGCAACAGAGAGTACCAGTTTCAGACAAGGGAAGCAACAGAGAGTACCAGTTTCAGACAAGGGAAGCAACAGAGAGTACCAGTTTCAGACAAGGGAAGCAATAGAGAGTACCAGTTTCAGACATGGGAAGCAATAGAGAGTACCAGTTTCAGACAAGGGAAGCAATAGAGAGTACCAGTTTCAGACAAGGGAAGCAATAGAGAGTACCAGTTTCAGACAAGGGAAGCAACAGAGAGTACCAGTTTCAGACAAGGGAAGCAACAGAGAGTACCAGTTTCAGACAAGGGAAGCAACAGAGAGTACCAGTTTCCTACAGGGAAAGCAATAGAGAGTACCAGTTTCCTACAGGGAAAGCAATAGATTGGACTAGGTTCGGACAGGGGAAGCAATAGACTAGATCAAGTCCAGAGAGGCGAAGCACTAGACTGGACTAGATTCAAAGAGTGGGAGCGACAGGCTGGACTAAGTTCAGACAGGGGAATCAATAGGCTGGAATAGTTCAGACAGGAGAAGCACAAGAGTGGGCCATGTTGATAATCGATGAGCAGATATCAGAAAGTAAGGATGAATGACTGGGCCCAAGGAGGTGTGGCCAGGGTAGCCTCAATTAACAGACACAACACTGCAGGTGCTGCTAACTTTGGTACTTATTTATCCTAATAGCAGCTCAGCTGAATTGCAACCAGGTCTGGGCAATGGGTCCTTGCAGAGAAGCCGCCCATCCCAAGTCACTGCGCCCCTCAGTGACTACTGTCCCCTCTAACTGAAAGCAGTAAGGAGGACACTCTTAGATGTTCATACATGCAGTTGGGGTAGAGGAAAGAGATCAGGACACAAATGCTGCTGAGAGATGTGTGGGGGGAGCTTGACACAGACCTTGACATCAAGTCTCGAAACATATAGGTGGAGAGAAAAGTGCACAAGGGTGGCCAAGGCCCTACGTATTTCAAAGGCTTGTTTTCTATACATTAGGTATGTTGAATATAAATACAGTGAGTGCAGCTCGATGTATTTTGTATCTTTGTTATTTGTCTAGAACGGTCTTCTGTAAGAGGGGAGAGAGGGGTCCTGTCTTGCATCCACCCACTTAACCCATGTTTCACCCAGACCCCTGTCTCTCCCACAGCCTGCGACCCACTTTTTACATTTGCTAATTTAGAACAGAGGCAGTTGTCTAACAAGCGCAAATGCGATGTGACTAAAGGGGTGTTTTATCCTCCCCTGCAGGTCCTTTTACTGTAAAGTGTCCCTTTCCAGTCACGTGACCCTGACAGAAAACCCTTTACATTCGTCTCAGTGCCGCGATTGGCAGCTCCGAGCAATGGATGTGAATTTACAGAGCTTTATGATAGATGAAGCCGAAGCAAATGGCCCTGTAAAGATGGAAATGCGCCTCGTAAAACCTTTGCTTATTGCAGATTGTCCGGCAGATTTCGGCGCTCAATAGCTTGGTGCAAATTAAGCACTGGCTGCTGTACCTCGGAGGAACACTTTCCTCCCTCGGCCATAAATCCTCTAAGAGAGGGACATAAACATCCCTTGGAATTAGGAAACATTATTATGACGTGTCCGCGCAGGCTGAGAGCTTTGGAAAGGACCCGTCCAGGCAGGGCCGGCTTTAGCCCTGGTGGCGCCCTGTGCGACAATGTCTGTTGGCGCCCCCACCCAATGACCACCTCTGCCACGGATTCCCTCACTGGCACCCTTTAACAGTGCCCCTCAAGTCTCCATAACCACTGTCTCTCAGATTCATTTAGTTTTATAGCACCACTCATACCAGTGTAAGGTGTCAGAGCACTTTACACCACACACACATTGCACAGAGATTCATATGTGTGCAAATCAGTGTATAGGAAATGTTACATCAGACAGGACTACAAGGTGTAGTGTAGGAGTGACATGTCATCGATACTGGTAGACAATATAGTTTGAGCCCGTATTCTGGAAAAAGCACAAATCCAGAATTTAAAACGTAACATCATTGTTAGGGGTTCTCTTTCATAATAAGAATTGTTTTCTACCCAAATGAACCATTTTCACAAGATTAGGATAATGAAAGACTGGGCAAAAAACATATAGCTCTAACATATACCTTGCAGTTTGCAGCAGCTCTAGGATGGCAGTTAATAACTCAATGTTCTATATTAGGATTTTGACTTATAAACGGCAAGTAACAAAAGGAGCTTTCTTACAGAAGCAGTAACTCACTGACCAATTTACATTATATGTATTTCGTTATCCACGTGGTACACATTGTTAGCAGCAGGCATTTTAACCCTCTGCACTACCTTAGGATGAGTCAAAACTTTCACTAGACAAACCTCCTGTATCTTTCCAGGAAGACGATTAATCACCAGAGTTATCTCGACATTTTAAAAGATGTCTGAAAATTGCTGGAGGCCAGGAACGCGGCAGCAGCTGCTTTTAAAATAATAATATACATTTTCAAGAATGACGCCCCCACCCCAAGTCAATGCCCAGTGCGGTCGCACCGATCGCACCGCCCTAGAGCCGGCCCTGCGTCCGGGGGCTGGTGTGGAGCCACTCACACCCCACGTGCCAGTGCCAGACAAACTTGCTGGGCGTGGCACAAACAAAGGGTGGTTGCTCAGTGCGGCACCCCATTGGCCATTCCGACAATCTGGCATTTTCCTTCTAGGCTGCAGGCCATGGGGCTGCTTTGAAGCAGGAGGGTCTGCTGTGATTCAGTCATTGTCATGATCATATTCTAGTCGCAACCTCCTGTAGTTTGGGGTTAATTTGAACATTTTTGCCAGGGCTAGTTTTGGTTTCCTATCTGTCCCTGGCTGTGTGGAATAATGCAACCAGTGCAGGGGTCTATATTTGACACAATGGTCACAGGTTCAAATCCAAGCAGACCCGCTTATTATTATGAGTGCCACTGAGTTGGGTAACAATAAAGACCACTAACCTGCAATAGCCAAGGGGTTACCTTGGCCATATGTTTGTGTCCCGGCAGGTCCAGCTGTCATTCTGAGATTGATAAAATGAGTACCACTGACTTGGGTAGCAATAAAAATCCATAATCTGTCAATAGCTAACAGGTGCCTTTGAGGGTGGAATCCGTAATCCAAATGTGATAAAAATGAAACAATTAGATCCACATCGATTATAAGGATATTTAAAGCTTCTGTTTACTATGAAGGGATAAGCAATCTTCAGCTGCTCCAGATGACACATGTTTCGCTGCACAAAATCTACCAACTGCTTTTTCAAGGCTCCTTAAAGTCATTACACATTTGTTATTCAGTAAATTAAAGCAGCGGACTCCATGTTAAGAAAGATGAGTACACTTGATTTTAGGAAAATCACATAGTCGTATTGGTCACAAAATAGAAAATTTCCTAGCTATTGTAACGGAAAGTTTAAATTCTAATAAGGGCGCGGAGGTGAGGATTTTGCTCATCTTTCTCCACTTATTCCATACAGCAGCCATTTAATAAACAAACTACCTTTTCCAGAAAAGCATGAGGGAAAGAAAAAACATCAGAACCATTCAGTAAATTGTCCAAGCAATATAGTCCTTCTTCGCTGATTATGCTCCCTCTTTCTTCGCTGTTCAGCAGCCCAACATTCTACAGGAGGAAAAAGCATTTCCTTTTCCTCCTGCAGAACAATGTCGCTTAGAAGGAACAGGTGATGCATTAAAAATATGTGTTCTGTTTGGTAAGACATCAGAAAGAGGAGCATACAGTGGTCTCTGGACTACTGCCTACTCCCCCCGAGGTCGCCCAACACAGTTCTAACACAAACAGCTTCAACTATGCAAATCACTTTCCACTTCCTCTGAGGTAGCAGTACCTATTCAAGGCTTGTGACCACAAATGCTTTCACAAGCCGAGATACGTCCGTGAATTACAAAAAGAAGGTGGTGTCCATTTCATGTCCTCCTCTAATTTCAATCCAGAATGAGTTTCAAACCCCCTTTTGCCAGTCGGAAATGCTTTTTCGAATTGCAAAAGAGGTTTTGTGCATTGTATAAAAACAATTTACAGTCCCAGATCCTGTGGTTTTGCAAATCACTGGGTCTGTGGTCCAAAACGGTTTTGTACATCAGGCCCACCATCTATAAATAATCTTTAGATGCTAAAAAGTTGTGATCTGAGAACTAAGTGCTTGCTGGCCAAACATTTGCTGAAGCTTAAGAGTTCAATGAAATGTTATTTAATTCAAGTGTACTGGCTAGTTGGTGTTCCTAGGTGACCTGATAAATGCCAGGAAGCCCTGGGGTGATAGACCCCGTGGAGACTAGGGGGCTCGTATGGTACCTGGTAGGTAACTGGATGGTCTGCCAGGTTAAAGGATGCTGTGACCTCTGTTCCCATAGAGAAGGTCAAACAGCCATATTTGGAGATCTCCAGTGGGTAGATGGGTGTCTTTGTGTATTCAGTAAAGCGGCCGCTACAGTCACTACATTGACGCCTCTGATCTTCTGCCAGTGGGCGTCATGTTTAATGCACCCATTCAACATATTGGGAGTTTGTTTTCAGAAAGCATTAAAATAAAAGCCTTGATGTGCAAGGAGTTTTCTCTCTTTGGAGTTTCCCATAGCGGTCTGGGGTAAAGGAAACAAGTGACAAACACCTCGACTTAGATTCTTCAGCGCATGTTTTCAGAAAAGCATAGCGCTCTACGTGATTCTTCAGAGTGGTGTTGTAGATGTTGAGAAGGCTGATGGCATCTGTTGAGGGCTGGAAGTGTCTGGGTAGGTTGATTATTTCTTCTTGTTGTTCGTCTAGGTTAATGTCATTGAAGGACCGATAGGTAGGGTCCTCATTAGGTCTCGTCTGAGCCAGCGCATGCGCTGCTCTGGCGAGACTTTTAGTGAGTGGGCATTCAAAAATCCGACCACACGCTTTCTGTGTGGCCTCGAGCGTGCGGTTACGCGCACAGTTACGAGCAGAGGCGCCATCTGGCTTACCTCTCTCGTCATGCGCTCAGCGCATCGCTCGCGGGCACACAGAAAGCGTGTGGACGCTGCAGCTGCTTTCACTTTTGCTGCCGCGCACCCACTCACTCCGCCCTCTCCGTCTCCTTTTTGAAGACCGCTTGTTCTATATTCTCTCTGGTTTGGATGAAGGAATTCCAGCTATGCTTCTACATTTCTCTTGCCAACTTCGTTTTGCGTTGCTGGCAGTACGTGGTCTTATGTTTATTTAATGACAGTGTGTGGCCTCTTGGCTTACAATGTGGTTATCGAGTAGATTCCATCGAGGGAAGTTTGGATGTAGTTAAATTCAACAAATTCCTTTTCATCAGTAACACACCACTGACTTTGTCTAATAGAGCTTTGTGCAAGATTCCAATGTCGTATACATTTTTTAAACACTTCATTAATCTATCTTTGGGCTGATCTGCTTAACCAATATCAATTAAACAAAGTTTTAGAAAGTGCCGGAACTTTTGCAAGCGCCACATGACAGTAAGCTTCTTTCATGGTCGGTGCCAAATGTTTTGGCTTACTCGGATTTAGTCTTACTCTCTACGTTTTACTCCATCTAGACAGATGCTCCCACTCCTGTATTCTTCTACTCTTACTATTTACTCCGAATTATACTCCCAGACATACTTTTAATCCTATGTACACCTACTCTTACTTACTCCCACAATTATTCCTACTTATGCCTACTAGTACTCATACTTAAACATATACTTTCTTTTAATTACTCCCACTCTTACTCTACACATATTCCTAATCGTACTCCTACTTCTACACCTCTGTACATTGGATCTTACTCCTCCTTTTACACTTATTTCTCGACTTATTCCTACTGTTGCTTCCAGGTACTCCCACTCTCACTCTTATACTTACTTTTACTGACTCTTCATCTTACTCCTACTTACTGCTACTCTTACATATGTATACTTACTCTTAAAAACATTTGCTCTTCTATTCTTACTTCTAAATACTCGTACATTCATCCACTCACCCACATATTTCCATCAACCCACGTAAACCACGTAAGCATATATCCATCCACTAACAAGCAAAACACTCATTTATCCACGGAGACCCAAGCATTCATCTATTCACTCACTCTTTTATCCACCCAGCAATGCATCAACGCCCTTCTATCTACACATCCTTCCACCAACCATCGCATACACCCCCAGCCAGCTGTCCATCCCTCTATAGCACTTCACAGCCATGATTTTAAGCATTTTTCCAACCAACATCCACCTGCGTCTGCATGTGCTGCTACGTGTGCGGTCCGATTGTGTGTACATGTGCGTTCAAGTGCAGGACATTCACAGTGTATTGCCGCTGTGATAAATATATAGCACCACTGCACTACCCCTCTTCTAACCCTCTACCCCTCTTCTACCCCACTTCTACCCCTCTACCCTTATACCCCTCTACCCCTCTACTACCCCTGTTCTACCCCTCTACTACCCCTCTTCTCCTCCTCTTCTACCCCTCTACCCCTCTACCACCCCTCTACCCCTCTACTACCCCACTTCTACCCCTCTACCCCTCTTCTACACCTCTACCCCTCTTCTACCCCCCTACTACCCCTCTACCCCTCTACCCTCCACCCCTCTTCTACCACTGTACCCCTCTTCAAACCCTCCTCTACCCCTCTTCTACCCCCATAACCCTCTTCTACCCCTCTTCCCCTCTTCTACCCCTCTTCTACCCCTCTACCCCTCAACTACCCCTCTACCGCTCTACTACCCCTCTACCCCTCTTCTACCCCTCTACTACCCCTCTACCCCTCTACTACCCCTCAACTCCTCTTCTACCCCTCTACCCCTCCACCCCTCTACCCCTCTTCTACCACTCTACCCCTCTTCTACCCCTCTTCTACCCCTCTTCTACCCCTCTACCCCTCTACTACCCCTCTACTACCCCTCTACTACCTCAACCCCTCTACCCCTCCACCCCTCTACCCCTCTTCTACCACTCTACCCCTCTTCTACCCCTCTTCTACCCCTCTTCTACCCCTCTACACCTCTTCTACTCCTCTTCTACTCCTCTTCTACCCCTCTTCTACCCCTCTACCCCTCTTCTACCCTCTACCCCTCTACTACCCCTCTACTACCCCTCTACTACCTCAACCCCTCTACCCCTCTTCTACCACTCTACCCCTCTTCTACCCCTCTTCTACCCCTCTACAACCCCTCTACCCCTCTACTACCCCTCTTCTACCCCTCTACCCCTCTTCTACCCCTCTACTACCCCTCTACCCCTCTTCTACCACTCTACCCCTCTTCTACCCCTCTTCTAACCCTCTTCTACCCCTCTTCTACCCCTCTACCCCTCTTCTACCCCTCTTCTACCCCTCTACCCCTCTACTACCCCTCTACTACCCCTCTACCCATCTTCTACCCCTCTTCTACCCCTCTTCTACCCCTCTTCTACCCCTCTTCTACGCCTCTACCCCTCTTCTACCCCTTTTCTACCCCTCTACTACCCCTCTACCCCTCTACTACCCCTCTACCCCAATTCTACCCCTCTTCTACCCCTCTTCTACCCTTCTACCCCTCTTCTACCCCTCTACTCCTCTTCTACCCTCTACCCCTCTTCTACCCCTCTACCCCTCTTCTACCCCTCTTCTACCCCTTTTCTACCCCTCTACTACCCCTCTACCCCTCTTCTACCCCAATTTTACCCCTCTTCTACCCTTCTACCCCTCTTCTACCCCTCAACCCCTCTTCTACCCTTCTACCCCTCTACCACCCCTCTACCACACCTCTACCCTTCTACCACTCTACTACCCCTCTACTACCCCTCTACCCCTCTTCTACCCCCCTACCCCTCTTCTACCCTCTACCCCTCTACTACCCCTCTACCCCTCTACTACCCCTCTACTACCTCAACCCCTCTACCCCTCCACCCCTCTACCCCTCTTCTACCACTCTACCCCTCTTCTACCCCTCTTCTACCCCTCTACAACCCCTCTACCCCTCTACTACCCCTCTTCTACCCCTCTACCCCTCTTCTACCCCTCTACCCCTCTACTACCCCTCTACCCCTCTACTACCCCTCTACCCATCTTCTACCCCTCTACCCCTCTTCTACCCCTCTACCCCTATTCTACCCATCTTCTACCCCTCTTCTACCCCTCTACCCCTCTTCTACCCCTTTTCTACCCCTCTACTACCCCTCTACCCCTCTACTACCCCTCTACCCCTCTTCTACCCCAATTCTACCCCTCTTCTACCCTTCTACCCCTCTTCTACCCCTCTACTCCTCTTCTACCCTCTACCCCTCTTCTACCCCTCTACCCCTCTTCTACCCCTTTTCTACCCCTCTACTACCCCTCTACCCCTCTACCCCTCTTCTACCCCAATTTTACCCCTCTTCTACCCTTCTACCCCTCAACCCCTCTTCTACCCTTCTACCCCTCTACCACCCCTCTACCACACCTCTACCCTTCTACCCCTCTACTACCCCTCTGCCCCTCTACTACCCCTCTACCCCTCTTCTACCCCTCTACCCCTCTTCTACCCCCTACCCCTCTTCTAACCCTCTACCCCTCTACTACCCCTCTACCTCTCTTCTACCCCCTCTACCCCTCTTCTACCCCTCTACCCCTCTTCTACCCCTTTACCCCTCTTCTACACCTCTACCCCTCTTCTACCCCTCTACCCCTCTTCTACCCCTCTACCTCTCTTCTACCCCTCTACCCTTCTTCTACCCCTTTACCCCTCTTCTACCCCTCTACCCGTCTTCTACCCCTCTTCCCCTCTTCTACCCCTCTACCCCTCTTCTACCCCTCTACTTCCCCTCTACCCCTCTACCACCCCTCTACTACCCCTCTACTACCCCTCTACCCCTCTACTACCCCTCTTCTACCCCTCTACCCCTCTTCTACCCCTCTACCCCACTACCCCTCTTCTACCCCTCTACCCCTCTATCCCTCTTCTACCCTTCTACCCCTCTAGTACCCCTCTACTCCTCTTCTACCCCTCTACCCCGCTACCCCTCTACCCCTCTTCTACCCCTCTACTACCCCTCTTCTACCCCTCTATCCCTCTTCTACCCCTTTTCTACCCTTCTACCCCTCTACCCCTCTCCTACCCCTCTACCCCTCTTCTACCCCTGTACCCCTCTACTACCCCTCTACCCCTCTACTACCCCTCCACTACCCCTCAACCCCTCTTCTACCCCTCTTCTACCCCTCTACCCCTCTACCCCTTTACCCCTCTACTACCCCTCTACCCCCTCTACTACCCCTCTACTACCCATCAACCCCTCTTCTACCCCTCTACCCCTCTTCTACCCCTCTACCCCTCTACCCCTCTACTACCCCTCTACTACCCATCAACCCCTCTTCTACCCCTCTACCCCTCTTCTACCCCTCTACCCCTCCACCCCTCTACCCCTCTTCTACCACTCTACCCCTCTTCTAACCCTCTTCTAACCCTCTTCTAACCCTCTTCTACCCCTCTACCCCTCTTCTACCCCTCTTCTACCCCTCTACTACCCCTCTACCCCTCTACTACCCCTCTACTACCCCGCTACTACCCCTCTACTACCCCTCTTCTACCCCTCTACTACCCCTCTACCCCTCTTCTACCCCTCTACCCCTCTTCTACCCCTCTACCCCTCCACCCCTCTACCCCTCTTCTACCACTCTACCCCTCTTCTACCCCTCTTCTAACCCTCTTCTAACCCTCTTCTACCCTTCTACCCTTCTACCCCTCTTCTACCCCTCTACCCCTCTTCTACCCCTCTACCCCACTACCCCTCTTCTACCCCTCTACCCCTCTATCCCTCTTCTACCCTTCTACCCCTCTAGTACCCCTCTACTCCTCTTCTACCCCTCTACCCCTCTTCTACCCCTCTACTACCCCTCTTCTACCCCTCTATCCCTCTTCTACCCCTTTTCTACCCTTCTACCCCTCTACCCCTCTCCTACCCCTCTACCCCTCTTCTACCCCTGTACCCCTCTACTACCCCTCTACCCCTCTACTACCCCTCCACTACCCCTCAACCCCTCTTCTACCCCTCTTCTACCCCTCTACCCCTCTACCCCTTTACCCCTCTACTACCCCTCTACCCCTCTACTACCCCTCTACTACCCATCAACCCCTCTTCTACCCCTCTACCCCTCTTCTACCCCTCTACCCCTCCACCCCTCTACCCCTCTTCTACCACTCTACCCCTCTTCTACCCCTCTTCTAACCCTCTTCTAACCCTCTTCTACCCCTCTTCTACCCTCTTCTACCCCTCTTCTACCCCTCTACCCCTCTTCTACCCCTCTACCCCTCTACTACCCCTCTACCCCTCTACTACCCCTCTACTACCCATCAACCCCTCTTCTACCCCTCTACCCCTCTTCTACCCCTCTACCCCTCCACCCCTCTACCCCTCTTCTACCACTCTACCCCTCTTCTACCCCTCTTCTAACCCTCTTCTAACCCTCTTCTACCCCTCTACCCCTCTTCTACCCCTCTTCTACCCCTCTACTACCCCTCTACCCCTCTACTACCCCTCTACTACCCCTCTTCTACCCCTCTACTACCCCTCTTCTACCCCTCTACTACCCCTCTACCCCTCTTCTACCCCTCTACCCCTCTTCTACCCCTCTACCCCTCCACCCCTCTACCCCTCTTCTATCACTCTACCCCTCTTCTACCCCTCTTCTAACCCTCTTCTAACCCTCTTCTACCCTTCTACCCTTCTACCCCTCTTCTACCACTCTACCCCTCTTCTACCCCTCTTCTAACCCTCTTCTAACCCTCTTCTACCCCTCTACCCCTCTTCTACCCCTCTTCTACCCCTCTACCCCTCTTCTACCCCTTTACCCTCTACTACCCCTCTACCCCTCTACTACCCCTCTACTACCCATCAACCCCTCTTCTACCCCTCTACCCCTCTTCTACCCCTCTACCCCTCCACCCCCTCTACCCCTCTTCTACCACTCTAACCCTCTTCTAACCCTCTTCTACCCCTCTACCCTCTTCTACCCCTCTTCTACCCCTCTACTACCCCTCTACCCCTCTACTACCCTCTACTACCCCTCTACTACCCCTCTTCTACCCCTCTACTACCCCTCTACCCCTCTTCTACCCCTCTACCCCTCTTCTACCCCTCTACCCCTCCACCCCCTCTACCCCTCTTCTACCACTCTACCCCTCTTCTACCCCTCTTCTAACCCTCTTCTAACCCTCTTCTACCCTTCTACCCTTCTACCCCTCTTCTACCCCTCTACCCCTCTTCTACCCCTCTACCCCGTCTTCTACCCATCTACCCCTCTACTACCCCTCTACTACCCCTCTACCCCTCTACTACCCCTCTACTACCCCTCTACCCCTCTACTACCCCTCTACTACCCCTCTACCCCTCTTCTACCCCTTCTACCCCTCTTCTACCCCTCTACCCCTCTTCTACCCCTCTCCTACCCCTCTTCTACCCCTCTACTACCCCTCTACTACCCCTCAATCCCTCTTCTACCCCTCTACCCCTCCACCCCTCTACCCCTCTTCTACCACTCTACCCCTCTTCTACCCCTCTACTACCCCTCTACTACCCTCTACCCCTCCACCCCTCTACCCCTCTTCTAACCCTCTTCTACCCATCTTCTACCCCTCTTCTACCCCTCTACTACCCCTCTACCCCTCTTCTACCCTTCTACCCTTCTACCCCTCTTCTACCACTCTACCCCTCTTCTACCCCTCTTCTAACCCTCTTCTAACCCTCTTCTACCCCTCTACCCCTCTTCTACCCCTCTTCTACCCCTCTACCCCTCTTCTACCCCTTTACCCCTCTACTACCCCTCTACCCCTCTACTACCCCTCTACTACCCATCAACCCCTCTTCTACCCCTCTACCCCTCTTCTACCCCTCTACCCCTCCACCCCTCTACCCCTCTTCTACCACTCTAACCCTCTTCTAACCCTCTTCTACCCCTCTACCCCTCTTCTACCCCTCTTCTACCCTCTACTACCCCTCTACCCCTCTACTACCCCTCTACTACCCTCTACTACCCCTCTTCTACCCCTCTACTACCCCTCTACCCCTCTTCTACCCCTCTACCCCTCTTCTACCCCTCTACCCCTCCACCCCTCTACCCCTCTTCTACCACTCTACCCCTCTTCTACCCCTCTTCTAACCCTCTTCTAACCCTCTTCTACCCTTCTACCCTTCTACCCCTCTTCTACCCCTCTACCCCTCTTCTACCCCTCTACCCCGTCTTCTACCCATCTACCCCTCTACTACCCCTCTACTACCCCTCTACCCCTCTACTACCCCTCTACTACCCCTCTACCCCTCTACTACCCCTCTACTACCCCTCTACCCCTCTTCTACCCTTCTACCCCTCTTCTACCCCTCTACCCCTCTTCTACCCCTCTCCTACCCCTTTTCTACCCCTCTACTACCCCTCTACTACCCCTCAATCCCTCTTCTACCCCTCTACCCCTCCACCCCTCTACCCCTCTTCTACCACTCTACCCCTCTTCTACCCCTCTACTACCCCTCTACTACCCCTCTACCCCTCCACCCCTCTACCCCTCTTCTAACCCTCTTCTACCCATCTTCTACCCCTCTTCTACCCCTCTACTACCCCTCTACCCCTCTACTACCCCTCTACCCCTCTTCTACCCCTCTTCTACCTCTCTACCCCTCTTCTACCCCTTTTCTACCCCTCTACTACCCCTCTACTACCCCTCAATCCCTCTTCTACCCCTCTACCCCTCCACCCCTCTACCCCTCTTCTACCACTCTACCCCTCTTCTACCCCTCTACTACCCCTCTACTACCCCTCTACCCCTCCACCCCTCTACCCCTCTTCTACCCCTCTACCCCTCTTCTACCCCTCTACTCCCCTCTACTACCCCTCTACCCCTCCACCCCTCTACCCTCTTCTAACCCTCTTCTACCCATCTTCTACCCCTCTTCTACCCCTCTACTACCCATCTACCCCTCTACTACCCCTCTACCCCTCTTCTACCCCTCTTCTACCTCTCTACCCCTCTTCTACCCCTTTTCTACCCCTCTACTACCCCTCTACTACCCCTCAATCCCTCTTCTACCCCTCTACCCCTCCACCCCTCTACCCCTCTACTACCCCTCTACCCCTCTTCTACCCCTCTTCTACCTCTCTACCCCTCTTCTACCCCTTTTCTACCCCTCTACTACCCCTCTACTACCCCTCAATCCCTCTTCTACCCCTCTACCCCTCCACCCCTCTACCCCTCTTCTACCACTCTACCCCTCTTCTACCCTCTACTACCCCTCTACTACCCCTCTACCCCTCCACCCCTCTACCCCTCTTCTAACCCTCTTCTACCCATATTCTACCCTCTTCTACCCCTCTACTACCCCTCTACCCCTCTACTACCCCTCTACCCCTCTTCTACCCCTCTTCTACCCCTCTACTCCTCTTCTACCCTCTACCCCTCTTCTACCCCTCTACCCTCTTCTACCCCTCTTCTACCCTTTTCTACCCCTCTACTACCCCTCTACCCCTCTTCTACCCCAATTTTACCCCTCTTCTACCCTTCTACCCCTCTTCTACCCCTCAACCCCTCTTCTACCCTTCTACCCTCTCTACCCCTCTACCACACCTCTACCCCTCTACTACCCCTCTACTACCCCTCTACCCCTCTTCTACCCCCTACCCCTCTTCTACCCTCTACCCCTCTACTACCCCTCTACCCCTCTACTACCCCTCTACTACCTCAACCCCTCTAACCCCTCCACCCCTCTACCCCTCTTCTACCACTCTACCCCTCTTCTACCCCTCTTCTACCCCTCTACAACCCCTCTACCCCTCTACTACCCTCTTCTACCCCTCTACCCTCTTCTACCCCTCTACCCCTCTACTACCCATCTACCCCTCTACTACCCTCTACTACCCCTCTACCCATCTTTAACCCCTCTACCCCTCTTCTACCCCTCTACCCCTCTTCTACCCATCTTCTACCCCTCTTCTACCCCTCTACCCCTCTTCTACCCCTTTTCTACCCCTCTACTACCCCCTCTACCCCTCTACTACCCCTCTACCCATCTTCTACCCCAATTCTACCCCTCTTCTACCCCTCTACCCCTCTTCTACCCCTCTACTCCTCTTCTACCCTCTACCCCTCTTCTACCCCTCTACCCCTCTTCTACCCCTTTTCTACCCCTCTACTACCCCTCTACCCCCTCTACCCCTCTTCTACCCCAATTTTACCCCTCTTCTACCCTTCTACCCCTCAACCCCTCTTCTACCCTTCTACCCCTCTACCACCCCTCTACCACCCTCTACCCTTCTACCCCTCTACTACCCCTCTACCCCTCTACTACCCCTCTACCCCTCTTCTACCCCTCTACCCCTCTTCTACCCCCTACCCCTCTTCTAACTCTCTACCCCTCTACTACCCCTCTACCTCTCTTCTACCCCTCTACCCCTCTTCTACCCCTCTACCCCTCTTCTACCCCTTCTACCCCTCTTCTACCCCTCTACCCCTCTTCTACCCCTCTACCCCTCTTCTACCCCCTACCCCTCTTCTAACTCTCTACCCCTCTACTACCCCTCTACCTCTCTTCTACCCCTCTTCTACCCCTCTACCCCTCTTCTACCCCTTTACCCCTCTTCTACACCTCTACCCCTCTTCTACCCCTCTACCCCTCTTCTACCCCTCTACCCGTCTTCTACCCCTCTTCCCCTCTTCTACCCCTCTACCCCTCTTCTACCCCTCTACTTCCCTCTCTACCCCTCTACTACCCCTCTACTACCCCTCTACCCCTCTACTACCCCTCTTCTACCCCTCTACCCCTCTTCTACCCCTCTACCCCACTACCCCTCTTCTACCCCTCTATCCCTCTTCTACCCTTCTACCCCTCTAGTACCCCTCTACTCCTCTTCTACCCCTCTACCCCGCTACCCCTCTACCCCTCTTCTACCCCTCTACTACCCTCTTCTACCCCTCTATCCCTCTTCTACCCCTTTTCTACCCTTCTACCCCTCTACCCCTCTCCTACCCCTCTACCCCTCTTCTACCCCTGTACCCCTCTACTACCCCTCTACCCCTCTACTACCCCTCCACTACCCCTCAACCCCTCTTCTACCCCTCTTCTACCCCTCTACCCCTCTACCCCTTTACCCCTCTACTACCCCTCTACCCCTCTACTACCCCTCTACTACCCATCAACCCCTCTTCTACCCCTCTACCCCTCTTCTACCCCTCTACCCCTCCACCCCTCTACCCCTCTTCTACCACTCTACCCCTCTTCTACCCCTCTTCTAACCCTCTTCTAACCCTCTTCTACCCCTCTACCCCTCTTCTACCCCTCTTCTACCCCTCTACCCCTCTTCTACCCCTTTACCCCTCTACTACCCCTCTACCCCTCTACTACCCCTCTACTACCCATCAACCCCTCTTCTACCCCTCTACCCCTCTTCTACCCCTCTACCCCTCCACCCCTCTACCCCTCTTCTACCACTCTAACCCTCTTCTACCCCTCTTCTAACCCCTCTTCTACTCCCTCTTCTACCCCTCTACCCCTCTTCTACCCCTCTACCCCTCTTCTACCCCTCTACTACCCCTCTACCCCTCTTCTACCCCTCTTCTACCCTCTACTACCCCTCTACCCCTCTACTACCCCTCTACTACCCCCTACTACCCCTCTACTACCCTCTTCTACCCCTCTACTACCCCTCTACCCCTCTTCTACCCCTCTACCCCTCTTCTACCCCTCTACCCCTCCACCCCTCTACCCCTCTTCTACCACTCTACCCCTCTTCTACCCCTCTTCTACCCCTCTTCTAACCCTCTTCTACCCTTCTACCCTTCTACCCCTCTTCTACCCCTCTACCCCTCTTCTACCCCTCTACCCCGTCTTTTACCCATCTACCCCTCTACTACCCCTCTACCCCTCTACTACCCCTCTACTACCCCTCTACCCCTCTACTACCCCTCTTGTACCCCTCTACCCCTCTTCTACCCCTCTACCCCTCTTCTACCCCTCTACCCCTCTTCTACCACTCTACCCCTCTTCTACCCCTCTTCTACCCCTCTACCCCTCTTCTACCCCTCTTCTACCCCTACTCCCTCTACTACCCCTCTACTACCCCTCAATCCCTCTTCTACCCCTCTACCCCTCCACCCCTCTACCCCTCTTCTACCACTCTACCCCTCTTCTACCCCTCTACTACCCCTCTACTTCCCCTCTACCCCTCCACCCCTCTACCCCTCTTCTAACCCTCTTCTACCCATCTTCTACCCCTCTTCTACCCCTCTACTACCCCTCTACCCCTCTACTACCCCTCTACCCCTCTTCTTCCCCTCTTCTACCTCTCTACCCCTCTTCTACCCCTCTTCTACCCCTCTACCCCTCTACTACCCCTCTACTACCCCTCTACCCCTCTTCTACCCCTCTACCCCTCTACCCCTCTTCTACCCCTCTTCTACCCCTCTACCCCTCTTCTACCCCTCTACCCCTCTTCTACCCCTTTTCTACCCCTCTACTACCCCTCTACTACCCCTCTACTACCCCTCTACCCCTCTTCTACCCCTATTCTACCCCTCTTCTACCCTTCTACCCCTTTTCTACCCCTCAACCCCTCTTCTACCCTTCTACCCCTCTACCACCCCTCTACCCCACTACCACAGCTCAACCCTTCTACCCCTCTACTACCCCTCTACCCCTCTACTACCCCTCTACCCCTCTTCTATCCCCCTACCCCTCTTCTAACCCTCTACCTCTCTACTACCCCTCTACCTCTCTTCTACCCCTCTACCCCTCTTCTACCCCACTACCCCTCTTCTACACCTCTACCCCTCTACCCCTCTTCTACCCCTCTACCTCTCTACCCCTCTTCTACCCCTTTACCCCTCTTCTACCCCTCTTCCCCTTTTCTACCCCTCTTCCCCTCTTCTACCCCTCTACCCCTCTTCTACCCCTCTACTTCCCCCTCTATCCCTCTACTACCCCTCTACCACCCCTCTACTACCCCTCTACCCCGTTCTACCCCTCTTCTACCCCTCTTCTACCCTTCTACCCCTCTTCTACCCCTCAACCCCTCTTCTACCCTTCTACCCCTCTACCACCCTCTACCCCACTACCACACCTCTACCCTTCTACCCCTCTACTACCCCTCGACCCCTCTACTGCCCCTCTACCCCTCTTCTACCCCCTACCCCTCTTCTAACCCTCTACCCCTCTACTACCCCTCTTCTACCCCACTACCCCTCTTCTACACCTCTACTCCTCTTCTACCCCTCTACCCCTCTTCTACCCCTCTACCCCTCTACCTCTCTTCTACCCCTCTACCCCTCTTCTACCCCTTTACCCCTCTTCTACCCCTCTACCCCTCTTCCCCTCTTTTACCCCTCTTCCCCTCTTCTACCCCTCTACCCCTCTTCTACCTCTCTACTTCCCCTCTACCCCTCTACTACCCCTCTACTACCCCTCTACCACCCCTCTACTACCCCTCTACTACCCCTCTACCCCTCTACTATCCCTCTTCTACCCCTCTACCCCTCTTATACCCCTCTACCCCTCTTCTACCCCTCTACCCCTCTTCTACCCCTCTTCTACCCTTCTACCCCTCTTCTACCCCTCTACCCCTCTACCCCTCTTCTACCCTTCTACCCCTCTACTACCCCTCTACTCCTCTTCTACCCCTCTACCCTCTACCCCTCTACCCCTCTTCTACCCCTCTACTACCCCTCTTCTACCCCTCTACCCCTCTTCTACCCCTCTACCGCTCTCCTCTACCCCTCTACTACCCCTCTACCCCTCTACTACCCCTCTACCCCTCAACCCCTCTTCTACCTCTCTACCCCTCTTCTACCCCTCTACCCCCCACCCCTCTACCCCTCTTCTACCACTCTACCCCTCTTCTAACCCTCTTCTACCCCCTTCTACCCCTCTACCCCTCTTCTACCCCTCTACTACCCCTCTACCCCTCTTCTACCCTCTTCTACCCTTCTACCCCTCTACCCCTCTTCTACCCCTCTACCCCTCTTCTACCCCTCTACCCCTCTACTACCCCTCTACCCCTCTACTACCCCTCCTACCCCTCTACCCCTCTTCTACCCCTCTACCCCTCCACCCCTCTACCCCTCTTCTACCACTCTACCCCTCTTCTAACCCTCTTCTACCCCTCTTCTACCCCTCTACCCCTCTAATACCCCTTCTACCCCTCTACTACCCCTCTACCCCTCTACTACCCCTCTACCCCTCTACTACCCCTCTACCCCTCTTCTACCCCTTGTCTACCCCTCTATCCCTCTACCCCTCTTCTAACCCTCTACTACCCCTCTACCCCTCTACTACCCCTCCACTACCCCTCAACCCCTCTTCTACCTCTCTACCCCTCTTCAACCCCTCTACCCCTCCACCCCTCTACCCCTCTTCTACCACTCTACCCCTCTTCTACCCCTCTTCTACCCCTCTTCTACCCCTCTACCCCTCTACTACCCCTCTACCCCTCTTCTACCCCTCTACTACCCCTCTACCCCTCTTCTACCCCTCTTCTACCCCTCTACCCCTCCACCCCTCTACCCCTCTTCTACCACTCTACCCCTCTTCTAACCCTCTTCTACCCCTCTTCTACCCCTCTACCCCTCTTCTACCCCTCTTCTACCCCTCTACCCCTCTACTACCCCTCTACTACCCCTCTACCCTCTTCTACCCCTCTTCTACCCCTCTACTACCCCTCTACCCCTCTACTACCCCTCTACTACCCCTCAACCCCTCTTCTACCCCTCTTCTACCAATCCACCCCTCTTCTACACCTCTTCTACCCCTCTTCTAACCCTCTTCTACCCCTCTACCCCTCTTCTACCCCTTTTCTACCCCTCTACTACCCCTCTACCCCTCTACTACCCTCTTCTACCCCTCTACTACCCCTCTACCCCTCTACTACCCCTCTACCCCTCTACTACCCCTCTACCCCCTTCACCCCTCTTCTACCCCTCTACCCCTCTTCTACCACTCTACCCCTCTTCTAACCCTCTTCTACCCCTCTTCTACCCCTCTACCCCTCTTCTACCCCTCTACCCCTCTTCCCCTCTTCTACCCCTCTTCCCCTCTTCTACCCCTCTACCCCTCTTCTACCCCTCTACTCCCCTCTACCCTCTACTACCCTCTACTACCCCTCTACCCCTCTTCCCCTCTTCTACCCCTCTTCCCTCTTCTACCCCTCTACCCCTCTTCTACCCCTCTACTTCCCTCTACCCTCTACTACCCTCTACTACCCCTCTACCCCTCTTCTACCCCTCTTCTACCCCTCTTCTACCCCTCTACCCCTCTTCTACCCCTCAACCCCTCTACCACCCCTCTACCCCACTACACACCTCTACCCTTCTACTCCTCTACCCCTCTGCCCCTCTACTGCCCCTCTACCCCTCTTCTACCCCCTACCCCTCCTCCTCTACCCCTCTACTACCTCCTCTACCTCTCTTCTACCCCTCTTCTACCCCACTACCCCTCTTCTACCCCTCTACCCCTCTTCTACCCCTCTACCCCTCTTCTACCCCTCTACCTCTCTTCTACCCCTCTACCCTTCTTCTACCCCTTTACCCCTCTTCTACCCCTCTACCCGTCTTCTACCCCTCTTCCCCTCTTCTACCCCTCTACCCCTCTTCTACCCCTCTACTTCCCCTCTACCCCTCTACCACCCCTCTACTACCCCTCTACTACCCCTCTACCCCTCTACTACCCCTCTTCTACCCCTCTACCCCTCTTCTACCCCTCTACCCCTCTTCTACCCCTCTACCCCTCTACCCCTCTTCTACCCTTCTACCCCTCTAGTACCCCCTCTACTCCTCTTCTACCCCTCTACCCCGCTACCCCTCTACCCCTCTTCTACCCCTCTCTACCCCTCTTCTACCCCTCTATCCCTCTTCTACCCCTTTTCTACCCTTCTACCCCTCTACCCCTCTCCTACCCCTCTACCCCTCTTCTACCCCTTCTATCCCCCTCTACCCCTCTATCTACCCCTCCACTACCCCTCAACCCCTCTTCTACCCTCTTCTACCCCCTCTACCCCTCTACCCCTTCTACCCCTCTACTACCCCTCTACCCCTCTACTACCCCTCTACTACCCATCAACCCCTCTTCTACCCCTCTACCCCTCTTCTACCCCTCTACCCCCTCCACCCCTCTACCCCTCTTCTACCACTCTACCCCTCTTCTACCCCTCTTCTAACCCTCTTCTAACCCTCTTCTACCCCTCTACCCCTCTTCTACCCCGCTACCCCTCTTCTACCCCTTTACCCCTCTACTACCCCTCTACCCCTCTACTACCCCTCTACTACCCATCAACCCCTCTTCTACCCCTCTACCCCTCTTCTACCCCTCTACCCCTCCACCCCTCTACCCCTCTTCTACCACTCTAACCCTCTTCTACCCCTCTTCTAACCCTCTTCTAACCCTCTTCTACCCCTCTTCTACCCCTCTACCCCTCTTCTACCCCTCTACCCCTCTTCTACCCCTCTACTACCCCTCTACCCCTCTTCTACCCCTCTTCTACCCCTCTACTACCCCTCTACCCCTCTACTACCCCTCTACTACCCTGCTACTGCCCTCTACTACCCCTCTTCTACCCCTCTACTACCCCTCTACCCTCTTCTACCCCTCTACCCCTCTTCTCCCCTCTACCCCTCCACCCCTCTACCCCTCTTCTACCACTCTACCCCTCTTCTACCCTCTTCTACCCCTCTTCTAACCCTCTTCTACCCTTCTACCCTCTCTACCCCTCTTCTACCCCTCTACCCCTCTTCTACCCCTCTACCCCCTCTTTTACCCATCTACCCCTCTACTACCCCTCTACTACCCCTCTACCCCTCTACTACCCCTCTACTACCCCTCTGCCCTCTACTACCCCTCTACTACCCCTCTACCCCTCTTCTACCCCTCTACCCCTCTTCTACCCCTCTACCCCTCTTCTACCACTCTACCCCTCTTCTACCCCTCTTCTACCCCTCTACCCCTCTTCTACCCCTTTTCTACCCCTCTACTACCCCTCTACTACCCCTCAATCCCTCTTCTACCCCTCTACCCCTCCACCCCTCTACCCCTCTTCTACCCCTCTACCCCTCTTCTACCCTCTACTACCCCTCTACTTCCCCTCTACCCCTCCACCCCTCTACCCCTCTTCTAACCCTCTTCTACCCATCTTCTACCCCTCTTCTACCCCTCTACTACCCCTCTACCCCTCTACTACCCCTCTACCCCTCTTCTACCCCTCTTCTACCTCTCTACCCCTCTTCTACCCTCTTCTACCCCTCTACCCCTCTACTACCCCTCTACTACCCCTCTACCCTCTTCTACCCCTCTACCCCTCTACCCTCTTCTACCCCTCTTCTACCCCTCTACCCCTCTTCTACCCCTCTACCCCTCTTCTACCCCTTTTCTACCCCTCTACTACCCCTCTACTACCCCTCTACTACCCCTCTACCCCTCTTCTACCCCTATTCTACCCCTCTTCTACCCTTCTACCCCTTTCTACCCCTCAACCCCTCTTCTACCCTTCTACCCCTCTACCACCCCTCTACCCCTCTACCACTACTCAACCCTTCTACCCCTCTACTACCCCTCTACCCCTCTACTACCCCTCTACCCCTCTTCTATCCCCCTACCCCTCTTCTAACCCTCTACCTCTCTACTACCCCTCTACCTCTCTTCTACCCCTCTACCCCTCTTCTACCCCCTACCCCTCTTCTACCCTCTACCCCTCTACCCCTCTTCTACCCCTCTACCTCTACCCCTCTTCTACCCCTTCTACCCCTCTTCTACCCCTCTACCCCTTTTCTACCCCTCTTCCCCTCTTCTACCCCTCTACCCCTCTTCTACCCCTCTACTTCCCCCTCTACCCCTCTACTACCCCTCTACCACCCCTCTACTACCCCTCTACCCCGTTCTACCCCTCTTCTACCCCTCTTCTACCCTTCTACCCCTCTTCTACCCCTCAACCCCTCTTCTACCCTTCTACCCCTCTACCACCCCCTCTACCCCACTACCACACCTCTACCCTTCTACCCCTCTACTACCCCTCTACCCCTCTACTGCCCCTCTACCCCTCTTCTACCCCCTACCCCTCTTCTAACCCTCTACCCCTCTACTACCCTCTTCTACCCCACTACCCCTCTTCTACACCTCTACCCCTCTTCTACCCCTCTACCCTCTTCTACCCCTCTACCCCTCTACCTCTCTTCTACCCCCTCTACCCCTCTTCTACCCCTTTACCCCTCTTCTACCCCTCTACCGCTCTTCCCCTCTTCTACCCCTCTTCCCCTCTTCTACCCCTCTTCTACCTCTCTACTTCCCCTCTACCCCTCTACTATCCCTCTTCTACCCCTCTACCCCTCTTCTACCCCTCTACCCCTCTTATACCCCTCTACCCCTCTTCTACCCCTCTTCTACCCTTCTACCCCTCTACCCCTCTACCCCTCTTCTACCCTTCTACCCCTCTACTACCCCTCTACTCCTCTTCTACCCCTCTACCCGCTACCCCTCTACCCCCCTCTTCTACCCCTCTACTACCCCTCTTCTACCCCTCTACCCCTCTTCTACCCCTTTTCTACCCTTCTACCCGTCTACCCCTCTACCCCTCTTCTACCCCTCTACCGCTCTTCTACCCCTCTACCCCTCTACTACCCCTCTACCCCTCTACTACCCCTCCACAACCCCTCAACCCCTCTTCTACCTCTCTACCCCTCTTCTACCCCTCTACCCCCCACCCCTCTACCCCTCTTCTACCACTCTACCCCTCTTCTAACCCTCTTCTACCCCCCTTCTACCCCTCTACCCCTCTTCTACCCCTCTACTACCCCTCTACCCCTCTTCTACCCCTTTTCTACCCTTCTACCCCTCTACCCCTCTTCTACCCCTCTACCCCTCTTCTACCCCTCTAACCCTCTACTACCCCTCTACCCCTCTACTACCCCTCCACTACCCCTCTACCCTCTTCTACCCCTCTACCCCTCCACCCCTCTACCCCTCTTCTACCACTCTACCCCTCTTCTAACCCTCTTCTACCCCTCTTCTACCCCTCTACCCCTCTACTACCCTCTCTACCCCTCTACTACCCCTCTACTACCCCTCTACTACCCCTCTACCCCTCTACTACCCCTCTACCCCTCTTCTACCCCTTTCTACCCCTCTATCCCTCTACCCCTCTTCTAACCCTCTACTACCCCTCTACCCCTCTACTACCCCTCCACTACCCCTCTAACACCTCTTCTACCCTCTCTACCCCTCTTCAACCCCTCTACCCCTCCACCCCTCTACCCCTCTTCTACCACTCTACCCCTCTTATACCCCTCTTCTACCCCTCTTCTGCCCCTCTACCCCTCTACTACCCTTCTACCCCTCTTCTACCCCTCTACTACCCCTCTACCCCTCTTCTACCCCTCTTCTACCCCTCTACCCCTCCACCCCTCTACCCCTCTTCTACCACTCTACCCCTCTTCTAACCCTCTTCTACCCCTCTTCTACCCCTCTACCCCTCTTCTACCCCTCTTCTACCCCTCTACCCCTCTACTACCCCTCTACTACCCCTCTACCCCTCTTCCACCCCTCTTCTACCCCTCTACTACCCCTCTACCCCTCTACTACCCCTCTACCCCTCTACTACCCCTCTACTACCCCTCAACCCCTCTTCTACCCCTCTTCTACCAATCCACCCCTCTTCTACACCTCTTCTACCCCTCTTCTAACCCTCTTCTACCCCTCTACCCCTCTTCTACCCCTTTTCTACCCCTCTACAACCCCTCTACCCCTCTACTACACCTCTTCTACCCCTCTACTACCCCTCTACCCCTCTACTACCCCTCTACCCCTCTACTACCCCTCTACTACCCCTTCAACCCCTCTTCTACCCCTCTACCCCTCTTCTACCACTCTACCCCTCTTCTAACCCTCTTCTACCCCTCTTCTACCCCTCTACCCCTCTTCTACCCCTCTACCCCTCTTCCCCTCTTCTACCCCTCTTCCCCTCTTCTACCCCTCTACCCCTCTTCTACCCCTCTACTTCCCCTCTACCCCTCTACTACCCCTCTACTACCCCTCTTCTACCCCTCTTCTACCCCTCTACCCCTCTTCTACCCCTTTACCCCTCTACTACCCCTCTACCCCTCTACTACCCCTCTACTACCCATCAACCCCTCTTCTACCCCTCTACCCCTCTTCCCCTCTTTTACCCCTCTTCCCCTCTTCTACCCCTCTACCCCTCTTCTACCCCTCTACCCCCTCTACTACCCCTCTACCACCCTTCTACTACCCCTCTACTACCCCTCTACCCCTCTACTATCCCTCTTCTACCCCTCTACCCCTCTTATACCCCTCTACCCCTCTTCTACCCTCTTCTACCCCTCTTCTACCCTTCTACCCTCTTCTACCCCTCTACCTCTACCTCTCTTCTACCCCTCTACCCCTCTACTCCCCTCTACCCTCCTCTACCCCTCTACCCGCTCCCTCTACCCCTCTTCTACCCCCTCTACCCTACCCCTCTTCTACCCCTGCACCTCTTCTACCCCTCTACCCCTCTTCTACCCCTCTACCCCTCTTCTACCCCTTTTCTACCCTTCTACCCCTCTACCCCTCTACCCTCTTCTACCCCTCTACCCCTCTTCTACCCCTCTACCCCTCTACTACCCCTCTACCCCTCTACTACCCTTTACCCTCTTCTACCCCTCTACCCTCTTCCCCTCTTTTACCCCTCTTCCCCTCTTCTACCCCTCTACCCCTCTTCTACCCCTCTACTTCCCCTCTACCCCTCTACTACCCTCTACCACCCTCTCTACCTCTACCCCTCTACTATCCTCTTCTACCCTCTTATCCCCTCTACCCCTCTTATACCCCTCTACCCCTCTTCTACCCCTCTTCTACCCTACCCCTCTTCTACCCCTCTACCCCTCTACCTCTCTTCTACCCCTCTACCCTTCTTCTACCCCTTACCCCTCTTCTACCCCTCTACCCGTCTTCTACCCCTCTTCCCCTCTTCTACCCCTCTACCCCTCTTCTACCCTCTACTTCCCCTCTACCCCTCTACCACCCTCTACTACCCCTCTACTACCCCTCTACCCCTCTACTACCCCTCTTCTACCCCTCTACCCCTCTTCTACCCTCTACCCCACTACCCCTCTTCTACCCCTCTACCCCTCTATCCCTCTTCTACCCTTCTACCCCTCTAGTACCCCTCTACTCCTCTTCTACCCCTCTACCCCGCTACCCCTCTACCCCTCTTCTACCCTCTACTACCCCTCTTCTACCCCTCTATCCCTCTTCTACCCCTTTTCTACCCCTCTACCCTTCTACCCCTCTCCTACCCCTCTACCCCTCTTCTACCCCTCTATCCCTCTACTACCCCTCTACCCCTCTACCCCTCCACTACCCCTCTACCCCTTTACCCCTCTACTACCCCTCTACCCCTCTACTACCCCTCTACTACCCATCAACCCCTCTTCTACCCCTCTACCCCTCTTCTACCCCTCTACCCCTCCACCCCTCTACCCCTCTTCTACCACTCTACCCTCTTCTACCCCTCTTCTAACCCTCTTCTAACCCTCTTCTACCCCTCTACCCCTCTTCTACCCCGCTACCCCTCTTCTACCCCTTTACCCCTCTACTACCCCTCTACCCCTCTACTACCCCTCTACTACCCATCAACCCCTCTTCTACCCCTCTACCCCTCTTCTACCCCTCTACCCCTCCCACCCCCTCTACCCCTCTTCTACCACTCTAACCCTCTTCTACCCTCTTCTAACCCTCTTCTAACCCTCTTCTACCCCTCTTCTACCCCTCTACCCCTCTTCTACCCCTCTACCCCTCTTCTACCCCTCTACTACCCCTCTACCCCTCTTCTACCCCTCTTCTACCCCTCTACTACCCCTCTACCCCTCTACTACCCCTCTACTACCCTGCTACTACCCCTCTACTACCCCTCTTCTACCCCTCTACTACCCCTCTACCCCTCTTCTACCCCTCTACCCCTCTTCTACCCCTCTACCCCTCCACCCCTCTACCCCTCTTCTACCACTATACCCCTCTTCTACCCCTCTTCTACCCCTCTTCTAACCCTCTTCTACCCTTCTACCCTTCTACCCCTCTTCTACCCCTCTACCCCTCTTCTACCCCTCTACCCCGTCTTTTACCCATCTACCCCTCTACTACCCCTCTACTACCCCTCTACCCCTCTACTACCCCTCTACTACCCCTCTACCCCTCTACTACCCCTCTACTACCCCTCTACCCCTCTTCTACCCCTCTACCCCTCTTCTACCCCTCTACCCCTCTTCTACCACTCTACCCCTCTTCTACCCCTCTTCTACCCCTCTACTCCCTCTTCTACCCCTCTTCTACCCCTTTTCTACCCCTCTACTACCCCTCTACTACCCCTCAATCCCTCTTCTACCCCTCTACCCCTCTCACCCCTCTACCCCTCTTCTACCCCTCTACCCCTCTTCTACCCCTCTACTACCCCTCTACTTCCCTCTACCCCTCTACCCCTCTACCCCTCTTCTAACCCTCTTCTACCCATCTTCTACCCCTCTTCTACCCCTCTACTACCCCTCTACCCCTCTACTACCCCTCTACCCCTCTTCTACCCCTCTTCTACCTCTCCTACCCCTCTTCTACCCCTCTTCTACCCCTCTACCCCCTCTACTACCCCTCTACTACCCCTCTACCCCTCTTCTACCCCTCTACCCCTCTTCTACCCCTCTTCTACCCCTCTACCCCTCTTCTACCCCTCTACCCCTCTTCTACCCCTTTTCTACCCCTCTACCTACCCCTCTACTACCCCTCTACTACCCCTCTACCCCTCTTCTACCCCTCTTCTACCCCTCTTCTACCCTTCTACCCCTTTTCTACCCCTCAACCCCTCTTCTACCCCTTCTACCCCTCTACCACCCCTCTACCCCACTACCACAGCTCAACCCTTCTACCCCTCTACTACCCCTCTACCCCTCTACTACCCCTCTACCCCTCTTCTATCCCCCTACCCCTCTTCTAACCCTCTACCTCTCTACTACCCCTCTACCTCTCTTCTACCCCTCTACCCCTCTTCTACCCCACTACCCCTCTTCTACACCTCTACCCCTCTACCCCTCTTCTACCCCTCTACCTCTCTACCCCTCTTCTACCCCTTTACCCCTCTTCTACCCTCTTCCCCTCTTCTACCCCTCTTCCCCTCTTCTACCCCTCTACCCCTCTTCTACCCCTCTACTTCCCCCTCTACCCCTCTACTACCCCTCTACCACCCCTCTACTACCCCTCTACCCCGTTCTACCCCTCTTCTACCCCTCTTCTACCCTTCTACCCCTCTTCTACCCCCTCAACCCCTCTTCTACCCTTCTACCCCTCTACCACCCCTCTACCCCACTACCACACCTCTACCCTCTCTACCCCTCTACTACCCCTCTACCCCTCTACTGCCCCTCTACCCCTCTTCTACCCCCTACCCCTCTTCTAACCCTCTACCCCTCTACTACCCCTCTTCTACCCCACTACCCCTCTTCTACCACCTCTACCCCTCTTCTACCCCTCTACCCCTCTTCTACCCCTCTACCCCTCTACCTCTCTTCTACCCCTCTACCCCTCTTCTACCCCTCTACCCCCTCTTCTACCCCTCTACCGCTCTTCCCCTCTTTTACCCCTCTTCCCCTCTTCTACCCCTCTTCTACCTCTCTACTTCCCCTCTACCCCTCTACTATCCCTCTTCTACCCCTCTACCCCTCTTCTACCCCTCTACCCCTCTTATACCCCTCTACCCCTCTTCTACCCCTCTTCTACCCTTCTACCCCTCTACCCCTCTACCCCTCTTCTACCCTTCTACCCCTCTACTACCCCTCTACTCCTCTTCTACCCCTCTACCCACTACCCCTCTACCCCCCTCTTCTACCCCTCTACTACCCCTCTTCTACCCCTCTACCCCTCTTCTACCCCTTTTCTACCCTTCTACCCCTCTACCCCTCTACCCCTCTTCTACCCCTCAACCGCTCTTCTACCCCTCTACCCCTCTACTACCCCTCTACCCCTCTACTACCCCTCCACTACCCCTCAACCCCTCTTCTACCTCTCTACCCCTCTTCTACCCCTCTACCCCCCACCCCTCTACCCCTCTTCTACCACTCTACCCCTCTTCTAACCCTCTTCTACCCCCTTCTACCCCTCTACCCCTCTTCTACCCCTCTACTACCCTCTACCCCTCTTCTACCCCCTACTACCCTTCTACCCCTCTACCCCTCTTCTACCCCTCTACCCCTCTTCTACCCCTCTACACCCTCTACTACCCCTCTACCCCTCTACTACCCCTCCTACCCCTCTACCCCTCTTCTACCCCTCTACCCCTCCACCCCTCTACCCCTCTTCTACCCCTCTACCCCTCTTCTAACCCTCTTCTACCCCTCTTCTACCCCTCTACCCCTCTACTACCCCTCTACCCCTCTACTACCCCTCTACTACCCCTCTACTACCCCTCTACCCCTCTACTACCCCTCTACCCCTCTTCTACCCCTTTTCTACCCCTCTATCCCTCTACCCCTCTTCTACCCTCTACTACCCCTCTACCCCTCTACTACCCCTCTACTACCCCTCTACACCTCTTCTACCCTCTCTACCCCTCTTCAACCCCTCTACCCCTCTACCCCTCTACCCCTCTTCTACCCCTCTACCCCTCCTATACCCCTCTTCTACCCTCTTCTGCCCCTCTAACCCTCTACTACCCTTCTACCCCTCTTCTACCCCTCTACTACCCCTCTACCCCTCTTCTACCCCTCTTCTACCCCTCTACCCCTCCACCCCTCTACCCCTCTTCTACCCCTCTACCCCTCTTCTAACCCTCTTCTACCCCTCTTCTACCCCTCTACCCCTCTTCTACCCCTCTTCTACCCCTCTACCCCTCTACTACCCTCTACTACCCCTCTACCCCTCTTCACCCCTCTTCTACCCCTCTACTACCCCTCTACCCCTCTACTACCCCTCTACCCCTCTATCTACCCCTCTCTACCCCTCTACCCCTCTTCTACCCCTCTTCTACCAATCCACCCCTCTTCTACCCTCTCTACCCCTCTTCTAACCCTCTTCTACCCCTCTACCCCTCTTCTACCCCTCTTCTACCCCTCTTCTACCCCTCTACCCTCTACTACCCTCTTCTACCCCTCTACTACCCCTCTACCCCTCTATCTACCCCTCTACTACCCTCTACTACCCCTCAACCCCTCTTCTACCCCTCTACCCCTCTTCTACCCCTCTACCCCTCTTCTAACCCTCTTCTACCCCTCTTCTACCCCTCTGCCCCTCTTCTACCCCTCTACCCCTCTTCCCCTCTTCTACCCCCTCTTCCCCTCTTCTACCCCTCTACCCTCTTCTACCCCTCTACTTCCCCTCTACCCCTCTACTACCCCTCTACTCCCCCTCTACCCCTCTTCTACCCCTCTTCTACCCCTCTTCTACCCCTCTACCCCTCCACCCCTCTACCCCTCTTCTACCCTCTACCCTCTTCTACCCCTCTTCTACCCCTCTTCTACCCCTCTTCTACCCCTCTTCTACCCCTCTTCTACCCCTCTACCTACTCTACTACCCCTCTACTCCCCTCACCCCCTCTACTACCCCTCTACCCCTCTTCTACCCCTCTACCCTCTTCTACCACCCTCTTCCACCCTCTTCTACCCCTCTTCTACCCCTCTACCCCTCTTCTACCCCTCTTCTACCCCTCTTTCTACCCCTCTACCCCCTCTACCCCTCTACTACCCTCTACTACCCCTCTACCGCTCCACTACCCCTCTGCCCCTCTACTACCCTCTCTACTACCCCTCAACCCTCTTCTACCCCTCTACCCTCTTCTACCCCTCTACCCTCTTCTAACCCTCTTCTACCTCTCTTCTACCCCTCTTCTACCCCTCTACCCCTCTTCTACCCCTCTCCCCTCTTCTACCCCTCTACCCCTCTACCCCTCTTCCCCTCTTCTACCCCTCTCTACCCCTCTACTACCCCTCTACCCTCTTCTACCCCTCTACCCCCTCTACCCCTCTACTACCCCCTCTACTACCCCTCTACCCCTCTTCTACCCCTCTTCTACCCCTCTTCTACCCCTCTACCCCTCTTCTACCCCTCTACCCTCTTCTACCCTTCTACCCCTCTACCACCCCTCTACCTCCTCTACCACACCTCTACCCTTCTACCCCTCTACTACCCCTCTACCCCTCTACTGCCCCTCTACCCTCTTCTACCCCCTACCCCTCTTCTAACCCTCTACCCCTCTACTACCCCTCTACCTCTCTTCTACCCCTCTTCTACCCCTCTACCCCTCTTCTACACCCTCTACCCCTCTTCTACCCCTCTACCCCTCTACCCCTCTACCTCTCTTCTACCCCTCTACCCCTCTTCTACCCCTCTACCCCTCTTCTACCCCTCTACCCCTCTTCTACCCCTCTACCCCTCTCCCTCTTCTACCCCTCTACCCCTCTTCTACCCCTCTACCCTCTTCTACCCCTCTACTTCCCTCTACCCCTCTACTACCCCTCTCCCACCCTCCTACTACCCCTCTACCCCTCTACTACCCTCTTCTACCCTCTTACTACCCCTCTACCCCTCTTCTACCCCTCTTCTACCCTCTCTACCTCTCTTCTACCCCCACCCCTCTACCTCTCTTCTACCCCTCTACCTACTCCTACTCCCTCTACCCCTCTTCTACCCCTCTACCCCTCTCTACCCCCTCTACCCCTCTTCTACCCCTCTACCCCTCTTCTACCCTCTACCCCTCTACACCCCTCTACCCCACTCCACACTCACCCTTCTACCCCTCTACTCCCTCTACCCCTCTACTACCCCTCTACCCCTCTTCTATCCCCTCTACCCCTCTTCTAACCCTCTACCTCTCTACTACCCCTCTACCTCTCTTCTACCCCTCTACCCCTCTTCTACCCCTCTACCCCTCTTCTACTCCTCTACCCCTCTTCTACCCCTCTACCCCTCTTCTACCCCTCTACCTCTCTTCTACCTCTCTACCCCTCTTCTACCCCTCTACCCCTCTTCTACCCCTCTACCCCTCTTACCCTCTTCTACCCCTCTTCTACCCCTCTACCCCTCTTCTACCCCTCTACCCCCTCTGCCCCTCTTCTACCCCTCTACCCCTCTACTACCCCTCTACTCCTCTTCTACCCCTCTACCCACTACCCCTCTACCCTCTTCTACCCCTCTACTACCCCTCTTCTACCCCTCTACCCCTCTTCTACCCCTCTTCTACCCTTCTACCCCTCTACCCCTCTACCCCTCTTCTACCCCTCTACCGCTCTTCTACCCCTCTACCCCTCTACTCCCCTCTACCCCTCTACTACCCCTCCCTACCCCTCAACCCCTCTTCTACCTCCTCTACCCCTCTTCTACCCCTCTACCCCCTACCCCTCTACCCCTCTTCTACCCTCTACCCCTCTTCTACCCCTCTTCTACCCCCTCTACCCTCTCTACCCCTCTTCTACCCTCTCTACCCCTCTTCTACCCCTCTACCCCTCTACTCTACCCCCTCTACCCCTCTTCTACCCCTCTACCCCTCTCCTCTACCCCTCTACTACCCCTCTCTACCCCTCTACCCCTCTTCTACCCCTCTACTCCCCTCACTACCCCTCTTCTACCCACTCCCTCTTCTACCCCTTCTACCCCTCTTCTACCCCTCTACCCTCTTCTACCCCTCTACCCCTCTACTACCCCTCTACTACCCTCTTCTACCCTCTCTACCCCTCTTCTACCCCTCTACCCCTCATCCCTCTACTCCCCCTCTATCCCTCTACTACCCTCTCTCTACCCCTCTACCTCACCCTCTTCTACCCCTCTTCACCCCTCTACTCCCTCTCTCTACCCTCTTCTAGCCCCTCTACCCCTCTTCTACCCCTCTTCTACCTCCTCTCATCCCCTCCTCTACTCCCCTTCTACCCCTCTTCTACCCCTCTACCCCTCTTCTACCCTCTTCTACCCCTCTTCTACCCCTCTACCACTCCTCTCTACCCCTCTTCTACCCCTCTACCCCTCTACTACCCCTCTACCCCTCTTCTACCCCCTCTACCCTCTCTACCCTCTTCTACCCCTCTTCTACCCCTCTTCTACCCCTCCTACCACCTCTACCCTCTACCCCTCTACCCCTCTTCTACCCTCTCTACCCTCTTCTACCCTCTACCCCTCTTCTACCCCTCTTCTACCCCTCTTCACCCCTCTTCTACCCCTCTACCCCTCTTCTACCCCTCTTCTACCCCTCTACCCTACCCCTCTACCTCCTCTTCTACCCCTCTACTACCCCTCTATCTACCCCCTCTACCCCTCTACTACCCTCTCTCCCTACTCCCTCTTCTACCCCTCTCCCCTCTCTACCCCTCTTCTACCCCTCTACCCCTCTTCTACCCCCCTCTTCTACCCCCTCTACCCTCCTACCCCTCTTCTACCCTCTCTACCCCTCTTCTACCCCTCTACTACCCCTCTACTACCCCTCTACCCCTCTCTACCCCTACTACCCCTCTACTACCCTCTTCTACCCCTCTTCTACCCTCTTCTACCCTTCTACCCCTCTTCTACCCTCTCCTTCCCCTCTACCCCCTCCTCTACTACCCACCTCTACCCTCTCTACCCCTCTACTACCCCTCTACTCCCTCTACCCCCTCTACCCCTCTTCTACCCCTCTTCTACCCCTCTACCCCTCTACTACCCCTCTACCTCTCTTCTACCCCTCTACCCCTCTTCTACCCCTCTACCCCTCTTCTCTCACGCCTCTTCTACCCCTCTCCTCTACCCCTCTTCTACCCCTCTACCCCTCTTCTACTCCCTCTTCTACCCCTCTACCCCTCTTCCCCTCTTCTACCCTCTTCTACCCTCTTCTACCCCTCTATCCCTCTTCTACCCCCTACTACCCCTCCTTCTACCCCCTCTACCCCTCTACCTCTCTACCCCTCTTCTACCCCTCTACCTCTCACCCCTCTACCCCTCTTCTACCCCTCTACCCCTCTTCTACCCCTCTACTCCCTCTTCTACCCCCTCTACCCCTCTTCCTCTCTACTACCCTCTACCCCTCTTCTACCCCTCTACCCCTCTTCTACCCCTCTACCTACCCCTCTACCCCTCTTCTACCCTCTACTACCCCTCTTCTACCCCTCTACCCCTCTTCTACCCCTCTGCACCCTTCTACCCCTCTACCCCTCTCCTCTACCCCTCTACCCCTCTTCTACCCCTCTACCCCTCTACCCCTCTACCCCTCTTCTACCCCTCTACCCCTCTTCTACCCCTCTACCCCTCTACTACCCCTCTACCCCTCTTCTACCCCTCAACCCCTCTTCTACCTCTCTACCCCTCTACCCCTCTTCACCCTCTCTACCCCTCTTCTACCCCTCTACCCCTCTTCTCACCCTCCTCTACCCCTCTTCTACCCCTCTACCCCCTCTACCCCTCTACTCCCCCTCTACCCCTCTTCTACCCCTCTTCTACCCCTCTTCTACCCCTCTACCCCTCCACCCCTCTACCCCTCTTCTACCCTCTACCCTCTTCTACCCTCTTCTACCCCTCTCTACCCCTCTTCTACCCCTCTCACCCCTCTTCTACCCCTCTACTCCTCTACCCCTCTACTACCCCTCAACCCCTCTTCTACCCCTCTACCCCTCTTCTACCCCTCCACCCCTCTTCTACCTCTTCTACCCTCTTCTACCCTCTTCTACCCTCTACCCCTCTTCTACCCCTCTTCTACCCCTCTTCTACCCTCTACTACCCCTCTACCCCTCTACTACCCTCTACTACCCCTCCACCGCTCTCTACCCCTCTGCCCCTCTACTACCCCTCTACTACCCTTCAACCCCTCTACTACCCCTCTACCCTCTTCTACCACTCTACCCCTCTTCTACCCTCTTCTACCCCTCTTCTGCCCCTCTTCTACCCCTCTACCCCTCTTCTACCCCTCTACCCTCTTCTACCCCTCTACCCCTCTACCCCTCTTCCCCTCTTCTACCCCTCTACCCCTCTTCTACCCCTCTACCCCTCTTCTACCCCTCTACTTCCCCTCTACCCCTCTACTCCCCTCTACCACCCCTCTCTACCCCTCTACCCCTCTTCTACCCCTCTTCTACCCTTCTACCCCTCTTTCTACCCCTCAACCCCTCTTCTACCCTTCTACCCCTCTACCACCTCTACCCCACTACCACACCTCTACCCTTCTACTCCTCTACTACCCCTCTACCCCTCTACTGCCCCTCTACCCCTCTTCTACCCCCCTACCCCTCTTCTAACCCTCTACCCCTCTACTACCCCTCTACCTCTCTTCTACCCCTCTTCTACCCCTCACCCCTCTTCTACCCTCTACCCCTCTTCTACCCCTCTACCCCTCTACCCCTCTACCTCTCTTCTACCCCTCTACCCCTCTTCTACCCCTCTACCCCTCTTCTACCCCTTTACCCCTCTTCTACCCCTCTACCCCTCTTCCCCTCTTTTACCCCTCTTCCCCTCTTCTACCCCTCTACCCCTCTTCTACCCCTCTACTTCCCCTCTACCCCTCTACTACCCCTCTACCACCCCTTCTACCCCTCTACCCCTCTACTACCCTCTTCTACCCCTCTTCTACCCCTCTACCCCTCTACCCCTCTACCCCTCTTCTACCCCTCTTCTACCCTTCTACCCCTCTTCTACCCCTCTACCCCTCTACCTCTCTTCTACCCTTCTACCCCTCTACTACCCCTCTACTCCTCTTCTACCCCTCTACCCGCTACCCCTCTACCCCTCTTCTACCCCCCTTCTACCCCTCTTCTACCCCTCTACCCCTCTTCTACCCTTCTACCCCTCTACCACCCCTCTACCCCACTACCACACCTCAACCCTTCTACCCCTCTACTACCCCTCTACCCCTCTACTACCCCTCTACCCCTCTTCTATCCCCCTACCCCTCTTCTAACCCTCTACCTCTCTACTACCCCTCTACCTCTCTTCTACCCCTCTACCCCTCTTCTACCCCTCTACCCCTCTTCTACCCTCTACCCCTCTTCTACCCCTCTACCCCTCTTCTACCCCTCTACCTCTCTTCTACCCCTCTTCCCCTCTTCTACCCCTTCTACCCCTCTTCTACCCCTCTACCCCTCTTCCCCTTTTCTACCCTCTTCTACCCCTTCTACCCCTCTTCTACCCCTCTACCCCTCTACCCCTCTTCTACCTTCTACCCCTCTTCTACCCCTCTACTCCTCTTCTACCCCTCTACCCGCTACCCCTCTACCCCTCTTCTACCCCTCTACTACCCCTCTTCTACCCCTCTACCCCTCTTCTACCCCTCTTCTACCCTTCTACCCCTCTACCCCTCTACCCCTCTTCTACCCCTCAACCGCTCTTCTACCCCTCTACCCCTCTACTACCCCTCTACCCCTCTACTACCCCTCCCCTACCCCTCAACCCCTCTTCTACCTCTCTACCCCTCTTCTACCCCTCTACCCCCCACCCCTCTACCCCTCTTCTACCACTCTACCCCTCTTCTAACCCTCTTCTACCCCCTTCTACCCCTCTACCCCTCTACCCTCTACTACCCCTCTACCCCTCTTCTACCCCTCTACCCCCTCTACCCCTCTTCTACCCCTCTTCTACCCCTCTACCCCCTCTACCCTCTTCTACCCCTCTACTACCCTCTTCTACCCCTCTACCCCTCTTCTACCCCTCTTCTACCCCTCTTCTACCCCTCTACCCCTCTACTACCCTCTTCTACCCCTCTACTACCCCTCTACCCCTCTACTACCCCTCTACCCCTCTACCCCTCTACTACCCCTCTACCCCTCTTCTACCCCTCCACCCCTCTTCTACCACTCTACCCCTCTTCTAACCCTCTTCTACCCCTCTTCTACCCCTCTACCCCTCTTCTACCCCTCTACCCCTCTACCCCTCTTCTACCCCTCTACCCCTCTACTCCCCTCTACTCCTCTTCTACCCCTCTACCACTCCTCTACTACCCCTCTACTCCCCTCTACTACCCCTCTTCTACCCCTCTACCCCTCTTCTACCCCTCTCTACCCTCTACTACCCCTCTACCCCTCTTCTACCCCTCAACCGCTCTTCTACCCCTCTACCCCTCTACTACCCCTCTACCCCTCTACTACCCCTCCCCTACCCTCACCCCTCTTCTACCTCTCTACCCCTCTTCTACCCCTCTACCCCCCACCCCTCTACCCCTCTTCTACCACTCCTACCCCTCTTCTAACCCTCTTCTACCCCCTTCTACCCCTCTACCCCTCTTCTACCCTCTACTACCCCTCTACCCCTCTTCTACCCTCTTCTACCCCTCTACCCCTCTACCCCTCTTCTACCCCTCTACCCCTCTTCTACCCCTCTACCCCTCTACTACCCCTCTACCCCTCTACTACCCCTCCACTACCCCTCTACCCCTCTTCTACCCCTCTACCCCTCCACCCCTCTACCCCTCTTCTACCACTCTACCCCTCTTCTAACCCTCTTCTACCCCTCTTCTACCCCTCTACCCCTCTACTACCCCTCTACTACCCCCTCTACTACCCCTCTACCCCTCTCCTACCCCTCTACCCCTCTTCTACCCCTCTTCTACCCCTCTACCCCTCTACCCCTCTTCTACCCCTCTACTACCCCTCTACCCCTCTACTACCCCTCCCTACCCCTCTACCCCTCTTCTACCTCTCTACCCCTCTTCTACCCCTCTACCCTCTTCTACCCCTCTACCCCTCTTCTACCCCTCTACCCCTCTTCTACCCCTCTTCTACCCCTCTTCTACCCCTCTACCCCTCTTCTACCCCTCTACTACCCCTCTACCCCTCTTCTACCCCTCTTCTACCCCTTCTACCCCTCTACCCCTCTTCTACCCCTCTACCCCTCTTCTACCCCTCTAACCCTCTACTACCCCTCTACCCCTCTACTACCCCTCTACTACCCCTCTACCCCTCTTCTACCCCTCTACCCCTCCACCCCTCTACCCCTCTTCTACCCCTCTACCCCTCTTCTAACCCTCTTCTACCCCTCTTCTACCCCTCTACTACCCCTCTACCCCTCTCTACTACCCCTCTACTACCCCTCTACCCCTCTACTACCCCTCTACCCCTCTTCTACCCCTTTCTACCCCTCTCTATCCCTCTACCCCTCTTCTACCCCTCTACTACCCCTCTACCCCTCTACTACCCCTCCTCTACTCCCTCAACTCCTCTTCTACCTCCTCTACCCCTCTTCAACCCCTCTACCCCTCCACCCCTCTACCCCTCTTCTACCCCTCTACCCCTCTTCTACCCCTCTTCTACCCCTCTTCTGCCCCTCTACCCCTCTACTACCCCTCTACCCCTCTTCTACCCCTCTACTACCCCTCTACCCCTCTACTACCCCTCTACCCCTCTTCTACCCCTCTACCCCTCTCTACCCCTCTTCTACCCCTCTTCTACCAATCCACCCCTCTTCTACACCTCTTCTACCCCTCTTCTACCCCTCTTCTACCCCTCTACCCCTCTTCTACCCCTCTTCTACCCCTCTACTACCCCTCTACCCCTCTACTACACCTCTTCTACCCCTCTTCTACCCCTCTACCCCTCTACTACCCCTCTACCCCTCTACTACCCCTCTACTACCCTTCAACCCCTCTACCCCTCTTCTACCACTCTACCCCTCTTCTAACCCTCTTCTACCCCTCTTCTACCCCTCTACCCCTCTTCTACCCCTCTTCCCCTCTTCTACCCCTCTTCCCCTCTTCTACCCCTCTACCCCTCTTCTACCCCTCTACTTCCCCTCTACCCCTCTACTACCCCTCTACTACCCCTCTACCCCTCTTCTACCCCTCTTCTACCCCTCTTCTACCCTTCTACCCCTCTTCTACCCCTCTACCCCTCTACCACCCCTCTACCCCACTACCCCCTCTACCCTCTACTCCTCTACTACCCCTCTACCCCTCTACTGCCCCTCTACCCCTCTTCTGCCCCTACCCCTCTTCTACCCCTCTACCCCTCTACTACCCCTCTACCTCTCTTCTACCCCTCTACCCCTCTTCTACCCCTCTACCCCTCTTCTACCCCTCTACCCCTCTTCTACCCCTCTACCCCTCCTCTCTTCTACCCCTCTACCCCTCTTCTACCCCTTTACCCCTCTTCTACCCCTCTACCCCTCTTCCCTCTTCTACCCCTCTACCCCTCTTCTACCCCTCTACCCCTCTTCTACCCCTCTACCCCTCTACTACCCTCTACTACCCCTCTACCACCTCTACTACCCCTCTACTACCCCTCTACCCCTCTACTATCCCTCTTCTACCCCTCTACCCCTCTTCTACCCCTCTACCCCTCTCCTACCCCTCTACCCCTCTTCTACCCCTCTTCTACCCTTCTACCCCTCTTCTACCCCTCTACCCCTCTACCTCTCTTCTACCCTTCTACCCCTCTACTACCCCTCTACCCCTCTTCTACCCCTCTACCCTCTTCACCCTCTACCCCTCTTCTACCCCTCTACTACCCCTCTTCTACCCCTCTACCCCTCTTCTACCCCTCTTCTACCCCTCTACCCTCTACCCCTCTACTACCCCTCTACCCCTCTTCTACCCCTCTTCTACCCTTCTACCCCTCTACCCCTCTACCCCTCTTCTACCCCTCTACCCCTCTTCTACCCCTCTACCCCTCTACTACCCCTCTACCCCTCTACTACCCCTCAACCCCTCTTCTACCTCTCTACCCTCTACCCCTCCACCCCTCTACCCCTCTTCTACCACTCTACCCCTCTTCTACCCCTCTTCTACCCCTCTTCTACCCCTCTACCCCTCCACCCCTCTACCCCTCTTCTACCACTCTACCCCTCTTCTACCCCTCTTCTACCCCTCTTCTACCCCTCTTCTACCCCTCTTCTACCCCTCTTCTACCCCTCTTCCACCCCTCTTCTACCCCTCTACTACTCTACTACCCCTCTACTACCCCTCAACCCCTCTTCTACCCCTCTACCCCTCTTCTACCACTCCACCCCTCTTCCACCCCTCTTCCACCCCTCTTCTAACCCTCTTCTACCCCTCTACCCCTCTTCTACCCCTCTTCTACCCCTTTTCTACCCCTCTACTACCCCTCTACCCCTCTACTACACCTCTACTACCCCTCTACCGCTCTACTACCCCTCTGCCCCTCTACTACCCCTCTACTACCCTTCAACCCCTCTTCTACCCCTCTACCCCTCTTCTACCACTCTACCCCTCTTCTAACCCTCTTCTACCCCTCTTCTGCCCCTCTTCTACCCCTCTACCCCTCTTCTACCCCTCTACCCCTCTTCTACCCCTCTACCCCTCTACCCCTCTTCCCCTCTTCTACCCCTCTTCCCCTCTTCTACCCCTCTACCCCTCTTCTACCCCTCTACTTCCCCTCTACCCCTCTACTACCCCTCTACTACCCCTCTACCCCTCTCCTCTACCCCTCTTCTACCCCTCTTCTACCCTTCTACCCCTCTTCTACCCCTCAACCCCTCTTCTACCCTTCTACCCCTCTACCACCCCTCTACCCCACTACCACACCTCTACCCTTCTACCCCTCTACTACCCCTCTACCCCTCTACTACCCCTCTACCCCTCTTCTACCCCCCTACCCCTCTTCTAACCCTCTACCCCTCTACTACCCCTCTACCTCTCTTCTACCCCTCTTCTACCCCTCTATCCCTCTTCTACCCCTCTACCCCTCTTCTACCCCTCTACCCCTCTACCCCTCTACCTCTCTTCTACCCTCTACCCCTCTTCTACCCCTCTACCCCTCTTCTACCCCTCTACCCCTCTTCTACCCCTCTACCCCTCTTCCCCTCTTTTACCCCTCTTCCCCTCTTCTACCCCTCTACCCCTCTACTTCCCCTCTACCCCTCTACTACCCCTCTACCACCCTTCTACTACCCCTCTACCCCTCTACTATCCCTCTTCTACCCCTCTTCTACCCCTCTACCCCTCTTCTACCCCTCTACCCCTCTTCTACCCCTTCTACCCTTCTACCCCTCTTCTACCCCTCTACCCCTCTACCTCTCTTCTACCCTTCTACCCCTCTACTACCCCTCTACCCCTCTTCTACCCCTCTACCCCTCTACCCCCTCTACCCCTCTTCTACCCCCTTCTACCCCTCTTCTACCCCTCAACCCCTCTTCTACCCTTCTACCCCTCTACCACCCTCTACCCCACTACCACAGCTCAACCCTTCTACCCCTCTACTACCCCTCTACCCCTCTACTACCCCTCTACCCCTCTTCTATCCCCCTACCCCTCTTCTAACCCTCTACCTCTCTACTACCCCTCTACCTCTCTTCTACCCCTCTACCCCTCTTCTACCCCACTACCCCTCTTCTACACCTCTACCCCTCTTCTACCCCTCTACCCCTCTTCTACCCCTCTACCTCTCTTCTACCCCTCTTCCCCTCTTCTACCCCTTTACCCCTCTTCTACCCCTCTACCCCTCTTCCCCTTTTCTACCCCTCTTCTACCCTTCTACCCCTCTTCTACCCCTCTACCCCTCTACCCCTCTTCTACCCTTCTACCCCTCTACTACCCCTCTACTCCTCTTCTACCCCTCTACCCGCTACCCCTCTACCCCTCTTCTACCCCTCTACTACCCCTCTTCTACCCCTCTACCCCTCTTCTACCCCTTTTCTACCCTTCTACCCCTCTACCCCTCTACCCCTCTTCTACCCCTCAACCGCTCTTCTACCCCTCTACCCCTCTACTACCCCTCTACCCCTCTACTACCCCTCCCCTACCCCTCAACCCCTCTTCTACCTCTCTACCCCTCTTCTACCCCTCTACCCCCCACCCCTCTACCCCTCTTCTACCACTCTACCCCTCTTCTAACCCTCTTCTACCCCCCTTCTACCCCTCTACCCCTCTTCTACCCCTCTACTACCCCTCTACCCCTCTTCTACCCCTTTTCTACCCTTCTACCCCTCTACCCCTCTTTTACCCCTCTACCCCTCTTCTACCCCTCTAACCCTCTACTACCCCTCTACCCCTCTACTACCCCTCCACTACCCCTCTACCCCTCTTCTACCCCTCTACCCCTCCACCCCTCTACCCCTCTTCTACCACTCTACCCCTCTTCTAACCCTCTTCTACCCCTCTTCTACCCCTCTACCCCTCTACTACCCCTCTACTACCCCTCTACTACCCCTCTACCCCTCTACTACCCCTCTACCCCTCTTCTACCCCTTTTCTACCCCTCTATCCCTCTACCCCTCTTCTAACCCTCTACTACCCCTCTACCCCTCTACTACCCCTCCACTACCCCTCAACACCTCTTCTACCTCTCTACCCCTCTTCAACCCCTCTACCCCTCCACCCCTCTACCCCTCTTCTACCACTCTACCCCTCTTATACCCCTCTTCTACCCCTCTTCTGCCCCTCTACCCCTCTACTACCCCTCTACCCCTCTTCTACCCCTCTACTACCCCTCTACCCCTCTTCTACCCCTCTTCTACCCCTCTACCCCTCCACCCCTCTACCCCTCTTCTACCACTCTACCCCTCTTCTAACCCTCTTCTACCCCTCTTCTACCCCTCTACCCCTCTTCTACCCCTCTTCTACCCCTCTACCCCTCTACTACCCCTCTACTACCCCTCTACCCCTCTTCCACCCCTCTTCTACCCCTCTACTACCCCTCTACCCCTCTACTACCCCTCTACCCCTCTACTACCCCTCTACTACCCCTCAACCCCTCTTCTACCCCTCTTCTACCAATCCACCCCTCTTCTACACCTCTTCTACCCCTCTTCTAACCCTCTTCTACCCCTCTACCCCTCTTCTACCCCTTTTCTACCCCTCTACTACCCCTCTACCCCTCTACTACACCTCTTCTACCCCTCTACTACCCCTCTACCCCTCTACTACCCCTCTACCCCTCTACTACCCCTCTACTACCCTTCAACCCCTCTTCTACCCCTCTACCCCTCTTCTACCACTCTACCCCTCTTCTAACCCTCTTCTACCCCTCTTCTACCCCTCTACCCCTCTTCTACCCCTCTACCCCTCTTCCCCTCTTCTACCCCTCTTCTACCCCTCTACCCCTCTTCTACCCCTCTACTTCCCCTCTACCCCTCTACTACCCCTCTACTACCCCTCTACCCCTCTTCTACCCCTCTTCTACCCCTCTTCTACCCCTCTTCTACCCTTCTACCCCTCTTCTACCCCTCAACCCCTCTACCACCCCTCTACCCCACTACCACACCTCTACCCTTCTACTCCTCTACTACCCCTCTACCCCTCTACTGCCCCTCTACCCCTCTTCTACCCCCCTACCCCTCTTCTAACCCTCTACCCCTCTACTACCCCTCTACCTCTCTTCTACCCCTCTACCCCTCTTCTACCCCACTACCCCTCTTCTACACCTCTACCCCTCTACCCCTCTTCTACCCCTCTACCCCTCTACCTCTCTTCTACCCCTCTACCCCTCTTCTACCCCTTTACCCCTCTTCTACCCCTCTACCCCTCTTCCCCTCTTTTACCCCTCTTCCCCTCTTCTACCCCTCTACCCCTCTTCTACCCCTCTACCCCTCTACTACCCCTCTACTACCCCTCTACCACCCTTCTACTACCCCTCTACTACCCCTCTACCCCTCTACTATCCCTCTTCTACCCCTCTACCCCTCTTATACCCCTCTACCCCTCTTCTACCCCTCTTCTACCCTTCTACCCCTCTTCTACCCCTCTACCCCTCTACCTCTCTTCTACCCTTCTACCCCTCTACTACCCCTCTACTCCTCTTCTACCCCTCTACCCGCTACCCCTCTACCCCTCTTCTACCCCTCTACTACCCCTCTTCTACCCCTCTACCCCTCTTCTACCCCTTTTGCACCCTTCTACCCCTCTACCCCTCTTCTACCCCTCTACCCCTCTTCTACCCCTTTTCTACCCTTCTACCCCTCTACCCCTCTACCCCTCTTCTACCCCTCTACCCCTCTTCTACCCCTCTAACCCTCTACTACCCCTCTGCCCCTCTACTACCCCTCAACCCCTCTTCTACCTCTCTACCCCTCTACCCCTCCACCCCTCTACCCCTCTTCTACCACTCTACCCCTCTTCTAACCCTCTTCTACCCCTCTTCTACCCCTCTACCCCTCTACTACCCCTCTACTCCCCCTCTACCCCTCTTCTACCCCTCTTCTACCCCTCTTCTACCCCTCTACCCCTCCACCCCTCTACCCCTCTTCTACCACTCTACCCCTCTTCTACCCCTCTTCTACCCCTCTTCTACCCCTCTACCCCTCTTCTACCCCTCTTCTACCCCTCTTCTACCCCTCTTCTACCCCTCTACTACCCCTCTACCCCTCTTCCACCCCTCTTCTACCCCTCTACTACTCTACTACCCCTCTACTACCCCTCAACCCCTCTTCTACCCCTCTACCCCTCTTCTACCACTCCACCCCTCTTCCACCCCTCTTCCACCCCTCTTCTAACCCTCTTCTACCCCTCTACCCCTCTTCTACCCCTCTTCTACCCCTTTTCTACCCCTCTACTACCCCTCTACCCCTCTACTACACCTCTACTACCCCTCTACCCCTCTACTACCCCTCTGCCCCTCTACTACCCCTCTACTACCCTTCAACCCCTCTTCTACCCCTCTACCCCTCTTCTACCACTCTACCCCTCTTCTAACCCTCTTCTACCCCTCTTCTACCCCTCTACCCCTCTTCTACCCCTCTACCCCTCTTCTACCCCTCTACCCCTCTACCCCTCTTCCCCTCTTCTACCCCTCTTCCCCTCTTCTACCCCTCTACCCCTCTTCTACCCCTCTACTTCCCCTCTACCCCTCTACTACCCCTCTACTACCCCTCTACTACCCCTCTACCCCTCTTCTACCCCTCTTCTACCCCTCTTCTACCCTTCTACCCCTCTTCTACCCCTCAACCCCTCTTCTACCCTTCTACCCCTCTACCACCCCTCTACCCCACTACCACACCTCTACCCTTCTACTCCTCTACTACCCCTCTACCCCTCTACTGCCCCTCTACCCCTCTTCTACCCCCCTACCCCTCTTCTAACCCTCTACCCCTCTACTACCCCTCTACCTCTCTTCTACCCCTCTTCTACCCCACTACCCCTCTTCTACACCTCTACCCCTCTTCTACCCCTCTACCCCTCTACCCCTCTACCTCTCTTCTACCCCTCTACCCCTCTTCTACCCCTCTACCCCTCTTCTACCCCTTTACCCCTCTTCTACCCCTCTACCCCTCTTCCCCTCTTTTACCCCTCTTCCCCTCTTCTACCCCTCTACCCCTCTTCTACCCCTCTACTTCCCCTCTACCCCTCTACTACCCCTCTACTACCCCTCTACCACCCTTCTACTACCCCTCTACCCCTCTACTATCCCTCTTCTACCCCTCTTATACCCCTCTACCCCTCTTATACCCCTCTACCCCTCTTCTACCCCTCTTCTACCCTTCTACCCCTCTTCTACCCCTCTACCCCTCTACCTCTCTTCTACCCTTCTACCCCTCTACTACCCCTCTACTCCTCTTCTACCCCTCTACCCCTCTTCTACCCCTCTTCTACCCCCCTTCTACCCCTCTTCTACCCCTCAACCCCTCTTCTACCCTTCTACCCCTCTACCACCCCTCTACCCCACTACCACAGCTCAACCCTTCTACCCCTCTACTACCCCTCTACCCCTCTACTACCCCTCTACCCCTCTTCTATCCCCCTACCCCTCTTCTAACCCTCTACCTCTCTACTACCCCTCTACCTCTCTTCTACCCCTCTACCCCTCTTCTACCCCACTACCCCTCTTCTACACCTCTACCCCTCTTCTACCCCTCTACCCCTCTTCTACCCCTCTACCTCTCTTCTACCCCTCTTCCCCTCTTCTACCCCTTTACCCCTCTTCTACCCCTCTCCCCCTCTTCCCCTTTTCTACCCCTCTTCCCCTCTTCTACCCCTCTTCTACCCCTCTACTTCCCCTCTACCCCTCTACTACCCCTCTACCACCCCTCTACTACCCCTCTACTACCCCTCTTCTACCCCTCTTCTACCCTTCTACCCCTCTTCTACCCCTCAACCCCTCTTCTACCCTTCTACCCCTCTACCACCCCTCTACCCCACTACCACACCTCTACCCTTCTACCCCTCTACTACCCCTCTACCCCTCTACTGCCCCTCTACCCCTCTTCTACCCCCCTACCCCTCTTCTAACCCTCTACCCCTCTACTACCCCTCTACCTCTCTTCTACCCCTCTACCCCTCTTCTACCCCACTACCCCTCTTCTACACCTCTACCCCTCTTCTACCCCTCTTCTACCCCTCTACCCCTCTACCTCTCTTCTACCCCTCTACCCCTCTTCTACCCCTTTACCCTTCTTCTACCCCTCTTCCCCTCCTTTACCCCTCTTCCCCTCTTCTACCCCTCTACTCCTCTTCTACCCCTCTACTTCCCCTCTACCCCTCTACTACCCCTCTACTACCCCTCTACCACCCTCTACTACCCCTCTACTACCCCTCTACCCCTCTACTATCCCTCTCTCTACCCTCTACCCCTCTTATACTCCTCTACCCCTCTTCTACCCCTCTTCTACCCTTCTACCCCTCTTCTACCCCTCTACCCCTCTTCTACCCTTCTACCCCTCTACTACCCCTCTACTCCTCTTCTACCCCTCTACCCACTACCCCTCTACCCCTCTACCCCTCTTCTACCCCTCTACTACCCCTCTTCTACCCCTTTACCCCTTTTCTACCCCTTTTCTACCCTTCTACCCTCTACCCCTCTTCTACCCCTCTACCCCTCTTCTACCCCTCTACCCCTCTACTACCCCTCTACCCCTCTACTACCCCTCCACTACCCCTCAACCCCTCTTCTACCTCTCTACCCCCTCTACCCCCACCCCTCTACCCCTCTTCTACCACTCTACCCCCTCTTCTAACCCTCTTCTACCCCTCTTCTACCCCTCTACTACCCCTCTACCCCTCTTCTACCCTTTTCTACCCTTCTACCCCTCTACCCCTCTTCTACCCCTCTACCCCTCTTTCTACCCCTCTAACCCTCTACTACCCCTCTACCCCTCTACTACCCCTCCACTACCCCTCAACCCCTCTTCTACCTCTCTACCCCTCTTCTACCCCTCTACCCCTCCACCCCTCTACCCCTCTTCTACCACTCTACCCCTCTCTACCCCTCTACCCCTCTTCTACCCCTCTACCCCTCTACTACCCTCTACCCCTCTACTACCCCTCTACCCCTCTTCTACCCCTCTACTACCCCTCTACTACCCCTCTTCTACCCCTCTACCCCTCTTCTACCCCTCTACCCCTCCACCCCTCTACCCCTCTTCTACCACTCTACCCCTCTTCTACCCCTCTTCTACCCCTCTTCTACCCCTCTACCCCTCTTCTACCCCTCTACTACCCCTCTACTACCCCTCTACCCCTCTTCCACCCCTCTTCTACCCCTCTACTACCCCTCTACCCCTCTACTACCCCTCTACCCCTCTACTACCCCTCAACCCCTCTTCTACCCCTCTACCCCTCTTCTACCACTCCACCCCTCTTCTACCCCTCTTCTACCCCTCTTCTAACCCTCTTCTAACCCTCTTCTACCCTCTACCCCTCTTCTACCCCTCTTCTACCCCTTTTCTACCCCTCTACCCCTCTACTACACCTCTTCTATCCCTCTACTACCCCTCCTACCCCTCTACTACCCCTCTACCCCTCTACTACCCCTCTACTACCCTTCAACCCCTCTTCTACCCCTCTACCCCTCTTCTACCTCTCTACCCCTCTTCTACCCCTCTACCCCCCACCCCTCTACCCCTCTTCTACCACTCTACCCCTCTTCTAACCCTCTTCTACCCCTCTTCTACCCCTCTGCCCCTCTTCTACCCCTCTACTACCCCTCTACCCCTCTTCTACCCCTCTACTACCCCTCTACTACCCCATCACTACCCCTCAACCCCTCTTCTACCTCTCTACCCGTCTTCTACCCCTCTACCCCCCACCCCTCTACCCCTCTTCTACCACTCTACCCCTCTTCTAACCCTCTTCTACCCCTCTTCTACCCCTCTACCCCTCTTCTACCCCTCTACTACCCCATCACTACCCCTCAACCCCTCTTCTACCTCTCTACCCCTCTTCTACCCCTCTACCCCCCACCCCTCTACCCCTCTTCTACCACTCTACCCCTCTTCTAACCCTCTTCTACCCCTCTTCTACCCCTCTACCCCTCTACCCCTCTTCTACCCCTCTACTTCCCACCATTTTCGTTAGGGGCCTTGCACCCTCCTCTCTCTGGGTCATAATTTGTCCTTGGAGGATGAGACCAAGCCGCCAGTTTAGCTTTCCCAATATAATGGAGATTTCTGTACACTACTAAGAGGTAACCTCCTAAACATCAGAAGCTCTTATAATGGTGATGTCTCTAAGTGAGCACCATGCAGGCTTGTGCTCTCTCTCAGAATTTGTCAGCGGTGGGCTTCTGCTACCAGAAGATCAAGCTTTTGTGGCTTCCGGTACGGGGAATAAGTTAGCAGGGGACTGACAGTCTTAGTTTTGTCCACGGCTGGGATGTATGCAGAAGATTCCATGTCTGAACTCGACTCCACCAATTGAGCAGATAGCGGTGGAGATACCATTGTGTCAAGTGTGATTTCCTGAGACTTGAACCTACAATCCTTGACAGATGGTGATCAGTTTACTCTTGGCAGAGAATCAGTGACAGATTTGGTTCTTCTCGTGGGTGGGTCTTTGTTCTGCAGTGAACAGCAGAACATTGAGTCTGCCCTGAATTAGTTCTAATCTTGAAAATGTATTTTAATTTCCTATCATTAGGAGATGGTCCCAGTGCAAACGCTTGAAACTTTGGGTCCTGTCTTCCTGACCTTGCACAAAGGAATGCCTTGGTACTTGTAGCAATTATGGTGAGATCAGAATCCCATCAGTCTCTTCTCTTGTTCTTCCCTTTGTGTCTGAATGTGTGAAGCAGGACTATCTACTGGACGGAGTTTTTCATCCTTGACTCTGATTGCACTGTGTTCTTGTTCTGCCAGCATTCTAGGTTAATGCTTGAAAGGCAAATTTATATTCTTTCTTTAGTTGTCACTTTAAATCCTTTACATAGTGCCAATGTGTCTCAGGACCACTGTCAGGACTGATGACACCAAAGCAAATGTCAGTAGGTAACCTGGCCTCTCCCTTCACCCCCTAAGCATCAAATAGCATTGAGCAAACTCATCTTTTCTGGTACATATAGTCACTCACCAGGGCAACCTTCGGTTACTAGATGATGCCTCCAGGTCTAACTAAGCTGTATTGAAGTTTTCTATATGCATGTTACCAAAGTTACATCTTAGGGACTTCCTTATGGGCACCCCCACCAATAGCAAGGAAGCCTTCGATGCGCAACCCATCTCTATCTTCACTCAAATGTTACTGTAAGAGCGCTCTCACATATAGAATGCTATCGATACATACCTTGCCTTCCATCACTGAGCAAGGAAGCACGTTCACTCCTATCATGCATACAACAACATCCAGATACCTTCCAGCACAACATACAATGCATCAAGCAGAGCATCAGTCAGCTTGCCCAACTCCATATCCCACAATACTGAAAATACATCATGCACAACAAACTCCAACCCTGCAACCTGTACACCAATTCGAACATGGACATCACTGCACTCTTTAACCAGTTAACTTCAGACATACACAAACAAAGCAAAATATAAAAAAATAAAAAAAACTGCTGAGGACCTCTTACTCTACAACTACCACTATCACAGGCACTGTTGCTCTCAGCCTGATTGGACACATTTGATAAATCGTAACTGGGACTTCTACCCTTCACCTTTCAAGGACCACCTATCCTAAGACCACCACCTACAAGGAACCTGCTCATTCATGCCTGTGACCACAAACAACATTACAACAGAAACAGTATTGTTGTTTGATACCCAACCCAGCAGCAAGTAGCCAAGACTTGCTCACCTTGCTGGCAAGTCAGGTATTGCTTTACTCTAGCTAAACATAACACAACATCAGACATGGTATTTATTTATTTATTTGAGAGCTATTTACACCTCTGCTTATAGCCTCACCATTAGTTCAAAGCACTTCCTGGTTCAAAAATCAGGTTAAATAATTTTGGGGTAGCAGCTGTCCAACTGAACATTGTGCATGACCGTTATCCGATTATTCTCAATTACTACCTCCAAGTCTGTGTTGTGGTATCGATTGAGGCCCAAACTGATAACAAGTCTTCAGCCAAATGCATCCTATAAAGTAAATTTTTCAAGAGTTTTCTGAAACAGATATGATTGGGTTCTGCACTCAGTGTGGTACATGAGGTTCAGAGTTTAGGGCCCTGTCTCCCCATCATTGCAACAGGCGACGGCTCTTAGTCACCACAAGCACACGGCCCAATTTCCTGTGCCTGCCACAATACCCAGAACAGACACAGCTACCTTTATGCTGGTGATCGATCCTATATAGGCTTATGCTACAGAAATACCACATACATACATATAGAAAATTGTCACTCACATACGATCCTAACATCCCTACCACACAAAACAATGGCACTCTCTTTCCCCTAGCCTCCGCACAACGCACATACCTCAATGGAGGTTTGGGGGGCAGCCGACGATAGGGAGCTTTGCTCCCCGGGCAGATTGGGAGGGTGGTGCAGTCCAGAGGACTGCATTATAAAATAGTTTTGGGCTGCCTCTGCGCAGACTAAAATAGCCCAAGGGTATTTAGGGAACATCAATTGGGCTCCCTGCCACCATTTTAGGTTTGGTTTGAACAGTTTTTCCCGCCCTCCGTCCCTTTAATTCGGCTCTTGGGGAGGGGTTAAATGGCTGCATGTGTTATTTCTTTGGGTGTTTTGCTTGAGTAGGTGCGCATGATTAAGTTCTACGTTGTCACTTGGAACAGGTGCTTAGCGGGGGCATGCAAAGTTTGCCAGGAGTTGGCAGAAGTTTGGTTGGCGTTGACAGTTAGTGATCCATGTGCAAGGAAAGCGTAGGCATGTAGTTCAAGGTACAGTTTAGGTCGTTTGGTTATTTTCAGTTTCATACTTGCAGTCATAGGATGTAGGGTTGATTGAACATGGTAATGTTGAAATGCAATACATTGTAATGTTTGTAATGTGTTAATTGCATGGTGGGCATGTTGGGGGGGATGGTGGGGGTGGGGTCAAAATGCTAGTTTATTTGATGTATAGTGAGGTTTTAGTTTTGTAAGGCCGTTGCCAGGTTAATTGTTGTGATGTGCACCTGTTTCAAGAAAGAGGCCTTTTTCACACAAAGTAAGTGGTCAGTGTCTTGGCTGCACCCCTCTCTCCAAGCGGTCTGTCATGCTGCCATTGCATAGGGGGCAGCTGGCATGGTTTGTTTTTAACCAGATCAGCTCCCACCATATAGGCAGAAGCAGGTCTCACAAAAAAAAAATAGTACTTCTGACAGCGTGTAACTCTGAACATGGCTTGTCTCCACGACCCCAAGGGTTTGCAGGCCGGCCCGCCTAAGTTTAAATCACAACCAGCTCCTTCTAAATGCATTTTTCATCTAAGCAGCAAAGGGCTGCTTAAATCTGATGCAGAAACGTTTTCTGTACTGAATTATATAAGGCATTTTTTACTAAGCATAGGAAGAAATGAGATTTGTTGGCATCCTGCATGATGCCTCACAGATGTAGGTCCAACATTGAGAGCATCTGTGTCACAGTCGCTATGTGCCATATTCACGGAAAGGCTCCATGCATGCAGAGGTAGAAACCATAGGAAGATTGTCATATTCCAGTGCTCCCAGGCCCAGAACAAAAGTGGTGGAAGCAGCAGTACAATCAAAGCCAGGCTTGTTTGTGGTGACCAGAGCCCAGAGCGGCACCTCACCAGCACAGCACTCTGAGGAGGCTGAATGAAGAGCTTTGATTGCACCCACCGGGTTGGGAAACCCCATGTTCCATTCGGGTAGACTACTCGATGGGTTGCTGCACTAATTTGGTGCCTAGCAAGGCTAGCTGGATCGAGGGATGAGCCGCAGGGAGGCCTTGTTTCATGAAAGTGTAACTGAACTGCAATGGCTGTGAAGAGAGATCAGACACTAGTCCACCATTGGTTCCTTAAGTCAGGTGGTGTGCTTTCTGTCCATTGGATGGAACGTTTCTTCCCCTTAGGGATTGGCTGTGAGAACCTGACCAACATTCTGAGGAGCGGATAGCATGTTGTCTGATGACTGCTTTGTAAAGAAACACCTACAGAGGAGAACCTGTTGATGAGTTTCCTTAGGACTGGGTCCCTTTTCTGCTTGTATGGAGGCGCCACAATACCACATAGCCCCACTGAACGAATTCCGTCCCTATTCAATCTGCTGGTCCAAAGATCTCCCAGGTTACACAAAGTTGTTAGTCGTGTATGCTGTGCGCATATTCAACCCATTTTCAATACTCATTGTAGATTCATGGGGCTGTAGAGAGTGTTGACCAATGGCAGAGAGATTGGTCATCTGGATAAGGTTTCGGGTTGATGCCTACATTTTATTGCTTGTAGTGTTTATTTGTAGGAGTTGTGAAATATTGTGGATGATTATTTATGGAACAAGGTATAAAGAAAGACATGGTATTGTCTTCACTCTTGCAAATCTGCTATCCGGAGATCTGCCCAACAGTCTTGTTCCTAGTGCTTAATTTGTGCCGGTGTTGCAAGTGCTCGGCACTGGCACTTATTTCTCTGAGGGCACCATTTGGTGGTGCTGTCTGTCAATGTTTGAGAAAAGCACATTAGCAGAGCGTTTAAATATTGAATATACACTGAAATTAAAATAATAATACATCATTCAGGTCAGTTTTACAGCTTTGATGACATGGAATAATCGAAATTGTCACATTTGTCTGAGTGTTATGGATAGGGACAAGAGCTCCATGTGATGAAATATTAAACAAACTAAAATACAATCAAAGTATTTAATTGATGAAATGAGGCACACATTTTGGGAATATCCATCATTTTACTACAATATAAAAAGGTGCTCAGTGCTTGTAAGTGTCCACACAGTGATATATAACAGGTAAGAAAAATGTAGTGTCCGGCAATGGAACTAAAAGAGTAGACAATCGATGATACTGCATGTACATTCGATTATAGATCAACCAAAGAATACATCCACAAGTGTTCCATTGGCCATTTATGTCGACAGCGTTTCAACCCCAACCATGTAATGGGTCATCAACAGGATTATAGAGATTCAAGAGAAGCAGCGAGCCATGTATATATCCATTGCATTGATGTCAATTCAGATGTGTGCATTGGTGTAAATTGAGTGATCGATTTGGAATGCGCCCATTTAATTAAATTGCCATGTTTTGCAAAGTCACTCATTGCAAAACACCACTCATCTGAATTTAATGTTTCAAACCATGGAGCCCTTGTTGCATATTTGTTGATTGCCCTAGTTTCAGGTGCCTTCTAACTTTGGGCAGCCCCTGTTTCCTAAATTCACATTTCTGATGGATAGTAGGCAACATTGGCACTGGCATCCGGCAGCATTGATAGGGTGTGCAAGATGCAGTGCCACCCCCTCAACTACCTAGGGTCCTGGCACTTGTGTTGTTAACAAAATAGACACAGCTTGTTCCCTCTCTTGCAGTGTAGTCTGAAGCCAACAGCAGCCCACTTAGTAAAATCATGGAGGAGGGGGAGTCCTATTCACAAACTCCCCTAGAGTCATCTTTACTCAGCATCTTATTTCCAATAGCACATAAGAAGAACACCTATCTCTCTCTGGGCTTATCATGCCCACACAGGATGGTACCCTGAGGTCTCTGGTTACCAATTAGGTCTTATAGCACAAACCACCCACAACACTGGTAGGACAGTTCCTTCTGTGTAGGCGATGCACAAAGATATTAAAGTGGCCTTCCAGTGAAGTGAAAAAACAAAGTTCTCTTTACTTGGTTCTTCATCTCTAACAATCATCAACAATGGCAATTCTAGAATGTTCTTTCTATGGACACCTGCTGGGGATTTAGGATTTATTGTGACATCATTCACCAGATGGTCCCTTTTATCGTAGTGACAGAAACATCAATCAATCAGGGATTTGTAAAGCGCACTACTCACCTGTGAGGGTCTTAAGGTGCTAGGGGAGGGGAGGAAATCATTCCAGGTCTTGGCCGCGATGTAGGAGAAGGATCTGCCTCCAGTTCTGGTTCTGCAGATGCATGGGATTTCATCCAGGGCAAGTTCGGCGGAGCGGAGGTTCCTCTTGGGGGCGTAGAAGGAGATTCTTTCGTTGAGGTAGTGGGGTAACAAATTTTTAATTCATGTTTACTCAGAGAGAAAGAATTTATTGACAAAAGAACAGAATGCAAGGGCACAACTGGATCAGCGGCTAGAGAAAGGATATTTGGCATAAATGCACACTCCAACATAGGAGCACACATATTTCACCTCAGTAGGGCTGTTTAGGGTGTCCAGTTATGGTCTTCAAGAACAATTGCCACAACAGGTTTTCCGGATAACCACAAACTGTTGGAATTACTGCTATTTAGAATGTTTGTAAATGTACCTTATGTTCACATCGAGCAAATCTGAAAAATACATAAAATGGCAGAGACAAGTTAAAAAAACGATGGATTGGAATGTTGCCCGGAAAATGTACCACAGAAATATCAGTTACGGCTACTGCATACACATTTCCACCACTAGTTCATCTCCCCAGGTCACAAAGCGCAAGGACTGATTTAGAGTTTGGTGGATGGGGACTTCGTCACAAACATGGCAGCTATCCCGTCTGCCTTACTACTGGTGCACTGTATCCTATTGCATTATCCTAGTGCCTGCCCAAAGAGGATGTGGCCAGTTCAACCTATTAATAAAGATATGTCACCCTGACGTTTTATGACAGAGTGCTTTCACGTTCATCATTGCCAACACAGGTAAGTGTCATGTTCTCCAGGCCATTGCTGCAAGAACACATTGTTTTCAAAATGACCTCCTCGTGCTGGTAAATTTCATAATTTTCCGGTCAATGTTGTGAGAAAACATTCCTATTTCAGCATCCATTGCCTATCGTTGGTAAGTGATCACTTCTCTGTCAGTGTTGTGAGTAAATATTACATGTCACCACTACCAACTTAACAGGGGAAACTAATAGTTACGGTCATTGTTGTGATTGTGAATGAGATTGAACAGAAAACAAGGGAATTTCTATCACTGCCATTGCCTTTTCCCAAATATGTGGTGAGTTAAAAGTTTGACAGGGCCAGTCATTCCCCAATTCTGACAGTGCCCTTGTATACTTACATGTGCGCAACATGCGTGACCTGGATGTCGAATCACCAAAATGAGATGGGAGCAGAAGTAAAGTCACACGCCCCTTGACCCCCTGACGACATCAAAGGTTAAACATTGTTCCCACTCTAAACCACTGAACACGAACCTATTAGATACTGAGGGGCTATAGGAAGTGCTAGGAGTGGAAACCATAGAAAATAAAACGATTTAGAGCCTGGCTCATCATTCTATTTACTTTATGTTTCCCACTGCCTCCTTGCTCTCTTAAACCATGTGCAGCAAGATCAGTGCCGGGGGTAGCAAAGGGCAAGTCGTGAGTAGCAACTTCTACCACCTGCAACTCCTAATTGACATTCATGGAGTGAGATGCAGAGGTTCCCCTAAAATTTCTTATTTGCCGTTTATTAGTTAGTGTTACATAAAGATACAATCTGAAGGTGGAAAATTGTATTGAAATACAATTCTCATAGATTATATCCTAACACAATGGAATAAGGCAGACATGATAGCTGTCACGTTTGCGATGGAGTACCCACCAGTCAAATTCTAAATCAGGCCCCAAGACTCACTTGGGAGCACTCAATCTTTGTCCATTGGGGGATTGCATTTAGACAGTAGGATTGAAGTTGGCCTGAAGTAGGCATGACTTCCAACAACAATTGGTCCTCTTCGAATGACATATGTTTTATCTGTAAAGACAATATGGACCTAGGTTATTCATCAGAGCCCCCAATGTGCCAAACCTCACACGCTTTAAAAGACCAAGAGTATATCCAGAGAGACCAGCCAGGGGATTTTGGTGAAACTCCATCAAGCAGTGGCGGCTCGCAGAGGGAGTGCTGCGGGGCGGTGGGGAGGGTCGGGGGAGGGTCCTGGGTGGGGACTAGTGGATTCGGACATACGACGGGCAGGAGTAAAGTAAGTAAATAAATAAATAAAACTATTTACCTCGCCGAGTTGGCGATGCAGCGAGCGCAAGGTAAATAGTTTTATTTATTTTTTACTTACTTTACTCCTGCCTGTCGTATGTCCGATCCACTACCCCCACCCAGCCCCTCCCCGCCCCGCCCACCGCCCCGCAGCACTCCTCTGCGAGCCGCCACTGCCATCCAGTTTGGATTTTAATGAGCTGGAAGCACCCGCTGTCTCTTGGAGCCAAAATTGTATTAAGTCCCTTTGATAAACCAGCACTAATGCAAATTCCAGCCTTAGTTGTGCATGGGAAGTCTATTGGGGAAGATGGAAAATGAATCTAAATGGCTTACACTGAACAGGAACAACTCAGCAAGAAACGTTTGTTGGATAGACTTCTAGGCCATATTTTGGGCTGGCAAATATTGTGCATTTATTACTTCATAAAACTAGTTCAAGGATGGGCCCGATAGGTTGGTAGACAGACATAGAAGTCAGAAAATTAATAAAGCTGTCTTGGGTTTTAGAGTTAGCATATTCGTTAATGCAATCCAGTCTACAAAAAAGTACCTTCTAGTTATTTGTAAGTGGATGAGCTCTTAGTCACTTCTCCCTACAGCACCCAGGTGGAGTGTTTTACCGAGCCATGTTTCCCGAATACCAAAACATTGGATTTAGGAGGGTTTATCACTAGTATGCTTTACGAGCAGTAGGATCCGACTGCAGTCAAAGAGTGCTGCAGCCCACTGCTTACTGCATGATGTATAGTGAAGCATCACCAAATTTTGGAAGGCAATCTTATTGTGAAAGATTAGCTTGACCAATGTTGGCTACATAGGAGTTTTAAAAAGTTTTGGGGCTAGGACCTCTTCATGCTTTTTCTATGTGAGGCTGCTGTCTAAAATGTCTTCTGTCCTCCCAGTACATGGTTGTATAACAGTAGTTCAAGCTATCTATCCTTCTGTAATGGACTAGTGTATGCATCATTTCTACAGCTTCATGTCAAGGATTGGATGCTGAGAGTGTCTGTTGAGTCCCCTGCTTGACTGCCTGAGGAAAGTGTGTCTTTTCCCAGTAGCCACTGTGCCACCCTGCAGAGAACAGTATACATGAAAGGTGTCGAGTGTCACCTTAAGAGAGTCCCAGTTAGCAGGAAAAAAGCAAAAAGTGGAGAAAAAAAACTTCAGTGGCAATCTTTTAGTTCTTGATTGAAGATGAAGGTGACTGAAAAATTCAATAAAGCACCAAACTCCCTATGACATCAGGAAGGATAATAAGGACAAGCAAGAATTTCATGCGGTGACCCAGAAAAAGATCAAGGTGCTAGGAGCAAAGATCTGGGTCCAAAAAAGTAGCAGGGAGGGAAAGATTGTGATGAAAAATAAGGGAGCGAGTGCCCTGCCACGCATCTTCCCCTCGTGATTGCATTCCTAGGACATTACAGGAAAGGACTCTAATCCATCTTAGATTGGGAACGTTGAATACCATTCTTAATGCTTAATGGCTGAGAGCTACCTTACATATCGATTTAAGTTAACGACTAAGGGCCTGATTTAGAGTTCAGCAGATGGGTAACTCGGTGACAAACGTGACGGATATCCGTCCGCTGTTTTACAAGTGCCATTCGACACAAAGCTCTTTAAGTACGACAGACGGGATTTCTGTCATGTTTGTGACGGAGTAGCCAGTCAGCCGATCTCTAAATCACACCCTTGGTTGTTCCCCAAATGATGCCTTTTCACTCTCTCATCGGAGATGCCAGCACTGGATTCAGATATTCAGTGGCAGGACACCCTCAGGTAACAATCCACTCTATAAAATTTTTAACATAACATAACATTCCGTCCATTGCTTTGGAGCCGCAAGGTGAGTCTCCCTATTTAGGAAAGGAAATGCTCAAATGTGGGTTACGAGGTTGCTGCGGCATAAGACTTAAGGCACCTCACTGATGAGGCCCTATAAAGCTTAAACTGGTCTGGGGTTGTTTGTGTTCATGTTCAGATGTCACCCGGCCTGGAAGTTTAGTCTGGACCATTGCTTGCGAGATGGGCCCAAGACCAATTTGCATGCGATTGATTTAATTCTTTAATGACACAGACAAGCTAAAAAATGATGGACTGGAATTTGGACCTGAATGACTAACAGCAACTGAGATTAATTTAAACATTCCACCCATCAATTTTAATGATTTCTCCCCAGCAGTAATGGTATTATTTTGTTTCTCGCGCACAGGAGTTGGACACCACTTTGAGAGCCATTAAATATTTTACTTTTTTGTGCCTACTAGAAGAAGGTGTAGCCAGCTGAAGCTGTTAAATAAAGATGTGTCACCCTGAAATTTTATGACAGAGTGCTTTCATGCTCATCATTGCCAACGCAGGTAAGTGTCATATTTTCCAGGCCAGTACTGCAAGTACACATCTTGTTTGACCGCCTCGTGCTGGTAAATTTCATAGTTTGCTGGTCAGTGTTGTGAGAAAACATTCCTATTTCAGCATCAAGTGCTTAATGATGGTAAATGATCACTTTCCAGCTAGTGTTGTGAATAAATATTACATGTCACCACTACCCACTTAACAAGGGAATTAACAGTGACGGTCAATGTTATTAATGAGAATGAACGGAAAACAAGGGAAATTCTATCATTGCCCTGGTCGCCGTTGCCTGGTCCCACAACATGTGGTGGGTTATAAGTTTGCCAGGGCGAGTGCATTCCCCTCTGTCTAACAGTGCTCTTTTGTGCGACACGTGACATGAATGTCGATTCACCAAAGTGCGATGGGGGCCGGAAATGAAGTCACACCCCTTGTGAACCCTGATGAAACCACAGGGTTCAACACAGTTCTCGCTCTTGCTACTGACCAGGTTCCTATTAGATACTGAGGGGTTACACAAAATACTAGGGCTCAGATTTACAGGTTTGCGTTACTCTTTTAACGCCGACCTGACACAAAATCTTTTTGGGGCTTTACAAACAAACGCCAATTGGTATTTGCATTGGTTTGTAAGACAAAGTCATGCAAACCAGTGTTAAGTGCTGCTTTGCGGTACTTTGCGTCAAGGGGCATTCCATGGGTGGTACATGGGTGCTCCATGCTACCATCTTTGGTTATGTATGCAAAATCTTATCTACTAACAATAGTAGACAGAGTTTTGTGGCAAAAATTTATGTTACTTGAAAGCAGGCGTTAAAAGGTGAATTGCATTCATTTCTCCTTTCTTCTCCGACTTTGCATTTGTGCTGTACTGTACAGTATACATACAAAGTAGGAAAAGGTGTAAAGTCAGTCTAAGCATAGTATTTTGTACTGGAAGGGTAACATTCCAGCACAAAGCCTATGCTAGACTCATGCAGACACCTTTGCACTATGGTGCAAAGGCGAGTGCGTGGCGCTCGGCAGCATAATTCTGTGCCGGCGCTGGGGAGAGAGGAGGATAGAGCCATATCTCTGAAGATATGGCGCTGTCCTTCTCTCTCTCACTCACGCAACGCAGCACAGCAAATTTGGGTACTGCACTGCGTGGCATGAGAGTGTTGTAAAACTGGGCCTAGCCGTGAAAACCACAGAAAATAAACCGATCTAGAGCCTGGTTTACATCATTCTGTTTATTGTATGTTTCCCGCTGGTTCCTTGATCTCTCACACTAGGTGTGGTAAGGTCAGAGCCAAGGGTAGCAAAGGGCAAGTCATGGGAGCAGCTCCTACCACCGGTGACTCCTAAATATTGGTAGCACTCTGGAGTAACCACGAGGTTACAGGTAGAAAAATGTGCAAAACTCCTTAATAAATAAACACATAAGTAAACAAATAAGTAAATACTCGTGCTCCAGGCAGCTGGTATAACAACACCGAATTCCAATTTCAATCCAAAACCGCAGTGTGTAGTACCTTTTATTGAATTAACTGAAAATATAATATGTTATGTTAGCTGACATTTCTATAGCGCGTAATCACCCAGGGGTCTCTTAGCGCTTCGAGAGAGTGAACACAAACAAGCCTCTGTCCATCTGGTGCCTATATGCGGTTTATTGGCGTGCCTCCAGGGCCTCCCTGAACAGGAGCGTTTTGAGGTGTTTCCGGAAAGGGAGGAGCGCGCTTTCCTTGCGGAGGCCGTCGGGCAGATTGTTCCAGAGTTGTGGGAGCATAACCGAGAAGGCTCTACCTCCCTTGGATGCGGTTTTATACCGAGGGACCGCCAGCAGTCGGCTCTCGGAAGATCGCAGTTTCCGGCCCGGCACGTAGTTCCCCAGACGCTCCTTGATGTATGTTGGAGCCTGGCCGTAGATTGCTTTATGGGCAATGCAGAGGCCTTTGAACTTTGCCCTCTGCTTGATGGGGAGCCAGTGAAGTTTATGGAGCAGCGGGGTCGCATGCGCCCTTCTGGGAAGCCGAAAGATCAACCTGGCGGCATCATTCATTGTCACTTGTAGTTTATTGGTTAGTTTTTCTGGTAGGCCAATGTACAGGGCGTTCCCGTAGTCCAGTCTCGATATGATGGTGGCCGATATTATCATCTGTAGTGCTGTTGTAGAGAGAAAGGGGGCAAGTCTTCGCATCTGTCTAAGAAGGCCTGTGCAAGTTCCGGTGACAGTGGCTACTTGGTTGGCCATAGAGAGCTCTGCATCAATCTTGATGCCTAGGCTTCTCACGACTGTGGCTGGCGTGGGGGTGGTCCCAAGCTCCTGGGGCCAAAAGAGGTCACTCCAGGGGTTAGACTTGGACGAGATGACCAGGACCTCTGTCTTATCGGGATTGACTTTCAGGGAGTTATTAGTCATCCAATTCACGGTGTATCTCAGGATGTTTTGTACCTGTAGAGAGGCCTGTTGAGACTTAATAGAACAATGGTAGAGTGCATTGTCTTTCACATTCTCGTGGGTGGAATTTTGATGAAATTCTATTCTGAGCAGAAGTCTTCCTTACCTGATAGAGAAGGCGGAGGTTATTTATAACCAATTATGCTCCAATAATTTAAATAGAGATTGCTGTGTATTAACCCTTTGTCTTTCCGTGCTCTGAAAATAAACTCAGTCAGCCACATTCCAGCATAGTAGCCGCCACAGGGATCTCTGAGACAACCCGCTTACAGAAGTGTTACCCATGACACCAGTATCAAGACCTATGACTCTGCTTTCGGCATGAGTGTAACACTTGCAAAGTATCAGCTATCTAACCACAGTTATTACCATATATGACTGCACACACTATGCCATCCCTTGCAATGTGTCAGATCTTTCTCCTTTTATGGATCTTCACTGGTCTCCCATAAGCAAAAGATCCCTGTTCAAAGGTCTCTGCTTGGCAGACCGTGCCCTACAACAGCAGGGTGGTACCTATACTCTAGTTCCAAAATATATTCCAATAGGGCCCGACCTTTTTCCACAGCTTCCATGATATAGGTTCCACAATTCAAAAGGTTCTGCCGAAGAATGGACCGCTTAATGGGTACAAGCTGCCTTACATTCAGGGAAAAGTTAATAGCTAAGGTTCTGATTAAGAGTTTAGCAAACGGGTCAATGACAGATATCCTGTCCCCTGTATTGCAAGTGCCATTTGATATAATGCTCTTGATGTACGGCAGGTGGGATATCTGTCACGTTTGAGATGGAGCAACCAGTCTGCAGATCTCTAAATCACATCCTCAAATGATGCCTTTTCACTCTCTGATTGGAGATGCCAGCACTGGATTCGGATGTTTAGTGCCAGGACACCCTCGGGTAACAGTCCACTTTATAACATTTTTAACATAACATTCCGTCCATTGCTGCAGAGCCGCTAGGTGAGTCTCCCTAATTAGGAAAAGAAATGCCCAAGCGTGAGTTCCGAGCTTGCTGCTGCATAAGACTCAAAGCTCCTCACTGATGATGCCCAACAAGGCTTAAACTGATCAGGGGTTGTTTGTGTTCATGTTCAGATGGCACCCGGCCTGGAAGTTTAGTCTGGACGAATGCTTATGGGGTGGCCTCAAGACCAATTTGCATATAATTGATTTCTGTCTTTAATGGCACAGACAAGCTGAAAAATGATGGAATGGAATGTTTCCCTGAGTGTGAGTGATTACCAGTAGCTGAGATTAATTTAACCATCCCACTCATCACCTTTTATGCTTTCTATCTAGCAGTTATGTTATTAGTTAGTCTCTCCAGCACAGGAGTTGGATACCGCTTTCAGAACAATGAAATATTTTGCTTTTTGTGCCTGCTTGAAGAGGGTGTAGCCAGTCCAAGCTGGTAATAAAGATATGTCACCCGGAAGTTTTATGGCAGAGTGTTTTTATTGCCAACACAGATAAGTGTTATATTTTCCTGCAAGAACAGATCATTTACAAAACGACCATTCAGTGCCTAACATTGGTAAATGATCACTTCCCAGTCAGTGTTGTTAGTAAATATTACAGCCCATATTTATGAAGCCTTTGCATTGTCCTGGCGATGCAAAAACACCACAAAGGCTTTAGTGATATTTACAAAGCCACGCAGGGCCTGATGTGCGTGGCCTTGTGTGGCTTTGTAAAGAAATGTAACGCAAGGCAGCTGCTTCTGCTTCCGCTCTGTTGCGTTACAGTTCAACTTGATAAGAGTTCCATGACTTGTAAACCTGGGAATTAGTCAAAATGGTGCACCTTCCCAACAGAGGTAACGAGGAGGAATAGCATTATTGCTCCTCGTTACTTCCTGTTTCTATGCCTGATGCATTCTGCAGATTGCAAGGAAAGAGGAAAATGTCTCTAAGGATTGTTTCTGTGCAGGAAAGATTCCCACAAAAAAAATTCTACCTGTAACACAGGCACCCTCGCGCTATGGTGCTTGCGTTGGTGCTCGGCTGCACACAGTGCACCAGCACAAGAAGAGAGAAGAAATGCTTTATAGCTTTGTAATTATGGAGCATTTCTGCTCTCTCCCTTTCACTCAGTCCACCACAGCAACTTTGCTTTCTGCCCTCCATTGTGTGACAGTTTAGTAAATGTGCCCCTACATTTCACCCCTCCCCACTTAACAAGGGCAACTAATAGTGACAGTCAATGTTATGAATGAGATTGAAGATCGTTGCCTGTTTCAAAAATGTGGTGACTTACAAGTTTGGCAGGGCCGGTGCATTTCCCGATTTCCAACAGTGCCTTGTATATGTCTCCATTCTGTGCTTGTGCCCTATGTCTCATTTTCCTCATCCTCTTCCTGTAAAGTCTAATAAAAGATTGCTCCCGTTTGGCACCCTTGTACTAGATTTTGTACCTGTGGCCTCTTACAAAGGTGTTTCACTTGTGTATTTATAATCGCTTTGGCGTGCCACCTGGCTTAAGTATAGGGCTGGCCCTCCTATATGGGACTAGGAATGTGCCACCCTTGCGTATAGATGGCAAGGGTATTACCAGGAAGTCTAACATGCTATGTCTGCGATGGGATCCCACCAGCCCCATTCAGACGTGGATGGGCCTAAAGTGCATTCACTTATTATTGGGAGGTCTGTGCAAATCCAGGTAGAGTGGTGGCTTGGAGCAGAGGTCATAAGGGATTGGTGCTCCCCCATCTATGCAATTTGCCCCCATTAATGTGCAGTGTCTCTTACTTTCTTTTGTGTTTCTGGATGCTTGAGGCCATTGGACGCATCTGCATATTGCGTTCCGAGAGCTGGGGGAGGTTTGAGAAGAGACGGAGTCCGGGGAGTAGGGTGGTGGGGCATTTCCAAAGTCCGAGGGAGCTGCCCAAAACTGAGGGGACCTCGGAAAAGGCTGTGCCTGGAACAGTAGAGGGGAGTGCTAGGGGTTAAAAAATGGAGACCAGGGAGCTTCCCAGTTCTCGGAGGGAATGGGGGACCAGAAGATCATGAAACTGGAGACTTTCCCGGGACTGGGAGAGCTAAGCAGAAGTAAATCGAACCTGAGAATCAATGAAGAGCCCAAAATCCAGACTGAAGAAGCACGAGGTGGTCATCACGGTGAGTGTGGTGCTGGCTGCTATCAGGGTCTGACTGGTCTATAGGGCAGGCAGTGTCCAAAGAGCTGGTGTGATAGGTCAGTGTGTGCCGGCTGGTTTTTTGGAGCTTGTGGGCCAGTTTTATGGTCTAGTGGGCAGGTTGTTACTGTTGATTTCCCTGTTATTACCACAAACATTGCCTGTAGCAAGCACAAATGCATGCAAGCTCCCATACCTTGCAAAGCACCTATACAACATGTCTTTACACTGCCCTATTTACAAATATGGGCCAGTTTTTTAGCAATCTGATTAGCAAATAAGGATTACCTTTATTTTGGTGCCCAGGCCTATTTTCTGTCCCAGTCGACCCTGGTTGCTATTTGGGTGGTGTTACTACTGTCAGAAGAGTTTCTGGGGCAGGTGGTACTGTAAAGTATTGGAGGTCTGTTATCGTGAGAGGTGCCCAGTGAAGGGTGGCACCATGAGAAGTTTCTGGGGGTGCTCAGATGTATTGGGAATGCATTATTGTGGGAAGTGTGCGACAGGTGGTAATTTGAGATATTGGCGAGTAGTGCCACTTGTAATGAGAAGTATTTACAGAAGTGTTATCTGTCTTGAAGTTTCTGACAAACGTGTATTTGGGATCTGGGTGTAAGTTCACATGTTGTTATCTCTTTTGATCATCAAAAGTGGGTGCTAAGAATTGGTACTTGGCTGAAGAATGATGTCAGATACATACTTCCTCTTAAGATTTAAAAGACAGATGCTGGAGAAACAGAAAGTTGAAACATAGGAAGGGATAGTGAGAACATGTACATGTTTAAGTGGTTTGTCCTGGATATGGAACACTGTGTATAATGTTGTTTCTTTCTGCTGCTTACATCTTCTGATTGTTTGCTATGTCAAAAAGACTTCCCTCACCATACTCCTAAAACCCTGCATGAAAAATTGACCTTGACGTACTTTCCCTTGATTCCTCTCCATTCTTTCTTCAGTGACACTCTTCTTACCTTTTTCTACTCTCCATGCCTCCTATTTCTGACTATAACCGCCCCCCCAGTCTCATGCCTGCCTACCCTTAATCCTTCTTATTATAATTCTGGAATTATTTGACACTTCATTTCATGGATCAAAACCTCGCATTAATACCATGCCCCTGTAAACTAACATTACCTAATATCCACCAGCCTATCTAGCTCACCAACTATTCACCTGAAGCCACATAGCCCCCACCAGTGATCACACCTAACTGGCATTAATATAATACATCATGGGGGGCGTGGCCACGGGAGCAATGGAGTAAGACGTGAATTTGGTGTGCTTCTATCTCCCCGGGGCCCGCTGTACAGCAAACAATGCTCACCCGGGCAGTACGGGTGGTCTGGAGTGCTTGTGCCAGCGCACGGAGTCTGTGGGGGCTTCCCTGAGAGCTGCTCGTGCCCCGGATGACTGGATCCCCGGCAGTTGGTAACGGCCAGCGGGAACAGTGAACTCTGAACTCTGACCGCCATTTTGTGGCCGCAACCCGGAGTACACGATCGGGCTTGGGGGAGTGTCGGCGGCCCTTCCCGACTTCAGAAGCTCTCAGGACCCTGCCGAGATTGCCTGGAGGAGGAGCCGTATCTTCACCTGAGCCGATGTCTTGAGCCCGAGGAACACTGCAGAGGGGATCGGGTCCCGCCGTCTCAGCACAGGTACCGGCGGCGCGCCCGTCCCCTCCCCCACCGTCCCGGCACAGCGGCCTACTTAAATGGTGCCCCTGGGGTAAGCCTGCGCCTGTCTACCCAGAGGAGATCACCTGGGGGCATTGGGTCCTGATCCTGGGACCTCAGACTTCACCACGCCTGGTCTAGAGCAGCCACCACTTTGGGAGCTCCGTGGGCCGCCATTTTAGGGCCGAAGATCGAGACCCTGTCTGTGTTCTGGTAACCAGCGGCTGCTCGCAGAAGCATCGGAGCGCCTCCTGCATTTGCTGCAACCTGCACAATTACTGCCTGGACGCCCGCTTGAGCCGGTGGGCAACACCCTATATCCTTGACCCTAAAACCACTGTGGAGAGTTCGGCGATCACCCCTGGTCAAGCATCAGTGGTGAGTCCACCCCCTCCCCTATTGCACAGCAATGTAAATAGTTTGGCTGGCGCACCAGCGATGGGGCCGCCTAGTAGATGAGAGTGCTGAAGGGAGAGGCAGTCGCCATTGCGAGAGCTGTGACAGGTGGAGCTGTATGGAGGCCCCTTGAGTAAGCCTGGAATGGGCCCTGAGACCCCCCGCTGATGTCGGGACACAGCTTGCTTCGTCCATCACTACCGCATACTGGGGGCGGCGAGGCCCTACATGCATGCGGCCTGCGCCCCAGGAGGCCGGGACCCCAGTGCAGCACAGCAGTGAGGCCCCCTGCGATGCGGAGAGGTGACTGAAGACCGCCATTTTGGAGGCGAGACTCGGAGGCCAGTGGACAGGGTTGGGGGAGTCTTGGCAGTGCGGGAGCACTTTGAGGACCTGCCGGGCCCTACTGCGGCTTCCTTGGGATCGACCTGCACCCGCGCCTGGACAGAGGGGTGCTTCCTGGTGTCCTGGGACCTTTGGGGGCGGAGGAGGGGACCAGAGGCCGCCATCTTCCGGCGGGCCCTCGTGGCGATGCTGCCCCCCCACCAGAGCACTGCTACAGCGACAAATCGAAACAGCGTCCTGGAGGTGAGTGCGCGCCCGTCCCTCCAGGGCAGACGTTTAGGGGTGCTGGTGCTTACTCCCGGGGCCACTGGAGCCTACTTGCTCGTGGCTGGTGCTTCTCTTGCCTGCATTAACACATTGAGGGGGTGCTTGTCAGTGGCCATTTTGGGGCTGGAGCTCGAGGTTTGCCATCGTCCCCTAGAAGCTCTTGGCGACTCTCTGACATCATAAGCTTCACAAGGATCTTGCTGCACCCCGCCTGAAGTCTGTATGCCTGCTTGCTCGCGGGGGTGGGCCACTGCGCTCCACTGGGCCCTGCATAGCTGCAGAGGAGTTCGGCGGCTGGCACCCTTGGGTGGACATCCGCGGCGGGCCTGCTTCCTTTCCCCCTGGGCAGTCTCTGAGACCTGTTTGGCTAGCACGCCGGGGGGAGGGGAGCGGACACTCGCTTTATTGAGTACCCCCGGTGGAAGAGCTGGGCGATGGCCTGCTGAACGGGCCTGGATGGCGACACTCTCCCCCTCAGACCACGGAAGACGTCTGGGTGGTGGATCCTGGGAGCGAACTCCCCCCCCACAGTGGCTGTGAGTTGTGTGGTCGCGGACTGGAGCTACTAGACAGGGAGGAGCGCGGGAGCGTACGGCATGGGAAGTGCCGATCCTACAACCTACGTGCAGCGCGTTGGATGGACGAGCTACATTGCAGCGGCAGCCTCCTGTGCGAGACCTTGTAGTTCGGCACCTCTGGACTCTAGCTATGCTGCACCCTAAGGCCCGTAAGGAGACCCCGGTGACGACTCTGTGGAGCAAGATCACCCAGCCAGACGTGGCGATGCAGTCCACGGCCCCAGCACCGGCCCAGATGGGTGGAGAGGCCTCGGCGCCGGTCACACAAGGCTATATGGACCGGTTCTTGCAGGAGATACGCACCGATATCTCTTCTCTCAAAGAGGAATTTAAGTCTAGTCTCCGTGACATTCGAAAGGAGGTGACGGAGGTTGGAGACCGGGTGGAGGACCTAGAGCGGACTCTGGACGCTCGGTCTGAAGACCACGAGATGCTGCTGCGGCGCATTAGTACCCTAGAAGACCAGCACATTGAACTTCAGACCAAGCAGGAGGACCTTGAAAATAGGAGCCTCCGCAACAATATACGCATAAGGGGGGTCCCGGTTGGTGCTGAAGGCGCAGACATAATGGCGTTCACTGCTGAGCTCCTGCAGACGATGCGAGGGGACGATGATGCTTCTCCACCTGCCCTCGATCGGGCCCACAGAGTCCGCGGGGGAGTGCTTCGTAAGGACAGTGGCCCGGATATCCTCACCAGGGTGCACTTCTACACAGAGAAGGAAGCAATCATGCAGGCGGCCCGCAACAAGACAGAGATCAAATTCCAGGGGCATGTAATCCAACTCTATCAGGACCTCTCCGCCATCACCCTCCATAAACGGCATGGCTTTAAGCCTGTCACGGACAAACTCTGAACACAGGGTGTCCGCTACCAGTGGGGCCACCCCTTCGCGCTCCTGTTTCAGTGGGATCTTAAGCCCCGGTGGGCCACGGTTCCTCCACGACGCTCAAATAAACAACACGCCGGCCTATCGTCCCAGGAGGCAAGAAAGGATGTTATTGACCACTTGCGTAGCCTCAGCGGGGGCCCCTCCCTGGCGCACTCCACCACTGGCTCTGTATAATGGTGAGACATTCTCTAAGGCTGAGACTCTCTGAGGCGGCTAACTGCAATATATGCCATACGCCCGCAGCACCTTGGCACAGCTCCGCTGAATAATGTACGAACCTCGGGGCTCGAGGGGCAGTACAAGATGGTAGTCCTCCTGCACACACCTACTATGCTGTCTGTCCGACACGCGGAGTGTAGAGCGAGCCTCGCCGGTCAGCAGCACTGCCATCTGGTGGAGGGTGGTGGAGGGTCCCTGGTCCGGGACCTAGAGAGGTAACTGGTGGGCCCCGGGGATGCGCGGGGCCCGCCCTGACAGTGTTCCGCTACTCTACCTGTGCCCTGGATGGCCCGCCTTCCCGAACCTACTCCTACAGAGGGTGACTCCTCCAGCGGGACCCGAGTACCGCGGTGCCGGTCTCTGCATCGGGAGAAGGACTTGTTTGGCTCATTTGGCCCTCTGTTGATTTTTATATTTTCTTTGATGTTCCTCCAGGTTGACTGTGACGCCACTAGTAACATTGGCAGTGAGGTACATGTGGTCTTGAGCGGGGGAGGGGAATCACGGGTTCGCTGGCGCTCCTCTTTCTGTGGGTGGGTGGGCTACATCGGTGACAGTTCAGCGGGAGGGAGCACACGTAACCCTGGGGAGGTGGGAGTGCAGGTGTATGGTGGGGGGACGTGGTTTATCGCTTGCAGTGCTGCCCCTGTTAACTTAGCACAGTTAATCCCTCTATGACGGACGGGGTTGCCCCCCATGATCATCCCCTACCTCGAGGGGACACCAAATTGCTCTCGCGAAATGTCCGAAGCTTGAACTCTCCGAACAAGCGTAAGCAAATATGGCGGTACATTCTGCACCACGATCCTGACGTTGTGCTGTTACAGGAGACCCACCTGATGAAGGCAGACGTGCACCGCATGGCGCATCCGAAGTATCCCCTTCGCTATTGGGCTTATGCAGACTCCAAGACTTTGGGGGTGGGAGTCCTTTGCAAGACCGACTATTGCACCTCTGTAATGAATGTGACCCGGGATGGGGAGGGCCGCTACTTGAGAGTACAGCTGCTGCGGGGGCGGCGGCAGTTGACGCTCCTTAATGTTTACGCCCCAAACACCACCCAAAACACCTACATCCGGCGCATACTCTCTGAACAACTCAAAGGGGTAGATGGAGACCTGGTGGTATGTGGGGGACTTCAATCTAGTTTGGGATCCCACCATGGATAGGAGTAATGCAACATATCAAAATGTGGCGGTAATATCGGCACATATTAGGAGGGACATTGAGAGATGGGGCCTGGTTGACGCCTGGCGGTATAAACATCCGGACGTCAGGGACTACTCCTACTACTCACATGTACACACTTCCTACTCGCGCATTGATTACGCCTTCGTCACGCCATCTCTCCTCACATGCTTACACTCTGCGGAGCTTTCTGACATCTCTATATCTGATCATGCGCACTTGGAGCTCACATGGGAGAATCGAACTAAGCGCCTGGCCGGCCCACCCCGCTGGCACATGCCCTCACATCTGTTGCGAGACCCGGTTGACGTGGAGGAGATACGGAAGGGTATAAAGGAATACTTTCAACTTAACGCTTCCCCCGAGATCTCTTTACACGCCTTGTGGGATGGGTTCAAAGCAACGATCCGGGGTATAATAACGTCCATTGCCAGAGGGCGGGAAGCGAAGCTGGTAGAATCTAAACTCACCGCGGAGATTAAACTGTTAGAGCGTGCGGACAAAGAGGCCCCCACTCGCCGCACTAAACGGCAACTAGCACTGCTGCGTGGCCAGCTGCGTGTGCATCGCACGGGCAAGGCAGAGCGGGCCTTGCTGTCTCTGCGGCAGAAATATTATGAAGGGGGGGACAAAATGGGCAGGCCTCTAGCTGGTAAATTGCGGCAGCGTCAGGCGAAGGCGCACATTGCCAAGATTCAGATAGGCGATGCCACGTGGGCAACGGCTGAAAAGGACAAAGCGGAGGCGTTCCGTGCTCATTACCAGCAGCTGTACTCCCGGGAAGACCTTTCTCCCACGAGGCACCACTCCTACCTAGCTGCTTGTGAATGGGATCCCCTGTCCATGCATCACGCATCCCTCCTAGATAGCCCCATTACCATGGAGGAACTAGGTGCAGCCGTCAAGAATCTCCCCCTCGGTAAAGCCCCAGGGCCGGATGGGCTGCCTGTACATTTTTACTGTGTCTTCCTCCCACAGCTGCAGGACCACTTACTGAGAGTATATAATTCCTTCACGGGTGACACGGGCCTCACCCCCACCATGGCTATGGCGGAGATCACCCTTATACTTAAGGCGGGTAAGGATCTGGCGCAGTGTTGTTCTTATCACCCAATAGCTTTGCTCAACACTGATGCCAAGATCTTCACTAAAATATTGGCGCCGCGCCTCGAGCCCCATCTGCCGGGCCTCATTGACGCTGACCAGGTGAGGTTTATCCGTCACCGGCAGGGCGCAGACAATGTCCGTCGCATAGCGCACCTTGTTGAAAAAGCTCGACGCCTGAATATCCCTACATACCTCCTCTCGCTCGACGCGGAGAAGGCATTCGAACGTGTAGACTGGTCCTATCTCCGCGCCGTGTTGAGTAAAATAGGCCTGGGACGGGAGTTCATCTCGAAGATCATGGCGTCGTATGTGGCCCCCACAGCCTGCATCCGACTCAATGGACTGGCCATGAGGCCAATATCACTGCATCGGGGCACGAGGCAGGGGTGCCCACTCTCGCCCCGCCTCTTTGCGCTAGCAGTAGAGCCTTTGGCCATACGGGTGAGGGAGCTAGAGGGGATCAAGGGCTTAACCTTTGGAGGCCAAATCCAAAGATTAACCTCTTTGTGGATGACCTTCTGCTCACACTGACTGAGCCCCAAGTGTTGCTTCCATGCGTGGTCGAAACTCTGCAGTCCTTTGAAGCTGTCTCCGGCTTCAGGATCAACCTCTCTAAATCGTTCGCCCTCAACATCAATATCCCAGCCCCTGAGGCCAGCATACTGCAGGGGTTGACCCCCTTCCAGTGGACGGAGACCTCCGTTACGTACTTGGGGCTCCAGCTTACCCCCGCACTCGCCTCCTGGTCGCGTGTAAACTGGGCGATACTATGCCGATCTGTACTGGCTGACCTTCAGAGATGGAAGCCCCTTCATATTTCATAGCCAGCTGATCCTCTCCCTCACCAAAGACCCTCACACCGCCAAAGCCCACCTCCACGAAGGAATGAAGGCCGTCGCCGAATGGATGAGGACCAGCCGCCTGAAGCTGAACTCGGACAAGACGGAGGTCCTCATCCTTGGTTCCAACCCTTCAGCCTGGGACGACTCCTGGTGGCCAACATCACTGGGAACAGCCCCGCCACCCACCGACCACGCACGCAACCTAGGGGTCATCCTTGACCCCACCCTCTCCATGACTAAGCAGGTCAACGCCGTTTCCTCATCCTGCTTCAACATCCTCCGAATGCTCCGCAGGATCTTCAAGTGGATCCCCACCGAAACAAGAAAAACAGTCACCCAGGCCCTCGTCACCAGCAGGCTGGACTACGGAAACGCCCTCTACGCAGGAACGACGGCTAAGCTCCTGAGACGGCTGCAACGCATCCAGAACGCCTCTGCACGTCTTATCCTCGACATCCCCCGACGCAGCCACATCACACCCCACCTGAGAGACCTGCACTGGCTCCCTGTCAACAAGAGGATAACCTTCAAGCTCCTCACCCACGCACACAAAGCACTCCACAACTCCGGACCAGCCTACCTCAACAGACGACTCAGCTTCTACACCCCCACCCGCCAGCTCCGCTCGACCAGCCTCGCCCTTGCCACAGTCCCCCGCATCCGGAAAACGACCGCCAGCGGCAGATCCTTCTCCCACCTCGCCGCCAAGACCTGGAACACCCTCCCCACCAACCTCCGACAGACCCAAGACCTACTGGCCTTCAGAAGACTCCTCAAAACCTGGCTCTTCGATCAGTAGCAGCACCACCCCCCTCTTCCCCCAGCGCCTTGAGACCCTCGCGGGTATGTAGTGCGCTTTATAAGTGACATGATTGATTGATTGATTGATAGCTGGGACGCATCAACATCATTAAGATGAATGTTCTGCCGAGGGTCCTATATCTGTTTCAGACGCTGCCGACCCCGATCCCACAGACGGATATTCAGCGTCTCCAGGGAGACTTGCGTGCTTTTGTGTGGAACGGGAGGCGACCGAGGGTAGCACATTCACTTCTGATGCGCCCGCGGGATAGAGGAGGTCTGGCATGCCCGAACCTACAGGAATACTATTGGGCAGCGCATCTGAGGTACATCTCTGAGTGGGTTGCACGGGAGAGTGAGAAGCATTTGTTCCACATGGACCGTGCGGTGGCGTGCCGACCACTGTGGGACCTTGCTTGGTTACCTAAACATGCCCGACCCCGGAGTGCGTATGTTGCGGTGCCAACCACAACAGTCCTTGACATATGGGACAAAATAGCGGTCAAAAAGGGACTGACCACGTTTCGGTCCCCACATACTCCTATCGCGCGCAACACGGAATTCCGTCCGGGCTTGCCAAAGCAGGCGTTTAGTGGATGGAACGATGGGGAGTGTCGTACGATTAGCGCCTTATTTACAGGGGGAGCCTTCAAGTCCTTTGATGAATGCAGGTCTGACTTTGCGCTACCTCGCACGGCACGCTATCAATACATGCAACTGCGACACTGGCTCTCCGTCCCTGAGATCCATGCTGCGGCGACGCACCCTTACACTCTGTTCGAAAAACTGGTGCGGGCCTTTGAGGGCTCAAAAGGCCTTATCTCTAAGACCTATCAGGTGATACAACACTCGACTCCGATGCGCCCATATTGATACCAGACCGCGGGAGGACTCTCTCCCAAGCAATGGGGAAAAACTATGGCAAGATATCCCCAAAACATACCGCAGCCTTGCCCCCCGTGAAACCGCATACAAATTGATGCTACAATGGTACTATACACCCTCCCGGCTGGCCACCATATACCGCACAGTATCCAACCTCTGTTGGAGATGTGGGACAGAGGATGGCACTCTCTACCACATATGGTGGTCATGTCACGTGATAGCTACTTTCTGGAAGGAGGTCCTGGGTCACATTAAGGGCGTGGTGGGATACCCGATTCCGTCGCTGCAACATGTGGTGGTCCTGGGTATGCGCCCCTCTACTCTAGCGCAAAAGTAGTGGGAACCCAATATACCCTTGGAGGCTTGGGAATATCACAATTCTAAAGTAAAAGTGCCTTCAAGGGATTTATTTCATACAACTGAATCAAAAGCAATTTCAATACTTATTTGTTTGACAAGCCCTCACATATGGCTGACATAGAAGTAATCCAAAATTCATTTTTTCTTATTTAAACCAGAATCAATCGATGATTAGCAATTGAACACGGGTGAACTTTTTATAGAGGTATAAACTTATTTAATCAACAAAATGAGGGTACTGAACAATAGCACAAAACATAATGGTCGAGGTTAAATGAAATTTACACAATTCTAGACCTCAGACTCATATATGTTGAAATCTATTCCTAAAATATTTATATGGACAACATGAGTCTAAGAGTAGACAACAGTTTCATAGATGATACATCATAAAGGAAATAGATTGATTCTGGTTTAAATAAGAAAAATTGAATTTTGGATTACAATAACCACTAAATTAACCACTAACCTTGGGTTCTGGAGTAGCATTCTACTCGCCATAAAGTGCTTCAACCCCTCATCAGGGGTAGTAAGCACTATATAAATACAATTACAATCACATTCATGTGTGTAGCATGTGTGTCATGAAAATCGATTCACAAAAATGCAAGGGGAAGGGTGAAATTCAAAGAATTCAAAAAAGGAGGAATAGCACTTAAGATACTTTGGGAATCTATGTATCTATCTTTGAGAACTTATCAAGAAAAGAGAGCTGATTGTAGAAAGATGTGGGCAGTACCACCAAGGGGACTAAATACCAGCATAGGATAACAAAGTTTAACCATGGGGAGAAAAGTCAGTTTGTAAACTATCTGGTTCTCGTACACAGCCTTACACGCAAGCCAAATGTTTAGTATGTCAGGCACTGTCAGCAGCTGAACGGGCTTAGCAGGTTTAGTTACTGGAGAAAGAAGGGTCTCCCCATCTCAGAGAACTATATAAAGGACAAGTAATAAACATCTCTGGAACCTGAAAAACAAAGAATCCGATGCCAACCCCATGCCTCTATAGAGGACTCCTTAGCCACTGGAAAGAGCACAGTATCTGGCAGAGATCACATAAAAAACAAGTGAGAGGAGAGAAAAAGAGACATGCCTTGGTTGGCAAAGGTAGTAGGTCTGGGTTAAATGTGCTAATGTAGGCAGCATTAGCATATTAGAGTGAGACACACAGAAGGGCATCATATGAGCGATAGAGAGGGCTATTGCTGTAACATAGCTCCTCATGCAGGTCAATGCACGCTCTGCAGAGGAGGCGGCTGGATACATCTAAACAGCCAATAGCATTAGATGACAGATGAACACTCCGCTGAGCCAAGATATGATTCACAAAGAAGCAAGGAAATGACTGAAAGAGGCTGGTAAAAGAAAGACAGTTATTGAAAGGGATGGATCCAAAGCTCACTCTGTATATTGTTAACAATAGGTCTGTTTGACAGCTATGCTGTCAAAGCCTGAGCCTTAAAAGCAGGCTGCGGGCTCTTCCTGTAAGATAGGACTAATATCTAAGGTGACTGGTACAATAGAACACTGGTGTCGGGTAAAACAAATAGGACGCAGGAGAGAATAAACAACAGTAACAAATAAAATAAGCACAATGCACAGAAAAAATAATAAATGATACATTCTACTGAACTACCACCTTTGTGGTTCCAAGCTTAGGGGAAAACCTGAAAACATTCTCCAATGAACTGGGGGAAAAGGGTGAGCACTATCTCCAGAAAACTTAAATACAAATAAGGGTAGAAGAGCAGAAATCCCTCAAAGTTTTAGGCCCCTAAAGGGGTCACAATTGACAAAAACCCATAAAAACAGAGTACAGGGGACACAAATTTTAAAAAGAGAGTAACTTGCAAAGGCCAGATGCAAACTGCCACAACAGTAACAAAGCTTCCAGCAACAAAAACCCCAGGAACAGAGAAAATGAAACAAGCATTTGTAACACCAATAGACCTGGCTTGCAATTTCAGTTATAAGCCAGACCCATTGGCTTTGCCAAAGCTAACAAGCATGATGAATGCCATTAGCTGGTGTTGGGCAGCCTCACATGAGCTTCCAAGTGCAATGAATTAGCACTTTTGCAGCCAACCAGTGGCAGGAACTGTTGAAGGGGCATAACACAGACCCCTGAAGCCCCTGTGGTGCAGTGGGGCACTCCAACCCTCAAGGGCTCCCCCAATCACTGAAGGGGTCTCCATTCAGCCTAAGGTCAATGAATATCTGTGAGATATGAGGGACTCAGGGGCCCCTCATCACATTCTGCAGGAAGCCCTCATCATTTTGCTTTACACCACTGAGCTGTTGGGTGCACCACATCTTAGCAGCAGCAGTGATGCCAAATGCAATGAAGTTGGTTGCAAGAGGTAGAAAAGGGTCGTTCCACAAATGGAAACTAAAGCTACCCAATTAAAGCAAAAGCCCTTGGGTGCCCTTAGCATCATGACACTGTGTCAGACTCTGCAGTAGCAAGAGCACCGAGCAGTATCAAAATGAGGGCAGTCACAGTGGGACTGTGGGGAGGGGTACGGATGTGGGGCAGAGCAGCAAGCGGAGAGGGAGGCGAGGCTGTCTCATCGAGCGCTGTAACGTCTGCATGAACTACTTTTGTTCCCATTACTAAATCTTTCATGTAAACTCAGTGGAACAATGTAAACATCTATGAAAGGCCAAGGGCTTGATGACTAGCCAACAATGGCAAATTCAGGAAAGCGAATTGCCCCAGGGTGTAGAAGGGACTGATCCAAAGCCTAGTTTATCTATACTTCTTTTCTTCTTTTCTTTTCTTTTCTATACTTCTTATTTTCTTTTTAAGAGTTGATGAGCTGATTTGTTGCAGGAGATAGCTAAACGTATCTGTCGCCAGACCTAAAAAGTGAAGGAATCACAGACCCCTGGGTGCCAACTTCCACAAAAGCGACACACCTTCAGCAAAACATCCAGCTGCTAGGCAAGGATCTTCTGTCCACGCACCTATTTGCACAGATGCCACTTTCATAGCCTCCCTGAAGTACTCCTGTCGCGGGGTCGAAGTGATACAAACAAGCACTAACACAGTCCTTGGCAGGAGCCAATATAGAATCTCACCGCGGTTGATGGGCTAAGTGTTCGCATTTATCTAGAAATGGGTCTACTGATGGCCACTATTTCCTTGACCGTTCACAATGATGAGGATACAAGGTTCAACTCACTAATACAGAGTTTTGGAGTCACATTGAGTTGTGGCGTAACCCTGACAATTCTGTGGTCCAACCCTCCTTCCATCTACTTGGGCTGTCCAAAGAGATCTTCCCCATCAACAGCTACCATACAGCTGCATGACCTCTTGGAGCCTCCAACCTGCCCTCTTGCCCCTTAAGTAAAACCCCTGTGCCCCTATGGCATATTAAAGGCCCAGGCCCGATCCTATCTTATTAACTGAATGAGGCTCCATAATTGCTTAAAATGTTCCAAACCCACCTCTAGCCCTCATGAATGGCACCTACTCCAGCACCAAGGAATTTACATCATATTTGATACACCCGATCCACATGCTTGAGGTGGGTGTAATCTCTCAAGGACATAATCAAGAACTGTAGTAATGCCTTCTGTTCGAAATATCTTTCTTTGATACAGATGCTGCATTAAATGGACTGCAACACAACGAGAGCACGTCTCCGAACCCTCACGCATGACTGCCAACCCTTGGCATCCACATCACATTACCCCAATGCTTTTTGCAATGATAAACATTGTTAAAAAAAAGTCTGAGCACACGCCGATCAAAGTCCGAAAGGGTTTGTTATGTATGGCGTGCATGGGGAGCTTCTATCTGCAACCAATGTATCAAAATCCAGTTATTCACTGCTGTGACCTAACAGTGGGTAACAAAAGGGGTTACCTGCTGTTGTGATGTCACCAGAGGAAGCCTTGCTTCCCCTTTGTTCTCTCGCCTCATCTGGGTTTCAAGAGACCCAAGCGCAGGGTTGTATGATACAACAACGCATGCCTTAACCACACATGCCTAAACAACAAGGTCTGAACCACGACCGTGTCTTTACCACGCATGCCTTCACAATGAATTTCACTGTAAAGACATGATTGGTAAAGGGATATGCGTGGTAAAGATCACACCCCAGCCCTTCCCCACCTTGACCCCGAAAACCTGATACCCCAGCCCTGCAATTCACCTCGCCCTAGCCCTAAAAACTACCCCGCCTCCCCACCCTGAGCCCTAAAACCTGGCGCGTGCCCAAAAAACTACCCCGACCCCAGCCCCCCGCCCTGAAACTGAGTCACCAGCCCTGAAAACAGTCCCTTCCCCTCCCCCGCCCTGAGTACTAAAATCCAGCCCCCAGCCCTAAAAACTAACCGACCCCCCCACCGTGAGCCCTAAAACCGGCCCCAGCCCTTGAAACTACCCCCCCCAAAACCCACCCCACTTACCAAGCCGTGTCCCGGTCCTTCCTCTCCTGATCTTTCCTGTTTCTCTTCACGCCCAGCCGCTCTGCATCTAGACTGCTGACAGCCTTACCCACGCATATGCGTGGTTAAGGCAAATGCCTGGGAAGGCATGTAGCTGGTTCAGGCAAGCGTTGTTCCGCTTACGTTGAAACGGCACGCCTGGCTCAGCCCACATTGTAAATGCCGTTTCCTAAGCACAGTGGTGGTTGCCGGTCTCACTCGCAGCCTTCTGCCTCTCTATATTTTTAAAAGACCCAAGAGAGGCAGGAGAACATGGGCAGTGCTGTGCCTACGCCAACAGCCTTCTCTGCAAACCTGTGCTGACAGTAGAAAACAACCTGTGCTGACAGTAGAAAACAACCTGCGCTGACAGTAGAAAACAACCACCTGTGCTGACAGTAGAAAAGAACATGTGCTGACAGTAGAAAACAACCTGTGCTCACAGTAGAAAACAATCACCTGTGCTGACAGTAGAAAACAACCACCTGTGCTGACAGTAGAAAACAACCACCTGTGCTGACAGTAGAAAACAACCACCTGTGCTTGAAAACAACCTGTGCTCACAGTAGAAAACAACATGTGCTGACAGTAGAAAACAACCTGTGCTGACAGTAGAAAACAACCTGTGCTGAGAGTAGAAAACAACCTGTGCTGAGAGTAGAAAACAACCTGTGCTGACAGTAGAAAGCAACCTGTGCTGACAGTAGAAAACAATCTGTGCTGGCAGTAGAAAACAACATGTGCTGGCAGTAGAAAACAACCTGTGCTGACAGTAGAAAACAACCTGTGCGGACAGTAGAAAACAACCTTTGCTGACAGTAGAAAACAACCTGTGCTGACAGTAGAAAACAACCTACAACCTGTGCTGGCAGTAGAAAACAACATGTGCTGACAGTAGAAAACAACCGGTGCTGGCAGTAGAAAATAACCTTTGCTGACAGTAGAAAACAACCTGTGCTGACAGTAGAAAACAACCTGTGCTGGCAGTAGAAAACAACATGTGCTGACAGTAGAAAACAGCATGTGCTGACAGTAGAAAACAACATGTGCTGACAGTAGAAAACAACATGTGCTGACAGTGAAAACAACCACCTGTGCTGACAGAAGAAAACAACCACCTGTGCTGACAGTAGAAAACAACCTGTGCTGACAGTAGAAAACAACATGTGCTGACAGTGAAAACAACCACCTGTGCTGACAGTAGAAAACAACCACCTGTGCTGACAATAGAAAACAACCTGTGCTGACAGTAGAAAACAACATGTGCTGACAGTGAAAATAACCTGTGCTCACAGTAGAAAACAACCTGTGCTGACAGTAGAAAACAACCTGTGCTGGCAGTAGAAAACAACATGTGCTGACAGTAGAAAACAACATGTGCTGACAGTGAAAACAACCACCTGTGCTGACAGTAGAAAACAACCTTTGCTGACAGTAGAAAACAACCTGTGCTGACAGTAGAAAACAACCTGTGCTGACAGTAAAAAAACAACCTGTGCTGACAGTAGAAAACAACCTGTGCTGACAGTTAAAAACAACCTGTGCTGACAGTAGAAAACAACCTGTGCTGACAGTAAAAAAACAACCTGTCCTGACAATAGAAAATAACCTGTGCTGACAGTAAAAAACAACCTGTGCTGGCAGAGGCTCTCAGTGCGGAGCCATCTCCTTTGAGCAGAAAGGTAGTGAAGGCACAGAGGGTGGTGGATGGCAGGTATTTCTTTCGATGTTTGGATTTCGTGGTGGGAGAGTTATCTCCAGAGGGCAGTGAGGATTGGTGACAGGAGGCCTGGTATGTATTTTTTAATTATGGGGCAGGTACGTGTCAGTGGTAGTGGGCTGGGTGGCAGCAGGCCAGTTTGTTTTTAACCTTCGGAGGGCAGGCCATGTTATATATGATCCTGCTATTATTCTTCGGTCCCTGTGCTTATGTTGGAAGAGGGGCAGATGATCTTGGTGGGGGGAGTTATTTAACATAAAATCATAAATGGCTAAACTGTGAAAAACAGGGATGTTTTTTTTAGCTTGGTGGTCTAAGTACCATCATAGACAACTCAAGATTTTGCTTTTGTTGTATATCTGATATCACTCAGACCCCTGGTTGAAAAACATCACTGTAATGCACCATACCTATCTATACATCTGTATATGAACAAAAGAAAAATGCATTATCCGTGAATCACATATTCAGTTGGTCAAGGGGTTCCCCAGCAAACTATGGTTGAGCAAGCTCCCCAAGCAAAGGCAAAGCACAAATTTATAGAATTCTACACACAGACTTCCAATGGAGATCACATGACTTTGAAAAATAAAGGGAGTATGCAGGTACCTTGGCATGTGATCATGAGAAAGGAAGAAGATAACCTTTATTTGAACCAAAGAATTAAAATTATATATTTTCAGCTCAACACACTAATCAAAACTGTCTCATCTCTGGAGCCAAGATGTGATAGAGGCTTGAAACATCACAGACAAGCAGTTCCTTTAGGCATGGTTAGCATGAGCAAGAAAACATGGCTGCTGCCGTTACAATTATGCTGATTAAAAAACAAATTCCATTTTACAACATGATCTCTCAAATGCACCTATCAGACAAGGGGATAGTGCTACAAAGTCACACTAATGGTAGATATGCACTATATGAGCATCAAAGACCAGAGGATTCTAAAAAAATATGAAAACTTTTGTAGAAAAACAACAGCACTATTATCCAAATCAGTTCAAACTGAATGCTGAAAACCTAACCGGATCTCAAAGTGTGGGTGGCTGAACAGCTGGCAAGATTTCTCAAACTTTCGGTTCTGCTTAACCTGGTAGGTTTCCAACAAGGGGTAGAAATGAAAGTAGCCAGATTGCCTGACCAGCAAATATTGGCAAGCTGAATAATCTGGGCTAGGATCCTAACTCCCAGACAGCACCACCCACCTGAAACACTCGTGTTAAAGCATGGTAACCACATGGCTCCCCAGACATGATTCTCAAACACACTCAGGAGAAAATGGAAGAATCTTACAAGTTGCTAAAGAAAGCCCCGGAGTATCACACAAATTCCAAATTAAATGTGGCAGACAACATGCAGAATTGCTTTGGTAGGCTGTCAAGACCTGTGATAAATAAGTATTACAGAGATGAGCTCTAAATGGTATTCATAGAGGGTAAGGTGCATGTGTTGTTTATCACAAGTGAGAAGAACCCAATGGAAAGTAAACCTTATGAAAGAATCTGCAGAATTCTCATAGTGGGCATTAGGTATGGGGCAGAAAGAGCAAGCACATTCATTGGTTGATTGCTAGTATCTGCCAATCAATCCTATTATTAAGACCCTGCACGTGACTCTGGACGAGGTAGATCCCCCAAAGTTCTCTTGGATGCAGTGTTGTGAGCAACATGTTGACATATTGTCCACCAAATATTTTGTTGGCTTTGTCTAACTTGGTCACCATTGCACACGGTACCCTCATGCTCGGCGATACTGATCTTAATTATTCGAGTGGTCATAACTACATATTTTTTGTCACGGGCACCCTTCATCATGTGAACTACATTTCTACAACCTTAATGGTACTACAGATAATGTGTTGTAAATATCACAGTGGTGTGTTCATAGAAAGGTCAGGTTCCATGGGTCAGGTTCCATGGTGCAGTTTGTTTTTGGACACTCTTCATAGTTGCCACACAGAAAATATCCATAATATTATCTCTTGTGAGCCACCTAACCTGACATTCTCTGTCAACTACAATGGGGAAGGCCAAAGGAGGGTATGAGGTGCATTGCAGTAATCCTCTCAACGTCCCTGTTCCACCAGTTCACAATTGCTGGCTTGGCCCACACAATCATCAACGTTTCAAGTGGCGCCGGGGGAAGGTCGTTCAGATCGACACAGTGCTTTCCCTGAACAGCAGATGATGCAGCAATCTGTGAGGGGCAGACTCTTACAACCTTACTTTTCAGTCTTATCGCACAAATGTGACTGTTCAACATATTAATTATAAATCAGCCGCGGCCCGTGCAAGTGAGAGCGGTGGGGTTAGTCAACATACTATGTAAAAAATAAAAAAAACACCTTGCGCTCGCCGCATCGTCGACTCGGCGAGGAGGCAAGCGCAAGGTGAGTGTTTTTCTTTTTTTTACATTTTATTCTCCCTCATCGTCGTATGTCGACTCCCCCCTTCCCCGCTCCACCGCTCTTCCCTGCACGGGCCGCAACTGTTATAAATATATCTCTATAGAGGTCCTGAGAATTCTGCTGGAGGTCACGCAGTGCCTGTGGAGGCCCCCATCAGTCACAGCTTACGTGGAGTGCTTCCAACATCTAAGCGTGGGGCCAGGATGAACCATTGGTTCGAGCTCCTGGGACTGGTGCTGGCTGAGCGACGTGTGGCAAACCATTGGATGCAACCCACAGAACCGACAATTAGTAAATGGATGGCGGATATGCATGAGTGTGGTGTGGCGGAGGAGAGGCGGCTGCGAGCAGTGCGCACTGACGAGCATGCTGACCGCTATTTGGAACTATAGGAAGGCATGTTAGATAGTTTGTTGGAGGTGGATCTGCCGACGGATGGCTCTCTCGCTGCCTCCCAGGATCCGGAGCTGAAGACGTCCCCTGTGGCGGGTTAGAACGCTGGTTTGGAAGTTGGATATGGATGAGTACTTATGGCTGCGTTTTTCCCGGTGTGGCGATGACGGCATGTTGGGGGTTTCTATGGCCATTCCCTTACCCCCCTTTTTTTCCCCCCACTGTTCCCTATGTTAACTTTGCCCCTATCTTGTATCTAGTATTTTGGCCCTCTCCATTCCTCCCCTTTTAAAGGGAGTGGATAAGAGGGTCTTTAGTCTTGGTGAAATACTGCATCGGTCCCTTGCTGCTGCTTTTTATTTATGTTTAGGTTTGTTTCATGTTTCAGTTGTTTTATTTTGCACTGCTTATTTTATGTAATTGGACAATCATTACCATTGTCGCATTGATTTCATACAGGACCGGTCCCGGCTCTGTTTTTCTCAACATTACCTATACTGTCCTAATGCGCCTTAACTTTGTGCCAATCACAATAAAATCATGTCTAATATATATCTATATATATATATATATATATATATATATACACTATACAATGCATTTCATTTCATATCCTAGAACTAGCAACCGGGCATTAGACCACCCACTCTCAGAACAGTATCTACAGCTCTTTCTCTGTACAGTGAGGGGTGACGTTCTCCACTTCAGCAATAGTGGAACTCTTGTCTAACCCATATCAATTAGAGCTCCTGGTTTTGTGGTATTTTTCCCACATTTATTTCTCAGATAATCGTACATCCCCAATTGGATTCCTGTTGGACTTTAGTGCTGCAAGCAGCCCCATAAATGATAAACAGTTCACTCATCCAAAAGGAGTAGAAGTGTAGTACATCCTCTAGAGGTACTAGAGTGTCATTAGGGAATCATTTTCCTTTATCACTTTTTATGCTTCCAATTGTTAGAGCCATTGGTTTAAAATTCATGATTGACAGCATCGACAATCTATTAATAGAAGACCTACTTTTCTTTAGTAATAAATATAGACAGGGAAACAGACTGATTTAAGTCTATATTTGTGTGCAAAAATCAATACAAAGGAAAAGCCCTCAGCCTTGCTTAAGCTCTCACCCCTAGAAGAAACAGATGTGTTGTAAGTAAGCAATATACTCTTTCTCCATCTCTCTCTCTCTGACCTCCAAACAGCTCTTGCAACTCTTGAGTAGGAACTGGCCCTGGAAGAAGGTGGGGGACATCAGTTTGCTGCACTCTTAGGGTGACTTCTGTTCATTGGTTGGGTGTATGCAGAATGTTCAGTGTTCTAACCTGGCTTCACTTCCCAGGTAGGCGAGGTAGGTGTAGGTGGAGTTGCTTATGCTACAAACACCGCTTACTGAAACATACTCCAAACTTCTTTATAGAAGTCCAATTCAGTTTCTCCAGGCTGAGAGGTGGAATTAAATTGTGTTTCCTTCTGAGGAGTTTTTAGTAGGTTTGCTGCAGTGATGATGGTTTGAAAGTGTGACATTTTGAATAAATTGCATTTCTGTTGCATTCTTGAATTGGGTCTTTCTGGTAACTTTCTGGAAGTTTGTCATAGCCCAGATGACTGTTGTTAATTTATACCTACTTTAACACCATTATGTGGCTTCTCTGAGCAGAAATTGGTAGATGTGAATTTATTATTTTGAATTTCCTGGCACAATAAGTCTCTGTGTACAACCAATATGTGCTAACCACTGACGGTGGTCTCAGGTAAGCACAGCTAATGGATGCTATGCGTTTCACCAAAATGTTTGGTGTTCAAGACCACAGAGATGTTGGTGCCCCTCAGCTTCAGGATGAACCAAGGGGATATGAAGTCAGATCCTCCGCAGGATCTTGATTATGCCATTCAGTTGGCATTGGAACTAGTGCTTTGAAGCGCCACACAGATAGCTTATCGCCACAGGTGCTGGCACATCTCTTTTCCTAAACTTGATCCAATGCAAGAAGTCAAGTCATTTCTCCATGACACGTCATTTTAAAGCAAGGAAATCCAGTTTTGACCTTTGAAGTTCCTCTGTTCAGTGAGATTTTAGCTGGGAAGGCTACGGGTCTTGAAGCTGTGCCTGATTCCTGATATAGTACAGCTTCCAACCTCTCAAAGATGGTATTGATAGGAAGGAGTTAGGGTTTAAGCAGGGGTGTAAATCCCAAGGCTGATGTGGTTGATAAATTGTCTTCAGGGCGGTAAAGGCCTCTTTGAAGCCTGCTGTCCACTTTGGTTCAAAGGCTTTGAAACCTTGTGGTAGGCTTATCCTGGTGAAGCAGTGTTTTTCTTAGATGGTGGGTAATTCCTCAACAGTTCGTGAGTACATTAAGACCTCGTCTCCCACATGCTCCCTGGCAGCTTGTCCGTCCTTGGAGCCTCCTTAAATTTAACCTCATTCAATCACCCCAATGTTGGAACGGTAACTCACATGTGGGAGACTTACCACACATTCTGTTTCAATGCCCGATTTTGCAATCTTTCTGGGATAGGGTCTTCGAGTATATAACACACAATCTACATATCAGCCCAGCCAGATAATCCTCATATATTGTGCTAAGATACCTCGACCCACAAATACAAAATGACAATGAGCGGGACTTACTTGATTTAATGCTTACCCTGGCGTGCAAAATAATTCTGGGTAACTGGAAGAACTTCAAATTAATTTCATTCAAAATGTGCCAAGAATGGCAAATCTTTTTGAGAGGTGCCGATAATATAACCCTAAAACTTTCTCCTTGGCACCCACGCCATAGAAAAATGTGGGACTCCATGGATTCCTCTCCCTCGGCTTTAAACCGCCCTGACAGACTAAAATACACACTGCTTATTTCATCACCTGGCAAGTCCCAGCAGGAGTAGTGCCTGTGTTTGCTTTGGGCAGGATAACTGCATTTGCTGTTTCAGAAAAGCTGGTGGTTTCTCCACCTCATTCCAGAGACAGCCTTGACTGCCCTCAGAGTATTTTCAGGTTTCTGTGTGGTGGGCCAGCTAAGACTTGCACGTGGTGACAAGAGTGTCATATTGTGCAGCATTTCTACAAATTACGTATTTTGCTCTTTACCAACTATTTTTGAGAACGTGCGCATGCTCGCCATTATTATCGGTGTAGAGTGATTGAAAGGTCACTCAGAGGTCAGGGATAACCTGTGCATCTACTTGAAGTGCACCTGTACTGCAATCCAGCTATAATGCGTCTGCTGTCCTGTTGTCCATTTTCTTCCAGTACCAGTTTTTTTTTAATTTTTTCAATGTAACCCATTCCATTTTTAAAAAATTGCATCCTTGTTAAAGGATCCTGGTTACAGAGTATTGTCTATTTCATGTTTCAATTCGGCACAGAGGGGCGCCACATTGTTGCCCCGGGGCGATAAATGGGGGGTGCAATACCAGAGGGTTGATACTGGGGTCCGATGGCTCTTGGTGACCATCCAGAAGGACAGCATTTGCTTTACCATCTTAGTTGTTCATGGTCCGAACTCTGTCAACCCGAGGACCTTTAATTTTCTGTTAACTAAGCTCCATCTCTTTGCACCACCCTTTATAGTCTGCAGTGACTTTAATGTGACGCTATGCCCCAACAGGGACTCTTCACCTCAGACTTGTAGCTCCTAATCTGGCTCATTCTAGCGGGGCTCTTGGGGGTAAGCACCGACTAACGGGGGTGGAGGGGTGATACTCTACACCAGCTCATCTCTTCATATGCGTTGGCTGACCTTTGGCGGTTTGAGTGACCTAAGGAACAGGACTTCACATTTTATTCATCTCCTAATAAATCCTTGTCATTGCTAGATATGTTTTTAATTAGTAATATGCTGGTCTCATCTTCTCAGGTGTCTCATAAACCTAGGGTCATATCTGAACGCAACGCTCTATCCCTGTTTATACAACCTGCTGGGCCTATACAGGCATCAGAGCCCCGGAGCTGGACATTTGAGCGTAAACTTCTATTAGATGTCGGCTATATTGACACCATGAGCTCTCCTTTACAGGAATTCCTGTAGTTCAATACTGGATCAGTTTCACCCTCTGTTGTCTAGACGCATGTAAGGCCTCATGTCGGGGACAAACGCTCCAGATCGCTACTCGCCAACGAAAAGCAGCTATGGCGGCTGGGATGAAGGCCCACCGGACCCATGGTGTTTTAGAGTCTGACTTGGGATGCAGTATTATAACTAGGGAACGGCACCGGTCGGAGTCCCTCCTGGAGCAGTCCATCGCTCTGCTAACATCACTCAGGAAGCAAATCTGGATTCGGGCGGTTAAAAACGTTTGCGCTTTGCAGTTATCCAGCTTTGAAAATAGTGAAGATATGGGACGAATCCTTTCCTTTAGAATAAAGAATAGTTTTAATGCTAGCCCCATTCATCAGATATGGGGTGAGAACAGTGAGCTGATGGTTGATCCAGCAGCTGTCCGAGATATCTTTTGGCGGTTTTATCAAGCTCTTTAATACCACGATTGCTCCTCTTCCACTGAGGACATTCTTCAATCACTGGCCGGTATTTTCATCATAAATTGAGTCATACAGAAAGACTGAGGCTGGAAGCACCTATAACTCTATCTGAAGTGAAAACCACTATTGCCTCTTTGCCCAAAGGTAAAGCCTTCAGCCTTATTTTCCCAAAAAGAGGGAAAGATCCTACGTTGTGTGGGTCATACTGCCCTATCGCTTTAATAAACACGGATTCAAAGATTTACACACGAATTTTCACCAATCGGTTGGCTACAGTTATATCGGGTCTAGTTGATCCAAACCAGCATGGCTTTATTCCGGGCCACGACACAACATCTCATGTCAATACGCCAATCACAGCCCTAGAGACGGCTTCTTTAAGTGGGGGACCAGTCGGCATGATCCTGCTAGACGCCGAGAAGGCTTTTGACTGAGTCTCCTGGCCCTTCCTTTGAGGGGTCATGGAGACCGCTGGCCTAGGCTCCGCTTTGTCTCCAGAATTCAACATCTTTACCTTGGGCTAAAAGCAAGAATCCACTGTTCTGGCTTCCTCTCCGACCCCATAACCATCTCTCAAGGTACCAGGCATGGGTGTCCTCTCTCCCCTCAGCTATTTGCATTATATATAGAGCCCTTCATCCAACACCTGTGGTTGTCAGAGATGATTCTGCCTCTGAGGATACATCGGCTCGAGGTTAAGATTTTGGCATACGCACATGATCTGGCAAGCTTAAACTCTGCCCCGACTATTGGCCTAGAGGAGGAGGCTGTAGCTGCTCAAACATTCGGGAACGTTTCTGGATACAAGCTTAACACAGATAAGATGCAGGCTTTGTCCAATGTTACTCCCCCGGTGTCGGCAAAAGATGGGAACTGACGGTTATCTATCTAGGGGTTAACTTATCACTTGATATGGCTGACATTGTTGAGAATAATTACGGGAAGCTTTACTAACGATCGGCCAATATTTTTACTAAATGGAACCGTCTCCGTCTAGGGTTGATTGGACGCTGCAATCTTATCAAAATGATTATCCTCACAAGATATTTTTATCTGTTTTGATGTATCCCGCTTTTATCTCCAGGTGGTCTTCTTTAACAGGGTGGAGGCTTTATGGCAGAGATTTATCTCGTGCTATAGGAAACCCTAATGTAAGATTCAGTTTCTTCAATGACCCAAGGAGAACAGTGGGGTTTCTCTTCCGGTTCTGCGTGTTTACTATCTGGCCTCATTTTTCTCACGACGCCGCTTGTTTCTGGGATGGGGAACATGGTTACAAGGATGTATGTTTGGTGACTTCCAGCCATTGGGGGTATCAATCGTCCCAGGTGTTGGGATTTTGGACACAATGTATTTTAAGCAAACTCGATTTAGGACCTTAAAGATTTTCATCTTATCTGGAGTTTTTTTTAATCAAATATTTTCCAATCTTACCCCATACAATCAGTTAAAATCCTTCGGATATAATCCCAACTTACCCTCCTGTGTGCATGACTGCTTCCATGAGATCTGAGGCGTAGTAATATGTTGCCGCAATCGGTTCTTAATGTGTCAAGAGTCAAGGTGCATCATTTTAGATGTATCAATGGCTTTTATTACACCCCACACCACCTCTTCATTATGAAGCTTCTGGGGGACGATTGCTGTTTCCTTTGTGGCCTCGAGGGCGCTAACGCTTTTCATATCTTTACCTCTTGTCCCGTTCTGCGTATGTATTGGGATTTTGCCTTTGGTAAGATGTATAATATCTCAACTCTCCGGGTGTTGACCAACAGCGGCTGGTGCCCTAGAGCGTTGGGGCTCCACCCATATCCTTTGTGGCCCCTTTACTTAAGAGACTTTTACCATAAATAAAGTTATACACTTTAAACAGAGCTCAAGCCTGACTGCCTTGCTCTGAGGCAAAGGGACAGACCGTCAGGCATCTTCAGTAGCTGCAATGCACGTCTTGATGCTGCGCTGTAGCATAAAAAGGGCTTGTGTACATGCAGCCCTCATGTTGCTTCGGATCCCGGGTGACGTCGCATCCCAAACCCCTCCCAAGAGGCGAGTCCCCTCCCCCTCCCTTAGACATTCCCAACTGCGTCCATCCTAACCTTCAAAACACACCAGTGACAACTTGCTTAGTGCCTTAAAAGGTCGCAGTTTATTATAACATAACACTTATACATATCGCAATCTTCATGGTCATGCATAACATTCTGTTGACACATTTACTGTCTTTGCAATTATAGTTTTTTAGTCCGTTCTTGTTCATTATCTGCTCTCAGACAGACCAATATCTGGGGAGGGGCCCAAATACCTGGGCCACTGTTTCAACGGTGCTAGACTTCAACTTGCTACCGACTTGGTGGGTGTCCGTCCGGACTTGCCCGGGCTGCAAGTGCCGTCCCGCTTGCCTTCGACCCCTTCTTGGCCCCTCCCTGCTCCTCCGAGTCCCTGCCCTGTGGCATCCCAAGGCCCCCGTGTGAGCACTTCATCTATCCAGCCTGAGGCTGAGTTCTGACATCTTGATCCTTTGGTACCCCTGCCGTGAGGCATCCCAAGGGCCCAGCGGGAGCATCCCATCTACTCTATCTGTGGCTGATGGCCGCTATTGGCTCCCTCAGTGCCCCTGCCGTGAGGCATCCCAAGGACACTGTGTGAGCCTTTCATCTACCTCTAGCAATTTTTCTCCTTTTTCTATCTTTCTAGGGTTTCTTCCGCCACGCTACCTACGGTTCTCCGATCGGAGGGAGCTCTCCGTAGCTCCGCTTTGCCCGCCATCCTTTCACGCGAAACCCATCTGTTCTAGCACCCCCATAATATTCAGCAGGAACGTATCCATCCCTACCCCTGTCAAGTGCACCCCGTCCTCCAAGCGGTAGCCTGGCGATCTCAGGTTTATGAAGCTGTGTCGTACGAAACCCCAGCCGTTGGCCCTACATATCTTGTGGTGATATTCAATTTGCGTCTGGATTTTTCCACCGCCCCCAGGTCTATGGCCCCCCTCCAGGTTCTCCGCACTATTATTTCCGAGAAGATTATCTTGGCCAGGTGCACTAGTCTCGCCAAGGCTGCTAGGCCCTCCTGCATCCTTTCTAGCGGGCCCCTTCTTCCCAGCGCGGCCAGGTCGTTATGTTAAAATGTAAAATCTGAGTCCCTTGTTTTTTGATTAAGCTATGCCTCATCCATTTTTCACCCCTGCCCTGCTTTCAGCCTGGCTCTATCCTTGACACTGCATTTGTATAAACATGAGTAAAGAATCTAGATTGGGGCATTGTAGGCTGTGTATACATGCAGAGTCAGCGCAAAAGAGCATCTGGCGTCTGCTTGGGGTTTTTCAGACAATGGTAAAGCCTCAAGTAAAGTTTACCCAGATAGCATATCTTGTTGTGCAGCTTCAGGACGCGACAATTGCACAAGGCACCAAGGCTGTCGATTCTTACCGGTACCTCATTTGTGTGTTTTTCCCAAAGTTCTATTTACCTCTGGGCGTCCCTTGTTTGTGATCTTTTGCTATAAAAACCCATGTAACCATCGTTCAGTGTGCTCTCTCCTCGAGTATCTCAATGGTGCTTGTCGGACGAGGCCCCCATTCATGAATGCTAATAAATGACCTATGGTTTGTACTTCACTCCAGTGTCGATTCCTCCTTACTTGTTAAGAACCCGTGGACTAAGGGTGACCCCTGTACCAGTGGGTTTTAAATAATCCGCTTCCACAAATTGGCACCCAAACGTGGGGCCCCATCAAGGGCTTGCAGTCGGACCAGGGGAGGAGATCGGGTCTGTAAGATGAACTTCGCTGAGGGGCGTCCCACCTGAAGAGACTAGTGTTTCTCGTGGTCCAAGGTGATTTTTTCAGCTCTCCGACTCTGATCTTCCTGGCGGCTGCTAACCTTGACTGGGGCCCTCGGATGGTCATTCTTTTGGATCAGGGAGGATCGACAGGTGGGAGTTGAAGACTACAAATAAGGTAGGTTTGTATTGAACCGGTTCTTTTGGTTATTTGGAATTTGTCTGAGACTTGTTTGGAATTTTGTTTGGAATCTGTTTGGAATTTGTTTGGAATTTGTTTTGAACCTTCTTTGGAACTTGCTATTTGATATTGATTAACATTTTTTCTTACAGGTAATGTGAGAATATTTTTTCATTTCTCTCTGTTTACAAGTTTTTTATATCTTATATAACATGCCTGTATTTAGCACACTTTGGGTTTTGTTGCTGCTGCTGTGATAAGCAGAGCATTTTGGAAGCAAGTCAGCCGGCGCCACCAGAAGGTACGCCGAATTTTGAGATGTACATTAAATATGGTATTTGTCCCATCATGTATAATGCATTGTGGAACAAATATACAAAAGGGGATCCCCAGTTGCAATGGCCATTAGAGGGAACAATGGACCCTCACAAACTCGAGTATTTAGAGAAACGATTGTTTTTAAAGAAAGTTAGGCCAGCTATGTTTGACAGTTTGCGTATGTGGAGGAAGGAAGTAAAGGAGCGGCAGCTCAAGGCGGAGAAGGTACAAAGGAAACAGGAAAGGAAGACAGAGTATCAGAAGTATAAGGAATTGAAGGATAAGGAAGTTCAGGAGAAAAAGGAATGTTTAGATAGAGAGCATAGATTATTAATATCTAAGGAATATATAGTTAGACCAACAGTAGCAGTTCAGGTCCACCAAGAGGATGGGGATTCAGATATTGATGGATTATTGATTGAACGACCCCCGCCCCCATATGTCCCTTTAACACCCCTTCCCCCTGGACCACCAAATGTTGTTCCCCCTGTACCTCCGGCTCCACCTCCTTTACCCGCGGTTGTCCAGCTCCCTATTCTCCAACCAGTACCGGTACATCCCTTACCCCCTCCATCCCAGGCCACTGCACCCCCATCCCAGGCCACTGCACCTGAAATGACTGATGATCCCGTACTTTCTGTATCTGTCTCGACCCCTCTAATTCTTCGTTCTACTGTACCTCAGTTGCATCAGGACGCGATAAGGTTGATGGTATTAATTTGGTTGAGTGATCTAGAAATGGAGGTAGGAGAAATGATAGATCAGATACAGGATTTTTCTGAGGGCGAGCTTCTTTGTCTTGTAAATAAGCTTTCTCATCAACTTATAGTCCAATGGGAGATGACTACAGGACAAAATGGTCCCGACGATGTTAGAACCATTAGTCGACAGTGTCAGATAGGAGCCTTCCCTGTGAGTAGAATTAACAATGCCATAGCAACAATTATTGGATATCGTAATGAACTCTCTTCCTCTCCTCGAATAAGACCTATGAGGGAAGCCGCACCACAATTCATTCCTGGAAGAGGGAATGCAGATAATGATGACCCTAATAGTGCCGATGCTAGAGCCCATTTCATGTATAATTGGATATATACGCCCTGGAAAAGGACAGATGTACTCACTTTAAAGGTCTCTTTACCAGATATACGGAAAAATCCTAGAGGTTTTTATGATGAAGTACAGGCAGCCATTGACTCTTGCGTTATGACGCTAGCTGACATTGATATGTTTTTCGGCATGAACTTACCGCCGGATATGTGGCGACTTACCCGGAAACAGGATCATGTTGTTGATTTAGGAGGAGGCTGGACGGCCATTATAGCAGCCGACAGGGATAGGAAACCTGGTCAGAAACCTAGTCAGCTTATACTGGATCTTCCTGGTAACATACTTACTTACATAAAGACGATAATTCTGGCACGGAAAATAGATTGGACGCTCCTTACTGCTTGTAAGCAAAGACAGGGTGAGTCCGTCCCTGATTTCTTTACTCGCTTTGAGGAAGTTTCCTCTAATGTATGTAATAGCCCTATTCTTCCTGTCCTTAAAAGAGGGGATGGAATAAGGATAAAAGTTTATCGATTTGTGATTGATTTGAGAGAAAGTAACAAGATAGTAGTCCCTCAATATCCTGTTGTTTCTAAGGTAAAGTTAATACACCTGTGGGATTTTCTGGCATCCCCGTTCAAAGCCCTATTTCACAACAACTGAATGTTAGTACAAGGGTCTCCAACATTTTCTGTAACAAAAGTCACTAGTGATGAAAAAGTGACCACCCCATCCAAGAGTGTCAGTAGTGATCACATTGGTGCATTAGCCAGGGTTTTCAGCAGTAATGAAAAAAAAAAGGCTTTCACAATTTGAACTGAAATATTACATGGGTACTAGATACAAACAATAGCTCCCTTGCGCCAAGATATAATTATGAGTAATAAATATTTCCAACTGAAATAATAGCTGTAAGTACATTTTCAAAATGTCAACTATTTTTCTGTAGACATCAGTTTATGAGTTGTGAAAATACAAAAGAAATGTTGTCTTGAATGCATGAGTTTTATTTTTAAAATACAGGTTGGACTGCACGCAGGAGAGCTACTCACAGGTACCTGGTGATCTACTGGTAGCTCACGAGCCACTCATTGGAGATATAGCAATGCAGCAGAAGGTTGCAAACAGACTACAGTGAAATTATTGCATCACTTAGCCTCCTTGGGACAAAGTATCTCTTTTCCAATTACAGTATTGTCAACAGAAGGTTACCTATTTAGGTCTCCTCTTGTCGAACAGGGGTAAGACGCTACACCAACATAGGATATAATTGGTGCAGAACTTGCAGAAACCACTGACTCAATCTAATATCTGTGCGTTTATTACCAAATTTTTCACTAATTGCAAAACCCCTGCTTGCTTTAACATTAAAGCACGTATGCATGCCGCTTCCTTGGACTAATCAGTGTGAAGCTGTCTTTTTGCAATTGAAAAATGCTTTATGTAATGCTCCTGCTTTAGGTAAAACCTGATTATTACAAATTTGTGCATGCAAAAGATGGTTGCAGCTTGGCACAGTACCATGTAGGAAGGAATAGGTTATGCGCATATTTCTCCTCCACATTGGACCCCACTGCGATAAAGCAATCTGAAATGTATATTTAAGGTCACAATTTGACAGTTATGGTACCAAATTTAGTGGATATCTAGAAAAAAAAAAAATTCAGACCCAGCACCTGACCAGTGCGATATTAACAGGGTATGAGTTGACACTTTTTGCTCCAAACATCACTCTGAAATGCTGTAACATTTTGAATCCAGCCACTGTACTGCCCCTTTCTGAGTCCCAACAAGATGAGAAGCATGATTGCATATTTATTACTGAGAAGGAGACTAAGGGACGGGTAGACCTGAAAGATACCCCTATATCTGACCCACCAGGGGAACTGTCCGTGGATGGTTCATGTTACAAACTACCTGATGGCTCTAGTACAGCGGCCTATACAGTTACTCCCTTGAAATCTGTGGTGGAGTTATGCAAAATACAACAAATGTCAGCGCAATCTGTGGAGCTGACAGCTTTGACTAGAGCCTGTGAATTAAGTAAAGATTTGACTGTAAATATCAATATATATGCCTTTGGAGTTGCCCACTCATTCGGACGACTCTGGAAAAAGTTTTTTTTTTTCTTTGCATGGTGATAAGATACAGTATGGGGAATGAATAGTAAAGTTACTGGATACCTTGATGTTACCAAAAAGAGTTGCTATTGTTAAATGTTTTGTCCACAAGAAAATTATAGATGAGGTAATACAGGGAAATACTTTTGCCAATGAAACAGCTAAACAAACAGCCTATTTAGAGTATAATGTAATGTATATTGTAGGGACAGCTAGATGGACACCAGAAGTGCCTATGTTTAATCAGACTCTAGATTGCATCAGGGAAGTACAGGAAGAAGCTACGGAGGAAGAGAAGAAACAGTGTAAAAGATATGGGTGTCAGGATGCGACAGAATGTTGGATAGATCTGTCAGGAAAGCAAAGATGAATGCTTCCAAATTATTATGTGAATGCTATTGTTACCATGGCCCACAGTTCAGCCCACATCAGTGCTAAAGGAATAGTGGCCACGTCAGATTATGTATGGTTCAATAATCTGATTCCCAGGGTGGCAGAGTTCTATGTCAAGAGGTGCATGATGTGCCATACTTATAACACAGGAAAAGGTCCCCTGTTTCAACAGGATATTTTGCACCCCCAGATCTGCCCTTCGAGGTCTTGCAACCAGTTGAGGTGGTTATGGGGAGGCCGGCAAATGTATAGGGTGTACCAAGATCAAAGACAATCTGACATTGAATATACTTTTCTTGTTGATTACTGTGTTGACTAAAGATTTGCATTTGATCCATTCACAGGTGAAGGCCAGTCTCTCTTCCAGTCTTAAAGGTCCAGGTCACAAGCTGAGGCCTAGAGACTGTGTCTTTACCCAACAGTTTCAGAGGAAGTCCAGCCTTGCGCCATGCTAAAAGGGTCCAGTGCAAGTTCTCATCACCACTCAGACTGCTGTTAAGTGCACAGGGCACAGACACTGGATCCATGCCAGTGTTGTGGAGAAAGCAAGCGCCACTCCCTTTGACATATGATCAGTGGATAACAAGAGGAATACCTGATTTTGAATATGATCAGATCTCTCAGCAAGTGCCTTTTGGGGATGGTGATCTTTTTGAAACATGTTGAAGTGGTGTCATTGGAACAATAACTTGCTGCCATCATGCCTGACCCAGATGAACAGATTCTGTTTGAACGTCCTGACATTGTTCAGCCCTGATACAAAATGCGGCCAAGGGCCGAAAAGAACTATAGACTTTGATTGAAGAAACTATCTCTGGAGAGGTAGCAACCCATGCCGGTGGTCAAGACCGCCAACGTCCGGACCGGTACATAAGCTTGCCAGTGAGGCTTTGAAGCAAAAGTCACTTGGGACTTAATGCTCTCTGATAGAGTAGTGAGGGAATTTTGGGAGAATTGAGATTACATTGCTCTGTCTCTGGCTGATCGTTACGCTACTCTTTGTTACCTTGGCAATCAAACAACAAATACTACAGTAAGAGGAAGGAAGGTTAAGAAACATACAGGTTGAATATAAAAGATCAGTTTAGGGTATAGTGTTAGGTGTTCTTCTGAAATAGGTATTTGTATATAGATTAGGTTGAAATGGGTAGAGTTGTCAATCTGCCAATAAGGCCCTTTGGGAAGGTGTTTTTTTGACCTATTAGGAGGAATAGAAGTACTTGCCCTGAATGCCCCCGCTAAAAGCTGACAGTTTTGGATTAAAAGGAGAAAAATAGGGATACTTGTATGTTTTCTATTGTTAGTATTGGGATTTTTAGGTCTATTTTGGAGGCTTGAAACATATTACCCTGTTCATAGCCTAGTGCCCCCTACTCCTACCGCATCTGAACATTATCACTTCACCTTGTCCTCAATTAAGGACTCACAATGCAAAATATATAAGCACAATACATTTGTTCAATATTTACATAAAACGCTCTTAATGTTAATTGAGCCACACAAAAGCTTCACCAAATAGCTGAAGAAATACACCAGGAAAAAGGAACATGGACTTGGTCAGAATGGTTTTGGGGTATGTTTTCTACTTGGGGCTGGAAAATATTGATGGTAATAGTGATAATAGGAGCCATCTTTCTTACTTGCTGTTGTTGCATTCAATGTGCCCCTACGATATGTACAGCTTGTATAACCATCTGTAATAATATTAAACCTCCCCCAATTAATGTTCATGAATTGAATCGAGAAATGATAATGCACACTGAAATTTACGAACTTATGAACATTGATATACGAGATTAAATTATATACTTTTAAAAATGGATTCAGCTTAGGCTGAAAAGGAAGGACTGTTAAAATGTAAAATCTGAGTCCCTTGTTTTTTGATTAAGCTATGCCTCATCCATTTTTCACCCCTGCCCTGCTTTCAGCCTGGCTCTATCCTTGACACTGCATTTGTAAAAACATGAGTGAAGAATCTAGATTGGGGCATTGTAGGCTGTGTATACATGCAGAGTCAGCGCAAAAGAACAGCTGGCGTCTGCTTGGAGTTTTTCAGACAATGGTAAAGCCTCAAGTAAAGTTTACCCAGATAGCATATCTTGTTGTGCAGCTTCAGGACGCGACAATTGCACAAGGCACCAAGGCTGTCGATTCTTACTGGTACCTCATTTGTGTGTTTTTCCCAAAGTTCTATTTACCTCTGGGCGTCCCTTGTTTGTGATCTTTTGCTATAAAAACCCATGTAACCATCGTTCAGTGTGCTCTCTCCTCGAGTATCTCTATGGTGCTTGTCGGACGAGGCCCCCATTCATGAATGCTAATAAATGACCTATGGTTTGTACTTCACTCCAGTGTCGATTCCTCCTTACTTGTTAAGAACCCGTGGACTAAGGGTGACCCCTGCACCAGTGGGTTTTAAATAATCCGCTTCCACAGTTACCTCCCAGGTGGACTACCACCCCGTCAGTTCTGCCACCTTTCCCCATTGCTTCCCGCACCGCGGGGAGCATTTGGTCCCACTTCATTCCCGATTGACACAGCCAAACTATGTCGGTGTCCCGCAGCCAAATTCCACTGAATTCGCTTCTGGCTGCTTCCCATTGTTGTGCTCGTGTTACATAGGAGTGCCCCACGATCCATACCTTCCTGCGCCGCTCGGTCGGACCTAGACGGGGGTGGGGGTGGGGTAAGGAGAGACCGGGCTCAGTACAAGGTGGGGCGTATATAACGTTTAAATGCGCCGGATGCCCACAGCCCGATCCCCTTGATTTGTTCGCTGACCAGGCCCAGGCCTGCCGCCGTGGTGGCGGCCCCAATCCTGAAAGCGTGGGACCCGAAAGCCCTGGCCGGGAGCCCCACCGCCTCCAATGCCCTTCTCATTACTGCTATGCCTTGGAAACGGCAAAGGAATGACCCATCCCTATGTCTAAAAAGCGGCCCGGGTTTGGGTTCCTCGGTTGCCATGTATCTCTTAACTAGGCACACTGGGCAACAGGATTCTTCCTTAATGCAATTTATTTTGGTCCACCTCCCCTTGCCTGCTTGGTCAGTCTTTGACCGCCGCAGCAGGACATACATATGCCCCTTCATGAGCTCAATGTCGGTCCCGCGCATGCACGCCATCCCTGGGTCACCCACCACTGGGGCCACCAACTCGCTGACTCTGTATGCCTCAAAAAACGCCAGCGCGAACGCTGCCCGGAAGAGTATGGCTTCCCTCTCTGAGGTGCATATCCCCCCAAGGGCCCCCAACATATGTCGTAGTATGTCGAAGTGAATAGGCCTCCTCGTGTCCTTTTTTGCTTGTTGCATCCTACCCCAGCCCTTCAGTGCCATTCTACGTTGGAAACCCCTAGTCGGGTCCTCCCCTGCCGCCATCTTTGTGTAGTAGGCTGCAGCATTCAAGTGGGCCTGGGCCCAGGATTTCATCTTTCCTCATAAGAATGCCCATTCTATAAAGTTCAGGACCTCGCTTTGCCCCGCCGTCTGGCCCCCTGCTAGCTCTGTCACAGCAGTAGATGTTGCCCAGCACTTACGGTAGCGTTTCAATGTTTTTGGGGCCAGTGCGTTGTCCAGCATCTCCTCTAACCCAGGTCCGCCCATGCATCTTCCGGCACCGGGGTCATCCCTTGGTCTGTGTCTGGGGCGAGTTCTCGGAATCTTGCCCACTGAAAACGAGAAATGGCATCCGAAACCGAGTTGTCTACTCCTGGGACGTGTCGTGCCCTAAGCGCGATGTTTGCCCTCAGCTGGCAGTCGACTAGTCTGTGCAGCAAGCTGACCACCGCCGCGCATTTTGCCATTCTGGTATTGATTGCCTGTACTACTGCGTGGTTGTCGGACCATAGTATTATCTGTCTGTTCGCCAGTCGTTCTGCCCAAATATGAAATGCCACCACGATGGGGAACAACTCCAGTAGTGAGATGTTTGCCGTGGCCCCTGCCTTTCTCCAGGCCTCAGGCCATGACCCCGCTGTCCATGCCGTCCCTAGGTTGGCCCCATAGCCAAAGCCCCCGAAGCCCCCTGTGTAAAGCTTGAGCTGGGTCGCCGGCACCCATGGCTCGCGCCATATGAGGGTACCATTGAAATTGGACAGAAAGGTTTCCCACTGCCCCAAGTCCTCTTTCACCCCATGCGGTAGGCGGACCCTGTGGTGCCTCTGCGTCATGCCCCTGGTTAACCAAGCCAATCTTCTTGCAAAGGCACGCCCCGCCAAGATTACCCTTGTGGCAAAATTCAATTTTCCCAGCAGCTGTTGCACTTCCCCTAGCATAGCCTTCTTCTGTTGCCTCAATCTGCCAATGATTTTCTTTAGCTCCGCCACCTTATCGGGCGGCAATCTGCATGTCCCAGCCACCGAGTCTTGCTCTATCCCGAGGAAGGACAGTTTTGTGGTCGAGCCCTCTGTCTTGTCTTGAGCTAGGGGGATTCCCAATTCCTGGGACAGTTCTATGAAGCTTTGCAGGAGGTTGGCGCAATCCCCTGTGCCTGCCCTGCCGATAAAGAGGAAGTTGTCTAAGTAGTGGACCCGCCCCCCCCCACTGGGGCACGTATCCCTAGCTCCCACTCCAGGAATCCGCTAAAAGCCTCAAAGTATGCACAGGATATTGAGCAACCCATTGGCAAGCATTTGTCATAGTAGTATTGTCCGTCTAGCTGAAAACCCAGCAAATGGTAGCTGTCTGGGGGTACCGGTAAAAGGTGGAAGGCTGATTCTATGTCCGTCTTTGCCAACATGGCCCCCTCCCTTCCTTTCGTATCAGGTCCACTGTGTCATCCACCGATGCGTAGGCTACTGAGCAAGCGTCCTGTTCTAGCCAGTCATTGATGGAATCCCCCTGGGGGTGTGACAAATGATGTATCAACCTGAATTTGCCCGCCTCCTTCTTGGGCACCACGCCGAGAGGCGATACCACCAGGTCCTCCAGCGGGGGGGGAGGTGAACGGGCCGGCCACCCGCCCCAGTTGAACTGCCTTCCCCACCTTCTGTCGTGCCACCCCCAGGTTATCTCTTACTGATTTCCGGTTCCGGCTTTCCCGGGCGCCCTTGGGTCCTTGTGTGAAACCTTTTGCCAGCCTTTGCCTGTCTGCTGCCTTGGGACAGTGTCCTAACAAATATACCAGCCTGCTAGTCTTTATGGGGGTTGGTAGCCGCTGTCCGCTGTCCTCTCCCCTCACCCCCTTGTTCCCCGTCTGCGGGGGCCCGATCCTCACTTTTTTGAGCCTGTTTTATCCTTGCTGGCCCCTGACCCTGCTTGCAGCATACAGCGGGGTGGTTCCGCCCGCAGGACCCACAGGCGTGTTTAAACCTGCATGCTGCCCCCAACTTACAATCGTCTTTGTCGAATTTCCAGCATGAATTACCTGATTTGTTACTGCCCTGGTTCTTACCCTTGAACCCCTGTCCTTGTCCTTCGTATTTACCCTTACTCCCGTAGGGACGAAAATTGTGTTCCCTTGTGCTGACCCCTTCCCTGGCAGCCACCATGTGCGTCGAGAAACCTTCCATGTCCTGCCAGTCCCATTCCATCACTGGCCATGTCTGCATCTTTTTCCTGAAGCCCTCATCGTATCTCAACCATGCATCCCCCTGATACTTTTGCTGTGCCTCGTGCACTTTCTGCTCGTACAAAATCAGCGCCGCTGCGCTCTAGGGGAATTTCTTGACGAAAACACACGCTAGGGTCCTGAATGCTTTCAGCCACATCTCCAGTGATCTCTCTACCCTGGGTTTGCGTCTTTCCCTCCAGTCATCGTCTTTCTTGTCCTGCATTGTCAGGTCCAAGCCTGCCTGACGCACTTCTAGCAGGGAAAGGATGTCTATAAATTCTTTCCTCCATATCCTTTCCTTCACTGTCAGCGGGATGAGATTGGCCAACCCTAAGAGTTTTGTGGTTGTGGGAGGATCTCCCGGGGAAGCGCGTATGTATGCACTGGCCGGCTTCCCTTTGGGGTCTAGGCCCTCCCCTGCCCCGCTTTCACCCGCATTGCTAGCCCCGGGGGCTGCTGCCCCCCTTGTGCAATCTCCTCAGGTCTTTCTGTTTCACTTTGTTTTGCCTGGTGGGGGTTCTCCTTGCCCTTGCCTGCTGCCCTTTTCGAGCCCCCCCCCCCTTCGGTCTAAACCTTGTTCTGGCTCTTGGCTGCCCCCCTGCCTTTCTGTGTCCCATGGGGGGGCCACTCCAAAGGGGGATCCTGCCCCAGGCCATTGCCACCAGGGCATCCAAGCCAGTTGTCCCCATGCCTCCCCTTGGAAATCCTGTTGGTCCCTCCCTTGCCCTACCTGCCAGGGGGGATGAATGGGCCAGGGCCCCTGCATAGCCAAATTGCTTACTCCCAGCTGCGTACCCAGGTTCACGATTTGCCCAGGCCTCCCTTCTGCTGGACCCTCGCGCTGCACCCTTCCACGCCCCCCCCTAATGCTTTGCATCTGGTGCTTACCCTTCTCCATGCCGGCCGCGTTGATTCGCCCTCCGCGTGATTCCTGGGGGGTCGCCGCCCTCCCGTTCTTGGCTTGCGTGCTCTTTCCCCGCTTTTCTCTGCCCTCCTGGCCACAGGAGCCTTTGCCCCTGTTTTGGGGATCTTCGCGGGGGCCGCCGTCCTGGCTGCATGCCCCCTACTTCCGGGTTTCTTGTTTGGGTGGCGCCGGAGGGGATACCTGCCGCAGTTTTTTCCCTTTTCCGTTGTCTCCCTCCTTGATTTGCTGGTCCACCCAGGTTTTCCCTTTTAGGGCTACCAATGCCCTGGCTTTGTCCAACATCGCCTGCAGATCATCATCCAACTCTGGACCATTGTCTCCTCTTTGCCTTTTCTGTCCCTTTTGGGGAACCTCTGTATGCCCTTTTGCTTCTCTGAAACGTGCCGGGAGCTGTGTCTCCCTCCCGGCTGCGCCACGCCTGCTGGCCATCCTGCTGTACCTCGGATTCCTGTTGCCTTGTTTTTCTGGGCAAAAAAGGGGGAGGCGAGAAAAACCCCTGTGTGCTCTGTCCTCTGCAAAAGGCCAAATAAACAATAACCTGTGACTGGTATCCCTTCCCTCTATGCCCAGAAATAATTACCAAGCAATTGCTTCCCCCAAACGTCCTGGCAGCAGTGCTCGGGTCGAGTGTTTATCTTTTTCTCTCCCCGTGCTCTGGGAGTGGCTGGATGTGGCCTTCCGATGCGGGAATCAATTAATCAAATTTCGACTTTCAACTGTTCGCCTCTCACAACATACGTCACGTACGCCTTGGATCCGATGCAATTAATCCTTTTTGTTCCTGGCGTTTCGCTGGCACGGCCTCAGGGTTCCCGCCCCTTTAAGCCGTCTGCTTGATGCTCAGCAATGCAGGTACAGCCTCAGGGCTCCTGCCCCTTTAAGGCCGCTTGCTGTTGGCTCCACCTGGCACCTCCGGTTTCAGCCCACGGCCTCAGCTCTTCACGATGGAACCCGCCAGTGCAGGGCAATGCCTCTCCACCGACACATGCGCCTGCTGCGCGCCGGCGGGAAAACTGCCACAGGCTCTCTGCTTCCCGGGGGAGACGAGCGTCGGACACCGGCCTCCGCCTGAAACCGGTCCCAGCTGCTTTTCTGCTGCTCCGCACTCGATCTGGCTCCCGGCTACTGGTCACTGCCGTGGTCCACCGCAGGCAAGGTGGGAAGGCCGGTTCGTTCTTCTCCTGGCGACTTGAAGCAGCAGCAGGTACTCCTCTTTTGTCCCCGGTGTCTAGGATCCACGTCGCTTCGAATTCCTTCTTCTCCTTAAACGAAGGGGGATTGAGTGCTTTGGGGGGCCTTTCGCCCCCTTTTTAACCCCCTTCGTGACTTACGAACTAGCCCCCTGATTGGGGGATGCAGAGTCTGCCCTGTGGTGACCAATCGCGGTCGCCCCCTTTTAGCGAGCTTTCGTCCCGGGGGGTGGAGGGGAGGGCTTCCCGCCTCCGGGTGGTGTTTGTCCCGGGCCCCCATTGGGTCCGGCTTCGCCTTCCCTGGCCCGGGCTCTGTCTCCTCCTCTATAGAGATTAGCCTGGGGTGTTTCACTCTTCAACTCAGGCTTCAGGAGGCTGAACATCAATCAAGTATACTTTCTCCACCCTTTTCCAATTTTGTCATAGGGTGGGGTGGAATCAGGAAGCATCAGTAACCACATTCCACCCCACCCAGTGACGAAATGAGAAGAGTTAAGAAGAATGCGAGAATCTGTGTACTACTTGTTCTGGAATACCAGGCCGTATCCACTTTCATTTAATGCGCTGCTCTAGGAGAGGGCCTCTTGGCATCACTCCAGACATTCAGAAAGCTTTCAGAAAGCTTGTGCATGTGGTTGTCACATCAATTGGCCTTTGCGTGTGGCTTTCAAGAAATGAAAGCACGCAATTGACCAAAGGCGGGTGCATGTCCCACCTCTTCTTAAAATGTTCACTCCCATGGCCTAGGGGTCTCGGGAGCGAGCCGGCTGGCGGATGCATTCCTTCTTGGTCACATGCTTTCGCTTCGCTTTTGCTTGTTATCTGCTAAAGGAATTTATTGCCTGCTGCCCTTGCTTAAACTAGTATCCTGTTACTAATTGATTTCCAGCTTCCACTGCTTGTTCCTATGTATCACTGGCGGGGCATTACCTTATTGAGCTCTGATGACGTGGAGCCCGGCAGACCCTGGGGGCAGACACTAATCTCAGTCATTGCTTGTCACTGGAAAACACCTCAGGAAGGAGAAACAGCTCCGGCCTCTGGTGACCTGGGGTCGGGGAGGGGTGTGAGGGGTCATGGGGACTCTGCAGCGACTAGCAAGAGCTGGGAAGGAATTAGGGACGGAGACCCCTAGAATGTGACAGCAGACAAGAAAACACAGGTCTCGCGTCATTGGCCCACCGGCTGCTTACTCTTAACACAGCGCAGTCTTCAGCTTTACACATACCACACACTACTACCCCTTCCTCCCAGCCTCCCTTTCAGACCGCATTTAATTCATTCAGGGTTATTTCCGTGTTCTCTCTTGGGATATCCAACGTAGTCTTGCTCTACTAATTGCTGTGTTTATATAGCGTGCAGTATCCATCCAGGAATGTCTAGGCGCTTCACCAAGTTTGCAGAAAGACTAATAGCCGCAGCAGACATGGTACGGACAGTAGTACAACCATCCGAGGACAATTAAAGGCTGAGCCCATCACGCAGTATTCCTATCCCTAGTTTAGAGGTTACACGTAGTTCGCTGCTGCGTGAGCATTATCCCACTGAGCTATCTTAGGGGCTCTGTGACGGGGCAAGTTAAAGTCCAGTCAGGGGCAGTTTATGTGTGTTACAGGCGAGTTTCAGACGTCCCAGAACACATCTACTCCGCTCTCCCGAGGCGTGGTGACGTTGCCTGAGACACCCCAGCCCTGGCTCGTGTTCAGGGGGGTCCCCAGAACACGTGTGCCCCACTCTTCCGCTGGCGTGCTGCAGTTTGAGGCAGCCCGAGCTGGTCTAGTGCTTAGGGGTCTCCAGTACATGTATACCCCCAGGGTGCTGCCGTCTGAGACAGCAGAGAGATGGCCTAGTGCTTAGGGGGTCTCCAGTACACATGTACCCCACTCTTCTGAGGGGTATTGGTGAGTGAGACAGCCCAGCCCTGGCCTGGTGCTTCGGGGAAGCCCAGCACACATGTACCCCACTCTTTCGAAGGGTGCTGCTGTCTCGGGCAGCCAAGAGCTGGCCCGGGGCGCTGCGGGGCTTCATAGCACATGTACCCCACTCTTCCAAGGGGATGCTGGCCCGGTGCGTTGCGTGTGTGTCCCTAAGCCCCCATTGTGCACTGCTTGAAACAAGCGTCCTTCAGTGGAAACACGTGTTGGAACAATCGGAGGTGCCTGTTCGGGTTTCCTGCCTGTACTCCTGGCTCTGCCTGGCTCGGACCCCAGAGACCCACTCACCCCCCATGGAAGGAGTCCTTTTATAAGAAATGTTTAGGTTTAACGCACCAGTGGGGCTTTAATCCGACTATACGAGCCTGTCTCTAATCAGCCCTGTGGGGCAGTTAAAAGACGGGGTTCTGCGCCCCTCAATGGTAGTGTTTCATATAGAACCGTGAAGTTGATGCAGTCAGCCTCCGCTGGGGAGGTCTGTGGCTGCGGTGCTGGGACGAAGGCAGGGCACACGCGACTCGTTATCCTTCGAGGTAGAGAACTCGAAGCCTGTCCAGATCGGTAATAACAAACACCCTGACATGTTCACCAGGGGCAGATGCAGTCCTGGAACTGCAGGTGCTTTAAATGTACAGCTCCTACCTTTTAGTAGCACGGGAACCACAATCCACATAGTCACAAAGCGCCTGGAGGTCAGCAGCGAGCTCTACTCGAGAAATCTAAGCCTCCAGTCCCCGGCTTACTCATTCCCTCATGTATTAACTCTTTCAGTCACAGTGAATCGTTCACCCATTCTCTGAAAGGGCCACTCAATTCACGGAATCCCGTTCAGCCGCGCACCACTTATTCAGCCATTCAACCTTTTCACAAACGCGCGCACACAGTCACCCCAGACTATTAACACACACCTTCACTCACCCACATTCACTCACCGAACGTCAGTCGCATGTTGTCGCAGCCAGTTACTCCCCCGCTCTTCTTGATTTATTTTTACCGACTCATATTAACATATATTTTAGTGACTTGCCTTGATTTTGAAGTTTATAGCTTGTTCATATGTTTTGATTGCATCTTATTGTAAGGCGCCTGGAAGCCGCACTCAAGGCGCTAACTGTGCTGGGTGTGCTACAGTCACTGGGTCTAAAGCTGCCCTTAGGCACTTTGTGCCACACTGAAACAAACGAATACACATATACATGCGCGCGCACAGGCAGCATACATGATTTATATACACTCACAATACATACATGAACTCATAAATACATTATATATTTATATAGCCTCTAACACACATGACATCATACATAGGTACAACAAGAAACGTATCATACACACATATACACTCACACACAATTACCTATAGACACGTCCCATATATACACACACTCACACATTGGCGCGCGCACACACGCGCAGTAAACACATACATGGACTGCAGCACACACACATACAGCACAGAGGGTCGCACCGTTAGGCACAGAGTTCATCCGCTAGGGACAGACGGACACAGACGTTCTACTAATATATTAGATTTACTTTTTGATCCGGAGACAGGGCCGCCTGCGCTCCAAAAGCCGTTGCCCCGGTCTCTCTTCGGAGACACAGACCGGCACTGGGCGCTAGACGTGTGTAGGTGTTACTTGTTGCAGGTCCTCTGCCACCTAGCGGCCTGAGGGCACTGTGCAGCGTGAAGGGCACAGGTGAAGCACGCTGAGGCCATCATCTCCGGGGTGCGGGGCTTCACTCCTCACTTGTGTTTTTTTGTGTGCAGATTTATATAGCGCAAACTCGACCCGAAGGTATTGGAGCGCTTTACATGAGCACCAGTTACGTTACACAAGGACACGTTCATTTGGAGGTTGAAGTCACCCACGGACTACGGGAGCACGAGCTGTCCGCACCCACCACGAGCCCATGTGCGTGATAAGCAGGCACAAATTCAGGCCACTTTCTAATCCCACCCACTCTCTACCACTGCTGCCACTGTGCCTCCAAATGATCAGTGGTAAGGTACCTTGGGGTAATTTCGCTCACTACAGCAGTAATTGAGTCCAACTCCATTACCCCACACTTCTCACTCCTAGCAGCGAAGTAAAACAGAAAAGAGGACCATACGCGCGTTATTTACCTTTCACTGTGTTCTGCAGTTCAGATGCTCCATCTAGGCTGCTGTGTCCAGTTGCATGGGTGTAAGAGAATTAAAGGAACGTGACAGACACAGTCCGGTTGAAAAGGGAATTAACAGGGCACACCACGGACGTAGATGAGTGGGGAGGGCGGGGGTGTCAGGCAGGAATGGTTAGTTACAAGGGAAGACAGCCCAGTTTGATACCTCCATCACCCTCTTTGAAACTGACTCCTAGAGTCGTTTTCGTTGCTTAAAGTACTATTTTAGGTTGTTTAATTTTTAAGTCTGGCCTACAGTCAGCTTTAGCTGTCTGGAGAGAGCGCCAATGTAAAGAAGCCCCGTCACTTGCCCACAAGCGGCGAGACTTATTGGCTTTGCCAATGCTTGTTTTAATTAGTACTGGACAGGACGAAACGCTGCCTTCCAGCAGTTTAGGAATACCAGTGAAACTGATATGATCATTTCAGCCCAGCTGTCAATGCAAGTGGATTGGCACAGCTGCGACACAGGCATGAAAGTGACCTCCAGATGTGACCCACGATATGACTAAATCAGAGCACTTTGGGATAGAACAAAAAAGTAGTGCGTTCCAATCCCGGCCTGCTGGGTGCCTATATAGTAAAGATTAAAAACCTGTTCAAGTATATGTTTTCCTTTCACTTCCCCGTCTCGCTAAGGAATGTGCTCACTGGAAGGATCTGTGTTGACTCCATTGTACGGGGGTAAAATCCTGTTAAACTCTGTCAACATTTCATCCTGTTGGACCAGTGATTTAAATGGGCGGGACTGTCCGGTACAGAGTACCTGAACTTCTTTCATTTGAATGGGAGAGTACCAGCACTTCTCAACACCGCTTCCGTACATTAAATGGAAGAGTACCAGCACTTCTCAACACCGCATCCATACATTAAATGGAAGAGTACCGGCACTTCTCAGAAGCAAACAGGTACTCTAAAAAGTGAGTACCTGCACTTCTAGATTTACATTTAAAGCACTGTGTTGGATAACTTGAGTACCCTTGAACTTTCTGTTTTTGGCTTCATAGTATGAGATTATCAAAATCCTCATTCCTTCTCCCCTCAACTGAGCGGGCATGTTTACTTGTACTGAGAAATCGTATAGTGCTTTATCTTTAGTTTAGAATACGGTGTTCTCACAATCTCCCAGAGCTCTGTTTCAATGTTAATATAAGCTATGAAAGAGTTATCCCAAAATGAGCTATCTCTCCACACTAAACAAAAATAAAACACATACAAGCCCAGACAAAAACATAAAATTGTAAGCAGGCACAAGAAAACAGATGCACACAAATACAGTAAATGCACACAAATAGGCAACCAGACACATACACACCGCCCGTCCTGATACAGACACATGGGTACACACAGACAGGAAAAAGGGAGAGAACTGCACAGGCACAAACATAGGCACACGCTTATAAACCAGAGAAAACAAAATATGCTTTCAAATTGTGTAATTCTCAGATTTTAAATAGGGCCTCAAAAATGCTATGTATTGTGAGTAGAGAAAACCAAACCGTGTTCTAAGCTGATCAGGATATATTGTTGGATATGCACAGGAGATGTGTCAGCAATGGTTAATTTCTTAACTGATGTGCATTCAGTGAAGCTAGTTTTCAGGTGACGTTTGATGAGAAGCAGCTCACAATGATTGCAAATCACCTTCTTGAAAATGGACACATCTGCAAGTGGAATTTCTGATGATTTGACAAGACCTCTTCCAGGTCCTAATTTCTCTCAGAAGGGTCATGCTCATTTAGAGAAATTCTTTCAGAAATGTCTATTGCAATTGTGGTCTTTGCTGTAAAGTTCATTATTTTAGCCCGTTTCTTTAACTAAAATTCCAAGAGGTAGACCCCACAAACCCTCCTTGGGAGAATCGGTCATTTGCATGGTACAATTCCTCGTATGGACTTAAGCCCCACCACTTTTTGCAATCACCAGTCGCCACTGGTGTTGACGGATCCAAAAGTGATCATCCTGAGACACTCGCCTGCCATCCCTCCACATTTAGTGCGTTTATAATATTTGCAATTTCCCTGGCCAGACTTGTGTTGACACGCTTCTGGCTCTCTAGTATGATCTCAATCCTTGGAACTAGTGGTGGGATTTTTTGAACATCAGTATATGGGAAATGAAATTGGTGGAGAATGCACCACAGAGATGGAGGTTGATGCATATATGGAATCCAATTCGGCTTTGGATGACGGCTGCGCTTGCTGGTCAGGACACTCTAGATAAGTCTTTAAACCTTGCTTCCCTCCACGCATCCCCCCTCTACACCGAAAAACGTAGTCTTTATTTCGTTGATGACTATTCTGGCTGTTTCCCATTGAGTGTATTTTGCTCTAATATTGCTCCGATTTCGTGTTTGGATCTGCCTTTTATTTTGTTCCCTGACGCTGGCACATGCATGTTTCTCCTAAAAAAATTTTTTTTAAATTGCATAGTGCCTTCTTATTTGTCTTGTGTCTGCAACTCGTTATATGTTTAGTATCTATGGGTAACAAAAAGGGTATGACGTTTTACATTTTTGGTGGATTATGTGGCATGCAATTTCCCCTAATGTCCAGACCTGTTATTTTGGGTAAACACACATCACATGCTTTTCGTTCTAATTCCATTCGGAAATGCCGGATTATGAAAACAAAAACAAGAACGGCGCATTCCCGAGGAACATTTTTTTTGTATCAGTAATCAACTCTTTCCGTTTGCCAGGAAAGAAATCAGCCAAAATGAGAACTTCCTGAGCACCCTGCCCCGCCCCGCCCCCTCCTCCCCCCGGATCAGTCAGAGTACGGAGTCTCCGAGAGCCATACGTGCACGTGCATCAAGGGACCCACCCTACACACACCTTTGTGTGAAAGAATGAGAATTGCTTTAGCAGGCCTATCCACTGCCCCCATTGGTAGAGAGGATGTGGCCCCGCCCTTCAAGCTTCACTGCCCATTTTGGGATTGGACCAATACTATGGCCCCGATGACAAGTATCGAGAAATCCCATGACAACATTGTGGGTGGTTGGAATCAGTGGCGTTGCCAACCCCCGCTTTCACAGCTTAAGTGGGGGTAATGTTGGCACATCAGTCATGAGCCTGTTCTGTCTGCATCTCTCCAGACAAATGGTTTTTAAAAAAAACATAAAGAAAGGGAAAACCATAACGAGTGCGAAGCCAGCCACGAAAAGGTGAGAGAAAGAAAGAGTGTTCAATTGATGCAGCTGGTGCAGTGGCACCAAGGCCAAGAGGACTGAGACGCCCACTCAACCCTATTTATTGCTGTATTTTAAAATTCAAGGAACAGCCGGGCCCACTTTCTTCCTTGAACTAGTGCCCACAATACTCTGGCTTATGAGAGTGTGAGAAAGAGGGTTGGAAGGAAGAGTGAAACGAAAAACATATGAAAAGAAGAAAGAAACTGTGACAAGAAAGAAGGGCCAAAAGCAAGAAAAGACTTATGCCATGGTGAAAGGATTGATGGATGAAATGTATAACAACATTGAATGGGTGGGAGGAAGACAGAATGGCTGGGATGAGGGAAGGCTGGATTAATGTGTGGATGGATGGACGTTTAGATGAATGGTTGAATTGATAAAAGGAGAGTGAAGTGATGTATGGATGAAAAAAGGGATCCCGTATGAAGGATGGATGAATGGCTGGAATTGTGAGTGGAAGAATTCTGCATGGTATTCCGCGGCCAAAGCCCCATGCACATTTACTAGCAGTATTTTCTGGCCGGTAACATTGGGACTGGTGTTCCCACACCCAGGAAAAGCAGGTACGTGAACCTCCGGCCAGTCGTGATCAGAAAGAATAGTATTCAACCCTAGGATACTGCCCCACCTCCCTCGTAATCAGACAATATTTGGCACATGAGTGATCATGGTCTGTGATGAAACATATGAATTAGAGGTAATGGAATGAAACGCACCTCAGAGGAAATCTCATGTGTACATATTAATTCAAGCATTTCCAAACCTTTGTTTTGTCATAGTGAATCTCCGTGGGAGGAGAGGATGGCCAGGGGGTGGCCACACATGGGTTCAGAGCTTGCTCTTCCATAGCCAATGCTGAAACATGTCTAGGGTTGCTTGTGCTCCTGCTCAGAGGTTGTGTGGCCTAGCAGTTCAAGCTGAGCTGCATCTTTGAAGCCTGGCCAAGACTGATTTCCAATGGTTGGTCTCCTCTGTAATGGCAGATAAAGGAACGGGATTGTAAGAGATGTTTTCTAATGAACAAATAATGTTTGACCAGTGTTCTTTAAATATTGCATCAAAAAGTTTTTTGTTGCAAATTGCAGAACCGTGTTTTCCTGTGCTTGGCCAAACTAGGCCTAAACTAGGGGTCAAATTTATCAAAGAGTTGTGTCGCCCTTGCGCCATGCAATTGGGCGCACAAGCAACGCAACTCTTAAGCTAGATTTATCAAGCCACGCAGGGCCACCTGGTGTGACCCTGAGTGTCTTGATAAATCTGGAGTAACCCACGTATCCACCAATGGATTTTGGCGCATTCCCAGATTTACCATTACTGGTAGACCTAGGAATGCGTCAAAATGCTACGCCTTGCCAGGGGAGGCGCAACGAGGAGAAATATCTTTATTTCTCCTCGTGTTATCCTCTTTCTATGTGTGCTGCAGTCTGCTACACACATAGAAAGAGGAAAATGCCTCAGGGGATTGTTTTTGTGCGGGAAGGTGACCCTCCCTGCACAAAAACAATCTTTTAGATGATTATTCCTGTTGATGTGCTCCTGAAACTGAGTAGTGACTGCTTTCCCAATGATTTTCCCTATGAATGGAAGGTGGCTAATATGGTAGAAGTTGGAGGGGTCATCTGGGTTCAATTATGGTTTCTTTAGCAGAGGAAGAATCCGGCCTAGTTTAAGAGCACATGGTAATGTTCCTTGGCTTAGAAAGGCTTTGATAAGGTTGAGAAAGGATGTGAGGGCCTCTCCTTGGAGCAACTGGATGATGGAAGTAGGAATGGCATCATCTTCATGGCTCATTACCTTTAAAGAGTTGAGGATAGTGGAGCGATCTATGTGCCAGACTGGAGTGAAGGAGGTCCATTTGGTAGTGAAGCGATGGCTGGAAGTGAGGGGGCGGTGGAAATGGTAATGATGTTGGTTCTGATTTTGATGATAATAAAGAGACTTGTGTCGCTAAAACACGTGCCAATTGTTCTTCGAAGGAAACATTGAAAATAGTTTATAAAAAAAAAAAAAAGAATTCTGAATGGATACATGGTCTCTAATACCAGCATGTTGACCACTTACAAGGATTTAATTGTGCCACCCAAAAACAAGATAAAGATACAGAACGTCTGGTTATGACCAGCTGTTCAATTGCAACATACTTGTTTTTTAATATAGAGCTTCTTACTGATGTACCGTTTCTAATCACTATTAATAACAGCTGTTAATTCTCCTCAATTTATAATGATCAATTTGCTGACATCAAGAGAAAACATTTACTTACCTTTGGTAACAATATTTGTGGTGGAGGCATAATCTTCCATCAGATTCCTCACCTTATGAATTAACCTTCCTGCCTTCTGACTGGTCTAGAAAATGTTTCTCCCGCAATGTCTCTCTATCGCATCAGCCATACCTCCACCTTTTGATATGACTACATTTGGCGCCAAACCACCATGCTGGCATCAGTTCTTGAAACTTTTTTCCCTCACTCCATTGAGGCGTGCAAAGAGGAACTGAGGGACTATCAATTACAGCAACAAATACAACACATTAAAAGCTAGCATACCTTGAAATCTTATTAATCATGGCTCTAACTCGCAGTGGAGAATTGGGGGGAAGATTATGTATCCACCATAAATAGTTACCGAAGGTAAGTAACTTTTTCTTCTGATAGATGCATCTTCCTACAGAGTCCTCAACTCATTAATTATTCCCAAAGCAGTACCTCCCTATGAGGTTGGGTTGAGTAGTACTAGGTAACCATGGAAGTCATGCAACAAAGCTTGTGCTAAGTACCCACAGTATGTGCTTGAGATGTAAGGCAGTGTATTTGGTAAGAGTATGCAAGAGTGACCATGTAGCTGTCTGGCAAATAAAGGACGCCTCTTGAGAGGACCTTGCAGGCAGCTATTGCCCTAATGGACTTGACTATCTGCCTGTGGACCACTGGGCTTGAGAAGACTTTCTCCAATTCAGTCACAACAGGATCAAGGAAAGCCAAGGGCTCCACCAATGAGGAGGAAGGTTGCAAGAACTCTGTCAAAATGTTAGACTTCGCCTCCACAGAGGGCATATTGAATCCAAAGGCTTCAGTTGCTTTTAATAGCACAGTTGTAAATGAGGAGATTTTTCTTCTGAAGGAGAACAAGAGAGCCAAGATATGTCCTCTTCTGGTAAACAGTCGAGGCCACTGCCGTTTTGGAAATCCAGATACAAGGCAGCATCAGTGTTACAAGGGGGATTGTAACATTGATGCTGAATCATCATCTTCTGTGTGACAACAATCCTTACAGAGCCGCAGCAAAAGCACTCCTGCATCCAGGCGAATCTCTGAGCCATAGGAAGGTCCTCCAGCAAGGGTACATCATTGAATGATGCCTTAACTTCCTTAACTTTCTCTTTCAAATAATTTCCTCCAACATTGATGGCTTCCAGGGCAGTGTTGTAGTCAGCTCCATGGTTGGCATTTGTATTGGTGCCTGAAGAAGGATAGAGCCATTGCAGACTTTGATTTCTTCTTGCTTGCTTGGATTGGAACCTATGGAGCCGTTGTGTTGGGGTCGGTGCAGCCAAAGTAATGAAGCCTTTAGGATTTTGCTTCCATTTGAGGGGCGACCAGAAGATATAGAACCCAACATGAACAGGTCCATCATAGCCAGATGGATGGCTTGACCTGCGCAGGATTTGGTGCCTCAGCCAGAAACTTCAGTTACAACTTATTTTTCGCATGGAATCTTATCTATTGACAAGGAAGTGTTTGGCATTAGAGATCGAGATTGAGACTCCAAAAGGCTCTGGGAATAGGACAGTTCCCTCGAGGAAGAAGAGGATTTCTCCTTCTTAGAAGCACTTTTAGTTCTTTTTAAGGGAATATTTTTTTGTGAGATTATTCTCTGACAGGTGACTTACCTGGAAGTAAGTGGTAGCGCTTTGGCATCCCGCTCAAGGCCTTAGCAAAAATAACTTGGCTTCCATATCCCTGATGGCCTTCGTGTGCATGAAGTCACACGAATCGTCGTCCACAGCATCGTGCTCCAATCGACAAACACCACCTGCAGATCCAAGATGGACATCTTGTGGCATCTGGAACAGGGCTTAAACTCAGAAACTTTCAGAGGAAACATTTGATCTTGTCACTTTCAAAGTGCTAAGGATTTTATTGGTAAACACTGAGAAAGATGACTCCCCGGTTTCATTGTTAGAGAAGTGGAAAAACAGGAACTGACACATCACACTGGTTGTTGCCTACTATACTCCAGTAATGTCATAGGGGGAGAATTTGAGGCTGAAGCACTCAGCACCATCGCCATGTGGTGGCACTGGAGAGATATTACTGGGGGAAAGTTTTCCAGAACAGTCAGAAGCTTGGAAGGCGAAATAATAAGTTGAGGAACCAGCAGGAAGATGTATCCATCAGAAAATGTAAGTCTGAGTTATTCTTGCCTGGATTCGAACCTGTGACCTTTAGATCTCTGCAGCTAGCCATATTCCTGGTTTTTCGGTGTGTTGAAGCTCACCTCTCTCATTGTCCTACCATCAGCATGCAGACGTGTTTTGTCACACACGCACTAACATCCCTGTATTTTTTGTCTCCCTGCTAAACAACAATATAGCAAGAACTACCACAAAAACACTTTCCCCCCAAAAATTGAGGACTGAAGGATGAACAGTAAATTATCCTGTTCTCCAATATTTGGACATATTTCCCTAACCTCCACTCTTTCACACTGTTTTTGAGGGGTAGCACTGGAATAAGTGTACTTCTGCGAGGCACGAACATAGAACATTGGCTTCTTTATTTGTCATCATACTGTATAGCCTGCTAAAGCAAAAGGCAGAACGTATTTAGTTTGTGTTCCATTTGCTGCCTAATAAAACAAAAATATATTACCAACACATTATTATGAAATAGTATACACATAAAAAATAAAATATATATATATGTGTGTGTGTGTGTATATATATATTGTGTGACCAAGCTTGCTTCGCAAGCGAAACGCGTAACCTGGAAATAAACCAACTTTTGGTAATTGCACAACCCTCTGAGTGATCGTTAATTGGAACTTTGTTGATGATATATATATATATATATATATATATTATTTTTTTGTAGTGAGTTCTCAGGTAACAATGGCAGAACAAACTTTAGACAGTAGTGAAGCCACACTGAGGGCCAGTTTCTACCCATAGCGTGTTATTACTTTTAATCTCTACAAAGCGTCGATCAAGCATCCCACTCCTTGGCACATAGAGCCTTACATATTTTATACTAATCACAGGAGGCCTCTAACTTTTGTTTCAATAATTAACTAAAAGGTTTTACCACACGCTGAAATAAGCAGCCAGTAATTCTGTTCAGAGCCTGGAGGAATACTATTTACAGCAAACAGTGATGTAAAAAGGGGCTAATGGCTTCGGTCCTTGTAGCAGCGATCTTTAAAATGTTTTATTTCAGACCTGGGGGTAATGGGCTTGACAGGGAGGGCTGCGGTTACAGCGTGTGCTCCCTCGCAGCCTCATTTGCGCAAAGTTCAGGGCAGCTATGAAAGCATGGAAACTAAAGTGAGCTTCAATGAAGGAAGTGGACTCACAGCACTTCCGGGTCAGGGGGGTGAATGCGCACAGGACGGAGGCAACCTTCAAGGCTAGCTTTGAGGCTCAAATAGACCTCTTTGAAATTCAAAGCGGCCAGCTGCAAATGGCTACTAATGGACCTGTTTGTGGTGTTTATATTTTGCGACACTAGACAATATTTCATTGGGAAAAATCTATGGATTAATTAATCTATGGATTAAATTTAATGCCAAACTGAAATAGGCACCACATCAATGGCAGTAGCCCAGATAGAGAAACTAGGCAGTTGCCTAGGGTGCCAAATTAAGTGGTGGGCCAAATTTGAAGCACAAGATACATTAAAAAAATATAAAATAACAAAAAAAAGTTGGGGGAGCTGATTGCACAGTTCACCCAGGCTAGCAGTTTGCTGACATGTAGTCAAGCGTCACCCCTATTGGACAACAATAACCGGGGTTTCATTTTTGCGCTATGGTTTCCCAGATGCCTTCCAACGAGAGGAACAAACATGGCCTTTTCCTGAAATGAAGGGTCTAGCTTACGTTTGCTGCCTCAGTATCCCAATCACCACCACCCCTGTGCTCTAGCAACACTTGTTATTGGATATGACTTCAGAAACGAAACATTGCCCTTTAACCTCATTAATGCAGCCACCCAGAAGGCCCATGGCCTCCCTTCGTGTGTTTCAGGTTACAGTTTAATTAAAAGCACACCATACAGTAAACAATCATTAACTACCAAACTAACTGTGCTCTTTCAGATGCCTTCTGGGACTGAGGTGGGGAATTTGCAGCAGTGGCCTGGAGACAATACATGGAAAGGCAGGAAATAGTTGTCTGATTTGGGGCATTAGTGGCAACAACAAGTATTTGTTTTGCTGTTTTATTGGTTTTGCAGTGGGGTGTATGAGTGTGCAATCTGTGGGTTGCACACAGGTTCCATAGGCCTTGAATGGCACAGTGGGGAGTTGTGTCGCAGGATGGCGGTGCGTGAAGTTTAAGAGGTTAACCGCTCACGCATGCTTGCACTCTACAGAGAAGGTTTGACTGGACGGCTTGGTGGAAAATTACTGAAAGACAAAGGAGTGACTTTGTGCTCATCTACCGTAGAGTGGAAAGTTACTCTGAGAAGGAGGAAGTAAAGAGTCTTGTTGAGGTGATGTTTTAAGTTTGGCAGTAAAAGGCTTTGACCAGGAATTGTGTAATCTGTGTTTGGGAGGATATCAGGGTGTGGGCTTAAATCCCTAGTCAGGCCACCAAGATTTTACCGTGCCACTTAGGGTGGCAGACCGACATTGAACCCCTGCAATGATCAACCCACTCCCTAGCAAGAGTGGCAACAACCTTTAAAACTCACAAGTCCTTCTGGGATATTTCTACTCCCTGGCAGGAGGGGGCAGCAGTCCTCAAAACATACTAAGCCCTGCTGGGATGTCTCCACTTCCTGGTAAGAGGTGACAGCAGTCCTAAAAATAGCAATCTCTTCTGGATCCACCCTCTTCATGGCAAGATGTGGCAGCAGTCGTGAAACATACCAAGTCCTGCTGGGGTCTACCCGCACACTGGCCAGAGGTGGCTGTCAGGATTTCGTTATCCGGCCTCTAGGTGGCGCTTATGTAGGCCCTGTAGTCTCTTCTGTTGCCATACCTTGCACCGATCATGTCCTGTGGTGGTGGTCCTCAGTTTTGCATCAAGGTTCCTGACTCCTACATATTCATACATGCCAACATTTTAGAGGAAAGAAAGTGGGAGATTTAAAAAACAAATTATCAATAGAATGTATTTCCCTGTTGACTTTTATTGAAGCAGAAGCAATTTCAGCCGGGAGACAGCCAAAATAAGACCATTTTTAGCTTCAAACATCAGGTGACTCCTGCCTGAATCAGGTCTATTGGCATGTGTGCATATTCACTGACCCTTTGCAGGCTTGCATCCTCCCCTTGTATTACTCTCAACTCTATTCTGCACTCCATTTCCGGGTTCCCTATTTCCTTCTTTGTGCCTGCTGGCTTCAATACTCTTCCCTTCCCAAAGTTCCTGTGTAGCACTCCAGTGGAACTGGAACAATTTTAAGAGTGGGGGTGCTGCCACTAATGTTATATCAGTGATAATGGGGATTGTGAAAAATCCAAGCATCACACAAAGAACAAATGTGGCAAATTAGCCGTGCCATTCAGCAAGAGAATGAAAAGGGTGTAGTGTGTAGCCGGTGCTTAATTTTGGAGCATGCTGTCACAAATATATTACTCAAGTATGGTGTGGCAGCACACTGTCATTTACAGGCAGCACATATCCATTGAAATTGCCACTAAATGTGCACAGACCTGCAATGTTACTGATAATCTATTTCACTATACTAATTCACCACTAATCCTTTATGGGTTCCAGATTAGCGTGCTACTCGCCAAAAAAGCACTTCAACACCTCATCAGGGGTAGCAAGCACTATATAAATGCAAACCTTTTTTCCCTCTTCTATCCCTCCGCTACCCTTCTCTATCCAAATAACTGAATAACATACCCACCACTCAAATTACTTTCATATTTCACTATACTAATTTACCACTTATCCTTTATTGGTTCCGGAGGAGCGTGCTACTCGCCAAAAAAGCGCTTCAACACCCCATCAGGGGTAACAAGCACTATATAAATGCAAACCTTTTTTCCCTCTTCTATCCCTCCGCTACCCTTCTCTATCCAAATAACTGAATAACATATCCACCACTCAAATTACTTTCATATTTCACTATACTAATTCACCACTAATCCTTTTATGGGTTCCGGAGTAGCGTGCTACTCGCAAAAAAGCGCTTCAACACCCCACCGGGGGTAATAAGCGCTATATAATTGCAAACCTTTTTCCCTCTTCTATCCTTCTCAATCCAAATAACTGACTAATATCCACCACTCAAATTACTTTCATATTTCACTATACTAATTCACCATAATCCTTTATGGGTTCCGGAGTAGCGTGCTACTCACCAAAAAAACGCTTCAACACCCCATCAGGGGTAACAAGCGCTATATAAATGCAAACCTTTTTTCCTCCTCTATCCCTTGGCTATCCTTCTCAATCCAAATAACTGACTAATATCCACCACTCAAATTACTCTCATATTTCACTATACTAATTCACCACTAATTCTTTATGGGTTCTGGAGTAGCGTACTACTCGCCAAAAAAGTGCTTCAACATCCCATCAGGGGTAGTAAGCGCTATATAAATTTAAATTACAATACAATACAGTACAATAGCACCCTACCGATAATGTGTGGAAATTGCGTTTTAGTGAATATTTATTGTTTGCACATCATCAAGGAAAGTGTCTTGATTTTTTCTGATCTTATTCAAATCTTTGGGCCTGATTCATAAACTGCACTTTGTAGTACCTTTTGTAGTAGTACTAAAAACATACTACAAAATGTACTACAAAGTGAAAGCCTGCCTATACTTATATATGTGGAGTTCTGTGCCCCAACTGCGGAATCTCCACACATGTAAGTATAGATTTTAGTAGTAAACGTGGGAGGGACAGAGGGGAGGGGGTTGGAAAAGGGATAGACTTACTAAAGGGGATGGGATTAAGTAAGAGGTGTTTAGGGAGGTCAGGGAGGGCTTTTGGGAGGCATGTCACCCATCCACACAACAGTAAGCTAATTGCATTACTTTGGTGGTGGAGACATGTAACATACGCTTTTGTAGTAATTGTACATTCAAATTTTGTCAATATTTACAATAGTAAACTTACTACAAAGAGTAAACGTGCTTAAAGGTGTAACTTACCTTTGTGAATCAGGCTCTTTGTTTCTATCACACTTCAGAATTACAAAATAAAGTGCTCTATTCGTACAATTAATTTACAGGTATTTAAATTTAGTTGTGTGTTAAAAAAACCATTCATACAGCCATTCCTTTCACATTCTCTGTACCCCAGCAACATTGTCACATAGCTCACTTCACAAAATCCTCTCAATTTGCAGCCAGAGAAAGAAAAGTAAATACCCACCTCCATTTTAAATGAATGAGCAGCAATTTGTCGGAAGACATAGCCTGATATTTGACCCCTATCTTTGAAGGCACAGCAATTGTGAAAAGATACAAACGAAATTTAAAGGCATGTTTATTGCTCATTCACCTTTGAACTCCAGCATGATTATTTTACACCAACTTCCAGCGCCTATGTAGCATTCCCTTCATTGGTGGTTCCTAGATTCCCTGCACCTGGTTGATGACTCAATCTCTCCTCTTTCTCCAGGTCTCTCCTGCTCCTTTTCCTTGCTGTTGCTGTCTGGCTGTCCCTCCTTTTACCAGTGGTCCTAGTTCTATCGGCACACTCCCTGTTTTGCCTTTGTTGGTGTGCAGATTCTTTACCTTGGATTCTTGTCTTTACCATGTGATACTTGTTCTAGTCCAGCCCATTTTTGTAGCTTCTCTTTCTTGGCTTTCATTGTTCCTACTTCTGCAGTCTGTGAGTTCAGGCCTGTCCTTAGAACCCGGTACAGCCTGGTTCCTGTTTTCGGTGTTTCTTGCTCTATTCCCTTTTATACTCTCTTGTGGTTGTGTTGGTATCTTGATTATTAATGCAAAGGGTGCCAGTTGGATACTGAGGCTTGGTACCACTTGCACAGAGACATCCCCTGCTCTCTTCTTCCATAAAAGCAGCTGGGTGTCATACCAGACTTTGTTAGAGTAATTGCTCCTTGTCTTTTGTACGATCTTTTCCTCTCACAGAGAGATTCCCTTACAAAGGGCATCCAAACTATCATTTATGACAGTTTGTGCATCTTGCCAATGTTTGCACCATCACCTTTCCTTCCCATTGTTCATAGTTCAGTATATTTCATGTCTGCATGGTTTTCTCTTTGCAGGCTATACACAGTTCTGTTCCACGGTCCAAACCTTTTCTAGTCCACAGATTCGGCCTTAATCTTTTCTTTCCAACCCTTCAGGTATTGTCTTGTATACTGAACCTCTCCTCCAGAATTGCATTATTCTTCCTGAGGTCAGACTCGCCCAATTTGTCAAGTTTAGCCCCAATCTCCCCTGAGTCTCTGACAGATTGCGAGCCCCACCCAAACAATTCTCAAGGAGATGTAGAGTGTACTAAGATCCAAGAAGCCTATGTATGAGGGCAAGAGTCGACTGATAAAGCATAGCAGTAGTTTAGAGACTGCCAGAAAGACACATTGCTTTAGATGCCGCCTGATGGGAAAGAATGGAAATTTATGTGCTGAATATTTTTCCCCACAGGTGACCGACCCTTCCATGCTAGACTTAGATTCTGTTTGTAACCCTGATCCACACTTGACGTCAGCTAGTGAACTACAAGGTGAAAATGAACTTTTACAAACTCTGTTAGCAGCAGAAAGGGAGAATGGTCGTCCAGACAGTGGTTCAGTAAAGGGAACTCCTCCCAAGTTTGACCCACTGAAAAAACAGGATAAAGCTATTGAATCCCCTATAGACTATCATCAGTCAGTACGTATAGGGTCACGTAATCAATACTGTACTTCACCCCCAGCTGTTGAAGCTGCTGTCCCTATACCTTTGTTGTAGACTCATGATCTCCAGAACCCGTCTCCTAGCTGTATTTTTCCCTGTGGCTCAGCAAGGTTGGTTAGGGCCTTCAGTCATCAGGCTTATCTATTTGCCAGCTCCTTCCATTCAAGGGCAAGCAATAAGGAGGCTTCCAGTCTCCAAGGGGTTATTCAGTCATGTCTGGGGTCCAGTTCAAAGATGATTCTATTTTAAGGGAGTCATGGGATACATTTCCTCTGACTGATCCCTGTTTCTCTGAACCAGAGATTCTCACCTTGAACATTAGTGTTCAGGGGTGTAGCTTGGTCAGTTAAACGGGGGGGGGATGGGGGGAGTTTCAGATTTTCCGAAAATCACGCTGCATATCATGTTATTCATTTTTGAGAAGCAGCGCAAGAGGGGAGTTTAAGGGTCAGTGGAAAGGGAAAGGAGTGCGGATTGTGAGGGGGTGCTTAAAACACAGTATTTTGGAAAATAATCATGTTTTAAGACATTTGAAACAGAGATGAGAGTGTGTGTGTGTTTTTGTCTGAGTGAGTATTTCAAAATCCCGGGTGAAATCTGGCAAACATCTTACCATACCCAAATGAAAGCTCCTGTACTGACCTAGTTATTAAAAAATACATTTATTAGGGGGGTTTAACACCCCAAACACGCCCTCCGCCGAAGCTACGCCCCTGTTAGAGCTATTATCACTTCAGCTGAAGTAGACAAGCTGAAGCAAGAATTCTTCAAACAGGAAAAAGAGCTTGCTTGTCAGTTACAGATTCAGGTGAAACCATCTTCCTTCCTTGCTCTGGGCCACCAGGCATTCTGGTTTTGAAGAAGCTCCAGAGACAGGCTTCAAAAATCATGAAGCTATGAAAGCTCCTCAACCAAGAAACCACAGCATTACAGACTCTACCATAATCTCAGATGTGAGGCTAAACAAAGCAAGATGTGAAGGGAAAAAACAGAGTCAGAGATTGAAACTAATAAAAACAAGCATCTGCAATGCAATAGGTCTCGCATTCACGCAAGGTTGAGCTATTGGCATTGAAAATGACAATGCCTTTTATTTATGTTTTGGGTTTTAAAACATAAATAAAAGGCATTGTCATTTACAATAATAATAGCTTAAACTCTCGCAAATGCGAGACCTATTGCATTGCAATAAAGGGCCTTCTCAACCGTTTGTTAGATTGTAAATATCAGAGGAAGAGACCGGCCTGCGACGTCTCCAAAGTAGTGATAAAGAGTGCAGTGAAGAAGATGTGTAAGTTTTGTAAATTACACAGACACAAAGTGTGAAGTGAGAGTTACATATGATCCGAGTTATGAACACTAACAAAGTGCTCTAACACCTTTCACTCTGTGATTATACTGTCGCGGCTCAGGAGGAAGAGCGGGAGGGGGGGCTATTTCCTGTCCTCTCCGTGATTTGAGAGTGCAGTGTGGCATTGCGTAATGTCATTGCTATCTTTAGCCTAATAAAAAACACTCCAGCTGTAGCAGGGCCCTGGCTTCAACTCCTGGTGCAGGGCGGCATGGAGGCAGAGAGGGATGGTCTTGGCTGCAGCTCTGGCCTCTTACAGTGCCCCTGCTATTACTAGTGAGCGAGAGGCGCTGAGGTGGTGGTATTGATGGTGCTGGTATTGGTGGTATTGATGGTGGTGGTGGTATTGGTGGTACTGGTGGTGGTGGTATTGGTGGTGGTGCTGGTATTGGTGGTGGTGGTTGTGGCATTGGTGGTATTGGTGGTGGTGGTATTGGTGGAGGTGGTAGTATTGGTGGTGACGGTATTGGTATTGGTGGTGGTGGTATTGGTATTGGTGGTGGTGGTGGTATTGGTGGTGGTGGTACTGGTATTGGTGGTGGTATTGGTATTGGTGGTGGTGGTACTGGTGGTGGTATTGGTATTGGTGGTGGTATTGGTATTGGTGGTGGTATTGATATTGGTGGTGGTGGTACTGGTATTGGTAGTGGTGGTATTGGTTGTGGTATTGGTGGTGGTGGTATTGATGGTATTGGTGGTGGTGGTATTGGTGGTGGTGGTATTGGTGGTGGTATTCGTATTGGTGGTGGTATTGGTACTGGTGGTGGTGGTGGTATTGGTGGGGGTGGTGGTATTGGTGGAGGTGGTATTGGGGGTGGTATTTTGTGGTGGTGGTATTGGTGGTGGTGGTATTGGTGGTGGTTGTGGTATTGGTGGTGGTGGTATTGGTGGTGGTATTGGTGGTGGTAGTGGTGGTGGTGGTGGTGGTATTGGTGGTGGTGGTGGTATTGGTGGTTGTGGTGGTGGTATTAGTGGTGGTATTGGTGGTGCTATTGGTGGTGGTGGTATTGGTGGTGATGGTGGTATTGGTGGTGGTGGTGGTATTGGTGGTGGTGGTATTGGTGGTGGTGGTATTGGCAGTATTGTTGGTGGTGGTGGTATTGGTGGTGGTGGTGGTATTGGTGGTATTAGTGGTGGTATTGGTGGTGGTATTGGTGGTGGTGGTATTGGTGGAGTTGGTGGTATTGGTGGTGGTGTGGTGGTTGTATTGGTAGTATTGCTGACGGTGGTATTGGTATTGGTGGTGGTATTGGTGGTGGTGGTATTAGTGGTGGTGGTGGTATTTGTGGTATTGGTGGTGGTGGTATTGGTATTGGCAGTGGTATTGGTATTGGTGGTGGTGGTATTGGTTTGGTGGTGGTGGTATTGGTGGTGGAGATATTGGAGGTGGAGATATTGGAGGTGGTGGTATTGGTGGTGGTGGTATTGGTGGTGGTGGTATTGGTGGTGGTGGTATTGGTGGTATTGGTGGTGGTGGTATTGGGGGGGTTGGTATTAGTATTGGTGGTGGTGGAGGTTGTGGTGGAGGTGGTGGTATTGATGGTGGTGGTGGTGGTATTGGTGGCAGTGGTATTGGTGGTGGTATAGGTGGTGGTGGTATTGGTGGTGGTGGTATTGGTGATAGTGGTATTGGTGGTGGTGGTATTGGTGGTATTGGCGGTGGCAGTTGTGGTATTGGTGGTGGTGGTATTGGTGGTGGTATTGGTTGTGGTATTGGTGGTGGTATTGGCGGTGGTATTGATATTGGTTGTGGTGGTGTTATCCGTGGTATTGGTGGTGGTGGTGGTATTGGTGGTGGTATTGGTGGTGGTGGTATTGGTGGTGGTGGTATTGGTTGTGGTGGTGTTATCGGTGGTATTGGTGGTGGTATTGGTGGTGGTATTGGTGGTGGTGGTATTGGTGGTGGTGGTATTGGTGGTGGTGGTATTGGTGGTGGTGGCATTGGTGGTGGTGGTGGTATTGGTGGTATTGGTGGTGGTGGTATTGGTGGTGGTGGCATTGGTGGTGGTATTGGTGGTGGTGTTATTGGTGGTGGTGGTATTGGTGGTGGGATTGGTGGAGGTGGTGGTATTGATGGTGGTGGTATTGGTGGTGGTGGTATTGGTGGAATTGGTGGTGGCATTGGTGGTGGCATTGGTGGTGGTATTGGTGGTGGTAGTGGTATTGGTGGTGGTGGTGGTATTGGTGGTGGTGGTATTGGTGGTGGTGATATTGGTAGTGGTGATATTGGTGGTGGTATTGGTGGTGGTATTTGTGGTGGTGGTATTAGTGATGGTATTGGTGGTGGCATTGGTGGTGGTGGTGGTATTGGTGGTGGTGGTGGTAGTGGTATTGGCTGTGGTGGTATTGGTGGTGGTGGTATTGGTGGTGGTATTGGTGGTGGTGGTGTTGGTATTGGTGGTGGTTGTGGTATTGGTGGTGATGGTGGTATTGGTGGTGGTATTGGTTGTAGTATTGGTGGTGGTATAGGTATTGGCGGTGGTATTGGTATTGGCGGTAGTATTGGATTGGTGATGGTGCTATCGGTGGTATTGGTGGTGGTATTGGTGGTAGTATTGGTGGTGGTATTGGTGGTGGTATAGGTGGTTTTGGTATTGCTGGTGGTGGAATTGGTGGTGGTGGTGGTATTGGTGGTGGTGGTGGCATTGGTGGTGGTATTGGTGGTGGTGGTGGTGGTATTGATGGTGGTGGTGGCATTGGTGGTGGTGGGATTGGTGGTGGTGGGATTGGTGGTGGTATTGGTGGTGGTGGAGGTGGTGGTATTGGTGGTGGTGGTATTGGTGGAATTGGTCGTGGTATTGGAGGTGGCATTGGTGGTGGTATTGGAGGTGGTGGTGGTAGTTTTAGTAGTATTGGTGGTGGTGGTATTGGTGGTGGTGGTATTGGTGGTGGTGGTATTGGTGGTGGTGATATTGGTAGTGGTGATATTGGTGGTGGTATTGGTGGTGGTGGTATTAGTGATGGTATTGGTGGTAGTATTGGTGGTGGTGGTGGTATTGGTGGTGGTGGTATTGGAGGTGGTGGTATTGGTTGTGGTATTGGTGGTGGTGGTGGTATTTGTGGTGGTGGTATTGGTGGAGGTGGTGGTATTGATGGTGGTGGTGGTAGTTATTGGTGGTGGTATTGGTGGTGGTGGTATTGGTGGTGGTGATATTGGTGGTGGTATTGGCATTGGCGGTGGTATTGGTGGGGGTGGTATTGGTGGTGGTGGTACTGGTGGTGGTGTTGGTACTGATGGTGGTATTGGTGGTGGTGGTGGTATTGGTGGTGGTGGTGGAGGTATTGGTGGTGGTATTGGTGGTGGTGGTATTGGTGGTGATATTGGTGGTGGTATTGGTGGTGATATTGGTGGTGGTGGTACTGGTAGTGGTGGTATTGGCGGTGGTATTGGAGGTGGTGGTATTGATGGTGGTGCTATTGGTGGTGGTGGTGGTATTGGTGGTGGTGGTTGTGGTGGTGGTATTGGTGGTGGTGGTGGTGTTAATAAAACAGGCTTTTGAAAACAACCCGTCAGGTGGCTTTAGTACAGATGACATGTAACACAAATGTGTTGTTGTCAGCTTCTGCCCATAAGCACAGGATTATGTGCTACCTGGAATTCACATGACTTAATTCGCTATTCATTTCTAAATCCATTTTACTTGGGGGGTTGAAACAGACACCAGATAATGCCGGGTTAAAGTGATTGAAAGCAGGCACCCGTGTTACGGGGGCGGCCGTGCTGCTTAAAAAAACACAAGCGGTTTCAGCTGAAGCAGCGCATGTCCGGCCTGCAGTAAGAGAAACTCAATAAAGTAAATTGTGCTTACAGACTAAATAACAGGTCCCGTGAAACAACCGAAGTAAAGGAGCCAGTCGCCATGGGAGGGTACAAATGAAGACAAGTCCGTCCTAGGGAGGGACTAACAAGCCTATTTACGAATCCAAAGGCAGCATTTACGAAAGACAATGACACAAGCCAATGAAAAATATGGGAGGAGAGTGGGTGCGGCTTCTTTCCTATACTCTACTACAGCAGTCTCGCAGAGCGGACAGCGCATGCGCGCTGCCTCTAGGCTCAACCTAATTATTTGAAACGAACAAAAAAAAGTGTCAGAGAGGGCACTCCTAAGTCTACTACAGCTGTCCTGTTGCCAGTGGCGTAGCTACTGTTTCAATAACAGCTCAGCAGTCTGATTGAGACAATATAAGCACCTTGGTCAAGTCAGATTGTGAGCACAAAGACTTATCTCCGACGCCAAAGCATCAAGAAGCCACAATGTTACAGCCCTGCCTCTTGCTGACCCAGATTACATTTAAACCACGTATGATCCAGACAGTACGTCCAAGACTAGCCCTTAAACCCATCTTGTCATGACTGTAAGACATTCCTGTCAAGAATATACCATGCATCCTCACAAAATAAAGAACCCAGAGACTGAAAACAGTTGCATGTCTTCCTTCAAGAAAGACCCTGGGGGGATATTTACAATAAAATGTCGGAGCGCAGTGTTTGTAAAATACAGAGCACCCCGTTTCCTAGCGCTGGCACTAAAGAAGCTGCCTAGCGCCGGCACACGCGCCATGTGCCATGTTGCAAGGGTGCCTGCGCTGCAGGGGTGATTGTTTATGTGCAGGAAGGGAACCTTCCTGCTCATAAACAATCTTTTAAGGCGATTTGCTGTTTTTTGTGTGTGAATGCAGCACAAATAGAAAGAGCAAAATAAGTTGAGAAATTAATAATTTCTCTTCGTATCGCCATCCTAAGACCAGGTTTTACCTGGCCTTAGTTTTTGTGCTGCCCCATCCTTGTAAATATGGGGCAGCGTAAAAACAATGGGTGTTGTGGTGGAATGCACACTGCAACACCCATTGCACGCCCCTTTCACGCTAAGTGAAGTGTGAAAAGGGGCCTTATTAGAAGGTGGCGTTAAGCCACGCTTAGTGGCTTAACACCACTTTGTAAATAAGGAGAAGGGGATATCGCCACCAGAACGTCACTAAAAGTGATGTTCTGGTGGCGATATCCCCTTGTAAATATGCCCCCTGCTCTCTAACTCTATGCTGCAGGACTTGGTGATAAGTACTGTACTTAGCATCATGCTGCTTGAAATAGCAGATCTGCCTATGGATATTCCTGATGAAATCACTGAAGAAGTTTGAAAGACATCTACCAATGATTATGAAGAAAGCTCATCTATTGCTCCATTGAAAACTGTAAATAAGTCACCAGTAGGGTGTTTCAATGAGATTGTTTCTGCTGTGGAAGCCTCCCCAGGGCTAGCAAATTAAAGTGCTGAGCACATAGACTGTAACCACAAGAGAGCCTTGCAGATGCAGATGCAAAAGAGACTAGGAAGAATAAAGAAATGGTCTCTCGAGGGAGAGTGGACCATCTGTGCCGTCTGAGGTGAAAGAAAGCAGTACTAACCTCACAGAAAATATTCTTGCTTTATCTTTGCTTTCAAACTTCCCTGCTCAGTAGGAGGCAGTTCTCACTGTTTTGCTGGGGAATTCATCACGAGTCGAGCAGGGTACCAAGGAGGTACGCGCACTAAGGCCTGTCACCATCCCTGAAGTCAGTTTAGCCACCCAGAAGAAACGCCCTGCCTATAGGGCCCTTTTCTGAAGAAAGCCAGGAGATCAAGAGGTTACTTGCGGTAAAGCCTGTGACTTCACAAGAGGATAACTTGACCACAAAGAAAAGGCTCAGTCCAACTTCAGTGCTCTCTTCCCAGGATCAGCTGATGCCGATACAAGGTTTCTTGCCTGCAGAGAGCGAAAGTACCATGAGGTTTCCAACTTCAAGGTCGGTACCCTTTCCAGAGCACGGTCTTGGAAGCACAAAGACACCCCAAATCATGCTGAGAACAATCTGCTAGCCAGCCAGCTAGTCTTTTAAGACTCAGCACCAGATGTTCCAAGAAAAAACTCACCCAAGACATCTGAAAACCTAGCAACATCTGGGCATGCTGAAAAGAAAATAATTCAATAATTCAGCCAACATTGTCATGCAAGTTCCTGGCTCAAAGAATCTTTGCTGCGTTCCACTGACTCCTTCCGAGTTGTGAAAAATTGTGGATTGTACCTTGTGTTTGGACTCTGCTTTTGGGCTCCCATTTGGGTTGTTTTCAGAGGGGAATACTGTCATGATTCCATAATCTGGCCTCCAGGTGGTGATCCTGTAGGCCCTGTGAGGCCCTGCCTTAATACTTGTCCATGACAGTACTTTTCCCAGTACACATTGCTCTCCATTACATTCCAGTCCTGGTTTCCACTTTAGTATCCTGGTACATTGTGGTACATGTAGTCTCTTCTGTTGTCAAACCTGGCCCCCATAATGTGGTGGTGGTTCTTAGTTTTGTATCATGATTCTTGACTTCCACAGATTCACTGATGCTTTCAGACATGCTTTCTTGACTTGTGCTGCTCCCAATTCTGCACATTTTTTCAGGTTTCCCTCTTTGTGTCTACTGGATTCCAAAGTCTTCCCTTCTCCAAGTTCCTGTGTAGCATTCCCTTCATTGGTGGTTCCCGGATTCCCTGCACCTAATTTATGACTCATAGCTGGCACACACACACACTCTGCAACTGCGTTCCTCCCCTGACCTATTTAATCCCAGTGAGCTCAGTGTGCATTGGCACACAGCAGTCTTTTCTGCTGAAACCCCACGTGTTCCCGTTTTGCCTCACTGCTTTGATTTCAGGGCTTGTTCCTTCATTCTAGGTACTGTGGTTTCCCTTTGGTTCTTGCTTCCTACTCACCTGCCCAGTGCTCTCCTCCCAAAAGAGCTGCTGACTGTCATCCCATACTCTGTGACAGTAACTGCTCTCTGCTTTCTGTGTGATCTTTTCCTCTCACAGAGAGATCACTTTACAAGGAGCGTGCAAACTAGAACTTATGGTGTTTATGTTCATATTGTTACCTTTCCTTCCTATTGCTCATTGTTCAGTATCTACCTTGGCCCAGATGGATGAAGCCCTTGCGTTGCCATTCCATCACGCAAGGCAGTGGAAGGAAATGCAAGGGCTTCACTGAGATTTACTAAGCCACACAAAGCCACCTTGTGTGGCCCTGCGTGGCTCAGTAAATGTAGAGTAACACAATGCAGCGCACGTTGTTGCCTTAAGGTACTCTGCATTGGGAAGGCGTTCCATGGGTGGAGAATGAGTGTTCCCATGCATCCACCCATAGATTTTGGTGCATTATCAAATTTACCAAGGCTCGTAAACCTGGGAATGCGTAAATATGTTACACCTTCCCAACAGAGGTGTAACAAGAAGAAATATATTTATTTCTCCTCGTTATTTTCTTTTCCCTTGTGTGCTGCATTCTGCAGCACATATAGAAAGAGGGAAATGCCTCTAAGGATTGTTTTTGTGCAGGAAGGTGCCCCTTTCTGTACAAAATCAATCCTGCCTGTAATGTAGGCACCCTTGCTGCAAGGGTATCTGCTTTGGCTCTCGGCTGCACTGAGTGCGCCAGTGCAGAAAGAGAGCAGGAATGTGCCACATATTAGTAAATATGGTGCAATCCTGCTGTCTTCATTTGAATTGTGTTGTATTGTATTGTGTTGTGCCATATAATAGTAAATCTGGACCTTAGTCAGTACAGTTTTGTCTTTCCAGGCTTTATACAGTTCAGTTCCATGGTCCTGATTCCAGCCTGTTTCCGTCCACAGGTTCTGTGTTGTCCTTTTCCTTTCAAACCTTCAAGTATTGTCCTGTATACTGAACCTGTCCTCCAGAATTCCCTTATCCTTGTTGAGATCAGACTCGCCTTGTTTGTCAGGTTTAATCCCGATCCCCGCTGAGTACCTCACGGTGGCAACACTCTTCATAAATACCAAGCCCTGCCGGGATCTATCCACTACTTGGCAAGATGTGGCCCCCCCTCCTCAAACATACCAAGCCCTGCTGGGATCTATCCACTCCTTGGCAAGATGTGGCCCCCCCTCCTCAAACATACCAGGCCCTGCTGGGATGTATCCACTCCGTAGCAAGATATGACAACAGTTTCAACAATGTCAAGCCCTGCTGGGATCCATCTACTCCTTGGCGAGAGGTGGCAACAATCTTCAAAAATACTAAGGGGCAAAAGTCACATTTGCGCCACGCAATGGGGTGCAGAAGCAATACAACCCTTAAGAGGGATTTATCAAGCCACGCAAGGCCATTGGTGCTTGGCGATACCAAAGGGGATGATGGACGGAGCGTTAGAGCAAATCAAACACTCACCCCCAGTCAACTGATCTGGGTTTAATCCATCATCATTCTTTAGCTCACTCCACCACCCCAGTTCAGACATGGCCATATGCAAATCAGTCTGACCCTGTGCCTCATGGGAACAGTCCAGCCCGAACTGCCAAGCCATGTCTTCCCTGGACCGGAAACAAGCATCCTGGGACCGGTTTCGGGTTCAAAACCCTCATCAGCCAGGCTATCTTGAATCCAGTGGCAAAGTGAGCAAGGGACCCACGTCTGGGCATACCCTGCCAACTTAGGGCGAACAAACCGATACCAAAGGGGATGATGGACAGAGCGTTAGAGCAAATCAAACACTCACCCCCAGTCAACTGATCTGGGTTTAATCCATCATCATTCTTTAGCTCACTCCACCACCCCAGTTCAGACATGGCCATATGCAAATCAGTCTGACCCTGTGCCTCATGGGAACAGTCCAGCCCGAACTGCCAAGCCATGTCTTCCCTGGACCGGAAACAAGCATCCTGGGACCGGTTTCGGGTTCAAAACCCTCATCAGCCAGGCTATCTTGAATCCAGTGGCAAAGTGAGCAAGGGACCCACGTCTGGGCATACCCTGCCAACTTAGGGCGAACAAAGCGATACCAAAGGGGATGATGGACGGAGCGTTAGAGCAAATCAAACACTCACCCCCAGTCATCTGATCTGGGTTTAATCCATCATCATTCTTTAGCTCACTCCACCACCCCAGTTCAGACATGGCCATATGCAAATCAGTCTGACCCTGTGCCTCATGGGAACAGTCCAGCCCGAACTGCCAAGCCATGTCTTCCCTGGACCGGAAACAAGCATCCTGGGACCGGTTTCGGGTTCAAAACCCTCATCAGCCAGGCTATCTTGAATCCAGTGGCAAAGTGAGCAAGGGACCCACGTCTGGGCATACCCTGCCAACTTAGGGCGAACAAAGCGATACCAAAGGGGATGATGGACGGAGCGTTAGAGCAAATCAAACACTCACCCCCAGTCAACTGATCTGGGTTTAATCCATCATCATTCTTTAGCTCACTCCACCACCCCAGTTCAGACATGGCCATATGCAAATCAGTCTGACCCTGTGCCTCATGGGAACAGTCCAGCCCGAACTGCCAAGCAATGTCTTCCCTGGACCGGAAACAAGCATCCTGGGACCGGTTTCGGGTTCAAAACCCTCATCAGCCAGGCTATCTTGAATCCAGTGGCAAAGGGAGCAAGGGACCCACGTCTGGGCATACCCTGCCAACTTAGGGCGAACAAAGCGATACCAAAGGGGATGATGGACGGAGCGTTAGAGCAAATCAAACACTCACCCCCAGTCAACTGATCTGGGTTTAATCCATCATCATTCTTTAGCTCACTCCACCACCCCAGTTCAGACATGGCCATATGCAAATCAGTCTGACCCTGTGCCTCATGGGAACAGTCCAGCCCGAACTGCCAAGCCATGTCTTCCCTGGACCGGAAACAAGCATCCTGGGACCGGTTTCGGGTTCAAAACCCTCATCAGCCAGGCTATCTTGAATCCAGTGGCAAAGTGAGCAAGGGACCCACGTCTGGGCATACCCTGCCAACTTAGGGCGAACAAAGCGATACCAAAGGGGATGATGGACGGAGCGTTAGAGCAAATCAAACACTCACCCCCAGTCAACTGATCTGGGTTTAATCCATCATCATTCTTTAGCTCACTCCACCACCCCAGTTCAGACATGGCCATATGCAAATCAGTCTGACCCTGTGCCTCATGGGAACAGTCCATCCCGAACTGCCAAGCCATGTCTTCCCTGGACCGGAAACAAGCATCCTGGGACCGGTTTCGGGTACAAAACCCTCATCAGCCAGGCTATCTTGAATCCAGTGGCAAAGTGAGCAAGGGACCCACGTCTGGGCATACCCTGCCAACTTAGGGCGAACAAAGCGATACCAAAGGGGATGATGGACGAAGCGTTAGAGCAAATCAACCACTCACCCCCAGTCAACTGATCTGGGTTTAATCCATCATCATTCTTTAGCTCACTCCACCACCCCAGTTCAGACATGGCCATATGCAAATCAGTCTGACCCTGTGCCTCATGGGAACAGTCCAGCCCGAACTGCTAAGCCATGTCTTCCCTGGACCGGAAACAAGCATCCTGGGACCGGTTTCGGGTTCAAAACCCTCATCAGCCAGGCTATCTTGAATCCAGTGGCAAAGTGAGCAAGGGACCCACGTCTGGGCATACCCTGCCAACTTAGGGCGAACAAAGCGATACCAAAGGGGATGATGGACGGAGCGTTAGAGCAAATCAAACACTCACCCCCAGTCAACTGATCTGGGTTTAATCCATCATCATTCTTTAGCTCACTCCACCACCCCAGTTCAGACATGGCCATATGCAAATCAGTCTGACCCTGTGCCTCATGGGAACAGTCCAGCCCGAACTGCCAAGCCATGTCTTCCCTGGACCGGAAACAAGCATCCTGGGACCGGTTTCGGGTTCAAAACCCTCATCAGCCAGGCTATCTTGAATCCAGTGGCAAAGTGAGCCATGTCTGAACTGTTTGATTAGTTCAAGCGCTCCGTCCATCATCCCCTTTGGTATCGCTTTGTTCGCCCTAAGTTGGCAGGGTATGCCCAGACGTGGGTCCCTTGCTCACTTTGCCACTGGATTCAAGCTAGCCTGGCTCATGACGGCTGAATAGCCAGAAACCGGTCCCAGGATGCTTGTTTCACTCTTGTCAAGGAGAATGTATCTGCCACTGACAGCAGTGCATGCACATTAAGCAGTGTGTGAACACCACTACAACCAGGGACACACATATCTGAAATCACCATCATAAACATCACAAATCATCACAGCACACAGATCACTCTCCATTATCCAGGAGTCACTCTTAAGCTAGTCCTCATTGCACTCTCACACTCCACACTCCATATGCATCACAATGAAGATCCACATGTACAGCACAGCTGCTACCATGTGGAAAAATCTCATCAGCACACTCGTGACACAGCAGACCACTCAGCACATACATGTACATATCAGGGTGCCAGGTGCGCACATACTGACAGACCTTCCACACACACTCCTTATCAACACACAAAAGGCTACCCCATCCTTACCTGAGATAGCATACATACCAACACATAAGCAGGTGCTTATGTGACACATGATAACACCACCCTTGAGCATCACGGCAGTGGTAAAGCTATTGAATCACACATTCATCCCCAAAAGAAATCCACTGTGACCATGTATGCTGCATCTCAATCACCAGACCACCACTCACATGTAAGTTGGTCACCCTATGTCCACACAAGTTACTATGGGCACACCTACACAAACCACCACTGTGTCCACACCACAATCCCTTTCTCTCCAGTATGCATCCAACAGTACTTACTCACTGCACATTAGCACAAATTACTGATCCTGCATCTTGTGGCACAACCTCAAATGCATCTTCACATACAACACATACTGAGATAGAACACACATCAGGATGGGTGGCAGTGCTTCAGCAAACACCTAGACTCTTTAGATATCACCTACTGCTCAACAACTCATGAAACCACATATGCATGGGACAAGCTCAGAGGACTGTGTTGTAAATTCAACTGTACAATACAGGGTTACCCATCACTGTAATTAAGTAGACTCAATTAGCACATATCAAATTGTGAAACAGTGCTTAGGGGCACAATGGTTTTGCACACAAATGATTCTTCCACAGTATAGTGTCCACATAGGAGTTTGAAACACTGGCATGGCATAGAGTGGAATGTTGTTGAGTGAATTAGTGTATACAGGAGTACTGTACAGGTGAGGAGTGTACAGAGCACTTGGACATAGTAGGGTATCTCACATTGTGTTGGCCTCAAATGGTCTTATGTTGTCTGTAGTGTCATACAGTGGTGACAGGTACACTGTAACAGCACACAGTGGAGTTCCAAGGACTGGACTTGTGTACAGGACGAGTATGGATTTGAACACCACATAGTGGAGTAGACATAGTGTAATGTGACAGCAATGTGTGGCTAATGGCACATATTAGGTATGTTTACCAGAGTCAGTCAGCACAGAGATTCCAATGGTAAACAAGACCTATATCAGATCCCCAAACTCTCACCTCACACATTGGAGTAACACACTCTGCATGCTCCCCAATGATGTGCCCCACAAGTAGGTGTACCCTAGGACAGTTAGGTCACACCGACACACTGCACATTGCACCGGCACTCACTTCCACATGTGCACACAACCTGTTGCATGTGTCTGAGCTTGCAAACAGACAGGCACTCACAAACTGGAATTTACTTCTGTGAAAGGGTCATGCTCAAGTCCACAATTCACATTAATAGATCTTCTTTTGACATGACAGTCACACTGCATGAGTAGTCAAGTGCACACATGTAAATGTAGACCTGTGACTATGAAGGCATACCTCTCAAAGATAATGTCACTCCTACCCTGGTGTGTACACATCAAGATAGATCCCTCACATATGATGCACCCTGTCCACCTCTCAAGTCATCCTGTAAATCAAAAAAGCTGGTGTTGCTGTAGAGGATCCAAATATGACATGTGTACGAATTGAGATCCCAGACAAATAAATGTAGAGGACAAGAGTAGACCATCACAGATAAGCATCATGGCCCCATCAAGCCTCTGACTCAAAAAGCACATTACCTGCCCCAAGCTCTGGGGACACCTGCAAATGCAAATGAAATACATGCCACTGTGAATGTTGCATTTAGAGCATGGAACAGATGATCATATACATATACATTATTCTGCCTCATTAGCAAGGCCAGCGACAAAGCTCTGAACAAAAATATAACTTTAATATATAAGCTTTTTTGGTAAGTAGAGTGACAAACAACAAGGCCAATGGCCATTCCAAATTAGAGTCCGTACTTGTGTGCATGAAAACTGTCACTACAGTCCACTGCCATGGGAATCTCCCCAGGATAGGGGAATCAAATGGGCAGTTCAGGCACCACTCAGGTATTATAGGGGTGGGAAGGGGGAGGCCGGGTCAAACTTGGGGAGAACTTGAACTGGGGGGGGGATGACTTCTCGGGGTAGTGGTGGGACTGGATCTGGGAGGGGGAGAACAGGCTGATGCAGTGGGATCATTGGATGTGGGAGGGCTGTCTGGACCAGGTGGAGTTGTGGCTCAGGGAGGTGGAGTGCTGCCGGGTGGAGGGTCAGTTGTTGATGTGGCATGTGGAGGGCTGGGTTTAACTTGCTTAGGTATATGATACCCACTCAACGGTTTGGGGCAAGGGAGAAGTGAGGTCGCCGCAACAGGCTCCTTCTTCCCAGAAAGTGGTACAGGTGGTGGTGCTTCTTTACAGTGAGATTTCCCAGATCTGGTGGTACGCTCTGGGGTGGATGGCCTTTTCCCCTTCCTCCCCTGTCGGGGAGGGACCTCCACCTGTTTTGCCTTGTGGCCACGCTTCTCAGGGGTGTGGGTGGGAGATGAAGGTTTGGCCAACCCAGCCTTCTTAACTCGGGGGGGGGGGGTAGTATTGGTAGGCCACAGGTCCAGGGCAGCCAGGGTAAGGGTCTTGGAGGCTGTGGATGAGGTGTGGGGATGGGAGGGCTCTTAGAGGGGGAAGAATCTGAGGTATGCAATGTGGATGCATGTTTTGTGGCTTTATGTCTCTGAGTGTCCTGTGATGGTGTTGGTGGTGTGGTGTCATGTGTCATTTGTGTGTGTTTTGGTGATGGTGTGTTGTGTCTGTGTCGTTTTGAGTGGTGTTGATGTGTGCTGTGTGCAGATGTCTGGGTGCCTGAGTGCTCCGGTGCGTGTGTGCTCTGGTCAGGTGGAGGGTGGAAGTGACAGGAGCTGGACTGGGAGGTTGGTATTGTTGAATGGCTGCCGTCACTGTGGAGGTCAAAGACTGGACAGTTCTCTGCAGGCCACCCATGCCCAAATGAATGCCCTCCAGGAACGCAACAACCTGTGACAACTTGTTGCCATGATCCTGGAGGGCATTCACGACTGCAGTCTGACCCACAGAGATCTGCCGCAGGATGTCTATGGCCTCCACACTGAGAGCAGCAGGGGAGACAGTGGCAGCGGTGACTGGGGGAAGGAGACTCTAGCCTTCTTAGGGCTGCGGGTCCGGATAACAGTTTGGGGAGCAGCAGGGAGGGTGGACACATGACGGGGTGTGGCGTACGAAGAACCAGATGTCAAACTTCCTGTGGCCGCCAACACCATGGAGTCACCGCTAGAGTGTGAACTGCTTAACTGCTTGAGCTCGGTGTTTCTGCTCCAGACTCCTCCAGGGCACTCCTGTCGCCCTCCGAGGCACTGGTCCCCTCAGTGTTGCTGAGCTCACGTGGACCACTTATGCCAGCTGCTTCCCCAACGCTGTTGGGCCCCTGTCCTTCCCTGCCCTCGGTAGATGCTGTAAGAGACGGAGACATATGTTTAGTACAATGTCCTACTCACAAAAAGGACATGAAATACAAACAGAAATCAATTCACTTCGGAACCGCAATTTACTTGTACATGTACTGGCTGCATAAGCACAAACTTTGGCCTGATTACATGTTATGTAATGTTATGCTATAGCATTTTGTAACGCGCACAGCTACTCAAAGAGTGTCTCGATGCGAGCCCAGTGTGGAGAAAGAGAAAAAAGAAAAGACAGCTTAACTGAAAAGAAAGGTCTTAAGTCGCTTCCAAAATTGATGTATAGACACATGACTTGTGTCCATGCATGCACCATGATGCCTTAACACGGCCACTTTCTGTGCATGTGCCAACATTCCAACATCACATCATATTGTGTGTAGCTACACCAACATGCCTCGTGTCAAGAGAGCTATACATCCAATTGTGTAGTGGTTTTCTGACAGGAAGAAGAAGTTCCCGAAACACCACACATACAAAGTGAAACTTGCAAATAGGTAAGTGACCTTAACAACCATACACCAAATACTTTTGGTTCTGCAGCACACCTACTGGTGATCATTGACTTCTGATTTGTAGACGCATCACTGACATGGAAGTGCACACCACAAATATCTCATTCCCCCTAACATGATGCTCACTGCTGTTCACTGCCAGTTGATGTCTTTGAGATTTACACTTCTGTGTACTTCACATGGACACATGTTTAGGGATGTACTGCTACGAAACACCATGTACAAGTTCTGACAAAAAACAAGCCACATTTGCATGAATAGGGCAATGTAACGCAAGGGCCTTGCATGTGGTGAAAAGTCACATACCAGACATATTTCAATGTCAGGGCAAGCCTGGAATGATCCAAGACATCAGAATGAATTATTAGGTGAAGCTTGGAGTGGCCTTCATAAAGACAGGGGATGTGTTGTAAAAGCTAGTGTCTGGCGTCTGTCATCCCTACGTTGTGCTGACTGCTGACACCCAGGACACATCAATGTCACAAGAGCTCACTCACTGATGGAAATCCGTAGCCACAACTTGCCCATGCACTGATGCATATGTACACCCCTCCTCAATTCACACACATTAAGCAGTGCCACTCAGAGTGACATTGGCTGTGTGTCTCAGATTTTAAAGTACAACACTTCAGATATATCACATTTTGCCATACACACTGATCACATGCAAACATGTAAAGCCCTAGTGCAAACACAATCTCCCAATACCCACATTTTGCTCGATAGCTGCAACCTTCCACTGTCTGACCATCACAAAGACATGTTGCCATGTGCACAATGAGCAAATGTAGATCATCCAATGCATCACTGTACTTATCACCATCTACACCATCAGCGCAATATGTGCAGTTGCTGTCATTGTGGCAGGGAATGAAATGATGTGATGCCATGCTGCTGATAGTCTCAAAAATGTTGAGCTGTGATGCTGTCATCTGTATCATTTGACTCTACACAACACATGGGACAAGTGTAACCCCTGCTAACTCCCTGCACCCTGAGTCCTTATTTGTCCATGTCTCAATCCACTTGCACATCATCACATGAGGCACAATACTCTGGGAGCCGCACAGCACACACAATGCTGACAAGTGTACTGTTCTAGACAATTCACACAACTTCTTTCCATGTGTAGAAATGGGTCAGTTCAGACATCATTTTCCTAATGGAACATCCAAACATGTCAAGATGATTTGCCCTGACACTGGTCATGTAATTAATACATGAAAACTCAACTGTTGTACACCTCCGGCACCTCATGCCATTCCCCCTGAGGCAACTTTGAACAGATTGCATCACACCGGAGACATCTCTGAGGTCCCTGGGTTGCTAATGGCTGGGATTAAGGCACTCAGTCATGCACAAAATCACACTCCGCCTAATACTCACCCCCAACGTGCTGCTGTTGGGCCCTCAAGCGTCCTTGCAGCTCTGGCTGGGTCACCGCCAGGATGCAGGCCATTGGTCCGGCGTGCCAACCTGCCACTTCGAGGGGCCAGGCCCAGCTGCATTTCCGCAACGTTCTTGCTGAGGTGGCAGATATCGTCCCACCTCTTGTGGCTGTGGTTCCTGCACCAGTTGGAGAACCCCAGGGTCCGCACCTCGCGGCGATGGTTCTCCATATGACCTTACGCTGATGGTCCTTGAGCTGTAGGCATGGGAGACAAGAAAAAGAAATTGTGAACAAATATAGTGGACCATTGTGTGCCAGTCCAGAAGCGTTTATACACATAACACACACATAGATCAATGGACAGCAAAGTCTATTGACAATGTCACATACTACGCTCTGACCAAGCTTGATGAGTACAATGGCAACATCTATGAGGATGGACCAACTACCTGGGCATCACATACACATGCAGAGGGTGTGCACCAACATCAGGGTGAGCTAGGGCTTCATCTGTGGTGCATGATGTGAATGAGCCTGACAGACAGTACACAGTAATTGATACATTTTGTAAATACTCACTGTGTCTGACACTACACACACATTTACGGCCTGTACCATTGCATAGCAACACGTGTGATGGAGGACACACTAAGGTACCTGACACTACATTCGCTCACTTCTGTGACAAGGTTTAGGCCTGTCTTGTGTACACATCATACCTCTATATGCTTCTTCCAAAATATAAGGTTGCACTACTCAGATGTCTAAGAAAGTCATTTGTGAGATGTGGACTTTATACATTGTGCATTCACCGGACATCCCTTTAGCCTATTGAGAGTCACAAAATGTGGGCCAACACAAGATTCATATGCAAGTGGAATGAGAATGATGACACAGTACATACTCATGTCAGACTCAACACATTATCGCACCAAAGCAAGGATGGCATGTCCACTGTACATGTTCCAGATGTGTAAGAGGTGAGTTTCCATTAATCTAGACAGATACAGGCCTTGGAGTCTTGGGCAGACTGGACTCCTCTCCATTGTGTCACTGTAAACTTAATTTATTCCACTTATCTGTACCCTCTGCCCAATCGACAAGTACCATCTCCCTAATGTTTAGAAGTTGACTTAATGATGTGTGTACGTGACATCTCACAGGCAAAAGGTGCTCAAAGTGACAATTGCTCCAGTCATCAGTGTAACTGTACAATTGCTAAACATCGTTTTGTACAAATCGTCATTGCATGCAGTCCGGGATCAGGGGTAATCAAGCTCTACACACCATTAGCGTGAAGTCATTCTGCAAATCTGAGACTCACACATTAATCTTGGCCAGGCATGAACCAATATTTCTGATTGAAGTGTGCAAGGGAGCTGCACTAGTGAAAATGGTGCCATCCTCACCACATACTCAATTGCAACAACTTGTACATCATGTATGTGCCATGCAGAGATCCAAATGGAAAGGCAAATACATTGGCTTGCACTCTGAGGCACATACTAGTGTACAGTTACATATGGTGAGCATACTAATCACTCCAAAGAAGTAACAAATTTGCTTACCAGTACCTCTGGAGCACCATATAGCCGCCCGTACTAGCCAAGGACCTCGTCCACCAGGAACTCCAGCTCCTCTGGTGTGAAGGGACGGGCCCTGATGTGCTCAGTATGAGCCATGAGTGGTCCCAGAGATGAAGAACAGCAGCAGGTGATGGGGAGGAATAGCAGGCAGCAGTGCCTGTAGGCAAGTGCCAAGTATGGCCTTTTCCCACACACATATAGCTCCTTAGGGTGGTTTCAGGGTTATTCTGCAAATGCAATTGGTCCGCATCGGTCGCATTTTTGAATTGTGGCCAATGGCTGGGACCGCAGTGGCTGAGCATGCCTACCGCGATGTTCAAAATCTCAAAACATGACCGCGACAACAGGTCCCATTGGCTGCCATGTAATACGCATAGGCGATGTCACACCGCAGTGCTCATAATCTCTCCACCGCAACCCTGCATTTTTCAACTGGGGCCAATGGCTGGGACCGCAATGGCTGAGCACGCCTACTGCGAAGTTCAAAATCCTAAAACACAACCGCGACGACAGGTCCCATTGCCTGCCATGTAATACGCATAGGCGGTGTCACACCGCGGTGCTCAGAATCTCTCCACCGCAACCCTGCATTTTTCAATTGGGGCCAATGGCTGGGACCGCAAGGGCCAACACCTACCATGCGGGTAAACACTTTTTGCGTTCATGCTTCTTGAGACGAAAATTTGATGCACTAATCTCCACACAATTCTCGACATGAAGTGCACCTTGTGAAGGGATTAGAGAGTGTGACATTTAACTTTTCTCTTCCCACACATGTAATGGCATCATTACACATGGGATCATAAACATTGATTTGCCCATCCTCACAGGTCATTGTGATCCATGTGGGCATGTACACACATTTCCAATGGATTTGTGTTTCATTGTTGTGATTATGGAAATGTGTGTAATGCAGACTCCTCACACAGGCATGATGGTCTGCCCACGAAAGGTGTATACATGCTCTACACAGTGCTGTGGATTAATGAAGTCTTGTCCAGCTTCCAGTCACTGGCAGCATATTGGTATGATGTTGTTCTTTTTTGGCCTCAAGGTGGGTCTGGTTAAGTGACAGCAGCTATTCACAACTCTGCGTTTATGCTGTTTGCCACCAGTGATGTGTCACCTACCCACAGTGCTGTGTACACATGATTTAGCAATGTAGCATATACCTGACACCTAGGCAATTTTTGAATGATTTAGAGTAAGTATGTACACCCTAGCTACCTAAATAACTACAGGGTGCCAAGGTGTGGATCCATGTCACTTGTGCATTACACTAATTCAACAGGTCTGTTAATGTTGCGCTTGTCTGAGTCATTGTGTACGCTGTTACAAACATCTCATCTTTGCCTGTTTCCACACGTGTCCCCTGCCACAGTGCGAAGAAGAAAAACGCCTGTCTATCGGCCTTTCCCAGACCTGTTGACAATGGAGGATAGAGACGTCATCAAGAAGTTCCGTCTAAATCGCCTTACTCTTCAAGAGCTATGTGGTCAGATGGAGCCCCATTTAAGGCCTCTCCGAACATATCCAACAGCTTTAACAACAACAGTAAAGGTGATAGCCGCCCTGCATTACTTTGCCACTGGTTCTTTCCAATCCCACATGTTGTAGGAGCCATTGACTGCACGCACATTGGCCTTGTTCCACCTCAGGCACGTGAGCATATCTACCGAAGCAGAAAACATTACCATTCTATCAATGTGCAAGTGGTATGCCTAGCAGATTTGACCATATCCCACGTCTGTGACAAATTTCCCGGCTCAGCGCATGACTCCTATATAATGCAGAATAGCAACATACCACAGTTGATGGCAAATCTTCACCCAGAGAGGGCCTGGCTTGTTGGTGAGTGAGATGTGGTAAACTTATGATTTTATGTGTGACATGCTGGCCTCCTCCTCCTCAAATACTTCAATTAGATTGTGCGTCTATGTCTCTCACAACTAAGTGACTCAGTGTATCCAAACCGGCCTTGGTTGATGACCCCACTGAGGAATCCAAGGACGCCAGGGAAGGTCCGCTTCAATGATGCCCATGGGAGCACGCGTCGGGTAGTGGAGCGGGCTTTTGGGCTCCTGAAGGCAAGATTCAGGTGTTTGAACAAGAGCGGTGGTGCACTCCTCTACTCCAGCCAGAAGTTGTGTCAGATCGCAGTCGCATGCTGCATGCTCCACAATCTGGCCTTCCGCAAGGAGATCCCCCTGATTCAGGACGATGATGACCAGCAGGAGCCCCTGGCTGCAAATCCTCACATGTCCAGTGAAGATGATAGTGGCGAGGAGGAAGGTCTTGACCAGCGTCAACAGATCATCAACAACTACTTCCCTTGAGTGTAAGTATGCATTGAGATTGTATGACTGTGACATTTTGTTTTGGTGTTGGGGCAGAAGCATTGATGATGTTTTGGGGTGCTGGCTGTTGTTAGCACACTACTGTGGTGTACTTTGCGCATCGCTGTATTTGTATTCCCACTTCACTGATGTCTATGTTGATGCTGTTGGTTAGTGTTAACTGATATAATTCTTGTACAGTGTTGAACAGTAGTGTATTGTTGCTGTAGTGACATCATATGATGACTCAATGTCATCTTCATGTTGTGTCGTTCTAGGTCCCTCCGCCCTATCAATGGATTGTCACAATCTCATCTGGTGGTACATTTACATTTAAGTTTACATTGTTCTTACTCTGATGAACATACAACTTACTCAAAGGCATGGGTGATATTTGAGTTTATTTTCTTGCATATGGTGTTTAAAGAAAAAGTGGATGAATATTGATTGTGAATACAGAGTGGTTCAGTTGTCAGTGATGGTAACAGAGAAAATTAGTGTAATAACCACAATAGTGGAATTCCACAGTCCAACTGACTCCTGCCATTAACATGGCAATGTGGGACAGGATGGTCAACAAAGTCAATGTTCTGTGCAACACTGGTGACATTATGGATGGCTCAGCTTCCTGGCTTGGCTTGGTGCTTTGCCACTAGCTCCTCCCGTGGTGTTCCTTGGACGTCCCCAGCGGTGTTTAGCGGTGGTGGGACACTGCTGCAGGCTCGGAGGTGTCTGAGGACACATCGGGTTACAGCTCCTCCCTCCCTGTGGCTGCCGCAGAGATGACTGGAGTTTCAGCAGGCTGGCCACTGGAGGGGCGGGGGGAGGTGTTGCTTGAGCTGCATGTATGTCCCTCAGAACACCCACAAGCTGGCCCATCAGATCAACTAATTGTCCAAAACAGGTGTCCATGGACCTCTGCAGCAGGCAGATCTCACGAAATTCCTCTACAACCTGGCCCATCTGTGCCTGGTTCTGCTGATACGACCCAAGGACTCTGGCAACAGTGGCCAGGACTTCAGTCTCGGTGTCCTCCTGTGATTGGCCCACAGTTGCTCTCCCACCTGCCCTGCACACCCGGAACTGTGGCCTTGGCTGAACAGGCACCCACATACTGATCTCAGCTTCCTCAGTAAGGGTGGTAGAATTGGTCACCTCTGCAACAGGGACAGTGGTTCTGGCAGCGGTGGTGGTGCTGGTTAGTCATCCACGTCCGAGAATTGGGGAGAAGCTGCATCCGAGAGTTCCTGTTCCGGGGGGGGGGGAGGGGAGACTGGCTCTGCTGGTTGTTGGTGGTCTCGCCAGCTGTTGATGGCGATCTGCCTGTTCGACAAAGGTTACATTGTCAGGATGTTGAGTGCATTACACAACATTTGTGACAGAGGAATTGATGTATTAGTAAATAATAGCAATATTTTGGGGTTGAACATACCAGTCATTTTTTATAGTCTTTCAGCAGTATGACATGAAGTAGGGGTACATCCATTACTTGTTGGCCAGGTGACATGGAGAATGTCAAACATTTGAAATGTTGTGATTGGCTGTTTCCAAGGACAGGTAATCAGCTAGCAACTCTGTGCTCATCCACTTTATTTTAGGCATGTTTATTGTTGATTTTGCAAATCCATGTATACATATGCAGGCATTTTCAATTTTTTGATGTGCATTTTGCAATACCATCATGTGGGCTGTGTTCTTTGAATGAGTGTCCATGCATGTATTGTGGCCCTATAAGCCCTCATGCTTTAGCAGATTAGGACTTACACATAGCATTGTGCACATCTTGTGATTGGTCTACGCATTTCTTTACATGGGCCTTTGTGATTGGAAGTGTGAGTTATCTAACATGTACGTAAGCAAAGCTGTGTGTGCAGTGGATGTAACATATGGAGCATTGTAGACTAGGGTAACAAGTGAGAAATGTGGTGAGCAGATTGTTTCATCCTGTTCAGAGGTGAGCCAAGAGGGCCTGGTAGGAGTTGTAGTGCTGGCTGTCCCCATCCCCCCTGTATAGATGGCTACCTACCTGTTTGGTGAAGCAGAGGAGTGGAATGGCTGCCACATGGATCTGGCGTGGGGGGTGTTCCATGCTGTTTGTGGGTGAGGCAAGAGGGCCTGGTGGGAGTTGAAGTGCTGGCTGTCCCCAATGGCTACCTACCTGTTTGGTGAAGCAGAGGAGTGGAATTGCTGCCACATGGCCCTGGGAGGGGGGAGTGTTCCATCCTGTTCAGAGGTGAGCCAAGCGGGTCTGGTGGGAGTTGTAGTGCTGGCTGTCCCCATCTCCCCTGTATAGATGGCTACCTACCTATTTGGTGAAGCAAAGGAGTGAAATGGCTGCCACATGGCTCCGGGGGGGGAGGGGGTAGTGGTTCGTGCTGTTTGTGGGTGAGGCAAGAGGGCCGGGTGGGAGTTGTAGTGCTGGCTGTCCCCATCCCCCCTGTAAAGATGGCTACCTACCTGTTTGGTGAAGCTGAGGAGTGGAATGGCTGCCACATGGCTCTGGGGTGTGGGGAGTGTTTCATGCTGTTTGTGGGTAAGGCAAGAGGGCCTGTCTCTGGGGTGGGCGTAGTGTTCCATGCTGTTTGTTGGTGAGACAAGAGAGCCTGGTGGGAGTTGGAGTGGTGCCTATCCCCACCCCACCCCCCTGGAAAAAGGTATAGCTACCAGTGAGGTGAAGCAGAGGAAGAAAATGGCAGCCATGTGAGTAATGTGGTGGTAAGAGTGCATTCTACATAAATGTGTTTTGGTATTGAAAGTCTAGCTCAATGGTTGTGCAAGACAGTACATGACAGTGTGATGGGATAGATTGTTTGATACTTACCATTCTCCACTCCCCCAGCTATTCCTGTGAGACTCTCTGGATGTAGGATGGCAAGCACCTTCTCCTCCCATTCAGTGAATGTCAATAGGGGGACGGGTGGGACACCACCAGTCCTCTGAGCCGCTTCATGGTTCCTGGTGGTCCCGTATTTCACCCGGGCCTTGAGGTCATGCCACCTCTTCTTGATGTCACGCTGTGTGCGCAGGGTGGTACCTACTGCATTGACTTTGTTGACTATCCTTCCCCACATTTGATTTTTTCTAGCAAGTGGGGTCTGTTGGACCATGCCTCCAAACAAATGTGGTTCTACTCTAATGATCTCATTTACCATAATTGACAACTCATTGTCAGTAAATTTTGGCATTTTTTTGTGACATGGTGAAAAGTGTGCTAAAATACTAGTTAAATTGGAAGGTGGTAGTGGAGGTGTGAAAGGTGTGTCTGGTGTGTGGGTGAAAAGCCTTGGTGCGTGCAAATAGGTGGATGTGATGGTGTGCAGTGTGCCAAATCTGCTCTCCTAACAAGTTTCCGTTCAATGCAGTGTGTTGTGTGCTCCTTCAATGCTGGCTTTTTGCAAAGGATGCTGGTCAGGGAAGGGGTTTGTTTTATACTCTGGTATGTGGGTGTGTCCACCTGAGGAATGACCACCAGCTGTATTTTTCAGTTCTGTCTTTGCTATGGACCTTTTTTTATGTTGGATTCGCGCAACCGCGGCTGTCGTAACTCAAAGGTCATTACGACAGGACCGCAATCTCATTGTAATTTCCCCTGCGGTCATACCGCTGGTGAATCGGCGTTTGTTTTCCTGAAACCGCTGCAGTCGGATTTTTCTGGCATTCCATCGTAATCTGACCGTCGGATATTCCACGGAACCTACGGGGGGGTTTTTACCAGAACCACATCGGTCGGAAGGTTTTTCCGTCTGCCCATAATCAGCTCCTATATTTTCTTTTGGTCCTGACGAAGTGCTGCCCGACCTCTGGGCTCTCTGTGCACGAAACATGTTGACCTCACTTAGTTAACCGCTATTTGGGTACATTGTGACCTCACAATAGCACCATTCCTTTTACCCAGTCCTGTTACCCTTTTCATCATAAAATTGTTCGAAGGTTAACAGAGACTATTTTAGATATCCCTCACCTTACATTTATCACTTTCTCACAGAACCCTCTTTCATGCATTCCCCTTTACGGCGTTACCAGATCAAAAGGATCTCTGACAAAGAGCCCCCAGGCCCATCAGGCATTGCAGTGCCGGCCAGACGAGGAGCACCCAATGATGAAGCATGACACCCTAACAGGTGTGTGAGGGCACCAAGATTTGAGATTCAGGTCTCCCCGCCACAGCAGTTACAGCCACGGGGCCCCGCCCTTTGTGACCCCCTGGCCTTCGAGGAACTACTCCTATCTTGTTAACTATTGAGCCCTTTTGGATCTCTCCATGCCGTGACAAGAGGTGGCAGCTACCTTTAAACAAAACCCCTGCCATAATTTGCATGGGACAAACATTCCCAATAAATAACGGGACATGTAGATTTTGGTGCAAAAAACCCCCAAAACTTGCATGTTATTACTCATTTTTTTGCAGTATTCGTAACTGGGTGCTATTCATCACAGTTGATAAATGTGAATCCTTGTGGTTTCAGAATATATCAGATCCAATAAATATTGCACCCTTTTCCAGACTGACTGTTATCGGAGCCCCTGTTAGGATCCTCATATTTGGAAAATGTTGTGCTGACAAAGCTGTTTTAATATTTATTATATACAGGGTATGGTACCTCCTTGAATTGCTATTGATTTGTCTCTTTTGAAGAGTTATTGTAGAGGAGCCAAAGGGCCCCTTTAAGAGTTGCTGGTAATATAATGAACAAATTGTGCTCGGGTAAATATCAATATACTTATATTAAGGTACTTATCACATGCACAGTTTGACAAGTTCTGGACTTTGGACTGTGGTACAACTCTCCAATCGTGCATGTTGTAGCCCATTTTGAGCTGCACAAACTTGGATTTCACATAGTTTGCCCATACAATTAGATCCAGGTTTAAACTGCTAAGGTCTAAAATGATGCAGGCCAACACCAGGGAGTGTGCAATTAGTACAAGAGGTTTAACCTTGATTCGGGTGCAAACAGCAGTTTGCAACTGAATCGCTATACACATGAGTTCTGGAAAGATTGCCAGAGTGTCTGAAAGATATAATTGAATCCATATATGTCATAGATGATGCTGATCAAAGAACAGAGGACTGTAGCTTGGGACAATCTTTATGTTTGAAAATGTTTGATTTGCTTAGGAGGGAATCAAGAGCTACAGATTGCAAACCATTGAAATCCCCTCCCAAAATAACTGGGCCTAGTACAGCCACCAGAGAAACAAATACATCCTCCAAAATTGGGGATTATAGTCAGTAGGGCCGTGATTAATAACCCAATGTATGGCGAGTGTTGAAAATCAAAATAGTAACACATGCCCAATACCCATCTTTATCTGAGGATGCTTCCACCAGTACAAACTCTAAACCTTTTCTTATAAAACAGTTAATCCCTTATGGACAGTTTGAGCTGAGGAAAGATATGTATGACTAATCCAAGAAGGAACACAAAATGATTTCTTGGATTTAAATGTGTTTCTTGGAAAAAGATGACTTTAGGCCCGCATTCTGTTAGCCACATCATTAAAACTTTACTTTTCTGTGTTCCTCAGACCATGTATATTACATCATGTAATAGTAAAGAACCATTTTCAACATAAATCAGTCTCCCATATTTGAATTAGTTTTTCCTTGACCTGTTTGCCTTGAGTGAGCTCTGAGTTTGTAGATCTTCGACCAAAATGCCCCTTTTACATCCTTTTTTCATTGTATTTTCCCCCTCAAGCCCTGCACTTGCTACCATCTAAGACCTCCCAATCCACCCGCCTGCATCGGAGGGCCTACCCGCTTTGTTCCTCCTACAGACTTCCCCTTTGGATGCCAGTAAAAGACACCTACCTCATCCAACCCCTTCCAAGAGATGTATGTACCCTATTTTCATATAATGTGCGTTTCTCTACCCTGTGTTTTGGGATTTCTCCAGAAACTTCTGTGCTGAGCCAGGGTCTGCAAAAACTTGTAGTTTGTCTCTGAATAGCACTTCTCAATTTGGTTTTCTGGAAGAGAGTTACTTCAGCAACTTCTTTTTGGAATAGTGGAATCAATGTTTTCAAATGTCTTTGCTTTCTAGTTGCCTCGATAGTCATGTCAGAGAAGACTCGAAAGTCAAATCTGTTATTGTCTTTGAATAAAGCGATACAAAAGGGGATGATGGACGGAACGTTTGAGCCAATCAAACACTCACCCCCAGTCAACTGATCTGGGTTTAATCCATCATCATTCTTTAGCTCACTCCACCACCCCAGTTCAGACATGGCCATATGCAAATCAGTCTGACCCTGTGCCTCATGGGAACAGTCCAGCCCGAACTGCCAAGCCATGTCTTCCCTGGACCGGAAACAAGCATCCTAGGACCGGTTTCTGGCATTCCAGCCGTCATCAGCCAGGCTTGCTTGAATCCAGTGGCAAAGTGAGCAAGGGACCCACGTCTGGGCATACCCCCGCCAACTTAGGGCGAACAAAGCGATACAAAAGGGGATGATGGACGGAACGTTTGAGCCAATCAAACACTCACCCCCAGTCAACTGATCTGGGTTTAATCCATCATCATTCTTTAGCTCACTCCACCACCCCAGTTCAGACATGGCCATATGCAAATCAGTCTGACCCTGTGCCTCATGGGAACAGTCCAGCCCGAACTGCCAAGCCATGTCTTCCCTGGACCGGAAACAAGCATCCTAGGACCGGTTTCTGGCATTCCAGCCGTCATCAGCCAGGCTTGCTTGAATCCAGTGGCAAAGTGAGCAAGGGACCCACGTCTGGGCATACCCCCGCCAACTTAGGGCGAACAAAGCGATACAAAAGGGGATGATGGACGGAACGTTTGAGCCAATCAAACACTCACCCCCAGTCAACTGATCTGGGTTTAATCCATCATCATTCTTTAGCTCACTCCACCACCCCAGTTCAGACATGGCCATATGCAAATCAGTCTGACCATGTGCCTCATGGGAACAGTCCAGCCCGAACTGCCAAGCCATGTCTTCCCTGGACCGGAAACAAGCATCCTAGGACCGGTTTCTGGCATTCCAGCCGTCATCAGCCAGGCTTGCTTGAATCCAGTGGCAAAGTGAGCAAGGGACCCACGTCTGGGCATACCCCCGCCAACTATAGTCATGTCAGAGAAGACTCAAAAGTCAAATCTGTTATTGTCTTTGAATACTCAAGATGTGAATGCTTTATTCTGTAATCCACAAAATTCACCAGAAGTGTGCGGGTATACTGAGAATATTCAGGAACATAAGAGGATATACGATGTGCCAGGAGATCATCAGGTTGCTAGTAAATTTCGGCTAAAAAAACTCCTTCATTAGATCCTCAAAAACTGTTATCGTATTTGAGTCATCTTCCTTATGTTCAGGAATCCCCACAACTTGTAAATTTGTTCACCTCAATAGTTTTCAAAGTCAATTAATTAGTTTAACTGTTGCACTGTTTTCTTTTTCCTTCAATTGGTTGCTTTTTACTTTGGGATTCTTCTTTGCACTGCTTAGCCAGGGTGCCATTTAATCAAGCAATTCATTTAAAAGACACATAAAACAAAATAGGTCAGAAGGGGCAGATATGGCTGCCTTTTAACGGAGGGTATGGTGACCAAGTGTGATGGAAGTGACTGAAATCTGGCGACTGCTTCATTAGTGGTGGCAGTTCCTTCTAGCGCTATGACCTTGCCCTTTGAACTGTCTTTGCACCCAGTGATTTCCTTTTGAAGTAGGGAAAATGTACTCAGGGCTAGGCACGTGTGGGGTGTCCCATGTCCCTAAAAAATCCTTCCAGGATTGGTCGTCTTGTTCAAGAATGCCATCTGGGTGTACCTGTGTCGTGCTTCCCCTGTAATGTGCACCACTCATAGCGTAGACTCATTGAATCTATCAAGTAACCGTTTACACCAGTCTCTCCATAGTATCACATGGCACGGGAAACAGCGGGGATAAGTAACATGCACTGTGGCTGAATAGCTCTGTAACCAGCTGAAGCCCAGAAAACGTTTGCATTTTTAAAGCTTGATTCTCTTCCATTTGTGCCGAGGGATATTTTTATTTCAGTGCTTTTGGCATTAATGCTTTTCGCACCGGCAAAACAAAACACAGAGAATCGTAAAAGAAAATCATGTGGAATATGACAAAAAATGAATTCCATATAGGGCCATGCTCTATAAGTCATGTCATAGGATTGTCTTTGTGTGTACTTGCCAGGCAGTCATCATGTGGGGCCTGATTCACAGAACTAACTTACGTCAAAAACGTAAAGTTAGTACTTTTTGGTATTCACAGAATACACTTACTCATTTTGGTATTCACAGAATGAACTTACTCATTTCGGTATTCACAGAAGTTAGTAGTCCTAACTTTAGGACTCCTAAATGCCTTCTGTGAATACCGAAAGTCTTAAAGTTAGGATTTTTCTCAGTTTAGAAGTACTCCTAAACTGAGAAAAATCCTAACTCACAAAAAACAATCCTGCATGCAACACAGTGGTGCAAGGGTGTCTGCGTTGGCCCTAGGCAGCCAAAACGGCACCAACCCAGGAATGCACCTTATTCTTTTAAATACTTCGGGGCATATTTAGTCCCTTGCACAGCCGGTGGGTCACTTTTATCAGACAAAAAGTGACGCAGCAGTGGCGCAAGGGGCTTGTAAATAAGCCGCTTCGCATCCCTGCCCTTTCCCTGTCATGCAGCGCAGCAAGGTTACTTGCTGCATGACTTTCACATAAATATGCCCCTTGGTTTTTGATAATCATATTAATTCTTAAGGCCATAAATATTGCTGAATTCCAGAACGAGGCCCAGGGTGAATTTTTATTTGATATGCGCGGCTTCTCGGAAAGAAGCTCCAGGGCACCAACTGCCAAAATACCTTTTGTGAATGGAAAATGAAGAGAAGGAGAGAAAAAACAACGGCCCGTTATGCATCCAGTTAGGGTTTTTTTGTGAAGGGAAGGGCGGTGGAGTGGAAGAAGAGGACAAAAGCAGACATCATCCCTCATTATATATTTATGTTTTATAGCAGGAAGTTCGGAATGTGCTTAGAGCCCTCCATAATTCTGTTCCTACTTTCCAGCTGTTCCTCTTTAGCATGACAACTCTGACCCATATTTGGCAGATGTTTATAGATTTTACTTTGTTTTCTTCATTGGACCTTAGAACCGGCAGACTTAAATTCTAATCCAAGTTTTGTCATGTGAGCAAAGACCATGCACTTGAGGGGAGCCCACTGTATCTCCCCCTACCTCAAATTTTACATTTTGTGCAATTTAAAATATATGTACCATATAAAAACTAACTGTTATCTGTGCAACTAATTGTGCTCTGTGCGTTCTCATAATGTTGCAATACCCTGTTACTACCCCCCTTCCACTTCTTATTCAGTTTGAGTTTTTTGTAGTGCACTATCAACTTAATCACACGGACGAAAGCACCTCAAATTTGACATGCTCCTGTTGACATAAAATGCAAAGTACCTTGCTTTTCCTTGGAGTTTCTTTCATGCTATACTAAATACATAGCATACAAATTATTTTGGGGACAAACAAGCACACACTTGTGCAGTAGGTGCATTAACCCAACAAGCAACTTTACAGGCTTAGGAACCTGTACCTGCTGGCATGTACTGCAATACAGACTCAAACTCCTGTGCTCTCTCACTGGGATGGGAGCCTGTAACTTACATGTGGCAGTATCTACGTCATGTGCCCCGCTCACCGATCAGTTTAGTGACAGTTTTTCTCATCCTCCACCTTTGCACCTGTCCTTCACTTGAAGAATTCAGGAAGACGCTCAAGACATGGCTCTTCAACCGACCCTAGGACCTAGTGCCTGGAGACCTCCCAGGGTGGCAAGCCGCACTTTACAAGAACCCTGTGATTGATTGATTGATACAGAGCCTTCAATGACACTTCAGAGAGTTGAAGAACTTCATGAACATTCTTTACTCTTCAGAATATGGTCCACCCTCCGTCCAGTGCTCCCTCCCAACTTTCCCGCCCAATGCATATTTTTTTCCTTCTTGGGTACATTTTAGTTAGGCTATCCTGTTTTAGGTTTAAACCTTTAATAACTGATAAAACCCCACAGAAAGGAAAAATAGCCCTCAACAGTGTAAACATATAAACACTGAAAAAACACCTTTGCAACCACAAATTGAATGCATTTAAAGTAAGGAAAAGATGAGTGAAAGAGTCATTGTTATCTCTTCCTGAAGGGGCCAATACAATGTAACTTTGCTATACAAGGCAGCAGCAAGAAAGACTGGGCTAGCATTATTCTGCATGAGTTTTGTTGTTTAGAGATGTCACTAAAGTATTGTTTCTTCTTCCTTTTGCTTTTTAGTTTTGTGGTCTTTGGTCTAAAGATGCAAGGTTTAGAAGTATGTTTTAGGTCTTTTTAATTATGTTATAAACTGTAGAGATTCAGGAAATATCAAAATCATATTTAATATTTTGGCTATGTTTGATTCTTTCACTGATAGGTAAAATGGCTGGTTTCATAAGAATCTTTCTCAGTATGTACCATCACATTTACCCACAGACAGAGAATGGGTGAAACTCTTTGATACATAAGCCCCCTTTTCTAGTGAGTCAGTATTGATAGTAGGTGAATTGTCAAACACTCCAGGCTTTAAACATTCAATGCAAGGTGTAGTGACAGGTATATGTGAAAAGAGTGCTGTCACCAAGCATCTGGGATAGTGGTGAAAACATGACACCAGACGTTTGGAAAACATGGAATGGAATGTCACTTGGAATGCTGCTGCAAAAGGTTTTTACCAAGTTCAACAAAGATTAGAGTGATATTGTTTGTATTTGCAGTAATTCAGCTACATATATGAAAAAGTTGTGTGGTGACCTGTCAAAATCGATACCTGAGCTGAAGTGCTTCCCTGTAAGAGTTCCTTGCCACTTGCTAGATGGTATGCTGAAAGCATCTTTACAATCTTCAGAGTTAATGAAGAATGCTATTGACTTTGTAGTCTGTTCTGGTGCACTGTTTCTTTATGCGCAGGAACTAAAACGCAAATATTTCTCATTTTGTGCTTTGTGTGGCATCAAAGAAAGAGTCATCCAAACTGTGTCATTTAGCCGGTGGGTCTCAGTCCTCGAGGCCGTGAATGCTATATTATCCATGTGGCGACCGTTTACAGAATTTTTGCTTAGTGATGATGGCAAAGGCAAAAAATGTGAGGATTTTTAGAGGACAACATGACTGCTGTAGTGGACATAATCAAAAAACTACAGTCTGAAAACACCCTTGTCTACCAAGTGTTCAGCGTAATTGGTGAAGATGTGAAACATTTCCTTGAGAGTAGGCTGGGTGACACTTTTAGTGACTGTGGCACTGCAACATGTTCCATGTTAGAATTCTTGCCACTTTTTTTAAATTTTTTATTTATTTATTTAATGAGTTTTATATAGCGCTGGCTAGACCCGAAAGTATCAGAGCGCTTTACATAAGGTTCCACAAAGTTGCAAAATTACATCCGTTACAAGTTACATAATATACCAATAAACACATTTAAGTAGCATAGAGGACGAGGTTCATGGAGTAAAGAAAGGTAAGGGGGTAGGGAAAAGGAGTAGGGGGGAGATACGTTGGAGAGACGAAGGGAAAGTCTGTCCAAGGTCCGGCTGGGTAGGTGAGGGCTGAGGGGGAAGTCCATTGCCCATCTCCTCAATAGCTATCGGGTAGCTCCACCGGGCATCAGCCAAATAGCTAAGTCTCCACGGAAAAACATTAAAGAAGACGAGAAGAAAGGAGCATAGAGGGAGAAGGGGGAGGGGTGAAGGGGTGGGAGGGGGGTACGACGGAGAGACTAAGGAAAGTCTGCCCAAAGTCCGGCTGGGTAGGTGACGGCCGAGGGGGAGTCCACAGCCCATCTCCTCTTTAGCTATCAGGTAGCTCCACCGGGCATCGGTCAAATAGCTAAGTCTCCACGGTCACGGGAAAGATCCCAGAGTAAAAGTCCAGAAGGGTGAGCAGGATCAAGGTCAGGTGAGTGCTGTGATCAAGATCAAGGTCGAAGGCCAGTTATATTGTCCAGGAGTAGTAGAGCATCATGGAACGACCCACTGAGGCGGCCATCTTGAGGTCAGGCACGGGGATTGTGTCCTTGATGTATAAAATCAGTCGGTCCCCAATAATCTCAATAACTCGAAATGCATAGGGGGTGTGATCTATGCAGTGGTGCGGCAAGAGGACAGGGCCCGTGTTCGCGTGTTTTAAAAGGGGGCGAGAGTGTCACTCCCCCTCCAGCCGCAACCGTAACTCAGAGATAATGAGGGCAAGTGAGTAGAATAATGTGCAGCGAGCACCCCAGGGGGGTTGGCCGGTAAATCGGGATGTGGGCCGAGGGTAGGGGGCCTTCTCAGAAGGACAGAAACGGAGGTCAGCGGCATCAGAAAGCATCATTCTCGGTCCCGGGAGCGATCCCACAGCTAGCTCCCTGAGCGCCATCTTGGCATCTTCGCTAGCGGGGAAAGTCATTGATTTATTCGTGAGGGAGCAGCACATGAGTGGAAGGGCGATCGCCGTGCAGATTAAATGGTGCACGGCGGGCGCCAGTGTCTGCTAATTCTCCCGCCGAGGTCCCGATCTCCGCAAAGGGATTCGGCAGCGAGACAGCCGCAGGTTCAGCTCGTAGTCCCCTCCCCCTCCAGCCGCATCCGCACCTTACCGATGTTTCGGACCGGAAAACTCCTCGTTTAGGCAGTCTTCCTCCCATGGGGGCCGGTCGGCAGATCTAAGCCTCGGGAGGAAGGCAGAGAGTCCACCACCAAGTGCTCAAACGAAGACGAGCAGTATTACGGCTTCTGCCCTCCGGGGGCGGTTTCAAGGCCCTCCGGAAGCCATCTTGGCGCTCGATCATACGGGGGTGCGTCGCAGCTCATTTCTCGGCTGATCAGTGTTGCAGAAAGGCAATTTTTAGTCCTGCAGGATCCGCCACTTGGTAAGCAAAGAAATGTTGAGGAGCAATTAAGGAAATTTTATTTTAAAGTGCATGAGAAATGGCTTGCAATGATGCATAGAAATGTCCCTTCACCAACCATGGCACTTGAAGTCAATTAAGCCTCACTGAGGTATGCTGCACAAGCTCTAGATCCCTTCCGTAAAGGGAAATTTTCTCCAGACTTTAAAAAGTACTGCTTCATTTTTGACCACGTCAATAACTGAGGGCATTTGCACCCAGTCCAACACATAAGTTGCAGAACCTGTCCCAGAAAATCGCAATTTTCAGGTGCATCCAGTATTGGCATGGAAAGCTATGCCAGTGGCCAGAGTAAGCAAATTGTGTACTGGATGTATTGGCGTTGCCCATCTCAAGTGGCAATATTGAGAGGTCCTTTTCACAGATAAACGTTTACATGGGAAGGAAAGAGCGAGCGCACATGACCAAAGACTCACTAAAGAAGTATTTTATGGTGCACTATAATAAGTTTGATTTGTAAAAATCTATTTGGACCTCATATACCCTGTAGGCACACTGTCTATACACATGCACTATCAGTGCAGAAAGCAAGCAATAATAAAAGCAAAATATTCCTTAAACACCAGAAAAGCACAGTTTCTGTTGTTTTTAATGGCATGAAAGTGTGTAACCACTGTTTTTTTAAGGTATTGAAAACACTGAAAAAAACTCCCAATATTTACCAAAAATAGAAACCGAAAACAGGAAAGCCTAATTATAGTGCTTGTCAGGGCAAAAGGGGCGTTCTCCTGCCACCCTCCGGGGAGAGGCAAGAACAGGGGAATAAATACAGAGCAGCTGAAAATAAATCACTGCTCCGAGACCGTGTGCTGAATCTCTTGGGTGAACTCAACTGAACTTTGCAGATGTCCTACTGCACAAGTGCCAGCCAGGCGAGATTTTCTTCGACCTGCAGACACAAGTTACAGCAGTGACATCACAGGCGAGGGAATAATGAATTAGAAAGCAAGTGATCAGGTTGCTTTTGGGGCGCATAAACAGAGGGCCTGGGAGGAGGTACAAAACTCCATCCACTTCAATGGCTGGGGGGGAGCAGGCCGATGAGACAAGGAGGGAGTAGGTGGCTACAATTTGTTGATCACTACAGAGGTGCAGGCTGCAGGGGACTGCTATCCTGGCAGTAACACGTGTTTAGTACTGCATTTGGTTTCACTTTGAAAAAAACGTTATGGAGCTGAGCACGACAGAGTGCTCCTTATCTCGACTATAGAGGCCCAAGAGAGGGAAGTAACCAGCTGTGGGCAACAATTGCACTAGTGGACTAAGAGGTAACTGTGCAGTTAAGCTTTTGCCTGCATCTGGGGCATCGTCAAACACCCCCGCTTTTGCAGCTAGAGTGGTGTGGGGCTCTTGCTGGGCCTCTTCTGTTTGCAGCTCGGCAGTCAAAGACTCATAATTAACTTGGGAGCGTGAGTGAGTGAAAGGAAGGATGGGTGGATGGATGGATGAAATGGTGGATTGATGAATGAGTGAAAGGTTGGATGTAAGAATGGAAGAGTGAAAGGCAAGGAGGGTGTATGAGTGAAAGAGAGGATGAGTGGATGGATGGATGGATGGGTGGGTTGATGGCTGATGAGAGAAAGGATGGATGGATGGTAGAATGAGTGAATGGATGGATGAGTGGAAGGGTAAATGGATGGATGAGTGAATACATGAATGGATGGAGGGAGTGAAAGTACTGATGGATGAGCAAAAGGATGGATGTAAAGATGGATGAGTAAAACAATGGATCGATGAGTGAAAGGCTGGATGGATGGATGAGTGAAAGGGTGAATTGATGGATGGATGAATAGATGGATAGATGGATGAGTGAGTGAAAGGGTAAATGGAGGGATGGATGGATGGGACAAAGGGTGAATGGGTGTAATGATGGGTGGCTGAGTAAAATGGTGGATAGATGGATGAGCCAAAGATAGGATGATGGATGGATAGAGTGAAAGGATGGATAGATGAGCGAAAGGGTGGATGGAAGAGCAAAAGGATGGATGGATGATTGAATGAATGGATGAAAGGGGGTGGATAAATGAAAGGATGGATGATTGAGTGGATGGATTGGTTTGATGGATAGGTGTCCCTAGACCAGTGGCAGCTCTCTTTTATGGGCTCCACAGCTAAACTACACCCTCCTTGTTTCATGGTACATTTTTATTGTATCAAGAGTGAATAATTATTCACTCTTGATACAATAAAAATAAAATGCAGACCTGCTTTGGGTCCAGCAACAAACTGAGAGAGCTAGTGACATTGTTTGATTTCTGACACAGGTGCATGAAGGTGCCTGTGCCATTCCAGCACTGTGAGCATGTATGTGCGACTATGTGTGTGAGTTAAAGTGAGAGAGAGTCAGTGAAGGAAAGAGTCAGAGTGAGTGAGACTGAGTGACAGTAAGGACCAGTATGTGTGAGAATGAATGTGAGTGAGTTAGGGAGAATGACAGTGAGTGTAACTGAGTGTTACTGTGTGTGAGACTGAGTCACAATAAGACTGAGTAATTCAGAATGAGTGAGAATGAGTAGGACTGAGTGAGACAGAGTGAGCCAGAGTGGAATGATGAAGACTGTTTGAATTTGGGAGACCAAGTGAGACCGAGTGAGTCAGAGTGAGACAGTAAACTTAGTGAAAGAAAGTGTGAGAGAACCGTTCAAGAAAAAGCTCTTTGAGATTCGAGCCAAGGTTTACGTCCACCACTTTTAAGGGTCACCGGCCGCCAGTGGTGCTTGTCGGGAAATCTCAGATACATGGCCTCCGAATCTCACTGACAAAGACACTCTCCGCTATACTGATCCTACAGAAGTGGGATTCAAAGGCCTGTTTTGTTAAGTTGTTAACTTATTTAAAAAAAGAAAAAAAATACATATAGCTTTAAAAATGTATTAATGAATAAAAAATAAATGTTAATATTAAAATATAAAGTATAACACATTACACAAATAAAAATAATTCTTACATAAAGACATATATTATTAGAATTATATATTAAAGAAAAATGCAACATAAACTTATAATTATTAAAAACATTTTTTACATTAATTAAACCATTATAAATAATATTTGAAAGTATGTAACAAACATTATTATTTTTAATACCTTAAAAAAGTAAATAGCAAATAACTTAAAAAAGAAAAACAATTATAAGAAAACAAATAAAGAAAATTCAGATACACTATTACAATTACAGTCATATAAACACTGAGGAAAATGTATACAGTGTGGGGACTGGGAATCAAATGTACAACTCTAACTCAAGTCTAACAAAGATTGGGAAAAGTGCATACAATGGGGTAGGGTTTTTTTTTATTAATCTAAATCCAATCTAACAAACATTTGAGAAGTGCATACTTTGGGGCAGGGGCTTAGGACAATTTTAGTATTTGAAACAAGGTTGCAAATACTTATAGTATTTCTTAAAACATATTTATAATTATGCTCGTTTCGCTCTTCTTTTTTTGTCTCTCCTTTTCACTTGTATGTAATGTTCATCTGCATTTATCGTTTGCTTCTACTTGTATTTTTTTCTGTATGTGACGTATATATGTACATTAATGGAATTCCTGTAACTCTGTAACTAATAATATTTAAACAGCCTTGAAAAAGCCCAAGGCCCGCGCGCCTTTGAGGGGCAAAACACGTGTTGGCTGGTCTAAGTTCTCTCCTGCCTCCCAATTAAATAGAGGCTTTCATTTGTTTTCAACTGCATTAAAATAAACGTATGTGACAATTAAGACATAATCTCTGACCACTATTTTAATTAAGAAATCCAAAGAGCATGCTTATTATTATTATTGAGAATTGCATACTCTACCTTACATAAATATATTTCTTAGTTGTGGGAATAGGGGTATTGCCCTCCAAGGGTAAGCAATCAGTACTGCCAACGAGTCAATACTACTCAGCATAACTCCAGAACTAATGCTCCCCTTCATTGATAACAATAGCAAAGTGCTCTTTGAGATTGCAATAGTGAATGGTGGTGTATGCACTCTGGCTTGCGAGAGATATTGTGCACAAGGGGCTTACAGCCCTCCCATTGCCTAACATTTGTTGGCTACATTGTCACTCTTATTTGTTGTCTTCTCATTGACCAGTACGTGCTGGCTTCACTTCCTCTTCTTTCGGTTGGAGCATGGACCAAGTACTGATTGCTTCAGCTTGATTGCGCTGTGATTCAGGTACTACTTTTATTGTTCTTTCTTCCTTGTCATCCTTGTTGAACCTCTTGCCATTTGTAGCTATGTTTTACAAGGCCACGCACACTTCAAAGAAGCCCTTTTATCCTTTGAAATGGATGTTTATTGTGACACCAGATATTATCTGCTTCCGAATATATTTTCATGAACATGGGCACAATGCTTTCTTTATGTGATAGTATTTTTTGCCAAATGACATATGTTTATCTTTTTCACGCATAGGTAGATTAACTGATTTGTTTAGAATCACAGGGGTGTTGTGACAAGACCTAGCAAGCATTGGCAACCCCAATAGGTCTCACCATGGTGGCTATTGGCTCTGCCATTGCCTCTTGTTCCTGCTGTACAGCATGGGCATTGCCAACTTTAGGAATGATTTGCAACCTTGCTGTATAACAGCATGGCTGCTGTGGAGCATTGCTAAAAATATGAATAAAAAAAGGACTGTGATGCATCCAGCGCTAAGGCAATTTTTTTTTAAAAAGCACATTAGCCCTGGCTGCAAGTTGGTGCTTTTTAACATTAATTTTAGCCACACTGCAAATTATCCGCTTTGCTGTACAGCAGGCTACAAAACATCCCCAAAGCCAATAGCTCTCATAGGCGAGATCTATTAGCCTTGCCAATGCTTGTTTATTTTAGGGGTGGCAGGTACATTGTTGATAATAAAGATGGTAAAAACCTCCTAGCATCATGTGCTTCAAATGCACGTGATGTGAGCTTGCCTCGTACACGTTTGTGTTCCATCTAATGACAGACGTGGGTCCCGGGCTCACTGTGCCACTGGAATCAAGCTATCCTGGCTGAAGAGGGGTGAAACCCCGAAACCGGTCCTGGGATGCTTGTTTCCGGTCCAGGGAGGACCTGGCTTGGCAGTTCGGGCTGGACTGTTCCCATGAGGCACAGGGTCAAGACTGATTTGCATATGGCCAGGTCTAAACTGGGGTGGCATGGTGAGCAAAAGAATGATGGATTTAACCCAGATCTCTTGACTGGGGGTGAATGTTTTGATTTGTTCTGCATTCCGTCCATCAATTGTGTGTCTTTTGCTTCCTCGCCCTAAGTGCACCGGGTATGTCCAGACGTGGGTCCCGGGCTCACTGTGCCACTGGAATCAAGCTATCCTGGCTGAAGAGGGGTGAAACCCCGAAACCGGTCCTGGGATGCTTGTTTCCGGTCCAGGGAGGACCTGGCTTGGCAGTTCGGGCTGGACTGTTCCCATGAGGCACAGGGTCAAGACTGATTTGCATATGGCCAGGTCTAAACTGGGGTGGCATGGTGAGCAAAAGAATGATGGATTTAACCCAAATCTCTTGACTGGGGTGAATGTTTTGATTTGTTCTGCATTCCGTCCATCAATTGTGTGTCTTTTCCATCTAATGACAGAGCCACATTAGTTGGCAACAGTGCTACACTACTGCCTGAAAAGTGAACATCTCATGGCACGATGGAAGACTTCTGTTTTCCAGTGCCTATATCAAGTTCCTTACACAGGAAACAATAGCAAACACTAGGGATGTTTTGGAGCTTGGCTAGTGTAGAAAAAGCAAATCCAGACATGTACATGTGTTTAGTTCTGTTTAGGCTTCTGGTAATCAATGGCTGAACTCTACAGCCATTTCTGATGCTATATCTTGTGCCTTTGTTGTTCACTTCTGGTCCCTCCTTAGTAGTTCGGTGTCAATGACACGAGTCACAGGTAAAATCGAGAATTTGCACCCGCATGGCTCCGACCGCACATGAGTGTAGTAGATTTGAAACTTTCTAATTCACAAAAGCTTTTCAGGGTACATCTGGAGTTCTGAGTTTACCACAGTTTTTCTGACGTACTCCTGGAAAAACTTTCAGACTTCCTTTTTTAATGCAAAAATATACAGGCATGTTTTTGTATTAGAAAATTGGTTGTGACTGTGCAGATGCTCTTGGTAACTATTTGAGTTCAACGAGGAAAATATGTTTCTCCTCAGAAGAATCCATTCCGTTAAACCCTCCCTAATTCAAGGGGTGCTCCACTCTCTTTAAACCCTGGAAAGGCAGGAGTAAATCACAAACCTTTTCCTGAGTGAGAGGGGGTTAGAGACGAGCTTGTGAATACCCACAGACATGTATGTTGCAGCCCCTAATGCCCACTACCACCCACTACCCATCACTACTCATACATTTACTCACACAAACATCTATGTGTGAGTAAACCCTTTGTGGAGGCCTGTTCACAGCGGCATCTTGGAGTACTCTTAAATGCCTCTTTGAAGTAGCCCCAAAACATCTAAAATGGGGATATACATGGGATATTCCAGAAATATTTACACACAATTATTACAATTTGAATAGACTGTGCCCTCTTTGCACTTTTAGTAATAGGTAGTTAGATGTTTTAAGGACAATTCACAGATGCTATAAGCGTACGTAAGTACTACGGGAGTACGTTTTAGATACTCCAAAATGCCTTTTTTTAAATTGGCCTCGTAGTGTTCAAAACCAACTTTTCTGTGTTAGAAAATTGGTATTACGCTCGCAAATAAGGCTATTTGCAGGAGTAAGTGTGACTTACATATGTAGACAGCTTTGTGAATGGAGCTTAACAAGTCTGTGCTTTCCCACGGCATACTTTGATTTTCCCCGCACAAATGCTTCTTTTCAAGGCCAAAGATGTAAGATCTGGTTCTGGATTACTACCTCCAGATGGCTCTGAATTGGGATCAACCCCTGTGCAATGCCCTTCCTTTAATACTACGGAAGCAGTTCATAAACTGGTTCCATACTTCTTAAGATTCCATATCTCTTTACCAATGAATGATGCACTCCGTCTGTAGCCATTCACCATCGCCCCTAAATTTGGGCACCATGGGAGCCTAGGCGCGGATGGCTTTGTACCATCACCATTTGAACCTTTGACACACAGGATGATTGCATCCTAAATCTCCTCCATTAATCTGCTGTGGTCCCTTCTGCAGGGCTGCCACGTCCCATTTATCAGAATACAGTAAATTACTTTGGGGGGTGGGGGGCTAGGCTGGATAAATGGCAATTTCAACCTTCTAACGGGGGCAGATGACAACTCATTTCAAGGCAGTGCTGATATAAATTTTCTTCACTTAAGACAACACTGGGAAAAAACTGCATGTAAGGAAGGTATATCGATGAGAAAGTGAGATCTCTAGGGTTTCTTTCATAATCCAAGGGATGGCTGGCGATTTAAGAAGGCATAAAGTCACAGCCAGTGCTTAATTTGAGCCGGTGGTTTCTGGTGCTCAGCACTGGAACTTAATTGTCAACACTGGCGCTTGTGACAGTCTGCCATAATGTGGCGCTGTCTGGCTAATTTAGAGATGAACACAACCACAGGTAATTATTTATTCAGTATACATTAAAAATTACTATTACCTGCCACCCAAGCCATTCTTATCGCTTTGGAGGCCGGAAATAGTCTGAATTGTCACACTTGTAGTAGTTGCGTTATTATCATTGGCATCATGGGGGAATGTGTGGTTCAAGCTGCAGTGGTCTCCTGATGAGAGCCCTGGCACTTCTTTTTTTTATAAATTAAGCACTGGTCACAGGGCCATATTTATGAAAAAGTGGCGAGTGCAGCGAAGGAAGTCACCTTGCTGCGGTGCGTCACTGGGAAAAGGAAGGAATGTGTCATATTTAAAGCAATACAGCGCATTCCTGTCCTTTCCCCTGCGCTGGCACACAATAGGCTGCCCAGCGCCAATGCAGGCCCCCTTGCACCACTGCATGCAGGATTGTTTTTGTGTAGGAAGGGGCACCTTCCTGCACAAAAATAATCCTGAGAGTCATTTCCTCTTTCCATGGGTGCTGCATAATGCAGAGGGAGGCGTATCTTTTTGGAGCATCCCCAGGTTTACCTGTTCTTGTAAATCTGGGAATACGTCAGAATCTATGGGTTTTGCGTGGGAACACTCAAGCAACACCCATGGAAATGCCTCCCTGGCGCAGAGTAATGCACTGCAGTGATTTACGGTGCGTTACGTTCCTCGAGATTTATGAAGCCACGCAGGGCTACCTTACAAGGCTTCATAAATCTCATTTTTCATTTGCATTTGCATCGTTCTTGCACCGAATTGTGTGGTGCAAGAGCGATGCAAAGGGGCTCATAAATATGCCCAATAATGTTTCCAGGAACTGGTAGGAAATCCTGCAAAATCGTCATTAGCTTTCTCCGCAACTGCAATAAGCCTTGAGCTAGAAAACAACTGGTATGTGGCCTGGAAGGTGAGTCATTTTAGAAAGGATGGAGCATTTCATCCCAGAGCAAAAACATAGTCTAACATTGCTTTGCACCTTCTTCCCTTGCAGACAGGCAAGAATTGCTGGCCAAAGCTTTAGGAAGAGATATTTTTTGGTAGTCGGGTCCAGAAAAAGGGAGCTCGGGGGGTTTATTTGGAGTAGGCAGGATAAGTGGTATAGGTGGTGCTCCTGGGTTGCCAAACTCGGGGTACCCAGTCCAACTTAGAGGTCCTTGGGTCCACCTTGTGGGGTATGCTACGTCACGGCAGCGGAAATGTAAAATGGCCCCCACATGCTGGGAGGAACGACCTGCACATCAGAGCCATTGCTTTCCTGCTTTAGCGGAACAAAGCAGGACCAAGCAAACATGGCGTCCCAGTGGTATACTGTTCTGGCATCTGATCACCTGCTGCACAGAAAGCAGTGAGATCCCCACCAGGCAGGCAGGCATTTTCAAATATTGCAGCCCCACCTTCCCCCACTCTCCGCAGTGGAAGAGGTCACCAGGGCTTATGCTGCCCTGGCAGTCTGGCGGGCACCCGCGAGTGCTTAAATGACCCCTTAAACTGAGAATGGCTGCCATAGTCCTCAGTACGTTTTGATTGAGGAAGAAAATAAGTTTGGGTTAGGCACGCATGCAAATACTTACTAGTTCATTTTCTTGCCAAGGAATGCATGGACAGCATTTTAAATTTTATCCTGGCCCGAACTACAAAATCTCTTCTTTTAAGGATTGTAATGTGGCACATGGTCACGTTTTCTACTGTAGGAGGGACTCTATTCTATGGCCAGCATTCCTTCCTGGAAAACGACATAGCACCCAGGCTCAGGGCTTTAAGTGGGATGAAAAAACTGGGGGGTCTTTTCAAAGGGGCGTGGCCGATGTAATTAAGGGCGTGGCTTAAAAACACTAAACTGAAAATCTGTGCTTTGCATAGTGTGCCGCCTGTTATTTTGTTGCTTCTGTCATTGCACCAGATATATAATACAACAAGTAACATTACACCTACAGCAAGCCAGAGCTATTGGTTTTGCCAAAGGCTGTTAGGTGCATAAGATAAATAAGCAAAACACAAGGAGATGATGGACGGAGCACTGAAACTTTTCAGACACTCACCCCGAGTCACAGATTTGGGTTGAATCCATCATTGTTCTTTAGCTCACTGCGCCACCCCAGTTCAGATACAACTATATGTAAATCAGTCTTGGCCCTGTGCCTCATGGGAACAGTCCAGCCGGAACTGCCAAGCCATGTCTTCCCTGGGCCGGAAACAAGCATCCTGGGACCGGTTTCAGGGTAACACCCCTCATCAGCCGGGCTAGCTTCAATCCAGTGACAAAGTGAGCAAGGGACCCTACCAACTTAGGGCGAACAAAGCAAACACAAGGAGATAATGGACGGACCGCTGAAACTTTTCAGACACTCCCCCAGTCACAGATCTGGGTTGAATCCATCATCATTCTTTAGCTCACTTCGCCACCCCAGTTCAGACCCAGCCATATGCAAATCAGTCTTGACCCTGTTCTTCATGGGAACAGTCCAGCCCGAACTGCCAAGCCAAGTCTTCCCTGGACCGGAAACAAGCATCCTTGGACCGGTTTGGGGGTAAAGATAAATAAGCAACAACTATGGCTTTGTTGTATATAATATTGAAAATGCTTCAGTTTTGAAATGATGAAACTGTGAAAGAACTATAACGGATCTCTTTGAAGTTACATCAAAGGCAGTGAAGGGTGGTACTGCTGCTGAGTTAAGATTTATTTTTTTCATCCTGAATACAAAAATGGAGAGTCTGATAGGGACCCGTCTCAGCACCTGCTTTTTCGAACTACTGGTGCTCAGCACCGGCAGGACCCGGCCCACTTAAATCCCTACCCAGGGTACTCCGGGATTGAGTGTTTCATTCTCTGCTCATTCCATGTTGGGAAGCTGCACCAGGAAACTGGTTCATGCCACTCAGCCAGCCTACACTTGCTGCTGAGGCCTGGTCCCTCCCTACTCTACAGTGGGGGGGGGGGGGAGATTGGCAGATATCCTCAACAGGGCTAACCAAAGGCCTCTGCACTTATATATTTTGTTTTCATAAAAACCTTAAAAAAATAAAACCCTGCATCAGCTACCTGCCGAGGCCTGTAGGTGAGCAAGCCCATAAAGGACTGGTCCAGGCACAGCTAAAGGTCTAGGTCTGCCTTAGACTTTGCTTCCAAGGAACTGTGGGAGGATTCACAGCCGAGCCCAAAATCCAGGGTACAGTCTGACATCATCCCATCCCACCATAGTGACGTTTTGAGTTTAGGAAAGGAAACCTGTTCCAAAGAACAGTTGGAAAGTATTCTATACCCTGGCTTAGACAGTAAACCCAAAGAAATACGGCCTTCCTAGCATGCATAGTAAACCCAAGGACCTGGGTGTAAATCAAATCTGAAAAAATGTGCTTTTCCTTGACCGCCTTCCACTGGAATTGAACTGTACTGACTATGGTAAGAGGCGGTACAATAACTTCATCATCTGAATATGGGACAAGTAGATAGGAAACACCAACCTCAACAAAAGGATTTTAACAATCGTGCATTTGCTGTTACAAAACCTTTACACTTGAAGTCGTAGTACATTTCCCCTTCCACCTCCTAACTTGTTGAGGATCGCTGCAGGGGTCGTGGGAAAGAAAGTGTCAGGGAAACTGAGGCACAACTAGAGAAAGACAACCAACCACCACACTGTCAAACCATGACTCAAGCTGCAAGCCCTCACCTCCCCCAACCTTGGACTTTTTATGCAAGGCCTCCAGGGATTCCCACATTAAAACCATCAAACAAACAACTGCATCTCAAAGGAATTCAACACTCCTTTTTACGCCTTTTCTCTCTTTCTTGATTTCTTCCAATACAGCAAAGGCAGCGACTATTTGGAGAAAAATATACATTTTACCTAGTGTGAACCCCGCAGTCTTTCAGGGCATTATTAAACGTTTGCTCAACTTTCAAGTTCATTTGTGCTGTTGAAAGTACCGAGAAACATCAGAGAATTGAATAATTGTGCTGCCCTTGAAGGTCACCACTTTCTTCCTGGAGGCACAATGCGAGGTTTTCTTCTTTTGTGAGTCAGCATTAGCTGTACTCTTAACTGTATTAGTGTAACCAGGGTTTTGTAACCTTTTGTAGTTCCTGTGCCCATAGAAAAAGAAATGTCATACTCTCAGGGACAAGTTCTTCCCACCCTTCCCCAGGACAATTTTCTTAGTTTTGTGAGACCTTTTCAACTCATCAGTGCTGTACCACAGAGTCCCACCCAAATCCTGCAGACATGTGGGTAATTGCTCAAGGTGGTAATCATGAGGCAAACTCTTAGGGACACATTGCTAATAATACACGCAAAACCGTGCACAAAGCGACCTTGCGGCACTGCATTGTGTTTTTACAAATATATGGAGCATTTCTGTTCTCTCCTTGCACTGGCACACTGTGTGCTGCCTAGCGCCAACACAGACACCCTGGCACCTTAGTGCCAGGGAGCCTGCGTTACAGGCAGAATTGTTCTTGTGCAGGAAGGAACACCTTCCTGCACAAAAACAATCGTTAGAGGCATATTCCTCTTCTGTGTGTGCTGCAGAATGCAGCACACATGGAAAGAGGAAGTACGGAGGGAAAATAAAGATATTTCTCAGTGTACCTGTCAGATAGGCACAATATTTTGGCGCAAACCCAAGTTTGTAAGTCTTTGTAAATCAGGGTTTGCATCAAAATACAAGATTGGATGCATGAGAACGTCCATGCTCCATCCATGTGACGCCTACCAGACCCAAAGTAATGCAAGGCAGCTTTACTAAACCACGCAAAGTGACTTTGCGTGGCTTAGTAAATGCCCAAAAAGATTTTGCGTCAGGGCTGAGCTAGAAAAGTAAAACAACCCAGACTAAAAATCATAGTAACTCTGAGCCTTAGCGTTAGTTTGGTGTGCCTCCACTTTGTTGATTTACAAGGTGTGGGGGCATTCAGAGATGTGCTTTCTAGATAACCCTCTTTAAATAGGGGATTCGAAGAAAAGGAAGCAGTCACGTTAAATTGACACATAAACATCCTTTACTGGACACTCAATGCCACTGCTTAAATGAGAACTACTTTAAACAATACATATGCAAAATGTACAATTGAGGGAACCTTTGGGAAAAGGTTCAGAACGTAGCTCCATGCAGCTCTTACCATGAGACCCTCGAGGCACTTCAGAGCCCTATATGACCATTTATATTTCTACAGAGATGACGGGAAGCCTGGGTTGTCTCTGTAGTAAATGCAGTCAGATAAATTAATATACACATAGTCATTCAAGAACGTGCACAATGTGATTTATTGTGCTCTTGCCTCAGCACAGTTGCTTTGGGGTTATTCAAGTGAGGCTCTTCTGTTCCACCCTCATGCTTGGTCACTCAGGGTTAATCCCAAAGCCTTTTGTCCCGGCAGCATTAATTTAACATTTCCACACAATGAGCCTGTTGCCAGTTTAGTGCTCATACTCGTGGAGATTGGAGCGGTTTATCTCGACAAGTCCATCCAAATGTTGTCTATCAGCCTCATCACTCTGGCCAGCAGGTGCAGGACACAGGCAAACTTGGCAACAGAAGCTCCATACAGGTGGGCGGCTTTGACCTCTGACACGGCCTTGCTCCAGTGGGGGATTAACCACTTGTTTATCTTCATACTTTGCTCTCTTGAGAGACTTTTACATTGAACTCTCTGTTCATGTTGATGCAGAGCATACAATAAAAACTATTCTCCTCCCAGGTCACTTATAGGTCATCCAGGGGCGAACTATATTTCTCATATCCACATGACGATGGGGCCCATAAACATCGCCTAACACACACGCACACACCTGGATTTCCTTTACACCTTTATGAAATTCTGTACTCCTAGGAGAAGCATGAGAACTAAATGGAGAACACCATTTATGTACCGCTGGAAGGAGCCGGGATATCTTATTACCTTAATTTGTCACTTTCTTTTAGTTAATTCTTAAGATATTCCTGCTCATTGTTTTGTCGATGAATCATTCATGTAAAAAAATTAGTTCATAGTGATTAAGACCAGCTGAATCACAATAACCAATTACTGATGTCACAATCATTTAGGAAAATAACCACTGAGTCATTTTGGGTTTAAAGAATCTTAAATTTTATATAATTTTTAAAAGCATGAGAAAGAATTTAAAACTTTATTCAATTATTCATTCTTAAATTCAAATATTTATTAAACATAATCAATTTATTGCAGAAAGGAAATTTTTGTCATGAAGCCAAAACCCTAATTACCTGCCTAGCTTCCTAATTTAGCCTAATGATTTTCTAACCTAAGTTAAGAATTAGAAATAGCCTGATTCTCATACTCAACTGGAAAATTAAGACAGCAACAGCAACTTCAGCTCGTCAGCATCAGCTACCTGCAACCCGTCTCATCTAACAGTCTTTCAGCATCTCCCGCTCAGTAAAGGATCGATCAGGACCACCCAGCACTGGAAGCCACCAACACGACTCTCCAACTCCTCTCCTGACTGTGACTGCAACCGCAACTGACCCCCTCCCACTAAGAGTAGGCCCTCTTATACCCTAATTCTAACTTTGCTAACTAACTGTTGCAACATTAATAACACGCTTTTCTTTCATTGGTCCATGCATGTCATCTTATTCATTCTTTTAATCAAGTTCTCTTGGATTCAAGGGTCCTTGGATCATTTCCTTTCCCATACGCTCAAACATATTTTCATCCGTTTCGATCAGTACATTTGTAACTTCTTTCGATACATTCGAGAACTCCGCAGTCATTGTCCTTTCTCTTAAACTTGTTTCCCACGGGTCTTCTGCTGATCATCACGGCACACTATCAGTTCAATTAGGTCACATCAGCCTTGACCATTTCTTGCATCCTAGCGTCTCAGTAACCTCACGAGGTTTAGTTTTTTCTCCGATTTCATCCCGTATCACGTGTCCCCTTGCGCCTGCGCACATCTTCCCACTGGCGGCCATTTTATATCGCCACTCGGTTATACTTTAGTAGCACTAATTTGAGGCAAACAAAACATAATTAAAATAGAGAAAAATAGCCCTTTCGTTTCCCTCCCGTCATCTACGTACCCCAATTAGTTATTACCTAGCAGAAAGCAACATTTAAGCTGTTCCTTACTTACCATCACTATTGTTTTTGCAACGACACGTTTTATTTCTATGAAGCACAAACATGCATTTATTTTTAATTAGTACGCATTTATTTTTATGTTATAATTAGACACACGGACATCCATTAATAGATTATTTAGCACACACATTGGCATGTTACCATTCCCACACATACAGTGTTGATTAATACATTTAAACGAACATTTTATTTAATTAATTATAAAATTTGTTAGGGGTTAAAAAATTTTTATTTTCCCTGCTCCATCAACTCCCCCTTTGGTGATTTTTAAATCACCACATAAAACCCAAGTCATACTTCTTTTCAGGCAGCATGTCTTTCATCCTTTGCTTTCTGTTATCTACACATCTGTTTCTTCTTCATCTTGCCTTTTAGTCTCCTTATACATGCTTTCTTTCATTTTCTCCAATTCAATTTCACCCATTTCTCTCTCTCTCTCTTTCATTATTCTGTTATTTCTTTTTATCTTATTTTGTCTTACTTTTCTTTTTATACATGTTATTACTATTTTCAATACCATGGCTAAAAGTATTACTACAGTTGCTATTATTATAACTTTCCCTATCATTAGTCTACTCATTCTGGTCAACCAATTTGCTACTGAAGAAAACCCTCTACTAAGTTTTCCCAAAACACTTTCAACCTCCAGTGGAACTAGTTCTTTGTGCAAATTTGTAATATTTGTAATATACTTCTGTATATTTTCACTTTTATCAGGAATGTAAGTACAACAATGTTGGACTTTCAACATTCCACAGACTCCACCCTCTTTTGCCAAAAGAATATCAAGGGCAAGCCGATTTTGCATCACCATAGCTCTCATGGCAACCATTTCAGTATTTACCATTAAGAACCCTCCCGCAGTATCTGTAGACAAACGATCTACTACTGTGGATAACTTCCGAATTTTAAATGCATTCAAAGATATTCCCACTGCTGGTATCAATGCTCCAAAAATATCACCTACAATTTCTGAAAAACTTTCCCTCTTTCTACGTGTAAATCTATTAATCATCTTGTATGTTCCCTTTTCTTCTCTGTCCATGTGAATTTTTTGGGAAAGACCAGGCCTACATAGCAAGTTCCATACCAATGGTCCGGTAACCTGTAATAAGCTCTATTCCCACAAATATAATAGATACCTGGAAATATTGGATCTTTTCCACCTTTGAATCCCCAACCTCCCAGAATTTGATAATTGTCATGGCAGATACTGGAACCTACAAAGTAATTGTCATAGACTGTCTTATTTCTCCTAATACACAACTTTCCTGTTTGCGGCCAATCTAATGTCATTGCTGCATTTATCTTTTTCCCTTCATGATTTCCTTCCTCAAACGTCCATAAGCGTTTTCCTTCCTCTTTTATTGCTTCTTTTTGAAATTTCATTCTTCTTTCTTCAACCATTTCTAAAAATACTTTTTCTTCTTTCTTTAACTCACAGGTAAGGTTGTTACTAACTATTTCTTCTAACGTTAATTTTCTATGTTCTAAAAAGAATTCCCCTAAAACTTTTGCTGGTTTTACTTTGTTAAGTTCTGGTACTACTGGAATGTTTGCAAAGATCTTATCTATATCAGTATAATAAGATTCTAATCTACCTGTTTTATAAAATAAACTTGCTATTACACTACATGTTATTCCATAAGTTAAAGGTAGGTGATGATAAGTCACACCTTCTGACACTGATGCAGGCAACTGCATACAAACATAACAATCTCTCACATCCATTGTCTCTACATATTCATACAACAATTTTGTAAAAACATTCTTTGAAAAATCTGTTACTGACTTATCCTTATGCAACTCTGCACTACTTCTTAAAATAACTGGTTCTTTAATATTAGTTTCTTTTTCTGGTTTAGTATCATTTTTTGCTTCTATCACAGCTATACTAATAGGAATTGTGATTGCTAAAACTATCCATATGGTCATTAATAACCCTGTACAAAAGCAGCACATTTTGCACCATTCTTTTTATAAACTCACATTTATCTCTTCCATCCCTATTATTTTCCATTTTTCTTTTTCTATTTGTTAAGTTTCAGAAAATTGTGTCACTACACCTCAGAAATAACTTAGATGCCACTCTGCTCTCAAAAGTCTTTGCTTGGTATTTTCTTTAATTCTCTCCAGAATTCTTTCGTTGTCACATCCGGTGATTTGTCACATCCAGTAAAATTGTCATGTCCGGCAGAAGCACTATAAGTCTTCACTTTAAGTTTGTTGCATCTCACCTTTTCCCATCCGACTTCTCAGTCTCTGGTTCTCGTGAGTGTTTTCTTCTTCTTTGTAATCTGTTAGTGCAATATACAGCCACTCAGGTGACTTATACTTTGCATTCACTTTCTTTGTCCTTTTGGACTTTTGTAATCTTTTTCCACTTGGTTTTTCTTGTCCCTTTTGACTTGTTACTTCATTTACTTGTTCAGCACCTTCGTCTCCCGCTCTTATTATTCTATATCTCAATTTTCTTATATAGCTGTTGGGCCAATTATCTCCTTTTCTTGGCCTTTTGGCTTCACCTTCTCTTTCTTCTCTTTCTGATTTCCAATTTCTTTTTCTTGATTCAGTTTTTGCTTTTTCCTCTTCTCCACTTTCTTCTGTTTCTGTTTCAACTGTTTCACTATTGTCTCTTATTTTGAAACTTATGATCTCGTCATCTCCTATTGGTGGATCTGTCTTCTCCTTCTTGTTTTCCCTTATTACTGTCCCTCCTCGGTGTTCTTCCGATTTGGTGTTTTTCTCCCTTTCTGCTTCTAAATTTCCCTGTTCTTCTGTTTCTCTATCTGTCCCTATTGCTCCTCGGGGTTCTTCTCGATTTTCTAACTTTTTGTGTACTTCTTTCCCTACTTCATCTATTAATATTGTTTCTGAAGGATTTCCACCATAACTTGTACTTGGTTGTTCATCTAACTCAATTTCTTGCTCAGTTTCTTCTCTAATTGGTTTATAACCCCAAGTTTTCCTTAGGAATTCTTCACGGTTTTCAACTGAATCATCAGATTCTGAAGTTGTGTCAGATATTTCCAGATGTCGACTTACAGGTCGATCTTCAAGTTCTGGAATTTCTGAATTTCTCTTCTTCTTCTTCTTCTTCCTCTTCCTCTCTAGAGGTACTCGCAGTTGGGGTTTCCAGATGTCGACTTTCAGGTCGATCTTCAAGTTCTGGCACCCTTTCTCTTATCTTTGTTGTCCCAGCCGTTAAACTTTTATCCCACACTTCCAGACGTCGACTCACATGTCGATCAGTAGGTTCTTGAACTCTGATTGTGTGGCTGGCATGAACCCAGTTTTTCACTCCTGCACACTTGACGGCAGTCGTTGTCACCAGGATTACCTGTCGTGGCTCGTCCCAACGAGGAACTAGACAGTTTCTTCTCCTGTGGACTTTTATGCGGACCCAGTCTCCTGGATTCAAGTCGTGGGCTGGTTTTCTTTCAAGAGTGGTCGCATCCGGTCCAACCTGATGAAACACAGAACGCACCACATCAGCCAGTCCTTTGCAATAATCCAGTACTAGATCATCAGTTATAGTTAATAACTTGTTGACAGGTACGTGTGCTTGTCTCATTGCTCGTCCCATGATCATCTCATGAGGACTGAGTCCAGTTTTCTTTTCAGGGATGCTTCTGATGGTCATCAGAACAAGAGGCAGTGCATCCGGCCATTTGAGTCCTGTAGCTTGACACATTTTTCCCAATCTGTTTTTAATTGTTCCATTAATCTGCTCTACTACCCCAGAAGCCTCTGGTCTGTAAGCACAATGTAGTTTTTGTTTAATACTCAATGCTTCACAAATCAATTGGATCAACTCATTTTGAAAATGTGTTCCTCTATCTGTCTCAACCGTGACTGGAAAACCATACCTTGGAATGAACTCTCGCAGCATACGTTTTGCCACTGTTGTTCCATCATTCCTTCTTGTGGGGTATGCCTCCACCCAACGAGAGAACAAACAGACGACCACTAGAACATATCGTAATCTGTTACTAGGGGGCATCTCGATAAAGTCTAACTGCATTCTAGTGAATGGACCTCCTTCTCGTCCTATTGTTCCTAGACTCACTACTGTTTTTCTTCCTGGGTTAAACTGCTGACAAATAAGACATCTTTGACAAAGACTTTCAGCAATGGCTCTGAATTTTGGGTTATACCAGGTTTGTCTAAAAAGTCTGATCATTGCATCTCTCCCAATATGAGCTTGTCCATGGTACATCCGTGCCATGTCTGCAATCATGCTATCAGGCATAACTGGTCTTTCATCTCTGTATACCCACACACCATTATTTTCCTGTCTTCTACATCCTGCTTTTATCCAGTAATCTTTTTCCTCATCTCTTGCAGTTTCTTGTAACTGCCTTACTTCATCCCATGTCTCGACAGTATTAGTGAAAAGCAAAGGACAAGAGACATGCTCCCTTTCTCTATTTTTGTTCATGGACGCCATGTTCTCTGCACAATATTTAGCGATCTCATCAGCATAATTATTGCCGACCGCTATGTAATCTTCGTTTTTCTTATGCGCTTTGCACTTCACTACAGCTATTTGTTTAGGCAACTGTATCGCCTCAAGCAGTTTTTTAACATAATCTCCATTTCTGATAGGTGTTCCTGCAGATGTCAAAAATCCTCTTTGTGACCAAATCTGACCAAAATCATGTACGATGCCGAAACCATATTGGCTATCGGTCACAATCGTGACTCGTACATTTCTTCCCAATTTACATGCTTGAATCAAAGCAATCAGTTCCGCAACTTGTGCAGACCTAACTCCTTTCAGACAAGACGCTTCCATCACAGTTGCCACTGTGCATACTGCGTAAGCTGCGCTTAAAACTCCTTCTTTTGTTCTCAAGCATGAGCCATCCACAAACATGACATAATCAGATTCCTTTAACGGTTCATCTTTTATGTCAGCTCTTGGTTTCGTGCAATATTCCAGCACGTTCAGACAATCATGATCTACTTCGTCCTGTTCAATTATATTTTCCTCATCTGGCAATGATGTAGAAGGATTTACATTCATGCATCTATCTATGGTCACATTTTCAGCACTCAAGATGACTTTTTCGTACTTAGTCAGCCGACTATGTGTCATGTACTGTGTTTTTGTTCTTGTCAAAAGAATTTCTACTGAATGGGGAACATATACTCTCAGTGGATACCCCATCACTATACCTTCACTTTGTTCCAGACTTACACAAGTAGCAGCAACTGCTTTCAGACATCCAGGCAATGCTTTTGCTATAGGATCTAAAACAGCTGAAAAATAAGCGATTGGTCTTTTCATTGTGCCATGTTTTTGTACCAGTACTGAAAATGCACATCCATCTCTTTCACTGCAGTACAACTCAAAATCCTTTTCATAATCAGGCATGCCTAAAGCAGGGGCCTCACACAGTTTCTTTTTCAATTCTTTGAAAGATTTCATTTCTTCTTTGTTTAACTCAAAAGGGTCTTTTACATCTTTCTTGGTCAATTTTTGTAATGGTTTTGCAATCAAAGAGAAACCACTTATCCACTGTCGACAATATCCAACCATTCCCAAAAACATTCTTACCTCTCTCTGAGTCATTGGTGCTCTCATTCCTTGAATCATTCTTACTCTTTCTGTCGCTATTTTTCGCACTCCTTTCTCAATTTTATGCCCTAAATACTGGACTTCTTTCTGACAAAACTGTAATTTTGAAGGAGACACTTTATGTCCTCTTTTCTCTAAATGGTTCAGTAAAGCAATTGTGTCACTTACACATGCTTCTTTGGTTTTCGATGCCACCAATAGGTCATCGATATACTGCACCATCACTGATTTTTCTGGCATTTTCAAATCTTCCAGAGATTTCTTTAGAATCTGATTAAAGATTGAGGGGCTTTCTGTATACCCCTGAGGAATTCGGCACCATGCCAAAATACGCTCTCCAAACCGGAACGCAAATAATGGCTGGCTATCTGGATGCAAAGGAATAGAGAAAAATGCGTGACACAAATCTATCACAGTGTACCACTCAGCTTCATGTGGAATTTGATATAGAATTACTGCAGGGTTTGGCACTATTGGACAACAGGGTACAACTATTTTGTTGATCTTTCTCAGATCCTGTACTATTCTATATGTTCCATTTGGCTTTTTCAGTCCCATAATAGGTGAATTACATGGACTGCTCATGATTTCTTTTAGAATTCCCTGTTCAATCATCTTATTTATCACAGGAGTTATTCCTTCAATTATTTCTGGAGTTAATTTGTACTGTGGCGTATTCGGGTAAGTTGTCCCTTCTTTCACTGTCACTTTTACGGGATCAACTTCTCTCATTAATCCAATGTCTTCTCCTGTAAAATCCCACACACTTTCTTTTACTGCACTTTTTAGTTCTTCTGGAAGTTTTTCTGCATCAAATGCAGGAAACAAACCATTCGTTTCAGGTTCCTGATTCATCAAAGTTACCTTATACAAAACATCTTCATCTGAAGTCTGAAAACCGATTCCATCTGGCGTACAATAAATTGTGCAATTCATCTTGCATAAAAGGTCACGACCTAAAAGATTTACAGGACTACAATCGCACACTACAAATTTATGCATTTTGCTAAAAGAACCAATTTTTACTTCCACCAATTCAGTAAGTGGGGTTTTAATCTGCTGATTGGCTACTCCTACTACTTGGATGTATTCACCTGAGAGAGGAAGGTTTGGAATTTCCACTGATCTAACAGTAGAACGGGTAGCTCCAGTATCGACAAGGAATGTTACGTTTGCACCATTCACTTCTCCATCCACAAAGGGACCAGACTGATCTACCTCTAGAGTTGCGCCAAGCACGCACTCTTTCCCCTCTCCTGCGCACCGTCAGAATCTTTCATCCGGGTCATCCTCACTCTGACGCAACAAATACTGAGAAATGTTAGCTGCTCGCGGCAACTGTGTTACCTGCTCTCCTCCGTAGAATCCTGTTTCTGTACTGTATCTTTGCTGGTTAACAGTGTTGGGAAGTGGTGGTTGTGGCACCTGACTTTGTTGAACAACTACCTCATTCTGCACCTGTGGAGTTAATGATTGATGTTCCGGATTAGGTTTAGGTGGGAACTTACACTCGTTTCTCCAATGCCCTAATTTTCCACAATTATGACATGGCCATTTCTTCTTTGCCTCTTCTAGACTCACTTGACCCTTTCCTTTACCTATGTTTGGTCGCATTTTATTCTGTCCTGATTCATTTCCATTATTATTGTCCAATTGAGCTTCTTGTTTTTCTGCCACCTTCACTTGTGCCCACATTGCCTTCTCTTTCAACTTACGCTGTTTACTCTCTATTTCATCACTACAATACTTAGCATATCTCAGTACCTCATCTACACTTCCATTCTGCCAGTTTATCATGTGTTGCTTAATCATATCACTTATTTCTTGTTTCAGGCCAAACACAAATCGGTATACAAAATGACTCATGTCTTTTTCACTTAATTCTTCATAACCACTATACTGCTTGAAAACCAATAACAATCGCTCATAATATGCATGTACAGACTCCTTACTTTACTGTGTAGTTCTATCAATTTTTACCCAATCTGTCTCTTTAGGAGGAATTTTATTCTTCAAAAAGGTAATCACCTTATCGTACTTCTTCATCACATCAGGACCTGGAGCTCCTGTCTTAGGATCTCTTGGATATTCTGTAGTTGGCCAGTCAACTGTAATCTTACATTCTGACCACAAATCTGTTGGTACCACTATGTCAAACAATCCATCTAAATCTATCCACAACACTTTTGAGACTTTTACAAACCTCTCTACTTGTCGGTACCACTCAACTGGCTTCTCTCTTAACTTTGGAAAGTCATTGGTAAATGACAGTATGTCCTGCCTAGTCCAGGGAACATGCACGTAACTACCACCTGGAGTTTCTCTCATGGGGTATTCTTTGACAACAGATTCTTTTTCAGTTATCATAAAAGCCAATGAACCTTTGTCTGTAGTTTTCTCATTCTTCTTTGTCCATCTAACCTTCCATCTGTCCACATCACCCCATTTTCTCAACAACACAATTAACTCCTTTATCTGTGTCAGCCTTCCTGCTGTGTTCAAATTTTCAATATCCTTTTCACAAAAGTCTACTCTGTATGGTTTCTGCAACGTTTTCACTTTCGCAAAGTCTATTCCAATCTCACTGGCCACTTCTTCTAGTTTGTCATGTAAATTCTTTGCCCTCCATGTAATACTTTTGCACAGAAACATTATTTCATCATCCTGATAATTTTTTATCTTTTCGGTACCAATCGTTCCTAGAATTAATTCTTCCATGTCTATTTTTAATCTGATTACATCTAATGGTTTTTCTTCTGGTTCCTTTATTTTAAATGCCTTCATCCACTCATTTAACTCATCAGGAGTCGGACCTATGGGTGTATTATTTAGTTCTATCCAATTACCACTCTTTTCAGGGATTTCTGTTGCAGATTCTGTTACCATATGCATTTTCCTACCATTGCACTCATTCACCGTCAAATTTGTAGGTGGACTTGGTCTGTAAGCACTAGCCAAATTACTTGTACTTGCACTTTGTTCCATCCTTTCTTTTTCTCTCTGAAATTGTGAACTCATGGGAATCACCAAAGATCGTTCATCAATTTTCTGATTCTCAAAAACGGGTATTACTGGACCTATTGTTACAGGCACAGTAACTGCTTCCATATTTTTCGTTAATTCTCTAATCTTCTCAGTTAGTTCTTTTGTTGTCCTTGCCAATTCGCTTGCATTGTCGCTTTCTATTCCTTCATTTTGAGAAGTTCTCATTTGTTCTTGTGACCTATTTACTTCAATTCTCTTTTCCGGGCTTTTATTTTGCATAGTCTCTATTAGCGGCGCATTTGGTGTCACCACTGTAGAACTCTGCTGATACGGAGGTGGATTTCTATTTAAAATATCTTCCAGCAACTCGTCATCCGTTTCGCTCTCATGCATATACTTTTCTCTCTCTATATGTTTCTTTTTCTCAGTTCGCTTTTTCTTAGTCCCTTCCTCAACTGTAAAAGCTGGAAACAAACCTCCTGTCATGTTAGCACATCTCCATCGTTTTATTCTGTCCTCATGATTTACTCCCCACAATCTTCCAGGCATAAACTCATGATCTCTCATTCCTCTGAATCTCTCTCGTTCATACATCTCATCTTCCCATTCCGTCAAAGCCTCAAACTGTGTTGGTCTAGGTCTAGGTTCCAACTTACACATTTTTTCTCGCAAATTTCGCAAAACCGCTACACTAAATGAACCATTCTCAGGGAAAGCTAAAGCACCATCATTCTTCGTATATTTTGCCCAATTTTCCAACCATATGCACGTATGATATCCATATTTCAGCATCATATGTGAAGCTGCTGATTTCGGCGGAGGAATGACTTGTCCCTCTCTAGTCACAACCTTTTTGTCTTTCTTAAAGAAATTCTTCAATTTCGTCGTCCATGACGTTCTCTCCCTTTCATACTCGTAATACGGCATGTTTTCTATTTGTTTTCTCTTTACACTAACGCTGTTCTGTGTACGGAACTTCGACCAATTACAGCGCGACTCACACTAACGTACCAATCAGAACAATTCCCTCCGTCCGCAAACCAACCAATCCTAGCGCGGCACTTTTCCACGTCACTCCTGCTCTGTGTTCACGTGACTAGCGCACTATCCAATCCTAGCGCGGCACTGTTCCACGTCACTTCTACTCTTTACCCCTCCTTTACAAAATTTATCGGCAATTTTTCTTTTCGCTGTTTTCTTTATTAGTTACAACAATTAAAACAATTCCATAGTCTGATTCGCTAAACAAAAGTGACAGCTTTGTCCTTTTACACAAGAATCCTGTATTTCCAGTAGGCAGCGCTTACCTCTACCCTACCACAGAATTATGTACTCTCGCCGATAAAGTAGCACTTCCCTCTACCTTACCCTTCTTTCAAACAAACAATTTACTCGTTTCTCTGGGGATAAGACACATGTGGAGACTAGGCTCCTGAGAATTAAGGCCAAAGTTTCACAAGTAAACGTGATTTACTATTCCAATTACACACTTTTCGCACAGAAATCCCTAACATAACACAACCTGCGTTATTACCAAAATGAATTCAGACCATGTACCAAATTCCATGTGACTTCTCTTGCCACACGTGTTCCACTTCCTACATCCCAGAAGCGTGAAAACTCACATATAACATAACGCGACTCAACATATAGTGTTAGTCATCAAAATAATCAATAATCAATAGACAATAATCACTAAACTAATCTATAGAAAACCATAACTCTGCTACCAAGAAATCTGATGCAGCGCGTACAATAAAAACTATTCTCCTCCCAGGTCACTTATAGGTCATCCAGGGGTGAACTATATTTCTCATATCCACATGACGATGGGGCCCATAAACATCGCCTAACACACACGCACACACCTGGATTTCCTTTACACCTTTATGAAATTCTGTACTCCTAGGAGAAGCATGAGAACTAAATGGAGAACACCATTTATGTACCGCTGGAAGGAGCCGGGATATCTTATTACCTTAATTTGTCACTTTCTTTTAGTTAATTCTTAAGATATTCCTGCTCATTGTTTTGTCGATGAATCCTTCATGTAAAAAATTAGTTCATAGTGATTAAGACCAGCTGAATCACAATAACCAATTACTGATGTCACAATCATTTAGGAAAATAACCACTGAGTCATTTTGGGTTTAAAGAATCTTAAATTTTATATAATTTTTAAAAGCATGAGAAAGAATTTAAAACTTTATTCAATTATTCATTCTTAAATTCAAATATTTATTAAACATAATCAATTTATTGCAGAAAGGAAATTTTTGTCATGAAGCCAAAACCCTAATTACCTGCCTAGCTTCCTAATTTAGCCTAATGATTTTCTAACCTAAGTTAAGAATTAGAAATAGCCTGATTCTCATACTCAACTGGAAAATTAAGACAGCAACAGCAACTTCAGCTCGTCAGCATCAGCTACCTGCAACCCGTCTCATCTAACAGTCTTTCAGCATCTCCCGCTCAGTAAAGGATCGATCAGGACCACCCAGCACTGGAAGCCACCAACACGACTCTCCAACTCCTCTCCTGACTGTGACTGCAACCGCAACTGACCCCCTCCCACTAAGAGTAGGCCCTCTTATACCCTAATTCTAACTTTGCTAACTAACTGTTGCAACATTAATAACACGCTTTTCTTTCATTGGTCCATGCATGTCATCTTATTCATTCTTTTAATCAAGTTCTCTTGGATTCAAGGGTCCTTGGATCATTTCCTTTCCCATTCGCTCAAACATATTTTCATCCGTTTCGATCAGTACATTTGTAACTTCTTTCGATACATTCGAGAACTCCGCAGTCATTGTCCTTTCTCTTAAACTTGTTTCCCACGGGTCTTCTGCTGATCATCACGGCACACTATCAGTTCAATTAGGTCACATCAGCCTTGACCATTTCTTGCATCCTAGCGTCTCAGTAACCTCACGAGGTTTAGTTTTTTCTCCGATTTCATCCCGTATCACGTGTCCCCTTGCGCCTGCGCACATCTTCCCACTGGCGGCCATTTTATATCGCCACTCGGTTATACTTTAGTAGCACTAATTTGAGGCAAACAAAACATAATTAAAATAGCCCTTTCGTTTCCCTCCCGTCATCTACGTACCCCAGTTAGTTATTACCTAGCAGAAAGCAACATTTAAGCTGTTCCTTACTTACCATCACTATTGTTTTTGCAACGACACGTTTTATTTCTATGAAGCACAAACATGCATTTATTTTTAATTAGTACGCATTTATTTTTATGTTATAATTAGACACACGGACATCCATTAATAGATTATTTAGCACACACATTGGCATGTTACCATTCCCACACATACAGTGTTGATTAATACATTTAAACGAACATTTTATTTAATTAATTATAAAATTTGTTAGGGGTTACATTTTTTTTTATTTTCCCTGCTCCATCAATGTCCAGTTCCAGCCACTTCAGCTCTCCTATTGGCACATTTCTGTCCCCCACTCATCCTCTCTCTGCTAACAGTCCCCATTTACCCCCGGCTGTAATGTCTTCTTGGAAAGAATTTGACTGCATAAGTAGGTCAGCTGTCTAGTTGACTCTGACAGGAACTGGATAACAGGAGATTCCCGCAAGGAGACAGGACTCCGAGTACTGGGTCTCTCTAAAGGAAAAAGACGAAGGAAGAGGATGTGTGGAGAGTAGCTTCACATGAGTAGGCCAGTTGTAACAGATAGGCAATTGAGTAAAGATAAGTGACCAGCCTTCTGCCTGACTCCGCCCTTTGATCAGAGCGCTCTACCAGTCAACGCTCTAAGGATTGAACCTAAAACATAACACTGGCGATGAGGACCTAAAACGTAACAACGACCTATGACACTCGGGTGGTGCTGCACCGGTTGTCCGGGCAGCATGCCAGCATGATTTTCCAATCTCCAGATTAGGCATGTGAAAGAAATTTGCATCAGCTACAGAAGCCACAAACCTCCTTGCCAAGTGTTTGTGGCAGCACCCCCCTACACCTCTAGTTTCAGCCCAAGGAACCTGTTGACAGCCCTCAGCCACCACATGGCAGGGATGACTTTACTCAAGCCAGAGGTTCAAGGCCCAGCATCTCGCCTAGACCTCGTAAGCTCCTCCCATTCACAATGTGCTAACTCTAAATCCATCTAAGATGGTGGCCTTATCAGCCAATCAAAAGTCTGAATTCTGGCACTCCGTGTTCTGTCCAGAAATAGTGGACCCTGACTGGCACCTGTGACACTGGTGTACATTCCCAGAGCCCTGAGTGTCACTGAAAGTTGCTATTTCGAACTGAGTATTGTTTTCGACCATCAAATCGCCACTTGGAATGCAATTGTAGGTGGGTTCTTCACTACAACTCAAGCATTAGTGCAGGAGGTTCAGTGGCGCTGGGGTTCAAGGTTGTGAGGCCCCTATTATGGCCGTCTTCTACTACCCAACTGGGGTGAAGGAGGGTCCAAGGTACTTGCTTGCATTAGATCCAATGGCACCCTTGCCGCTTATGATTTTAACACTTTATTTAGGACTCACAGAGATGGATATAAAAATATAAAATAGCTATAGAGTATTCAAAAGTGCACACTTTCCAAATGTAAGAAATCCACACGTCTGACTGACTGTATGTCCGTTTTAGTGGTATCAGAAAAATGTATTTTAAAACACTGTGTATTGCGCGTGGCGACTACTATTGGATCGAAACAAAATTAGTCAGATATAAAGTGATCCACTCCTATCCACCAATCCAGGATCCATCGCGAAATATCAAATGATTGTGTCTTAAATCAAACTTGTCAAGCCCGGGGGACGTTTTTATTCCGCCTTGCTGCACATAAATGGAATTTACTTCTCCTTCAAATCGGTAAAATAGAAAAACATTTACATTTCAAAAATATGCTAAAATCTGTTCTCCACTTAATTTACCTGTCTCTCAAATATACTGTTTTAATCTGACTCCCTGGGTACTACAATGCCATTAGTCAAACAGAAAAAAATGAATTAATATACTGCATGAATACATACCTGCCAACTTGAACAAAAATCTCACTGTGTGGGCAGGGGGGCGGGGCCTTGGAGGGGGCAGATTCTTGTTCTGAGAAGTATCTGAGAGGCACATTTGCCCCCACCTGTACCCCCAAGGTCCCTCCTCAGAAAACAAAAACAAAAAAGTTTGCTATGGCTGGTGCCGCTGGGCTGGGGTGTTTTCACACCCCTTAATGGACGTCGGCAGTTCAAAGCATCGAAAGACAACCTGATCATCCACTATTACAGTGGTTTTCAGCTGGTTTTCCCTGTCACCCTGTGATATCGGCTTCTCACCAGGTGACCGTGTGATGGGAGCTGATATAGTGTGTCACACTGTGGCACTGTGTGAGTTGGCAGGTCTGTGAATATGCCTTGTCTCGCTCTACTTGCATTCTCTAACACTACTCTAGGCTTGCATTTGTCCAAGTATGAGTTCATTGCTGTAACTGTGTGAGGATTCCACTGAGGCATGCACGGTGACTCCCTACCCCAGTGTTAGTCCACCCGTCAGCTTGGAATTGTGCCAGGTACAGCCACCGTGATGTCTAGGTCTACCACAATATGCTCATGAGGGCCACCTTATGTCAGGAGCTCTATAATACCCACAGTATCCCAAGGAGGGCCCTCATAATGCCTAGAATGTCTACAGTATGCCAGGGAGTGCCACCTAGATTACTTACCTACATCTCCGTCAGTTCACTCTCATCTCAGTCTCCCATACCTCTCTCATGCCCACCTTTCTCTCATTTGAACACCTCCGTTTTTCCAGCTTCTGTCTAATCTGAGTCCTCTCTCTCTGTCTAACCTCTATCTGCTTATGTCCATCTTGTCACCATCAAACTCCTGTTTTCTTCCCTAAGTGTCTTTGCCTTTCTTTTTACTTCTCATTCCTTCTCCTTTCACATTATTTCCCTACTCAATGGCCTCACCCGTCTCTTTCCTCTTTCCTTCTGTCTTCCCACTCCTGTTGCAATGGACCCGTTTCACCTCTTTGATTGCTTATATGTCTTCCTTGACTTCTAATCTGATCTAGTCTGATTTCTGCCTTATTCCCCCTTCTATGTCTTACCTTTGTGCTTTTGCTACCTTTATTCTTATTTTTTTTCTAGACTAATGTCTTACCTCTGTATTCCTTTCCTTTCCTTCTCTTTGCTTTCTTTCATCTCACTCTTCCATTCTTTCTCTTTGCCTTTCCCACATATTGCCTCGTTTTCTTTCTTCTCACTCACCTTACCTTCTTATTCTTTCTTGTCAGCCTTCATTTCTTTCTATCCTTTCTCTCTTTCTTCCTTTCACTCCTTTACCTTAGTATCTTTTCTTCCTTCTCAGTCTTTCCCTTTCGTTCTTCCTCTTTTCCCTTTTCCTACCTTTTGTCTTTCTTTCCCTTCCCTTAAATTCCTCTCCGTTTCTTTCTTTCACCTACTTCTTTTTTATACCTTCTGCCCAACCCCTTTCATATTCTCCACCATTCTATCGTTGCCTTCATTGTTTTATTTTCCTTTTCTCCTGTCTCTTGCTCTATATTTATCACCATTTGATTTTCACAAATTGTTCTTTGATTTTTTTTAATCGTTTCTCGTTTCTGTCACTGCCTTTCCTTCTTTGTGACCTCTGACCCCACATCTTATTTATGTGATGCTGTTGTTTTATAGGTGTTATGTATCACTGTTGGCTTCTGGCTGGAGACTTGTGACAGATCAGAGTCGATCAGGCTCATAAACATAACTTTTTTAGGGGTAGGACGGCCAGTGGCAACCCCGCGTCAGAAGCAGTAGCCGAGGGGAGGGAGGGGGTATTAATGCTGTACAAGTGTCTTTGTGCCAGTGCTCCTTTCTCCTATTCCTAGTATGGCTGTCCAGTGCCACAATGACTTCCTGTGTGCTTGAATTCCCATGGGGCTGTTTCAGGGTGTCCCCTCTCGTATAACATATGTGCCCCGATGTATCAGTTCCTGGGTGTACATGTTGCCCTCATTCAGTTTTCTGGTCTTCTGGTCCCAGTGTGAGTGTGGTTGTCTTCCTGTTCCGATGTTGGTGTCAGTCTCCCACTGTCCAATGTTTTATTTTCCTGCAATATCCGAATAGTGCAATTCTGCATTAATGTGGGGATACCTGCAGACCAGAGTCTGTGAGAGGGTATGCTGTGTCCCATGGTCCATATCTCACAGAGTCTATGTCAGACATGCAAACATTTGGAAACAGGAAAGAGGGAGATTTTGAAAACAAATCGAGGGAATTTATTTTCCCCATTGCATTCAAGTGGAGGCAGTTTTAGGCAGGGGTAAGCTAACATAAAGCCTTTTTTAGATTTATAAATTAGGGTTCTCTCCAAAATCAGGTGTATGGGCCGGTATGCTGTGTCCCGCTGCTTCTTCATGGTGTTGATAAAGTCCCTTCCTAAATGTTGGTATAATCTCTAGCCAGTAGGGATGTTGGGGGCAGGGCGGGGGATCTGGATTTCCTGAAATGACCAATTCTTACATGTAGTTAATTTCAGATCCCAAATTTATTGAGGCAAAGCAAGAGGATGGATGAGACGTCTCCAGGCAGGCTTCCAGCTGATGCTCTGCCTCATTCACATTCAGTTTCTATGGTGACCTATTGATGTTCTTAGTAAGGAATGCATTCCACTCACCACACACCCCCCTCCTTTGCAAACAACAGAATTTTCTGCAACAATAATCAACAAACAAATAAAATAAAACAACAAAAAAGATGTTAAATACTAGCTGTTGAATATGAGGATTCACGAAATAGTGCGGATTACCACTAATAAAAAGCAGGTAACGTAGTGATGCTATACCCTCGCTCTCAGCCCTCCCTCCGACCCATCCAACACCGACGACGCCGCCTGCAACCTCAGACGATGGATGGACGACCGTGCCAACACCCTCGCCCCGCTGAAAAAACTCACCCACAGTGACACCACCAAAAGAGCCAGCTGGTTCACCTCGGAACTCCTAGCTTCCAAGCGCACCTGCCGGAAACTAGAGAAGAAATGGCACAGTGATAAGACACCGGACAGCCACGCAGCCCACAAAGACGCCATCCGTAACCACCACCACCTCATCAAGTCCGCCAAGAGAATCTCCTTCAAAGACCGCCTCGACAACAACGCACACAACAGCAAGGAGCTTTTCAACATCGTGAAGGAACTCTCCAACCCCAGCTCCAACACCAACGACATCCCGCCGTCGCAACCCCTGTGCGATTTCCTCGCCACCTTCTTCCACCGCAAGCTCGCCGACGTCCACGACAGCTTCAACACCCAGACAGCCCCAACTAAGATCGATGCACCAGACCCACCGCACACCATCGTCCACGACCCCCTGCCAGCCTGGGCCAGCGTAAACATTAAGGACACCATCAAGACCATGAGCACAATACACTCCGGCTCCCCGTCAGACCCTTTCCCGCACCACATCTTCAACAAAGCCAGCAGCTCCATCGCACCCCAGCTGTGCAACGTCATCAATCTCTCCTTCGAGACCGCGACCTTCCCAGAGAGCTGGAAACACGCAGAGATCAACGCCCTACTCAAAAAACCCAAGGCGGACCCGAGAGACCTCAAGAACTTCCGGCCCATCTCCCTGCTTCCGTTCCCAGCCAAGGTCATCGAGAAGATTGTCAGCAAACAGCTAACCCGATACCTCGAAGAAAACAGCATCCTGGACCCATCCCAATCGGGGTTCCGCAGCAACCACAGCACTGAGACTGCCCTCATCGCCGCCACCGACGACATCAGGTTCCTGCTGGACAACGGTGAGACCGCAGCCCTCATCCTGCTGGACCTCTCCACCGCCTTCGACACTGTCTGCCACCGCACTCTACGCGCACGCCTCCACGACGCAGGGATCCGAGACAAGGCCCTAGAATGGGCCACCTCCTTCCTCACCGGCAGAACCCAGAGAGTCCGCCTCCCACCATTCCGATCCGAAGCCTCCGAGATCATCTGCGGCGTACCCCAGGGATCGTACGTCAGCCCAACAATGTTCAACATCTACATGGCCCCGCTCGCACGCATCGCCAGACAGCACGACCTCAACATAATCTCCTACGCCGACGACACTCAACTGATCCTCTCCCTCACCAAGGACCCCCTCGCCGCCAAAGCCAATCTCCATGAAGGAATGAAGGCCGTCGCCGATCGGATGAAGATCAGCCGACTAAAACTGAACACGGAGAAGACAGAGGTCCTCATCCTCGGCTCCAACCCCTCAGCCTGGGACGACTCCTGGTGGCCAACGACGCTGGGACCAGCCCTGACACCCACCGACCACGCACGCAACCTGGGAGTCATCCTCGACTCAACGCTCTCCATGGCCAGGCAAGTCAACGCAGTCTCATCCTCCTGCTTCAACACCCTCCGCATGCTTCGCAAGATCTACAGGTGGATCCCGACAGACACAAGAAGAACAGTCACCCAGGCCCTCGTCAGTAGCAGACTGGGCTATGGGAACGCCCTCTACGCGGGAGCCCCGGCCAAGCTCATCAAGCGACTGCAACGCATACAAAACGCCTCCGCACGCCTGATCCTCGATGTACCACGCCACAGCCACATCACCCCCCACCTGAGGAACCTGCACTGGCTCCCCGTCGACAGGAGAATCTCCTTCAAACTCCTCATCCACGCACACAAGGCACTCCACAAGACTGGCCCAGCCTACCTCAACAGACGACTCCTCTTCTACGTCCCCAACCGCCAACTCCGCTCCGCCGACCTCTCCCTCGCCACCGTCCCTCGCATTCGAAGAACCACCACCAGCGGCAGATCCTTCTCCCACCTCGCCGCCAAGACCTGGAACACCCTTCCACTAAGCCTACGACAGACCCAAGACCTGCTGACCTTCAGGAGGCTACTCAAGACCTGGTTGTTCGACCAGTAGCAGCACCCCCCCTTTTTTTCTCCCCAGCGCCTTGAGACCCTCGCGGGTAAGTAGCGCGCTTTACAAATTCTGTGATTGATTGATTGATATTAGGCACTTAAACATTTGACATAATGAGAAACCTAGCTCATAAATCACCAAAAAGGCAACTACTAGTTAGTCCATGAACTGCTGTGGTGGACGACACACATGATTACTAAGGTGTGAAGCATCACTCGTCACAATGCAGTCACATAGAGCTGAAGTTGAGGTATTCCTAGAAGATCTTTCTACATCGTGATATTGAGGTGAAGACACAGTTTGCATCTTGGCAACACATGGATAGTTCTTTTTGACCGCAGCTTACTACAATGCCACTATTGTTCTCCTTCCATTTTTACACCATTGCCACGGACCTCCAATACTCTTACAGGGTCACGGTACCTGGACAACCCCTTTTTAAAAAAAAAAATAAGATCTTTGATTCTCATTAGCTCACCTATAGTAAAATGGGATAGCCTTGCTCTTTTGTTCTTACAATCAAACTTACTGCGATTGCCATTGACTTCCTTAGCTTTTACCCACTCTTAGGGAATGGTAAGTTGCTTTGAAATGTATGTATGTATGTAGCCAGTTGTGATGCAGACCAGATGTTGCTATCCTACCACGCATAATTCAAAAGGTGACCTACCAGTGGAAATGTGTGAGGTGGTTCTGTAGGTCAATGACAATTCACACACAGCCACCCCTATGTCTTTATTACACCTCATGGCACTCTGGATGCATTCCATCAACACACGGTTAAACCTTTCAACCATTCCGTTGCTCTGGGGCTGGTATGCAGAAGTACTGAGATATTTCACACCACTTTTTTTTTTTTTAAATTAGACGTATATAAAGATGTGAATTGCACCCCGTTATCAGTTAGTATACATTTTGTGATGTCTTCCTTAACAAAAATAGCACATAGGAAAGAAATTCCTGAATCAGAGTTACGTTCACGTAAAAATTTGGCTTCTACCCGTCTTCACAAATGATCAACAAACACAAGTGCATACCTTAACTGCAGTGGTAAAACCAGAAAGGATCTCAGGAAACCTAAATCTACCCTATGCCATGCTCTGTCAGGTGCAGATATCATAATTTCAGTAGGTCTTACTGTTACCCACTTACCAACCGTTTATCACTTGCAAAACACTGAGAGCAGTCATTCACAAGTCTCGCTATCTCACTGTCCATTTTAGGCCAACAGCATTCTACTCTAACTCGCCTTTTGATTAAAATTGAGCCATGATGACCATTGTGTGCAATTTCCAAAATCTTTTCTCTAAAAATCCTAAAAGGGACCAACTTTTCATCACGGAAAAGGACACCATTGATCTCTGACAGCTTGTTAATCAATTTCCAGAATGGTTGCACATCTTGTAGGACAGTATTCACTCTGGGCCATCCATTCACTAGATGGTTCAGAACTTGTTGTAAAAATGGATCACATCTCAATTTTAACTTCCACTGCTCCTCACTTCTACAAATTACTTCATTAAACTCACAAGTAGCAATTAAAAATTCCTCAGTGTCACAGACCAACTAATCATTTCCCTTTTAATGGGCAACCTAGACAAATAGCCTGCTCGTACATTTTGGGAACCCAGTATAAATTCTATTTTGAAATTATATCCAGCAACGTTGTTGCAAATCTAACAAACCTATCTGTAGTTATCTTTACTTTCATACCCAATAATATGTCAACAAGTTGCAGATGATCGGATTTTATTACAAAAGGTCTCCCCCATATATATGCCTTAAACTTTCTACACTCTACACACATACCAACATTACTTTTCTCTCTAACAGAGTAGCATCGTTCAATGGGACCCAGTGTCCTAGAAGCAAAACATATGGTGTACTCTTTACAAACATCCACCTGACTCAGCACAGCATCTATACCAGTGATACTCAAAGTACAGCCCGGGGGCCGCGGCCCGCATGCGGCCCTCCTGACCTTTATGTGTAGCCCCTTTGTCAACAGCAGCACTGGGCTGCTGTTTATTCGACTCAGCACTAACATTAAAATATGTTATATAAACGGGGAAGCATTTATTCAAATGTTAATTACAGTTAAAGAAAGGAAGTAACTAGGATGTCCTGCACTGCTTAACTTTAGGAACACATTGATTTATAAAGACATCTTGCAGCAAACGTGTAAAAATATGATTAAGTCTGTTCAAAATTCAAAAAGTAAAAGAACTATTTCTTCAAAGTAAATCCGATTAAATCAGTGCATTGAGAAGTATTATTTTAAAAGTGATAGTTTTCAAACGTGAATTTAGAAACATTTATGCTTCTCTCTTCACCCTGAAAACACTGCCAATAGTGAACTAAGAGGCAAGTCAGTTTACATGTGCACCATTAAGGTGCCGGCTTTGCTATTATATGCGAACAACAATATAGTTTATTAAATCGAACACAGGAGAAGTTTTTGTTCAGCGCACATCATGAAGTCATGTATTTTGAGGTCCTTTTATATGTGGTGATGAAGAAAATGGAGGGAAAGTGAAATAAAACAATTGCCTAGGATCACACAATTTGATCAAGTGGGGAAGCCAGGATTGATCCCAGGTTTTTGGATTCCACATTGTACAATTCAATTCAGTCACTAGGTGAACATGCTTCGCTTCCCCTACACCCATCTCAACAACCCCCTGACCACCACCCTGCAAGCATCAGTGCGGCCCTCCGGTCCCACCAGCGACCAAACATTTTGGCCCCTCTGCAAATGTTTGCGCGTACCCATGATTTATATCATAAGCACTAGTGTCAACTCTGATATGACATGTCAGTTTTTCCATAAATGGATGAAGTGCTGGAGCAGTGGAGATTTTCCTTTTCAGCTCAACAAAAGCTATAGCACTCCTCTCTCTATTCAAACATGTTTTCCTTTAACAAAGGCTCGAAAACCTCTGCTTCTTGGGCAAAACCATTTATAAATTTAGCGGGAAATTCACAATCTCTAGGAAAGACCATAATTGATCTTTATCTGAGGGTCATGGTTCTTTGAGTATGGATTCCACCTGACCAGGACTGGGTTTGATCTCTTCAAACAACAAAACATTACCTAAATACTCAGTTTGTTTTACTCTAAAGATACATTTGTCTCTTCCTAAGGTAACACCTTTTTCACATAGAATTTGTAAAACTTTTTCAAGAGTCTGATCATGTTGTTGTATTGCGTTGACAAAAATTAAAAGGTAATTCTGAAATACAACTGCATTCTTGACCTGCTCTAACATTCTTGAAATGGCTCTTTGAGAAGTAGACACTGCTGACGCTAGCTCAAAAAGAATGTGACAAAGCTGATAAGAACCCTTGTGGCTTATAAAAGCTGTGAAGTGCCTGGAGTTAAAATCTAACACTACTTGGTGGTATGCCGCCCTCAAAGCTATTTTTGTGTACCAAGATGCACATCTGGAAATACTTAAAAGATCCTCAATGTGGGGAAGTGGAAATCTTTCTACCCATTTAGCCTCTTTGAGGCACCTGAGATCTATGCATACCCTTACATCCACTGTCTTCTTGCATGCTAAAACTAATGGGGAAAGCCAGAGTGTAGCATCTACCGATTCTATGATACCTTGGTGTAACATCTCAATTTGCTTCTCTAAATCAGGACTTTACATAATTTGTGTTTCACTGGAGGATAATTATTTTTGATTTTGATAAAATGTTCATACCCATAGATTTTCCCCTATTTAACGCTAAAAACGGAATTGAATCTATGACACCATGACTGACTGGGTTACATCATTCTCAACCAATGAGACTTGTACTTTTTCACCTGGGATCAAAACCATTTTGAAGTCTGCCTGATGCCACCACTCGCGTATGTTTATTCCTTTCTCAGGTATATATACTTTGCCCTGAATGCTATGATCTTTGTAGGAAATACTAGCCCAGAAGAAACCTATTAAATCAATCTTGCTCCCCTCAAATGCCACAGTGGCTACATCTAGAGAAAGCAAAATTATGTGATTCTATTGACATTCATAATTCTCAACTGAAATTATTGTGATCCTAGCACTGAATCCACCAATAAATGAATTTGGTTTGTTGTCAATAGTACATTGATACGAAACTCTTCACATATTTTGACTGTATCATTACAACAATTCTTCTCTATGTCTACAACCAGAACTAATTTTACTCCATGCATTCTGTACTGATTTGTTTGTTGACATTTCATACGCAACACACCTCGGCTTTCAATTCAGCTGTGAACACTTTTCTGAAATGTCCAGATTTACCACAATTACGATGAACCTGTCCTATAGTGGGGCAATTATGATAATTTGCAATATGAGAAGTAGAACCACATTTGTAGCAAGATTCTGTGTTAATGAATCTCCATTTAGTAGACTCTCCAAATCTGTTTGCCCTCTAGATTTGATTGCAAGTCTTCTGTGATTGACAGTACATACATGACATTGGGTAGGCTGAACTGGATGATTTGTCTGTATTTGACTACACTTGTAGTTTGTGGAAGAGACAACTACATGAGAAGTGTCATCCCAGTGTCATTATATTCTCTGCCACTTTGTGCGTCTGTCTTTGTCCTAGTGGCTTAGTAGTCCTGATTTCTTGTTTTCTATGTTTGTGTGTCCTGAGCCCATATGCCTGTGTCTCTGCCCCTTGTATCTATGCATTTCTGCACAAGATGAAATGTGCCTGACTCCACTATTTGTGTGACTGTACGTATAAGTGCAGGTGTTGCTGAGGGCGTCAGTTGTGCTCAGGGTTCATCTACTTGCTAGCAAGGCATGGAGGTTTCAGTTATGGCAGTGTAGGTAAATTAACCCAATTAGGAGATTCCTTCTGTGCAGAGTAGTTAAATCAGTGCTTAATTTGTACCAGTGTTCGGCACTGGCACTTATTTTTAAACATCAGCACATATCAGAGCATCCACCACATGGTGGCACTATTTGATTTTTACAGAGCCCATCAGTGAAGCATTTAACTATTTAATATACTTTCTAAAAAAACATACGACTAGCACTTTCAGGCCATCCCTACAGTTTGTGGTGACCTGAAATAGTCCAAAATGCTGCACTACATTGAGTGTGCTTGTTAGTAAGTAATGCTGGTACTGGCATTCAACAGCAGTGACAAGATCTATAGCCGAGGCCAGCTTAATTAAAAAAAAAAAAAAAAAGACACAGGTAAAGACTGATGCATTATGACATTCAGCCTCCCCGGTGCCCCTGGTTCCAGGGTCTCCAAATGCTGTGCCGTCTCCTTTAGTTCTTTGTGTTGGCAAGTTAGAGGTGAACAAGCCAGCAAACTTACCAGGATAACCCATCCAGAGATCTAGCTTGGTTCAAACAGCCAAAGCACAAGCCACGCCATTGAGACATTTGGCATGTAAATGCCACAACAAACATCGAGTAAAAATACAAAAAAGAATCTTTCAAATTATACATTTGTTTTCGTTAAAGGCACGTGTTTCATTTTACTATGTTTGATTATATCACTTCATTGACCTCTGTTGAAAGTATTGATTCTGTACTGAGACATAAGAATTCCCTATCACCGAAGCCCTAATGATGCTGCCACAGTGAATCAAGAGATGTCATTTGCATATATTTCATTGAAGACCAGTGACCTGAAAGCAATCTGTGTGGAACGTCTGAATCCTCATTGTTTGCTAACACAAATCAGGCATTTTGCTCTATTTTTTTAACTTGAAGTGAGTCCTCATCAAAAATTGAAACGAAGAAACACTTAACGCTAAGTAACCACATAAAAAGACAAGTACAGCGAACAAGAGCCACTCGTGTGCTGTCCATTTGCGTTTTTCTGATGCTCCTGAGATAGAATTTTTACGAAAGCAATCCCCAATTTTGCCATGTGGCCAGGGGCATAACTCGGTCAGTATGATTGTGGGGGTGTGAGCTTCCGATTTCCCAACAATCATGCTGGGACATCTTATTAAAACACATTATATGTGGCCTAACAGCTAGAGCTGCTGACTTTGGAGCTGGGGAACCAGGTTTGAGTCTTGGCGTTGGCTCAACATCCTGTGATTCTGGACAAATCACTCAATGTTATGTTATGTTATGTTATTAAAATGTATACAGCGCACGAATACCAAACGGTGTCTTGGCGCTAACAGTCCGGGAGCAAGCTAGTGCACTATTCGTTAAATAGCCAGGTCTTAAGGGCTTTTCGAAAGGATGTTAAGGATGGAAGATTTCTGATGGAGAAAGGGAGGATGTTCCACAGTTTCGTAGCACCCACAGTGAAGCTTCTAACGCCCCAATTAGCCTCGCAGAATTTCTGAGAGAGCATTAGTTTTGCCCCTTCAGACCTAAGACATCTGTTTGGGGAGTACCAATTCAATGACCGTCTCAAAACCTGAGGACCCGTGCCGTGTAATGCCTTATATGTGGCACATAAGGCCTTATACTTAATGCGACACTTGACTGGAAGCCAATGCAGTCTCCGAAAATGCTTACCCACTGATTGAAACTTGGGGATCCCCAGCAGGAGCCTTGCAGCAGCATTCTGGATCATCTGCAATCTATGTAACTGCTTCTCGGGCATTCTGAGATAAAGCCCGTTGCAATAGTCCAGTTTAGCCATGTCTAAGGAAGTAACCACTATTTTCCTGTTGTCTACTGGGATCTGTTGGACTTGGCCCTTTTGGCAGGTTCACCCCTAAACTTTTTGCTCGTCTCCTAGCCTTTTCCCTGTGTAGTGTTGGTGGTTTTAGGCCTCTGCGCACTTTAGCCCTGTGTCCCAGTGTAAAGTGCGTGCGCACTCTGAGTGCGTGTGGTGAGATTGGCCTGCCCTCCCATAGGAATGCATGGGGGATATGTGTGTCCATGGTAATTCCTGGTGTGAGAGTAGGGCAGGGGCGAGTTTAGTATGTGCGAACTCGTGAGAATAAATGCTGCGCAGTGGTGTGCGCAGATTTATTGTGACTAGTGGAGAAGTGCCACTTTTAGAAGTTGGCATTTATGTGTGCTCTGTGTCTGCCTGCCTGATGTGAATTGCATGTCTGGCTTTGTGAGTGACAGGGGCTGGGAGGTGTGTGTGGCTCCAGGAGGGGCAGGGTGAGTCAGCGCAGGGCTGAATAGGGAGATCTGCATCTAGATGGGAGGGAGGAGTTGCACCTGGGACCTGAATAGGGCTGTGCCTTCCCTCCACAATGCTGGCTCCACCCCTGTGGTGCGTCTGATGTCCCTAGCCTGTCCTGTGAAAGGAGAGAGGAGCTGAGCAAAACAAAGTGCTCCAAAGCTCCCCCAAAACCAGTTGCACCTGGTTTTCCCCAGCCCTGTGCTATGTGACAAAGGAAAAGGGTGTATAAAAGAAGGGGCTGTGACCCCATGAAAATGTTCTTGTTCTGCTCTGTTGTGCTGACTTGCAGGGGACACTCTGCCAGGAGGAACCGCTGCGGGACCCAGCTGCTGTTTCCTGGGGGTCCCTGCGTGCTGGCCTGCCTGGCTGTGCTGCTGAGGTGTCCCCAGCTCCAAGGACCCTTTATTTTTGGCCTCATTGAGACACTTCTGGAGCTGTGGCTCCTAGCGCCTTGCGAGCGCTTTCATTTTGCTCCCAGGGGAGAGGAGCCTGTTTTCCCTGCAGCGCTGAGGCTGCGACGTGCTTTGAGGGAATCCTGGCGTATGGGATCCCCCTGCGCTGCCCGAGAAGAGCAGGAGCCCACCCCGCATTTGGGTTCTCTAGCGGGTGCCCAACCCGCTTTATGCACATTTTGCGAGCGGGTGCCCACCCCGCATTGAGGAGATCGGAAAAGAAATCACCGCCGCCCGAAGAGAAGAAGCGCCGCAGACGCGACGCGGAAGCCAGGCAGCCTTGCCTGGACGTGGGCGGAGCTTCACCCGAGGTCCGCCTGGGACAGGAAGTTAGGCGAGCGTGTGCCGTTTTGGAGGCGGGGCTCTCGTGACCGGAGAGAGCCCCGCGAGTACAGGAGACGGAGGAGCCTAGGTCGAGGCGGGAGCCTACCCCGCCTTCGTGTGGACCCAGGAAGGGCCGCCTGCAGCCTAGGGCGACCGGAGCCTCGCAGGCTCCCCGTTGAAGTCCGAAAGAAAGGAGGAGAGTCCTCAAGGAGTCCCCGGTGAGTGAGGGCTCCCAGGGGGAAGTGTCGGTCTCTATAAGTGAGCAGGGATCCTCGTTACGCCCCAGAAGAGTCCCGTTACCAAGGGAGTCCCCTTTGAGCATCCCTTCTTTTGGTGCTCTTGAGGCCCGAGTCGTGGCAGGGCCCCTGTGAGCTTCCCAGCTGCGCCGCCGTAGCAGGCAGCTGCAACGTGGGGCAAAGGTTCCCTTTTTGAAGTCCCGGAGTGGGGCTTCAGTGGCACAGCTAGTACCAGGGCTCATTTTGCACAGCTGCGCCGCCGTAGCAGGCAGCTGCAACGTGGGGGCATGTTTTGTTAAGAAGCCCCAGTGAGGGCCCGAGAGGCACGAGGAGTGCCAGACTTTTATTTGCACCTTTTGCCAGCTGCCCTGCGAGAGCGCAGGCAGCTGCAAACTTGGGGGACAGGTTCATTTTTAAATTACGAGTCCCAGGGAGGGGCTCAGGGGGCACGCTGGTGCCCGTGTTCAGTTTCACAGCTGCCCAGCAAGTAGTGGGCAGCTGCCACGTTTAGGCTTGCGCCATTGCGCACCCTTGACTCCTGCTGCCTAGGCAGCGCCCTGACTCTTGGGACATAGGGCATTTGAGCCCCGGTGAGAGGCCAGTTGGCCTGGGGCCAGTGTCAGTGCGTTGTGCCCCCGATTGGGGCACACTGTGTTTATGCTTACGAGGCCTATTGCCTCATGTGATTTATGCCTAATGTGATGTAGGTGTCCCATCTTGTAGGTTACAGGATCTCGTGCTAAGTTCCTACCTGTACCAGTAATTACTGGTTGTGCGCTACATTTATTATTTGCATTTACTTACCTGATCTGATGGTTCTGACCGTGGCCCGATTGGCCTGGTCCTGTATATAATTCCCTTGTGAATATTGCCTAGTGCCAGTTGGCACACTGTATATTATGTGATTATGTTTCTAAGGTATTTATGATAATACAAAGGCTATTTTTTATATAACCTTGGGTGGAGTTCCTTTTTGTGGTGTGCCTAGGGTGTTGCTGCTGTGTGAGTGGGTATTGCGCAAGCGCTTTACACATTGCCTCCGGGATAAGCCTGACTGCTCGTGCCAAGCTACCAAGGGGGTGAGCAGGGGTTATCGTCGGCGTGTAACTCCCTCGCCCTGACGAGAGTGGTGGTCTCTGCCTGGCTTTGGCGCAAGCCTGAGCCAACCAGAGATCCCATTTCTAACATTGGTTGTCAGCGGTGGGAATTTGGACTTGCGTTTGCGCAGTACCACAGCGACAACTGGTTGCACTACAAACTCTACATTTAGATAATCACGTGTGTGGGGATTATTGTTCTGAGTTTTGTTTTAATTCTTCTCCTAAAAGTGTCATTTGTAAATTGTATACTCTTGCTTCAGCTCAGAAACCTAGGTCTCCTGTGTTGCACGTGTCCCTGAGCGTCCTGCCAAAATGGAGTCTGCTTTTAATTTTTGTGGTCTGTTTAGATACAGCATGTGGGAGTTGGTGGACTTCTGTAAGGAGAGAGACATAGCAGTGAGTGGGTCAGACACCCAGTCAAAACTGAGGGACAACCTGATCCAATGGCAAAAGGATGAATGGGACTGTGAGCGCAATGAGGAGAAGAGGGCCCTGGCCGCACGCCAAGAGGGTGGTGGGTCTGAGGGGGCCCTGAGGAGTCTGAAGAGGAGGAAGAAAGTGACAGGACAGGGACGCCAGTAGATAGTGAGGACCCCATAGATAGGGAGTCCCTTGCTGGGTCCAGTGTCGGGGGCAGTGCCCCATCCCTTTTCCTGTCCCCAGAGGAGTGGGTGGATAGGAGGGAAGAAAGGGAGAATCAGCTGGCTTTGGAGAAGCTCAGGTTAGAGCATACCAAGGAGATAGCGCAGCTGAGTATGGAGGAGAAAAAGCTAGAGACCGAGAGGGTCTTAGCGCAGGAGAGGATGGCGGAGGCTGAGAGGGCCTTCGCCAGGGAGAAATTAGCTCGGGAGGGTAGATTATCCCCTGAGTGCAGTTGTAGTTTTCTGGATTCCCCAGTGAGGGTGGAGTCCAGTGGTGGCAGCAATATACAGTCCAGTGCAGGAAGTCCCAGTTCCCAAAATATGGTACCTTGTTCCAGAGAAGAGGAGTACAGGTTGAAGTTCAGGGGCAGTAGGAAACTGTCTCACCAGTCTTGGGTGGATTTTTCGGATGAATGTAATGATGCACTGGCTGATTGGGTAACGGTTAACACGGAACAGGATTTTGAAGGACTGTTCGATCTGGTTATCAGAGAGCACCTGCTCAGTTGTTGTTTGCCGGGGTTGCGCCAACACCTGTTGGAGGGTGGGTTTTCTGATCTATGGGAGTTTGCATGTGAGGCAGACCTCTGGGTGGAGGCCCAAGGTTCTGAAGAGGCATTGGGGAGTGATCCCAAAAGTAGTGGCTCAGGTATCTTCCCGTCCTGTATGGGGGAAGAGGTTCAGTGTAGCCCAGCTAGGTCCCAGTGTAGTGGGAGGGGTGTAGGGGCTCACGTCCTGTCTCAGTGGAGTAGGAGTGAGTGTGGGACTGAGTGTCCCCAGGTGCCCGAAACCCCGTCTCAGAGCCTGGATGGTTTCTTCAGGGAACACCAGGTTGGGAGCCTAGGCTGTCCTGTTAGTCCATTTGAGGAGGATCTCCTAGTGTCTGGAGAACCTGGAGCGTCTGTAAATAGAGCTCCAGTGGTTCTGGTGTCTGGCAGTGCCGCTCCAGTTGGGAGGGTACAGAAGTCCGGATTGAGGGGTGAGAGGGGGATGTGTTCCCCAGTGGAAGAACCAGTGGGTCAGGGGCCAGCCAGAAGGGCTGAGTCTCCTAGAAGTGACCATGGTGACACCACTTCTGTCGTGGGGATCTCTGCGCACTGTCAGATGGACAGGGGTCGGGAGGTCTGCGCCACGCAGACTGTCACGCAACACATGAGTCATGTGTTACCCTCGGGGAGCTGCTGAGTGCGCCCCGGAAGTCCTGGTGTGCCAGGCAAATGCTCAGCCGTGGGGTTCAGCCCCAAGGTTGGGAGGCCAGGTTAAGGATCCGCCTGACCTGGAGGAAAGGACATCTGTAACCAGTGTCCTGACCGGTTCATCTTCCAGGAGTACCGCTCCAGTTGGGAGGGTGCAGAACTCTGGAAGGGGGTGCAGAGGGAGGGAGTCCTCGCCTCTGACCCCGGTGCAACCTGAAGGGTTAGACCCTAGGTTGGGAGACCAGTTGTGGGAGAGACGTCCTGAACTGGTGGGAGAGTTGTGTTCTGAGGGTGCTTCTCCAAGGAGGAGAGGGCGGAACACTAGAAGGAGAGGTAGGGGAGGAGAGCCTCACCCGTGACTTCTGGTCCGCCTGAGGGTGCAGACCCTAGGCTGGAGGATCAGTGGCAGTCTAGACCTGCCCTGATGAGGGGAAGAGTGGAGAATGGCTACTATGTGCCAGGGGTTACTACCCCCACTCTGTGAATGGGCAAGGACCAGTGGCATCTGGATGGCCTAGGGCCTGGTCCTGGCCGCGGACAGCTAGGGAGTACCAGTGGGGTAGCCCAGTTGCTCCGGACAGCTTTTTCAGAAGGAACCACATGGGTTCACCGTGGCGTAGAACAGGAGGGTGTCCCTGCAGTTGCGGGCCCGCGTCCGTGTTCTATCGCCCCAAGCAGGGAAGCCCATCACGGTGGTGATTGGTCTGCCCTGCGTTTTGGCTGGAAGGGGGTTGTGTTGGACTTGGCCCTTTTGGCAGGTTCACCCCTAAACTTTTTGCCTCGTCTCCTAGCCTTTTCCCTGTGTAGTGTTGGTGGTTTTAGGCCTCTGCGCACTTTAGCCCTGTGTCCCAGTGTAAAGTGCGTGCGCACTCTGAGTGCGTGTGGTGAGATTGGCCTGCCCTCCCATAGGAATGCATGGGGGATATGTGTGTCCATGGTAATTCCTGGTGTGAGAGTAGGGCAGGGGCGAGTTTAGTATGTGCGAACTCGTGAGAATAAATGCTGCGCAGTGGTGTGCGCAGATTTATTGTGACTAGTGGAGAAGTGCCACTTTTAGAAGTTGGCATTTATGTGTGCTCTGTGTCTGCCTGCCTGATGTGAATTGCATGTCTGGCTTTGTGAGTGACAGGGGCTGGGAGGTGTGTGTGGCTCCAGGAGGGGCAGGGTGAGTCAGCGCAGGGCTGAATAGGGAGATCTGCATCTAGATGGGAGGGAGGAGTTGCACCTGGGACCTGAATAGGGCTGTGCCTTCCCTCCACAATGCTGGCTCCACCCCCTGTGGTGCGTCTGATGTCCCTAGCCTGTCCTGTGAAAGGAGAGAGGAGCTGAGCAAAACAAAGTGCTCCAAAGCTCCCCCAAAACCAGTTGCACCTGGTTTTCCCCAGCCCTGTGCTATGTGACAAAGGAAAAGGGTGTATAAAAGAAGGGGCTGTGACCCCATGAAAATGTTCTTGTTCTGCTCTGTTGTGCTGACTTGCAGGGGACACTCTGCCAGGAGGAACCGCCGCGGGACCCAGCTGCTGTTTCCTGGGGGTCCCTGCGTGCTGGCCTGCCTGGCTGTGCTGCTGAGGTGTCCCCAGCTCCAAGGACCCTTTATTTTTGGCCTCATTGAGACACTTCTGGAGCTGTGGCTCCTAGCGCCTTGCGAGCGCTTTCATTTTGCTCCCAGGGGAGAGGAGCCTGTTTTCCCTGCAGCGCTGAGGCTGCGACGTGCTTTGAGGGAATCCTGGCGTATGGGATCCCCCTGCGCTGCCCGAGAAGAGCAGGAGCCCACCCCGCATTTGGGTTCTCTAGCGGGTGCCCAACCCGCTTTATGCACATTTTGCGAGCGGGTGCCCACCCCGCATTGAGGAGATCGGAAAAGAAATCACCGCCGCCCGAAGAGAAGAAGCGCCGCAGACGCGACGCGGAAGCCAGGCAGCCTTGCCTGGACGTGGGCGGAGCTTCACCCGAGGTCCGCCTGGGACAGGAAGTTAGGCGAGCGTGTGCCGTTTTGGAGGCGGGGCTCTCGTGACCGGAGAGAGCCCCGCGAGTACAGGAGACGGAGGAGCCTAGGTCGAGGCGGGAGCCTACCCCGCCTTCGTGTGGACCCAGGAAGGGCCGCCTGCAGCCTAGGGCGACCGGAGCCTCGCAGGCTCCCCGTTGAAGTCCGAAAGAAAGGAGGAGAGTCCTCAAGGAGTCCCCGGTGAGTGAGGGCTCCCAGGGGGAAGTGTCGGTCTCTATAAGTGAGCAGGGATCCTCGTTACGCCCCAGAAGAGTCCCGTTACCAAGGGAGTCCCCTTTGAGCATCCCTTCTTTTGGTGCTCTTGAGGCCCGAGTCGTGGCAGGGCCCCTGTGAGCTTCCCAGCTGCGCCGCCGTAGCAGGCAGCTGCAACGTGGGAGCAAAGGTTCCCTTTTTGAAGTCCCGGAGTGGGGCTTCAGTGGCACAGCTAGTACCAGGGCTCATTTTGCACAGCTGCGCCGCCGTAGCAGGCAGCTGCAACGTGGGGGCATGTTTTGTTAAGAAGCCCCAGTGAGGGCCCGAGAGGCACGAGGAGTGCCAGACTTTTATTTGCACCTTTTGCCAGCTGCCCTGCGAGAGCGCAGGCAGCTGCAAACTTGGGGGACAGGTTCATTTTTAAATTACGAGTCCCAGGGAGGGGCTCAGGGGGCACGCTGGTGCCCGTGTTCAGTTTCACAGCTGCCCAGCAAGTAGTGGGCAGCTGCCACGTTTAGGCTTGCGCCATTGCGCACCCTTGACTCCTGCTGCCTAGGCAGCGCCCTGACTCTTGGGACATAGGGCATTTGAGCCCCGGTGAGAGGCCAGTTGGCCTGGGGCCAGTGTCAGTGCGTTGTGCCCCCGATTGGGGCACACTGTGTTTATGCTTACGAGGCCTATTGCCTCATGTGATTTATGCCTAATGTGATGTAGGTGTCCCATCTTGTAGGTTACAGGATCTCGTGCTAAGTTCCTACCTGTACCAGTAATTACTGGTTGTGCGCTACATTTATTATTTGCATTTACTTACCTGATCTGATGGTTCTGACCGTGGCCCGATTGGCCTGGTCCTGTATATAATTCCCTTGTGAATATTGCCTAGTGCCAGTTGGCACACTGTATATTATGTGATTATGTTTCTAAGGTATTTATGATAATACAAAGGCTATTTTTATATAACCTTGGGTGGAGTTCCTTTTTGTGGTGTGCCTAGGGTGTTGCTGCTGTGTGAGTGGGTATTGCGCAAGCGCTTTACACATTGCCTCCGGGATAAGCCTGACTGCTCGTGCCAAGCTACCAAGGGGGTGAGCAGGGGTTATCGTCGGCGTGTAACTCCCTCGCCCTGACGAGAGTGGTGGTCTCTGCCTGGCTTTGGCGCAAGCCTGAGCCAACCAGAGATCCCATTTCTAACAGGATCAAAGGTAGAATTTTCTTGATCACCTTGATTAGAAAAAAACTAGCTGATGAGACTGCTTTGACTTGAGCTTCAAAGTTTAGTTTCTCATCTATAATCACTCCCAGATTTTTTTTTTTGGTGACCAGGATGGGTACTGCTCCCAATTCATCCGGCCACCAAATCTGTGACCAGCTAGGGGAGTAATTCCCGAACAGGATTACCTCCGTTTTTCCTGAATTAAGCTTGAGGCAGTGCGAACTCATCCATGAGTCGACTGCCAGCATGCAGTCTCTAAATCTTTTTACTGGCAGCATGACATTTTTACAGATGGACAAGACAATTTGAGTGTCGTCCGCGTAAGATGTTAAAGCCATCCCGAAGGATCTGATTAATGCGGCCAGTTCAGATACATATACATTGAGAAGTGTAGGGCTCATTGAAGAGCCCTGAGGGACCCCACATGGGAGAGTGAAAGACGGGGAATCATAATTGCCCAAGGCAACTGATTGTATCCTGTCGGATAGAAAAGATGAGATCAAAGCTAACGCGTTATGCGTAATGCCCAATGAGTTTAGACAGGTAAGTAACAGGTTATGGTCGACCGTGTCGAACGCTGTCGACAGGTCGAGCACAATAAGGACCGCAGCACCACCTGCATTTAAGGCTGCTCTGATTTCATCAGTGACTTTTATCAGGGCAGTCTCAGTGCTGTGCTCTGCCCGGAGTCCAAATTGGGATTCATCCAAGAAGTTGTATTCATGTAAATATTGTGTGAGTTGATTATTCATAACTTTTTCCACCAGTTTGGGTGGAACTACGAGACGTGAAATGGGCCTGTAATTATTAGGATCAGCTTCATCAAGATTAGATTTTTTCAAAGAGGTAAAATCGATACCCTCTTCCAGATGGAGGGAAAGACACCCTCCATAAACATGGAGTTAAAAATTGAGATTCGACTGGGGCTGAGGATCTCAGGAACTCAATCTGCTCGTGCCTACCAAAAAATGAATGTGTCCTTGTGTAATGTAACTGGTGCTCATGTAAAGCGCTCCGATACCTTCAGGTCGAGTTTGTGCTATATAAAACTGCAAAAAAAAAAAAAAGCAGAACATGGGGGGTGGGGGGGCAGGGAGGGGGCTTAAGGAGCAGTGGAAAGAGAGGATTGATAGGTGTTCTTAAAATGCAATATTTTTCAAACTAATCAATCTTTTTTAAAGCCTTCGAAACATAGACCAGAAAGAGTATATGTTTTTTGTCAGTGTGGGCATGTAAAAATCGCAGGTGAAATCCGACAGACTCTTCACATTACCCGACTGAAAGCCGTTGTACCCAACTATTTACTACAGAATACATTTTGGGGGGGGGGTTTAACACCACAAACAACCTCCCTTGAGCTATGCTCCTGCATGTGTCAAAACTGCCAGAAATTTCACAAATTCCACCAATGTACCAAGTAGGCCATGGGCACAGGTGCCAGCAAGGAAAAAGTTCCCTTTTGACTACTTATGGGGAAGCAAATACAGCAATTATCAGGGTTCATTGGGCCCCAGTGCCCCTGCACCTGATGCACCAAATGTAGCTACCCCCCTGGACTCTGGGCCGGACTGAACGTATCGGGCACCGGTGTTGTGGGGGCCGGTTTTGCCCCCGTTGGGACCGGTTTTGTCACTGGGGGCCAGTTTTGCAGCAATGCTGCAATATCAGCCCTGTGTAACAAAAGCGGGAGCAGTGCTTCTTGCTAGCACCCCCTGAAGCCCCCCGCCCCCCACCCCAGCTTCCAGAGCTGGTCGAGCAGCAATCTACCAGGGCTGGTTGATGTTCCCAGTCCGGCCCTGCCTGGACTGACGCACAGACCGTAAGTTCTTTTTCTGGTTAGACTAGTGCTGTTGTGACAAGGACGCCCTGAGAGCCCTGCCTCACGACCAGCCCTGCACAGAAGGCCTTGTTGCCCGGAACTGAGCAGAGCAAAAGCCGCCAGGGCCTTCTGACTCGAAATACCCCATGCATGGCTCACAGTAGCTGCTGTTCGGACCCAATAGAAAAGGCCCACGTTCCGAGAAAGAAGGGCCTGTTCGATTTGCAATAATATTTTTACAGCTCGCGTGACAGGGAAATAAACCAGTTGTGAAATGCCGCAGCTCTCTGCGGCGGAGCGGCGGCTCCCTGGGAAACTTTCCCGTTTATTTTTACTGCGCGGGGGGATTTTCATCAAGGGAGCTGGCTCTGTGTTTTTTCTTCGAGTCCAACTATTCTAATTATTAAATCGAATGCTGCTATAAACCATCTGAGAGGCCGTAAATCTACCGGGTCACTGAATTCATCGCCGCTGATTGCAGTTCTGAGGCAGGCAGCTGGCAAGCAACCACGGCAGATTTACATGGGAAAAAAAACCTCCTGGTGGGGGAGGGCAGGTGGATAACAGCACTGTGGGTCCCAGGCCGATGCAGCCGAGAACAGTGGATTTATGCGGACCACGAAGGACCTAATTATGCGCAGGTTTGGCTACCTATCGCAGAATAATGTGGTACATTATGTGGCAGTATTATTTTAACTCGCATTAACACTTTCTGAGCAATGTTTCACTCAATTGGTATCATCTTAACACCTGAATGCAACAATTAGCAGCTGTGCACAGACAGTCTCTGTGAAGGGTCTGCCACTGCAGCCATGAACCCGTTTGAGCCAGAAATACATTTATGGGTTGAAATCTACATTTTATGCAGCAGATGGTGCACTGTGGTAAGTGTGGCAAATCCATGATTATGCAAGAAACCTGACGTCATGAAATCAAGTTCCTTTGACCATGGGTAAAGCTGTCAAGTGGCACCATAATGTATTGTAGTCTGCAGGGAATTCCAGTTGGCCAGTTAAAAGTTGTTTCTACAGGATACAACAGCAACATGCATATTTTATTGGGACATTTGCCAGTAGCCAGTTCTGGGAGGCAGCTGGCATCAACAGTAATCATTTCCTGAGCAGTTCAGCAGATATTCAAAACCCATGCACTAGAAATTCGATCCAGCAGAACCCACTTGTAACTGGTCAACTGTAATTTCTAGAAGGGGAATAATATCTTCATACAGTCTTACATGTTTAGCCGTGACGCTTTGCATGCTGAGATGTGTGGGTTCATGTCTATAAAAGGAAAAGGGAAGCCAATAGGAACAAAATGCAGTGCTCTGCTACCTTAAAAGTCTAGATTGGCTACTGGTGTCATGAATTACATGTTCACCACAGGTTCACCGGAGGGCCAACAACATGGAGTCTGACGTAGAAGGAAGATGAAAAGATCTGCACACCAGAGCTATGAGGTTCATCGTGAGCTGTGAGTAGGTAATCCCGCCCTGGTATGTATTTCACATATTGATGCTTGTAGTTTTCCATTTTTAGGTCGAAACTGGGCAGCGCATGCGCTGCTCTGAGAGGCATGCTGTACTCAGAAATGTACTTGAAGCTCCGCCCACTCTCCGCCCATATTTGTAATTGGCTTGTATCATTGTCCTTTGGAAACTGTGGCTTTTCATTGGTCAATAGGCTTAGTAGTCCCTCCTTAGTACCGCCTTGTCTCATTTTGTAACCTCCCACGAGGACACCCCCTGTTACATGTGTTGTTACTCAGTAGGCTTTAATTATAGCCTCCGAGCACTATTTGCCTAAATGGTTTTCTCTTGCCTGTTGCAGGCAGGACACTCTCCCACAATGCTTTACATTTTTTTTTTCATAGCACTGCACGCCACGCTCATACAGTGGCAGCCGTGCCTTTGGATTATTTGTGGCGCTGAACGCGGCTGCATGTTTTTTTTACCATTTATTAACTTGTTTTTTAAAACTGCCCCATGCCGCACTTTCACTTTAATGGTGGCCACGCCCCTTTCCTTAGACGAGCCGCATCTAAGGAAATGGGCGTGGCTGCCAATAAAGTGAAACCGCGGTATGGGGTCCATTTACAAAAAAACATTTGTTTGTTAACTTGACAAACAAATGCTTTTTTTGTAAAAGCGCCCCATACCACGCTTTCACTTTAATGGCAGCCGCGTCCCTTTCTTTAGACGTGGGTCATCTAAGGAAAGGGGCACGGCACACTTTAACGTGAAAGTCTGCATGGGCACTTTTACAAACAAGCATTTGCAATGCAATAGGTCTCGCATTTACGTGAGTTTCGTAAATGCGAGACCTATTGCATTGCAAATGCTTGTTAGATCCAGTTAGTGGAAGCGTTAGCTTTATGCCGGGGCTCATTTAAGCATTCCGTCCATCAATTGTTCCTTTTGCTTTAGGGCTCATCTAATGGCATAAAAAGAACCAAAAATGCAATATACATTTTGTTGATCATAATTTTTATGGGCATTTGACAGGTCTACCATTGAGCTAGCCTACATATGAAGTAGTTCCATTGCTTATATACATTGCTAATGTAGACCCTGTCTCAGATACAGTAGGGAAGGGCTTTGCATAGTATAAGAGGTACTTGGTGACAACAGTATACACAACTGGTCATGCACATGATGTGGAGTTCAGGGATCTACGAGGAGGGCTGGTGGGTGAGAGTGGCCTGCCAGAAGTCACTGGGCAAGGGTTCTCAAAAGTAAATAAGTTGATCGCCTGAGTTATTAAGACCCCACGTAATCTTTGGAAACCCTCATTAAGGAAAGCAGACGGCCAAATACTCACAAGTTAAAGAAGAGGACACTCTTTAGGAATGATTGCATCAGCATTGTTTCAAGAGTAAGAAGCAGCCATTCTTACAGTGGCGGCTCCTTATCAGAGGTGTCAGGGCCCAGCCCTGCCTTCTGTGAGATCCCAAATTCTGACCCTTGCCTCTCCTGACACTGCTCGTTATTTAATTTTAACAGAGACTTTCCTGTTTTCTTGAACACTGCCAGTGTGAAGGTCAGCCCTCTCGGCCTCATCTCCAGGCTCCTGATGACTGGAGGAGGAGGGGGCTGAAGGGACTGAGCGATGCTCCATCTACAGAGTGTTGTTTGAAAATAAAGCACACTGCAGCTGGATGTGTGTATTGCATATGTGAAGGCATAGTTCAGCTGTGATCCCGTCACACAGGTACAACCCAATTTATGTAGCAGACACACTGCATATGCCTCAGGCAGCACAGTGTATTTGCAAAAATGTGGCTGACAGGACACAGATCATTGCAACCCTTAGGCCAGTGAGAAGCCATACAGAGCAGCAGGGGCAGGATCCCCAGCACTGCCCCAGCTTCTTATAGGGCTGCGCTTCCAGCCCAATCAAGAAGCTGGGAGAGAGATTGAGGTGGGTCTTCTCCTTTTCAACCCTGCTCTTGCTGCTCTGTCTGGCTCCTCTTTAGGAATCGTGATTTGTTGGTTCCAATGTCTAGCGCCATAGTCCTGCTCTACTGCTGCCTTGGGGCCTCCAAGTTGCCAGCAAAGGAAGCAAGGTAAGTGTAAAAAACGTGGATTCTTTGTTCATGTGCCTATGTGTTTGTGAGTGCTTGTGAGTTTGTGATTGATTGCGAGTGAATGAGACTGAGTGAAAGTGTGTGAGTTTGAGAGTGTCAATGAGAGTGGGAGTGAGTGTGTATGAATAAGTTAAAGTGAGTGTGAGGGAGTGAGTGAAGGAGTGTGAGTATGTTAGAAGAACTGAGTGATTGGAGATTGAGAGAGGGAGTGGAAGTGGAAGTGAGTCTGGGATGTAGCTACCAATGGTGCAATAGGTGCAGTTGCACTAGGGCACACAGTCAGTGAGTGTGTGTAAGTGTGTTTGTAAGAGAGAGAGAGAGAACCAGAGAGTAGAAGTATGTTAGTGTGTGAGTAACAGTGAGTGGGAGTGAGTATGTGTGAGTATGAGTGAGAGTGTGAATTAGAGTAGGAAGAGAGTGAATGTGAGAGGGAGTGAGTATGCGTGAAAGTGAGAGAGTGTGAATGAGCAAGAGTGTGTTTGTTTGAATGTTTTATGGTTGTGAATCTGCCGTTTGCCATGGCATGCTCAATATAATTCTGGGATTATCACAGGACTCAAGATAACATACTGCTACTCAGTGCTTAATTTGAGCCTGTGGTTTCCGGTGCTCAGCACCCGCACTCCGGCCCGGCGCTAGGCATGGGCAGTGTGGGCAGCTGCCCAGGGCCTCGCACTCAGGCAACAAGCAGAAGGGTGCCCCGCACCAGTTCAACACACCACCAGCCCTCTTGTACCCCTGCCGATTCAATTGAAAGAAAGGTGTCTCTTTGCAATTGGGCCCCTCCCTGGGCCCCTTAGGGATGGTGTCCCAGTTGCAAGGAGACGCATTTTGCAGGTTTGTCCTGAAATTTGGCCTCCTGCCTGGCTGCCCATTCAGAGACACTGCAGGATGCCTATTGTCAGCACTTTAGCGCCCACAGGTTTAACTCTCAGCCCACAAGCAATTCTCACACCTTCAGCCCGATATGGGCTGTAAAAGAGGTGCTTGTAGGTGGCTGAGAGGAGGAGCTGTGGTCCAGGGGAAGTCTGAACCAGCAGCTTCTGGAGCCCTGAATATGTCATGTATGCAAATTAGAGGGGCCTCGCACATTCCCTTTTGGCCCAGGGTTCCAAAAATCCTTGAACCGGCCCTGCCGGCACTTAATCATCAACACCGGCGCTTTTCATGAGCACCAGTTAAGGACACTTTTATTTACGGGAGATTAAGTGATTTGCCCAGAATCACAGGATGTTGAGCCGACGTCAAGACTCAAACCTGGCTCCCCAGCCCCGAAGTCAGCAGCTCTAGCCATTATGCCACATCCTCTCCCCACTTTCATGGTTATTAGTTGCTTCTGTTTTAGGCGGCAATAACAGGAGAAATGGGCTGGTGTAAGCTGCCTCACTTATGTTTTTTTACAAATTAACCACTGCTGCTACTGGCGTATTGGAAACAATTATTGTCATAAGGAAGGGCCCCCATTGCAAAATGCAGGCCCTAACATACTAGAAATAACTCTTGGTGTTGGTGCAGGGGCCCCTATGGAAAAATGCTGGCCGTTTCATACTGGAGGAGATTCTTGGCATGGGGCACCTGTGGCAGATTGCTGGCACTGGCCATAAAGGAGGGCACCGAAGGCAAAATGTAGACCCTGAGATACCCTAAAGCAATACTTCACATAAGGGGACACCTATGCCAAAATGCTGACATACTGGAGGTAATTCTTGGCCTCTGAGAGGGCAGCCGTGGCATATTGGGCCTGAGGGTGTGGGTTGAGGAAGGAAACCATGATAAAATGCTGTCTCTGAAATACTCAAGGTAATTATTAACATACAGGCCACACGTGATATATGGACAGGTTCAAAGGCAAAAATCTGGTACTGGGATATCGTATGCAATTTTTGTCATGCCCCTCATAGACCAACAGTCACACACTGCTGATAGCACTCTCACACCCCTCACAACAAGACAGCAAACCAGTAGCTGTAGATGGTATCCAAGATTACATCTTTGACTGGTGCATTTGTATATGTGTGTGTGGTGTGTGGTGTGTGTGTGTGTGCGTGGTATTATGAATGGGTGAATGCAAGAATAAGCCAAAGGATGGATGAATAGATGCTTGAGTGCAAGGATGAGTGACTGAGTGAATGGACGATTAGTAATTGAGAGCATGGACAGATGGATGAGTGCATGAATGAAAGTATCCAGGCACTTTTAATTATAAGCCACGCTTACTAGCTTTGGCAATGCCTGCTTAATTTCGGGACTATGTGAATGTTATTCAAAGTCTTTAAAAAAGAGTTAATTGAGAATGTGTTATTACTCAACGTCTTTTAAAATCATTTCAACGGACAAGGTTGGCACAGATTCTGGAAAAATTGCAGACTGTATTTTTAGGAAAGGTGAACGCCATTGTTAAGAGTGTGATGTATGAAATGTGTAGCAGGTCTTTTGTTTCCATTACACATACTTAGAATGGGCTGTGGGTCTGCCCCTACTCGTGATTGGATAACGTAGCTGTCTATTTCAGGTCTCTGGTCTTGTCGCAATGATTTTCCTCCTGATTACTGGGACTGCCCTGCCAAGGAACAATTCAGTCTCTCAGTGTTCTGACTGCATGAGTTGTATCCTTCCACTGCTGCCTTGAGAGGACTTTTTTTTCTTTGCTATTAAGCACTCCATGGATGTGAAGTTCTTTTCTTGGCCTCTCTCCAGCTTATTGCTGCATATTCCAGTGCCCTGACCCCCATGTGCTCTGATTTAGTCCCCTTCCCCACTCCCTGATGCTCTGTGTCCTGCTCCCTATCCCGCTCCCCATGAAAGCGGGTCCAACAGCTTTTAATTTACCATTATAAAATGACAGTCGCCCTAGTTGGTATGGTAAATTAAAAAATGCCAAAATGGCCATTGGTGCATCTTGATGTATGCGCACTAAGACATCATTACATATGCACATGCATACGACCATACGCGTAGGCAGCCATCTGGGAAAGGTTTTATACATGTGCATGGCCATTTACCAAACAAAGCAGAGCCACGCAGTACTCTAAGAAGCACAGTTCCGTGAGATAGTATTTTGGAGTCTTATTCCATTACAGAGCAGCACTGTGTGACATTATTGTACTGGGCATAGAGTAATTCTGATGTAGTGTTTGGCACAACAAAGTTTCTTTTTTATTTCAGTAAGATGCTATTCTTGAGGCCTATTACTTCTTCGGGAACAATATTTATGACGGGCAATACTTCTGTCATGGCCCTGTGTTTTAGAATGAGACAATTTCTGGATATAGATGATAGATATATATATATATTATCTACTGGCGGTCGCCAGTAGATAGTTATAGTTAGGACCTATTTTCCATAGGAAATCCGCAACATTCTATTTGAAATAACTCTTGCGTCAGCTGACGAATCTTCGCGAAATTTTCAAACTTTGTGGCCCGCTCCGGTCCGCTCCTATCCTGAAAGTCTCGGGGTGATTCGTCAAGCGGGGGCCGAGAAAAAAGGGGGGTCCCAAAACGTGTTTTCCCCATTCATTTTCCCATAGGAAACTTTAGCCACGGCTACAGCCCGAACTGCTGAACGGAATTACACCAAATTTGGCAAAGAGGTAGTTCTTGGTTCAGAAAGAACTCTTTTTGTTAAATGGTGTAAATCCGTTCAGTAGTTGCTGAGAAAATGAAAAGTAAAAACACATATATATCTATGGCCGCGGAGGGTCCGCGCACCCTCCCGATGACCAGCTGTATGCTAATTGGCTGTCAACACTCCAAACCAGGAAGTGTTGGCAGCCATCTTGTGACTCGGTAGAACAGAGTCACAAGAAAACAGTAAAAACAATGCGCAAAACGCAAAAAGGGGGCAGGGTAGAAACACCCTGACCCCCTAGGCCTGCTTAGGGGGTCCCACAAGGATCCCCAGGGCCCCAAATTTTTTTTTTTTTTTTTTTTAAATCGGCGAGATTCGCGCACCCAGCGCGAATTTCAGCAAAAATTTTAAAAACGAGCGCGGGCTCCCGCGCTTCGTATTCTAAAGCCCCGGGTGGGCCAAGTCCCGGGGGCAGTAAAATGTGTGGGGGGCCCAATACCCCCACTCTGCCCGGGGACCGCCACCCCCCGGGGCTTTGCATTAATATTTGCGGGGGCACACGGCCCCCCCGCAGCCCCGGGGACCGCCACCCCCCGGGGCTTGTTTTATTAAAGTTTGGGGGGGCTCTAAGGCCCCCCCAAGCCCCGGGGACCGCCACCCCCCGGGGCTCTCATTAATAATATTTGCGGGGGGCACACTGCCTCCCGCAGCCCCGAGACCGCTACCCCCGGGGCTTCTTTTTACAAAAAATAGACCTGTGTGGGGGGCTCGAGCCCCCACACGCCCGAGACCGCCACCTCCCCCGGGGCCCTAAATATGCAGATTGGGGGGTCTGTTACGGACCCCCGAGCCCCGGGGACCACCACCTCCCGGGGCTGTGCAAGGGTTGGGAGGGGGCCGCGCGGCCCCCTCCTGGAGCCCTCCTTGGCCAACTAGCCCACCAGGTACGTTCAGAAAGCGCCACAGAGCTGCGTTGCAGAGAGGTGTAAAAAGGGGCGTGGCCTCTGAACACCTCTCTGCAACGCAGCTCTCTGGCGCATACTGGAGGTATCTGGTGGGCTAGTTGGCCCCTAGGGACCCTCGGGATTGAGGAGGAATTAATTCTCCAACTTAAACGCGCCACATGGCGTGTTTGCAGACATGTCACCTCAGGCCCCACCCCCTTCCTTCACCATTGTGCAAATATTCCTCTAAAATCAGCCAAACTACGAATTCCTATTTACTCACCTGTTATCAGGAGAGACCTCAGTGCTGCATCTTTGAGCCCAGTACTGATCCTGAAAAGTAATTTTAACCGTACTTACCAGTAACTTGAATTTCCTTCCATAGGCTAACATTGACTGGTTTCACTTGGAAATTCTTCTAAGTGTCGATTTTTGAAACATACAAATATTCCTCTAAAATCAGCTGAATTACGAATTCCAATTTACTCACCTGTTATCAGTAGAGACCTCAGTGCTGCATCTTTGAGCCCAGTACAGATCCTGAAAAGTAATTCTAACCGTACTTACCAGTAACTTGAATTTCCTTCCATAGGCTAACATTGACTGGTTTCACTTGGAAATTCTTCTAAGTGTGGAGTTTTGGAACTTTATAATATTCCTCTAAAATCAGCCGAACTACGAATTCCGATTTACTCACCTTTTATCAGGAGAGACCTCAGTGCTGCATCTTTGAGCCCAGCACTGACCCTGAAAAGTAATTCTAACCGTACTTACCAGTAACTTGTATTTCCTTCCATAGGAATCCATTGTCTGGTTTTCAGCAGAAAAGTTTCAAAGTGTCGATTTTCACAAACTACAAATATTCCTTAAAAATCGCCTGTATGACTTAAACGCATTCTTTCAACTGTTTACAGGAGATGCACCAGTGCTGGATCCAGGATCCACCACTGAGTAAGAAAAAGTAACGATAACACTACTTACCTGCTAACTGAATTTCCTCCCATAGGATAACATTGGTGATTCTATGTGAAAAAGTTTCAAGTGTCAACTTTTAAAATACAATAATATTCCTTAAAAATCACTACTGTAACCAAAACGCTTTTACTCAACTGTTTACAGGAGATGTCCCAGGACTGAATCTAGGATCCAGTCCTGTGGTTAGAAAAAGTAATCCATAAAGTAACTAATTGCATTTAACTAGAAATTCACATTGAGCTCAATGTTGCATTGTTTGAAATTGTGTTGCCCATTGCAACAACTGTAACTACTGTACTTAAAAGTCTATTGCCTATTTGCAAAGTATTTAAACTAAAGTAATTCATTCTGAGAAAGTATATTTTGTAATGTAATGTATAATGTAATTACAATGTAATTTAAAAAATAAAATATCTAAAAATAAATAGTTTAAAAAAATGTAGTAAATCAGTATCAAAAAAATAAATATAACAATTAATACATTTAAAAATTGTCATTTACAAAACTTTGAAATTCACTGAAAAAAAACCATAGGTTTCAGGCACGTTTTAGTTAGAAATTAGCATTTAAAAAACCTTACAAATTCACTGAAAAAACCATAGGTTTTAGGGACAGTTATAGTTAGTTAGACATTGCACTCGTACAAAACCCGTGAAATTCCCCGTTATAGTTAGTTCAGCTAACTATAACTCGCGCCCCATAATGCACTGCTGATGACGTCACATATTACATCACTCATGACATGGTCAGTGACATCACTGATGACATCACTGATGACATCTCAAATGACATCACTGATGACATCACTGATGACATCATCCACGTGATAATCTGATGCACCTCCTCACACCCTAATATAACCTTTGATACACCCACTCTAAATTACAGACTGCCATTCGCAAAACCATAGACACTCCAACACCAATAACTACATACCCACTCACTGATTCTTAGGTCTACACACACACATCCACTCACTCACCCGTACAGTCACTCATACTTACGGTCACTCAGTACAGGACTATCATATGCACTCATACTCCTATATAGACACTCAAACACCGCCACTCATCCATAGAGGTACTCACACACCTACTCAGTCATGCAAATAATTAAACACACTGCCATTTACTCACCTATACAGTTATACACACACCAGCTCACTTACTCATACAAATACTAGCACATTCTTACGCTTTTATACAATCACTGATACAAGCACACACTCATCCATACAGTCACTCTCACAATCACACACTCTCGCTTATAGCTATTTATATACTCCAACACACATATATACTGCCTTTCACATATGTAGTTACTCACACATGTACCACTGGGACATACATTCACTCACTAATACACTCTTACACACACTTACCCATCCATACAGTCTATCACAGATGCACTCTTGAAACCATCCACCCAGTGAATCACCTACTCACACATCTATGCACAGAGTCGCACCCACCCCACCCACACAAACACTCAGGCACCCATACAGATACTCAGACAACCAATCAATAACTCATATAGACACTCATGTAGCTATTCACAAACCCATGCAGCCACTTACACAGCAACAGACAGACGGATACAGACATTCACCCAGTTTAGTCACTAACCCATGCATTCAGTAAGATACGTTTAATCACTCACTTATAGAGTTAGTCACGCACCTACTAAATCATCCATACAGACACTTATACACCCACTCATTCTTCAATACGCCTTTCCCTATATATATTAAAAATATTTAAACTTTACAGAAACACACAGTCACTGGATGATGTCATCAGTGATGTCATTTGAGATGTCATCAGTGATGTCATCAGTGATGTCACTGACCATGTCATGAGTGATGTAATATGTGACGTCATCAGCAGTGCATTGCGGGGCGCGAGTTATAGTTAGCTGAACTAACTATAACGGGGGAATTTCACGGGTTTTGTACGAGTGCAATGTCCAACTAACTATAACTGTCCCTAAAACCTATGGTTTTTTCAGTGAATATATATATATATATATATATCCCAGACCACTTCCGGCGCTCCAAATCGCTTGACCAGAAAACAACACCGCAGTCCAAAGTTATATTTATCTTCTTTTATTTGCTCATTTCCAGGCTATGACACGTTTCGGCAGGATCCCCTGCCTTGATCACACACCGAGCCATAATGCATACTCTTTTTTTATCTCGAATGTTACCATCACGTGATAACATGAACATAGACAACAAATTCCAGTTACACTTCTTTTTCTACCAGTTAAATTCCAGTTACATAACCATTTACTTTTTCTATACATTTTTACAGTATTACTACTGAATTTTCCTCTTTTTTTATTTATTTTCTTTACTTTTATACTTGGCTTACTGATTTGTGTATTTTTTTCAAAAAAAACTTTATTGTACCACAGAATTCAATTATTTGAAGGGATGTCGGGTTTAACTGACTTTTCCGCTCGATGCGTGAACTTGCATTATATATATATATACACATATATATAAATATGTATATACATATATATATATATATATATATATATATATATATATATATATAACTCCAGGAAGACGCTGTGCTTTAGCAGCTCTCCTTCCCACGGTGTCGGTGCCAGCTAAAGGCGACAGCAGCCCTTGAATATCTTTGACGGTTTTCCAAGTAACCTCCTCAAAATGAAGAAACAAGGAAGCGGCACACCAGGAGACTGCACAATGCCTTTATTGTGCACCAATACGAAGCGTTTCGGCGTTTAGCTTTATCGAGTGATTTGTGCCAGCAAATTCCATTCAACATAAGGAGAAAGGTTCATAGACATGAAGGAAACACTTCATATGATAAATCAGTATATGTCTTGAAAAACTGAGATCGTAATTTTGACATTCATAATCCAAATCAAGCAAAATAAAATAAAACTACGATGAAATAGCGATGTGGCTAATTAATGCAATAACCTGAAATTTCATTTGTTTCTAAATTAGAGTCAGAATATACCATCATTACGTTGCCGTTATGTCTCAATAAAGTTAATTCACAACAAATGTTCAAAAACAGTTGTTTACCAATTTTCGGCATGGAACTCCTACAAAATTAGGTACTGATACTCATGAGTAAATCTCTTGGATGCCACCGCGATGCCATGTGGTCCGTAAGTGCCATGCATGAAACATTATGTAAATACATTATAGTATAACGACATTGGAATATAATCTTGATCAATTCATCGTAGTGCAAATTGCTAAATTAACATGAATGATCCCCCGATTAATCATATGGTAGAGGGTATGAATCATCTGCACAAAGGATACATTACTCGTTTTTACCATATACTATACTTCTTACTGTACCAGTAATTCACCAAGTGGCGAAAAATCATCCAATCCTGGGTCATATACTCCCCTTCTGATGCTGTATTTGATATTCTACCAGTAATTCGCCAACTGGCAAAAATTCACCCCATCCTAAGTAATGTACTTATATACCGGAGTGTGGTATGAATGTGACCATGTATCCTAATTCGGCACCGATCCCACCTGATGGTGAGATTACCTCCAATCTTGAGTTATGTACTCATATGGCGATGGCCCCTACCCTTGTATGCCCCTATAGCCTCTACCTAATGGACAAGCTGTTTGTTTGTGCCCTTGCTATTTGAGAGTGAACGGGAAAGCCCATACCTATACCTTTTCTACGTGACTAAAGGTGAGAATTATTGGGAACAAGAGGGATCTGTCAAATATTCCACTGTGAATACCAGGGAAAACCCCCATACCAGAAATAAGATCAACTTAAAGCCTTAGCTAATCATACTACAGTAACTACTGTTCTAGCCGGCTTGAATAGGTGGGGTGTGATGGAGTTGCCCATCTGTTCTGCTTAAAAAATAGTGATAATATGAAAAAATTGTGTTAAAATTAATAGCCGTGATGAGAGAAAGAGACTGCTGTAGATTGTCATTGCCGTAATGCAACGTCCTATATGAGTTGCCAATTCCTCCCCACTGTTAAGCCCATTGGGAGTTTTGGTATGAAGATCAATTATGTATCTGGACTCCAGTACACTGAGATTTTTCTCCCTGTCACCTCCTCGTATTTGTGGCAGGACCCTATCTAGTCCATAGAATTGTAATAGATTGCTGTTGTTCCGATGTATACCAGCGAAATGTCTCGCTACTGGGTAGCTAAAATCATGGTTAGTAACTGCTCTGAAATGTTGCAAAATTCTGATTTTTACTTGTAATTTTGTGCTACCTACGTATCGGAGGCCACAAGGGCACTCCAGCACGTAGATCACAAAATCACTGGTGCAGTTGATAGGTTTATTGATGGTTTTTATCAGTCCTGAACCTGTAAGATATGTTCTGCGACTTTTGCTTTTCCTGCAGGAATTGCAGGTTGTGAATCCTTTAGCCAGTGTAAGCCATTGGGTTTGACTAGTCTCTTGTGGATAACTGTGGACTAGTCGGTCCTTCAGCGACCTGGGGCGCCTATATGTAAACTTAGGTGACTTTCCCACATGTTCCCCTATTACCTTTGTGTTTTGCCCATTACAAAGAGCCAAAACTAAAGTAATGGGCAAAACACAAAGGGACCTACTGTTTAATCAACCACTGAGGTCAGACCCGAGGTCCACCGATAGTGTAAACCAAGCACCGAAAATTATCACAACTTACAGTAAGGGTGCTAATAACCTGAGAAAGGCTATGAAAGCCCACTGGAGTTTGCTGTTGGCAGACCCGGTAATAGGGGAACATGTGGGAAAGTCACCTAAGTTTACATATAGGCGCCCCAGGTCGCTGAAGGACCGACTAGTCCACAGTTATCCACAAGAGACTAGTCAAACCCAATGGCTTACACTGGCTAAAGGATTCACAAGCTACAATTCCTCCAAAGCCTGCAGGAAAAGCAAAAGTCGCAGAACATATCTTACAGGTTCAGGACTGATAAAAACCATCAATAAACCTATCAACTGCACCAGTGATTTTGTGATCTACGTGCTGGAGTGCCCTTGTGGCCTCCGATACGTAGGTAGCACAAAATTACAAGTAAAAATGAGAATTTTGCAACACTTCAGAGCAGTTACTAACCATGATTTTAGCTACCCAGTAGCGAGACATTTCGCTGATAAACATCAGAGCAACAGCAATCTATTACAATTCTATGGAATAGATAGGGTCCTGCCACAAATACGAGGAGGTAACAGGGAGAAAAATCTCTGTGTACTGGAGTCCAGATACATAATTGATCTTCATACCAAAACTCCCAATGGGCTTAATAGCGGGGAGGAATTGGCAACTCATATAGGACGTTGAATTACGGCAATGACAATCTACAGCAGTCTCTTTCTCTCATCACGGCTATTAATTTTAACACAATTTTTTCATATTATCACTATTTTTTAAGCAGAACAGATGGGCAACTCAGTCACACCCCACCTATTCAAGCCGGCTAGAACATTAGTTACTGTAGTATGATTAGCTAAGGCTTTAAGTTGTTCTTATTTCTGGTATGGGGGTTTTCCCTGGTATTCACAGTGCAATATTTGACAGATCCCTCTTGTTCCCAATAATTCTCACCTTTAGTCACGTAGAAAAGGTACAGGTATGGGCTTTCCCGTTCACTCTCACATAGCAAGGGCACCAACAAACAGCTTGACCTACAAGGGTAGGGGCCATCGCCATATGAGTACATATCTCAAGATTGGAGGGTAATCTCACCATCAGGTGGGATCGGTGCCGAATTAGGATAGTTGGCCACATTCATACCACACTCCGGTATATAAGTACATTGCTTAGGATGGGGTGAATTTTTGCCAGTTGGCGAATTACTGGTAGAATATCAAATACAGCATCAGTATGGGAGTATATGACCTAGGATTGGATGATTTTTGGCCACTTGGTGAATTACTGGTACAGTAAGAAGTATAGTATATGGTAAAAACGAGTAATGTATCCTTTGTGCAGATGATTCATACCCTCTACCATATGATTAATCGGGGGATCATTCATGTTAATTTAGCAATTTGCACTACGATTAATTGATCGGGATTATATTCCAATGTTGTTATACAATAATGTATTTACATAATGTTTCATGCATGGCACTTACGGACCACATGGCGACGCAGCGGCATCCAAGAGATTTACTCATGAGTATCGGTACCTAATTTTGTAGGAGTTCCATGCCGAAAATTGGTAAACAACTGTTTTTGAACATTTGTTGTGAATTAACTTTATTGAGACATAACGGCAACGTAATGATGGTATATTCTGACTCTAATTTAGAAAAGAATGAAATTTCAGGTGATTGCATTAATTAGCCACATCGCTATTTCATCGTAGTTTTATATTATTTTATTTTGCTTGATTTGGATTATGAATGTCAAAATTACGATCTCACTGTTTTTCAAGACAAATACGGATTTATCATATGAAGTGTTTCCTTCATGTCTATGAACCTTTCTCCTTATGTTCAATGGAATTTGCTGGCACAAATCACTCGATAAAGGCTAAACGCCGAAACGCGTCGTATTGGTGCACAATAAAGGCATTGTGCAGTCTCCTGGTGTGCCGCTTCCTTGTTTCTTCATTTTGAGGATGTTACTTGGAAAACCGTCAAACATATATATATATTTTTTTTTTTGAGCCATGAAGAACTAGTTCATCTGAGGCGCTGTTGGACCCCGTGAAGTAATAAGTCTTTTCTTGAAGTCACTGTCAGTTGGTTTTTCACGTTTTTTTTTTTTTTGCTTTGCACAGAATAATGAAGACTGTAAATTATTTCTCTTACACCATCACAATTATGAACATCTTTTCCACAATGCCCTTGACAATAGCAAGGGAATTCTCTCTTTTTCCCACACCTTCTTTGTGTTAAAGGAAACCGGTGAGGTGGTTGTGTGAAGGGATGCACTAATGGCCAAACAGGCAAAGCACACCAACCATGACTGCGGCTGAAACAACCTCTCTCATATCATAAAAGTAACCAATCACCAGTGGAGGCGGGCCTTTAGAATCTGTCCACTCAGAAAAGGGAGGCTCTTAAATAGTTTCTGTTTGTGTTGCAACACCTTGGATCACCAGGCTCGCCTTTCAAGTAGACCACTCTAAATTCTGAAACTTAATTAAGACCCTGTTCCCCCCCAATGGAAGCTGAGTTGCCATTCTAGTGGTTGTCTCTGATACATCAGCTGCACAGAGTCAATTTTTATGGAGGATGTATTATCTACAAATGACACTACCCTTTTAGTTTAGCACAATTGCTCTTTAAGTAGCATTTGAGTTTTTCACAATCCAAAGACTTTAGTGAGCTGATGTTTTTATGGCCAGCACCCCCACTCTCAAAACTGTTCCAACGCCACTGGTGGAGCATGCTTCGCATGTTTTACCATTTTACAGAAGGTTTGGTACACACACATGCTTCCCATGTGTGCTGAGGTGAAAATCAAAAACCTACAGAGACCGGCTGTGAGGGGAATTCAGGGCTGGGGTACACCCTACAAAGCCATGCAATGAGACATTTCTACCATTAAACTTTTCATTTATTTCTACATGGCAGAGCACTTTTTCTCTGACAATTGTTAGTGGGTTACTGTTGTTTTAGGCTACAGCCAGCTAGGTCACAATGGTAAACCTGCAGCCGCACGTTTCCAGTAAAACTTGAGGGAGGAGGTGTATATGTACACTGCAGCCAAAACATGACATTTAACTTCCAAGCCACTGGTGCACCTCCGGGCCCAACTTACTGTAGCCTCACTGGAAAGTTAAATAAGTCATTTAAGTGTAGTCACCTTTCCTGCATGTTATAGGGCACAGCACATGCACACACACTGTGATACTGAGTAGCAATGTTACAGTGCACAGAGCCACTTAGATTACAGTGATGGCATGAGATAAGTACCAGTTTAGGGGGGAATCACTAGAAAATATGGCTTTTTTCTCATATATCTAATGGCCTTTGTGAGAAATTATCTACAATATATATTTCTCATACTGCCATACCAGATCCAGGCTGTATAAAAAGTATGCTTTGTAAAAAAAAAAACGTAATTATTGCTACAACTCCGAGAATCAATTAAAATGTGCACATACTTTACTCAGTCTGATAAAATGTATCCCTTTGCCACTCAAACCTCTTGACTGAGGTTTTGCTTATGTTTATAAATATAATGCAGATAACATAAGTGGATTTGTGGTTTAAGGGACATCACTCTGGTTGTCGTTTAATCAATAGAGTGAGCTCACTGCAAAATATAGAAAATGCATATATTCACTGGTTATCACAGTTAATGTGGAGTAATAATAACTTGCAAAAATGGTAAAGGACCCAGGATCAGACCGTCACTTTCTGCTTATGACCTCACACATGACGTCACAGTTGAAACTCAAATGGCATTGGAGGAGCGTAATTTAGACTCCACCCTTTATTTGTCGCAGTTATATGCTCATATACGACATTATACTCACTGTGTGTTTTGATTTCTTAAATGTATGAAGCATTTACAGGTACTAATGAAATGTAGTAATTGTAGAGACTAGAGATTTATGTTCAGTTAATGTAGGAAGCTGGCTCTGTACATACCATACCAAAGTGAGGTATAGTGTGCACAGAGTCCGGTGGAACCCCAAAGGTAGGCAGAGGTAAAAGTAGATAGCACCTTACTCTCTGTTTGTGGTAGTGTGGTCGAGCAGTAAGGCTTTATCAGAGGGTAGTGTTAAGCATTTGTTGTACACACTCAATCAGCGAATGATATCACACACTCAAAGACTGAACTTCAGACCAATTTTGTTTTGTATAAAAATATTCTTTTAGTTATTTTATTTTTCTAGAACCAAGCAAGCCTGGCACAGGTTATCAATAAATACTTTACAGTAGTAATGCAGTTTGTAAACAGTTTGAATTGCAATTGTATATGCACTTTGATATGATTACAGTAGAGCTACTAGTAATGTAATGCTTTTGATATACTGTACATATACTTTGTATTGGCTTTTTAGTAGAATGTCAAGTAGATTACTTTACAGATTACTTTTCTTACACAGTGCAGTATACCTGGATACTGCACTGGGACATTTCCTGTAAACAGGTAAGTAAAAGCGTTTTTGTTATTTAATTACAGTTTTAAAGGGTTTCATAGATTTTCCAACTCCACACTTAGAAACTTTTCACAGAAAAACAGTCAATGTTATCCTACGGAGGAAAATAGGGCTATCGGTTCAAAGGTAAGTATTCGGTTGTGGGAGTTGGGGTTCTGGGGGTAGACTCAGGGGTCCCCCAGGGTCAAGGATGCACTCTTGTTACACCCTCAGCGGCCCTAGGGCAGCCGGGTGCAGAGTGCTGAGGCCCATTGTTATCCAATGGGGGATAGGGGCAGTAGCGGCTCCTGGAGGGAGTGCTGTGGGGCGGGGGCGGGGCAGGGTGGGGGGTAGTAAACTCCGGCTTACGGCCGAACTGAGTTAAGTACATAAATAAATAAATAAAACGAATTACATTGCGCGCGCTGCATCGCAATCGGCGATGCAGCGGCGCAATGTAATTAGTTTTATTTATTTATGTACTTAACTCAGTTCGTCGTAGCCGGAGCTTACCCCCCACCCTGCCCTCCCCGCCCCGCCCCACCACCCCGCAGCACTCCCTCCAGGAGCCGCTACTGGATTGGGGGCCTCCGGTTGGTGGCTGCTGACGAGCAGGCCACAGGGTTGTGGGAGCAAAACTCCTGGACTTAGCTCAGGGCAAATGGGTTTCAAGCCAGCACAAAAGATGCACCTTCAGCAGCACTGGGGTGGCCGGGTGCAGAGTGCTGTTTTGGCGTCGGGCGCCCTGTAGCTTTCAATGGGGAGTCTCCGGTTTGCAAACACACTGCAGGCTCGGGGACGAAGGTCTTCTGGGTGCGACCACCACTTGGAGAGGTAAGTTAGGATGCTGGGGGTTGGTTAGGCACCATCGGTTGGGCCACCCAAGGCCGTGGGGCATCGGGTGCAGGGGTGCCTATTAGGGTCGGATCTTCTTACCAGCTCCTAGTCGTGGTTGGGGAGACCTTCCGGTTTGAGGCTGCAGGCGTCGGCTGGAGGCTTGAGGCAGGTCAGGGATCTCCGGATCTCGGGTCAGGATCGCCGGGGAAACCTTCTCGTGGTGTTGGGTCACTCGAACTCGGGCCGTGGGTGTCAGGTGCAGACTCGCGGATCTTGCCGGAGCTGGAGTCTGTGGGGTGAACAAATCTGGTGTTCACGGGAGAAAGTCTTTGGTTTAGAAGGCAGGGTAGGTCCTCGGGGTTCTTGAGGTTGCTGGCTGCAGGACACACCGGAGTTTCGCTTCTGCAGGTTCGAGGTGCGGACAGGCCGTTGGGCTGGGGCCAAGTCAGTTGGCGTCCTCCTCTTGTTAGCTTCGGCACAGCTGTTAGGTCCTTCTTCTTCTTTTCTTGTAGTCGGTTCTTGTCTGCTTTCTTGGTTCAGGGCTGCCCCCTAAATACTGTATTTAGAGGGCGTTTTAGGGGTCAGTAGCCAATGGACTACTGACCTTAGGGTGTCTACACTCTTGGTGTGCTCACCCCACGTGGAGGAGTGAGCACAATCCCTAATCCTGATTGGGGAGTGCCTGCTATCTGCAAGATGGCGGGCACTGAAGGGTGGGCTTCACCTCGTCTCCCCCACCTGAGGGGTGGGGTTGGCAGGGGTGAGCCCACCTTCTGGGCTGGCTAATTTTTCCCGCCGAAAAGGAGGGGATATAGGAAGGGGGCCTGCTCCTGATAGCAGGAGGGGCTGGGGGTCGCATTACAAAGGCCGCAAGGCCTTTGAAGCTCCCCTGCCACAGATGGCTCTTCCTGGCCTGGGGGAGGTGTGACCACCTCCTCCCAGCAAAGGCTTTGTTTCTGGGCTCCGGGAGCGAAGGCTCCCACCCCAGGGGTCCAGAAACATGTCTCGTGGTGGCAGGCTGGTGTGTACCAGTCAGGGAACCCACCAGAGGCTGGTCGTTTTTGAGGGGGCATCTCTAAGATGCCCTCTGAATGCATTTTTCATTAAATCCCACACTGGCATCAGTGTGGGTTTAATGTGCTGAGAAGTTTGATACCAAACTTCTCAGTTTTCAGTACAGCCATTATGGTACTGTGGAGTTCATAATGACAAACTCCCAGCACCATATACTCTTAATGGCAGCACTGCACTTACAATGTCTAAGAATTGACTTAGACACTGTAGGGGTACAGGGCTCATGCACCTGTACCCTCACCACTGGTATAGTGTACCCAGCTAGAGGGGTGACTGATCTATGCCAGGGCAGTGGGTTGTAGGCATGGCACACAGGGATGTGTGCCATGTCGGCTCTTCACTTTATTCTGCACCATAACACGCAGCCTGCAGTGGCGGTGTGTGTGTGTAAAGGTACCGGGCCTCTAAGGGTGGCACAATAAGTGCTGCAGCCCTTAGAGGCCTTCCCTGGCCACAGTGCCCTTGCTACCCATGGTACCTTTTACAAGGGACTGACAAGTGGCCAGAGAGGTGCCAATTGGTGGTACAAGGTACTGTTTTGGGGAAAGAACACAGGCCCTGGGAACCTGATTGGGAGGGACCCAGGGCACATCGAGTCAAAGTGCATCAGTAGTCTGGCAAAAAAGTGGGGGGGTTACTGCAACAGAAACCCAGCTTCCTACACAAGCCCCTCCCCCCCCAGCCCAAATGCCAGTACACTCAGCCAAACCTGGGAGAGTCTTTCTAGTCTTTCAGGCAAGGAAGAGTAGAGGAAGTGGGTTGAAAGCTGCAGGGCCTACTCTGCCTTGCATCCTTCTGTACAGGTCTGTCCCTTTGGGGAGCTGGCCTACCTCAACAGTTTCAGGACCTAATTCCCAATGCCCCTTTCCCAGCTCTTTAGTGTCTTCACCCCATCTTTTTAGTTTGGGTGGAGAGGTGCCTACCTCTGCAAATTCTAACTTAGCTAGGGCAAAGCCCACCTTACCCACAGAGGTTACCCACAGCTTGAGTAACTCCACCATGACCAATAGGTTCAGGGGGCCTAACCATACCAAGGACAGTGCTGCCATGAAGGCTAACATGCAGCAGAGGCTACTGACAGCTGTCAGTGTCCAGAACCACACCTTTAGCCCTTCACTGGTAGGTGAAGTGGCTAATTTACAGGCTTCTTTGGGTTCTGGTGGCCTGTCTGCTGTTTTAGGGCAGGGGGTCACTACACTTGGTAGTGAACACCCTTCTTCCCCCCTCTGTTCTGCCAGCTGAGGAGCCACCAATTCAGGCTGGACAGTTGCCTGACTAGTCAGGTCTTTTTGTTGGCTAGGGGGACTTCACCAGTGCCAATTTTGGAGTTCTCCCTTACTGTGATAGAATCTACCTGGCCCACTGGAACTGTGGCTTACGGTTGTCCACCTTTCCTACACTGTCTCTTTTTTCTTTTGGGGCTTAGCTGCACTAACTGCAGGTTCAGCCCCCCCAGGTTCCTTGGGTGAGGGCTGGCACTGGACCAGTACCTCTCTTTTGCTCAGACCAACCCCTGGGTGGTCATTCCCAAGGAGACAATCAAGGGGGAGGTCTTTACTGACTACCACCTTTCTCCATCTAGGGGACCCAGCTATTTCTTGGGGCATTACAGCCGCAGGCCTAACAGTGACACCCCCTGGGACAGCGTTTACTCTTTTTGTTTCCCCTGGGACATACTGGTTTGAGAGAACCAACCTGTCATGCACCATAGTGTGACTGCCACAGGTATCTCTCAGGGCAGTGGCTGGCATTCCATTCACCAGTAGGTGGTGGAAGTGTCTACTCCCCTCTGGAACGTGCAACTCACCTTTTGGGCCCAGTTTTCAGTTGAAGGCTAGGAGGACTTCCTCATCTGAGGAATCACCCTCCAAAGCTCCACTGGCAAACCCTGGAGCTACACTGTGGGCTGTATTTTTAGGACAGCTAGGGTCCTTGGTGTGGTGTCCTGTCTTTTGACAGTTGTGACACCATACCTTGTTGGGATCCCAACTCTTACCTTGGTACCAGCTTTAGTTTGTGAGGTGTCTTTGGGCCCACCCTCCTGCACAGGTATTTGGGGGGCTATCTGGGACTCCTTACTTTTATCCTTAAGAGGCTCACTGTCTTTCTTCTGGGGAGGTTTTGTAACCCCTTTCTTTTGGTCACCCCCAGTGGACGTCCTAGTTACCCTTGTCTTGACCCAGTGGTCTGCCTTGTTTCCCAATTCTTGGGGAGAAATTGGACCTAGGTCTACCAGGTACTGATGCAACTTTTCATTAATGCAATTACTTAATATGTGTTCTTTCATGAACAAATTATAAAGACCACCATAATCTTGCACTGTACTTCCAGTCAACCAACCACCTAGTGTTTTCATTGAGTAGTCTACAAATTCCACCCAGGGCTGACTCTGGGTTTTCTGAGCCCCCCTGAATCTAATTCTATACTCCTCAGTTGTGAGTCCAAATCCCTCAATCAGAGTTCTCTTCATTTGGTCATAAGACCCAGCATCTGCCCAACTGAGGGTCAGAAGTCTGTCTCTGCACTTACCAGAGAACACTTACCAAAGGAGTGCCCCCCAGTGAGTTTTCTTCACTTTTCTGGCTTCACAAGCCCTTTCAAAGACTGTGAACCACTTGGTGATATCATCACCCTCCTAAAATTTAGGGACAATCCCTTTGGGGATTTTGGGATCATAGGATCCTTCTTTTTCTACATTTTTTAAATTGCTGCCACCATTGATGGGTCCTAGGCCCATCTCTGCTCTTTCTTTCTCTAGAGCCAGGAGTCTGGTCTCTACATCCAGTCTTTTGGTCAACCTTGCTAAAAGGCTGTCCTCCTCATTGAGGCTGTCCTCAATGTCCTCAGTAGTACCTGATCCACATGTGTGGGCTCTAGGTACTGAGAGGTTGATTTTTGGATTCAGGGCCATTGGGGCCCTTCTCTCCCTGTGAAGTGGGGGGGGGGGGTTGATAAGCATCCTCATCCACTCCATCTTCTTCCTCATCTGATTGGTCTTCACCATTTTCAGATGGGTGGTCCTTAGCATACCCAGCCAACGGCTCCTGGAGCTTTTGTTAGGTGGGGTGGGACCCCATGGTTATGTTTTTTATTTTGCATAGGGACCTTACCTCCTTCAAAGACAAGTGAAGGTAAGGGGTGAGGTCGAGCTCCTCAACCTGGTCCTCTATGTCATTGTGGTTATCTTCACTAACAGCTGGGTTCTTGTTAAGAGACATAGTTAAAAAACTTCTAACCCCTCTTATCCCTAGCTAAAGTGACTTTTTATTTTTCTAAAATTCTAAAGGGACTTAACCAAGGCCCTAACAAGACTTTTAGTAATTTTGCAAAAAGATTGCCAATTTGAAAAAAACAGAATTATAAAGACAATTTAAGAGTTCTGTTGTGTGATCAGGTGGCAACCAAGTTAGTCCAACAAATGCAAAGTTGTATATCCCACCGCTGATCCACCAATGTAGAAAGCTGGCTCTGTATACCATACCAAAGTGAGGTATAGTGTGCACAGAGTCCAGTGGAACCCCAAAGGTAGGCAGAGGTAAAAGTAGATAGCACCTTACTCTCTGTTTGTGGTAGTGTGGTCGAGCAGTAAGGCTTTATCAGAGGGTAGTGTTAAGCATTTGTTGTACACACTCAATCAGCGAATGATATCACACACTTAAAGACTGAACTTCAGACCAATTTGGTTTTGTATAAAAATATTCTTTTAGTTATTTTATTTTTCTAGAACCAAGCAAGCCTGGCACAGGTAAGCAATAAATACTTTACAGTAGTAATGCAGTTTGTAAACAGTTTGAATTGCAATTGTATATGCACCTTGATTTGATTACAGTAGAGCTACTAGTAATGCAATGCTTTTAATATACTGTACATATACTTTGTATTGGCTTTTTAGTAGAATGTCAAGTAGATTACTTTACAGATTACTTTTCTTACACAGTACAGTATACCTGGATACTGCACTGGGACATTTCCTGTAAATAGGTAAGCAAAAGCGTTTTTGTTATTTAGTTACAGTTTTAAAGGGTTTCATAGATTTTCCAACTCCACACTTAGAAACTTTTCACAGAAAAACAGTCAATGTTATCCTACGGAGGAAAATAGAGCTATCGGTTCAAAGGTAAGTATTCGGTTGTGGGAGTTGGTGTTCTGGGGGTAGACTCAGGGGTCCCCCAGGGTCAAGGATGCACTCTTGTTACACCCTTAGCGGCACTAGGGCGGCCGGGTGCAGCGGGCTGAGGCCCAATGTTATCCAATGGGGGGTAGGGGGCCTCCTGTTGGTGGCTGCTGACGAGCAGGCCACAGGGTTGTGGGAGCAAAGCTCCTAGACTTAAGCTCAGGGCAAATGTGGGTTCAAGCCAGCACAAAAGGTACACCCTCAGCGGCACTGGGGCGGCCGGGTGCAGAGTGCTGTTTTGGCGTTGGGCGCCCTGTAGCTTTCAATGGGGAGTCTCCGGTTTGCAAACACACTGCAGGCTCGGGGACGAAGGTCTTCTGGGTGTGACCACCACTTGGAGAGGTAAGTTAGGATGCTGGGGGTTGGTTAGGCACCATCGGTTGGGCCACCCAAGGCCGTGGGCGTCCGGTGCAGGGGTGCCTTTTAGGGTCGGATCTTCTTACCAGCTCCTGGTCGCGGTTGGGGGGACCTTCCGGTTTGAGGCTGCAGGCGTCGGCTGGAGGCTTGAGGCAGGTCAGGGATCACCGGATCTCAGGTCAGGATCGCCGGGGAGACCTTCTCGTGGTGTTGGGCCACTCGAACTCGGGCCGTGGGCCTCGGGTGCAGAGTGGTGCAGACTCGCGGATCTTGCCGGAGCTGGAGTCTGTGGGGTGAACAAATCCGGTGTTCACGGGAGACAAAGTCTTTGGTTTGGAAGGCAGGGCAGGTCCTCAGGGTTCTTGAGGTTGCTGGCTGCAGGACACACCGGAGTTTCGTTTCTGCAGGTTCGAGGTGGGGACAGGCCGGTTGGGCTGGGGCCAAGTCAGTAGGCATCCTCCTCTTGTTAGCTTCAGCACGGCTGTTCGGTCCTTCTTCTTCTTTTCTTGTAGTCGGTTCTTGTCTGCTTTCTTGGTTCAGGGCTGCCCCCTAAATACTGTATTTAGGGGGCGTTTTAGGAGTCTCGGGGTCAGGATACTGACCTTAGGGTGCCTACACCCTTGTGTGCTCACCCCACGTGGGGGAGTGAGCACAGTCCCTAATCCTGATTGGGGAGTGTCTGCCATCTGCAAGATGGCAGGCACTGAAGGGTGAGCTTCACCTTGAGTCCCCCACCTCAGGGGTGGGGTTGGCAGGGGTGGGCACACCTTCTGGGCTGGCTAATTTTTCCTGCCTTTCTTCCCGCTGAAAAGGAGGGAAGACAGGAAGGGGGCCTGCTCCTGATAGCAGGAGAGGCTGGGGGTCGCATTACAAAGGCTGCAAGGCCTTCGAAGCTCCCCTGCCACCGATGGCTCTACCTGGCCTCGGGGAGGTGTGACCACCTCCTCCCAGGAAAGGCTTTGTTTCTGGGCTCGTGGAGCGAAGGCTCCCACCCCAGGGGTCCAGAAACATGTCTCGTGGTGGCAGGCTGGTGTGTACCAGTCAGGGAACCCACCAGAGGCTAGATGTTTTTCAGGGGGCATCTCTAAGATGCCCTCTGAGTGCATTTTTCATTAAATCCCACACTGGCATCAGTGCGGTTTAATGTGCTGAGAAGTTTGATACCAAACTTCTCAGTTTTCAGTGCAGCCATTATGGTACTGTAGAGTTCGTAATGACAAACTCCCAGTGCCACATACTCTTAATGGCAGCACTGCACTTACAATGTCTAAGAATTGACTTAGACACTGTAGGGGTACAGGGCTCATGCACATGTACCCTCACCACTGGTATAGTGCACCCAGCTAGAGGGGTGACTTATCTATGCCAGTGGGTTGTAGGCATGGCACACAGGGATATGTGCCATGTCGACTCTTCACTTTGTTCTGCACCATAACACGCAGCCTGCAATGGCAGTGTGTGTGTGTAAAAGTACAGGGCCTCTAAGGGTGGCACAATAAGTGCTGCAGCCCTTAGAGGCCTTGCCTGGCCACAGTGCCCTTGGTACCCATGGTACCTTTTACAAGGGACTGACAAGTGGCCAGAGAGGTGCCAATTGGGGGTACAAGGTACAGTTTTGGGGAAAGAACACAGGCCCTGGGAACCTGATTGGCAGGGACCCAGGGCACATCGAGTCAAAGTGCATCAGTAGTCTGGCAAAAAGTGGGTGGGTTACTGCAACAGAAACCAGCTTCCTACAGTTAAACATTATAATCATGTTTTCTTTTATTCATGTTGCATTTATTCTTAAAGGTACATGTGCATATTAATAATCATGTATTCAAAGTTTAAGCTGACTGTTGAATTAACTTAGCCTGACTATAGGCCTCAATTGAAATATGCTTAGCCTTGCCAGTATATTCTTTCTTGGTTTGCAGGTGCATTATCATTTGTTTTATTAGCTAGAGAAAGGCTTATTGTTTGTATTAGACTGCTGATAGTAAGGTCTGAAGGGAAGAACTTGGCAGTGAACGTGGAAACCTAATGGTCAGAAGAGGCCTCTGTTCATCGTGTACCAGAATGGTGAGATGTTTAAGGTTGTGGTCTACAGCCCCAGTCTTGATGAGATCGGAAACTTAAGGGAGGGTGCGGCCGCTTCTCTCAACTAATGATTTGGTTAGTTCCTGATGGTGTGAGAAAAGTTAAGGATGTTTCTGAAACTCCTGTTGTCTTAATTGGTGTTCCTACTGTTAGTGGATGCCAATTCCTTCTTGACTTAGAGAGGTACAGACCTCTCTGTTTTTCCTGCGAGTGTGAAGCTTAATGCTAAACACTTATTCCTTTTTCCTAGATTTGTACATAAGTCTAGATGATGACACCTTTTGTGCTACCTAAATAGAATCCATGGTTATACAATCCTGTAGTGGAATTACATTTAGAAGAGAGAATGGAAGCTTCTTTAAGGAACAACTATTTACGATACTTTGTTTCTGCATTGTTGTGGCTGTTACTATTCTGTATCTCATCTTATTATGACTTAACCTACTGAGATATTTCATCATACCAGCTTGATGACTTCTCCCTAACAGCACTTCAAGTCAACCAACAAAGGTCGAAACGACCAATGGGGAAAAATCTATCATGACTTTATTTAAAGACTGAGGTCCAAATACCAGTGCACAGAAAGAATCATTGATGACATCACTCATCACATCACCATTAACATCATCGGTGACATCACTGTAGCTCAGAACTTAGAACCAGGCCAGCAGCTGAGGTCTGTGGCTAAAGGATACTGGACATATCCAAAGATTAAATCTATTGGCCTCTATGGGGAGAGGTATTGATCTCTGGGCCTTTATGAAGCTTACTAGTACCTTCTGAAAGTCATGCCGAGCAGGTTCCAGGCAAGGAGTGCTGAGAACATAGCAGCTTATGAGCCTACAGGGCATTGCCAGACTTTTGTACCATAAAGGCCTTAGAAAAGAAGTCCTGAGAGCGGAGCTAGGCCAAAAGGCAGTCTTGGTACACAGAGCCAGATGAGCATGGCTACAATCTATGACCAACAGAACCTAGGAGGTGAAATTCTAATACACGGTGGTCTTAAGTGCAGTGGATAGCCAAAGATCACCCCCTCAGAGCTACCTGTGAAGAGCCAAAGATTGAGTCCTACAGGGAAACATCTATTACAACGCAAGCATTACATTGTAGTGCCTTTACAACGCAGTCAGTACCATAAATGTGACGTTACCACAAGTTCCATTACAATGCAAGTTGTTACAACGACTTGCTTTAGGGAATGCGGTGTTGGACTGGTGTTGGATTTTAAGTCCAACACCTTCCCAACTGATACACCGACTGGGTTTGGAATAGTAATTTAAACTATTCCAAAGTCCAGCGCTTCCCTAAAGCAAGTCGTTGTAATGACTTGCGTTGTAATGGAGCTCATGGTAACACAGTCGTGGTATTGACTGCGTTGTTAAGCCATGCGTAGTTTTGGCATGCGTGGTAACAGATGCTATTCAGCCTTACAAGCTTTTAGAGCAGAAGACCAGACCAAGCACGCTCACACCACTAAGAACAGAAATAGGACCTGAATACGAGTTTAGGTACTATTTATCGCACCTGATACATAACAATACCACAGGGTACGTTACATATTGGGTTCAATAAATAACACCTATTTTGAGTTGGCGGGGAATAGCATGCAGATTTTGGTGTTTAACGCATCAAAATCCAGATGATACGGAAAATGCCATATGCTTTTCCTCCATTCAATTTTGGCAGAAATTTAACAAAGTTGAGATATTTAATGCAGCCGATAATTATCGCATGCATTAATTATCTACAAACTCGTAATTCCAATCCCTTTTTACGTACGGGTCTGAATATAATGACCAACTCATAAACAGGGCCTCAGTAGTTTCTGGCCTCGCACCCTTGCCCCTTCACCACAGGGCCTAGATGAACTCCAGTTTCTGTGAACCCAGAAATCATGGATTCAGGGCACATATTTATTCTTGTAAGCAGTGATTGCAGCACCCATGAGCGATTTTAGTGATGTCATTGAGGATGTCACCAGTGGTGTCATCCATTATATCATTTGTGAGGTCATCTGTGACATCATCTTACATTGATACTAAAAGCTGTTGCTATTATGCTCCCAAGCAATAGATATGATTGGTCGCATTAAATGAAGTTGTGAGGCTGTCATTTTGTTGTCAACATATAGATGTCCCTGCAGAGATTACCTCAAACAAAAGTTTATACTTCCATGTCTGCAAATATACTTGAAAAATACAATCATTTATGGTTTCTAAGATGTCATAAATCATTCCACATGTGGTGTCACAACTGATGAAACCACTAATAAGAAGAGGGACTGCATGAACAATAAATGAATGCTAGTAAAAATTATTATTGAGGGAATCACACAAAAATGTTAAAACTGCCCTCACACACAGAAATCTGTGTCATGCTTCATCATTGGGCCTGCTAACGACACCCCCGCGCCGACCAACGCTGAGGGTGGAGCAATAGGGAAGGGGAAGACAATACAACAAAGAATAGAACGTGGCAAAAAGACAAAGGGATCAAAAAGTGAAAATAAAAGCATAAACAGTGAGTTAAAACTGGCTACAGAGAGTCCCTAATCTTAATTTAATATCGGGTACCCTGTCCAGAAGCATTTAAACGGTCACAACAGGACCTGCGGATGGTAGTATGGGAAACCTATGATGAGTCACCATCCCCACCACTATGCAAAAAATGTCGACATGTTTCAGCCGGAGTGGTCAAATTGCCCGGCTTTCATCAGGACTTCACTATTGTATGACCCCACGGTTCTCACCCAAACCACCAAAAGTCAAAGATGGAGGGAAAACGTTTCTGTTGGGTAACTTACTCCAAACACATGCAAATAGAGCGTCTTGCTCTCCACAGTGGAACCTGCAAGGAACCAAATAAAAACTAGTAAAAACAAGACAGTGCTGTGCTCATTGTGCTATACAGAAAAACATCCAGTGATGTGTGACCCCTCTATAATAAAATAAAATTAAATGTAATGTAATGAAAGCATTCATGATAGGGCGCGACACACGGCCAGCTCCAAGTCATAACAATCTGTTGACTGAGCCCTGCCAAGATTTTACATATCTGCATTAAAGCCCTGTTAGATGCGCTCAATTCGCATATAGAAACTGGTACCAGAGTAGTTCTGGTCCAGTACATACAGATTAAAAAATCCAAAAAAGAGAAGAAGTAAGAAAGAGGAAACATCAAACATTCTGTGAGGCTTACCGAGTTTACTTATAATCTAAACTTGAACTGGCGGGGGAGAGAGGACAGCTCCCTATAGTCACACTCTGTTGGGAATGCAATATAAAAGGAAGAAAAAAAAGAAAAAAATACTATTAAGCAATGCAAAGTGGCGTTATTTCCAAGTTAGAAACATACCCTATGAAAAATCTCGGAAAAGGCAGTAGAAAGGAGCGGTTAAATAATCGTGAGAGGGAATGAAAATGCGTGGGCCAGCTGTATCCCATCAAGCATTTACGGTAACCCCTCGTATGGTTGGAACAAGGTTAACAAATAAAATCCTGCTCAAGTGCTCAACCACCCCACAGAACTCCACCGAGGAAACAAATGAACCCTCAGCAAAAAAGTGGCCCGACCCCGAGTGTATGAAAACAATCCCACTCATGGGACTAACGCCTCATGATCTACCCCTTACTTCGTCAAGGTAAGCTGTGGCCAAATCGCTCGTCTCTACCACCGCCGTGTAGGTTGGGGAAGACGCCAAACCCCGGTTCTCTTAAAACGCGCAGCCACGCCCCAAGTGACATCATTATGGGTGCGACCGCCGTCATGTGTTCAAAAAGGAAAGGGACGGATTCTGTGAGACACTAGAGCGGGGAGTCAACTTCCATGTTGGTAGTGAGGAACGCGAGTCCCTCAGTGGTCGAATAATTACCACATCTCCAGTGACAGCGCATATATATGCGTATGCACACAGAAGGCAGAATGGAAAGCAAAATTTAGCCAAATTCACTCAAAACCCAACGGTGTACAGATATATATGTAAAAAATATATATGTACACATACATATATACATCGCTATGCGTCTTGTCCAAACATAAGAGGAAAATAAAATATAGCAATTGGCTTCGGTGGAATCATTTTAGGGGGAGAAAAAAGGGGGAAAGGGGAAGGGGTTTTAATACACTGTAAATAATACGTGTAGACTACAGCTATAATGTATCCTGTATCCTAGATAAAATCATAAGGGGAGAAGTATACTGAAAGATGGTAGTAAACACTCAGTACAAATCCTACAGTAGATGCGCTAGAGATTATTAAGGCTATTCCAGGGAATGTCATCGTTCAGTCCCCCTATGTGGCTATGGGTCCGGTAGATCCATTTCTGTTCCCTGATGAAGAGTGCATTCCCTGGGTTCCTAACAGAGGCTCCCATCGTTGGTTTATCCAGGACCGTCCAGAATATTTCTTCTGGTGAATGATTTTTCTCTTTGTAATGATTAGTGAGACGACTACATGTTCTCTGGCAACGGATAGTTGATCGGTGTTCCATGATCCTTGTTTTGACTTTCCTTGTAGTCATCCCAATATACATAAGGTTACAGGGACATCTCATCATATAGATGACATAAGTAGAGTTACAATTTGTGTGCTTGCGCTGCTCCCAGGGATAGGTGAGGCAGACATCGATAGATTTAGTGTTAGTCGTGAGATGGCATACTTCGCACGACCCACAACGGGTATGTCCCGTCACCCGTGGAAGGGCCCATATTGATTCATTTGCATCTATTTGTGCTGGTCTTGTATCCGGGTCTCTTGGTCTAGTATGGACCAGCATATCCTTAAGGTTACGTCCTCTTTTAAAAGAAAAAGAGGCTTCTCCAGTTGTAACCCATTGGAGTTTAAAATTCTCCACTTCTGCTGGATAATCTTCTGGATTTTACTGGAGGTTGTGTTAAAGGTAGTGACGCATATAGTTCTGTTTGTAGGTGTTTGTGCCACATGTTCCAGAAGTGTCTCCCGATGGCAATTGCTCGCTCTCTTTTGTGCCCTCCTAATCGTATGCCGGGGGTATTTCCGTTGTAAAAGTTTCTGTTGCAGTGTGCTGGCTTCTGATTTAAATTCCTTCTTATCAGAACAGTTCCGTCGGAGCCGCAAAAATTGGCCCACTGGTAGATTTTCCTGAGGGATTTTGGATGGTAACTCTCAAAGGAGAGGAGACTGTTCCTGTCAGTTGGCTTATGGAACATTTTGGTTTGCAGGCCTCCTTCCTTCGGAAAAATAGTAAGGTCCAAGAAAGGAAGTTCCTCCTTGGTGATGGTCGACGTGAAAAGGAGCAAGGGATTCCGGCTATTAAGCTAGACCAAAATCCTCTATGGATTGTCTGTTGCCCTCCCAGATCAGGAGGACATCATCAATATAGCGTCGCCATAGTTTGATGTTATTGATCCAAACACTTTCGGCGGCATAGATATATTGGTCTAAGAGGGACTTTATCCTTCCACCCCTCTTCTTTGTGATTTATATGTGTCACAACTGATGTCATGAATGATATTATTTGCCATCTGGGTTGGGTTTAAAAATGATATACTTTTAATAAGTGCCTTATATTTGCCTTTAACTCTGCCCCTAGTGCATAATGGGCATGGCCGGCTGCTGTAATTAGAAGGCGATGGAACAGACAGTGTACCGTATTACTTTAAGGCTTATGGTAAAGACACATAACCTATGTAAAGCCCTTTTCTTTAGTGGTAATGTGTCTATTACCTGGTAGCCCGTATCCCAGTAATTCTGATATGACAGATAAAAGGGCTGCATTCGCTAATACCTGGTAAATTGAATTTGCTTCTCAAATCAAATATTTGTTTTCCATTCCTAGTCTATTCCTTTAGGTGGTATATTTTAGGATGGTCAAGAACAGATCAGATTGCTTTGATAATTATTTTAGTCAAAGTATTCATATTTCAATGTTTGACATTCATTTTAAGGTAATCCACTGATTACAAATTTTTCGATTATGGAGAACAGCTGACATGTGTTTCGCCTCAGACACTAAGACGATGGGACTTTCTCAAGACATAAAAAATGTTTAATCTTTGTTGAGCATCTAAAACACCAGTTATTGTCAATGTGGTAGGGAAGCTACAAACCGGTCGGTTCAGCAAAGCACCATAACTACGGTCCTTATGACGGATGCTAAGGCACTGAGCTCAAGGTGACACCCAGTCATCCAGTTTTGCACAAAGATGTGAAACCAGGACTGGCCTGTATCACAGAGACATCCATGCCGTCTGGTCACAGGTGAATGAGGAGGTCCTTTGTCAAGGGCACATACAGTGCCCTTTAGACACACTATTTACGTGGGATCCAAAATCCTTGCACCCCCAGGCATGGCCATCACGATATGAGGAAGTTCCCAATGATGAAGCATGCCAACTACAGTGGGTGAGGGAAACCATCCTATTAAAAGGTCACTCCATGGTGGTTAGGTTCCCAGTTAGGCTTTTGATGTACATGGACCCAAGGGTTTCATTTTGTTATTGACATTGGCCATGGTCAACATGCACTGAGCATAAGATGTATTTTTCTGCCAGGCTGTGTGCCCAGTTCCACTTCATGCAAGCCCATAGGACATGACCTTTTTCCTCTGCTCACAGGGCACACTCACTTTTCCACTGTGGCAAAGCAGCAGAAATCGGAGGGCAGGAGCACTGAGCCCAGGGTCTATATTGAAATAAAGATTTTGAAACTACGAAAGTGTTTGGACTTCATTACCTGGCGCACCCCCACTTGCGTCATTCTTTTAATAATAGTATGTAAGTGTTTAAATATAGTTAAGTGTGTGTACCATGTCATCTATGCAAAACATAGGGTTTGACCATAATAAACAGCAAATTGATTAGAAATACCTCCCACCCTTCATTCCCCACCCCTTTACACAATAATACCCCAAACTACAATAAGGTTACATTCCAATTTTATCAAAGAAAGAAACGTAAAGCTGCAATCTTTTCAAAACAGGGGAACCAAGCGGTATTTGGCTTAAAGAAAACCAAAAACATCAAACCAGACATGAATTGCTGCACAGAGGAGCAGTTAAACAAAGAATTGTCTTTAATTCCTATTTCACCAGTGGGGCATACTTGCAACCCTGTAAACATTTTTTTTTTTAAACCTGTATAAGCGCTACACACCAGACATAGCTTTCAACTCCAAGCGCCAGGCAACGCTAAAATGACCTAACAACAAACTTTATAAATAAACCCTAGAATCCACTCACCGTGATGAATCCCGTATACCTTTGTGGTTGACTTTGACCTTTGAATTACTAGAAAATGCCTGCCATTGTCTGGGTCTGTGTGCACACAAGCCTGGTGTGTGCTTTCCGAAAACATCTGGAGAATTGTTTCCACCTACAAACGTAGCGCTGTTTAATTAAGAGCTGCAGTGCAGGTGACGAAATGACCCTTGGTATAACTAACGCGGGCGAAAGTCTGCATACCCATAGACATTGCTAAGATAGGGGGTCCCTGGCTTCCAATAATGCCTCAGTAGGGGTCCCCAGATTCCAGCGGGGGTCTACAGAAGTCAAAAGGTTAGGACCCACGGCCTTACAGCAGTAACCTGCCATGCACTGGCCACTCCATTGCCTCACAGGGTAGGGTGACCAGATCTTGAGAATAAAAAACCGGAATATTTTGCAAAAATAGAAGGACTACAATGTTACATCCACGATGCTGCGCAGAATGACAATTCTTATCAACATAGGAACACAGAAGAAGCAATATGAAAATAAATAAAATGCAATTTCCAAAACCAGCATCATACCTGTTAATTAAATAGCTTACTTATAACAGCTGCTAACTAGCACAACTTTAGAACATCCAATAAGTGCCTCTCACTGGTTTCAGTTGACCCCCTCTAAATACCGGAACATGAGCCAGAATTTTCGAAATCTGCGGGGACAGCTGGTGAAAACCAGGGACTGTCCCGGCAAATCCGGGACGCCTGGTCACCCTATCACAGGAACATGTGGCGGATTGGAAAGAGAACCTACAAGAGTGTAATGTTGTGGGTGTACCCAACGGAGTTAGAATGGTCCATTAGGACAGGGGTGTTTGTGGATGAGACCCTGGCCATAGGGTCCCTGTTAGTATATTCGGGACTCCAGATTAAGGGGCACGAAGTGCAGGGCAGCGATAGAAAAATCATGGAGTGTATTCGAGAGGAGGCAGCCTTGGCGTTTGGCAGCGCGGCATGTCCAGGCACCTTTTACACAAATTAAGCACTGGTTGAAGCTACTGTATATGTCTGCGTCCGTCCACACCGAGAGGTGCTTTGAAGCAGCTCCCAGCCACACGTACCACTATACAAAGGAAACAAAAGAAATTAACACATTTGTGGCTCGGCGCTACAAAGCTTCCTGCGATAACTGCCTCAAACCCGACCTCGGTAGCTCTCAAGACATGCGCCTCACGTAGGGCCCGAAAACTGCCCGTGTTGACACATCAGACGAAGAAGCCGTTGCCAAACCATGAAGGCTCCTACCACACGAGCCCGCGAGTCTCTTTTCCACTCCAGAGGACGTTTACCCTGAAAACACAGGTCAGTGTTTGTGGGCAGTTAAAATCTATTTACCGATAAACCTGCTTGAGCGAATGGAAAATTGAAGGAGTTGACACCAGTGAAGTAATAACGACTGAGGTCTGAAGGCGCGCACTGGACCTGCTGCTGGCAGTATGTAGACATGCCCACATGATAAATGTCCTCTGAAGGACACCGTACCGCGGGAATCTGGTGGGAGTAACAGCAAAGACGATGGAAACCCGGGGTCTAGTCCCAGCTCCACGCGGGGTATCTGTTGGATTGTGGGCAATGACGGATACTGTGGTCCTCGCTCAAACTGGCAGTCATTCATTTGGAGTTTATTGCTTTTTTTTCAAGAAACGCACATTAATTTCAGTCCATAATACCCGTTTCTTCTTTAAATCATGTTTGGGGGTTCTATGTGTAGCTAGAAGAACAATAATGCAATGAAAACTATGGGAAGACATGTCATAAAGAAAAGTTTTTTTCCCACTGGGCTTAAAACGTTGCCTTGTCAAAATATTATACAGAAAGCCTAAAGCAGATGCAATTTTATTTTACTTTCTATTAAATCCTGCAGTTGGAATAACTTTAGTTAGGTCTGGCTTGATAGCTCAGCTGTTTGTCAGTGCTGATACAATCACAAAAGAAAGATTTCAAAGCAGTATAGAAGGTCTTTGACTCCACCCCTTTGGTAATCTTTTTCCTTGCATCATCTTAGTTAGTGCGCCTAAGAAGTATTTCCTTTCTTTACTCATAAAAGATAGAGACTTTGCAGACGCCTGTCAGGTACAGCAGGAGAGGATGACTTTTGTGAAGAGTGATCCCTGTGACAAATACTGTAAGAAGGGATTATATCATTTTGAACTCTGACAAATACAGAAGGAAGGAGTCTTACATTGTTAACTCTGACAACTGAAAGACATAGAGGTTTTGCATTGTGAACTCGGTGGCAAACACCACAGGAAGGGGCTTCACACTGGTTAACACTGAGAGACCTTCTTACACAGATCTCAGCTTCAAGAAGGATTCGGGAGGTCCAGTGATGCTGGAACAATTTTCAGAGTGGGGGTGCTGCCAACAATGTTATATCACCGAAGTCATAGGGATTGTGAAAAATTCTATGTCAGGACCGGAAGCTTCGGATTATGCTTTACTCTTTCTTCGGTGTTTATTAATACAGTTTCACAGCAGCCAATTAAAATGTATGAAACAAAAAACTACATTTCCCAACATTCTCTTCATGTGATGTCATCAGTATTACACCAGTAAGGCTCAGAGTATGCCGATAAGATCTTGAAGCACCATTTTCGTTACTCTTTCTTTTCTGCTCAAGATAAGTACCCTTTTACATCCGTATGTTATTTTGCATTGTGTTTTTGTACTGCGCTTACCGCGCACGCCTTAAAAACGGCCTCCAGGCTTAGTGCCGTTTGTCAGCACCCAACGTGGGTGCGCGGGAAGCGGAGCATTTGTCGCTCGGACCCTGAGTCCTCTTTCTAGCTCCCCGCCCGCGCGCTCTCTGAGCGGCGGGATACCCTTGTGATATCGGGTGGTGCGAGTCATGCTGCCTCACAAGAAAAGAGCATGCCCCTCCCTGCTGCAGAAACATATTGCCGAAGGGCCTGTCTAATGCTTCCCTACACTTGCATGGGCAAGATAAAGGCTTCTAATACAGGTTTTGCCCGAGGGGCTTATTGCAGCCGTTTTGGTCTGCTGCTCGGTTTATCCTTCCCTAGGTATGGAAGAACACCAATATTTTGCTGATGAGAAAGATTTTGAGGCTCCTGAAGTGCAAGGCCTCTTTGAAGAAAGTTTGGTGTAGGCCTTGGATGCCTAGGTGACACAATCCATTAATAGGGCCTTAGTAGCCGCCCTTCAGCCCTTCACAAGCCACTTGTAACGCTACGCCCTCCCCTCTCTCCCTCCATCTGGTCCCCCTCAGTCAAGTAACACCCCTCCTTCCAAAGACTGGCCCCATATTGCCATCATGGCACATATTTCACACTCTTTTACTTCAGACCACCCATATTCCTCTCAACCCTTGCCTCCTGATGATGTAACCCCCATATCATCCACCTCTCATGACCCCGACTCAGATCCCGCCTTGGACACCGATAACTCTACTTCCCCTCCTCTTAAAAGTGCTAAATCCCATGACAATGGCTCCCGTCCCTCCACCTCCTTTTACTCTGCTCCTCCCCCTGGACTCGACCCAGATGCTATCATCCTCCCCAGTTGCTCAGCCTGGACTCCTCTCCCACCAGTTGCAGATTATGTCCATGGCCGCATCCGTAAAGGATACGGCAAGGAGGTCCGCAATAGTTTGCGGTCTGACTGTCCCCACCCAGACATCACGGAAAGATTCACCGAGACCCCAGAGTTGGATCCCAACCTGGTGACATTCCTGAAGAGATCCTCGAATGATCCCAAGATGGGGATCGACAGATCATGGAAAATATGTAAAGATAAACTTCTCGACCACACTGGCCCCCTTTGTAAGATCTTAGAGTTGGCAGTCTCCGCCAAAGAGACCAATTTGGATTGACCCCAAGCTCGCAGAATTGGATATCGCTGAGCCGGCGCCAAAAGCTAATGCTCTCCTCTTAGGTGACAAGTTTGTGACAAGTTTGTTTGCGATATAGGGACATTTGTGCAGACCTTCACTGCGCTAGATAAAGCGCAGTCATACCTACAAAAGGTATTCTGTAACCAACACCTTTTTTGGACGTACGGCCGATACAGAGGGCGGTCGACTGGCCGTCCATACCCTTCAGCCCCTATCAGACCTTACCAGGGCGTAAATCGGTCCTACAATACAGAGCCTCGATCCTCCTACCCCTCTAGGGGTTGTGGAGGTTGCAACTGCTACAACTGTGGCCCCCCACGAAGTCAAGGAAACTACACTTCCTCCAACACTACGGGTGTGCCTAGTTCCTCCTTCCTCCGTTCAGTTGGGGGTCAGAACACAACACTTCCTCCAGAACTCGAAGTTCATTACACAAGACCCATGGGTTCTGGACGCCGTCTCGGGGTTCAAGATAGAATTTTTCGGAATGCCCTACCAACCCTTTCTCCTGCCCCTTCTCCTTTTTTCCCTACCACATCAAGCTTTTATTTGACTCGAGTTAGCTCAGTTACTCCAGAAAGGGGCAATCTCCACCTGCGACCCTGGCCCATCGCGGTTTTGCAGCAATATTTTCATGGTCCCCAGAAAAGATAAAGGGTCACATCTGGTCATCAACCTGAAAGAATTCAATACCTGGACCTTATATCAGCACTTCAAAATGGAAGAGATTCATCTACTCAGAGACCTCCGTCAGGACGGGGATTGGATTGAATGCCTCGACCTGAAGGACGCTTATCTCTCCATTCCCATTTTTCCCCCTCATTGCAAATTCCTACAGTTCCAATGGGAGAGTCAATGGTTCCACTTCAAAGCCCTTCCTTTTGGTCTGTCCTCCACTCCATGGTGTTTCACCAAGGTGATGCGGCCTGTCGTGGAACAACTTCGCACCAGAGGAATCCTGCTTATAATCTACCTAGACGACATTCTCTTGATGGTTCAGGACAGTCAGATGCTGTTGACTCATCTCTCTTGGACCATCCAGTTGCTCCAAGATCTGGGTTTTCTACTGAAACAGAAGAAATCCATACTGTGCCCCTCCCAGTGCATAGAATTTCTGAGGTTTCAGATAGTCTCGGTATCGTCCCTCCTTTCTCTACCGCGACCAAAATTAAAATTGGTCCAGAAAGAAATTCGAGCGGCCTTATCCAAGGACAAAGTCTCATTGAGAGTTCTAGCCAGGGCTGTAAGCCTTCTGGCTTCTTCAATACAAGCCATATTTTCAGCTCCCTTACACTATCGAGACCTTCAGCAGCTCAAGATTCGACACTTACAACGCTGCCACTCCTACTCAGAGACAATCTCTCTCACCCCGGACACCAGAACAGAACTGCATTGGTGGCTCGAACACATGTCAGCCTGGAACGACAGGGCCATTTTCGGCTCCCGACCAGACATGGTCATTGAATCCAATGCCAGCCAATGGGGTTGAGGAGTCAGATGTGGAAGTATTTCCACCAGTGGACGCTGGAAACCAGAGGAATCTCATCTCCACATAGATTGCCTGGAACTCTTGGCGAGCTCTTTTGCCATCAAGACTCTAGCGCCTCACAACTCCAGTTGTTGTGTACTATTGAGTAATGGACAAAATCTCGGCTGTCAAGCACATCAACAAGTTGGGCGGGACCAAATCCCAGATTCTAGTGGAGATAGCCAAGGAATTTTGGCACTACTGTCTTCAACACCGTATCACGGTCCTTGCAGAGTACCTCCAAGGACACAAGAACACTGTAGCAGACTGGAATTCCAGACTTCTGTGAGTGGAAACTCCATCCTTCCATTTTCCTTCTTCTCCAGAACCGGTGGGGTCCTTGTGACATGGACCTCTTTGCCTCTTGCCTATCCAATCAACTTCCCAAGTTCTTTTCTTGGCACCTGGACCCTATGGCCGCCAATACAGACGCCTTTCTCCATGACTGGCATGGTCACCTACACTATGCCTTCCCTCCTTTTCTCTTGATTCCGAGGGTGTCAGTCCACACCCGCCTCCATTAGACAGAGCTCATCCTCATCACCCCATTATGGAGAACCCAGCCATGGCTTCCGGTTCTCATGGAAATGTCCTGTGACTGCCCGTCCTGGATCATCCAATTCCCAGATCTTCTTCTGGACCCATCAGGGTTTCGACATCTTTTGCTGACATAGGGCCATCTCCCTCTAGTGGCATGGCGAATTTCAGGGACCGCTGGCTCTTGCCTGGCATTACAGAACAGGCTGAAGTCTTCCTCCTCCGCTCATGGTCAAACGCCACCCATAAAGGCTATGCCTCCGCTTGGCGATGTTGGCTGTATTGGTGCAACGAACGGAGTTTGAATCTCTTGATCTTATATTTTGGCTATGGTGTGCGGATCAGTATCTTCCTTTCGCTTGCATGCAGGCTATTATGTGCAGACTGTGTGATTCCACTTGGTGCCTCCATATTAGGTGGTGTTCGCAACCTTGCAACACACCATGTAAGTACGATTAGTGAGTCTTGTGTTTTGGTTACGGTGTGGTATAAGTATCTTCCTATCATAAGAATACAGACTGTTGTGTGCTGGGTGCATGTTTCCTCATTGTGGCTCTATATCAGGTTATAAGTGCAACAAACTAACAGTGAAGGTGAATAGTGAGTCTTGTGTTTTGGTTTTGATGTGATGGTTGAGAGTTTCCCCATGGTGGCTTAGTATTAGGTTTTGCTTTGTGACCTGTCTACAGATATTGTCATTGTGATTAGTGAATCTTAAGTTTCTATTACTGAGTACACAAACACAAGGAGATGATGGACGGAGCACTGAAACTTTTCAGACATCACCCCCAGTCACAGATCTGGGTTGAATCCATCATCATTCTTTCGCTCACTTCGCCACCTCAGTTCTTACCCAGCTATATGCAAATCAGTCTTGACCCTGTGCCTCATGGGAACAGTCCAGCCTGAACTGCCAAGCCAGGTCTTCCCTGAACCAGAAACAAGCATCCTGGGACCGGTTTCTGGGTAACACCCTTCATCAGCCAGGCTAGCTTGAATCCAGGGGCAAAGTGAGCAAGGGACCCACGTCTGGGCATACCCTGCCAACTTAGGGCAAACAAAGCAAACACAAGGAGATGATGGGCGGAGCGCTGAAACTTTTCAGACACTCACCCCCAGTCACAGATCTGGGTTGAATCCATCATCATTCTTTAGCTCACTTCGCCACCTCAGTTCAGACCCAGCTATATGCAAATCAGTCTTGACCCTGTGCCTCATGGGAACAGTCCAGCCTGAACTGCCAAGCCAGGTCTTCCCTGAACCGGAAACCATCATCTTCTTGTGTTTGCTTTGTTTGCCCTAATTTGGCAGGGTATGCCCAGACATGGGTCCCTTGCTCACTTTGCCGCTGGATTCAAGCTAGCCTGGCTGATGAGGACTGTTAGCCCGAAACCGGTCCCAGGATGCTTGTTTCCGGTCCAGGGAAGACATGGCTTGGCAATTCGGGCTGGACTGTTCCCATGAGGCACAGGATCAAGACTGATTTGCATATAGCTGTGTCTGAACTGGGGTGGTGAAGTAAGCTAAAGAATGATGATGGATTCAACCCAGATCTGTGACTGGGGGTGAGTGTCTGAAAAGTTTCAGCGCTCCGTCCATCAGCTTCTTGTGTTTGCTTTGTTTCACCTAAGTTGGCAGGGTATGCCCAGACGTGGGTCCCTTGCTCACTTTGCCACTGGATTCAAGCTAGCCTGGCTGATGAGGGCTGTTAGCCCGAAACCGGTCCCAGGATGCTTGTTTCCGGTCCAGGGAAGACACGGCTTGGCAATTCAGCCTGGACTATTCCCATGAGGCTCAGGGTCAAGACTGATTTGCATATAGCTGTGTCTGAACTTGGTTGGCGAAGTGAGCTAAAGAATGATGATGGATTGAACCCAGATCTGTGACTGGGGGTGAGTGTCTGAAAAGTTTCAGCGCTCCGTTCATCATCTCCTTGTGTTTGCTTTGTTCGCCCTAAGTTGGCAGGATATGTTCAGACGTGGGTCCCTTGCTCACCTTGCCACTGGATTCAAGCTAGCCTGGCTGATAGCTCGAAACCGGTCCCAGGATGCTTGTTTCCGGTCCAGGGAAGACATGGCTTGGCAATTCGGGCTGGACTGTTCCCATGAGGCACAGGTTCAAGACTGATTTGCATATAGCTGTGTCTGAAGTGGGGTGGCGAAGTGAGCTAAAGAATGATGATGGATTCAACCCAGATCTGTGACTGGGGGTGAGTGTCTGAAAAGTTTCAGCGCTCCGTCCATCATCTCCTTGTGTTTGCTTGAGTGTTTGTCCATGCCATGGAGCATGGACCAAGTAGAGCTTCCTGTCTGTGGCCAATGTCCTTCCACTGGCTGATACTTTTTTTTTCAAGAGTGCATGTGTCTCATTGCGTTGCTGCTTCCTCCATTGTGTTGCTTGGCCCCTGCCCCCCTGCCCCCCTCCCACTGTTAATTATGTTGCTGCTCCCTCCCTACTCCCCTTACCTCCCTCATGTCACTTGTGCCCCGCCACACTCCCGCTGTCTGTTGTGTTGTTGCTTGTTCCCTCCTCCCCACGCCTCCCTCATGTTACTTCCCCCACCCTCCTCCCACTGTGCTTTATTTTGCTGCTGCCCCCCCCAGCACAGATTCCCCTACCCCCTCCAACCCTCCTGTCCACCACAAAGAAACAAATCACAAAACGGCTACTCAACATTGACCAGCTGTATTTGGCGATTAAGCATTCCTATGTTAACTATTGGAGAATCGACCAGCTGACATGCTCCCAGTCACACTGCAGAGAAGAGCCTGACCCTGCACTAAGACACCTATATGCAATGCTTGAACATGAGGGGCCTAACTCGGACTGAATCCGGAATCTGGCAGTTGCCACCACTATATTGTGAACTTTAAAACTACAGGGCACTATTTAGTTCACTATCTTAGTACGCAAAATACATTAAACCATTAGTGTCATGAACAAACAAGCACTGGTAAAGCAAATAGGTTTTGCCTATGCAAGAGCTATTTGACTTTGTGAATGGTTTTTTAGACATATTGCACAGCAGCGTGGGCTGCTGTGCAACACGGCTTTAAGGAAAAAAACGCTCCATTACACAGTCAACGCTGGCCGCTTTTTAGGCCCTTTTTAGACTGCTGTGCAACATGTCTAAAAAACAAATTGACAAACTCAAGAGATCTCGCATAGGCCAAGCCTGTGAATATAAACTTATTCAGGTTGTGTGTCTCTTTACACCTCTTGGGCAGATTGTTGGCTGATATTGATTAGGAGGTGACACGCCATGCCTCCACTGCCCCTTATACAGATTGTTGGCTGATATTGATTAGGAGGTGACACGCCATGCCTCCACCGCCCATTATACAGATTGTTGGCTGATTTTGATGAAGAGGTGACACACCATTCCTCCACCGCTCTTGAGGGCAGATTAAAAGAAAAGTTTATTGTCCGTTTTCACAGCTGACCCCATTTTTGACTCTTAACCTTTCCGAGAAGGACTAATCTCCGAGGCTTGGCCCTTCCATAATTACTTCTGTGTGTCCGGCGGCTTTCCCTCGTGTCCAATCAAGCAGGCAGTTGTGGGTTGGCAGGTTGGAGCAGTTAATCGGAGCTTCTAATTTGGAGTTGCAGTAGATAATCTTAACAAGCGTCACGTGACTGAAGCAAAGAGTAGATTGAAACCGAGGGGGCTCAACCTTCACGTAAAAGCCTCAAGTGTCTGTCCTCTGGGAAACCTTTTCTTGTTGAAGTTTGCCAGGGCCATACCTTAATGCTTAGCAAAATACATTCCCAAATTGTATTGCTGGTTTCTACAACGAATCACCCATCAGTAACAGGTCGGATTTTCTTTAATTTGGGTATTTTTGACCTTGTGGAGAGCGGCCCTGCAGGGGTCAGTCCTTGCTCAGGAGTGTTTATCAAAATATACCAGTTTTGTGACTTTGTTCAGTGCTGAGAAATCAAAGTAAATGCTAAATATGTATTTATTCATTTCAGCGTTCTGTGTAGCGCCTACAAGACCCGTGTGGTGTAAGAACCCTGAACCTAGGAACACTTTCTCAAATCACACAGAAGATTCTGCAGGTCACTACCTGGGTTCAGAATGGGCTCCTGCCTACCTATATTGTCTCTCTTTCTCGCATTTCAACAAAAAAGAGGCGCTGCAGAGTGAAAAATAAGGAGAAAACAGTTTGCCCTCAACTCACAATCTTCCAACAAAGAACCCCCCACCCCATTTTCCTACACCCCTAAACTATCCATCTATTATGAGGCCCTTAGAAAACCTGTATGGTAAGGGCACTCACCATATACTTTGGGCCTTCACTTTTGGGGGGGGTGTACAGTATAAAACTAAGTATGGCGTCAATGAAAAAATATTTTTTATATAAAGAAAAAGGAAGTGCCTCACATAAGCAACCACTGGAAGCCTGTGTGGGATCCGTTTCCCAAAATTGTAGTATTTAACATCTGACCAATTATGCTTATGCTAATTTAAGACAACTTTGCACAATTCTTCCATTTTGGATGTGGCATCGCAGCATATCAGATGATCACTGTCGCTGTTGATATTTTCGCTGTAATTAAGAATCTGTAGGCTTTGCAAGATGAGACAAGATTTTCCCAGTCACTCTGAATGTTATGTACCTAATCAAGCACCACCTAACTGTCTCAGATCGAGGAACATACTGTGTAACAAGTCATGTCACACGAATAGGCTCTGGGAATACCAGAGTCTAATGTAGCAGAATATATAGGTTAAAAATTGCGTCCTCTGGGATTGTTTTAATATATTGTTTCATTCGCACCTTCTTTCATATGCCAAACCCTGACTCCATACACACACTCACCATTCATAAAGGTCACCGCTCAACTGGTGGCTACAATGTATTGGCACAAACACCTATTGTTCATAAGGTAATGATTGTAATTTATTAAAACCATTTATTATTTTATACAAAATTAAAAGAAAAAAGGAATTTGTTTCAAGTTAAAATCATTTTGTCCATAGAATCATCATGAAAAATATGTAACAATACTAAAAAACATATTTTTCATGATGATTCTATGGACAAAAATGGTTTTAACTGAAACAAATTCCTTTTTTCTTTTTAATTTTGTATAAAATAATAAATGGTTTTAATAAATTACAATCATTATCTTATGAACAATAGGTGTTTGTGCCAATACATTGTAGCCACCAGTTGAGCGGTGACCTTTATGAATGGTGAGTGTGTGTGTATGGAGTCAGGGTTTGGCATATGAAAGAAGGTGCGAATGAAACAATATATTAAAACAATCCAAGAGGACACAATTTTTAACGTTTTGTCTTAACCCTAGTCCTTTGGGTGTCCAAGGGTTCCTCTCTTTTTTTGAAAGGGCAGAATATATAGGGACGAGATTTGTCCTTGTTGGGGGCTCGCCTTTTCCCCTTCTTAGAAGGCGTACCTATGCTGGATTTTCAGTAGAACTTTACTGAGTTCTTGTGTTTTCTGATTTATATGTTTATGTGCTTAATTGATCGATGGTCCAGCTTAAGTATTTCTGTAATTATATTCTTTGAGTAAACTTTTTAACTTTAGTCCTTGTTTGTCATTCTTATTGAGAATGTTTACAGCTTTACACTAATGTACAAGATATAGTCAAGTAGGGACTGGTCCATCGGGGAGCATCAAAGTCTGTTAGGGACTACACCCCTCCAGGACCAAGCAGTTGGCACACATTAGGGCAAGTAAATGAGACACAGTTTTATGCACCAACATCTGTTGGATTGTGCTACCAACTGGCTTAACTTGTCATCATTGGCACTTTCTTATGCATCCACTGAAAAGTCCTACCCACACTAGATCTCCTGTGCTAGGTGAATAAGTTGTAGTGTGGCGGACAGCGCTTATAATGACTTCTACACTAATCCTTGCAGATACATAGGTAAGGTCCCCAAGACGAGAGACTTTACACCTCTCTAGGTCTGTGTCACCCTTACAAAAAAGCGAACAATGTGTTAGAGGGACTGCCAACAACTTTTAGTCATGTAGACCCTCGGCACACAGTTAAAAAAAAAAATTACACACTCAGACCGCAGGTTAATGGACGGCTGACATGTTTCATTGGCTGTAAAGTTTTTCGGCAAAATCATCAGGGCTCACACTGTGACCCAACAGTACAGCGCACCTAAAAAAGTAAGAGAAAGACAAAATAAAGGATGGGTGGTCACATGCATTACACATAACAGTAGCTAAAGAGAATCATGTCTGTGAGACAAAGTGAACAATTTATATTTATTTTCCACATCGCCACCAGGTGAACGGCTACCAGTGGTCAACGGGTTCAGTGGCAGAATTAACGCATCTTGAATGAACCACCTAAAAAGTATGAGATAAAAATGAATGAAAGTAGTAAAAGCACACCCAAACTGCTGCGGATGCTGATGCTGGCCCAAAAAGTCATCCTACTATGATATGGAGTGAGGGACAAGGTGTAAGAGAAAAGGAGACCATAATGCAGAAGGGCTGGAAAATCCTCACCCAGCCTAGAATTCAACCAACCCAGCGAGTACTTCAGCGATCTAATCATGCAGTTGGGGTGTTAAATATGTATCTTATGCCATTCCACTCAATCAATAAGCCCAACCGTAACGGCTTGCTCAGAATAAATCCACCTGGCCTCTTTTCTGATTAGAGCCTTACGTCTCCGGTCTAGTCTTTCAAGCATCGTTCATTCAAACTTCAAAAGACCATGGCGTACTTCTCTGAAATGCTGAACTAATTTTGTTGTCAGCCTCCCTGTCCTGAGAGTGCTTATTTATTTGCAATTTTATACAGTGCGGAAATGGCCCGAAGGCATCAGAGCACTTTACAACAGTAGCAGGATACATGGGTTACAGAGGGTTCCAGTTACAGTAAATAAACTCAGACGTTTATATTGGTAGGCACGTGCAGGCGTTTCCACAAGAGACTGTTACAGCAGTTGGTCCGAGGTCAGTTACACAGTTGAAGCATCGATTTATAGATGGTGGGGTCAAATAACAAAGATAGTTCAGAACGTGGTGGGCAGAGAGAGTACCTATGTCTGTGCGAGGGTGATTAGCCAAGGTGTCTGTCAAATAGGAGGAGCTCGAGGCCCTTTTTGAAGGTGGCTAGGCAGGTGGTTAGAACAAAGCAAAAACAAGGAGATGATGGACGGAGTGCTGAAACTTTTCAGACACTCACCCCCAGTCACAGATCTGGGTTGAATCCATCATCATTCTTTAGCTCACTTCGCCACCCCAGTTCAGACACAGCTATATGCAAATCAGTCTTGACCCTGTGCCTCATGGGAACAGTCCAGCCCAAACTGCCAAGCCATGTCTTTCCTGGACCGGAAACAAGCATCCTGGGACCGGTTTCGGGGTAACACCCCTCATCAGCCAGGCTAGATTGAATCCAGTGGCAAAGTGAGCAAGGGACCCACGTCTGGGCATACCCTGCCAACTTAGGGAGAACAAAGCAAACACAAGGAGATGATGGACGGAGTGCTGAAACTTTTCAAACACTCACCCCCAGTCACAGATCTGGGTTGAATCCATCATCATTCTTTAGCTCACTTCGCCACCCCAGTTCAGACACAGCTATATGCAAATCAGTCTTGACCCTGTGCCTCAGGGGAACAGTCCAGCCCGAACTACCAAGCCATGTGTTTCCTGGACCGGAAACAAGCATCCTGGGACCGGTTTCGGGGTAACACCCCTCATCAGCCAGGCTAGCTTGAATCCAGTGGCAAAGTGAGCAAGGGACACACATCTGGGCATACCCTGCCAACTTAGGGAGAACAAAGCAAACACAAGGAGATGATGGACGGAGTGCTGAAACCTTTCAAACACTCACCCCCAGTCACAGATCTGGGTTGAATCCATCATCATTCTTTAGCTCACTTCGCCACCCCATTTCAGACACAGCTATATGCAAATCAGTCTTGACCCTGTGCCTCATGGGAACAGTCCAGCCCGAACTGCCAAGCCATGTCTTCCCTGGACCGGAAACAAGCATCCTGGGACCGGTTTTGGGGTAACACCCCTCATCAGCCAGGCAGGTGGTTAGGCAGAGGGAGGTAAGGCGTTCCAGATTCTTGTGGCACTGCCAGAGAATGACTGTCTTATGGCCTGTTCTCGACTGAAGGTGGGTTGTTCCAGGAGCAGGGATTGGGCATTTCTGGAACCCCTATTAGCTCCAGAAATTTTCAGTTTCTCATTTAGATAGGAGGGTGAAGAGGAGTGCAGCATTCTGTGGGTAATGCAGGTGGTTTTGAATTGGGCCCCGCGCTTCAATGGGAAGCCATTGGAGGCTTAGCAGGGCAGGGGAAAGTGGTCAAAGTTCTAGAGACCTTATGTATTCTTGCATCTGTATCCTCGCCTTTCTGTTGGTCAAGCCAATACAGAACAAACCACAAGGACATTTCAATCTGTAGATGATAAAGCAAGAGTTACAATTGCTCATTTTATTTTCATACCAAATTCGGCCATAGCTCAATATTATGCATTGAGTTGGTGTCTAACATTTACAGATGCTGCATCTTCTGCAGGGGTGATGGTCCTTGATCGTAGGGGGTCTCTCCTTCCAAAGATCTGGATGGACTACCATTTAACCTTTTTCCAGGTTAATACATGGTCTGCCCTAAATTCGAACAGCTCTTATAGATCAGAGCATATAGCAATTCAAAATATATTAACTAAAGTTTTTTATCCTCCTCTCACTGTTAACTGTCAAGTTTCCAGTTATTCTAATTATATCAGCTGTACTATGTCTATATAACAACTCGTTCCTCCATCAGAACAGCAACAAAAATTCCCCCCAAAAACCTGGCCGTGGTTCAGTAAGTCTCTAAAGAAACTCAAGTTGTAAATCAGACAGGTAAAACGCAAATCCATCGTCAAAATTTTGGCTAGTGCCATAGCAAGCCAACTTTCTACCTTCCCAGAGGCTAACGATTTACTAGATGTTATCTAGATGGGATTCATCCTTAACAGAAGCATCGAATCAGCCCTGGTATCTGTCCTTGGTGGCCCAAGTATTGCCGCTGACAATAACACCACCGTTGTCCTTATTCTCTTGGCCTGTCTACAGCATTCAGTACTCTGGATGATGCCAACTTGCTCTCTAGACTAAAATGTAGTGGTCAAGATGTTACTTGCTGTGCTGGCCTGGGTTTCTTCTTTTCTAGAGAATAGGTCTCAAAGAGTCCTTCTAGGCACTTTCTCATCTGACTCAAAAATCTAATTACTGATGTGCCTCAGGCGTCCATTCTTTCCTCCTATTTAATTAATGTTTACCGGCTCCCTGTGGTATCTTGTGAAATTCCGTGCATGTTTACGGAACTTAGGTAATAGGAGATTTCTATGAAACGTCCGTTGATTCTAAGAATGTGCGGAGACGATGACACGATGAGACGATGACCAAGGTGGAAGAAGGAGCTAGAAGAGGTGTATTCCTTGTACTTGAAATAAATCTTCTCTACTAAAATAAGTCCTGCTTATGATTCCTGCTTCATTACACTGCCTCTTATAAAACTGATAATCCCTTATGGCTGCAGGTTCTATACTTACCCTGAGAATACTCAGGTCTTTTTTTTATCTCAGTGGATCCTCTGTCACATCAAATGGCCTCTCTGGATGTGTGAGAAGAGGTATGCAGTTCCTGTGGAGGAGGGAGGAGGAGGCTGGGTCGGTCAACACCCCTACCTGGGTCGGTCAACACCCCTAACCTGGGTCATCCTCTAACTAAAACTGGTATTCTTTTATACCCCAATATAGGGTCCTAATTGCAGCATGGGAAGAGGGTAAAGGGACCCCTGTAGTCACACTTGCCTCAAGGTGCGTCCCTCGCCGTCCACCGAATGATGTCCACTCCTCTTCCCCGACGATCATCATGGGGCAATTAGGACCCTATATTGGGGTATAACAGAATACCAGTTTTAGTTAGAGGATGACACAGGCCACCCTAACATAGTGGTAACATCTGGAACCAAATTGGTAAGATAGGAGCCCGATTACCGTACTGATGAATGCCACAGACCCAGCTAGGCCAACGGCAGAAACATGTTGACGATAAGGGTGGTGATGGGTTAATAATTCCCCTAGTCCCCACATTCTAGTTTTTAACACCAAGTAATACCCTGCGATTAAATGTAATTTGGGATAATTCATTGGTTTTTAAATCACTACTTAGATTATTAGAAGTGCCTCCCTGTCTCCAGGTGTAGGCCCGCTCTCTATCAAACCTGGTTTTTAGAGAGCGAGGACTGCCTATGATGAAGCATGACACCTAGTGGTGTGTGAGGACAGTATACAAACAAACGGAGCATAAGGGGAAAAAAGAGGATCAGACCGCCCCCCACTCAATCAATTATAATCACAACAAGGTCTGACCTCTATGAACAGTCCATCAATACTTTAAGGACTCTTAGGGGGTTCTATCTCTTTGTTGACGCCCCTTCCCCACCCAGATCTATTCCTAGTCGTCAATGATCTGGATTGTCCTGACTGTTCTCATTTAAAAATCAACCGTCAATAACCACCAGATAATCGTGTTCACTTCATTGCTCAAAGTGAACTAAAAAAACAAATCAATCATACCCAACAACGTAAAAAATGTGAGAAGGGTAAGAAAGCACCTCACGTGTGCAAACCCAAAGGGCTCCTGGATGGTACTCGCCAGTAGGCCCACGTTATCATCATCGGTTGCTTCCTTGCCCAGAAAAAATAAATAAAGAAAGAAAAAGATGTGTGTAAACAATCCACCGAGGTGGAAGGTCAAAATAACAAGTTTATGTGACCCCTACCACTGAGGCTATAAAGTTCACTCAGTGTTTAAATTTACCCCAAGCGTGTACAATAAATTGGAGTTCCCAATATACTAAAAACGAGATAGCACTCACATCCAACACTTCTTTATTCACTGTTGTGAGTGTCCTCAATTTAAAAACAAGGCAAACATTTGGCCATTATTTTTTGTCACAAGCCAACATGTTTCGTTGCCAAACCCGTCAAGGCAACTTCATCAGGGCTGCTGGGGCACCAGTCCTCACCTCAGTCCTTTTCACACCCAATCTGAGGTTATTGACAGTGATAAAAAAGACAAATGTACCAATCACGAACACTCCTTTCAACAATAGGACCTCAATCTAAAAAGAACTACTATATATTGTTTTAATGTAGTTACCATATGGTTGCTCGTGTCCGGCGTACCTACAACCAAAACAAAACAAAAAATAATGGCCAAATGTTTGCCTTGTTTTTAAATTGAGGACACTCACAACAGTGAATAAAGAAGTGTTGGATGTGAGTGCTATCTCGTTTTTAGTATATTGGGAACTCCAATTTATTGTACACGCTTGGGGTAAATTTAAACACTGAGTGAACTTTATAGCCTCAGTGGTAGGGGTCACATAAACTTGTTATTTTGACCTTCCACCTCGGTGGATTGTTTACACACACCTTTTCTTTCTTTATTTATTTTTTCTGGGCAAGGAAGCAACCGATGATGATAACGTGGGCCTACTGGCAGTACCATCCAGGAGCCCTTTGGGTTTGCGCACGTGAGGTGCTTTCTTACCCTTCTCACATTTTTACGTTGTTGGGTATGATTTATTTGTTTTTTTAGTTCACTTTGAGCAATGAAGTGAACACGATTATCTGGTGGTTATTGACGGTTGATTTTTAAATGAGAACAGTCAGGACAATCCAGATCATTGACGACTAGGAATAGATCTGGGTGGGGAAGGGGCGTCAACAAAGAGATAGAACCCCCTAAGAGTCTTTAAAGTATTGATGGACTGTTCATAGAGGTCAGACCTTGTTGTGATTATAGGTGTGTGAGGACAGTCCTTAACATTTTTTGAGATGCTCAGCACTCTACTTACCTAGTGCTTTGTAGGGATACGGTTACATTATGTAAGTGACCAATTTTTCAGGGTAGCTTCTTTTGAGTGTGCATTTGTGAGGTTTGGAGGCCAGTTCACCCTGAAAAACCCCATAGCCTCGAGTTCTCTCCCTTGGATAATTCCAAGGGTTTGTGTGTCTATGCACATTCTATTTTTGCCTGATACTCGTGGCTATTATTGAAAGCTTGGGTACAAAATCCTGGCATGATTATCAGGGCCGGACTGGCCGTAGTGGCATCGAGTGTTTCCCTGAGGGGCTGGAATGGTGGGGGGCGGTTGTGTTACTGGGGAACGGTTTTATAGTGGTGCTGCAATATCGGCCCCACTCACAAAAGCAGCAGTGCTTCACATTTGCACACACCCACACCCCAGGGGGGGTGGAGAGAGCTGGTCCGACAAAATTGCCAGGCCTGCTTTGGGTTCCCAGTCCTGCCGTGATGATTATGGACAGAAAACTGATTATCGGTAATCAGATGTCTGCATTTGTCTCTTTTTGTACTTTCTGAATGTGTGATCTTCGACCTACTATGCTTCACGTTAATCAGGAAATGTATAATTGCTGCAATATTTGATGCCAGACTTGGCTGTTGTAATTTCCTACACTGTGGGATCTCTAAAAATCTTTCTCAAAGATGACAGATATTTCTTAATCAAGTTACCGGACTGGTTAATGGTACTTCACGTCTTTTTTTCAGCCAGCATGCTGCTAGCCCAACTGCATACAAAGTAGAAATTCTTTTTAAATGCTCTATATTTTACACAAATGTCTGTGTGCAGAAGAGCCTGAAATCATAAAAAACAAATCCACAAATCCGTTCCTCTGTCTCCCTTCTTGCTCATCCTCCACCCTCCCCCTTAAAAGTGGTAACTTTTCATCTTCATCCGTGGAACTCCCTCCAAAACAGAACTAAACAAGCATTGACAAAGCCAATAGGTCGTGTCTATGGGCGAACTACTGGCTTTGGCAATGGGATGGGTGGGGTGAATGGGAGGGAGTAGAGGTGGTGAAAGAGAGGGCGGGTGGTTGGTGGAGAGCAGAACGTTAAGAAAGTGATATGAAACAATCAGTGCTGCCCGCATCATAGCTCTTTTTTTTCCTTCTGTCTGTTGGGAGGGGAAGAAAAGACCCAGCAATGGGGGTGGGTGGAGGGGAGAACAACCAGGGGCATTAACAGTGCTTAATTTTTTTAAGAAATAAGTGCCAGGGCCCTCGTCAGGAGGCCAGGGTAGCTTGCACTACCCATTGCCCCTGCCAGTGCTGCCAACGACAGTACCTACACAACTATTAACCTTCACAGTGCTGCAAGTGTGATAATTTAGACTATTCCAGACCCTCAAAGCTATAAGAATGGCTTGTGTGGAAGGTATTAGTGATGTTTAATGTATATTAAGTTAATAAACACATGTTGTTCTGCTGATCTTTAAATTACACAAACAGTGCCACCATGTGGGAGACTGTCCTAAGAACCGGTGTTGACAATTAAGTGCTGATGCCGAACACCGGAAACCACCAGCTCAAATTAAGCACTGGACGTTCCATGCTGCCTCCCAGGTGGCCAAAGATAGCTTGATGGACAGACACCAAGCACCATGGGTTTGTGTGCGCGCTTCACTAGTGATAGGGCTTATGCTGTCCTCTCAAGGACACGCCCTTCTGTGGCAAACCCCTTTCCTTTGTCCCCAATGTAATTCTACAGATAGATAGATAGATAGATAGATAGATAGATAGATAGCTAGCTAGCGCTTCATACTCCATTGCGAGGCACCGAGCGCATTATCCGCTGGGTAGCATGCTTCGCCATGGGGAGAGCTCGGTTTGAAGGGTATTGGATTTGCAGCGAGGTATACTTTAGAACTATCTTGGTGTCCTGCAGGAGTGACCCGCATGGTGCTCCTATCCTGCCAGGGGTCACAGTATTTAACGGTCTGGGGGAGGAAAGTTAAGTGATGTAGCGCACGTGTGCACGTGTAGTTCGCATTAGTCGGCTGTAATGAGTTACTCTGCAGAACCCCTATGGTTTTTAGGGGACCACCGTGCCGTCTCCAACCCTATAATTATTCCATTATTTATCTGTAGGCCGACCTAAAGATAAATCTGTAGGCTGATCAATAAAGGTAACATTAGCCTGCTGTCTTCAGGCCTGATTCACAAAGGGCTTCCGCACTCATGGCGGAGGCAGTGGCATAACATAACTTGAGGATGCCCCCCTGCAAAGTACATGCAGGGGGCCCCCACGCTCAGAACCCAGTCCGAATCTCTCTGGCCAGGGGCCTTGCAGTGCTGGAGGGGGCCCCCAGAGTCCAGGGGCCGCCCAAACTACAGGTGTGTTTGTTACGCCACTGGGCGCAGTCCCCGCAGTCGTAAGAGAGTATTTGCACACGGGGCGGAATCTCCGCAATGAGAACATGGGGGAGATTCCGCAGCGAGTGCGGAGACTCCCCCACGATGGCGGTGCCTCCGCCAGGAGAGCGGAGGCCCTTTGTGAAGCAAGTGCTTTGTTTCTGGAGCCAATCTTGTGGTTACATAGTTGCCCTGGTTTCCTTCCTCTGTAGCGGTGGCTGCCGCAGTGGGAACCAGGGTAGGGTAGAGATACCCTGGGACCACTTTCAGCCAGTAAACTGAAAGCCACCTGCATAGTCAGAGGCCTCACGTTCGCACTGTGCCTGTGTGGTTCGAGGACATACCTGTGCACATAACACTAACTGGACTATGACAGGACATACCTCAGAACATGCAATCAGCTGTGGTACGGAGCCAGTGCTTAATTTGTCATCATCATCATAATATCTTTATTCGGATATAAAATGTCCATAAAAGCACAAACAAATCTCACAGAAGTTAATCATAAAAATAATTCGATAGAACATCATAGGATTGTCACAAATATATAAAATTATATATATAGCAGCATCGTATAATAAAGTGCAAAGTGCGGATAGTTATGGGGGAATAGCAGCAGGGGGAAATATACTATTGAATTCCAAGCAGAAAAACTCCACACATTTGAATATTAGTCAGGATCCAATCAGCATATTTTTGCATATAATACAATCGAGTCCACTTATCAGGGGTTCATAGAAGCACGTGAACGAATAGCCATTTTCAAAAAAGTACAAATACGAAATGTTAAGTTTTCCCCATTAAGCTGAAGGATAGTCCCGTATGCAACCTTGAAGTCAGTTATTCCACTAGCCCTAAAAAACGGAATCAAGAGTTGCTTACTGTACTTTTGATAGAAATTACAAAAGAACAGAAAATGCAACATGGTTTGCTTACCTTGATTGCCACAAGGGCAAGACATTTCCTCAATGTTAGGCTGAAAGCCTAAGGGGAAACACAACAAGTATTTTAATGTACCAGATCTAAGGCGAAAGAGCAAACTTCGTTCCCAGCGAGTAATATCTCTTAAAGGGTAACTAACTGGTAAATAAGAAGAAGGACCTCCGTCGTCTACCATTAATATATAACGTGCAACGGATACTTTAGAAAGCTCTTGTGCATATCTTATGTCCCCATAATATTTATATATAGCCTCACGAATAATCTTTTTATTAATTCCTTGTAACTGATCTGGTTTGTGAAAAATGTATCCAAGATTTACTCTAGTTAAACTTGCCCTCACTTCTGCAAGCCACGGTATATCTCCACCCTTATCGCATTTTAAACAGTCGACTATAATTTCCCTGGTTAGCGAGGCTGCCGGATTTTGCCAAACCTTCAACCAAAACAAGGCAGGGCGGGACCTAATATAATCTTCTAAATAAAATAATTTTAACTCATTATGGCAGACAAAAGAGGAAGAAGAGATAGGTATCCCCAAAATTCTCCTACAAAATCTGTTTTCTTCGACCTGGACGCTTTTAGAATTTATAAAGCCCCAGATTTCAGCCCCATATGTTACAGTGGGTACACACTGTGTTCTATAGATTTTGAGTAGGGACAACACTACCTCAAATCTTTTCGGTTGGGGGAGATTTAAAATCGAATTAACTGCCTTTAAGAATTTACTCCGACCATAAGCCAAATGGGATACCCAAGATCCATTGTCTGAAAATTGTAAACCCAAATATGGAAAAGTGCGTGTGCGTAGTAAAATTTCAGAACCAGAATTAATAGCATTAATGAGACTTTTTTAGGACCACAACACATTAAAAAGGATTTCTTAAAATTCGTACAAAGGTTCAGGCCATTCATAAAATCAACAAAACCCCTAACTAATATTCGCAATGCATTGGGTGTACGACCCATTAAAACCGCGTCATCCGCATATAAAAGAGCGGGCAGTTTATTACCATTAATCATTGGGACATCTGTAGTCAGTTCAGACAGCACATTGTGTAACTCATTAATATATAAAATGAACAAGAGTGGGGCTAAGACACACCCTTGTCTTACACCTCTTCCGACCACTATATCCTCTGAGACTGCCCCATCCGTATTTATTCTCACCCTTGCCTTTAGATCCCTGTGTAAATATGCTAAAAAATACACTATAGCCTCATCCAACCAGTAGTTTAAAAGGCATTTCCAAAGCCGTGATCTATTAACAAAATCAAAGGCCGAGGTAAGGTCCATAAATGCTAGGTAGATGGGGCCGTGTCGAGCTATGGTGTATTTACCTATGATCAAATTAAGGTTAAGACACTGTTCCACCGTTCCAAGATTGCTTCTAAAACCTAGCTGACATCTGTTTAAAATGTTTTCCTCCTCGGCCCAGATTCTGATTTTGTTAAATAGTACCCTCCCCAATATCTTAAGGGTATTATCAATTAAAGAAATTGGTCTGTAACAACTCGGATTGGATCTGTCTCCTTTTTAAAAATTGGAACGATAACAGATGTGGACCATGTATTAGGGATTTCAGTTATTGTTAAATTATTAAAAACATTGAGTAAAAGAGGGGCCCAGAACTCTGGCCTAGATTTTATAAGATCAATAGGGAGCCCATCTGGGCCAGGGGCCTTGTTACCCAAACTTTGATCAATAGCATCCTCAACCTCCGATATTGATATTTGAATTCGGGTGACAATGAAATTATCATCAGTATCTTTACACTGGGGCGTAGCAGCATATATATTGGAAAAGTGGGCTACCCAAGCTTCACTCATTATATTACAACTTAACGGAGTGAGTGTAATGCCCAGTGATCTCAGTGACTTGGCCGCTGTCCAAAAACCATTTGAGTTATTAAATCTTGCAGCACAAGCCAAGTTGTTCCATTGTTGTTTTAGGATCTCGTCTTTCCTCTGCTTAGTCACTCTCTTATAAACAAGCCTCAATGATCTAATGAGGCTTGGGTCCCTAGGGGAAGCTGAGAGAGCAGCTCTAAGCTCTCTGTTTGCCCGAGAGCAAATACTATTAAACCACCTAGGGTTAGAGTTGGATGCAAGTGCTGGTCCAGAAATCAATTTTTTAACACCTGCACATAATTGAGCAAATGCGGAAACTACCTCTGGGTTAGGATCAACAGGTGAAAGACAAGTCTCACAAAGTGATCGATGAGTTGTTAACATTTTATGAAACACACTATCATTATTAATACCTTTCCATTTGACCCTTAAATTATCTGTTGAGGATACTATGTTACCGGCCCCTATCTCTTTTCTAGGATCAGGTCTGGGAGCAACCCTAAATAAAACTGAAATTGGATTATGATCCCCAAAAGTAGATGGTTTAACCTCGGCTTTAACTAAGTAGTCTTCTAGTGTAGCCGTTATAAAAACGTAATCTATTGTTGAGGCGCAGCCATGACCTCTATAAGTGGGTACGGGGCTATCCACATTGTTTGTGGCTGCGATATCCATAACACTTGACAGGCTACTATTTAATAAATGGTCCAATAACTCAAGCCCCCTTTTGCATGGATTGACCAGAAAGTGACAGGGGGATTTGAAATGTTTCCCCTGCAATCTTTGCATTAAAATCACCACCCAGACAAATCCCAGCAAGTCTTTGATTTCCTGTAAGATTAGGTATATCCGAAATAAAGTTAAAAAGGTTAACAAAATTTGGATTCGGTGAAGTTAAAAAATCATTATTATAAAAATTAATAAAACAAATCGAAACCCCCGTGTGTATATCAATGCTTGGATGTTAGCATTTTTAGTGGGGATTATTTTTACACTGCCACCCGACGCAATGCTCACCCAAATAGATAAACCACCCGAGGGTCTGCCTTGTTTAGGGGGGTGAGGTAATATTAAAACATTCATACACTTCAAGATATAACTCTATTGTTGCCCAAGTCTCTTGAAACATTAAAATATCGTATTTATTTACCGTCTTGGCCCAATCGTCGCTACTTAATTTAGAAGCCAGGCCGGCGACATTCCAGCTTAACACATGTAACATTGGGTCATAAGCCTCAGAACCATCATTTTCTGAAGTGGCCACAGGCTCAAAGCCATCATTTTCTGGAATAGCCAACATAGATGTCAAAGGGGCAACATCAATGAGTTTTGGTATAATTGACGGTCAATCTAAGCTATCAAGATCAGAGAGGGCGGAGAACCTATTTGATGAGAGATATGAAGGGGTAATTAAAAGTTGCTGCTCAGAGTTTGGTCTATAAAAAAAGTCAAGAGGCAATGCCCAAATATTTGTTGGTAAGGAGCAATTAATCTCCTTTGCCGTCAAAATTGATCTAACAAGTATTGGTCGTCGAAAATTAATGACTAATACAGTCTCCTTCAATGGTTTTTTCTGCTGGTCCAACCCAGCCAACCCTACGTACCATTATAATATCATTTATGTTATACCTCCTGTACCCTTTATGTTTAGCCAACCAGTCAATACTTTTATTCCGTAATTGGTCCCAAGACTCAGGTTTGTTCTTCTCTAATGGGGGAACCCCTGCGAGAATCAGGACATACGGGCAGGCTGCTGGAGGTAAACTTAAAACATCTTTGCTTGACTCAGCATACCCACTGACATTAATATTAACAGTATTGACAGGAGCTATTGGAAGCGCTTGATTGAAAATTTGAGTAGATGAATGGAATGTAGAGTTAGAGGCTACGTTTTGGATGTTAACGGGGTCAGTGCAAGGTTTAAAAGGGATGCAGTCTGTAACTTTACGACAGGTGTCACAGGAGACTAGAGGCTGCGTAGAAATTGTAATCCCCTGTTGATCTTTAGGATCTTTAAGAATTCCATCACTCAAGGTCTGTTTTTTATGAGTGCTACCCTGTAAAGATGACTGCTTAGGTACCGTACAGGGCGAATTTAGCTTATTAGTTAAAGATTCTAAACGGTCTAAACGCTTCCATAAAGCAGCAAAATTCTTATCTACAAGCACTTTAACTCGTTCGTACATTGTATCAATAATAATATCAATAGCAGTATCCCCAAGTCTAAGATTAGAAAAAGGTGTCGGTGCCGATTCAGTTTGAGTATGTACAGAATGATTTAATGTCTCTGAAGGTGTTAAATCATCCAAGGTGCTTGTGGTCACTAAGTCGGGTGGAACTGACGGACCCTGAATCCATGTAGTTAGCGCAGTACGCTGAGTATTCAAACGTGGGGGATGTTTCCGTTTGGAACAGACCGGCTTAGCTGTTTTTCTTTTCCTTTTTGCCCCGATGACTTCTGGGATCGGGGATACATTCACGATTGCCGATACTAAAGTGTCCCTAGAACAAGTCATAGGTGCAGGGTCCTCCATTACCCCAATATGTCCAGAGGCCACAGTTCCCTCAGCCCCCAATTCACGTTCTCGGGCTAGTAAGTATGAACTATGGTCAGCTTGTATGGGCAACATTAGTTGAGAGTCACAGTTATCAATATTCTCAATTTGTAGCGAAAGATGGGGGTTCATTAAGCCCAGGGACAAGCGCCTCTCAGTTAGCTCAATTTCAGTGCTGACAATATCGACTGTTCTCTCCAGCATACTATCTATAGATGTGGTATTACGCAGTGCTGGAATAATATTACGTTTGCCCATGATGGATGCAGACATAAAGCTAATATGAAGCCCCACTCACCATTGCAAGGCACGGCTGATAAGAGATGTCAGAGGGGTAGCCCAGCCCGGCCTCTGACGGCCCCGGACGGGCACAGACGGGCCCGCCCTTGGTCCGGGCTGCGTTCCCGCACGCGTCCCGTGCAGCGGTTGGAGAGGCTGCGCTATGAGCGCGTTGGCCCCGCCTCCCACTCACTCGCGGCAGCTGCAGAGAACAGCGGTGCACTCTGGGGGTTGCAGTCCACCCCAGAGTGTGAAGGCTCGAGTGGCGTAGATGGCGCGACTATGGCAGCGTTACCCCTGGGACCCTCGTCCCACCAGGGATATCCCACGGATGCTGAGTAGCGGCGGCAGCAGGCGGCAGCAGGAAGCACCACAAAGACCACGAGCAGCAAGAAAACACCCGCACCGCGGTGGGGAGAGGCTGCGCTATGAGCGCGTTGGCCCCGCCTCCCACTCACTCGTGGCAGCTGCAGAGAACAGCGGTGCACTCTGGGGGTTGCAGTCCACCCCAGAGTGTGAAGGCTCAAGTGGCGTAGATGGCGCGACTATGGCAGCGTTACCCCTGGGACCCTCGTCCCACCAGGGATATCCCACGGATGCTGAGTAGCGGCGGCAGCAGGGCGGCAGCAGGGAAGCACCACAAAGACCACGAGCAGCAAGAAAACACCCGCGCCGCGGTGGGAGAGGCTGCACTATGAGCGCGTTGGCCCCGCCTCCCACTCACTCGCGGCAGCTGCAGAGAACAGCGGTGCACTCTGGGGGTTGCAGTCCACCCCAGAGTGTGAAGGCTCAAGTGGCGTAGATGGCGCGACTATGGCAGCGTTACCCTGGGACCCTCGTCCCACCAGGGATATCCCACGGATGCTGAGTAGCGGCGGCAGCAGGGCGGCAGCAGGAAGCACCACAAAGACCACGAGCAGCAAGAAAACACCCCTTAATTTGTAAAAACTCCTACAAGTGTGACAATTCGGACTATTCCAGGCCCCCAAAGCTATAGGAATGGCTTGGGCTGCAGGTAATAGTCAATATTAATGTATATTAAATTAATAATTGACTGTTGGTGAGGTCATCTCTAAATTAGCCAGATAGCGCCACCATGTGGCGGACTGTCACAAGTGCTGGTGTTGACAATTAAGTGCCGGTGCCAAGCACCGGAAACCACTGGCTCAAATTAAGCACTGTATGGAGGATACAAGGGCACTTAGCGATGGGAGGAATATGAGAAGGCGTGCCTGGGCACATGCCATTGGCTGGGATATTAAAAGCTGTACCCGGGTGCATGCCACTCACTAGCGCATGAGGGTTACCTGTCTTGACTGGTTAATGATGGGGTATATCTGAGCACACTGGCATTGGCTGGCATGGAAGAAACATTGTTGCATGAAAATAAATGACTGCCATATGATGCAGTATAAATAAACATATAGCATTGACTGATAACTGGGGCATATCTGGTAGGTGAATTGGCTTGCAAAAGATGCTGTATAACTGGAAATGTCACTGACTGGCTTGTGACGTGGCAAAGCTGAGCGCATGATGGCAATAACCGACAAACAATATCAATGCCGGTGTCACCTGCACAGAATGTTTTTGATGATTTTAAATTGTGATTCATTTTGTATTGTCTTTACTACAAATAAAGTATTGTGTACAGCGCCGCCTGCACAAAGTATGTTGTAATTGTGTTGTTTGCATGGGGTTTGTCTTTCCATAACTGCTGAAGTACCCACTGTTTCTACATCTAACCTGGTTTCAATTTCCTCCCTCCCCGTCCCCTGCCACAGTCCACCCCTGACGTCACTGTCCTTCTGGGCCCAGCCCATGGTCCCTGACACATGCCTCCCCAGGACACCTCCTCGTTTATGGCGATAGTGCTGCCCACAATCTTAGGTCATGTGGTCCCTGTGACTGAACCACTGGCCGCTGACCCTTCGCAACCGCTCCTCCAGGAGCATCCAGGTAAGTGTCGGAGAGGTTAAGGGTGACTTTCAAAGGCGACTCCATTGTTACGCTCTTTGAGGCCTGTGAAGAGCCTAGAATCCCTGGCTGTTTGCTCCAATGACATTCTTCCTTCTGCCTCTCCCTGCCCTGTGCCATAGCTTCTTAAATCTAATTGCAATCCTTCAATAGGATTCTGAATGACGCCTACTCCTTCCGGTGCCCGGTAATGTCCACTACTGTGGGTCAGTGTGAGAAAGTGCCATCTTTCTTCCATGGTATGCCCCCCACTTTTTGCTGAATTGCTGATGTACTTCGACTGAGTGTGCCCTGGGCTCCTGCCAATCAGGTGCCCAGGGCCTGTGTTCCTTCCCTAAAACTGCATTACAGCCTAAGCCCAATTGGCACCTCTGGCCACATGTCAGTCCCTGGTAAATGGTACCCTAGGTACCCAGGGCATTGTGACCAGAGGAGGCCCTTAAGGGCTGCAGCACTTATTGTGCCACCCTTAGAGGCCCTGTACCCTGACACCCACACCCTGCCTTTGCAGGCTGAGTGTCTTGGTGCAGAACTAAACAGAGAGTCGACATGGCACACATCCCTGTGTGCCATGCCCACAAACACACTGCCCTGGCATACCTCAGTCACCCCTCTAGCTGGGTGCACTATGCCAGTGGTGTGGGCACAGGTGCCTGAGCCCTGTGCCCCTACAGTACCCAGGGCCATTCCTGGGCACTGTAAGTGCAGTGATGCCATTAAGAGTATATGGTGCTGGGAGGTTGTCATTACGAACTCCACAGCACCATAATGGCTACACTGAAGACTGAGAAGTTTGGTATCAAACTTCTCAGCACATTAAACCCACACTGATGCCAGTGTGGGATTTAATGTAAAATGCACTACAGAGGGCAACTTAGAGTTGCCCCCTCAACCTAACCTACAATCAACGTCCTGTCTGAGGGGCTGCCTAGGCTGCCACCCAGCAGACATGTTGCTGGACCCCTGGGTAGAGAGCCATCCGCTCTCCCGGGCCTGCAACAATGCACGTCCTGAGCGAGGTGCTAGGCCCCCTCCCCCCAGGATGGGCAGGGGGAAGCTTCAAAGGCATTCCGCCTTTGTGAGCTTCCCAAGACCACTTGCTGTACTCAGCAACTGGTCCCCACTGGTTCTAGCCCCCACTCTGGCGGGAAACACCAAGGGAGGAGAGGGGGTGTGCCAGCCTCTGCCAACCCCACCCCTCAGGTGAGGGAGGCGAGGTGAAGCACATCTCCGGGCTCTCACCATCTTGAAGATGGGGAGCCCTGCCCAATCAGGACTAGGCTCCTGCCCCCCTCCCACTGGAGAGGGGCAGGATAGGGGGTGTACCCACCCCAGGGAAGGGACCCATTGGTCCCTGCCCTTTACCTACCTGTAACACCCCTAAATCTAGTATTTAGGGGCACCCTGAACCTTCCTTCCTTAGTTCCAGATTCCGAAACAAGAAAGAAGAACAAGAAACAAGAAGACCTGCCGTGCAGCTGCTCACAAGAGGAAGACACCAACTGATTTGGCCCCAGCCCTACCGGCCTGTCGACCCTCGAACCTGCTCCTGCTAAACCCCGTCGTCTCCAGTGGTCAGCAACCTCACAAACCCCGGAGGACCTGACTGCCTTGTGACTCTAACTACCTGGGACTCCCAAGAGCAGTGGTACTGCTCAAAGCAAGCAACAACCCCTGGTGCCAACCGGGAACCGCGAATCCTGCACCCTCTGCACCCGCCGAGCCCGACCTGTGCCTGAGTGGGCAAATACCACGAGGACGTCCCCCTGGCGACTGAGACCCAGAATCCAGCACCCAAGGACCCTCCTCAACGCTCCTGATGACGCCTGCAGCCTCAGAACCAGGGACCCCTCCAACCGCGACCAGCCGAGGGTAAGATTTCCGACGCCTAAAGACACCCCTGCACCCGACGCCCCACGGCCTCCTGTGCCCAACTCCTGGGTGCCTACCCTTCCCACAGCTTCCCAACTTACCTCTCGAAGTGGTGGTCGCACCTGAAGAATCACCGTCCCCGAGCTTGCAGTCTTTGTTCGTCACGCAGCTTTCCCATTGAAAACCATTGGGTGCCCGACGGCCCAAAAGCCCACTGCACCCGGCCGCCCCAGTGCCGCTGAGGGTGCACTCACTATCCTGTTCGACTTCCCCACTTGCCCTGAGTAAGTGACCAGGAGCTTTGCTCCCACAGCCGAGTGGCCTGCTAGCCAGCAGCCACCAACCAAAGGCCCCCTGCCGTCCATAGGATAACATTGGGCCTACTCACTCTGCACCCGGCCGCCCCTGTGCCGCTGAGGGTGTAACAACTGTACTTACCTGACCCTGGGGGACCCCTGAGTCTAGGCCCAGAACCTTAACTCTGCCAGTCGAGTACTTACCCAAAAGCCGATAACTCACTTTTCTTCCATAGGGTAACATTGACTGGTTTCACTTGAAAATTCTTGTGTGTGGAGTTTTGAAACTTTGAAATATTCATCTAAAATCAACCGAATTACGAAAACGAATTTACTCACCTGTTATCAGGAGAGATCCCAGTGCTGGATCTTGGTGCCCAGCACTGACTTTGAAAAGTAATCATAACTGTACCTACGGTAACTTGAATTTCCTTCCATAGGATAACATTGCCTGGTTTTTGCCGAAAAAGTTTCCAAGTGTTGATTTTGCAAACTTACAAATATTCGTTAAAAATCGCCTGTGTGACATAAACGCATTCTTTCAATTGTTTACAGGAGATGCACCAGTGCTGGATCCAGGATCCAACACTGAGTAAGAAAAAGTAACGATAACACTACTTACCTGCTACATGAATTTCCTCCCATAGGATTACATTGGTGATTCCATGTGAAAAAGTTTCTAAGTGCCAACTTTTAAAATACAATAATATTCCTTAAAAATCACAACTGTAACCAAAACGTTTTTACTCAACTGTTTACAGGAGATGTCCCAGGACTGAATCTAGGATCCAGTCCTGTGGTAAGAGAAGTAATCCAAAAAGTAATCTATTGCATTTAACTGGAAATTCCCATTGAGCTCAATGTTAAATTGTGTTTGAAATTGTGTTGCCTATTGCAACAACTGTAACCATTGCATTCAAAAGTCTAGTGCCTATTGAAAGTATTTATCTAAAGCATCTCATTCTGAGAAAGTATATTTTGATACCTATTGTTGGTTCTAAAATAAAACAAGTATATATTTTTATATACAAACCATTGGCCTAGAGTTCAGTTCTTGAGTGTGTGAGACCATTTGCTGACTGAGTGTGTACAACAAATGCTTTACACTGTCCTCTGATACTGCCTTACTGCTCGACCAAGCTACCACTTTAGAGAGTAAGGTTATATCTAACCTTAGCCTCTGCCAAACCTCTGGAGACTGTGGACTCTGTGCACACTGAACCTTACTTTGGTTCAGTATATACAGAGCCACTTTCTTACAGTCAGTCTTTTCCCACTCCATGGTGGACCTCATAGACCCAACATGCGTGTGATGCTCTGAACTCCTTGGATCGTTTGAGTGGCATGGATTGCGCCATCTTTGCTCAGGGTGGACCCACTGGAACATGTACTGTTCTGTCTGTGGATTTCCTTGGATCAAGATTCCTGAATGGACCACAGACCTGTGTTCTTGTGGTGTCTGTGAATTCCTTAGGCTACAAACCCACACCTACTCCCCCCCCAGTAGAATCATGGGGATGCCTTCTCAAGTGGGCCCAGTTACCAGGTGGTTCCATGTGATAAGATGTTGCTAGAAGAGCATGGTGAGGAGGGGTCTGGAGGGAGAGGAGATTGAGGGGTTCCCAGTGGACGCGTCTCTTCAGCTGACCTTCACCTTCTCATGAGAAGTTCTCAAGAAGCAGGAGCCTTGCTAGGTGGGGCTGGCGTGGACTATCCTCAGAGGTATCTGGTAACCAGGTAGTTATGCAGTGAGGTGCTGCTTTGAGAGGATTTGTTTTCTTAGTAGCTTCAGCTGGTGCAGCCTCTTGTTCTGTAAAGGGGGGAGTGTTGCTTGCTGTGGCCTGCTCTGCCTGGTGCTGGTCAGTGTCCTTTGTCTGCTGTCTCGTGTGCCACTGTTTAGTTCCTAAAATGTGGGAAGTTCCTTGTGCTCTGTGTAGAGGTTTTCTAGGAGTGCTGGGGATATCGGAGGTCTGACAAAGGAAGACACCAATGCTCCTAGTGTGGTGCCTGCATGCTCCATATGTGTAATCCGAAGTCAAGAATAGAGCTGTGAGTGGACCCCATCACTGGGGACCAACTTTAGAACATTATAGCCAGTATGCATCAATGACAATGAAAAGGACACCATGCCCAGCTATTCTGCCATCAATGCCTGACATCTGCAGATACTGTGCTACCTCTGCAGGCCACACCCCCTGCCAAAAGCCATTCCTATTTGATATTGTCAATCTGAGAAGCTAGAGGACAACAATGTCGGTTTACCTTTGCAGGGTCTGTTTGCCTGTGTGAGCAACACAGCCAAATGGTGAACAAAGACCCACCCAGGGCTTCATTTGGGCCAGCAGTTGCAGGTGGGCCCCATCGGAACTTATTTCTGGGGACCAGGGCTTATTTTTGCATCATCAGGCTTTGACCCAAAACAAGTGAGCGAAAGGAAGAAAACAGAAACAAGGTGGAGGAGAAAAACTGTGACAAAGGGAAAGAAAAGGGATGAAAAAGAACATGTAAGAGTGAGTTAAATGTTCAGGGAGTATGTGGTGGTGGATAAAAGAGGCATGAGGTGGAATGAAGAGAATACAGACTTGGTGTTCGGCAACACTGTTACTCCGCAGTGGGCTACTGCGAAAAAGTGTGGGCGCCGGCACTTATCCTTATACAAATTAAGCACTGGCTGTGACCAGCAGTTCCTAAGTTCTGAGTCCGGGTCTAGCATGGTAAGGTGTCGCAGAGGTAGTTAGGAGCCAGGCCATTTACTGATTTAAATAGAAGAGTGATTCGTTTCTATTTGACTGCATATTTTTCTGTTTTACACTTTTGTCTTTTACAGCCTTCTTTGCTTTATATCCAGGTTCCCACTTTCTAAATCACATACATACAATTTTGGTAAAGGAATGAAAAAAATCACTACACGTGCCTTTATGTCTTGTCATGCAGGTGTATTTGTATATGGACCAAGCACAAAAACTCTATTGTGGTTGTCCCACATCGCAATCTTTGCAGGGCAAAGGAGTTTAGTGGGAATCAGTGACACCCCAGCAAAACAAAATAGAAAAAGGACCAGCGGTACCAAACATCCGGTGCTGAAAAGATTCAAGAAGGACCCTTCTCAGATATGTCTGTAAACCCCATGCGGCTGAGATATACACAAAAAATGAGATGGTGGAGGAGAGTGTGGAAGAAAGGTATATACACAAAAAATACAATGGAGGAGAGGGTGGAAAAAAGGTATATACACAAAAAATACAATGGAGGAGAGAGCAGAAAAAAAGGTATATACACAAAAAATAAGATGGTGGCGGAAAGGTGGAAGAAAGGTACATACACAAAAAATCAAGTCAACACAAATGGAGAAAGAACCTTTACATTCAGGTTGGGTCACATGGCCGTGGCTTCTCTGTGAATCACTGCAGACCCGTCTGCCATATGTGCCAGCACCAACGTATACACCCTTATTCCGCATTGTGCGCCGCATGTTCCAGATTCCAGCACCTAGTGACATGCAACAGAACTGGTAAAGGGTAATTGTGTCAACTTTACCCCAACTTGTCATGTTCTCCGGTGCAACTCACAACACCCAGCAATACATTGAGCAGGCTCCAAGTTCACATAGGAAGGAACTAACAATCATAGCAAAGCCCTACTAGTGGGGCGTGGGCCACACAAGCAGTCGCCTATGCCACCACCACCACCTGCTGTCACCACCTAGGAACCTGTTGAACAGAGGAGTGCGCAGAGGAATGGTGAAAAGAAAAGGATAGTGCAAAAAGTAAACATCACCTAGGGTACCAAAATTCCCCGTGGTGGCCCTGAGTGAGATGGCCACTGAACTAGAACCGAATAATGTAACAATTACAGCACTTTGCTGTCAGCTACTGAGGGTTATTCAATGAAGTCACTGGAAGCACTAATCAGTTTTAACTGCTTGAATAATATAAGAAGGGCCCCCATGTAAGTCCTAGTTCTGACATTCACTGTCCTAGCGTCCTTCCAAACAGTGCTGATGCAGCGCTCAGGCCAGTGTAGACAACTGCCTTATTACGCTACCATAAATGGCCACTAGAGGGCACACAATTCAATGAAAGGCCAAACAAAATGCCTTTCTTGATAGAAAAAAAAGGGCGCCCAAATGTCAACAATATAATTTTACCTGCGGCCTGAAAATTATTGCACCAGAGGCCCGATCGATGTGAATAATCGAATAATGGAGATTAGAAGTGAAAATACAACCTCATCTGCTAGCGCCTTGCCACAAGCGGTGGAAATCATCGAGTGAAAATGCGCGAATCTGAGCCCAACTGCCCGGATCTAATATTCTGACGCAAGCGCCATGGATGGAACTCGCACGTGCAGACAGATATGCTCATTATTAATTTCTTAATGGCACCCATTGCCTCGTGGCACTTAGCGGCAAATGTCACGCAATTTGTGCTGGCAAACCAAGAAAGGAGAGAAAAAAACATAGGAAATCATCTGACGGTACATAAAGCTGGGCTGTGTGACGCACCCCTGCCGCGCGCTGGGATATTTCATTGGGCGCGAGAGGATGACCTATTAATACTGTGTTTTATTGCCGGTGAAATTCATCCCACTTTATGGCACAGGGGCGCGATGGAGACAATGCCCATCGCCTCGCGCGCTCCCTCGCTCCCCTGCCCCCACTATCTATACGTTTTCTGAAAATCTAGACAACATGGGACGAAATGGCGTCTGCAGGTGGGAGGCCTCTGACCTTTAAACATCCTACCACGTCTATGTGCCAGTCAAGTTTGCTGTTGTCAATTTCCAGGCCTTGAGCGGACCAGTGCCAGGCGCTCTTTTCTTTCCAGGTGGTTCTCCCCAGGCTGCCACAGGCATACATGCCAACTCACACGGTGCCACAGTGTGACACACGATATCGGCTCGAAGGCAATAGTATCTTTTCTTTGCTCCAAAAATGGTTTCTATTCATGTTCTAAGAAGGCCAGCCTGCTAGAAATAAAAATCCAGACTGTTCTATATATTAAAATTATACGCTCTGATTTGAGTAGGTGAGAACTACTCGTCTAGTACAGGCTCACCCTACATACTCCAACCAGGACAGTAGTGGAAGGTAAACCGAATAACACCTTTTGCTCTTCAGATAGTGATGTGGGTAAGAAACGCTCTGAAGAAGGCTGGCGGTCACGTGACGTCATGATATGCATGTTCTATCCTCGTACGTATTGACGTTTATCATTTTCCAACTGCGATAGCTCTCCGATGTCTGACAATGATATGATCCAAAAATCATTATTGAGCTATACTTTAGAATATTTCCCTTTTCACCAGAAATTAAATGATTTGTTTGCTCTAGAATGAACCTATTGGTGCTTTTTTTATAGACCAGACCGGCTGAATGTTTGATGGGGTCCATTTCCAAAATAGAAATCCCCCCCCATACCTTTGTAAATTCCAGGATGAAACATTACTTGTGTCTAACCTTTCACTGAAATTAAATTCGAATCTTATTTACCATGTTCACAGTAAGATGATATCTTCCAATTATATCTGGAAGATGGAGGTTTGTATATTGCCAAGCTGTGTGTCCTGTCTCTTCCAAATTTAGGTAAAAAGCTTCGATTGCCTAATTTGTGTGTCTAGACTGTTGCTATAATAAGGATGTACAACTTAGGTCCAAGAAGGCTGAATCTTCGTGCATTTTTGAAGATAGGCACCGTCAACGTAGAAAAGTAAGTTTAGCTAACATGAACATTCTGAAAATCTGACATGGGCCCTCCCCTCCTGCACCTACATTGGACATCCCCATTCTAAAGACCTCTTTATCCATACATGCTGTGTAAGGAACTAAAGACTGTTCTAAATATTGTTTTCTGTTATTTCCTATCTTCTTACACTTCAAAATACCTTATCCCTGTGGGGTCAGCTACCCACAACATACAGATCTATATCAGGGATAACCAACATGTGTCCCAGATGGACAGTTCCATGTCACATTTTCAGGATAACCATGTAAATTTAATGTACATCCTATGGATCTAAATGTAGCTCATTTACGTAGTCAGTATTTGTCCTGAAAATCTGGCAAGCATGCAGTCCTCCTGGACCTATTTTGGACATCCCTGTTGTAGATGCATTCTCCTGTAGTATTCTCTGTACATTAGTGATCTAGTGAATAGAGACATACACATTGCTTGATAAACAGATTGTGCACCATATTTTATGCCAATACTGGGGGGTGCTAAGCTGCTGCCATAGCAGAATGCCACAGAGCAGCACCAGGGAGCCAATCCATGCTGGCAAACTTGGTTCCAATTTTGATGAAAACCTTGCATAAGAATGACGATTCTCCAATTATTATGCAGAGAGAATCTTGATTTCATTAAAGACATACGGAGGCTAACATTATGCATATACTTTTATTTGCTGCCCAAACATGCAGCCCTTTAAAGAACATTAATACATCATAAACATATAGAATGTTCGTGAACAAGTTTAACTATCTAATGCACAGGGGTACCTTCCTCTTTCAACTGCGAACAAACAAGGATGAAAGAAATCCATCTCTGGTGCCAAGGAAATGAAGGGGCATATTAGCAAGAACCTCGTTAAAATTATCGCCGTTTTAGCGGCAGGAAACTGCCGCTAAAACGGCGATAATGGGCTTGCTAATATGCGTTATGGAATTCCAATAGAAGCCCAGGTTAGATGTCCTGCACATCTAACCTGGGCTTCTATTGGAATTCTATAGTGCATATTACCAAGCCCATTATCGCCGTTTTAGCGGCAGTTTCCTGCCGCTAAAACGGCGATAATTTTAACGAGGTTCTTGCTAATATGCCCCGAAGTTTTGAAAAACCATGTTGTTGCATATAATGCATATCGCAATCCTAGGTGAAATTATCTGAAATAAGAGAAAGATTAAATAATAGTACGAAAAACAGTGCGTGGTAAGCATGTTATAAACAGACATTTAGCAAACTTAACAAACTTAAAGAAATCGTTTTATCCCTCCTCTCCTCATATTGTGGGTGAGGAGGGTGGGATAATGTTAGCCTCCGTATGTCTTTAATGAAATCAAGATTCTCTCTGCATAATAATTGGAGAATCGTCATTTCATTACAAGACCGGAGGCTACCATAATGCATGTTCAAAGCTACTGAGAGCTACATTGCTAACATGCTCAATCGGTCTTAAGTAAAATTTTGCAAAGGTGTTTGTGTTAGACCAGTCAGCTGTTCTAAGAATCTCTGAAAGAGATCCACCTGACCAGAAAACCTTGCTAGACATTGCCCCTCTAGATGAGTGGGCCCCAAATCTTGATAGATCTATGCCAGCTTCACTCATTATGGTACGTATCCATTTAGCTAAAGTTGCTGAAGAGACTGGTTTATGGGGTTTAACATAAGATAAAAGCAGTTGATCAACTCCATTTTCTCTAAATTGTGCAATTTTGTCATCATAAACTTTCATGCATCTTACCACACATAATTTTTCACACTCGTTGAAAAAAGGATAGAAAACAGAGTCAGGCATAGTCTTGGTTCTCTTCCAAATGTCGAAATGTACACCCTCATTAGAATAAAATCTGTTAGATAACTTAAGAACCTTTATATCTGAAAATCGTTTGAAAGAAACTAGGCAAAGTAAAGTTGCCAATTTTAACAAAATCTGTTTAAGAGATAAAAAAGAGTTATCTTGCCAAGAAACAAAAAGTTTGAAAATTAGATTAACATCCCACGAGGAATCATAACGTGCTTTAGGGGGTCTCTTGAGTCTAACCCCTTTCATCACTCGTTTAATAAGAGAATTACTACCTATTGCTAAATTGTTCACTAAAGCATGCCCAGATGAAATAGCGGATCTGTAACAATTAATGGTCCTTTAAGAGAGACCAGAGTTGAAAAGGGATGCTAAGTAGTTTGCTATCTGTTGAACAGGGACCTCCACGGGATCCAAACTCCTCTCCAAACACCAACTGCACCATTTTCTCCACACACCCCTATATCTTTTCCTGGTTCCTGGAGCCCAGGATTCATCCAATACGTTCTTAGCTTCTGATGAAAGGTCCGAATATCTATTAGGTCCCCTGAAATCCTCCAGACAAGAAGGTTCATGTTCCCTTCTAAAACCAAAGGGGGGGTCTTCTCCCTCTGGGTCTTGAAGCAGGCCCAGGGATGCTGGAACTAGACGAGGGATGTCTACAGCCAGCTCCATCACTCCGGGGAAGCACACCTGGGTTTTCTAGAAGGGAGTCACTAGAATGATGGTGCTCAACTCTACTCTCACCTTCCAGAGAACTCTCTGGATTAAGGAGAAAGGGGGGAATGCATAGGCTATGTTCTTGCCCCAAGGTTGAAGGAAAGCATCTATTGCTGAACCTGAAAGTTCAATCTGCTCGCAAAGAGATCTATCTGAATTGGGCCCCATAGGTCCTGAATCAGAGCAAAGACTTCTGGATGTAACTTCCAATCGCTGTAATCCTTCAGAAATCTTGAGTTCCAGTCTGCTCTTACATTTTGAATCCCTGGAATAAACTCCGCTCTTAGGATAATTTTGTGTTCCCAACAAAAATACCAAATTTGTTGTGCTAAGTTTGAGAGTACCTTGGATCTCGCACCTCCTATTCTGTTTATATAGGATACTGCTGTGAAGTTGTCTAAGTGGATTAGTGTTTGAGTTCTTTAGAAGCTCCTTGAAGCTCATAACGGAGTTCAGGGCCGCCATCATTTCTAAACAGTTTATATGAAGAGACTGTTTCTCTAGACACCATCTTCCCCCTGTCTCTAATTTTCCTAGACAGGCACCCCAGCCTGTGTTGCTTGCATCTAACTCTATTATAAAGTCTGGTACATTCCCAAAAATGGCCCTGCCGTTCCATGCACCGAGATGGTTTAACCACCATGCCAGATCCTCTTGTGCATCTGGTGAAAGGGGAATCGAGTCTTCGTACCATAGACCTTTCCTTAGACCTAAGGTCTTCAGTCTTTGTAAACCTCTGTAGTGGAGGGGACCGGGAGATATGGCCTGTATGGAGGATGAAAGGAGTCCAAAAACCCTTGCAAGGTCTCTGATTAGTACCATGTCCTTGGATAAGACTGACTTGACGTCTTTCTTTATTTTTACCACTTTCTTGTGGGGTAAAATGAGGTGGGAGAGGGCCGAGTCTACCTGAAAACCCAGGAATTCTATCGTCTGAGTGGGAGTCAGTACTGACTTCTCAGTGTTTATAAGGAAACCCAGGCTTTCTAGGAGGCTTGTAGTCATGAGTAAATGATTCTGTACCTCTAGCTTGTCCTGTGACATGATGAGTATGTCGTCTAGGTAAATAATCAACCTCACGCCCCTCTCTCTGAGATGAGTGAACACTGGACGAAGTACTTTCATGAAACGGGGCCGAGGACAGCCCGAAAGGGAGGCAAAGGAATTGGTAAAGTATGCCCCTCCATCTGAAACGGAGATATTTTTGGCTGTCCTTGTCCATGGGAATCGTGAAGTAGGCGTCTTTGAGGTCTAGTTTTACTAGCCAATCTCCTGACTGTAGGATGTCCCTCAACAGGTGGATACCTTCCATCTTGAAATGCCTGTAGGTTAAAAATCTGTTCAGGTATCTCAGGTTTATGACTGGACGCCAACCCTTGTCTTTTTTCTTTACCAGAAATATTGTACTTACGAAAAACCTTGTGTGGTGTCCCGTTTGTCTATTATTGCTGGAGCACCCTTGCTTAACATTTGGGTTACCTCTATGTCTATAAGAGACATCTTCTCTTCCTCTAAATGTAATTCCATCGGTTCCCTGACCTGATGGGGTGTTTTCCAAAAATCTATTTTGAAGCCTGTAACTGTTTCTAAAACCCAGGGGTCGTGAGTTATCAATTCCCAATTCTGGGTAAAAAGTTTTAGTCTGCCCCCCACTTTTAGAGTCGGTGAAGAAGAAGAGGTGCTCACCTTGATAAGCTTGAATGGAGGCTCTTGCTCTTCCTATGCGGTTCCTTGGGGTCCTGCCCCTTTGAGGGTAGAAATTGGAATTTTGTCTGAAGCCTCTCCCATAAGACTGGGGGTTTCTATAGTCTTGCTGATAGAATTGGGACCTGAAGGATCCACGGCTGGCAGGTGGCCCCCTTCAGTCAGCCCTTCCAAAAAGAAGACGTGAGGCAAAGACTCTACGCATGTTATATTGCGCTTTGCTGAAGGCAGTAAAGGTTGAAACGTATCTGCCCAAGGTTTTTATAAAGTTCTCACCAAAAAGGAGACCATTGGTATGATTGTCTTCCTTGGAAGCAAGGTCTGCTAACTTTGGATTAATTCTTATTAGGACGGCCTTCCGTCTCTCCATTATGAGGTTTGCATTGGCATTGCCTAACATGCATAAGGCCCTTTGCGCCCAACCTCTTAGTAAGTCAATGTTCACAGGGATATTCTTACCCCTCGCATCTTCAGTCATGTCCAGGATGCATGTTAGGGGCCCTAAGATATCCAGGAGCTTATCCTGAGACTGTTTCAGACACTTCTATGCCTTTTCTCGGGTCTTTACCATACTTAAACAGGAAACTTATGATCTCGGGATCCAAATTAGGTGTAACACACACCTTGTCCTCTGTAGAGGGTCTAGGGCACTGACTCCTAAGGAGGTTATGTGTGTCCATGTCAAGGGTTTTTTTTACCCATAGACTTAAAAAGTGGGAGACGTGTTCTAGCGTCCACCAGTCTGCACTGTGTGGGTGCTTAATAGTTGTGGGATTAAACATCTCTTCCCCAAAGGGGTCCTTAATTCCCTGGGAAGTAGACGGTTGGTCAATATCGTCATCCAAATCATCTAGGAGATGGTGCCGTAGTATTTTCAACATCTATTGTGCCATTAAGGTCACTCATTCTTATTGTGCCGCCATGGGCTACCTTTCTCTGTGCCCCGTTAAGGCGGCCATTCTCTCGTGTGCTGCAGCGAGCACCTGAATCTATTGTAGCGCGAGGGCTACCAGTGATGTAAGCTGGTTCAAGAGCTTTAGATAAGTGTTTGCTTTTATGAGCAACTTTTCCCCTTTTTTTAGGCAGTGAGGTAGATGGTAAATCCTCATCAGATAGAGAAAAATAATTATCCTCAGAGGGAGATCCTCTCTTTCTTTTAGACAAAGCGGCATCTACTGCCTCTTTAAGGGAGGCTTTAAGTTCCTCCTGTAAGTACTTTCTAATATTGTCCCCCAAAATGCCTGATTCTCCCTGGTTCTGGGAGTTATTCATCTCCATCAGGCTAGTAGGTAATTTAATAATATTAAATAGGGGGTAATAGGGTGGTAAATCCCTTTAAATATGTTTTAAGGGGTAGACAAACCTTTAAAATGAGATTTGTCAAAAAAAGTTGTTTAATTCTTTCTATTTATTTGGGAAACGTACCAAAAGCGGGCACTAGGTGGTGCCAAAGATTGCTTATTATTAAATAAAAAACGGGACCGATAGTCTCCGTACCAGTCCTTCTCCTGCGAAGCCGTTACAGTTTGCTTTGAGCTGTAACCATGGCTACGCTGCAGGAGAAGGACACCGCCAGAGAGGAAGGACTTCCTCGAGTGAGGTCACAGCCAAGCACTCTGCGTGTGAGTCTGGTCTCAATAGCGCATTGTCATGGCGATCGCGCCGAAACCGTGTAAGTTGTTTTTATTAAAACTGGAAAGCGAGGTGAGGTGTCTGAATATCGCGCCTCGCCTCGGGATGGCAAACTTGGTTCCAATTTTGATGAAAACCTTGCATAAGAATCAAAAATGATATTTCCATTTGCACTTGGATTACAACAGATGAGGGTAGCTTTGAGGGTGTTCAGTAAATTAGTGCATAATTTAAAAAGTTACATACATAGCACTTAATTGACAAATGTTCATAATGAAAAATAAATCTTCCATTGCAACTGGCTTTCTTGTTATCAACATGAAAATCAAATCAAAGCACAGCTCAGTCAATTTTCCACTTAGTGAAATGTGACCATTTTCTTCTTATTATTCTTACCATCAGGGCTTAATTTGAGCCGGTGGTTCCCGATACTCGGCACCAGCACTTAATTGCCAGCACCGGCTCTAATGACAGTCTACCACATGGGGGTGCTGCCTGTCTAATTTTGAAATGAGCACAACAATAGTTTTTATTAAGTCAACATATAATAACAAGCATTTGCAATGCAATCGGTCTCGCCTTTGGGACTTTATATGTATTTAGCTATGCAGCACATTAGTCTGGGTGCTGAAACATCTAATGTTCTTAAACATGGAGGAAAAGTAAGCACCAAACTGCGTGACACGCCAGGTATGGGAACACATGGAGAGAAATATTGCCTTTCAGCAGGAAATGGTGTAGTCCAAAGCTCTGTTTTTAATATAAAATCAGGGCCTTCGGTGGTCATATCACTGAAAATACAAGATCTGGAAAAAATATTATTGTCTACGGGTGCTCGTGGAAGACAATTTCTATGGACTGGAATCTAGAGAATTCTAAAGTGATTCTGGTATTTTACTGACCTCTACTGGTCGTTTTCTATCAAGAAAGTTAAATAGAGGCAGTTGCCAGAAAAGTTTAAAAATAAAGTCCCTCAGCAGAAAGCAATTCTGGTATTTTACTGACTTCTACTTGTCATTTTCTATTAAGACAGTTAAATAGAGGCAGTTGAACAAGCAGAAAGCAATTCTGGAATTTTACTGAACTCTACTGGTCGTTTTCTATCAAGACAGTTAAATAGAGGCAGTTGAACAGAAAAAAAAGTCCCTAAGCGGAAGCATACAAGTCCTAGGGCTGATATCCAGAGCCCACAAAGTACATACACATATAAGTATATACTAAAGTATATACAAGAGGTCTCGAATGCTCGACCTAAAAAGGAATAATACCTGCTGCTCACGCCATTATTATAGCTTTGGGTGGCCTGGAATTGTCTGAATTGTCACACTTTTAGGAGTGCAATGGTCAGTAGTGGTGTTGGTACTGTCATTGGCAGTGCTGACAGGGGCAATGGGTGGTGCAGCCTCTCCTCTTTCAATATGGAAACATCTCTGGCTAGACAGATATCTCTGACTGCTGAGTAAGAGAAATGGTGATGGGAGTGAGGCAGGAGAGGAACAGAGGTAAAGACAACGGTGTAAAAAGAAAGGTGAAGAAGCAGGAGAAGGGAGTTAGAGATATGATGGAGAGACAAAAGGAAAGAGAGAAAGGTAAGGTAGTCTGAAAGAAAAGTACTGAGGTGGGAAGAGGGAGTTTTTAAAAGGCAGGCACAATATAGGGAACTTTTAAAGAGTGGTACAGAGAGCTAGAGAGAAGGAGATGTAGGAAGGGAGAAGGGTGAGAGAGGGAGAAGCAAGGTAGACAGGGAGGTGAGTTAGAAAGGGGTAGAGCTAGGGAGGGGGTGTAAGGTAGTGAGAGAGGTACAAAAAGAGCAGTGAGGTAGAGGGGCAGCATGTGAGGAGCTATAGAAAGACAGGTCATGGTGGAGTCGTAAGACAGAGTGAAAGGTAGTGAGGGGGCGAAAGAAGAAAAAGGTGAGGTACAGATAGGAAAGAGGTGAATTACAGAGATAAAGATGAGGTAGAGATGAGAATGAGAGGGGAAGCGGATACAGAGGTAGACAGAGAGGGTTGAGCAGCGAGAGACATGCTAACATCTGCATTTAAGAATAAATAAGTCATACCCACTGTCTTTGTTGTAACTTTTTATAAAAAACTGATCACAACTTTAGCATCTGGCATGCCTTTTGCCAGTGAACCCATTGGGCTTATAGCGTTGATCACTGGCTTTCCACTATAACCAAATAAGGCCACTGAAAGGCAAAAGATCTTTATTTTGGCGCTATCAGCATAGGCCATAAAAGCACATGTTATATACAATAAAATACAACACATCATAAAGCAGATGAAAAAATTCGAATGTACGGTTCAGGTGCAATTAAAAGTTAACAAAACAGTTCCAAAAATTAGAGGGGACTTTATTTTCCTAGCATGAATTGCTTTACAGATAAAAAAAATGCAACATTAAAACAATAAAGCTACTGAATTGAGCATAAGCTTTTGTACAAGGCAAAAAGTGAAATACCAGCACTCTTTTTAGCTGAAACACACACCTGACCAACCAAAAGCTCCTACAGATCATCACAGGTGGACAGTGTCTAAGTCTCTACTGCTTTTCAGCCTCTTTTTTCTAGTCCTCACACAAGGTCTGCCACAGCCTGCCATCAATGTTGGGAAAAGAAAAAGATGTGACAAGGAAGGAGTAAGGTAGTGTGAGAGGTGAAGTAGAGGGAACAGAGGTAGAAAGTTCGGGTCGGGAGATGGAGTGGTGAGGTAGAGTGAAATGGTGAACAAACGGTAAGGTAAATTGCGAGGTTAGGTAGTTGAGAGAGGTGGGTAGACAGATGAGGCAGTGAGAGAGATGTGAGGTAGAGAGAAGGTTGAGAGAGAGGTGAGTTAAAAAAAGATGGAGATGAGGTAAAGAGAAAGATGAGGGTGCGGTTGAGTTGAAGTGAATGTAGGAGAGAACAGGGAGGTGAGATGGAAAGTCAGGTGCAGACAGAGGGTTGAGATACAGAAAGAGGGTTGCTTTACAGAGGTAGAGAGAGGTGAAGCAGACATAGGAGAGGTAGAGAGTTGTGCTAGAGAGGGGATACACAGAGGTGGAGCAATAGATAGAAAGAAAGCACAAATGTATTGTAGCCGAAGAGGTGAGGTGAAGGAGAGAGACATTAGTCAGAAAGAGTCTTTTAGAATTAAATGCCTCCTACTGCCTGAAGGGGCAAGTGTTAAGGTGGACAGGCTGTTCTGTGAAGTGTGCACGGCAAGTGGTCGTTTTTTAAAAAGAATGTGTTTTCTTTCTGCACACAACTAATACTATTACAGCAGGACTTTGGACTCATGCGATTACTTCAGCAGGGGTCCCCTCAGAAGGCAGTTTCAGGGGCATCTGTCCACTATGCCCATGCCTTGACCACCTTTGCAGCAACAGCAGAGATCTGCAGTACCGGCATGTCACCCCTTTCAACTTTATGAGTTCCCCCCACCCCTAAGGCAGGGGGTCAGTTTCAATTAAAAAGTATTAAATGACCGGACACCGCTGCTGATTTTGGATGGGGTTGGTCATGTAAGTTAAGTAGGGGACTGACCTGAGGTTAACATGGAACCTGACGGGATTTTATGTGGTGGGAAGACAGATTCACTGAATCCAGTGTGATGCCTCACATGGTAAGAGAAGAAGAGGTTGGAGATGACTGGGGCCCAATTCCAGTTACTGATATGTAGCTGACATGGCATGTTCCATAAGGTTACATTTTAGTCCATGCTTCTTCAACGAGTAGCTCGTGAGCTACTGTTAGCTCTCCAGCTACCTGTGAGTAGCTCACCTGTGTGCAGCCAGTGTACTAAATTAAACACTTTTGCTTGGTTGAATTAATGTTTGCATGCTAAATTAAGTGTGCTTTCGAGACGAAAATGTGTGTATTTTCAGAACTCATAAGTTGATGTTTGGAGAAGAATGGCTGGATTTCCAAAATATATTTACAGCTAACATTTGAGTGATAAATCACGTGGCGATGAGGAAACTGATTACTAATATCATTCTCTTGGTGTCAGGGGCATTGCATCTATGGCTATCATGTATTACGTAAGTCTCTTTATTTGGTGGTACACAAATAACAAATATGACCTGAAACCTGTTTTTCACACACTATTGTTTGTGCGCTATATAGTTTTGTCAGTAAAAATGCATGCATGTGAAAATTCAGTGGTCACTAAAATGAAAAATATGCTCTCTATAAATGACAGTGTGCTACTACTCCATTCTTTAGTAATACATTTGTGACAGTGTGCTCCAATATGCACCAAATGCTGAAGAGGGGGGGACATGGAGCTATAGGAAAAGTAGGTCCAGTACCCGTGCCCCCAAGGTTAACGTGGTATTCACTAGGAGGTAACTGTTCCTGATAGAAGGAGAAGCGAACCTATTTGGTAGCTGGAGGAAACTCGTGAGTGGGGAACACTCAGTAAAGGTTGGATTGTGATGAAGGTAGGGGAATTCCTCCTTTTGGAAAAAGTGCCCTCACACACCCATGCGGGTGTCATGCTTCATCATCGGGCGTTTGCTCCTCGTGAGGGTGGTGCTGCAGTCCCCCACGGGCCCCGCGAGAGGGCTCTTTGTCGGAGATCTTTTAGGAGTGACGCCGCAGTTGTGAGTGCGGGTGTGTGGGTGGGAAAACAAGATGGTTGAGTTAAAATTACCACCTTGGTACCCACAAAAAAGCTTTATTCAAGGGTCCGAGTGGTAAGATTAAAAACAGTAGACAAGGAAGGCCTCTTTTGAAATAATTGCAGAGGAGTGAGCATTTTCTTGCTATTCTCTTGTCAGTGAGTGGAAGTGATGGTGATGGTGAGTACATTAGGTCGACATGTTTCGCGCTTGGGTTGGGTCCCTAGTGGATCCCGTTGCGCTTCATCAGGACCGTGCTAGAGGTGTAAAAGAATAAAAATAGGAATCGGAGACGGCGACACTCTATATTCCTATGGTACCTATATTCAGGTTATTAGGCGTCGATGCGCCTACGTGAACGTCCAGTGGGCGTTCCTAGATCCAACCTAGTAAAAGAAAAATAATGGAATAATGGGATGACAGTGCTCATTCATAGTTGATTGGTGAATGAGATTCATGGCGATCATGATCATAAACGCCACATATAGGCATGCTGTATCAAACATACCCCTGTCACCAGTAAACATCAATGCAGTGCGTATCCTCACCGCTGCAATTGTGTGACATGCTCGAAGTCGCTTGTCACGAGAGGAGTGGCACCTCAACATAAAGCACACGTGTCGAGGAACCCAAATGTTTGCATGCAACACATTCTTGACATGATTCTTCTATCAATAAGACACCCCTATATTGTGTATCAAATCAAGGCGTGGGAGCCATGGTTGGTGATGCAGTCCATTGCAAGTAACCTGTAGCAGCTTTTGGAATGCGGTGTACTACCATGCGTGCACATTCAGTTCGCAAGTATAGGTGCGACAGACATAAAACATAGAACACACATCTCTCCTACCCCTCCAATAGTAAAGGATGGCCTCATCGGCGTGTCAGCGCGGTGATGAAGAGGTAAACCTTTAGGTAGAACATCGGTTGTGAGCTCGAGAAAGCGCGCATAGCCAGAAAATTACCTGGGTTCGTGTCAGTCAGCCTGGGAAAATACTCACAATGCCTCTCCTCAATTGCAGCCTATTACCTGCCCTTCCGCTGCTCGAATGCCGGTGAGGCGAGCAAGGCAGCTGGCTCCGGTTAAATCCCCGGACTGGAGATCCCAACGGAAGTGACGTCGAGGGGGAGGGAGGGAGCTCGTGATGACGTGTTGAGTGTAACAGGTATCGTACAGTTTGGCGGCCATCTTAGAGGAGGGAGAAGATGGTTAATTACTTATGGACTCCTCATCTTCTAAGTCGTTCTACAAAACTATGGGAGTGTTATTTGCTCACTTATTAGTTAAAATATCATGCTTTGAAAATAGGAGAAGGAAAAAACGAAACCCCACGTGAGTCTCGGGCCTCAGTTCCCAATAAATGTTGGTTGGTGTCAGAATCAGGATCTAAAAAACTTTATTAAGAACGGTCAGTAATACACATTTGCATGCAACGTGCTATGATGTGGCACAGGTGCCGAATTGAAGATAGTCACATGAAGGCTAGATTTTTGTGTGATGTGCTTCCTTATTATAATGGTCCTGGTGTAACGCACTTCTTACAGAACGTGTGGTGAAGCAGTTTTCTTTTAAGGAAAGCTAGAGATACAGGCAGTCTTTCGTGGTGTATCTGGTGGTGAACAAGGGGTGTAAGCTGACACTGGGCTCTGACGTGTCTCGTGACATGCTCTGTATATACCTATTATCGTCTAGGAAATTGTCATAGTCCCTACCGACTGGGCCAGGTGCTCGGTATACCTTTTGTGCTCGGTGAGTCATATGGTAGCCCCTTTGCTTACGGTAACAGTTCGTAGTGGCCTAAGACCTGTGGCGAAATAAAAAGGGGGAATTCCTCTACCTTCATCACAATCCAACCTTTACTGTGAGTGTTCCCCACTCACGAGTTTCCTCAAGCTACCAAATAGGTTCGCTTCTCCTCCAATATGCACCACCAAATACACACTTCGCGTTTAACACTGTTTTGCTAAATGGGCGTGGCTAATTTTCTCTTCTTGTTCTTTCTCTGATACTTTGATTTTTTTAGAATCCTTAAGATTTCCCTAATGTAACATTGATGACAGCACCCCTAATCTGAAAATGGTTCCAGCACCACTGCTGGCCTCTCCTGATCATCATGCTTCAATGCAGGGTGACAGCACACAGCCTCTCACAATCATCCGGCACAGCACAGTACTATTCAGCATCGTCAGAGACTTCTGATGCTCATCAGCCACTGAAACACGATCTCCCCTTCCCAGGAACTCTGCAACACCCTGGCGGACTACTTCCAGAACAAGATATCCACCATCTACGGTAACTTCGAACCCCAACCCACCGACCTCTACAACCTCATCACACCTACTGACGCCACCCACAACCACCACTCACCGATGGGAACAGCTTACCGTTCAGAGCACCACAGTCACCATGAACTCCATCCACTCTGGAACCCGCACGGACCCCTGCCCCCACTACTTCTTCAACCTTGGAAGCAAGGAAATCAGCGGCAAACTCACCTCCATTCTCAATGCATCCATCACCACGGCCACCTTCCTCAATGGATGGAAGCGCGCAGAGGTCAGACCCCTCCTCTAAAAACCCTCCGCCAACTCCAGCGACCTCAAGAACTACCGCACCCATCTCTCTTCTCCCCTTCCCGCCAAAGTCCTAGAGAAGGCCATCAACCACCACCTCACTGAACAGCTGGAGAGAAAAAAACCTGTTGAACACCTCGCAGTCCGGTTTCAGTGCCAACAACAGCATTAAGACCACCCTGATCGCTGCCACCGATGACATCAGAGCCCTCCAGGACCAGGGAGAAAGAGCGGCCCTGATCCTCCTGGACCTATTAGCAGCATTCAACACCATATCCAAATACACACTCATCAAGACTCCACCACATCGGGATCCAGGGATACGCCCTCAGGTGGATCACATCTTTCCTCACAGGACAAACCCAGAGAATTCGCTTTCCACCCCTCACTTTGGAACCCAAGAACACCATCTGCCATGTCCCTCAAGGTTCATCCCTCAGCCCCACCCTGTTCAACACTTACATGACGCCCCTAGCCAACATCTGCATAACCCATGGCCTCAACATCATATCCTATGCAGACGACACCAAGCTCATCCTCTCGCTTTCAGAAAACCCTTCCCCCACTCGGACCAACTTCCACAACTGCATAACGAGCATCCCCGACTGGATAAAAACCAACTGCCTGAAGCTCAAAACGGACAAGACGGAAGTGCTGATCTTTGGGAATAACACCACCCCGTGGAACGACACCTGGTGTCCTTCCAAACTCGGACACACACTGCCAGAGCACACCCACACCGTTGGTATCATCCTGGATAGCAAACTCACCATGAAACGTCAGATCAATGCTGTCGCCTCCGCATGCTTCCACACTCTTCTCATGCTCCAAAAGATCTTCAGATGGCTCCCCGTCAACACCAGGAAAATCATTACTCAAGCCCTAGTCACCAGCAGACTCAACTACGGCAACGCGCTCTACACAGGAAAAACCACCCAACTCCTGAAGAGACTCCAGACGATACAGAACTCAGTTGCAAGACTCGTCCTCAACCTCTCCAAACGGGCCCACATTACCCCCACCTCAGGAACCTCCACTGGCTCCCCATCCAGAAAAGATTCCAATTAAATATGCTGACGCATATCTACGAGGCTCTCAATGACTAAGGTCCTGCATACATCAACCACCGCCTGAACTTCTACCAACCCTCCAGACACCTGCGCTCTGCCTCCCTCGCTCACACACCCCGCAGCCACCAAAGCTACAGTGGATGACGCTCCTTCTCCTACCTCAAAAACCAAAGAGGCTGACGCAAGGCCAAAAGACATGCATTTATAACGGAAAGATCCCACAGGATTGACAAAGGACGTGAGGTGTTTGGAATCATCTGTCAAGACTATATGATGATAGGCTGCAGACTTATTGAGGGTAGTGAAAATCACACCCCCTCTCAAAGTGCACAGCATCTCATTAATCTTGGGTAAAGGTTCACTATCCACCCAGATATTACATTTTAAATCGCATAAATCAACACATAATCTTAAAGTTTGGTCAGGTTTATGGGCAAGAAGGATCAGGGCTAACCATTCTGATCCCTCAAGAGGTTAAATGATATTGAGTTTACACAAATAAGATCATTCTTTTTGCAGACCATCTCTTAAACATAGCAGTACCTTGCGAACCTTGTGAACTACAGGTACTGCATTGCTTTTCAACACAATCTTGTGTTTCGATTGAAAGATGGCAGCCAGGAGGTACACCAGTGCGCATGAACGTCAATTAACAACAATGCGCTTAACTCAATGTCAGACCTCAATCTGGGCCATCAGTGCATGCTGCTGGACATAGGAACAACACTCCAGCGAATAAGGGGTAAGGGTTGCATGAACCTGCATGGTCGTCAATGACAGTGGCAGGAAGCAAGCTCGTGGTCGTGGTAAGGCCTCGTAGGCAGCTGCAGGGATGGTGAGCATCGGCTCCCTTGCTCTTCGCCACTGAAAAAGATGCCATACTCTAGGAAAAAGTGTGATAGCGTGGTCTGGCACCTAAAATAGTAAACTCATTTATAGTACTATCACAAATCTATCATCACCCGGAGGGCTAAGCCCTGTTTCTGCGCTAAATCATTCTTTCTTCTGGTGATGGATCTTGGAATGTTGTATTAAGAGTAAAGGTGGGCGGTTAACTCCGCTCTGCTAGTGGAGTTTGCGGAGTTTTAGAAGTCCGCAATCTGTTTAGAGTGTGAAGTTTTCAAAAACTCCGCACTGCAGCAGAGTGGAGTTTACCGTGCCAAATAGCACAACATATGTTCGGTTCGATATGGTGGCAGGCACGAAAGCTGAAATGGATCATCAAGGAATGGCTGTAAAGCAGAGACAGTAAAGGATTATTTGGGCCTCCCGATTTCATTACCATTGATTTGCATGATAAACTCCTTTTTCATTAAAGGAGGAAGCCTGGAACCGGCATTTGATAGTCGGTATGTACATGTTCAGAGGCTTGGCAGCACGTCAGATAGCCAGCGATATCCGCTGTTGCACCTTTCTTTGAAATGGTGTAATGTAGAGGTCTGCCGCAGGGTACATGGAATACACGACTATTAAACTGACAGCAACAACTGCGATATAATGGGTATTGGTAAATGTTTTACCCGTATTATGCAACGTTTGCCCAGGAAGCGCCCTCAATAGTTTTCACAAGCATTCACAATGACCAGAAAGTTTAGACCCCTCCCCCCAGGATGTTGCGGCATGGATTAGGAAACTGCCAACTGGACAGGAGTCTAGGACTTACCTGTCCCCTGGTTCCTTCCTGCTCCGGTTGCTGGCTGCACTCGGCTGCTTCCGCTGCTCCGAGAATACAATTAAAAGGAAGAACTGCAGTGCGCATGGCATATTGCGTGAAGGCAGGCATGCCTTCACACAATACGCCATGCACACTGCAGTTCTTCCTGTTAATTGAATTCTTCAAGCCAAGTGCAGCCAGCAGCCGGAGCAGGAACAAACCAGGGGACAGGTAAGGTGAAGGTCTGGCCTTACTACGCGGGAGTGGAGAGATCTGGGGGGCAATGTATGGTGCAGGTAACACCGCCAGGCCACGGAACTCTGCGGAATTTTCCAGTAACTCCGATATCTCAAACTTAAATAGCATCAACAATTTTTAAGTTGAGTCAATGATGAGAGTTGGGATAATGTTCTAAATCCTTTATTCTCATTAGGGGATTAGTAAAGTTCTTTTCTTCTTTATTTTGTCTTTATTTCAGTTAGTCCATAAATCAAGTAAGTTTACAGAAATCTCATCAAAAGAATGGTTAGAACAAAGCATCAAATATATTTAGCATTAAGCTTATTTCATAAAAGGACAAATTCCCTGACACGGAGAAAGAGAACTACGATACGGCGTCCAGATTTCCCTTGGCAGGAATTATTATACCTGCTATCTTTCTGTTTGGCTCCAGTGCAATACACGGGACCGCTACAAGTAAAACTATTTCAAGAAACCAACTGTCTATAAGCCCTGATGAAGTTCCCAGTATGGGAATGAAACGCGTTGGCTGAGTTTCTCAGTTTGCTGAATTTTAAGAATTTGGAATAAAGAAACTGATTTTACACATCATTACTTGGCTATTGGACTTTATGATCTGCGCACCCCCATTTCACAAAAAGTAACTTTTTGATCTGGAGCACAGTAACGTCATACAACGGCTGGCGTTGGGGTTGGCTGCGCAGCAAAATCACTAATTGGAACTGGCGTGAGGTGCGGAACTAGAGGTCCGCCGTTGCTCCACTGAACAAAAATTCCCTATTCTAATGATCAGGATCAGTGTTTTAGATTTCACCAACCCATGAAGAGTTTGATTTCAGAGAAAAGAGTGAGATCAGAGTAGCATAAAGCTTCAAAGCCAAATTAGAGTAGCAGAACGTCCATAACGAGTAGTTCATATGCCTCAGCCGAATCTCAATAAATCCAAGTAAATCAGCATACAGTTGAAGTAGCAATCTGTTAAAAATCAAAAAGTAAAGTGAGGCAAAAGGGAAAGCAGTGACAGCAGTAGCCACAACCGTCAGGGGTCTGGCAAGGGGAAAAAGGAAAAAGAGTGTCCTCTACCTAGAAAGATGCGCTAATATAAAAGTCAGGAAAACCTTTTAAAACATTGTATCAGAGCTCTTCTTGCATGGACTAATAAGATGGCTGCCTTCTTTGGTAAGCAGCTTCAGGTCCTCCGTTCTCACAAAGATACATGAAGGTGGTACACTTTATCGCAAGGTCAGCTACAGACAGTCTTGCGTAGTTAGATTCTGGAAACATTAGACTTGGCTCCCATAACCCTTTAAACACAGATCGACCTTCTACATCTCAATTTGTTTCACTGTGAGAACAATGAACTATTAACTAAAAGGCAAAATCACTGTTAGGTAATGCATTCCTTTTACTACGAATCAAGCATTATTGTTTAAAATGCACGAGCTAATCTATTCAATCATTATATGAAACATGAGAAAATAGGAAGTTCATGAAATGTAATTAATGCCATGTTGCTTATAAGATAATACATTTGTTAAACCGGAACATTCTGCAGTTATGACATCATTTCTAGGCATGTCAATCTAAGGTCAAGCTCCTAAATCACATTGTGCACATTTCAGCAATATTAGGTTTGCTTCTAGTTAAATGAAGACATTTCTTCATAACTTCTCTATGGCCTACATGGGTAACTATGACTGCCCATTGTAAATCAGCAGATTTCAAATGCGTGTCTTTCCTGCATTACGTTTTATAATCATCATTGCACATTCAGCTACTATATTAGTTGTTTTTCATGTTAATGTATTACCTTTCTCAGGTAACCATCAGCGACTCACCCTCCTTGCTCAACCGTCCCTTTACGTACCTTCCATGGAATCTAATCTCATGATTCTATGAAACATGGCAACCCCAACACACTCATGTTGAACTCAGTTTCTGTATGAACAAGCAGGTTTTCTCCACAATGGGCACTCAACCTCCTAAGTCCTTCTGCGACTATAGCACCAAAGTTTTGTCTCAGCAATAGGAGTATCGGCCTTAGGTCCACGCTTTAGAAGTAAGAATACACGCTTACACTCCGCAGAACGGGGAGACATCCCAGGGTCTGTACCTTCATCTTCACCAGTGTACAGAGGTCCTAGAGTGAAAAGGTGAACACTGGATGTGCTAGAAGGCCAGGGGGCAGCTGGCCTATCCAAATGTCCGTTCAAGTTCAAGGCTCTCGCCCCAACATTTAGTGGGAATGAAACACAGAGAAGAGCATTTTCCTTTTGGTTAGCTTCAGCTCGATGGCAATATTTTGGAGGTGACACTGCCAACCTCCCTTCTGCAGATTTCCGGTAAACAGTTCCATCTAAGAACAAAAGATAGGAGGAGGGGAAGGAGTCCAGGACCCAGGGTAGGCTTTCAGACCACAGTCCTTGTTCAAGTGTTGCTGTCTGGCCAGCTCATACCTTGAACCGTGGAGACTGGTTCAGTTTCAGGCACTTGTAACAAAGGTTCTCTCAGCTGAATGATGATTCTAAGCCAGGCAATGCACTTCGCTTCACAATGAAACTCCTGTGGGAGGGAGAAGCTAAAGAAGCAGCAATATGTAGGGAAAAGGGGGACAGATACATTTGGCTAACACTAACCCTACCAAACACCCAAATCATCACGGGTTACATACACACAAGGGGGACAACAGCATTTATACCACATCTCACATGTTACCCAGGCACCCGCAGTCACACTCCTAATAAAATCCGGGGAAATGGCAGGCCCGGTCATGACAGACCAGAGGCGCAACTAGAGAAAAATTTTGGGGGGGGGCTAATTCTTCCAGCAATAGGCAGAGTGGAGATGCGGGGGCTCTAAGAAGGGGTGAAAAAACAACAAAGCCTCGTTAACAAGTAAATAGTCTTTTAAAGACCTGTGAAGTACTCGGTGTGTGCCCGGGAAGCTGTCTCAGCCCGGGCTGACACACACGACGGGGGGGGGGCTGAAGCCCTTTAAGCCCTATGTGCATTGCGCGCCTGTGACAGACTGCATGGATTTACCAGGGAAAGCAATTATGTACTCTCTTTACTGGGGTATAGGCAAAAAGGCCTGTAGAACCCCCTCCCCCCCCATGACAACCAGCTGCTACCAACTATTAGTAGTGTAATGTGCCTGTCTTGGGAATGGTATTTGCCCACACTAAAAGGCATACCTCTTTGGGTGACGTTCAAACAGCATCTATCACCATATGATATGTAGATATTGGCCAAGTGGCTTCTAAGACAGATCTTCTGCACCAGAAAACAGAACTGGTCTGTCAGAATGATAAAATGAGGAGCAGGCTGTCTTGTGAACCCTGAGGTAAGGTACTTTTGTTCCTGCACAATCATACCACATACATCACATTTGGCTTCAAGAGTGCAGCAACCCAGAGAGGGGATGCAGTGAGCATGGCCCGAGTCTGGTGAGTGGCAGAGTGTGCGGTTGTTTGATTGGTTGAGCACCTCTGTATATATGTGTGCTGATGAGCAGGGTAAATGAAATTTTTTTTTAACCTCCTAATAATTTTCGTAAAATAATTAATAAACATGTTCGTTTAAGTAAATAACCAACAATGTATGTTACATGTAAAAGGGTTAAAGGTAACACGCTATTTTGTGTGCAAATTAATCAACTTATAATTGTTTACGTGTCTAACATAACATAATATTTGCGTACTAATAAAATAATAAACGCATGATTTGTGCTTTTTAAATAAACCGTGTGGTTGCAAAATAAAGCGATGGTAAGTAAGGGACGGCTTTATATGTTGCTAGGTAATACCTAATTGGGGTACGTAGAAAGACGGGAGGGAAACGAAAGGGTTTATATTCTTTATTTTAACAATATTTTGTTTATCTTTGAAAATAGTGCGCTTAGGCCTGTTGAGCAGCGATATAAAATGGCCGCCATAAGCTAGAGTACGCATGTCCAAGAATCCGTGTGGTAGAGGAGAGAGGCTGTGGAAAAGGATGACCACGTGTTCGTGCTGAGAGCATAAGACGGAAGTATGGTCAAGGGTATTGTGACCTTTCTGAACAGATGTGTGCCAAGATGATCAGCAAGAAGCGTGAGAAGTCAAACTGAATAAATGAACGGAACTGTTGAATCTAAAAAGTAGCAGAAAAAGATACAAATTGGACTGATCGAAACGGATGAGCAATGTCATGAACTGTGGGAAACGATGCAAGCATGGACATTCCACAAGGAACTGGTTAAGACAAGGAAGTGTGATTAAAGCTAACCAAAAGGAAAATGCTCTTCTCTGTGTTTCATTCCCACTAAATGTTGGGGCGAGAGCCTTGAACTTGAACGGACATTTGGATAGGCCAGCTGCCCCCTGGCCTTCTAGCACATCCAGTGTTCACCTTTTCACTCTAGGACCTCTGTACACTGGTGAAGATGAAGGTACAGACCCTGGGATGTCTCCCTGTTCTGCGGAGTGTAAGCGTGTATTCTTACTTCTAAAGCGTGGACCTAAGGCCGATACTCCTATTGCTGAGACAAAACTTTGGTGCTATAGTCGCAGAAGGACTTAGGAGGTTGAGTGCCCATTGTGGAGAAAACCTGCTTGTTCATACAGAAACTGAGTTCAACATGAGTGTGTTGGGGTTGCCATGTTTCATAGAATCATGAGATTAGATTCCATGGAAGGTACGTAAAGGGACGGTTGAGCAAGGAGGGTGAGTCGCTGATGGTTACCTGAGAAAGGTAATACATTAACATGAAAAACAACTAATATAGTAGCTGAATGTGCAATGATGATTATAAAACGTAATGCAGGAAAGACACGCATTTGAAATCTGCTGATTTACAATGGGCAGTCATAGTTACCCATGTAGGCCATAGAGAAGTTATGAAGAAATGTATATGTGCCTGAGTGAACCAATGAGAGAGAATCACGCCATGAAGATGCAACATTTTTATTCAGTAAGCTAGAATTAGGGTATAAGAAGACCTACTCTTGGTGGGTGGGGTTAGATGCTGGAGAGTGAGATGCTGGAGAGTTAGATGCTGTAGATGGGTGAAGTTGCGGTTGCTGATGCTGACGAGCTGATGCTGCTGCTGCTATTTTTATTTCCAGTTGAGTATAAGATGCTGCTTTTGGAGAACCTTTTTATTCCTGTTAGATTTTTCAGTTAGAACTATTAGATTTTTTCCAAGACAGATAGATTGATCTTTTAGAATTCTTGCTATGATAACCTTATTTTTCCATCTAAATAGATATGCATTGCAATTTCAATTTATTCTTATAATGATGATAAATGTAATGATCTGAATAATAAGCTTAAAACTTATTTCTTGCTTCAAAACTTTATATAAACTTTATTATTCTTTAAACAAATGACTCAGTGATTCTTTAGCTCAATGATTAAGGTAAATTGATAAAGAGTTTATTGTGATTGAGCTGGTCTTAATCACCATCAACTGATTCCTACTAGTTGGTCCATTGACCAATGAGCGGAATACCTTAAAGCAAATGAGAAACATTATGTCATGTTAAAAGAGGTATCCTGCCTCCTTCCATCGAATCGTTTTCTCCTAGGTTAAGGACGGAGGAAATCCAGGGAATAAATGAGTAAGTGAATATATATGCGGTGTTATGGGCCCCACCGTCATATGGATATAGTTTGTGTGTTGGAGGAATAGTTGTACCTGGATGACCGAAGCATTTAGGAGAATAATTTTTATTGTTAGCGCTGGATCAGTGCCTGCGTGCAAGCTTGCTGAAGTCAATTCAGTGATTTGGAGTTACGTAGGTGCAATGGGGGAGGTTTGAGGGGCTACTTCATCAGGCAAACCAGGGTACAACGCTTCAGCCTTGTCCCCCTTGCGGAGAAGAAGAATTGGAAGGATCCTGTCGGAGGGTCCAAAGACAGGGATGGGCACTCAAACATGTGGCGCAGGGCTCTCAGGGACCAAAGGTTCTAAAGTTGCCACTTTCCTCAGAAAAATTCAGGCCATTTGCTTTCGCCTTGCTATTCTGGAAGGGAAGAGAACTGACAGGGAAAAAGAATTTGCGTAAAAGTTTCAGCATTATTTTTTAGCATGCCAATTATCAATCGGATTGCTCTAATAATCATTAAAATATAATTTAGACAGCTATCAAATATTTTTTAGTGATTTTTTTTCATGTTTGCTTTTCTATTAAAAGAGAAAAATACCGAATGCCACTGTTTTCCACAGTTTTTCTACTAGCACGAACATAAAATACTTACCCGTAAACACTAGCCAGGTGGCAATCCTCGTCAGCAGTAACCAAGCAGATTCACGGGGCCCAGCCCGCCGTTGCAGTGATTTCTAGCCCTCCAGGCGGATAGGTCACCCAATAGAACTTAGATCCACCGGCATCCCCAGAGAGCAGCGAACATAGAGGAAGGACTATGAAGATTCTGGCCTTGGTGAATTCACTCATGGACCACTGTTGTTATCGCCAAATATTTTAGTTATTTATGTAGCACGGACCTAGCCTTGAGGCGTATACAAGTAACAGACAACAATGGATCTCGATAATGAGCAGAAACAGTTATAATATTTACGCCTGTGGGAGTGTCTACATAACTAGGTGTAATTTGAAATTTGGAGTCGCTTAGGCTTTCAGATTGGAAGCAGGTTGGATATCTGTTTTAAGTTCTCTGGGGGGGGGGGAGTTGGCTCCAAATTCTTGGAGCTTGAAATGTGTGTCCCTCTCACACCCTTAAGTGCATAGCTTATATTTTATATCTCTGTAAGCCTAAACGTACGGCTTTGTGTGTGGTACCAGTCATTTTTAAGTTCTTTCTGGCTTCTGGGAGAAGCTAATGTAGTTCTCTGTCAGAATTGGCGTTATGTGATGTGATCTTTTTCCACTTTTGATGAAGAGCGCCGTCACACGGAGAATGGCTTTGAGGGGTGGATTTTGGGAAAACTGGTATTACAATGGTTTCCCACATCTACAGAAAGCGGGCTAGAGTTTACTCTGACATCAGTCTCAGGGAAGTAAGGTTCTAGTTTCTTTAATAGGAATGAATGGAAAGAGGCAGTTCTCGCACGGTCCTCAATTTGAGGTAAGTAACATGGTGAGATTTTGGTCGATGGTGAAACCAAACGATTGGGCAGATGGGACCAGATTGGGACTGATGCCAAAGTTTGATTGTTGAAGGGACCATTTTTTGACTCTCTCCCTGAAGCAGAGAAGTTGGAATTCAGTTTTTTCTGGATTCCATTTCAGAGAGATTAAGTCCATCAAATTTGTCAGTGTTTAGATGAAGGGCGTAATGTCAGATGGTTTCAATACTATAAGACAGAGTTGTGTATAACCTGCATATTGGTTTGTACACATCTCTTTATCCTAGACCATCTCACCAAGCAGTTCCAAGTAGACATTGAATAGTGAGGGTGAATTCATGGAGCCTTAGTGTACACTACATCTTACCAGTTGAGTAGAACAGCAGAAAGAAAGTTTAACAAACTATAATCCGCCAGAGAGAAAAGATGCAACCCTTCACAGCACCTGGACCTTGATTCCCATTTCAGTGGAAAAGATGAAAAATTGTGTATCTGTTCAATGGTGTCAAAAACCACATCACCAGCACACCCCCAACAACAAACCCTCAATCTCAGAACACAAAATAAGGTGGGTTCATGTTGTTTGCCACAGTGGGCCTTTATCTTACCTTTACTGCAAGCAGAGGTAATACGATAAACCAGTTCACCATTCAACATGACCATATTGCACCTTGTATCAGGCATCACAAACGCATTTTCTTGAGCATTGACGCTGAAATAAAACATATACAGCATGTCAGATTTCATATCATGACAGATTTGATGTATAAATCCCCTCTGCGCAGGCTCAGACAGCTGACATGTTTTTATTTTTGCTTCTCCACTTCTCTCAAAGGACATCATCGAAATCTTCATCATTCTGGATTAATTTATTTACACGAGGAAAACACCAGGGAACTTCTCAGTGCTCCATCTCCGTTGGAGGCACCCATGACCATACTCAGCCTAGCCTGAAAACATCCATGCAGCAGTTCTGGAGAAGGGCTAAAAGGCTGGATGCCAGTAGGTCAATCCACCCTCCAGTCAGCTCTATAATCTCACGTAGATAAATCCAAGATCATGGAACATCAGGGCCGTATTACAGACCGTGCCCTGGGGGTGCAACGGGTATGTGTGCCCACTGTGGTTGCCACCGGGGCACTTTGGTATTACGGAAGGAGCTGCAGATGCTCGTGCTGCCCTTTCTGTATTACTGAAAGCGCTGGCACAAAAGTAGCACCAGTGAATCTCTTTGCTTCCGCGCCGCATTATAAACGGGGGAAAAGAGACAAAGAATCTGTTAGTAGGGGCACTTACAGTGCGCCACAAAAAGGTGGTGCACTGTCAGTGCACCCCCCTGATGGCAGGCTCCTGGAGGGGGACCCAGACATCCCCTTGCCGTCACTTTCTGCACCCGCCTGCCGGGGGATCTCTCTCCCCTCTTAAAAGTGCACGCAGGTTGCCACCTGCACTGTGAAACACGGAACAGCTACTTCAAAGCTGCTCCATATTTCACTTAAATGCGCTGCCCTGTGGGCAGCACAAGTTCACAACTGCCCTGGGGGCAGAGCTTTCAATATAATAGGGTGCACTTTCCCTATTTGCGCCCAGCGCACCTGTTTTAAGGTGCGCCATGGCGCAAACTGAGAAGGCGCACCCTATGTGTAATAAGGCCCCAGATAACTTCTGCTCAATGGAGTTACATGTTCTATTTAATTTCAGACACCATATCCCTATAACCACTCAATAAATCAGAGGCCTGGGTGGCTGGCACATCTGCCATCTTTGAAAAGTGCACCTCCATGTGAGTGAGGACGCGAGGTCTCGAAGGGGGCAGAACCAGCAATGGGACAGTTGTTATATCTAAGGTTTTATATTCTGCATCTTCCCCGTTTCTCTGCCTCTGCTGCTCAGCCAGTGTGAATGTGTTGGATAGAATGTTGGTGTGGATGGTGATGTCATTGGAATGTGGGGATTGCTGTGAGGTGGAGTGTCAGTTGGATCCTGGGCTGAGCAGCAGAGAGACTGCTCCTGGTGGGGCCTTATTTACATCTTTACTGGAAAACCTACGTAACATCTAAGAACAATAAACGTATTCATCTGTAACCTAACCACGTCTACTGGAACTCCTTACTACGACACAACATAAATTGGCGACGAGTTGGATCAAAACTACGCGTGAGGACTTACTTCAAGCTTCATAAGGAACTTTTATTCAAGATTTTACTTAAAAAAAGAACCTACCTAAGGATTTTGACGCCCTCTCGCCCCACCAGTGTCCAGATTCACCGGACAGCCCATTGACAGGGCGTATGTTTCCTGCTGCCTGTTTCCTGCTGCCATTGACACCCTGATGCCATTGACAGGGCCTATCTTCTTGCTGCCTGATTCCTGCTGCCTGTTTCCTGCTGCCATTGACACCCTGCTGCCATTGACAGGGCGTATGTTTCCTGCTGCCATTGTCATGGTGTATGGTTCCTGCTGCCTGTGACATCTGCTGCCATTGATAACGCGTATGCTTCATTACATCTGCTGCCTGTTTCATGCTGCCTTTGACACCCTGCTGCCATTTACTGGGCGTGTGTCTTTCCGCCTTATTTTAATATTTCCAAGCTTCTGGTTACATCCACCACAGGTCAGGAGGCAGCTCTTACTTCAAGCATACTATAAGTGCAACAGCAGAATTTGACCCGTGCTACTCTGCAATTTTATTGGATGGGCAGAGTTACATTTGGTACTATACATCTGACAGTGGGGGAACATTTTACAATCATCTGTGACGTTTTGGTATTTTTTCGGTGAGACAAATTTGTGACTCGCATTTCTGGGCATGAAGTTACTCAGCGCGCACTCTCACCGTTACCAACGTTCGGCTTTCAAATGGAAAAGTCAACCGCGTGAGGAAGACGGCTCGCGCATTCTTACCTTGATGCGAAGCTGGTGTGCTGAGCTGTGTCGGGGGTATTCTCTTCGTTCTTGTCAGCAGCGCAGCACCTTTTGCAGCATGTACGTGCCCGGAGCCACCCGTGACGTACTTTTGTACGTGCTGCCATCTTTGTTCTTCTATTTTCCCTCCGTTGCCATAGACTCTGGCGGGGGTCCTGTGCAGATGGTGCGTGGCACGGATGCTGTGTGTGTGGAGACCGTCTTTGGTAAGGTGTCTTCTACGCACTGCTTCTGATTTACTTTTCTTCTTGCTGGGTGTTCCGTCTTCAAGTGTTTCCAGGGTATTACCTGAATTTACAGGGTTTTACCTCTGACATGGATCTTGCCATTGACATTTTTCAACTTTCCAGCACTTTTCCTCTCCAGTTACGGAGTTTGAAGTTTACTTTTGGTAGCCTTATTTTGGTCAGCATTTTAAGGTACTTCTGTTCCGTGAGGGTTTTCTGGTGAGGAATCGCTCACCGGTGTGCAAGGATCAGTCCCCTGCATTTAGTGTGAATGTTCCATTTCTGATTTGTTAATCTTCAGAACAGTCATGATATTCAAGAGTATGTTAATGCTGATTTATTTTGCTCTGAACTGCCATGATATTCAAGAGCATGTTAATGCTGATTTATTTTGCTCAGTACTGCCATGATTTTCAATGAGTTATTTATGATTTTTGCTGCCTTTATTTATTTATAATATGCTTGCTATTTTCATTTTGTCATTACTTCCACCAACTGTGATTGCACTACTTATATTCTGGGTCTTGTAGTCCACCCAGATCGCAGTTGTCTATTTACAGTGTATTTTTACTTTGGTGTGCAAGTTATTATGTCTGCATTCCTTTGCGTTTATTTTTCTTGCGTGGTCTTACTTGAGGTGTGAGTGCACTTTTGATTTTCTGTGAGGTGCAGTCCATCCAGTTCGCACTTTCCTTGTGCTTATTGTTTGGGGATTCACAATTTGGTGTTATTCACCCACTCTATACTTTTCTCTACATGTCTTTCCCCAGGGATGATGTGTTGGGTGTACGCCACCTGTTTTTCGCTTTCTGGTTGGGTGTAGCCACCCATTGCTTGCTTTCTGTTGGGTGTAAGTCACCCGTTTTTTATTCTGGTTGGGTGTAAGCCACCCTCTACTTGATTTCTGGTTGGGTGTAAGCCACCCTCTGCTTGATTTCTGGTTGGGTATAATTCACCCGTTTCTTGATTTCTGGTTGGGTGTAAGTCATCCGTTGCTTACTTATGATTGCTTTCTGTTTGAGTGTTAGTCACCCCGTGCTTACTTTCTGGTTGGGGGTATGTCACCCTTTGCTTGCTTTATGGTTGAGTGTATTCTCATCCTGTTGGGTGCAATTCACCCCTTGCTTGCTTTCTGTTTGGGTGCTAACCACCCATTGCTTACTTTTGTTTGGTTGTAGTCTCTGTCCTTTTTTTCCTTCCTTTTGCTGTGTTCAGTGTTTCCCATTTTCTTCGCCTGTCTGGCCAGCCGGTGTGGTTTTGGTGGTTACTTGGAGCACTCCTTTCTTGTTAGTTTTCGTAGAACATTTTCTCTTATTTATGTATGTCTCTTTCTTCTTTTGCTTTTGCGTTTTTTGACAGTTTCCTTCCTTTTGATATTCCTTGTTTCATATTTGCTCTGTTAAGGAAGGAGATGTGTGTCTTATCTTTCATGTATGCCATTTCCTCCTTGGATGTTTCAGCATTTTTATGTATTGTCGCAATTTAAGTGCCTTGTGTAGTTCACGAAATGCTGTTTGCATTTTTGCACTTGCAATATCTTCTTATGCTAGTTCTTTTTTCTAACTGTAATTTTCTGCTTATATTCTAGTCTTTTGCATTTCTTATGTAATGCGGTTTTCAACTTGTATTTTGCGACATTTTCCCTTGCAAGTTTCTTTTGTATCATTTTGATCTTTCTTCTTATATTTGCTATGTTTTTGTGTATTATATAAAGGGGGAAGGTGCGTTATAGCTAAGGTTTTATATTATGCATCTTCCCCGTTTCTCTGCCTCTGCTGCTCAGCCAGTGTGAATGTGTTGGATAGAATGTTGGTGTGGATGGTGATGTCATTGGAATGTGGGGGTTGCTGTGAGGTGGAGTGTCAGTTGGATCCTGGGCTGAGCAGCAGAGAGACTGCTCCTGGTGGGGCCTTATTTACATCTTTACTGGAAAACCGACTTAACATCTAAGAACAACAAACGTATTCATCTGTAACCTAACCACGTCTACTGGAACTCCTTACCACGACACAACAACAGTTCTTTTAGGTCATCACATCCATGGAGGGATATTGAAGGAGGTGGGACCTGCTGAAGGGGTGCGGTTTTATGCATGGCCTTACTTGAGAAGACACTCCTATCCTCCACAAACAGCAAACAAAAGGATTTTTAGCAGTCCGTTGTGTCCCAGAGAAATTATAAAAATGGTAATGGGCTAATTTATACCTGCAGAGTCTCCTAACACAAGCTGTAAGCTTACTGGTGTAGAAGTTTCCAGGTCACATTGTGCTCACCGTGTGATATTAGCTCTTCACCAGGCGACCGTGTGAAGAGAGCTGACATCATGTGACTTCACATCTCCTCAGTGGAGCCTACCTTTAGGATGTCAGAAACAAAGAGAATAAACAAAAGACTGATATGCCCACCTTGCCACCTCACACATGGTGATGGAATTCAGGTAGCCCCTTATTCCAGATGTTCACTCTGTTCCTTCTCGCGGTGGGAAAGAGGACAAAGGAAGAGGTAAATGGAGATAAGACTTTGGATTACACTGTGCCCACTCAGATTGACGAATGGTGCCCCTCTAGGAGTCAGAGGGTGCCCCTTACAGTCCCAAAGTGCAAAAAGTGAGGAGGATGAGGCACCATGTGACACACGATATTGGCCTCCATCACATAGCATCCAGATGAAGACCCGATATCACATGGTGGCACAAAAGATGAGCGGGAAACCCCTTCACTCAGTAGGTTTCCAGCTTTACTAAGGTGTTTCAAGCCCCTCCACAGCCGATGCCCATTATGGGGTGGGACATTTTCCCAAAACTTCAGCAGCAGTTTTAAAAGCTTTTTTTTCTTAGTGGTGGGGTTTGAGGGGAGGAAAGAAGTGCCTCGTGGTGTGCTCGGCAGTGAGCCCTGCTTCCTCCAAGGCCCTGTCCCTCCTTGCACATGGAAAATATTTTTTAGAAATTGGCAGGTCTGATGTTAGAAACTCTGGCAAGGACTGGTGGAAGTGAAGACGAAGTAAAGAGAATATTGGGTATAGAGCTGCGCAAGATCACACAGGGAGTCAGAATAGAAAAGAAATCCAATGGGAAAGATCTGCACAAGGAACAAAGAAAGTCAAATCTCAGAAAAATACAGGGACTGAAGAGGCAATTTGGCATTCAGAGTAACTAACACCCAGGACAGACGTGCAAGACATACATATAACAACATTAACAATAAAGGGAATGTGGGGTAAAGCACTCAGGAGCTCCACACAGTAAGACTGAAGCTCAGTAGGTTCCTCACCCACAATTCCTGTTACAGATACTGACCGCAAATACTCAAATATAGGATATTCATGCAGAGGCAGGGCCTGTGGAGCTGATTCGTATGGTGATGTTATAAAAGTAACATAATGGCAATACTCACTGTTGACGAGAAACACCACCTCGGTTGTCAGCTGTGCCCACAGATCCTGGCAATCTTACTGGAACGCACAAGACGGTAACAGTAAGGTTAGAGAACTAAAATTGACAGCCATAATAGACCGAGAGCTACAGAGCAATAGTGTTTACATGAAATATGGTAAAACAAAGAGATCACTTGGCAGCAGTGATCCAGCGCGACTAATATATTTTCCTCTCCTATGGACATAACATCCAGGTCGGAAACACTCCTTTTCCCACAACTATACCAATATGACGGTGGGGCCCATAACACCGCATATACATTCACTCACTCAAATATTCCCTGGATCTCATCCACTACTATCTAGGAGAGAAAGCTAATGATGAAATGCTGGAAGGGAACGGGATACCTTTTTACTATTGACAAGATAACTGTTCAAGCATCATACGTTTTTAGATTGTAATCCTGTCAATTTCTAAAAACATCAAAAGGCATTCCGTTCATTGGTCGATGGACCAACTAGTAGGAATCAGTTGATGGTGATTAAGACCAGCTCAATCACTTTAACCTATTAAACATTTGCATTAATCATTGAGCTAAAGAATCACAGACTCGTAGTTTTAATTATAATAAAGTTTATCAAATTAATCAAATGCATAAAGAAGATTTCATTTTATTTATCAGTTAATACATTTATTATCATTATAAGAATAAAGTTCAGAGAATTAGTGCATACCCTTTTAGATGGAAAAATAAAGTTTGTCACAGCAGATCACAGCATAGCATTCCCAAAATCTGACTGACTGTCCCGCTAAACAGGCCTCCTCAACGGACCACCGATACAGGTTTTCCGCATCGATCTCCTTTCTTCCCAGTCAGATTAAAAAGCGAAACGATTAATAAAATTTAAAGAAAATGGCCTAAAGAAAATAGCAGCGATTCTCCAGCGTCAAAGTTCTGTGCTCAAAAATTATGTATGAGAAAAAACGCTCCTCCTACTTAAGAGTAGGTCCTCTTATACCCTAAACTGGCTTACTAAACAGAAATGTTTCAATCTTTGGGGCGAGATTCACTGGAGGGGTGGCAAGCATCTCCTCATTGCCCTCCTTGTTCAAACCAGTTCCGACAATGTTTTTAATTTTCATTCTTTCACACGGTTTTAGGACATTACCAATCCGATTGACAAGTCATTTTTTTGTAACTTTTCTTGTATCTTTATTAAACCAGTTCATTGTTAATTCACAGTCGCATCTCTGGTTCCCATGCATTTTCTCGCTGCGTCCCCTTTTTGGCACCCATTCTACTATCAGGTCATGGTGACCTTGGTCCTTTCATTCTGGGCTTTACTTTCGGATCACGTGTTATTGGCAACAGCTTTCTCCCAATTGGAAGCCATTTTGCACTTGCGCACTTTAGCTCATCTGCCTTGGCGGCCATTTTTACAGTGCGGCCTAGCAGGCCCGTACGAACTATTATGAAAACAAACACAATCATAATCAAAACAAAGAAAAATAAGCCTTTTCGTTTCCCACCCGTCATTCTACGTACCCCAATTAGGTGTTACCTAGCAAAAGCGACATATAAAGCTATGCTTGCTTACCATTCGTATACTTTTGCCACAATACAATTTACAACATAAGCACAAATCATAACCCCAGAAGTGAAACAGCAAGCCTAACCTACACACCAAGATGCGCTGGTGACGCACCTCCCCACCCAAAACCAATCCCCAACTGGAAGTCCAAATCAAGGGCCTGAGCCGGTATGCTCAGAAGCGGTGTGCACCTCCACTGCCACCGCTGTTTCCAAGTGGCAGTCACCAAGACCAATATAACTTTTTACCAATGTGGTGCTCTCCACATTGGTAAATAGCACAAATCATGCAACATTATTTTAATTAGTACGCAAACTATTATGTTATTTATTACATCACTTAGGCAAGCGTTAATAGGTTATTTCTTAGTTATGAATTTGCGATTATCCCATATAAAAGATGTCTATAAAGACGTAAAATGTTGATTAGTCTCAAAACAATTAATAGAATTAATTATTAGTATTAATATTGGGGAGTTCAAAATTTTCTTATTTACCTTGCTCCATCAGCAGCAAGCAACAAACCACACCAGGAAACCTGAAGCTTAGACAGCAGTGATAGGAAGGTAGCTAATTAGAAACTGGAACTAAGGTAAAAGGAAAGAAAGGCTGGGAAAGGGAAAAGGCAACCACAAAAAGAGTGATTGTTCAAGGATGCACTAAAGTTGTGCTGACTCAAGAGTTTAGGAAGCACTGCAGGCAATGCCAGTTCAAGGATCAAGGGTAAACCAAGGCTCAGGAATATTAACCCTTTCCATGCGTCGGACTCGCGGGAGCCGTCCGACGCATAAGTTCTCATGTGCGTCCGACGGCTCCCGTGCGTCCGAAGCCATTACAGAAGAAATCCCTCTGGTGCAGGCACCAGAGGGATTTCTTTCACTCCCCCAAAGCCTCGGGAGCTGGGGAAGAGCTTCCCGAGCTCCCGAGGCCCCCCACCCCGTTTCTGTGAAATGACGATCAGCGCGCACGTCGCGCTGACGTCATTTCACAGAAACCGAAACTGAAATGAGCCTTTAGGCTCATTTCAGTTTCACTTTCTACATGCTCAGGGGCTATCTCAGCCCCCTGAGCACGTAGAAAGACGGAGAGGTATCATTGGAAAGGGAGAATCTCCCCTTTCCAATGGTACTTCTCCCCAGTGGATCCCTGCTTGGGGATCGCCCCAGGAGGGCGATCCCCAAGCAGGGATCCACCCACTAGACACCAGGGAGGGGGGAGCGGCCCCTTGGGCAAGGGCCTTTGCTCCCCCCAACACATTTGGCCACACAGAAATGTGAGAAAAAATCTATTTTTTCAACAAAATTTGAGGTTTGCAGGGGATTCTGGGTAGGGAAATGTTGGGGGACCCACGCAAGCCATACCTTGCTGGACTCCCCCGGGTGTCTAGTTTTCAGAAATGTGTGGGTTTGGTAGGTTTCCCTAGGTGGCCGCCGAGCCCGGGGCCAAAAACTCATGGGACCTCCCTTGCAAAACCAGGTTGTTTTGTGATAGGTAATTTTGATGTTGCCTCAATTGGTTTTGGGCCCTTGCCTGTCGCAGGTACTTGACCGACCCACGCGAGTGAGGTACCATTTTTATCGGGAGACCTGGGGGAATGCTGTGTATTAGGAAATGTGTGGATCCACGCAGATTCCACAACTTTCCCACACAGAAATGTGCGAAAAAAGTGATTTTTTCAGGCAAATTTGAGGTTTGCAGGGGATTCTCGGTAGGGAAATGTTGGGGGACCCACGCAAGCCATACTTTGCTGGACTCCCCAGGATGTCTAGTTTTCAGAAATGTGTGGGTTTGGTATGTTTCCCTAGATGGCCGCCGAGCCCGGGGCCAAAAACTCATGGGACCTCCTCCTTGCAAAACCAGGTTGTTTTGTGATAGGTAATTTTGAAGTCGCCTCAATAGGTTTTGGGCCCTTGCCTGTCGCGGGTACTTGACCGACACACACAATTGAGGTACCATTTTTCTCTGAAGACTTTGGGGAATGCGGGGTGGGTGGAATTTTGTGGATCCACGCAGATTCCAGAACTTTCCACCACAGAAATGTGAGGAAAATGTGGTTTTTTTGACAATTTTTTAGGTTTGCAAGGGATTCTGGGTAATAGAACCTGGTGAGAGGCAGTCAAGTCACCCCATCCTGGATTCCCCTGGGTGTCTAGTTTTCAAAATTGTATACGTTTGCCAGGTTTCCCTAGGTGCAGGCAGAGTTAGGGTTCAAAATCTAGAGTTAGGCACTTTGCAAAAAAAGGGTCCGTTTTCACTGTGAAAATGTGGTGTGTCCACGTTGCGTTTTGGGCCGTTTCCTGTCGCGGGCCCTAGGCCTACCCACAAGTGAGGTACCATTTTTCTCGGAAGACTTTGGGGAACGCGGGGTGGGTGGAATTTTGTGGATCCACGCAGATTCCAGAACTTTCCACCACAGAAATGTGAGGAAAATGTGGTTTTGTTTTTACAGATTTTTAGGTTTGCAAGGGATTCTGAGTAACAGAACCTGGTGAGAGCCAGTCAAGTCACCCCATCCAGGATTCCCCTGGGTGTCTAGTTTTCAAAAATGTATAGGTTTGCTAGGTTTCCCTAGGTGCCGGCAGAGCTAGGGTTCAAAAACTACAGCTAGGCACTTTGCAAAAAAAGGGTAATTTTTCACTGTGAAAATGTGGTGTGTCCACCTTGCGTTTTGGGCCGTTTCCTGTCGCGGGCACTAGGCCTACCCACACAAGTGAGGTACCATTGTTCTCGTAGGGCGTTGGGGAACGCGGGGTGGGTGGAATTTTGTGGATCCACGCAGATTCCAGAACTTTCCACCACAGAAATGTGAGGAAAATGTGTTTTTTGTGACAAATTTTTAGGATTGCAAGGGATTCTGGGTAACAGAACCTGGTGAGAGCCAGTCAAGTCAACCCATCCTGGATTCCCCTGGGTGTCTAGTTTTTAAAAATGTATAGGTTTGCAAGGTTTCCCTAGGTGCCGGCAGAGCTAGGGTTAAAAAACTACAGCTAGGCACTTTGCAAAGAAAGGGTCAATTTTCACTGTGAAAATGTGGTGGATCCACGTTGCGTTTTGGGCCGTTTCCTGTTGCGGGCACTAGGCCTACCCACACAAGTGAGGTACCATTTTTCTCGGAAAACTTTGGGGAACGCAGGGTGGGTGGAATTTTGTGGATCCACGCAGATTCCAGAACTTTCCACCACAGAAATGTGAGGAAAATTTGTTTTTTTGACAATTCTTTAGGTTTGCAAGGGATTCTGGGTAACAGAACCTGGTGAGAGCCAGTCAAGTCACCCCATCCTGGATTCCCCTGGGTGTCTAGTTTTCAAAAATGTATAGGTTTGCTAGGTTTCCCTAGGTGCAGGCAGAGCTAGGGTTCAAAAACTACAGCTAGGAACTTTGCAAAAAAGGGTCATTTTTCATTGTGAAAATGTGGTGTGTCCACGTTGCGTTTTGAGCCGTTTCCTGTCGTGGGCACAAGGCCTACCCACACAAGTGAGGTACCATTTTTATCGGGAGACTTAGGGTAACACAGAATTGTAGAGCAACTGTTATTGTCTATTGACTTTCGATGCATTTCTGCCTTCCAAATGAAAGACAATGTGTAAAAAGAAGTCATTTTGAAAAATGACCTATAATTCTCATGCTAGTATGGGTACTCCCACTTTCGGAAATGTGCAAATATCTACTGTTTGTAAACTCTATATTATGTTTCCATTTCAGAAATACATAGGTGTCTTTCATACCGATTTTTCCATGTATACATTTTCCCCAAACAATTGCTATATACCCGGTACATAATAAAAAACCATTGCAAGACGCTGCTCGGTTATTGGCTCTGGGTTCGTCGGGTTCTTGGTGAACCTACAAGTCCTATATATCCCCACACCCATAAAGGTCCAGCAAATGTAACGGCATACTGCTTTCAAACAGCTGTCATAATTAGAAGAAGTTACAGGTGAAAACGTTGACACAAATGGCTGTTTTTTTCAACTAATTTTCAATTTTTCCTATATTTAACTGTTAGTTTCTATGAAGAAACCTTGAAGTATCTACACAAATGACCCCTTGCTGAATTCAGAATTTTGTCTACTGTTCTAAAATGTATAGCTTTCCAGGATCCATTATTGCTTTCATACCCATTTCTACCATTAACTGGAAGGAGGTTGAAAGCACAAAAATAGCAAAAATAGGCTATGTCCCAGAAAAATGCCAAAACTGTGTAAAAATGTTTGGTTTTCTGACAAAAGTCTGCTTCTCCCTGAAATCTGGGAAGATGGTGATTTCAGCACCACAACCCCTTTTTTGATACCATGTGCAGGGAAATAACCAGACGCTTTCATCTGGAGCCCTTTTTTCCCATTTAAAAAAAAAAATAAAACAATTTAGCTGTATTTTGGCTAATTTCTGGGTCCCCTCCAGGGGAATCCACAAACCCTGGGTACCTTTAGAATCCCCATGATGTTGGAAAAAAAAGGACGCAAATTTGGCATGGATACCTTATGTGGTCAAAAAGTTACAGGGGCCTAAGCGCAAACTACCCCAAATAGCCAAAAAAAGGCTTAGCACAGGGGGGGGAAAGGCCTAGCAGCGAAGGGGTTAAGGAAACAAGGAATAGCAAACGCTCAGGATCTTGGGAACCAAGGGGTCAGTCAAACAGGAACACTGCTACAATGACCAACGCTATGTTGAAGGGAACAGGGTTTTAAACAGCTCACTGTGATCACATGCCTCAGGTGTGAGCAGGGTACCACCTGCAAGCCACAGGAGTGCTGAATTCCTCCACCCACCCTTGGCCTGCAGGGGTGGAGATGAAGAAGTGAGCATGGAATTCTAGGTATTGGAGTTTTTAACAAGAAAAGCAGACTAGTTTCCACAACACCAGACATGGATTTACAATGATTTGGATATTCAGAAGAGTGTACAAGAGGCTGAACCTCAGTGTGTGGATATAGCAGAAGGTTTGGAAGTGGATTTGAACACTGGAATGCCCCACAGGTAGGCCCCCTGGTAAAGTGATCGACAGCACAAGGACAGAATCGTGACATCTGCAGAGGTGCAAGAAGGCAATTGTGAGCTTTAGTGGGGGTTAAGAAGTGATCAACCAAATTTCAATTTTTTTTTACATTTCATAGAAAACAGCTGGTGTGGGTATGCGTGTGTGGGTTTGTGAGTTCGAGTGAGTTTTAAAGGGGAATGTTTGTCACAGCTGGCATTTGTGAGAGTCCTGTATGTATGGTGCATGGACCCTAAGACTCCCATATCACACAGAAACTCATATCCTTGGAATAAAAGGGGGCTTCATGGGGGGACTCGTGCGCGGTGCGATTCAAGATGGCCGCTTGATAAGAAGCTCCGCACCGCTTTGGAGATGCTGTTTCGTTTTTCGACGGTTTTCACTCGCATTTCTCCATAAAAACGGCATGCTTTCTTTGCTGAATATCTGGTGACCTCCAGAATGTCCCTCAAATTTATTCAGAGGCTTGCAGCTCTATGTGACGTCATGAGACTTCTGCTGTCATTCTCTGGCCGCCATTTTGATGACTGGATTTTTTTTTTATCTACAACATTGGATATTTTTTCAGGTATTCATTTTTCTGACTTTTTAACCCTTATTTTTATGGCTGACTGAGATTTCTGGTCTTCTTCATTTACATTTAAAGACCTAGTCCATCTACGCCCATTGTTCTTTTTTCTCAGAAGAACGGTCATCATTTGGGAATCTTTAATTGCATTTTGACGCTCAGTTAGACTTGTGCGCTTCCTCTAGTACATGGGCAGAAGTAAAAAAACTATTGCATTCAAGTATTGCATTGTATTGGAGTCTTCTTCCTCTGATCCCTGATCCTGTCATTATAGCTCAATCTAATTCTTCTAATGCAGTTTCTTCGTCCATTGCTCCACCTAAACTACAGTCGCCCTCTTCTGCAAAAAAAAAGACTCAAGCAGGATCCTCCTTCTCCACCGAAGGTTGTCCTTCCTGTATCATTGGACACTATCTTGGAGGAGATAAGGGCACTGAGACCATTTGTAGAGGAAACCAATACTCGTTTACAGGTTATGGACACTAAATGGTCATCACTTGATTCCAAAATTTCCATAGTGGAACAACAAGTTAGTGATGTACAAGCCATCTCTGTAAGAATTTCATCAAAATCGGCTGAAGACCTTGAAAACAGGAACAGATGCAATAACCTTCATTTATATGGTCTTCCGGAGGGCATTGAGGGAGGAGACCCGGTGTCCTTCTTCACTTCTTTTCTCCCGAAACTTCTGATTTACCTGCATCAACGTCTCTGATTATCCATAGAGCACACAGACTGGGCCCCCGCCTATCTTCTTCATCTACTCCTTCGAAACCTCGTGGTGTGATATTCTTATTCTTATAATTTACTGACCTTCTACAAGTTCTAAATGCAGCCAAGATGAAGAAACAACTATCTTGGTCTGGAGCTAGATTGTTTTTATCCCAGGATGTCTCTACAGTAACTGCCAAGAGACGGAAAGAGTTCCTTGAGCTTCGACCAGCCTTGCGTACCTTAGGCGCACGTTATGGATTATTTCATCCCTGCTTGTTCAAGGTGACTTTTCAGAATCACACATCTACTTTTGAAGAGCCGGCGGACATTCGGAAATTCATCTATTCCCACTCTGCGGCTTCCATGGAGACTGCTGGTCCCTCTTTTAATACTTGACTTTTTATCTAGTAGTCGATGCTAATTTACTTCTAATCATTACTTTTACTTCCTTTGCAGGTTGTTATCTGATGGTTTTTTCCTATTAAGTCATATATTTTTTCTCTATTATTATTACAGTTCATCCTATATACTCCACATTCCCGTCTTCTGTTTGTTTGGCTTCCCGATGTGGTGCGTTTCCCTCCGTTGGTCGTGCTGTCTTTAGTGTCTGTCGCCAGTCCTTATTCGTTTTTGTACTCTTCGAAAGGTATGTATCAGTCGTCAATCCGTGTTTGACATGTACTGTCCTCTCTTATATCTTTTTCTCCCTCTTTCCCCTTCTCACTTTCCTTTTCCAATCTGTTCCCTATGGCTCTCATTCTATCTTTTCTCGTCATCCTTGCTTTGCCTACTAATTTTCTTATAATCCTCAACTACTGTTAATTATGTTGTTTCATACATAGCGTTATTTTCTTCCATTCAGAGTTGTTTCATGGAATGTAAAAGGTTTTATTAATCCTATAAAGAGGCAAAGAATTATTTCACATTTAGCCTCCTACAATCCAGATTTAGTTTTATTACAAGAAACTCATTTGACAGAGACTGAGGCTCTCAAGCTTAAACGAAATTGGATTGGTTTAGTTCGTGTTTCTCCCACGAACACAAAGAAAAATGGTGTCATTATTTTATGTCATAAAAAATTGAAATGCTCTGTTATTGCGCAAGACAGACACAGATGGTAGATGGATTTTGGTTAAACTACTTATTAACAACATTTCTTTAACTGTCTTTAATATATATGGTCCGACTCAACCGGATTATACTTTCTGGCCTACTATTACAAATAAGTGTATCCAACACAAAGATTAATTTTTTTATCCTTGGAGGCGATTGTAACCAGGTTATGGACCTCTTTATTGACCGCAAATCCCAAGTGCATTTAATCCCTCACAAAACACAAACAATTTCACAATACAATCATGCAGACACATCTTGTAGATGCCTGGAGGCTATGTAACCCAGATCAGACAGAATTTTCCTTTTTCTCCCCTCCACATGGTTCCATGACTCGATTAGACTACATCTTCCTCTCCAAGTCTTTAGCTCAAAATCTCATTTCCTCTTCGATTGAACCCATTTTGATCTCGGACCATGCTCCGGTGGTTGCCAATTTTGATTTGCTCCGTTCCCAGCCCAAGTCTTCAAGGTGGAGATTTAACAACTTTCTTCTACAAGATCCAGTTGTTTCTTCCTCCTTCACTTCCTTTGCTGAGGAATTCTTTTCTTTAAATGAAAATCCTTCTATCTCCCCTGCCTTGGTGTGGGACACCTTTAAGGCCACCGCTCGGGGCTTCATTATTGATTTTGTATCCAGAAATAAGAAAGAAACCCTTAATCAACATAAAGTCCTGTTAGCCAATATTAAACACTTAGAACACCAATTTTATACTTCCTCATCGGATTCCACTTTGCAGAAGCTTGTCCGTGCAAAGCTAGATTTTAACAAAATTTCTACTGATAATGCCTCCTCTATTCTGCTTCGTTATTATGGTGGACGAAACAAAATTGGATCACTTCTAGCTAATTATCTCAAATCTAGGAAGGTGACGGTGTTGATAGACTCCATTCAATCAACAGATGGAAAACATCTTTTCAAAGATCAGGACATTTTAGATGAATTTACAAATTTCTATAAAAATGTATATACTCCAGAAATCCCCACATCTGACCCTATTATAGATACTTATCTTCTTCTTCTACAGATCTTGACCTCCCTAGATTCAGACCTATCGATTAAGGAGATCTCTAGTTCTCTGGGTTCCCTAAAGAAAAATAAATCCCCTGGTCCTGATGGATTTTCGGTAGAATTCTACTTACATTTTTCAAATTTGTTGCTCCCAAAAATCTTTAAACTCTTTCAATATTTTTTGCACTACTGGTAAGGCGAGGGGTACCTTCCTGGAGGCCTCTATATGTCTCATTCATAAAGAAGGCAGAGATTCTAAGTTTTGCAAGAACTATCGCCCTATATCCTTGGTAAATGTTGATTATAACATTTTCGCTAAACTACTGGCATTACGTCTTGAATCTCTTTTACCACATTTAATTGGTCCTGAACAGTGTGGTTTTATCAAAGGCAGATTAACTTCTGATAATTCTCGGTTATTATTTAATGCTTTGAATAAAGCCTCTACTCTATCCTATTCTTTAGCTGCGGTATCTATTGATGCAGAGAAGGCTTTCAATAGGGTAGACTGGTCTTTTTATTTAAGGCACTTCTCTGGCATGGATTTGGTCCTAAATTCATTTCCCTTGTTTCATTACTTTACACAAGACCTACTGCTTCTATCATAGTTAATGGCCTTATTTCACAAAGTTTTTCACTTCAACGTGGTGTCCGGCAAGGTTGCCTCCTATCTCCTCTTCTATTTATCTCATCTCTTGAACCCTTTCTAACTCATATCCGTCAAAATACTTCTATCTCTGGGTTTCTTTATGGAGATCATCATTTGAAGCTTACTGCATATGCAGATGATATCTTACTTTTCATATCAAACCCAGAAGCTTCTATCCCCCGTTATTACAAGAATTCTCAGATTTTTCAGCAGTGTCAGGCTATAAAATAAATTTTGACAAGACGGAAATCCTTCCCATTACCAAATTTTGCCTTAAGCAACACTTTGACTTGACTGGATTTCATTGGAATAGCTCTAGAATTAAGTACCTAGGTATATGGTTTACTAACTCCATATTGGATTCGGTCAAAATAAATATGAAAGAAGGTCTTGACCGTATCTCCAAACTTCTTTCCTCCTGGAATCCTCTTTTTCTTTCTTGGTGGGGACGCCTTGATTCTATCAAGATGATGATCACTCCAATTATGTTATATTTGTTTTCAATGATCCCAGTACACATTCCTTCCATTTACTTCAAAAAATCGACTCCCTTCTCTCCAAATTTTTATGGAATAATAAAAATCTAGAATTTCTTTGTCTCATCTTAGAAAGCTAAAATCTAATACAGGAGTGAATTTTCCAGATTTCAGGTTGTATCATAAAGCTTTTTGTCTTAAACATGCTTCTTATTGGCTTCTTACGGACATTTCTCCTTTTACTCCCTTATGGGTTACTATTGAATGTCAATTACTTGCTCCTTTTTCTATCACGGAGATTCTTGCATTTACTGCCAAGACTATTCTCACATCTCTTCCGTTGTTTAAACATACTTGCTCATTGTTAAGGCCTCACTGTCAACCAAAGATAATCTCTACAAACACTTTTCTATGTTCTCCTCTTTGGTATAATCGTCTCATCACCATTAACAATAGACCTTTGTTTTGGAGTTCTTGGAGGGCTAAAGGTATTATCTGGGTTCAGGATATGTTTGATGGCATGTCTCCCTGCTCTTTTCCCCAATTCCAGGCCACCTTTAAATGTCCTCGCTCGTTTTGGCACAAATTTTCGATACTTATGGAAGTGGTTATGGATGTTTTTTATTCCTTTCCTCCAGAGGATTCCTTGTCTATACAAGATCCGCTTCTCAGAGTTTTGTCGGTGCTCCCAAGGGCCTCCCTGATCTATAAATTCTTTCATTCCACTGATCCGGAGCGCGCTAAGACTAAGATGGAACTCGCTTGGGAGACGGATTTGGGTTGTGAATGGAGCATTGATTTCTGGAACAAGATCTGGGCTAGGTCGTTAAAAATGTCTAGATCTGCATCCACCACTCAATCTATGTTTTTTCTATATCACAGACTATTTTTTACTCCTATCTCCATAGCTAATTTTGCACACACTAAAAATAAGACTTGTTGGTCCTGTGACTATCCTTTGGCTGACCTATTGCATCTCCTGTTTTCATGCCCCCCGTAGCCTCCTTTTGGCTACAAATTTGGTCTTGTATTTCAATTATTTTTAATTTACATATCCCTATATCAAATGTTCTTCTCTTTACGGGAAGTTTATCAGAGTCACCAGGGTTATTGTCTCATGAAAGAGGGTTGTTTGACCTGATGTTAGCTTTTAGCTTTTCAACAAATTACAACAAATTGGAAATGCTCGAATAAGCTCTCAGTTAAGTCTTGGTGGAATACTGTTTGCCACTACCACAGATATAGCTTTTGCCTCCTTTTGTAACCCACATGTAACTAGAGACCTATTTTGGTTACCGTTAACTATTTATTTGAATAAGATTTCACTCAGGCTTCCCGTAATCGTTCTGAAAACTTCCAACCTCCATGATTTCTTATTTCTTTGCCTTTTTCTCTTAATTGAATTTTAGCATTGTAATATTCCTATGTGAATATGTTAATTGTATCTTTATGATCTAGGAGTATTTACTGTTATTTGATCCTCAGTTGCAGAGTATATCTTATTTCTCCCTTTTTCCCTCCCCCTTCTTTCCTATGTAATCTTTAAAATGCAAATAGCTTTCTGCTCTGTTTTATTGCCTATTTGTATCCCATATGTTAATTATTACTTAACTTTTTACGTTCTTGGCTTATGTTTTATGAGTAAGATTAATTCAATAAAGCTAATTAAACTTAAAAAGAAAGGCGGCTTCATGCAGGGTTGGCGCCCCCCTGTACAGCTGTGGCAGCAGAGTCCTGTGTTACACTTCTGGGTATCTGGGGGCATGTTTATGAGAGGGTGGCATCCTGTTTGCGCCACGCACCGTGGTACATCCGTGACGCAAACCTCTAAGTCAGATTTTTGAGGCCGCGCAAAGCCACTTTGCGTGGTTTTGAATGGCTCCAAAAATCTGGAGTAACGCAACGCAGCGGAAATCACTGCATTGCGTTACTCAGCCCTGGGAAGGCGTTCCATGGGCGTTGCGAGGGTGATCCCATGCAACTACCATGGCTTTTGACGCATTCCCAGGTTTAAATCTGGGAATGTGCCAAAAATACACGCCTCCCCAGGAGAGGCGTAATGAGGAGAAATATCTTTATTTCTCCTTGTCCTCTCAGGATTGTTTTGTGCAGGAAGATGTCCCTGGGAAGACGTGTGGCGCAGCAGCCATGGCGGCTGACTCCGGAACCCGGGGGCTCACGGTTCGATCCCCGGCACCGGCGGCAGGTCAGCCCAGCACCAGGTGACTCTGGGCAATAGCTCGCTTAATTTTCCCAACGGCCCCCAGCGCCTTGACACCCACGGGTAATTGTTCGCGCTTTACAAATACTGGACATTTACAATCCTGCATGCAATGAGGACACCCTTGCACCATAGTGCAAGGGGGCCTGCGTTGGCGCTAGGCAGTCTATACTGCGCCACAGCAGGGGTAAAGTCAGGAGAGCGCCATATGCCTTAAACATGGTGCATTCCTTTCCCAGTGATGCAGCGCAGCAAGGTGACTTGCTGCGCTGCGCCACTTTTTCATAAATTTGCCCCCCAGGTGTGGATTTGTGCACGTAGGTTGAAACACGGTTCTAGTCCTTTCAGCTGGGTCATGGTGGACTGGAGGGTTGGAACTCCTTTCTGGCTTTATATCTGACTTTGTTGATGCGACTGGCATTATACTATTAAAGCTGTGTCTTATATTATTAAAGCTGTGTCTCGGCTCGGCTGATGTGGTTCACATTCTTACTGTTCAAGGTCACTCCTCTTGGAACTCTTGCAAATAATTCGGAACAGTCTTCTGTAAATAAAAAATATTTATTCTTGGATCAAGGAGAAGTGGCCGAACGTCTAGAGCTGGAACCAGATTTGAATCCTGGCTTCGGCTCAACATTGTGTGATTCTAAGCAAATTACTAAATCTCCCGTGCTAAGAATATGTGTAACAATCTGGTTCCCTTGTGAAGTGCTCTAAGGCATTTGGGTAAGTCAGCGCTACATAAAACTGCAAAAAAAGCGCTAATGCTGCATGCAGACAGGGAGAAGGCACTCCCTGAAAGTCTATATCCCATCCCTTGTTTCTCGTGGATAGCATCGCCTATGCCCTACCCAGCACCCTCTTGCCCCAGTGACAGGGCCAGTACAACGAGCTCTGCCCACTGCCTGACTCCAAAGATACAAAGGAACTGGCTTGGGTTGCTTTCACATTTAAGACTTCCCCCTCCCCGAACAAAGGCCCTCAACCTGGAATCAGTGCATGATTCAGTGTGTCAGCCGCGCTTCACGCAATCTTCTCAGCAACAAACCCCCAATTTAAAGGTTTAAAATGTGCAACACGGGGCAAGCTTTCATTTGGCTTCGTAATCCATGCTCCTCCTGCAACGTTCCACTGCGTGCCAAGACTGCCATCTAGTGGATATCTACTAGTACAGACTGAAAGAACGTTGCCAATCTGTATATGGGTGACGCCACCAAAAAACAAACACTGTTCAGGGTTAAAACGGGTGTGGTCCCCAAACACAATCTCTTTTCAAAAAGGACATAATATGGTGAGATTTGAAGAACGCAACCTGCAATGTAGTATCTTCAAAGTAATAGTATAGTTCTGCCTTTACAGCAGTTTGTGCTGGTTAGTAGGGAAGGTGCATTTTAAATAACAGTGAGCCATGAACCTTTGAAAATGTTTAGGAAATGAGTATCAAACTGTGTTTTGAAAGCCCTCCCTGGCAGTAAAATTAATGAAATCCGAATAAAACAAGTGCAATTCTACAGAGGGATGTTTGTTCTTCCACAGGGCACCTTTGGGGAAATGCTGGGTACATGCAACATTTCTAGGCGCATGCTTCGAACAACTATTGGTGAGAGGATGTGCCCTAAGGGCTAGGGCGGTCGACCTCAAATCTGGGGAACCGGGTTCGAGTTTCGGCAATGACGCTCAACATCCTGTGATTCTGGGCAAATCACTTAATCTCCCCGTGCCTAACAAAAAAAAATGAATGTGTCCTTATGTAAGGTAACTGGTGCTCATGTAAATCGCTCTGATTCCTGATATCTTCGGGTCAAGTTTACGCTATATAAAATTCCCAAAAAAACAAACTATTGATATTAATCAAAAAGGTTTAAAGACAATTTTAAACAAAACGACACGGTGCGGCCTGTTTGACACCACTGAATTGAATGTACCTGGTCCAGTGGGGCAGGTAGGCAAAGTAGCCATAAGGTCTCGAGGGAGTTGTGGCACAGATCAGTGTGTGTGGGAATGGGTCCACGTCATTAAGCAAAGAAATTAGAGCTAAACAAGCAACTGGCATGCTTTGTTCTTCAGCCTTGAACTCTGTGCTTAGTTTGTGCATGTGGTTGCAGATGATGGTCACCACCACTCGTTTTTGGGGACCCGGGCTTAGTTTTCATCTCATTTTGGCCCATAGACCGAACATGGGAAGGGAGCAGGAAGTGACAGGGAAACCAAGACAAAGAGGGAAGGCAGGGATGAAAAAGAGCCAGCAAGATGAGGCAAATATACAGAAAGTGCAGGGCAGCGGAAGTTAGAGACATGAGGTGGAATCAAAACTAGGCAGCTTTGGAATTCAGGTGTGCCAGCAGCGGCTTTCTAAGAAGCATGTTGGAGCCTGCACTTATGTTTCTTACAAATCAAGCACTGACTGCACACCAAGCCACTGCCAGTGACTGGTGGGGATGCAATATGGTCCTGGACTCTCACTTTGCACTGCTCTCCTTCTCATTCTCTGCGAGCCTGCACAGTGTTTCTAAATTGAATGGGCAGGCAGTGTAATTTAAATGATCCAGAAGGCTCAATCAACAAAGGAAAGAAAAGCCCAGCCTCTCCTCTGCATGCAGAAGGCCTAACCAGGTGGTGTAGCGAAACTTGAGGGGGCCCCTCCTGCAAACTACATAGAGGCCCCTCCCCCGCCTCCTACGCTCCGGACCAAGTCAGGAGCTCTCAGCTGCCGCCCGAGCCCAGTGCTGGAGGGGGCCCCCTGGAGCTCGCCCCCCACCCCCACATCAGAACCCCCTTTCTGCACTGTGACAGCAGAGCTCATGTGGCCTTCTCCCAGTGCTGGAAGCTGTAAAGGTGCATTCTAGGAATCCACATTGGCTAATACAGGGGTTGGGATTAGTAGGGCAGGGCTGTGGGGTCATAGTGTATGGTAGCGGATAGGCTGCCTTATTATTTGAAGACTAAAGATTATGAAGTATTGTTGATGTCCAGCATTTGCCAACATTATTCCCTTCTTGGTGCTGAGGAATGCTAAAAACATTGTTTTTTAGTTGTGACCACAGACGTGTTTGTTGTCATGTCCATGCTCTGAGTGTTTATGGTCTCTCACTCTGTGTCCCTTACCTCGTCTTTCTGTTCATGCATTAGTGTTTTGCTGAGTCCTCTTTTTCCAATGCCAGTGGATTTATGTAAGTTTCACTATACATGTCCGTGACCTGTGTCTCTGTATCCCCATGTCCCAGTATCGGTGTCGCAGTGGCTGTCTACCAATGCAGGAGTCAGTCACAATGTGCACCTGTCAGTGTTCCCATTACAGTGTCCAAATGCCAATGTTCTGGTATCAGTGCCCTTTGTCGGTTTATTTATTAATGTATGCATTTTTATATATCGCATACTTTACCCGAAGGAGTCAGAGTGCTTTACAATAGAACCAGTTACATTACATAAGGACTTCAGAGTACATGAATTACATATAAGATACGAAACAGATACATGCATCTAAACACAAAAAGAAAATGTTACAATGGTGTGTATGAAAGATGTGCAATGTAAACTAACAACGTAGATATAATCTGCCAATATTGACGGGAAGTGAGCACAAAGTATTAGCGGGAAGTGAGCGCAAAGTATTGGCGGGAAGTGAGCGCAAAGAGGATAGAAATAGCATCATGATATTATATAGCATAGCATTATTATATCAACTGGTTGGTAAGTTCGATAATATGACCCAAATGGATCCAAGGGCCCCGGCAGCCAGCCCTGACCCCGCGATCAGTCCGCAGGCCTTGCATAGTGTAGTCACCCAGGCCTCAGCCTCTCACCCAACCCCTGGTACTCACCTTGCCGGCCCATGATCTCGGCTACATGCTCAGACCTGGGCACCGGCAAGCACTCAGTCATGTTGACGCTCTTCTTGCAGCTGCCGGTGATGCTCACCTGCTCGGCCAGCAGCAAGTGGCTTAGGTGCGAGAAAGGCACCACCGGGGATGAGGTGTGCGGGGGTCAGCTGCTCGCATGGGGGCTCCCGAAGTCAGACTCCAGCAGCATCAGCTCCTCGTCTGGCCCCCTTCACCAAACTGTCAGTGTCTCCGAATACTTGAGAATGTGTCCCTGTGGCAGCATTGGACCTCACAATGCCCATGCTAGTGTTCCTATCTTGCTGTTCCTGCTTCGATGTATCCATATCTTGTGTCAGTATCACTGTATCGTGCCCCCTGTAAGGATTCATGTGCAAGTGGCTGTGCTGCAGCATCTGTGTCCCTGGTGGCAGCTTCCTTGTGTCAGTATTCGTGCTATAGCGTCAGCAGTCCAGTGTCACTACCGCCATGCTTAAATGCTAGTGCCACTTGTAGCGTCCCGGGGTCAGTGTCCCAGTGCTAGTGTCAGCGTCTCTGCATTAGTGTTTTTGGAATGGTCAGTGTCCACGTATCAGTGTTGGTGCATATATGTCAGTGTCCCTCTATCCCCATCAGTTTTCCTGCATCAGTGTCCCTATTTTCCCATCTACCCCTCTATCCGCGTCAGTGTACCAGTGTCTCTGTCCCATAGTCAATGTCCCCATGTAAGTTCTTATGCGTTGCTTTCCATATGCCAATGTAAGCATCCGAATGTCAATGTCCCCATGTTAGTTTCAGTGTCCCTGTGTCAGTGTCACTGGGCAGTAACCCTAGGCAGCGTTGAAGCGCATAATGTCCATGTTAGTGTGCAGGGCCAGTGTCAATGCCAGTATTTCAAAGTCAGTGTCAGTAACTCCGGTGTTTTGTCCAAGCATCCGAATCTTAGTGTCAGTATCCTAGAATCTGTTTAATAAACTCCTAGTGTCACTGTGCCACACCATTGTCCAAGCATACATGTCTGTGCCCTCTGTCACTTTCCAGTGTCACTCTCCTCACTATGTCAGTGTTGGCACTCCTGTGTCAGTGTCTCAGTATCTGTATCTGTGTTCCATTGGCAGTGAGACAGTGCAGTGCCCTTGTGTCAGTGTCCTAGTGTCAGTGTTTGTGCTACAGAGTCCTTGTGTTAATGCTTGTGAATGTTCCAGTGTCACTAACTTAATTCCAACACCCCTATGTGAATGTGTGTGCCCTGTCAGTGCTCTAGAGTCTATGTCTAGTGGCTGTCAGTATCTGTGTCTCCATCCTTGTGTCAGTGGCTCTGTGTCAGCATTTCCATGTCAGTGCCCTAGTGTTGCATCCTCCCATTTGTATTCTGTGTCACTGTCCGTATTTTGTGTTTTGTTCAGTTTTGTGCCCTAGTGTCACTGTCTTAGCATCATTGTGCCACAGCATCACTTTGTCAGTGTCCCAGTGAAACTGCCCCCTGGCAGTGTCCCAGCATTAGTGCACGTGTCTCATGTAACAATGCAGTGTCACTGTGTTCTCATTATTGGTGGTCTGGTGTCAGTGTCCCCTGTGCTAGTATTCTTGCGTCAGTGATTGTACTCCTGTGGCCGTGACAGGGTTGGTGTCCGTTTCTTGGTATCCCTCTGTCAGTTCGTGTGAGTCCCCCTGTGTCACTGGATTAGTATTGGTGTCTTGCATGATGTCATTGTTTATTTAGAAACTACTTATAGCACCCTAAGTCCGCTTCCAAGCACTAACCTGATGGAAGCCCACTGAGGGCAGAAGAAGGACACGGGATCTGGTGATCTAAACAGCTGATGAGGGTGACATAGGAATGAAAATCTGAAAAAGATATTAAATAATGTTTGGTCAGAGAGAGAGATCCACTTAAAACAAGCATTTGCAGTGCAATAGATCTCACATTTACGTGATTTTGAGCTATTGGTATTGTAATGACAATGTCTTTTATTTATGTTTTGGTTTTTAAAACATAAATAAAAGGCTTTGTCATTTACAATGCCAATAGCTTAAACTCTTGCAAATGCGAGACCTATTGCATTCCAAATGCTTGTTTGTAAAAGCGCCCCATGCCGTGCTTTCACTTTAACGGCGGGCGCACCTTTCTTTACATGAGCCGCGTCTTAAAAAAAGGTGCGTGGCCGCCATTAAAGTAAAAGTGCGTTAAGGGGCACTTTTACAAAAAAAAAACATTCGCTTATCAAGTTGCCAAACAAATGCGTTTTTTTGTAAAAGCTCCCCATGCTGCGCTTTCACTTTAATGTCTGCCACGCCCCTTTCTTTAAGACGCGGCTCGAGTAAAGAAAGGTGCGACCGCCATTAAAGTAAAAGGCGGTATGGGGTGCTTTTAAAAATAAAAAGCATTTAATAAGCAGCATAGCGTGTGCAGAAGTGCCACGCTGTGCAGGGAGCATATTTGAAAGAAAGCGCAGCGTCCATGATCGGGCGCCGCGCTGTCATGCAAACAGAGTGGGTTAGGGAGAGCCTGTCGTGCCTGCAAAAGCAGCTAGATTAAAGACATTAAAGAAAATGGAGCTCAGAGTCTGTAGATAAAACAGACTGTGTAACAACACAAGTAAAAAGTCTAGTCCTCATGGGAGGTTACAAATGCAGACAAGGCGTTACTAAGGAGGGACTAACAAGCCTACTAACGAATCAGAAGCAACCATTTACAAAGGACAGTAACAGGAGCCAATTGAAAAGATGGGCGGAGAGTGGGTAGAGCTTCACGTCCATACCTGAATACAGCATGCACTGCCCAGGCAGGACCTAAAAAGGGAGAGTTGTCATTAAGTGAAACATGAATTTCTCTAATACACACATAGCAGTAGCACAATGCAGTGTACATTTTTAAACTTAGGTTGCATGTTGAACATATACAGAGGTGAAGAATGTGTTAACATGAGATACGCTTTTGTTTTGAAAGCAATCTTTTGACTTGCCAGTAGCATTTAGAGGGGGCAAGCATTACTGCCTCTGCCTGCTTTTCCACAAGTGGCTACTGCCTATGACTAGTGTCACACAGTTCATGGTGCTCTATGGTGCGCTCCCCTGAACACACTCTGGAAGTTGCTGCCCACCAGTTTTGTGTCTGCCCTATCACAAAAGTCTCTGGGAAGCCTTTTTAGGAAGGAAATGTCCCTAGTCAAACTTTCAACATTTCGTTCTGCTGTGACCACTGTTCAATTGATGGCAACTACCTCCCTTACCTACATTCAAGGGGCATTCTACATTTCCCATTGGTGTGGATATGATTGACCATGTTGACCAAGACATTAGGACTGTGACAGACTCTCTCATTGGTGGACGCTGTCATACGTGAGGCTGCACATGGAGCCCAGGTTGGAACATTAGAGTCTGAGTCCGAGCACACATAACAGAGGCAGCGATGCACCAGTCAAGCAGTGCAGGATCTTTCAATAGACTTGCAGAAATTTTTGGATTGCTCACTTGGGGCCACATTGCGCAATAAGCGCATTTTCATTGTTTGCGCCGGGCAGAATCTAGGCACCATCAATAAGTTACCAGCAGGCGAGTCGAGAGCTCTTCTAGGAACATATCTCATGAAGTGGTTAGCTATGAAGTTCAGGGCTCGTCCATGCACTGCCTTGAAAGTTAGACAGCAAATTTTAAACCAGTGAAGGTTCTTTAGATACGGTGTCATATGTTCTCTACGGGAGGCCCTAAAAGCCAGTCTGGCCACAGCATTCTGAATCATTCGGAGCCTACTGAGGTCACAGTCAGGGAGGCTCAAGAATATACCATTAGCGTAATCCATTTTAGCACGATAACCGCTGCCTTAATAGTCTTTACTGCTTCAAAGGAGAGGAATACTTGGATCTTCTTAGTTGTTCACAGTATACAGACCCATTTTGAGACCATTGCATTTATAAGCCGTCTCATCGTGAAATGTTGATCAGTTAGATCTCCCAGACTCTTTGCAGCCGGATTCAGCGCTGGCAAAGCACCAATTTCTAAAGGCCAGTACTGACTGGATCAAGAGCAAGGGATTTTGATCTAACACCACAATCTCTGTTTTCTCAGCGTTCAATTTTAGATGATTGTGCCTCATGCAATTGCTGATAAATTGCATTATATCTTGAAAATTATCCTGAACCGAGGTCAAAGTATCAAGTCGAAACAAAATTTGGCAGACATCAGTATAGCTGAAAATCCGACACCCTCTTTTGACCAGTTCCTCTATAAAGAGCTAAATATAAATCTTAAAGAGGTGCGGTGCAAGGGCAGACCCCTGTGGAAAGCCACATTCAATCTTTATTTCCGAGACCCTGAATGGACTAAGGTGGACTGCCTGGGTCTTATACTCCAAAAAGGAGGCAAGCCACGCAAGGTCTGCACTCACATCTTGGGTCAAACATATGTACCCACAGAATTGGACATGCTGGTTCAAGACTCCAGATGTTTGGGCTCAGTGTGAGACCACAGTCAGATAACCATTGAAGCGTCGCTCACAGTCGTCAATGATGATCATCCCCTTTTATGCCATTTATATTTGTAATCTCTTATGTTCATGACCCCTTTCAGTCCAGCTTCTGTTCCATGGACAGTATTTTAAAAATACTTCAGCAGCTGATGGGATACAAGTGGAGAATGATGTCATGGAACAGATACATCCTTCAGGCTACTCTATTAGTAGTAGATCCATGTTGGGAATTTACCTGACCCCATACAGACCTGCTGCTATGTCGTCTACCGTGACTGCGTTATCACGTGCTCTCTTTATCATCTGACTGGGGATTTGAACGTCAATGCAGATGCTGACTGGCCCCAGCTGCTTTGTTCATTTGGTTATCACAATGGGCGTTACCAAGTATATCAAACTCGAGCCCTTTTTAGTCACTCCATCTTCTTCTTGTTTCCGCAGCTCAGCTTTTGGATGAAGGAGAAACGTGTACTCTCTGGTCTGGCTGAGTCCAATGAACAGCCATTGAAACGTACCCGGAATCTTGTCAATCCAGCATTTGTTGGAACTCCATATGAAATGTTAAAGTCATGTCTTCAGCAGTGCCGCAACCTAGCTGCGTCTCCGTACCACCTAACATCGCATAGAAGTTTGCCTTTACGTTAGCGTCTTAATGGCAGAACATAGTCATGAAGGTTCCCGCTGGTGGGAGGGGCTCCAGACCACCACAGGCATGTGCTTGGGTGCTGCTTTTAGCAGCCTTGCACCAGAGCTGGACCTGGAGAAATTGCTCTTTGTTGATAACACAGACTGATAACTTTATGTCAAGTAGACCAGTGACGTGGAACACCTGAACCACCACCGTGCCCTTTGGCTGACACACTTTTGGCATCAAGTTAAATTAACGGGCCATGATCTGTATCCATTCATCATCTTCAACAGGTACTGCAAGCACTTTCTAGGGAGGCGCGGTTGCCTTCAGTGTGTCTATTCACATCTGTTCACGCCCAGTGCTCCTGCAAGTAAGCACTTCTCTGCCTCAGGTGAAGCAAGTCTGCCTCTCCCTGATGTGGTTCTGCACCAAAGCACCCTCCAAGTCTTGCTTTGGGATTCCTGTGTCTATGGTCAGTCACTGTTTTGAGAGGGTGTCATACCCTTGATGGCATCTATGGTTTCTTCCTTGATGGTCTTCATTGATGTGGCTCCGTCTTCAGTAGCGGTTTTTCCATTTTCATAGCACGTGTGCTGGGTAGCTCCTATGACTGCTCCAGAACAGGGATGCTGTAAAGGCTCGCGCGGGGAGGGCGTTAATTTAAAATAAAAATTAATTTAAAAAAAGTTAACTTACCTTCACCCGCCCGGTCCCGCGTCGTCTCTGCTCCTCTCCTTCCTCCGGCAGGAGCCGGAAGCAGGCCGCCTCCCTCCCCTCCGCCAATCACAACGCTGCAATGGCAGCGTTGTGATTGGTCGGGACACCGACCAGCCAGGCGCCTATGGGGAGGCCATTTTCTTCATGTAGGCTGCATGCAGCCTACATGAAGAAAAGGCAGAGTGCGCATGACTGGTTTGGTCGGCCCCAGAGGGCCGACCAGTCAGCGCCCTCAGCAGTGGGCAAGCCACTCCTCCCCAGCCCTAGAGCAGACCCACCCACCCGCTCGCCTCCAACCAAACTCCTTCTGCTTTCTCGCAGTGTGAGACTCAGAAACATAAAATGGTAGTTTTACCATTTTATGTTTCTGCTTCTCGCACTGCGAGAAAGCAGTGGGGCGACGCTCCTCCGCCCTAGTGGGGAGCCGCCCCTGGGTGCCGGTAAGGTATTAGTTCAGACTCCCTAGCCACATTTTCTGTTGGAGGCCTGATAGATCTCTGAATGGTGGGAAAGGGGTCTGCACAAGCATTTGTATGGTTCCTCCCTGGACTGGCCACTCTGACTTTGGAACAATGGGAGCAAAGCAACTCATTCTAGTAGTCCTTACTTACTGACCTGCCAATGTGCACCGTGGTTGTAATGGCCCTGAGTGCCCTTCACACACAGGCTTCCTCTGCTCAGCTGCTTGAGGCGTTGCAGATTCTGTTCACCTGGGCGCCCCTTTCTCCTGTGAAGCGCACATTTGAGTCTGCCTCAATCTCTTTGCTGACCCTGACATTTGTCACTGCTTTTTGTATTTTTTGTTCTTCTACTCTCTCCTTACTCAATTGTTTTGCTCTTAATTTTTTCCATTTTTTATCTCTTTTGCCATCAATGCGTACACCTTGTGTGAGTCTACGTGTAAAGTTCTCCCCCCTTCAGGTGGCCCCAGTTGCAGGACCTCACACATGACTGCAAATCAGCTGGCACTATTGACGAGAAAAAGCGGAGGCCACTGCAGGAGGAGGCGCGCAGAAGATCTCTTTTAGAGCGTGGCCGCACATGGGCGGAGCCACGCACTCCACCCAGTTGTTCAATGGGACACACTATGTGGAACCACATCGTCACCAGTGTGTAATTTGATAGGAAGGTGAGGAGACACAAACACGCTTAGAAATCCCTTGAACTAGGGTTGATTACCCTCTGTCCCTTCCTCCCGAGAAGTGGGGTGAGGGATGCCTGTGTCTTCCCTCCCCCCATGGTGCAAGGCCCAGGGGATACAGGACAGGGATGTTATTCCTCAGTTCCACTCCTTATAGGACTGAGGAGAGGGAGTATTCGAGAACCCACTTAGATTATGATTGTATTGTCCCAGAATCGCAGACCCAAGGAATGAACATTCAGGTAGGTGGCACAGTACTGAAGAGTCTTCTTGGTCATTTAGACCACACACTAGGGCTAAAGTAGACACAAATGCAATCTGTGCAAGTTTTGAACGAATGGATATCAGGAGTCAAGCACAAATTGTGCTCACTTCCATCTTTGCACAGAACAGTACCCTTAACCCATGACGCTAGTAGTAATAATGCATGCAGAATGTTCCAACTAGTGTTTCTGGATGTTTATATCCTTTTTCAGGTGTATTTTGCAGCCATATTTACCACTTGAGTTTAAATGACCCAACATCTGGTTTCCTCAGAAGGTAGCTCCACTCTCAGTGTGAGGCAGGAGCTCTGATTTCCAAGTGTTGTCAGTGGAGTTCTGTTCTGCTTTTTAAAGTCTGCTCATTCACAGGTGGGCGGTGGGCGCCTCGACACAGCAAACCGCCACGTGGGTCTAAGCTTGGTAAAGTTGCGGACTGCTAGACATTGATGATGAAAAGATCACAGGTATGCAACCTAAAGAAATCTTGGGGATCCTTCTCTGGTGAATAGGATCACCATAAACTAGATGCCCAAGAATTTGGATGTCAATTCAGTTTTCAAACTGAGTTCTGAAGGCAAGTCTAAGAATACAGAAACTATCACCCAATGATCCAGCGAGTCTAAAAAATCACAACACCACAGATAAGCTGCAGATAATATTCCACCATGTACTGGCAGCTGCATCTCTTTGGACTGTTTCAATAGCCTTTGCAGTAAAGTGGTTTATCAGCATTTTGCTTTCTCAGGAGTGACCACCAAGAATGGCTCTTGGCTCTTGATAATGGTGAGACTCGTGTTCATTTCAGGATCAAGAAGCAATGGCAGATGTATGCCACTGTCAGCAGCTCACTAACCCAGTGAGTCAAGTACCCAGCTATTCATTTTTTGACCAGCTACAGGGCCAGCAAGATAAACTTCCAGCAGGCCTCAGCTCTTTTTTGTTAGGCTTGTACAATCTTGGCTTTATATTTGGGATGACGTGTATGTGTCTGTAGGATCAGCCTGTTCATATGGTGTTTCACTCTACTCCAAGCATATCATCCACGCTTGTATTGCCAAGACAGTAGAACCAGCCCAGTGCCACCTCCTCTTCCCGCGGCGAGCAAACCCCTGTCTTTCCATGTGTTCTGTGACTGCAGTGCTTCAGTCTGTTGTCGTTTTCACCATCTGTGCTGACAACACCATGCTAAATGGCCCAGCAAGATGCACCTTTCTTCCCACTCCAGTCCATGACACACTGCCATTCTGTCTCAGGGATAAACATCCCACCCATACTCCCCGTGTAAAAAGGGTTACCTTGTCTGCTTCAAGAAGCTGGTATCTGGATGACAACTCACAGTAAGTCAGTAGCAAGAGTGGTATCCTCCATACACAAACCTCTTGTGTTCAATGAGAACTTTTCTGATGCTTCACACAGGCCATGAAATTCCTTTATCCGACCACCTTTGACAACTCATTCTTTTTTCAAAAGGAATTTAGTACTTGTTTCAGATATATTATTGATAACTACGTTTTGGTTTATGCAAAATAACTGCACTTCTTTTCAGAACTTCTTTGCATTTTTATATTTCTATAATATTTTTATATAGTTTAGTTGCTCTCTACGGTGTTCACTTAGCCATATTGGTAAATTTTCTGCTTCAATAAATATTGTGTTAAAATAAAATACTTTTATGCCTTTACTTTTCCCTGTGTGGTAATGTAGTGCTATCCTATATCGAGTGTTACCAACAAATGCCACATATTTATGTAATGGGTATATGGTCGGTGTAATCCAGTGTTCAATTTGTAAAAATAACTCAATAAATGTAGCAGTGCCAAAATTGGCTTTGGAGGCCACCGTCCACCACAGGTGCTGCTCACTGGTGCTGTAGTTCACAGAACAGATCAATCAATCAATGAATGTTCTTATAAAGCATGACTACTCACCCATGAGGGTCTCAAGGCGCTAAGGGGGAAGGGGGGTGGATCTGCGGTTTAGTGGAAGAGCTAGGTCTTGAGCTCCCTCCTGAATTGCGGCAGCGATGGTGATTGCCTGAGGTGCAGAGGCAGGAAGTTCCAGGTTTTTGCAGCAAGTTAGGAGAAGGATCTTCCTCCAGCCGTGGTCATGCGGATCTGTGGGATGGTGGCCAGGGCAAGTTGGATAGAGCAGAGATTACCCAATTACATATCTGAAATACAAATTAACCAAAAGGGCTCGAAAAAATAAACTGTACAAAATGAAGCATTTCAGACTGGGGACAACTGGTGGTTTTTTAACGTTCTGTGGTGTAAAACCGATTTACTAAAGCCAGCCTTATTTAAGAGGGTTTCGTAGGGTTCTACTCCCAATAAAATATTGGAACAAATTAGTCAAATACTACATTTTAAACCACAATTGTAAGCTGAAAAGGCACTAATGAATATTCCAGAACGTTCATGGTTACCAGGTTCTCTCCTGAGTTGTAGGTGACTTCAGACTCCAGTGGCTGAGTAGCATTTGTTATTTTTATGGGTTGTATTTTTATGCATCATTAATAGTGTGAAAATGCATTTAAACATGCAAATTCACATATGCAGACTGATATAATATGACTGGTTTTAAAATACATTTCCTATGATGTGTAGAACTGCGTTGTCCTAGTGTATGTTAGCTATGCCACATTTCGGTGTGTTTTTTGCCATCCTGCCTAAATGCAAGCCATCTTTGTCACTCATTCAGTGCTCCCCCACACACATGCTCTCCCCACAAGCTACACAAAGCAAAGTCGTTATAATGAATTTTGTTATTTTCCACTGTTATTGTTGTTCTGCTCATCAAGAACCTTCCCAGGCTCAGCTGTAGCTTGGAACATGTATAGTTTCTTTCCGCTGGTTTACTGAGGCGTATTTATTCATATAACGTATGAGGACCTTGTTCCGAGTGGGTCGGTTAATTCCGACGCATGCTTAAACCCCAATTTATGCAAGGGTTGGACTTACGAGTTTTGTTTTATTTAACGCCTCCGATAAATATCGGAGGCGTTAAATGGGAAACAACCTTTACTACGCATGCATTACATCGCATGCCATTAGATCGCAGTCTTTACAACGCAAGTCGTTACAACGACTTGCGTTGGAGGGCGCTATAGGACAAGGAATAGTTTAATTTACTATCCAACACCTTCCCTACTGTACGTAGGCTGGAGTTGGAATAGTAAATTAAACTACTCCTAAGTCCAGCGCCCTCCAACGAAAGTCGTTGTAACGACTTGCGTGGTAAAAACCGCGATCTAATAGCATGCGATGTGAATGCATGCGTTGTATCATCATACATTCGCGTTAAATAACTCAACCTTTGTTCAATTTCAGCAGGTCAAACCTGCAGAAATGTAACAGGGGAAACTGTATAGCATTTACCTACCCTGCGGATTTTGATGCGTTAAACATCAAAATTGCATGTTAGTCCCCAAAGTCTCAAAAAGGTGTTATTTAACGCACACGATAAATAAAGTACCCCTTGGGATAGTCGTTTGTCATGTGCAATATTTAACACCTAAACTCGTAATCAGGCCCTTATTGCTTATGTGTCTTGTTCTGTTCTAGCATCTCTGGATGAGATTAGCATAGAGGATGCTGAATAAAAATTATTTATGTAGTGAGATAGTGCTTAAGTGTAAACGCAAAATGAATTTATTTTTCATGTACTCTCGTTTGATGAAGAAATTATACATTTGCTCACACTACGATTAATCTGCAGAAATGTTGATTTAATATGCAAAAATAATGTATTAAAAAAATCCTTGATTTTGGGGGTGAGACAAATTCTGAGGCACTTTCCTTAAAGCTGCTAGGGATGCTGTCTGTTTTTCGATTGATTTTGCTGCTCATTTGGCCTTAAAATAATTTCAGATTTGTACACACTCTGTATAAATCAGCATCGAAAGCTTTCATTGCATTGACTCTTTACTTGTTTAATTCTGAATTTGCAATAAAACCCTTTCACTTTTCATTGATGTAGATCTCAGTTATTGAGTGGTCCTGGATTGATTTAAACTGGGGTTATTTAATGAATTGTATTTCTCCTGAGTTTCGTGCTTTGGGAGGTGCCTTAACACACGGACACACTGTCTCATGAAATTGAGGTTCAACATCGTCTCGGATTCTTCGATCCAGTAAAATGTGGGAACACTGTTTGAGGTAAATTTTGAGGTGTCTTGATTTTGGGGAACAGTGCTTTGCTCCCACACACACACAGAGCCAGCCCGGTGACAGGGATGTAAGCTGTGACTGGGATGTGGGAGCCGAGCGTGCAGTGTCAGAAGAGGACTGGTGGTGATGGGGCAAACGTGATGGGGTAAAGTTCATTCATACCCCGACAGCCCCATGCCTAAAGCATGCAACATGGGCCTTGCTGGGCTTTGGAGACAAGATAGCTAGGGACATCTCTACTTTACTGAGGATAGCCCTTCCACCCATGGGACCATTCCTGAACCATAATTTTTATTTTATTTTTGGAGTTTTATATAGCGCTTACACGACCCGAGGGGTATCAGAGCGCTTTACAACAGCAAGCATGTATAGAAGCATAAACATTAGAGTACAGTGACTAACATCTAGAGTACTGGAGGTTACATAGTTCGAGGTTATTGACCAGAGGCATAAAGATGACGCTTGAGGAGAAATTCTTTTAGTTGTCTCTTGAAGTTCGTGAAGGAGGGGTTAGTCCTGATATGGGTAGGGAGAGAGTTCCAGATTTTTGGGGCATTCCCTGAGAAAGAGCGGGAGAGGGCTTTTTGTTTATGTCTTTTTGGGGGATTAAGAGGACCGAGTTGGAGCTTCTTAGGTTTCTTGACTGTCCAGCTTTAGTGAGTTTGGCTGCGAGGTAGTCCGGTTTGCCTGTGTGTAAGGCTTTATGGGTGAGACAGGATGTTTTGAAAGAGCAGCGTGCTTCGATGGGAAGCCATTTTAGGTCCTGTAGTGCAGGGGTGATGTGGTCGTCTTTCTTGGTGCCTGTGACCATTATTGCTGCTGCGTTTAGGGTGTTTCTCATGGGGGCTAAGTGTGTTTTAGCTGTTCCAGTTAGTGTGGCATTTCCATAGTCAAGTCTGGACAGAACTAGAGCTTGGGTTGCGATTTTTAGGTCATTGGGGGGTATGAAAGGTTTGATTTTGTTGAGGAGTTTTAGGCTGTAGAGGGCGCCTTTTGCTGTGGAGCTTATGTGGGAGCTCATGTTAAGTCTTGCGTCTAGAGAGATCCCTAGTGATTTAGCTGAGATTGCTGGGGTAAGTTTGCAGTTTAGGGAGTCTAGGTTGTTTATCCATTCTTGGATCTGAGGGGGTTGTTCGTGATTGGAGAAGACAAGGATTTTGGTTTTTTCTTGGTTGAGTTTGAGATGGTTGAGGGTTAGCCAATTTTCTACTTTTGAAAGTGTGGAGTTGAGTCGGAGGATGTCATTGAGGGAGGATATCTCGAGGTACAGCTGGTTGTCGTCAGCATAGAGATGATAGGCGATATTTGCTTGTTTTAGAATGGTAGTGAGGGGTTCCATGTAAATGTTGAAGAGTGTGGGGGAGAGGACTGAACCTTGAGGGACACCTCGAGTTGAGGGTGAGGTGTCTGACATAGAGTTTTTGATTTTTATGAATTGGGATCGGTTGTGCAGAAATGAGGAGAACCATTTTAAGACATTGCCATCTGCTCCGATACGCTTTTGTAGGGCATCTAAAAGTAGCTTGTGATCTACCGTGTCAAAAGCAGCTGATAGGTCTAGGAGGACAAGTAGACAGCATCTTTTAGAGTCAAGGGAGTTTTGAATGTCATCGGTTATGCTCAGTAGAGCGGTTTCTGTGCTGCATCCCTTCCTGAACCCAGATTGGTGTGAGTCAAGTAGGTTGTTTGATTCCAGGTGTTGGTTCAGTTGGGCGAGAACACATTTCTCCAGGATTTTAGCTAGGAAAGGAAGGTTGGTGATGGACCTAAAGTTTTTGAGATCATTCGGGTCTGCATCTGTTTTTTTTAGAAGGGGGGTGATTTGGCCTTGTTTGAGGCAGTCGGGCATCAGCCCGTTGTTTACGGAGCTGTTGATGATCTTTGTCCACAGTGGCGTTAGGGTGAGGTTGAGGTTCTTAGCCAGGGAGGCGGGTAGAGGGTCTGCATAGTGGTTGGAGGGTTTGGAGTTGGCAATCACACTGGAAATGCCCTCTTCGGAGAGAGGTTTGAAGTCCTTCCAACTCTTGGGGGAAGAGGAGGGTCTTGGGTGTAGGCTTATTTTGGTGGTTGACAGAAGAGGGGTCTCGGCTTTGGGGAGCATGTCGTGAACTGGGGTTGGGTTAGGTTTCGTTATGGGTGAAGATTTGCTGTGTTGGGATTGAGGGTGATGGTCTAGGGAGAGCTCAATTTTGGTAATTTTGTCATTGAAGAATTTGGCCAGGTTGTTACACTGAAGTTTGGAGGCAGGGGGGTTTACCTTGGTTGGCTTGGAGGTCTGTTTCTGGATGATGTTGAAAAGTTCTTTGGGGCATTTTTTGGCTTTGTCTAGTGCACTCCGGAAGAAGGAGGTTTTCTCCTTGATTATGTGTTTTTTGTAATTCCTGTGTTCTCTTCTGAGCTGGAAGAGGTTGGTTGTGGGTGGGTTTCCTCTCCAGAGTCTCTCAGCGGCTCTTACTTTCCTTCTTTCGGAGTTGAGGTCTTTGTTGAACCATAAGCCCCAGTAGAGACCACTGGCAGCCACCAGCACAAATTAAGCATTCATTGTGATAGGTTCATGAGGCAATGACTCAAAGGCAGGATCTTTGCATGGGAAGGTGGGCTTTAAACCATCAGTGTAAGTTATGCAGTCAGTCCATATACAGAGAGGAGGGTATGTGATAAGAGAGGAGGGAGAAGGGGAAGAGAGATAGAGAAAAACTGTGAGAGGGTGAAAGAGAGAAACATATGGAGGGGGAGAAACAGATAGACAGTAGGACTGGTGGGAGAGAAAGAAGAAAGCATGTGAGAGAGAAAGTGTGTGCTAGAGAGGGTGTGTGTGTGAGACAGACAGAAAGAGAAGACAGAATAAAAGAGGGTATAAGGAGGGAGCACTGGAAGACAGGCATTGAAAGAAAAAAAGACAGGTAGAAAGACAGCAAGAGAGTATCTACGAATATAGAGAAAGGGAGAGAGAACGAGGGTGAGAATGTGCATAAGAAGAAAGAATGGCAGAAAGAGATAGTAAGAAAGAGCAAGAGAGACAGACCAGTAGAGAGCAAGACTAGGACCACTCACTCTGGATGACTCGGGCCATTTTCATAGTGCACTGATACCTACAATGGGTCTGTAGGTGCAGGTCACCTAAGATGCAGTAATTACATAAGGTGTGTCTGAATCAGTGCTTAATTTGAGCCAATGCAGTGCTTAATTTGAGCCGGTGCTTTCCGGTGCTCAGCACCGGCACTTATTTGGTTTCCGGTGCTCGGCACCTAACTGTCAACACCAATTTTAGAACATTCCACCACATGGTGGCGCTGCTCATCTAATTTAGAGATGAGCAGAACAACGGTAGTTTAGGAATACAATATACATTAAAGTTGCTAATATCTGCCTCCCCAGCCATTCCTTTAGCTTTGGGGACCTGGAATAATCTGAACTGTCGCATTTGCATGCGAGAGAGATGGTTAGTAGTAGTTTTGGCAGCGATGACAAGGGCGATAGGTGGTGCAAGCTGCAGTGGCCTCCTGGTCAGAGCCCTGGCACTTAATATTTTACAAATTAAGCACTGAGCCAATGGTTTCCAGTGCTCTGCACCGGCACTTAATTGTCAACACCGACTTTTATAACAGCTGCCAAATGGTGGCAGTGTTTGTGTAATTTAAAGATGAGCAGAACAACAGTTGTTTATTAATTCAATATACATTAAAAACAACTAATGCCTGCCACCCAAGTCATTCTTATAGCTTCGGGGCCTCGAACCATCTTAACTGTCACACTTGCAACAGTGTGATGGGTGATAGTTATGTACGTGCTGTCATTGGCAGCGCTGGCAGGGGCAATGGGTGGTGCAAGCTGCTGTGGCCTCCTGACGAGGGCCCTGCACTTATATTTTTCACAAATTAAGCACTGAAACCATACAGATTGATACAAGCAGGTATATATAGGACAGAAGACTGCCCCCTATGGGACTAGCCTAAAATGCCACCCACCGCTTTTCATCTGAGTTAAGTGTGACTAGAGGAACATTAATGAAATGACCCGGGGATCTCAGCTTGGAGCTCGTAGACTTACAGCAGCCACTTCTGAGAGAACCAAACCTAGGGGCGAGTCTAGGGAGGCATTTAAAAGCCAGGCAAGCTAAGAAGGGAGCCAGACCTTTTGTTCTCTACAGCCATCCCTCAGAGTGAGAGGTCAGATCTGCAATATTCCCTCTCCCCCCCAGCTGCCAGTGTCTGCCCTCTCTATCCCTGGAAGAGAGACAGAAATAAAGGTGTCAGGTCCCCGGCCTGACAAGCAGTCAGTGACTCCTCAGACCCACCTGAGGAGAGACACAGGTGCTTACAACTGAAAGAGGTCACACCAGTGCTTAATTTGTAAAAAAAAAATAAAAAAAAAAAAGAAGTACCAGGCCCTCATCAGGAGGCCACTGCAGCTTGCACCACCCATTGCTCCCACTAGCGCTACCGATGACAGTACTGTCACTGCTAGCCATCACACTCAAAAGTGTGACAATTCAGACTTTTAAATATACATTAAAATCATTATACAAACAGGGAAGGTGCACCAAAATAGAGTCAATTCTCTCCAAATATATCCAAAATAGTTTCTTTTAATGTTGTTAATCGTAAAAGTTGAACATCAGCCAACGCGTTTCGTTCCACAGATGGAACTTCTTCAGGGCTGAAAACATATATATTAAAACAGCGTAAACTACAACGTCCACATTGACACTACATATTAGAGACACAAAAAACATACATATAACATGAAAAAACAACTCAAGATTAAAAACTCTACCAACATATATCAGTATCACATAGAAAATAAATATACATTTAGAAAACTGTCACAAACATACACTTAACAATTTAATATGAATATTCAAAAAAGAACGAAAAGAAACGGGCAATAAAGAAAAACAAGGATAGTACATTAATTTAGAGAATAACAAAAGTAAAAGTAAAAAGTAATTAAAATCCAAGTGTAGATAGTCAATCAAGTAAATATTGTAGATCACAGCGATTGGAAAAGTGAAAAAACAAAAAATGAAAAATGAAAAGAGGGAAAAAAGGGAAAAAAATCGGAAAACAATTTAGGCGAGGTAGAAATAGGTGGAAATCGTAAGTCATTAAGAACCAAAAGTGTAGGGAGCCATTCTAGTGAATCATATTTTGTGCAACAATAGGATAGCCATCCATACCCCAAGTGGATCTAAACACAACCGGCCATAAATCTCACCTCAAAGTCAATAACTGGTTAGTCGTGACCTTTGTTCAATTTAGACAGTACATCTACATATATGTCGAATATGTCCCAAAATCTGGCGAGAAAGTAAAGTCGTGTTTAGCCATAAATGTAAATCGACATTAATAGCGTATTTATGAAACAGCCTGAGTCTACCACGCCTCACGATCTAGGCAGACTAAAAGGCAGTCTTACCTGCAAGGTTATATACATACGAGTATATGTTGAAGTCAATCCGTCTTATGTCAATAAACCCCGTGATACGGGTAGCAGATCAAAGAGTCAGTATCCTAATGGGATAAGACATGTAACGGAAGTATATGTTACAAATGCGCATATAACCTAACCAGCAGCTGCAAAAATCACAACAAACGGTGGTACATGCGCTAAGTGCAATAACACTAGACTTGACAGAAAAGATCACCAATAACCATACGCTATGACTAAATAACATAATGTGGTCCCGAAGTAGATCCAATCTCAACTACCGGCCAATAGTATAAAGATTATTATATAAAAATTATTTTATAAAAACAATGACTTGTCCAACAAAAATCAAATTGCAAACTAATAATGAGTCCAAAAGTCACACGTATGCATATAGGTAAATCCCCCATTCAGACGCGCGCAAGTCTGCTATGCAGTGTATCGTGCCACATTGTGTGACATCCGATTATAATCACACAAACAACCATCCATAGATCTTACCGCGATACGATACAGCGCTCGCCATTTCCGCGGGAAGATTTTCAGAACCGGCGCCATGTCTGACTTACGGATGAAATAGCGGTGTGTGCGTCATTACGCAAGCCGACGTCATGACGGATTTCTCCAAACCCGGATGAAAAACAAATTGTAATTAAACGAGCGCCATAATGGAGTAGAAAAATCGTAATGTCTAATTACCTAGTTAGCACATATATGGCCCAAAACAGATGCCCCAGGGTTTGCAAAAAACCGACGCCATGTGTAATTTACGATAAAAAAATATTCTAATGAAGTTTAAGGACTTTGAATGGTCGGAGGATCTCACATTTGTCAACTTTGACGTTGAGAGCCTCTATACATGTATTGACAAAACATTTGGGATTAAAGCCATACAATCGTTCCTGGATAGGGAGAATGCAGAGCTGTATGACTACAATGAAATGGTGGTGACAATGATTGATATCATCTTAACTAACAATTACTTCTTATTTGACAACCGCTGGTTCCAGCAGATACAGGGGACTGCGATGGGCTCCAAGTTTGCTCCTTCGTACGCCTGCCTCTTTATGGGGTGGTTTGAGAGGGAGCATGCTTGGGGTCGAGTGCCTCCCCTGGACTAATTACATCGTGTACTGGGGGAGGTACATAGACGATATTATTTGTCTATGGTCAGGCTCGGAGGAACATCTACAACAATATTTCACCTTCCTGAACAGTAATGCTTACAATGTTAAGTTTACCATGTCCTGGAATAAAGAGAGTATTAACTTCTTGGACATACAATTTTACATTAAAGAAGGCAGTATTCAGAGTACTCTCTTTAGAAAAGAAACAGCATGTAATGCAATACTACACGCGGCTAGTGCGCATCCTAATTCTGTCATCAACAACATACCATTTGGAGAGATGACACGAATAAGGCGTAACTGCAGTGAGGAAGAGGCATTTAAATTTCAAATTACTACTTCCAAAAACAGATTTATAAGAAGGGGATATGCTCATAACATTCTAGACAAAGCTGAATCCCGAGTTTACAAGTTAAACAGAGATGAAACATTGAGAGATAAACCTCTGGCCAATAGTTCCAACAACAAAGCCAGGTTTATTACCCAATACACCACACATAGCAGCAAGATTTTTAATATTCTTCGCAGAAATTGGCACCTCCTGACAGAGGTCCCTGGGCTCAGGGATACTGTCAAAGACAGACCATCTGTCACATACAGGAAGGGGGTATCTTTGAGAAATTCCCTGTGTCCAAGTTATGTTGTTACACCTAAAATAGAAACTTGGCTTCCAGCTAAACCTAAAGGTTTTTATACCTGCGGGATGTGTAATGTTTGCCCATGGGGAAGAAATAAAATAAAGTCCTTTGGTTATAATTCATCTAAACACTACACAATTGATTACTTTCTTAATTGTAACTCCACCTATGTGGTTTATATTGTAGGCTGTGGGTGTAACATTGTTTATGTTGGCAGCATGATTCGCTGCCTTAAGTTAAGGATACAAGAACACAGAAGGGCTATTAAAAATAAAGACGAAAGATATCCCATAACTAATCATTACCACAGTTAACACCCAGACGACCTTACATTCTGGTTTCACGCAATAGACCATGTCCCTGTGAACACCAGAGGAGGAAATAGGGAAATCCTACTCAGACAGGTTGAATCTAAATGGATTTGTCGTCTTAGGGCCACCTTACTGGGGCATAATACGGATGAAGAGATGCACTACTTTCTGTAAATAAATAAATATGTATGTGAATAATTATTGTTCCAAGTTTTCAAAATAATGGGTGTACCATTACTTTGGACCGACTCAGAGTCTAATTGGTTTGTTTTCTTCTCTTTTCTTCTTTCTCTTTTCTTTTTCTTTAATTGTAATTTTTTCTGGATTGCTTATTTTGTTATTGATTATATATTTCAATCCCTCTTTTCTTATATAGTGTCAACTATATTGAATGATTACCTGGTGGTTTACTCGCGTTTCTGTTTTGTCCATTTTGTGACATGTACAAAGATGGCGACTGCTTTTCTATGTATATTTATATATATCCTTTTTTGGATAACATTGATGATGCTGAACATACGGCTAAATACTGGAGACTGAGAGTCTACGATATCCGATATTAGTTTTTTTCACACCGCGCCTCCTCCTTGATCTCAAAATACTCGTTAACCTTAGATTTTATTATATTACCGCTTGGCTTGATTTTTAAGAAACTTTGGTGCCGGGTAATAACCATTGTGCATTTTTTTGGGGCTACATACGTGCCAACTAGGTATTTAGACATTACGATTTACTCCACTCCATTATGGCGCCCGCTCTTTATATTATATTTTTTTACCATATGGGTTTGGAGAAATCCGTCATGATGTCGGCTTGGGTTATGACGTACACGCCGTTTTTTTATCGTAAATTACACATGGCGTCGGTTTTTTGCAAACCCTGGGGCATCTGTTTTGGGCCATATATGTACTAACTAGGTAATTAGACATTACGATTTTTCTACTCCATTATGGCGCTCGTTTAATTACAATTTGTTTTTGATCCGGGTTTGGAGAAACTGTCATGACGTCGGCTTGCGTAATGACGCACACGCCGCTATTTCATCCGTAAGTCAGACATGGCGCCGGTTCTGAAAACCTTCCCGCGGAAATGGCGAGCGCTGTATTGTATCACGGTAAGATCTATGGATGGTTGTTTGTGTGATTATAATCGGATGTCACACAATGTGGCACGATACACTGCATAGCAGACTTGCGCGCGTCTGAATGGGGGATTTACCTATATGCATACGTGTGACTTTTGGACTCATTATTAGTTTGCAATTAGATTTTTGTTGGACAAGTCATTGTTTTTATAAAATAATTTTTATATAATAATCTTTATACTATTGGCCGGTAGTTGAGATTGGATCTACTTCGGGACCACATTATGTTATTTAGTCATAGCGTATGGTTATTGGTGATCTTTTCTGTCAAGTCTAGTGTTATTGCACTTAGCGCATGTACCACCGTTTGTTGTGATTTTGCAGCTGCTGGTTAGGTTATATGCGCATTTGTAACGTATACTTCCGTTACATGTCTTATCCCATTAGGATACTGACTCTTTGATCTGCTACCCGTATCACGGGGTTTATTGACATAAGACGGATTGACTTCAACATATACTCGTATGTATATTACCTTGCAGGTAAGACTGCCTTTTAGTCTGCCTAGATCGTGAGGCGTGGTAGACTCAGGCTGTTTCATAAATACGCTATTAATGTCGATTTACATTTATGGCTAAACACGACTTTACTTTCTCGCCAGATTTTGGGACATATTCGACGTAGATGTACTGTCTAAATTGAACAAAGGTCACGACTAACCAGTTATTGACTTTGAGGTGAGATTTATGGCCGTTTGTGTTTAGATCCACTTGGGGTTTGGATGGCTATCCTATTGTTGCACAAAATATGATTCACTAGGATGGCTCCCTACACTTTTGGTTCTTTATGACTTACGATTTCCACCTATTTCTACCTCGCCTAAATTGTTTTCCGATTTTTTTCCCTTTTTTCCCTCTTTTCATTTTTCATTTTTCATTTTTCACTTTTCCAATCGCTGTGATCTACAATATTTACTTGATTGACTATCTACACTTGGATTTTAATTACTTTTTACTTTTACTTTTGTTATTCTCTAAATTAATGTACTATCCTTGTTTTTCTTTGCCCCGCTTTCTTTTCGTTCTTTTTGAATATTCATATTAAATTGTTAAGTGTATGTTTGTGACAGTTTTCTAAATGTATATTTATGTTCTATGTGATACTGATATATGTTGGTAGAGTTTTTAATCTTGAGTTGTTTTTTCATGTTATATGTATGTTTTTTGTGTCTCTAATATGTAGTGTCAATGTGGACGTTGTAGTTTACGCTGTTTTAATATATATGTTTTCAGCCCTGAAGAAGTTCCATCTGTGGAACGAAACGCGTTGGCTGATGTTCAACTTTACGATTAACAACATTAAAAGAAACTATTTTGGATATATTTGGAGAGAATTGACTCTATTTTGGTGCACCTTCCCTGTTTGTATAAAGATTACGTATCTGGTTTCCAGTGGAGCTGAACTGCGGCAAGCTTTGGAAGTGGTTGCACAGAACTTTTAATATTCATATACACTTGGGATTAGATGTGCTGAACCTTTGGTCAGCCGCAGTTTGTTTATGTGTTATTGATTTATTGACCGTTTTGCACTCATCCCATTGAGATTTTTGTTAAATATGTCTAAATTTACAGATGGCCGTGAGGAAATGGCACAGAATTTGTTTGGAGCAAGTGCTGCTAAACAAATAATCACTCAGGGGCCGCCACTAATGCTAGCCTCAAAACATTGTTTCAAAGACTAGAACGGCTCAAGAAGCAAGAATTAAGTCGGTGGTGGGATGGGGTGACCCTCAAGCAATATATAGAAAATGGAAAAATTCCCAGGGGGTTACGAATACTAATCTTCCCCACTTTTGAAGACTTAAGTGAGGAACTGCTAAAAGAATGGGAATGTAATTTAGAAGAGGCTTCTCAAATTATGATGCGAATCTTGGTAAGACACGCATCGGAAAAGGGAGAAAAACTACAAGCAGAGATAGAAATTTTAGAAAAGAAAATTAACAGTATGACACAGAAAGAATTAATTGATAAGAACTACATAATCCTTAAACAAGTGATGGATAACCATCAGGTTTATCTTAAGGATAAAAAACTAAGAAAAATTAAAAGAGACGATAAAGATTACCATGATGGCAGGGTCTACACTTTTGCGAAGAAATTCGATGGGGTACAGGGACTTGAGGACAAAAAAGAACTAGAGAAGATCGCGATGAAACTCGCTCTAACAGTAACTTATCTATCTCATCCTTGAGCAGTACTACCTCCAATACCACCATGTCTGAGGCCCCTTTGGGCGAAGGTGCCTCCTCCTTCCAAAAAGGATTGGCCAAGTTGCGCATAAGCAATCGATTGCAACAAAAAAGGGACCAGTCAAAATCAGGAGGGGAGGGAGGAGGACAAAGGGGAGATACAAGAGGAGGAGTGACGAACAAGCAAAACACTGGAACAAGGCCCAAGAAAATACAATGAATATGTCATTCACTACTATTGACACAAATGATTTACAAAGTAATCTTGATTTAAAAATTGTTAATTTATCAAATAAAATTCTTCATGAAGATGAAACAAATATTCTAAGTAAGGGTCTTAATTTTTGTCCCACTCAAAGTGGGGATTTGACCAATGTACATATTGACTTATATAAATTCGTCAGAGTTCTTAAATTAAGAGATTATTTTTCCAACAGACCCTATGACCCTGGTGGAGCATCGGGTATCGGATATTCTGGGACACACACCATCCGGGATATTCGTGATGTACATTGTCTACTGTCACTCAATGAGGAAGATCTGTGTGATATTCCATCTTTGCTTACAGATCTTGACATTCCTCAGAATCAGAGCGTAGACAGCGGTCTTCGTCCTAAATCCAAATTCATACCCACTAATTCTTATCATCAGAATATTGATGCTTTCTACAAAAAGGTTACAGGTGAACTCTATGAATTAGAAGTACCTAACAAGTTTGCACCAAAGGCTAGGCAAAACATTACGACCTCTGAAAGACTTGCTTTAGACCGACTGAGTAAGGACCCTGCGATTGTCATAAGAGAAGCCGACAAAGGCGGTAACATCGTTATAATTAATCGAGGGGATTACATGCAAGAAATTACCAGACAGCTAAGCAATAGGCTTTGTTATAGAGAAGTATATACTAATCCTATCCCCAGCCTTACCGTCATGTTAAATACTAGACTAAATGAATGGAAGGATACTGGTTTGTTGACTGAGGATGAATGCAGGTACCTGTGGGTGGATTGTCCTTTTCCGTGTATATACATCTTACCGAAGATTCATAAAGGAGGACAATTCCCCCCAGGTAGACCAATTATATCAGGAGTGGGCTCGCCCACTGAAAAACTTTCTGAGTTTGTGGACTTAAGACTACAGAAGCATATCCCTAATTTACCATCTTATGTTAGGGATAGTAAGGATATTCTAATGAAGTTTAAGGACTTTGAATGGTCGGAGGATCTCACGTTTGTCACCTTTGACGTTGAGAGCCTCTATACATGTATTGACAAAACATTTGGGATTAAAGCCATACAATCGTTCCTGGATAGGGAGAATGCAGAGCTATATGACAACAATGAAATGGTGGTGACAATGATTGATATCATCTTAACTAACAATTACTTCTTATTTGACAACCGCTGGTTCCAGCAGATACAGGGGACTGCGATGGGCTCCAAGTTTGCTCCTTCGTACGCCTGCCTCTTTATGGGGTGGTTTGAGAGGGAGCATGCTTGGGGCCGAAGTGCCTCCCCCTGGACTAATTACATCGTGTACTGGGGGAGGTACATAGACGATATTATTTGTCTATGGTCAGGCTCGGAGGAACATCTACAACAATATTTCACCTTCCTGAACAGTAATGCTTACAATGTTAAGTTTACCATGTCCTGGAATAAAGAGAGTATTAACTTCTTGGACATACAATTTTACATTAAAGAAGGCAGTATTCAGAGTACTCTCTTTAGAAAAGAAACAGCATGTAATGCAATACTACACGCGGCTAGTGCGCATCCTAATTCTGTCATCAACAACATACCATTTGGAGAGATGACACGAATAAGGCGTAACTGCAGTGAGGAAGAGGCATTTAAATTTCAAATTACTACTTCCAAAAACAGATTTATAAGAAGGGGCTATGCTCATAACATTCTAGACAAAGCTGAATCTTGAGTTTACAAGTTAAACAGAGATGAAACATTGAGAGATAAACCTCTGGCCAATAGTTCCAACAACAAAGCCAGGTTTATTACCCAATACACCACACATAGCAGCAAGATTTTTAATATTCTTCGCAGAAATTGGCACCTCCTGACAGAGGTCCCTGGGCTCAGGGATACTGTCGAAGACAGACCATCTGTCATATACAGGAAGGGGGTATCTTTGAGAAATTACCTGTGTCCAAGTTATGTTGTTACACCTAAAATAGAAACTTGGTTACCAGCTAAACCCAAAGGTTTTTATACCTGCGGGATGTGTAATGTTTGCCCATGGGGAAGAAATAAAATAAAGTCCTTTGGTTATAATTCATCTAAACACTACACAATTGATTACTTTCTTAATTGTAACTCCACCTATGTGGTTTATATTGTAGGCTGTAGGTGTAACATTGTTTATGTTGGCAGCACGATTCGCTGCCTTAAGTTAAGGATACAAGAACACAGAAGGGCTATTAAAAATAAAGACGAAAGATATCCCATAACTAATCATTACCACAGTGAACACCCAGACGACCTTACATTCTGGTTTCACGCAATAGACCATGTCCCTGTGAACACCAGAGGAGGAAATAGGGAAATCCTACTCAGACAGGTTGAATCTAAATGGATTTGTCGTCTTAGGGCCACCTTACTGGGGCATAATACGGATGAAGAGATGCACTACTTTCTGTAAATAAATAAATATGTATGTGAATAATTATTGTTCCAAGTTTTCAAAATAATGGGTGTACCATTACTTTGGACCGACTCAGAGTCTAATTGGTTTGTTTTCTTCTCTTTTCTTTTTTCTTCTTTCTCTTTTCTTTTTCTTTAATTGTAATTTTTTCTGGATTGCTTATTTTGTTATTGATTATATATTTCAATCCCTCTTTTCTTATATAGTGTCAACTATATTGAATGATTACCTGGTGGTTTACTCGCGTTTCTGTTTTGTCCATTTTGTGACATGTACAAAGATGGCGACTGCTTTTCTATGTATATTTATATATATCCTTTTTTTGGATAACATTGATGATGCTGAACATACGGCTAAATACTGGAGACTGAGAGTCTACGATATCCGATATTAGTTTTTTTCACACCGCGCCTCCTCCTTGATCTCAAAATACTCGTTAACCTTAGATTTTATTATATTACCGATTGTCTTGATTTTTAAGAAACTTTGGTGCCGGGTAATAACCATTGTGCATTTTTTTGGGGCTACATACGTGCCAACTAGGTATTTAGACATTACGATTTACTCCACTCCATTATGGCGCCCGCTCTTTATATTATATTTTTTTACCATATGGGTTTGGAGAAGTCCGTCATGACGTCGGCTTGGGTTATGACGTACACGCCGTTTTTTTATCGTAAATTACACATGGCGTCGGTTTTTTGCAAACCCTGGGGCATCTGTTTTGGGCCATATATGTGCTAACTAGGTAATTAGACATTACGATTTTTCTACTCCATTATGGCGCTCGTTTAATTACAATTTGTTTTTCATCCGGGTTTGGAGAAATCCGTCATGACGTCGGCTTGCGTAATGACGCACACGCCGCTATTTCATCCGTAAGTCAGACATGGCGCCGGTTCTGAAAACCTTCCCGCGGAAATGGCGAGCGCTGTATCGTATCACGGTAAGATCTATGGATGGTTGTTTGTGTGATTATAATCGGATGTCACACAATGTGGCACGATACACTGCAGAGCAGACTTGCGCGCGTCTGAATGGGGGATTTACCTATATGCATACGTGTGACTTTTGGACTCATTATTAGTTTGCAATTTGATTTTTGTTGGACAAGTCATTGTTTTTATAAAATAATTTTTATATAATAATCTTTATACTATTGGCCGGTAGTTGAGATTGGATCTACTTCGAGACCACATTATAATATTTAGTCATAGCGTATGGTTATTGGTGATCTTTTCTGTCAAGTCTAGTGTTATTGCACTTAGCGCATGTACCACCGTTTGTTGTGATTTTTGCAGCTGCTGGTTAGGTTATATGCGCATTTGTAACGTATACTTCCGTTACATGTCTTATCCCATTAGGATACTGACTCTTTGATCTGCTACCCGTATCACGGGGTTTATTGACATAAGACGGATTGACTTCAACATATACTCGTATGTATATTACCTTGCAGGTAAGACTGCCTTTTAGTCTGCCTAGATCGTGAGGCGTGGTAGACTCAGGCTGTTTCATAAATACGCTATTAATGTCGATTTACATTTATGGCTAAACACGACTTTACTTTCTCGCCAGATTTTGGGACATATTCGACATATATGTAGATGTACTGTCTAAATTGAACAAAGGTCACGACTAACCAGTTATTGACTTTGAGGTGAGATTTATGGCCGTTTGTGTTTAGATCCACTTGGGGTTTGGATGGCTATCCTATTGTTGCACAAAATATGATTCACTAGGATGGCTCCCTACACTTTTGGTTCTTAATGACTTACGATTTCCACCTATTTCTACCTCGCCTAAATTGTTTTCCGATTTTTTTCCCTTTTTTCCCTCTTTTCATTTTTCATTTTTCATTTTTCGTTTTTTCACTTTTCCAATCGCTGTGATCTACAATATTTACTTGATTGACTATCTACACTTGGATTTTAATTACTTTTTACTTTTACTTTTGTTATTCTCTAAATTAATGTACTATCCTTGTTTTTCTTTATTGCCCCGTTTCTTTTCGTTCTTTTTTGAATATTCATATTAAATTGTTAAGTGTATGTTTGTGACAGTTTTCTAAATGTATATTTATGTTCTATGTGATACTGATATATGTTGGTAGAGTTTTTAATCTTGAGTTGTTTTTTCATGTTATATGTATGTTTTTTGTGTCTCTAATATGTAGTGTCAATGTGGACGTTGTAGTTTACGCTGTTTTAATATATATGTTTTCAGCCCTGAAGAAGTTTTATCTGTGGAACGAAACGCGTTGGCTGATATTCAACTTTTACGATTAACAACATTAAAAGAAACTATTTTGGATATATTTGGAGAGAATTGACTATTTTGGTGCACCTTCCCTGTTTGTATAAAGATTACGTATCTGGTTTCCAGTGGAGCTGAACTTCGGCAAGCTTTGGAAGTGGTTGCACAGAACTTTTAATATTCATATACACTTGGGATTAGATGTGCTGAACCTTTGGTCAGCCGCAGTTTGTTTATGTGTTATTAAAATCATTAATACATGCCGCCCAAGCTATTCTTACAGCTTTGGGTGCCAGGTATTCGTGATTTTAATGTATATTTAATTATTAAACCTCAGCTGTTGTGCTCTTCAAAACAACACGACAGACAGCGCCACCATGCGGCAGGCTGTCATAAGAGCCGGTGCTGACAAAGTGCCAGCGCGGAGCACCGGAAACCACCGGCTCAAATCAAACACCGAGTCAGACTCACTGTCATAGCTGTCACTCATCTTGATAGTCCACCTCTGACAGACAGTCAGTGATGGACTATCAAGAAGGCAGTACTCCCGTCACGTGAGGGGCTGAGTGCACAGCTCTCTCTCCAGCAGGCCCCAGAGTAACAGTAACCCCCGTGCCACCAGCCCCGGTGAGAGGCTTGGGGCCTGCCATGATTTGCCCTCCTACTCTCACAGTCAACCCTCTCTTAGACTGTCACATCATCTACACTGTCTTGGACTCTCTCATTCTCTTGAATTGTCACGCGGTCTCAGGATTTCACATTCTCTGCACTCTCTCAGGATTTCATGTGCTCTGCACTCTCTCAGGCAATCAGAACCTCTACATTCTTATTGGCTATCACATTCTCTGCACTCTCCCACACTTTCACAGACTTCACTCTCTAAGGCTTTTATATCGTCCACGCTCTCTCAGGGTTTCACATACTCTGCACACTCTTAGACCGTCACAATCTCTAAGCTTTGACAGCCTCTGCAGTCTCTAAAGCTTTCACCTACTTAAACTGTCCGATATTCAGACTCATACATCTTTCCCACCGGTACTTTCACAGCCTGTCACTTCCATAATGGATCTGCTCTTTCACACCGTTTGCACCTGCACTCTCTTTGCATGTTAATTCTCTGTACTTCAGTTTCCTCCCTCTGTCGCTTCCATTGTATCTATGCTTTTTCAGTCTGCCAAGTCCTTTGCACGTGCACTCTCTTTGCCCATCTCATGCCCTGTTCCCTTTCAGGTAGACCGTCACACATAATCTTTCCCTGCACTCTGTCTGTGACATAGTCTACTTCAACACTCTCTGTCATATGTCTGTCGCATTCTGAGTCATTGCACTCTCAGCCTTCCTTTGCTCCTGCACTTTTGTGAGCGGTGACTTCCTCTGGCATTGTGTTCTCTTAAGATGTCACTTCTGTCCCTGCACTGTCTAAGGCTGCCACTTCTTCTGGTCCTGCGCTCACTTGGGCTTTCACATACTCTGCCCCCTTACACTTTCACTTCCTCTGCCCCTGAATTCTCCTACACTTCCTCTGCCCCTGCACTATCTTACACTTTCACTTCCTCTGCCCCTGCACTATCTTACACTTTCACGTCCTCTTCCCCTGAATTCTCTTACACTTTCCTTTCCTCTGCCCCTGAATTCTCTTACACTTCCTCTGCCCCTGCACTATCTTACACTTTCACTTCCTCTGCCCCTGCACTCTCTTACACTTTCACTCCCTCTGTCCCTGCACACACTTTCACTTCCTCTGCACTCTTACGCTTTCAGTTCCTCTGAACCCTCTTACACTGTCCTTTCCTCTGCACTCTGACACTTTCCCTTCCTCTGCCCCTGAATTCTCTTACACTTTCACTTCCTCTGCCCCTGCACTATCTTACACTTTCACTTCCTCTGCCCCTGCACTATCTTACACTTTCACTTCCTCTGCCCCTGAATTCTCTTACACTTCCTCTGCCCCTGCACTATCTTACACTTTCACTTCCTCTGCCCCTGCACTCTCTTACACTTTCACTCCCTCTGTCCCTGCACACACTTTCACTTCCTCTGCACTCTTACGCTTTCAGTTCCTCTGCACCCTCTTACACTTTCCTTTCCTCTGCACTCTTACACTTTCCTTCCTCTACCCCTGAATTCTCTTACACTTTCGCTTCCTCTGCCCCTGAATTCTCTTACACTTCCTCTGCCCCTGCACTATCTTACACTTTCACTTCCTCTGCCCCTGCACTATCTTACACTTTCACTTCCTCAGCCCCTGAATTCTCTTACACTTTCACTTCCTCCGCCCCTGAATTATCTTACACTTTCACTTCCTCCGCCCCTGCACTCTTACATTCGCTACCTCTACCCCTGCACACTCTCACACTTTCACTGCCTCTGCACTCTCTTATGCTTTCACTTTCTCTGCACCCTCTTAGACTTTCATTTCATCTGCCCCTGCACTTTTACGCATTCAGTACTTCAATCCCTGTACTCTTTTACACTTTTACTTTATCTGCGCCCTCTCACACTTTCACTTTCTCTGCCCCTGCACCCTCTTACACTTTCACTCCCTCTGTCCCTGCACACACTTTCACTTCCTCTGCACTCTTACGCTTTCAGTTCCTATGCACCCTCTTACACTTTCCTTTCATCTGCACTCTTACACTTTCACTTCCTCTATTCCTGCACTCTCTTACACGTTCACTTACTATGCAGTCTCGTACACTTTCACTTCCTCTGCCCCTGCACTCTCTTACACTTTCACTTCCTCTACCCCTGCACTCTTACACTTTCACTTCCTCTACCCCTGCACTCTCTTACACTTTCACTCCCTCTGTCCCTGCACACACTTTCACTTCCTCTGCACCCTCTTACACTTTCCTTTCCTCTGCACTCTTACACTTTCACTTCCTCTATTCCTGCACTCTCTTACACGTTCACTTACTATGCAGTCTCTTACACTTTCGCTTCCTCTGCCCCTGCACTCTCTTACACTTTCACTTCCTCTACCCCTGCACTCTCTTACACTTTCACTTCCTCTACCCCTGCACTCTCTTACACTTTCACTTCCTCTACCCCTGCACTCTCTTACACTTTCACTCCCTCTGCACTCACTTATGCTTTCACTTCCTCTGCACCCTCTTACACTTTCACTTCCTCTCTTTGCTGGTCACTTTTACTACCTCTGTGCTTTCAGACTATACGCGCGGTAAACAATATTTTAGGCTCTGCCCCTGGCACAGTTCCCAATGCCACTCACTAAACCTTAAAGAATTGGTCCTCCTTCCCGTGTGCTTTTTCCTGTACCCAGCACTCATCAGGGGGGCCGGGGAGGTAAGAGGGGCAGAAAGAGCCGCGAAGAGACCGCAGTACAACACAAGGCAGAGGGTATCACCGAGCAAAGAGGATCAGCCACAAAACCATGGTGTGTGTCCCTCGACCGGTGCCTCTCTGCAGGAGTAAAGCAACACCGAAAGGCGAACAGCATTCACCTGGCTCCACTTCCCTCCCCAACGGTGCGAGCCCTCCGGTCCTCCGACGGTGCCTCTCTGGCCATGCCCGTCGCCCAGGGTCAGTACTAGAAAGAGCTTGCGGGTTCAGGTGGGGAAAAAAGTCAAATACAAGGGATGATTCTTGATCTTTGACTTGTGTTGATGGCCAAGCAAACTTGCCAGATGGGAGGAGGTTGATGGTAGAATCGGGCCTCACTTCTAGTTCATGGGAAGTAAGAAGATTCCCGGGTCACCAGTCTACCGGGATGTCCTCATTGGCGACGAAGTGCAGAGTGGAAGGAATCAATTCTACAAGATCACTTTGGACACCTTCTTGAATATGATGGCAGATGCATTGGAAGGAAGGAAGATCCAGACTCTGTGGAAGGAAGATCCAGACTCTGTGGAAGGAAGATCCAGACTCTGTGGAAGGAAGATCCAGACTCTGTGGAAGGAAGATCCAGACTCTGTGGAAGGAAGATCCAGACTGTGTGGAAGGAAGATCCAGACTCTGTGGAAGGAAGATCCAGACTCTGTGGAAGGAAGATCCAGACTCTGTGGAAGGGAGATCCAGACTCTGTGGAAGGGAGATCCAGACTCTGTGGAAGGGAGATCCAGACTCTGTGGAAGGAGATCCAGATTCTGTGGAAGGAAGATCCAGACTCTGTGGAAGGAGATCCAGACTCTGTGGAAGGAAGATCCAGACTGTGGAAGGAGATCCAGATTCTGTGGAAGGAAGATCCAGACTCTGTGGAAGGAGATCCAGACTCTGTGGAAGGAGATCCAGACTCTGTGGAAGGAAGATCCAGACTCTGTGGAAGGAAGATCCAGACTCTGTGGAAGGAAGATCCAGACTCTGTGGAAGGAAGATCCAGACTGTGTGGAAGGAAGATCCAGACTGTGTGGAAGGAAGATCCAGACTCTCTGGAAGGAAGAGCCAGACTCTCTGGAAGGAAGAGCCAGACTCTGTGGAAGGAAGATCCAGACTCTGTGGAAGGAAGATCCAGACTCTGTGGAAGGAAGATCCAGACTCTGTGGAAGGAGATCCAGACTCTGTGGAAGGAGATCCAGACTCTGTGGAAGGAAGATCCAGACTGTGTGGAAGGAAGATCCAGACTGTGTGGAAGGAAGATCCAGACTCTGTGGAAGGAAGATCCAGACTCTGTGGAAGGAAGATCCAGACTCTGTGGAAGGAAGATCCAGACTCTGTGGAAGGAAGATCCAGACTCTGTGGAAGGAAGATCCAGACTCTGTGGAAGGAAGATCCAGACTCTGTGGAAGGAGATCCAGACTCTGTGGAAGGAGATCCAGACTCTGTGGAAGGAGATCCAGACTCTGTGGAAGGAAGATCCAGACTCTGTGGAAGGAAGATCCAGACTCTGTGGAAGGGAGATCCAGACTCTGGGAGCTGTGCTGGAGAAGGGGCAAGCGCAGCTCCTTTTTTCCTTAAATTTCGGCAGTTCCAGTCAGAGGGAGTTGAAACTGTGTAGTGAGCAGCTGCCTCCAGAAATGGCGAGACTGCACGCTGTGTATTTAAGGGGTTCCAAAGTGCAAGACTTTGGGAATTACATAGGCTATCTTGAGCATGCCTCTGACTTCGATGGGATGCCACTGGAGAGATAATAGATTGAGTAATGTGATTGAAGTGTCTAGCTCCAGTTACCAGCCCGGCTGCGGCATCGAGGGTTGCCTAAGAAGAGGAGCAAGGGGACCTTTGGTGTTCCAGTCATAGTCGCAATTCCATAGTGTAGTCTGGATATGACCAGGGCTTGCACTGACTTCTTGAAATCTGGTAGAGGGATGAAAGGCTTGACCTTCTTGAGGAGACTAAGCTAGAATATGGCACTGCATATGGATGCACCGAGTGCATGCATGTTCAGGCTTCTTACCAAGGTTATCCTTAGGGATTTAGTTGATTTGATGATGGCCGGTTAACCGTTGAGGGTGTCTAACTAGTTGAACCACTCCTTTACCTGCGGGAACTGTGAGAGGGAGAGATGAAGAGGAATTCAATCTTCAACGACCTCAGTTTGAGGTGGTTCTGGGCTATTCAGTCGAGGACCTTTGCCAGCTTATTTTTGAGAAGGATAATGTCATCCAGGGAGGATATTTTTAGGCACCATTGAGTGTCTTCCACATACATGTGGTATGCCAGATTTGAGTGATGGAGAATCTCAGTCAGTGGGAGAGAAGGTGGTGCCTTGGGGGGCCCTAGCTTCACCTGGGATGGGCTACAGAAGGAGACATTTAATTTGGTTAGTTGTTTGCAGTTATTTAGATAAAAGAAGAACCATTTTTAGCACATTTCTTGCAAACCCCATTCTGTGCTCAAGCGTCTTTAGCAAGGTGATATGGTTGACAGTGCCAAAAGCAAAGATAAATCAAGGAGGATGAGAAGACAGGAGTTGTTTTGTTCCAGGATTTTGAGAGCATCGTCCATGATGGTCATTTCTGTACTGTAGCCTGGTCTGAACCCAGTTTGGTAGTTGTCAAGCAGGTCAACTTTTTCAATGTGTTAACAGAGTCGGCTGAGGGAACATTTTTTTGGCACTTTCAGCAGGAAAGGGAGGTTAGTTACTGGATGAAAGTTGTTTCGATCTGTCGAATCAGGGCCTGTTTTTTGAGGAGAGGTGTCACTTTCCCAGTTTTGAGGCAGTTTGGGATTGTGCATTGGGTGAGAGATGCACTGACAATATTGGTCCGGAGAGAGGTAAAAAGGATACTGAGATCTTTTCTGAGTGATGAGGGCAATGGGCCAATGATGTCTGAGGTGAGCTTCAGTGATGCTATGACCTCTCAGATTTCAGCTTTAGTGAGGGTTCTGAATTTGCTCAGTGTAATATTGTTTTAGGAATTTTGAGGCTATTTGGGAGCAAGGACCAAATCAGTGTACACAAGTTCCTCTTGGAAGGAGGGTAGGTAGTTCAACGAAGTCTGGTTCACATACAGTTTAGTGGCGATATAGCTTTCAATTTTTCTTATCTTCAACCTAAAAAGGTTGAGAACTTCTCACATGATTTGGAGGAAGTGTCGCTGAGTGTGGTGGTAGTCTTAGGGCTCATTTGGTTCTTGATGATTTCAAAGAGTAGGCACAGACGTTTTTTCACATTGTCAAGTTGAGGGATGAAAAATGAGGCTTTAGCAATGCATTCCATATTCATATCTTGTAGGTGTTTCTCATATCTCAGAGTTGGATTAGATATAGGGAGGAGGGTTCTTGTCTCTATCTTCTCTCAGCTAGTCTGTGTTTCTACCTTTCTTCATTTAGGCGTTCATTGTACCAAAGAGGGGACACTTTGTTTTTCTGTCTTTTGAGCCACATTAAAGTCGCTGCTTCCTTAAGGTCAGTCATAGTCCGGTTGTAGTGCAATGTTAGCTCCAGTGCGTTCTGCATCTCACTCGATGTGCGAGGTCCCTCAGGCTCTGTGAGGTTAGTTCATTCTAGTTGATCTGTTTAGTATCTCTTATCCAGCACTTGGGTCAGACAACTTGGCTTTTGGTTATCTGCCTGTGCGCAATGAGGTTGAAGAGTATTGGGTGGTGCTCCAACCAGTCAGTCAGTAGGGTGGATTCTACGCATAGTGATCTTTCTTTGTATATAATGAGGACCATGGTGGCACCTTTCATGTGGGTCAGGCCTGCACAAGCTTGCTTGAGATTCTGACTGGCAAGGAAGTCTCTTAGACTGGCAGCTTGCCAATCAGCAACATCATTCCAGTGGAGGTTGGAGTCTCCTAGAAAAATTGCATTAAGGTGTACGAGGTACTTCACTGTGATGATCTACATCAGCTGTTCGAGGGCAGCTTTTCTCCCGGAGGGCAGTAGAAGAAGTGGAATTTTGCCAACGACTTCCCAACTTAGAAGAGCTCAACTCCCAGGTATTTACGGGTGGGGATGTTATCCACAGAAAAGAAGAAGATATTTAGGAAGTTTTGATGTATGACAGCAACCCCCCACCTCCTGGACGATCATCTTGGTCAAGTCGTTTAATAGAGAAATTAGGTGGGTACTAAGATATCCATCAGGGGTCAGAGGAGTGATTAAGCGATGTTTCAGTCAGAAATGCGATGTCTAGTCCATTTGAGATGATCGCTTCAGCAATGTCTGCATCATGTTAATATGCTGATCTACAATTGTGAGACATGCATTTGAGGACAACAGCGTGCACAGGGGAAGCAGGATCCAGGATCAGAGGGTTCGAGATGAGGTCTGGGGGTTATATTGGAGGGTATTCATGCGGGTCTGTGCGGGCTGGTGTTAGCAATGACCTTGATGCCTTTTGATGGCAGCTGACGGGTCAGAGAGGTATTGCATTAGGACTGTATAAGGCAGCCAATTTCCTCTTCTGTGAGACAGCAGTGCAATCTTTTGGGTCATTAAGTGTTGTTGTGTGGGTATAGAGAGCCGGGTCTGAGTGGCAGATTGGTTTTCTGGGATGGGGGTCATAAGGTGGTCTAACCCCGTATGTATGCAGTGTGTGGAGAGTCTAGTCTCATTAATGTGAATTAAGATGTTCTTTGTCTCTTCTCTAAGCCTGTCCAATTTGTTTTTTAGGAGGCATAGGGTGGTTTGTTCCCTGATTTCAGAACAAGTTTGAGAACTTATCCAACCGAGATCTCAAACTACACATCTTTATTTTGGATTTTCTGTGGGGGTAAAAAGCAGCTTCCAACCGCCGCTTCATAGGCTCTGGTGTCCGATGGGGTGGTTGGCTCATTTTGCCAGCACAAGGTGTTAGTTTTTTTCTGCATCAAATAGTGCGGGCTGCTGTGCAACATGGCTTACAGTAAAGAAAAACAAAGCGCTATGAGATGGCCTGCGTTGACCATGTCATAGCGTTTTATTTTTTCTTTACTTTGAGCCATGTTGCACGGCAACCCACACTGCTGTGCAATATGTCTAAAAACATTAACAAAACCAAAAAGCCCTCATGTATGTCAGTGCTATTTGGCTTTGTTAATGTTTTTTGTGGCAGGCAGGAGGGGTGGAGGGGGCTGGGGATGGGTAGCAACACAACGGACAGGGGGAGGGGCAAGCAACACGAGGGAGGGTAGCGGAGGGGTATGTAGGTAGGGGCAAGAGCAAGGACGGTGGGAGAAGGGAGCGAGCAGCTATACAATAGACATCGGGAGTTGGGCAGGGGGCAAGCAACATGGGAAGGGAGGTTGGGGCAAGAGCACGGACAGTGGGAGGAGGGAGAGAGATGGGAGGGAGCAAGACAAACCACCAATCGCAGGGTGAGGAAGGACAGACTATAGACACATGCACTCCATAAGAGTTCATGAAAAAAAGTAAAAAAAGTAGAAGAAGTGCACAGTCAGTGGAAGGACACTGGCTGAAGACAGGAAGTTGCACTTGGTCCATGCCCCATGCCAGGGACAAACATTTGAAGCCCCAGGAGAAAGCAGGAGGCCCTGACCAATAAGAAGCAAGGAAATGGAAATGATGTTCATAGCTGCCAAAGTTTCAGATTGCTATGTGTGACATTTTCATAATTTCAGTGTAATAATGAGTGACATTTCAACGACTTTGAGTGAAACTTTCACGCAAGCAAAATGAAGAATCGAAGACGAGGGAAACATAAATATCAGAAATTGCCTACGCAAACCTAAAACTAGTTATCATAATTGGGAAAAGAATTGCTTTCTGTTCTCACTGACAGATGCTTTCAGTTTAATTTCCTCGTACAGGAAAGGATTATTCGGAGAGCAACAGGGGTGTCTGTGTAAGGCAACACAGCAACCTAGAGCCAGAGTCCACGAAGGAAATAAGAGCAGCTACTTACAGCGTCTGGCCCTGGAGAAGGGAGGTGCCTCACTGTCCCTATGGGTGTGACTGGACAGCTGGGAAAGAACCGTGCTGATGTGGAGACCCTGCAATCTGTGCGCAGCAGCGCGTGCCCTGTCGTGAGTGGGGAGGAGGTGAAGTCGTGTGTAGTCCTGTGACACTTTTCCATGCTTGTGAGAGATATTTCCAAGATTCACGCATCACTCTCTGGGCCAGGCTTACTTTATTAGCACTGGCGCATGCGCGATGGGGAGTGGCGCTATTGGCTGTGCTGATGATCACTCTTCACGTTCAAAAGGCGTTTTGCCCCAGAAGTTTACAAGAGTGCAATCTCAACTGGGCATAAAACGAGGATAACAGCATAGCTGCCAAGGTTTCAGATTGCTATGTGTGACATTGTCATAATTTCAGTGGAATTATGAATGACATTTAAACGACTATGAGTGACACTTTATGTATGAATGACAGTGCGCACACAGCTATAGTCTGTGTAGAATTTGTAAAGGTGTGCCGTGCTCCAAGGTATCACTCTCTGAACGTGAGTGTATACTGATTCAACCTGGCTGCATCCCCATTCAGTGGGGTATGTCCCCCAGGCACTGGCTTGTAAGTTCCCAAATGGGTTTCAACAGTTATTTGAATTTTCTCAAATAATTTTTAAATAAAACAAAGTACTCCGTTTTTGTCAGAAGTTCATTGTATTGTTGTTTCACAACACCAAATCTTCTTAGTCAAACGTTTGAACTGCATTACCCAGAATGCATTATATCGATTTACATTCGTTTGTCCCAATGCATTTCGGCTGTGGTGGCCTTCATCCAGGGATGATCTATAAATTAGATTGAATTGAATATGTTTCACTATACAGGAAGGACCACAACATAAAAATGATCACAGCATAAAAATGATTAAACACGTCAAAAGGTAGGGGGTGCCAGTGACTGGAATGGTGACAAGGATTCTCCTCAAGGTATAAACAGCATGAAAGTGATTAAACACGTCAAAAGGTGGGGGGTGCCCGTTACCGGAATAGTGAAAAGGATTCTCCTCACGGTCTTAACAAGCATAATGGTGCCGCGTGTGAACCAACGTAGTGACTATCTTTAAATCCGTAAGAGAAGGTGATCAGGAGGTTGCGCGATACATGCTTTTGTTTGTGCTCGTTTATATCACATGTGCTCAAAGCAGTGCGCGAAGCGTTTCTGAAGTAAACCGAAGGCTGTCTGCGGGATACATGCCTTTGCTGGTGTGCACTAGTGTCGATACATTCAAAATGTGCGCGGACGATTCGAATTCGTCTGCCTAGGTTAAAAGTTGCTGTGCGCGTTAAGCATCTGATGAACTTACTTGTGAACGAACGCTGGCGGTTACTTCCTTAAAGGTTAGCCTGGTGGTTATTTCAAATCGCGTGTGCTCTTGGCGTTTTATTGCGGAAGTAAACACTGCACGGTAACGTGTCTGCGCGGAATAGTTAAGCTAAAGGTAGGACTCGATCGTGACACTAGGTATGGCGGCCATATTGTACTGGTGTATTAACGATAGGTGCGTATAGTGAGGGGAGGTTCAGTGCTAGGAGTGAATTAAAGTGTAGCGCGGTGGCGTTAAAAACAAGAATTGTAATACAACACAGGTTACTACAAGCATGGCTTGTGAATTCTAAATGTGAAAAATGAAAAATAACATAATTGAGGTTACATTAGACTTGTCATGTTATTAAAGATAGCATTGAAACTCCATGCGTTCGTTCATCCCGTGGGGTTTTAACGAGTTTAAGTTCCGGATCCAATAGTTCTCACGTTGTAATAACTGGGTATGATTGTCTCTTCCTTCACATCTTTCCATGATTTCCAAAATACAAAATTTTAATTGGCATACGTTGTGTCCCACTTCTATAAAGTGACCTGCCACTGTTGATTTAATTTGCTTTGTTCTTATGTTGCTCTTGTGCTCATTTATTCGTGTTTTTTTTTTCTTTCTGTTTGTCCCACATAAATTTTTCAACAAGGACATTTGAGCATATAAACCACGTTGGATGTATCACAGGTGGCGTTCACCCTCAATTTGATTTTGTGTCCCTTCATGGGATGGCTGATATGAGGACCCGTTATGACGTTGTGGCAATTATTACAGTTCCAACATGGAATGGTTCCTTTGTATGATGTTTGTGGTGATTGATTGATGGGACTTTTGATGATTTCACCCAGGTTCTTTCCCCTGGTGTACGCGAATATGGGTTCCTGATTGAAAATTTAATTGAAGTCCAGTTCTAGTTTGAGTATTGACCAGTGTTTTTTGATGATTCTTTTGTATGCGCTACTCATTGTGGAGTATTTAGATATTACTGTCATTCGGTTTTGTGTCGGTTTTTCTTTAACGAGTAATAGTTCCTCTCTTGATTTGAGTTGGCAACGTACTTTGGCTTGTGTTAATACTTGTTCCGGGTATCCTCGTTCTTTGAATCTGTTTAGCATGTTGTCTATGCGATCTTTGCTTTTATCTGCGTTAGATACTATTCTTTTTACCCTCAATAGTTGGGTATAGGGCAGATGGTGTTTAAGTGATTGTTGATGGAAACTTTCATATGCGAGGGTGTTATTCCTGTCTGTTGCTTTTCTGTACAGGTCCGTTTCAAGGCCTGTGGTGGTTTTGGTGATTTTAACATCCAAAAACGTTATCGTCTGATCTTGAATTTCATGAGTAAACTGGATTCTGTCGTCTATCTGATTCAATTTAGATATTAGATCGTTGAGACTCGTTTTAGTGCCATTCCACAGTATGAAGATGTCATCAATGAATCTTACGAATATTTTTATGTGAGATTTCCATGTCTGTTCTGATAAAATATTCTCCTCTTCAAACCGGCTCATGAAAATGTTTGCATATGATGGTGCTGCGCAATTGCCCATCGAAGTACCAGTCTTCTGTAGAAACCAGTCCTCCTTCCATTTAAAATAGCTATGCAGTAAAGTAAAGTGTAAGAGCTCCATCAAGAATACCTTTAGCTCTTCTTCGTAGTCAGTATGTAGCAATGTGTATTCCATAGCTTCTATTCCCAGTTGATGTGGGATTGAAGTGTACAACGATTTGACGTCTATAGTACACAATAGTATTGATTCATCCTCATTGATGGTGATCTGATTGAGTTTGTTCAAAAAGTCTGTTGTGTCTTTTATAAATGTACTCATTTTTACAACGCTTGGTTGCAGGTACCGATCTAGGAACTTGCCTATCGGCTCATGTAAGCTTCCTCGTGTAGATACTATTGGACGAAATGGGGGTCTTAAAGGATCTTTGTGTATTTTTGGTACCATATATAGTGTGGGACTTTTTGGATTCGGTTGTATCAAGAATTTCTTTGTCTTCTCATTAATAATTCCTTGGTCATAGGCTCTGTGTACGATTGATTTGAGCACCTCCAGGTATTGTTGTGTGGGATTTGTATCCAGCTTTATATATGTATCTTGATCCAATAGATGGGTTTCCACTTCTGTGTTGTAATGACTAGTGTTTAAGACCACTAGAGCTCCCCCTTTATCAGCTTTTTGACACGTGATGGTTGATTTCTGTGCTATAGATTTTAGAATCCCATATTCTTTCTCTGTAAGATTATTCCGTTTGGGCTTTTTCTGGAAGTTTAGTTTCAACATGTCTTGTTTGACAAGTGATTCAAACATGTCCAGGCTTTTATGGTTTGTGGGAGCCATATAGGTACTTTTCACTGCTAAGCCGCTGTGTTAAATGAAATCAAATGTTATCCTCTGATACTGGGGTGAACGATGACTAGTGGCTAACGCCCTTAATCTATTGACTTTTTTCCAAATTCGGCCCGGCCTCAGTCAGAGCGAACATTTTCTGTGTAGAAATGCACGTATCCTGACTGTACCGGCTTCTTTCACCTCCTGTCTCCGGTAAAGCTTTATATTTTCTAGTCTCAGCTTTTTCCTCGGGGCACTGTTCCTCTTTTCCGGCCTGTTAGCCTTTGGAAGATTCCCTGGTTGCCTTCAGAGCCATATTTAAATATCCATTTATTCATGAGACTTTTACTTGATAGTTTACGCGGCTCGACCTGTAGAAGGTCTCTGGATGGTGTACTTTGTCAATGGAGCACAATTACCATCAATTAGGAGCCAATACGTTGTTAATGACTACAAGTAGTGTTCGCTGTGTTTGCAAGTATTTTAGTTTTACACCTGCTGCCATCTTCCTTTCCTCCAGAAATGTTCATACAACAATAAAAATGTCACGCTAACTCTGTGAATAATGTTCTTCCTGGAATGTGATAATTTTGTCTAGTGGAAGTTTTGACTGATTATGAAGTAGAGCAAAGGGTTAATATGCCTGCTGCTAAGTATGTGTTCCATGCAGATCACGGAGTGAATATAATGTAAATAGGTCAGTGCTTTGTTGCAAAGATCCCTTTTTTACTTGCAGCGTATAAGTTAAAAGCACAATATAGAAGTGTGCTAATAACTGTCATAAAAGAGCTGCCTGTAAATTGCAAGGTATAGATTAGAGCGCTATGATTTTTCCACCCAGTTTTTCATTATTAAAATGTTGCAAAAAGGATTCATTTTGGTCAAAAAAAAAATCAGTTCTTATTATTAAAGACTAAGAGAACCCCCAACCACAGTGTAATGTTTTACATTCTGAGTTTGTGCTTCTCTAGACAAGCACTCAAACTATACTGTGTATCAGTATGGTTGACATGTGACTCTTACACCTTGTAGTCCTCTGTCTTATGTAACATTCCTATACACTGATTTACACATTTTGATTGATTGTCTCTGTGTAATGTGTGTGTGATGTAAAGTGCTCTGACACCCTACACTGGTATGAGTGGCACTATAAACCTAATTAAATGCATCTGAGCGAGAGAGTGGTTATGGAGACTTGAGGGGCACTGTTGAAGGGTGGTGGTGAGGGAATCTGTAGTGTAGGTGGTCATTGGGGGCGTCAATAAACAAGCCAGCCCTAGATATAATAATATAGGTACAGCTGACAACAAGCGGAGTGCTCTTCTGCAATGGCCAAAGTCATACAACTGAATTGAATTACCTCCTGTCTTAGTGACTCCACTGCTGATTGAGCGTTCGTCCAGTATTAACAGACTTGAGAGCAGCAATAAGCGCCCTGGCTGGCTGTAACCTATGTGTGCCTCAGCCTCACTCTCTTGAGGCACGCTTGATGTGGAGTGTCTTCCACTGACCGATCAGTTTACAAGGGCAGTAGGTTAGCGCCCTGCCATTTCTGATGCTTTGCATATATGTTTTAAGATCTTCTTAAGAGTTTCCCGTTGTTCAAATGGGTGTCATTTCTGATAATTGTATGTTTCCCTCGTCTTCATTGCTTGATTTTGCTCGTAAGAAAGTGTCACTCATAGTCGTTTAAATGTCACTCATATTTCCACTGAAATTATGACAATGTCACACATAGCAATCTGAAACCTTGGCAGCTATGCTTTACATTTTCAGTTCAACAAGCTAAAAAAAAATATATAGCGCAACAGCTTTGCAAATTAAGATGCGTCTAATTAAATCACCTTAAAACCAGCGGTGCCTTGTGTCCGTGAAGTCCCGACCCAACAGGTGCTGCCAAACCATGCTACCTGCAGAGTTGGCAGATAGTGGCACGTGTAAGTCTGCAGATACGGCCCGAGCCCCTGCCCCGCGACAACGGAACGCCCGGGCATGACTAATGATGATCCCGAGGGCTGGTGTTCTCCTGCTGGGCCCAGGTGCACCGTGATCAGCGCTGCCATTATTGCCTCCTAGTCCAGCAGCCAACTTAATATCAAACCTGCGCAGAGTGCGCATGCTCGTGCCTGTCTCAGGAGTAGCCATTGGGCCCCTCCTGTGACGTCAATTAACAGTTCTGCCATGGCGCGCGCAGCTACAGCTGCTTCAGTAAGCCAATTTAAAAGAGGACATCCGGTGACGCAAACACCCTCTAAATAGAAAACGGCGCTGCAGCGGCGTGTTAATTGAACTGTTCGACTCTCTATATTACGATATGGTGTTACATATTGTAATATACAGAGTCAAATTCACCAAGCTCACAGCCGGCACAGGTGGACAACAGAAGCTGAAAATGCGTGACAATGCATTTTAATGCGGTGATGCGGATCACCACATTAAAATGCGTTAGTCTAACGCCTGATGCGTGATCCTTGGCAGGGCTGTAACAGTGCAAGTGTAGGAATCCACACAAAGTCAGATCAGTGTCACACGAAGCAGCACATTGTGGCTTTGTGTGGTAGCCTAGAAGCAAATGAAAACAGGTGAAAACAGTGGACGGGTGGGGGGGGGTGGTGGGGGAGAGGGGACTGATTTTCCTGCTCGTAATTCGAGAATTTCCATGAGTGGCGCTGTACACCAAACAAAAGTGTGTCTGAGCCCTAACAAACATGGAGGCAGTGCTTAATTTGTAAAATAATAAGTGCCAGGGCTCTCGTCAGTAGGCTGCTGCAGCTTGCACCACCCATTGCTCCTACCAGCGCTGCCAACGACAGTACCAACACAACTACTAACCACCACACAACTAGCAGTGTGACAATTCAGACTATTCCAGGCCCCCATAGCTATAAGAATGGCTTATGCCATAGGTATTAGTCATTTTTAATGTTTTTGAACGAATAAACAAATGTTGTTGTGCTCATCTCTAAATTAGGAAAATCTGCCACATGGTGGCGCTGTTTGTCTAAGTGCTGGTGCTGACAATTAAGTGCCGGTGCTGGGCACCGGAAACCACCGGCTCGAATTAAGAACTGCACAGAGGGCAGCAAGGGAGTTCAGTTGTGTTTACTCACTGTCATCCAGCGGACCAGGAATCTTGCCTGCGAGCCAGAGCGCGTCATCTGCAGCATTAAGAAGCACAGAGGTTGCGTGTGAAGCACACAATGCGCCACTCTGGCTGACACAGGCACCGCACCGTAAGGAAAACCAGACATGCCGCCTCAAGCACTAATCAGATGCTATCACTGTAATATAATGGGTGGCGCCTTGCCCAGAAAACACCAGGCAAGTCGCCACCCCCGGATCCACTAAACATAGTCAGTGCCGGGTCCTCATTGCGTTTGTTTACACCACATGGCAGATCTGAATGAGACCACATGAATGGGCCTGCAGCATGAAAAAGTAAATACTTCTGTGTTGACTGGTGTCATGGTACATTTCTAATTAAAATATTTTGTTAAAAAGGTGTGCTGCAGTGTATTTCAGACAGCAGGCAGGTAGCGCAGAGCAGTGTGGCGCTTCCTGCTTGAATGTAGCTCTTTGTCCAGAGCTCCTTGAACGGGTAGTCAGGGTGCAACTAATGCGTGACAATGCATTTTATGGCGGTGATGCAGACACCACGTCTATAATGCATTAGTCTAACACCTGATGCGTGGTACTTGGCAGGGCTGGACTTTGAAGCCAACCAATCGTAAAAACAAGCAGTTGCAATGCAATAGGTCTCGCATTTGTTAAAGTTAGAGCTGTTGACTTTGAAAATTACAATGTTTTTTTCTATTGTTTTTTTATTTGCAGTGTTGTAAATATATTCGCATAGCACAATTGCTATTGGTATGCAAAAGTAAAAAACATTGTTATTTTTAACGCCAACAGCTCTAACTTTAAGAAATGCGAGAAGTATTGCATTGCAAATGCTTGTAGAAAGGTACTGATAGGAAGAAGAGAAACAGGAGCGAGCTTAAGGTGTAAGGCAAAAACCGGGAGGGCAGAGGGTTATAAGAGAACGAGAGAAAGGCGGCTAGGGAAAAGAACGACGGGTAAAGAAGATAGTGATGAGTAGAGACAAGGGAAAAGAGAAGATAGGAGGTCAAAACAATAAAGAAATGGGAAGGAGACGGGAGTGAGAGAGAGGGAAAGGGAAGGAAAAAATGATATGAACGAAAAGGGGAAAATAAACAGGTGGAGGAATTAGTGGAATTTAGTACTCTCTTGCAAGATCCTTCCAGCAGAGGTTGATGATGGCAAAAGTGTCCTGTCTTGATAGAGAGCGATGAATTATGAGCAAAAAATAGAGTTTTTACATCTGTACTGCAGGGTTCTGATATAGTGTGATTAGATAATTTACTATGCTAACTCCATTCTTTGCATAATGGGAACAAGGGGCTTGTGCCTGGCCCTACACACAGTAGCCTTCACAACAGTGTGAACAAATATTAAGTTCAAATATTAAAAATGTGATGGTTATTGTATAGTTTCAGTAAAATTGTTTATGCCTGAAATAAATAGGCCAAATTGCTTTTCAACCATTGTTTCAGTCAGTTGGTTTGTGTACTTTTATAGGTTTACATCAAAAGCTTGAATACTACTCGCTTGAAACAAGGATTTCTAGCCATCTCTACATTGTGCAGGGATTATCACATTTCTCTACATGCCCATGATGATTGAAGCCATTTCAACATGTGGATTTTTGTTAATATTATTGTACATGTTTCAGGATTTGTAGACATTTGTAGTGAAGCACTGAGTGGCTTTTAGACTTTGTTACATAAAGCAGTTGGTTATGGTGCCAACCCAAGACTGTTTTTTTGCTTTTCTACCAGAGTTGAGATGCTTTTTTTAGATGCGTTTTTTTTTTATCTGTATGTACATGAAGGAGGCTCAGCACTTACACTTCTTGTAAATATGCCTTCTTTCAATCACACCATGTTGTCTTCTATTGTTTTGGTGCTTTCGTTTGTATTTCCGTCGCTCTTGACTCATAATAAGTTTAGCTTGCAGTATCAGCTTCTTGGGTCTGAGAATATGCTGACATTAGGTAGTTATTTAGCACACACACCTAAAAATGTCTCTATAACTTGAAATACTGCTAATATTTTTGTACGTTAGGCCACACTAAGAGACATAGACGAGACACGTTTGTGGCAATTCCATAGTGGTGTGTCATCCTTATTTTAAATGTGTATAGATTTTACCTCCAAAGAAACATACAAAGGGCTCCTTTCTGAGTGTGGTACTGTCTGCAATGCACTTTACAGAGAGGCACAATGGCGCAAGAGTGGTGGTTGCTTGTTGCCTACTGCAGAGAGATTATTAGAAAGGGGTTTCAACACACTTGCATGCCAGTATTTGAAAGTAGTTGTAACGTGCGTGGAATTATGCACTGGTGTTTAAAATACTCGCTTTCTTTGCAGTAAACAGGGCGGCATTTGTCAATGGCGTCATGTTATTTCTAGTAATTGTGGTGAGGGTCCGCATTGCAGGCCTGTGCCCGGCCCTGGTGTGTCACACCCACGAGGGCGATATATGTCCACCCCTAGTGTGTCTCACCCATGAGGACGATATATGCCCAGTCCTGGTGTATCACACCCACGAGGACGATATATGTCCACCTCTAGTGTGTCACCCCCACGAGCACGTTATGTCCACCCCTCAGCGTGTTCACAACCTGGAGGGGACGGGTCGGCCCCTTTAGCAGATATCCGATGGTGATGGATTTATTTATTTTTTTGCAGAGTTTTATATAGCGCGAACTTGACCCGAATCGGGTATCAGAGCGCTTTACATAGGACCAGTTACGTTACATGAGGACACACATTCATTTTTGTTAGGCACGGGGAGATTAAGTGATTTGCCCAGAATCACAGGATATTCAGCGTCATTGCCGAGACTCGAACCCAGTTCCCCAGATTCGAGGTCGACCGCCCTAGCCGGTAGGCCAACTCCTCTCCCCTAATTGATTGCTCAACTTACACATAGTGGATTTCATCGCTTGCAGCAGGACCTTCCTACCCAGGAAAGTCAAGTCATTGCCTCCCAGGTGTATGACCAAAATGTTGGGAGGGGATCCGCCTCCCGCTAGTCTGTGCTGCAGCTTCTTCAGCAAGCTGTGCCAACGCATGCCTGGGAACCCCAACCAGACTATCTCAGTGAAGGAAAACCCATGCCTCAAATTCCTGCATTTGGCCCATTGCGCCACTCTGGTGATGTAAGAATGGCACATCACCCAAACCTTTGATCCTGGAAAAATAAAGAAATGCAGAGTTGCAAAACACCTTTTATTGAAAACACTGCACACAATTCTATAAATACTACGCTGAAACCGCCCCGAGGCAGGCGGGGACGCCCCCATCTTTATTCGTATTATCTCCAGGGATGCGGTGTATGTACAGATGGCAGAGTCCTTGTTTCTGAAAGGAAATGGTTAGTAAACGAGTTCTCATTTCCATTTGCCTATCTTCGTTTTGAAGGATACTTTCCAAAAGCTCCAGCTACGGCAAATAATCTGCAACTACAAAACATAACGATATTTGAAATATATATAAAAATGAAATGAGTAATATGGTGTTGGTAAAATTAAATTCATGTGTTAAATCAGTGGGTGCCTGGGTTCCTAATGACAGCCAAGTCATTCAAGCTGGTATTAGTAGAGCACGTTTTTACGCTAGCGGGCTATGTGGAGCTATTTATTTTACTGTAATTGCATTTGTAGAGCGCCGACTACCCTAACGAGGCACTAAACAGTTTAGCGCGAGGCAGCACGCTGCTCCGGAACACACGGTTAGTGGTTAATCCAGTGGTTTTAGTTAGGCTAGTTTTGTGCTTTCAAGGAAACCATTGCAGTATCCACGTGTTACCAACGAGTTAGCGATTTATCCCATCTGACTTCGCGAACCGATTTCATTTGTTATTTCTAGTGTTTTGCGATTCCAATGCCTCCTTGGACGTAGTACGCGCTATATCAGCGCTATATCAATTACTCCGTGTTCTGATGCGGTGGGGCAGAGGGGGGTAAAGCGGGGGCAGGTGTGTCCCAAGCCTTTGAACACCATCACCCGCCCGGAAGTGGTTGTCATGCAAATGTGCAGATAACTTCACCACCTAGTTTATTGAATTACCAATCAGCACCTCAGTCATAAGCACCCGCCGGCCCGTTACCTTTGGGTCCAGGTCGGAGGAGGGCGGCAGCAGGACCAACTCCCGGGTGAGGCCGATTTGGATGGTGAAGGAGACGCCCGGGCAGGGTAGCAGGGGCAGCGGCGAAGGCCCGGGTTCCAGGCCGGGAGCAGAGACGGAGCGCGCATGATGAGCAACAGACGACGAGTCCAGTCCAGGTGGCCGGGGCCTAAGGGAGACAGGGCGGTCACCAACCCCACTTCCAGAAGCAACCCGACGACAATAGATCTCGCAGAGCGTGCAGCGCATGCGCTGCGACGCTAGGCGAGACCTAAAAATGGACGGGCTCTAACAGCACTTCGAAAATTGATACTTGAAGACGCGCTTTTGAATCCTATAGATTTCTGAGGGCAAGAGATTAACCTCTGAAGAAAACTCCAGGCAACTTTAAAAATAATCAAGTTTGGATTACAACAATATATAGCAGCTGCTACATTTGTAAAAAAAAATTACTCTGTCATATCTTATAAATCAAAGCAGAGCAGAATGTGTTTATTCATATTTATTTTTAATAGACTAGAGCTGGACATACGTTTTAAACAGCCTGTGAGTAAAATGTTCTGTACATATGGGTATGTTAAATTCATATTAGTCTCAGTTAGAAATTTATGGAAATGTATCACAAAATCTTTGATAGAGGCAAACAAAGTTGTGAAGAGACATTCAAAAAGTATATTGGCACCCAGTATAGAAGATTAGCAGCAAGAACTAATGCTATGCAGTAGACTCTAACGATGAAGCATAGGACACGCTTATACTTGCGCGCTGTTCCAGCACGGCATGGTACTCGGAGGCACATGAGTGTGCATGTCTTCATTAAATTAAGGAGGATGGAAGGGTACGAGTGTGTGTGTGTATGCTGCCTGCCTTGTACCTCAGATGGACTCGTTTCGTAAAACCGCCCTGAGTACAGACAAAAAAACTGCATGTCCCATGAGGCCACTGGACTCTCAGGAGACTTGCCGAAGGTGCAGCCTTCTCTGAGCACAGAATATAAATTGCTCATGGCCCATAGCATCCTTGCTAGGCCATTGTGGCACACAGTCGCTGCAGCCTGAACTTGATGCTGGAATCCAGGCTTTGTTTCTTCGTGAAGTCGACAAAAGAAATCTGGGAACCACAGAAGTAACTCGTAAAGAACAAACTTGTTACAAGGACTCATTCATAAGGATTACAAACTCTTTGGCATCCGTTTGTTTTTCAAGGAGTAATCTGTGGGGATTACACACTTTAAAGTACTTCTTTGTTTCACAAGGGTTTGTCCAGAGGGATTACGAACTCTAACACATTTTTGTTCCACAAGAGTCATACTTTAGGATTTCAAACTCTTGCATCGTTTACTTCAAATCAATCACCTGTGTGAGTTCTTGAACAATCCTAAACTTCAGTGGAAGTTTACTATCACAGACTGTTAGATTTGGGGGTCTCTAGTTGGCACAGGTAGGTACTTGTGGCAAATAGGGACCCTCGCCTCTAGTCAGGGTAAGGGGGTACACTCCTAAAATAACCCCTGCTCACCCCCTTGGTAGCTTGGCACGAGCAGACAGGCTTATCTCAGAGGCAGTGTGTAAAGCATTTGTGAACACATACAGTAATCAAGTGACAACACTACAGATGGACACCACACAAGTTGTATTATCAAAAATAAGTATCTTTTATATAGATTTAACACAAGACCATAAACGACAAAAATCCACAATACTGTACTTTAAATGGTAGGTTTAGCTTAGTTCTTTTCAGATCTTAAAATGCGACCCTTTGAGTCAATGTACCTTACGATGCGTCACGCTTCTACAACGAAAGTGTTGCAGAGATGGGGATGCGGCAAAGATCCGGTGCAAAGAAATAAAGACGTCAAGTTCTTCCTGATGCGGCACGCTTCTCCGATGTTGCGAGAAGTCTCGACTCGATGCCTCAGCTGCAGCAGCGACACCCTTGTTCCGTGATGCGACGATAGTGGCTTTGGCGGCGACACTCTTCTCCGACGTTGCGAGACGCTTTCGCTCGATGCGACAACTGCAGCGGCGACACCCTTGTTCCGTGATGCGACGGCAGCAGCTCCGACGGCGGCACGCTTCTCCGTGGATGCGAGGCGCTTCTCTTGATGCGGTGCAATGCGACAGCTACAGCGGCGACATCTATGATGCGACGGCAGCGGCTGTGACGGCGACACGCTTCTTCCTCGTTGCGAGACGCTTCTCTTGATGCGGTGCAATGCGACAGCTACAGCGGCGACATCCACGATGCGACGGCAGCGGCTGCGACACGCTTCTTCGGGGTTGCAGGACGTTTCTTGAGATACGGTGCAATGCGACAGCTACAGCGGCGTCATCTCCGTGATGCGACGGCAGCAGCTGCGACGGCGACACGCTTCTCCCTCTTGAGTCGCGCTTCCAGCTCCTTGCGATACGCAGTCCCTCAGAAGGCCCAAAACAGCAGCAGGCACTTCCAAAGAACTCTTGGGGAGCTGGGGGTTGAAGTCTGTTGTCCCTGAGACTTAAGCAGGAGGCAAGCTCTTCTCTCAAGCCCTTGGAGATCCTTTACAAGTTGAATAAAGTGCACACAAAGTCCTTTCTCCTTTCTTTGGCAGTCAGGCAACCACTGCAGGCCAATCCCCCCAGGTTCAGGGATAGTCTCTCCTCAGTTTCTTCTTGGTTCCTCTCCTCAGCAAAGGTTTCTTCTTGTTTCCCAAAGTGATCTAATTTCCTAGGGGTCTGGGTCCCCTTTTTATACACAGTTTCTCTTTGTTCTCTGAAGGCAGAGAGGCCTTTGCCTAGTCCAAAACCAGTTCTGGTCAGTCCTGGAGCACTTTGTGTACAGGACTCCTTCTTTCCTTTCAGAATGTGGGGCAGAGTGCTCAGCCGCCCGGCAGGAGGTGGAGCCAGCATTGTGGAAGGCAGGCACAGCCCTATTCAGACCCAGGTGCAACTCCTCCCTCCACTCTGGATGCAGATCTCTCTATTCAGCCCTGTGCTGACTCACCCCGTCTCCTGTAGTCACCCCCAGCCCCTGTCACTCAAACTCCAGACAAGGAATACACAACCTAGCAGAGGCAGGCTTGGATAGTTAGGCAAGAAAATACCCACTTTCTAAAAGTGGTATTTTCAAACACAGAATGTTAAAACCAACTTCACTAAATTCGTTTTTCTACCATGTTCCCTGGGTCAGTTAGGATTATAAGGTGTAATAATCAAAACTGCCCATTCTGGCCTATGGAGAACAGGTAGCCTTGCAATAGTGAAAAACGAAAATGGCTGTAATTCACTATTAGGACATGCCACACACACCAGGGCATGTCCTACCTTATACTTACAATGCACCCTGCCCTTGGGCCTACCATAGGGGTGTCTGACATGAAGAAAAGGGAAGGTTTAGGGACTGGCAAGTGGGTGCACTTGCCCAGTCAGCAGGGTAGTACCAGACTGCACACAGGCTCTGCAATGGCAGGCCTTAGACACACTTTTACAGGCTGCTTCTGTGGGTGGCACAACCAGTGCTGCAAGCCCACCAGCAGCATTGGATTTACAAGCCCTGGGCACACTCAGTGCACTGTACTAGGGACTGACAAGTAAACCAATCATCCAATCATGGAGTCACTAATCCATAACACAATTTACAATGGGGAGAGCATATGTACTTTAGCACTGATCAGCAGTGGTAAAGTGCCCAGAGTCATAAAACAGCCAACAACAGGTCAGAAAAAATATAGGAGGAAGGCAAAAAGTTTAGGGATGACCCTGCAAAAAGGGCCAAGTCCAACACAGACACATTGTTGTATGGCATGCTGGCATCAAGGGTGTTAATAAATATCTGACGTGGAGTAGAAACTACACATGCAATACTAACACATGCTTTCATGTTACAGGTATCCGTTTGCATCTTGAATGCAAACCAAGCACAACATTTCCTAATATTGATCAGAGCTCTCAATGAAAACAAGCTTATTGTAATCCTGATCGCTATTCAGTATCTATGTTGAAAATTAATTGCATTTCAGCTCAGAAGAAAGAATGGCTTTGAAATTGTAATATAGACTGGAAATGTACAGGGTGTCAGCAGGTGTATCACAGTCAATACTCAAGTTAAAACCTCATGCTTTAAACTATAGTTATTCTAAAGCTCTTGTTTACTTTTTAGATATCAACGCTCCTCTAGGGCAGATTACACCAAGCTGTGCAACCACACATATCCAGTGTCACTGTTTCATTCTTATCCCATTCTCCCTTCTCCAGGCCTGCTGTATAACTCCATGATAGTAGGGCGGAATTGACTGTGGGTTTGACGAAATGTGGAAACTATCATCGCTCCTGTTGAATCCGGATTTCCAGGTTTGTGAGTTCTGACATTGAGTCCTTTAAAGCAGATCACCACCCCTGCTGTGACTTCATGGTGTTGAAATTGAAGAAGCCATTCAACTGGCTCGAGCCTGATTTAGACTTTGGCGGATAGGGTGCTCAGTTGTAAAAGTGACAGTATACCCTGTACACCAACCCCTCGGTCCGCTCATCTCCTTTAGAGGCCGGAAGACCTTAACTTTTCCATTGACAGTCAACAGAACAACAGAAAAATTCCTCCAACAGGCTGGCGGAATAGGGGCGGTCAGAGGGAGGGCATTACACCGCCTTCCCTATTTAGACTGATCTGTGGAATATCTTTTGTTTTCTATCACCACTAGGAATAACCTGTTGACCCCACACCCTAAAAGTAAACTTCCAGGGAGAGGGGATCATTCGTTTTTTGTTTTTCAGCAACAAGGTCCTGCTTGGGAGTTTGTCTCTGAAAAACAAAAACTTCGAAACGGTTCGGCAAAGGGCCATCATAACCAATGGCTGCCGTCCACCAAACTTTTTGTACATCGAAACGAACTGCAGTGACAAGTAGACCGGCGGTTATCTCTAAATCTGATGCATGGTAGTCCAGAATGTATGGTGGAGGGAATGTCCTCTGTCACCCTGACAGATGAAGTACCATCCCTCAAACCATCAGTGGCCGCTCCTCCTCAGGAGTGGAGGAGCGTCGCCCCACCTGCTGCAGCCCAGCAGGCACACACAAATAAATAAAACGGTATGGCAATGCCATTTTATTGCTATGACATTCTGTTTTATTTTATACCGGCTCGCGTGAATGTACGGGCAGGGCTGAATCCTGCATTGTAGGATTACAGTTGCCCCCGCAGTGCGCATGTTGGGTTGGGGCTCTCTTGCTACACCAGCCTGACATGCACACTGTAGCCCCACAATCCCCGGGCTGTGAAACAGCCAGGGGATTGCTGGCACGGGCCCCCTCCCTCAAAATGAGCGCTGGGTTAACCTGCTCTCACCAATCCTGGAGCTGCTCTCACTATGAGAGCAGCTCCAGGATTGATTGAATTTGCGTTCCATGACAAATTAGAGGTGCACCTTTTAATAAAATTACTCAGTGTACTGCACAGTGTCCAGTGGATGGCAGTTCATAGTTTGTTCTTGCTGCACTTTACGGGCCTGACTACAATGTTGGGCGGACTGCCACTGACAGGCTGTTGGTGGCGGACTGCCCAACAGACAGGCCATCAGTCCGACCGCAATGCAGGCGGTCGGACTGCAGCCATCAGGTGGAAAGACCGCCGCCTCCGACAGGATCATCTGATCCCGACAGGGCAGCTGTCGGAATCGTACTCCCGACAAGAGGCGGTGCAGAGTCTGGCACTGCCGTTGGGACACGATCAGGGATAGAAGTGCTGCACTGGCGGGAGCAGAACTGGTGATGAAGGAAGTGACCCGATTAGGACCACGTGGGTCACTCGCGACCACCTCTCAGCCTACCAAGCAAATGAAGAGTCGGTCAGACAGTAGAGAATACAAACCAAAGTATTTATTAGTAATACACTCAAGCGGAGTCCGGTCTGACCTGCCTCCTTTGATTGCTGCAGAGGGACTGACCTCAGTCAACATGGCAATGCATAAAGTACATTTCCAATACCGCTAAAGACACGCCCAGACTGGAATTTTCCAGTTGGTAACTGGTGAACAAAGGAGATACAGAAGGATGAGCTGCAATCCTGGGACCGGGTACATGCTATCTTAGCGTCAAGGTTACTCTGCCCGTGCCCGCCGCTCTAAGAGTGGGAACAGGCCTATCTAATGAGAAAAGTATGCAACGACAAACAGTCTATTCATTAGTGCAGCAAAACTCAACCTTGGAGAAATACAGAAAAAATAATGAGGCTGCTTTCTGCTGAGGTAGACAGAGTGAGACAGAAGTTAGTTTCAATCATGGCTCAAAATGGCGACTGAATACAAAATGGTGCCGCGAATGCTAACTCAAATCATACAACGGTGAAGAGAAATCGACTAAAAGCATTTTTTATACCAACAGTGAGTTTGGGGACATCGTGCCTCACCATATTTTTTTATTGGTAGCCGCCACTGCAAACTATACATTGATTCTGTACCACAGGAACATCAGCAGAATCAGGATGATAGTTTACTAAACATTCCTATACTTTTCGAAAAAATAAAACTGGAATCTCTTTATAGAGGGGTATAATTGAAAAGTTAACTCTCTAGAGCGATGCGAAGAACTCCATTTGGCAGATGCCTCTTGGCCCCTTCCTATCTTTACTTCTTCATGTGTTTATTAAAAAGTATGTTTGGGTAATTTTGAAACTGTATGAGTTGGAGCCCTACTTGCAGCCTACTTGGATTGCTGGTGGGGGAGTGGGGGGTTCATCAGAAAAATTAAACACAATGTAATAGAATAGTTAGATATGTCACACGCCTTGATTTAGGGTGTCCCAAAGGAATTTGTGGTCAATCTGGGGCCCCTTGAACCAAAAGAAGATGTTTTTCCAGCTGCAGTGGGGGAAAGAACATTGAATCCAAATTAGGGCATATTTGTAATCTTTATTGATGATAAGATCTCTCTCTCACACCTTTAAACAATGCAATAGTGACACCTTTAGTATAAAATATGAAAAAGACACTGCATTTGAGGTTACCTGTTAATTACAGACCTATTTCAACTCCACTTTTTAAAGCAAAATAACAGAACTGACAGGAAAACTATAAAATTATTCAGAAGAATATTTTATTTTCTGAGATTCTCAGTCAGTATTTCACCATTATAGAGGGACTAAACAGCTATCCTATATTCCTATATTATCATTACAAGATAAGGACCACTTATTTATTTATTTATTTTATTTATAAAGTTTTATATAGCGCAAACTTGATCCTGAGGGATATCAGAGCGCTTTACAATTTGCGGGAAAGGAAGGTAACAGTTCAGTACATGAGTCAAATGGGAATATAACACAGATCGTGAATCAAATAGGGCTCACATAACAAGGCCAGTTACAAATCCTAGGGGTCAGCAAAGAATGGGCTAGTAACTGATACATAGCGACATAGGAGGGGAGCAAATGATTCAACAAGAGAAGAGAAAAGAAAAGAAAAAAAAAAATACATGATTAGCATCAAGCTCTGGGCTTAAAGGAGTAAGTCCAATGCATTAGAGCAGACGATCGCGCACCCTGTTAAGGTAAGAACTTGTTCATGAAGAATCTTTTTACTTCTGATTTGAAAGCAACCTTGGAGGAGATTCTACGAATTTCCAGTGGAAGAGAGTTCCAGATTTTCGGTGCAGAGCCGGAGAAAGCTCGTTTGCATGTTCTCTTTTTGCAAAAGATCTGAGGTTTCAGGAGGAGAGAGTTAGCACTCCTAGACGGTCTACCTCCTCCGGATAGTTCTAGCTTTTGCTCTAGATAGTTGGGGGTTTTGAAGTGGAGGGCTTTGTGAGATAGGCAGGCAATGTTTAGCTGTATTCTTGCTTCGTAGGGCAGCCAGTTTAGGGATTTTAAGACTGGGGAGATGTGTGCATTTCGCTTGGTGCCCGTAACCAATCTGGCCGCCGCATTCAATGATGCCCTTAGTGGGGCCAAGGTATATTTGGGGAGGCCACATAGCGTAGCACTGCCATAGTCAAGCCTCGGCAAAACAAGTGCTTGGACCACTTGCTTGAAGTTAGCTTGTGGTAGGAAGGTTTGAGATTCCTGAGTATCCTCAGAAGGTGGTTAGCTCCCTTGCATACATTGCTGATATGAGTCTTCATGTTCATGTGCTTGTCCAGTGTGATTCCGAGAGATTTAGCTGAGTCAATAATGCGGGGGGAGCAGTTGAAGGCGGTGAGTTGGTTCATCCAGAGGTCGAATTTAGGAGTGTGTTTCGGGGGAGAAATGAGGAGGTATTCTGTTTTGGAGGTGTTTAGCAGGAGGTGGTTCTCAGTTAACCAGTTTTGAGTAGTCAATAGGGTGGAGTTGAGTGAAGTGATGTTATCCGGGGAGGAGATTTTCAGATAGAGTTGGGTGTCATCTGCATACAATGGAAGAGAATGTCCATGGAATTTAGTTCATTAGCTAATGGTTCCAGGAACAGGTTGAAGAGTATGGGAGATAGTGTGGACCCTTGGGGAACCCCCATGGATACTGGTGATGGCTGGGAGAGAGAGTGGTTCGCCTTCACTCTTTGGGATCTGTGCTGGAGGAAGGACGAGAACCATTGCAGCACCTGATCAGAGAGGCCCATCCTGTGCTCCAGAATGGCTAGGAGGTTGTCGTGATTGACAGTGTCAAATGCAGAGGAAAGGTCAAGGAGGATAAGGAGGCAAGATTCACTTCGGTCAAGCATTTTTAAAATGTCATCCATCACGTGAGTGAGAGACGATTCAGTGCTGTGCCCACTACGAAAGCCAGATTGATGTTTGTTAAGGAGATGGAAATTTTTGATGTGCGCACAGAGTTGCGATTGGACGCATTTTTCTAGGAGTTTGGCTAGAGTGGGGATACTAGAGATATGGCGGAAGTTGTTAAGATCAGCGCTGTCTGCGGTAGTTTTTTTTAGCATAGGTGTTACCTGTGCAGCTTTTAGGCATTCTGGGATCATGCCTTGTGACAAAGATGCATTGACGATCTTTGTCCAGATGGGAGAGACGGCATCCTTAATTTCTTTGAAGATGGAAGGTGGTAACGGGTCGCTGAAGTGATTAGATGGGTTGATGATCCGAAGAACCTTTTTGATGTCACTTTCATTGAGGGGGGAAAGGCGTCCCAGGATGCATTGTTCTTGATACCCCGGCTACTCGGTTCGAACTTGTCTAGTAAGGCCGGGGGGGCGCAGACCCATTGGGTAGCAGTAGAGCCCGCCTGGTTTCCAGATGCATGTTGATGAGTCTTGATTTCTCAGTAAAGAAAGCAGCCAGATCATCACATGAGGGCGGGTTGACTTCAGAGTCAGGTTGGTTAGGGGCTTCCACAGATTGTTGTTTAACCAGTTCAAAAAGTTTCTTGGGGCGATTTGCAGCTTGGTTAAGTTGGAAACTGAAATAGTCCGCCTTAGCTCTCCTAATTTGTTTGTTATAAGAGCTTCTTGCCGATCTAAGGATTTTTAGCTGGTCCGCGGATGGAGTGGATCTCCAGGAGCGTTCGATTGCCCTTAGGTTGCGACGTTCCGAGTTTAGGTTGCAGTTGAACCATGGTTTGGATATTTTTGTAGATGCATTTTTTTGTTGGAGTGGAGCCATGGAATCCATGATGCTAGAGATAGTAGAGTTGTAAAAGTCTGTGAGTGCATGGACCTCGTACACGTCCACTTGGGAAGAGAGGGCAAATTTACAGCGGGTTGCTAGATCGGCTGTGTTGATATCTCTGAGGTCCCTTTTCCAAATCTTCAGTTTCGTTGGTTGAGCCTTCCTCAGAGACACCTCCATGTTGATATAGAAGAAAATGCTGTGATGGTCAGACCAATCGCAGGGGATGATGGAATCCATTGTGATGGTGTGTCCTTTGGTGATGATGAGGTCCAGAGTTTCCCCTTTAATATGGGTTGGCTGGTCACAATGTTGAATCAACTCGTGATCACTCAAGAAGGAATTGAGGCATGTTACTGCTTGGTCATTAGGGTTCGACCAGTGAAGGTTGAAATCACCAAGGTAGATGTGGGACAGCGCAGAATCCACATTGCCAGAGATGATTTCCATTAATTGTTCGATGAAGGGGAGGTTGTCCCCAGGGGGGTGATAGAATGTGTGTAGTTTGCACACCGGGTGATTGTTACTAGAGATGTTGAGACAAAGGTATTCGCATGTTGATGGCGTAGAGGACTCTGAGAGGGAGACCGCGAGCGTGCTCTGATGTATACAAGCTAGGCCACCTCCCAGCTTCTTAGCTCTGTCTAGATGAATTATGTCATGGGTAGGGGGCACTAGGAGGTCTAGGATAGGAGTGGACGAGGGATTGAGCCAAGTTTCAGTGAGGATGATGATGTCTATCTCATTGTGTTGGATGAGGTCGAAGATATCGGAGGCGTGTTTGTTGGCTGACCTGCAGTTGAGTAGTACGCATTTAAGTTGTGCTGGTGTATGGGGGGGGAGGAGTCAATGATATTCACTCTCGTGAGGTTGTCATTGTTTATGACTCTGAGGTTGTGGGGGGGTTCTCTGTTCGGATTAGGGTGAATGGCTTGAATTAGTCCCTTCGGAATCTTGTTGGTGTCTGTCCTAGGTGAGTAAGACTTGAGAAGGTCATTGATTTCGTTGGGCGCAAGATAGGTCATCGATCTTCTGGGGCGAGAGGGTGCGTTAGGTAGGGGTACGGTTTTAGAGATAGTGGGGGGCGAGAGTTGGTCAAGGCAAGCTCTAACACTGGCACTAGCAGGGGCTCTGGGCAGATTCGGACGAGAGAGGAGGGACCTTATCAAGGGGAGATATTCAAGTGAGAGGGCTTTCAAATCGTGGAGTTCAAGATTGAGAAGGTGCAGCTGGAGGGAAATATCGTCCAGGCGTGCCCCCAAGTCTGGGAGTTGGGAAAGAGGTTGAGTGGGGAGATCTGGCGAGGAGGGAGGGTATCGTTGTGTGCCAGAGGGGTCAGAGGTGGTAAAGGGAGGTTCCAGAGGGGGGGTTGGTCACTGAGTACTTGCGGTGTTCCAGGATGCATTGACAAGGTGGTTGGTAAAGGTGAGAGGGTTAATGGCCGCGAAATGTGTGGATCGGTCAATTCAACACCCGGCAGGGACGAAGGACAGGTGGTGGGGAGGGAGGTGAATCTGAGGAGGAACTGGGAGCATCGCTGTGGGGTACCCTTGTGGTGACTAGTGCTAGATCTTGTCGCAAAGAGGTTGTATTGTTAGCCACAGAGTTTTTGATATTCACAAAGAATTTGTCGAACTGCTCTAGGTTTCGATCGGATGATTGAGTGAGAACGATCCCGTTGTTGTAAATGGTAATGGTGAGATCGGCTTTGAAGATAGGAGAGGAAGTAACGGAAAGACTAAATCCATGAGGTGTTTTCCTTATCTGTTTGACCTGGAAAAAGGATATGAGGGTTTTTCTCCATTGGGCTCTTCTGTTCGTGAAGAAGAATAGGTCGTTCAGGATGTTGCCATTAGACATACAGAAATAAGTATCCGATATAAGTATTTCTGGGTGTCTTTTGATTAAGTTGTGTTTGAATTTTTTAGCCGCATTCTTAGTAAGGTTAGGGGGATAAGTAATCTTAAAGGCATTGAAGCCGACTTGAGAGAGTGAGCCTTCAATAGGGCTGATGATAGAAGCAGCCATGGTGGGGGGAGGGCACAATGCGAGGAGACGGTGAAGTCAAGGGTCAATTCTGGTCACTCATAGGGACGGCATGTTATAAATAGTAAGGAATATGAGTTGAAGGACCCCACCTGCATGTAATTCGTATGAGGGTGTGTGTCTCCTATTTGTAGAAGGGAGATCCTGTAGAGTATAGCATGCCCAAAAGATACATGGAGGACATAGCTACTTAGTGGCCCTAATCTTAATAGATCTCTAAGGAGCATGTGAGACGGTAAACCGCAGGCTGCATTGCAAGGATTAGAGTTGGAGCTGGGAATAAGAAGTAATGCTTGGGAATGGATACAATCATTTTAAATGGAATGGGTCCAGTGTGTTCAATTAGGCCACTTTACATCAACTTCTGCCACCTTATGCAAATTCCCTGGGCTACACGCTATTGTCCCTATTGTTCAACAGCTATATGATTCATTTCCCTTGTTCAATGCCTATGGTTTCAGATATCCACGGAAAATATCAGTGCTGTGTGATATTTGCATAATTACACAAAAAGCAAATCCGGCATTAAGCACTATATTTCAGCACAAAATGCCTCCTTTTTTTGGCACAAGTACACATTTTATGTTACAAAATAGCACCAAAAACACAAGTACCGCAAACGACCGCAGCTCGTGTCCTGGTCATTTGCATTGTTCCTGTGCCCGCCTGTTATAATTTTGCTGCAAACAGGGCTTTTCTACACAACGTAGCGAGATAACTAAAATTCTGGAACTTCACGTAATAAGCATAACACAAAGTTCCCAAAATTACATGAAATACGCTGATATAATGAAACTTTTATCTGGACTTAGATAAAACTCAAATCCCAAGAGATCAGTATGGCAAGTCTTCTAGTGACTCAGGAATCATTGCTTGCTAAAAAGAAATCACACACTGCTGCACAGTTAGTTACTTAGAGCCAGATTTATCAAGGTTTTGCGTCGCCCTAAGTGAGACTGCGTGGCCCTGCATGGTTTGATAAATCTAGAGTAACGCAAGGCAGCGCAAATCGCTACCTTGTGTTTGCCTGTGGCAGGGAGGCGTTCCATGCGTGGAGCGTGGGTGTTCCCTCACATCCATCCGTGGATTCCGGCTCATTCCCAGATATACCATTAGTGGTAGACCTGAGAATGCGTCACAATGCTACGCCTCCCGAGGTGAGGTGTAACAAGGAGGAATATCTTTGTTTCTCCTTGTTACTTCCTCTGCAGCACACAGAGAAAGAAGAAAAGGCCTCTCAGGATTGTTTTTGTGCAGGAAGGTGTCTCTTCCGGCACAAAAACAATCCTGCCTACAACGCAGGCACTCTTGCACCATGGCGCAAGGGTGCCTGCGTTGGCGCTAAGCAGCCAAAAGCGCGCCAGTGCTAGGAAAGGACAGGAATGTGCCTTATAATGTTTAATACAGCGCATTCCTGCCCTTTCACGCAGCGCAGCAAGGTGGTTTGCAGCGATGCGCTGCGTGGAAAAAAATGATAAATATGGGCCTTATTTCTTAATGCCAGCAAAACAGGGGCCTTGCTCTTGGGTGGCACTCTGTTAGCTTTAGGGTCGGACCTGCTGGATTTGGTGATTCCCCCCGGCCAGCAGGGAAAGGAGGGCGTTTAGCCGCATCGCTTGACTCGTCTTTATCCTTTGACTCTCAGGCTGCTGCTGCTGGTGCCTCTCAGGTATCTCGTTATCATCTTTATTACCTTTCTAAAGTTTCACCACTACTAAGGATTTCACAACTCAGCCTACAGAAGAAGCAGTGTTTTATTAGATTGTTCTGCAGTATATCTAATGATGGCCCAGAAGAGCCTGGACCAGCTACAAGAGGCTCAAAACCATGCAATGCGAACTGTATTCGGTCGGTTTCAAGGAAAACGGATTATTTACCAGAAGAATCACAAGGCGCTCGATCGGCTTCTAATTACGGACTTAATTCAGCTCAAAGATGTTGGCCTTAAATGGAGGTTCATTCGGTGGTCCAGTCCTGGTGAGTGGAAATATTGTTTCTAATTAAAAAAAGACACACAGGAGACACAAACTGATCCCTACAGACGGAAATGTTTCAAACTTGGCCGTAGTTGCTCAGAGTAGCAGAAGTCAAACTGCGAAATGCTCTGTCCTCAAACCTTTGCCACGTTTCTGTTTTTCATTCTTTTAAATTTTAAAGTTGAAAGAACATCTTGGGTGGTCTTGAGTCACTATAGCTGCCGGACTATTAATTATTACTTTTATGCCTCGGTTTTATTGTATCGTTTGACATGTCTTTTTGTGTGTGCATTGAAGCTTGATTTTGTCTGGCATTTGTGCACATGAGAAATAAAAGAAAGACAGAAAAATCAGCACATGGTCTGCACATTACCCAGAACAATCCAATTCGTCATCACCCAGAGTGCTAAGTTGCCAATGTTGTTCCATGGGTTCCACCACCAATAAAATCCACCTCAAAGTTCTCCGCAGCAGATCAAAACTGCTTTGGTCAGTCCTAGGAGGGAGTCGTGGAACTGGATACCATATAAGTATTTTAACATTGCAGATCCCTCAAAAAAAATATTCAAATTTTCCACGAGTCGCTGGATTATCCCTGACCCGAAAAGCCATTGATTTAATATTTTGGAGTTGTGAGGCTCAATAATATAATTGTATATCTTCCACACCAAACTCACCCTCGCATGTGACTTGAACGCTCTATTCCCGTGGAATCCAGGGCGATTGCGATCCCACAGGAACTTGTAGGATTTGGCTTTAGTAGTGTCAAAAAAATCACTCCAGTATTTCATGGGGATAAGTCTGAATCACATATAGGAGTTTGGGTCGGAATATCATTTTACAGAGATCGATATGACTAAGAACGTTAATGGGAAGGCCGTCGAAGGATCAGATGTCCATTTGTAAGTTTGCAATCAGAGGGGGATGGTGAAGCTCTCAGCTTAATGTTGAATCTAATGAAACGTGTACCCCTGAATATTTGAAGCTGTTAGTTAACAGTCCCAGCCCCAAAGCCCACTCCCGCATAGGGCTGCCTACCTTTCCGGAATTATGGTAGACCCAGTTTACCTGATGTCTCCAAGAATGTTGCTAGCTGATCAGCAGACCGATGATTGTAAAAAGGAAAAGCAGGATATCGTCTGCATATAATGCAACTTGATTCTCCAATTCATCGTCCCATTAGAATCCCTGTACCAGACCATCTTTTCTTGTCAAAATTAATAGCGACTTAATTGCCAGGACAAATAGCAGCGGTGAGTGCGCAAAATCCTGCCTCGTAGCTCTCTCCCTTAATTGCGACCAAGGTCCTTCGGTAAATATCAAGCACGTAAGCCATCAAGAAGGGTCCAACATTCATTTTTCGTAAGGCCTGCCACAGGCACTCCCATCTAAATGAGTCCAATGCCACATTATGACACATCGTCCATCATCTTATGGGTAAATGAAAGTGCACTTTGAACTCATCGTAGGCACTGTCAGGTTGCCCTGCTTGGCATAAAGTCCTTCTGGGCTCTGTGTACCAGGGATGTGATTACACCTCCCAATCTATTTGCAAGAACTTTTGCCAAGATTTTGCTCTCAGTATTAAGAAGACAGAATAACTGATATTGTGGCCTTTCTGAGATCCCTGGTGAATGAATGTGTGGAGACATGCAGAGCTGGCAAGATGGAATGTTATGAGGTCAGATCTAGGAAGAGAATGTTGAGGATTGTAACTGAAGAAGCTGGTGAGCGTTGAGCTCAGCTGGAGATGTCGTGTTCAGAATAAAGCTTTTAAGAAGAAATCTGCGTTCCTGAATCTTTACAGAATCCCTTTGGAAGGCCTCAATGAATAACATCAAAAGATATGGGATTAGGAGTGATGCTTCTTTCTTGAAAAAGTCCACCAGGATGCCATTGGGGCACAGTATTTTCCCCGGTTGCATAGCGCCCAATGCTTCAGCAATTTCATCTTTCATCAGAGGTACATCCAAGACGTCCCACTCAAGTCAAGATGGGGAAGGAGAACTACAAAGACAGCAGCCTCTTCCACTCTCTCCAAGACAGGGAATATGTTTTGTAAAGGTGGAAGCAATTAGAGCAGCATCTGACACCACCTATTTGGACTCATCCACCCCCCTGCTAATGTTCTAGAAGCCGCATCTTGACTTCTCATCCAATATGACCTGATTTCTCACCCAGCTCATAGACAGCTCTGGAAGGCTAATAAATCACACTTGCTGCCTCTGATTCAGCGGTGTACTAACAACAGATACTCTACTACCATATACTCACCTGGGCCCATATAACTCTTTCACTAATACCAAGTAGACCGCTGGGGTTTAGTTTATAGATTTCATACTTTCAGGAATAGTTATTGCTTATTTCCAACTAAACCTTTCACTGATCAAAAGTTCTTTCCTCTGGTCGATGGACCATTAGTTGGAACTAATTGATGGTGATAATTAACATAACTTACCGAACATTCTTTAATTAAATAAAGTAATCACAGACTCGGGAAGTTTTTAAAATCTTTATCTAAATTAATTGAATGTGAACCATCTCAAAGTTTCAGTACAAACACCCTCATTCGTAAGAGTGTCAATTCAATCAATAATCAATAAGCAAAAATATTTCAGACTTACACAATAATTATGTTCAGAAAGGAGAGGACAGAGAGAGAAGAACATCTATCAATACAATTAATTTATATTTACCAAGAATGGTGTGAAGACCAACCCCACAGCATCAGCACCACCCACAGCACTGACAGCATCCCGAGCTCTGCATCTGTGCTCCCGCTTCTGCTAGCTATCTAACTAAAAACTACCTCAGTTATACCTTTCAATATTCATGTACCACCGATTAATGTTTCAATATCGTAAAAATACTAACTCTGATTGGTCAGGCAAGGGGGGATGATCATCACACCATGCTTACATTTCACTTATTTCATTGAACTATTGTTTGTAAACCCATCCCCTTAAACTTTATTAAGTCGTTTCCTTTCCCATACATCTCCAAACTTTATTGATACAAATTTGTTTCAATCCCATGAATAAGGCTTCTTCATATGAACTCTTCACCCTCATGTTCCCAGGGCACATCTTTCTCGTCCTTGGACAGTTGACAAGTCCTTACTCATCCTTCCTGATTCTCTCTCATGTGAGCATGCGCGGATTGAAATCAGTCAGCTCAGTTCAGACAAGTGTGGAAGGCCCAAATGCGCACTAATAATAAAGTCAAAAGAAGAAATGTTATTTTCAAAAATAAATGGTTTCACTGTATACCACCAACCTCTACTCTAACCCACTTTAATTATTAATACCCTTTCTGCATTTGCGTTAGTATAAAACTTATTTTTTATTTAGCCAAGCAGGTGCCATGCATGTGAACTTTCAAGCCGCCATTTTAATGCCTTTTGCTCATGCGCAAGATTTTCCCTCCAGGCGTTAAACGCATTACTACGTAGATGCAGTAGACGCATGCACAGTAAAGATCCCTTGTTAGAGTGCGTTTAGTCCTTCGTTCATATTGTTAGAGTTAGTAAAACACATATGCAAGCTTCGTTTTCCCACGTGTCTTTCTGAAATGTGAATTATTAATTACAAACACATAGTTAGTAATTCGTTAGTGAGTTAAACGAGAGGATTGCTTCCGAGCAAGTCTCATTTACGAGTCCTTGCTCCATCACCTCCATGGGCATGTTTTTAATCTTGTGAGTTACTACCTCTGGTTGTCGAAGTGTAGTTGCCTCCTTTGTCGAGATCTATATTTCCATTCAAACTCCCTGACTTTGACTTTGAGGTCTACACTTACAGCCTCCCTGTCTCGTTCCCAGTCCCCAAGGTAATCCTTCGCCCTGACCCTCAACACCACCTTGTACGCCTCTCCCATAGGACTCCCTGCATGTTGGTTCGAAGTAACTTTTTGTTTCATCGCACAGGAATTATACAAATTCACTATCCATCAGCCACCAGGCATTAATTCACTATATTCCATTCTTGCTCCTGTTGGTACGCCTCAGCTGTAACTAAGGTGGCAAGTGAGCCAAGACACTACATGACAATATCTCTATTCCCCTCAACATAAAGCAGAGCTAATGCTGGGGGCAAGAAAACAAAATCAATTTGGGAAAAACAGCAGTGCACCCCAGAGTAAAAGGAGTAAGCCCTATCTAGGGACCCAGGGATGCCACTTTCTCCAGACATCACAAAATCCCAAACAGTGCGCTCAAGTCAAAATCATGGAGTTCCTATCCTGTTGGGAAGGGTCTATTCAACAGGTGTCTACTACGCTACTTATTGTAACATTAAAGTCCCCACCAATTATTGTTGTACCAAGCTGTGTTCCACACAACAAACCAAGGAGGTTTCTTAGGGCCTCAAGTGTGGGGACAGAGAGGCGCTACATACACACTGACCACAGAACATGGATCTCCTTTTAAATACCCTGAGACGGCAATGAATTGGGCCAGTTTATCTGGGTGGACCTTTAAAACCATCAACGGGCCTTTCTTATATAGGTCGAATGGCCACCTGAAGGTGCCTGCATGGTATGCTCTGTAAAAGCCACGTCCACCTAGGAAGACACAATTGCTACAAAGAAGATGCATCTTCTGCAGCATGAGTACGCCATGATTATATCGCTTGACAAATTGCCAAGCTGCAATATTAATGATAATTAAAAGAGGCAGACACCAAGGAGAATGGTCAACTGCAGAATTCAGGAAAGGCAGGTATCTGAGAAAGGCTGAGATGGTCTCCATGTACTGTTTGAACATTTCAAGAGTGGAGAAGCTGAGGCTGGGCAGACAAGGGCAGAAGGACCACTGGAGGTGAGCCTGGGAAAGACGCCCCCCTGGGAGGATGCTCTTAGAAAGAATAATGAAGAGACTAACATCTGCCTTACATCTGTCTTCCAAATCATTTGGAGCCATAAATGAGATGCATGCATTCGAAATTCTGAATTAGCAGCCGAGCAAAATCTACCCAAAAACTCAGACCGAGAAAATGGTATATTGATATATTATCAAAATTAAAGATACACCCAAAACAGTGACGAGTTACCATTGTGATCAACACATCGTAACAAGGTATCCCCAAAAACATAAAAGCAGCAAAATAAGAAAAACAAATATTAAAAATCTGTTTATGAGTTCTTAAAACCAACAGGTATTTATTCAAAAATAACTCTGCTTAAAACGTAGACATGACAAAATGGAAACTGAACTCCCATTGCTCAGGAAAGATGAGATGCATGAGGCATACATAGCACACCAATATAAGTTTTAAACTAAATCAATAGATCAACTAATATAAATATAAAAAACATAAAACCCTTCTGATCCATGTCACTGTAGTTTTGAAAAGGAAGCCTTCCCATTTGTATGCAGTAGTGCTTTATAAACACGGCTAAAAAGAGCAGAGGTTTTTTTCAGAATCTAAAGAGATGGTTTGAAGAACGTGAACTTAAAATATATATGGTCATCTGCAAATAGAGTTCTATAAACGCGCGTGCTCCCATTTTCCCAGATACCCAGTTCCAAGGACCTATTTTTCACAACCGGATGGTGCTACATTCAATATTCAAATATACAAAAAATTAACTCCGAGGGCTCTGAACTTCATTTCATGTTAGACCAGATTGTGCCAACGCCTTTGTGCTAATAGAACAAGCTTCTCAATTTTATTGTATTCTGACAGCCTTTGTTTAGCACTTTTCTGCCCTTTTACACAGTGGCGGCTCCTCCGTTAAAGAGGAGGAGCGACGCCCCACTGCATTTTGAGCAGTGGTAAAAGGAAAAATAAAATGATAATAACACTATGTTTTTCCGTTATCAGGCAGGTTTACGGGGCGGGACAGGACTTGGCTGTGTCACAGACAGTAAGGGGAGTAGTGGTGGGAACTAAAGTGCCCGTCTTGGGCCGGCCAAACAGTCATGCGCACTTTCCATGTTCCCCACAGGCTGTAATACACAGCCTGGTGAGGAACATGCCCGGGCTCCCACTGCCTGTCTGAGGGCCGAACCACAGCGCTCAGATCAATCACAACGCTGCATTGCAGCGTTGTGATTGGCTTAGGGGAGCCTGGGTGTGCTTCCTGTTTCAAGCAGGAACAGAAGAGGATGACGCGAGGCAATGCGGCCATCTGGCAGCAAGGTAAGTAATTTATTTATTTATTTTTCTCTCGCTCCCCACCGGTGATACTCTTACGAAGCCCCAAAGGGCTTTCTGTTTGGTAGAGCAAGTAGCTACTCCCACTCGCTGTGCGTATCTAGAAAGAGTGCTGGTTGAGGTTTGGCCTGTGATTGTGTGTCTCAGAGTCAGTTGGGTTCTGATTTGGGGATGACTATTGATCACACTTAGGGCCTAATCACGACTTTGGTCTGGTGGGCGGTGCTTTGGTGGTCCCTCGGCTCTGCTGTTCTAAGGCTCATAAGTGAGCCTTAGAAAGGCAGCACTGAGAGACTGCCAAAGCCCGTTCCTGCACGGTGTGGATTGTGCAGCTCAGGAATAGGGTGCATACAGGAGGGCACACCATGTGCCCCCCTGCATGACTGCCCGGGCCTTGAAGCAACAGGGGACCCTGTAGGGCCCCCAATGTTTTCTCACTGCAACACCATTAATGGCGGGCTCACTGTCATGAAAATTGTGGCAGCGGCACCACCAGCATATTGCAAGCCTCAGACTGCTGTGCCACCGCCGAGGATCACGGACCATTCGCGTTTGTGGCTGTCCAGTGGCGGTGGGACCACTGCACTCGTAATGCAACGGTACGACCATCAGTGTGGCGTTTCCCCCCATGCCACCACAAGTTTGGCGGTCCGACAGACCGCCAAACTCGTAATCAGCCCTTTATTCTCTGAGAAAGCATATTCCACAGCGTGCAAATCTGTAGAAAGAAAGAGAACTCCCGCTAATACAGACTTTTGGGAAATGGGGAATGATAGCCATATGCTGGGCCGGACGCGTGCAGCGGGCGCGCCGCCGGAGCGCCGAAGGCGCGCCAAAGGCAAGCCCGTCTGCGCCCGTCCGCGCCAAGTCCCCGACAAAGGCAGGAAATGCTGTTCAAAATGGCCTGATTATTAAATACTCCTCAGCTGCATTACAACTTTTTAACAATGGGGGTCTGTGTAAGAGCTTGATTGCACCCGAGAAGCTACTAGGGGCATGTTCATGCTCCCACTGCAAATTGGAAATCCCCTCCACAGGTATATTCACTAAACCAAGTGTTTCCATCAACATGGCCCAATTAAAAGGGGGACTAATCAATGCCCACTCACTGTGCAAACACTGCCAAGACATCAGAGATTTAATAACGGAGCAGCAGTTAGACTTCTTATTTATTACCGAGACCTGGCTGAAAGAGTGGTGCAACCCAGATATTGCGATAGCCTTGCCACCTCTCTATACGATCTATAGGAAAGATAGAGGGGACTCCAGAGGAGGGGGTCTGGCCATTATCCTCCGGGACACTCTACACTGCACTACCTATGAATTAGATACACTTAAGGGAGCCGAAAGTCTTGGTTTTTGTATCTCCCTAAATGCCTCTGTGTCATTCTCAGGAGTTTTAATCTACCGCCCTCCGGGTCACAGTGCCATTTTTAACGAATCACTGGGAGACACCTTAAGTGATTTCCTTCTGAGATATGCTAACTTCACCCTATTAGGAGATTTTAATTTACACCTAGAGGACAAAAGGGAATCAGGAGTAGACAACTTCCTCCAAATAATAGAATTACTAGGACTGACCCAGATGGTGGATACTCCTACACATCGAGCTGGTCATACGCTGGACGGGGTCTGCTCTAATTTTACCCTCCTCTCAGTAGACCCATCCATCCTGCAAATTTGGTCTGACCATAACCTAGTACCTCTTACACTCAGTATTCCTATACCTATGAAAGGGCACCAAGATAAACAACCAAAGGTGCACCAGACTAGACGAAACTGGACACATTTAGCCCGCCATCCTAAGTTGGCTACCACCGCTAAGGCACAGATACCTACCCTCACGGGAAATACTGCCGCAGACTCATGCCTCTTTCACAACTGGATGACGGCAACTAGCAACGAACTTATTCCACACGGTAATTCCAACATAAATAAAAAGACAAAACCTAAGAGAGCCCCTTGGTTTACACCTACACTCAGAGCAGCACATGACCAATGTAAAGGGCAAGAGCGTAAATGGAGAAAAAGCTATGATGCTAAGGAGAAGCAAGCATTCAAAATAAGCAGAATGCTTTACCACAAACAGATTAAATTAGCCAAAAAAAGATTATTACTCGAGTAAAATACAGGAAGCCAAACTTGACCCAAAAACTATTTTTTCCGTGGTAAAGTCTTTCACAAACCCTAAAGCTTTACAAAAAGAACTTCCCCGTCACAAAGGCTATGCGACCAAATTTCATGCTTCTTCGAAGAAAAGATCATGAACATCCAAAAAGATTTTAACACGGACATTAGCCCCTTGACACATACCAACTCAGAGCATGAATATGGCGCCACCCCATACTCTATCTGCTCATTTGAACCAGTCTCACTTGATCAAACTCGTGAAGCTATTATAACATGCAAATCTGGATCTCCTTTAGATGCCTGTCCCCCCTCAGTTCTTCATCAGATTATTGACACAGTCGACCCAATTATAAACCAGATTGTCAATTCTTCTTTAAGTTTAGGAGTAGTGCCAGATGATTGGAAGTTGGCAATAGTGAAACCCTTGAAAAAGAAGCCAAATATTGATCCATCGGTCCTTTCCAATTTACGCCCCATATCACTCCTTCCCTTACTAGGAAAAATTACCGAAAAATTTGTGCATAAAGAGCTAACTAAATTCATAGAGGTCGCAAAGATCCTCCACCCCCAACAATCTGGTTTTCGCCCTAAGCATTCTACTGAGTCGGCACTACTAGAAATCACAGACTCTCTTAAAATGATTGCAGACAGAGGTAAGAAGGCAGTACTGATCCTGCTCGACTTGTCGGCTGCATTTGATACTATTTCACATAATATCCTTCTTTCCAGGCTCAAATCATGCGGTATCTCACATATAGTCCTGGAATGGTTAAAATCCTTTCTTTCCAGGCGCAGGCAAGTTGTGTCCCTTGGAACGTTCTTTTCAGCGGAACGCACCATCACAACAGTAGTACCACAGGGCTCTTCGTTAAGCCCTCTGCTATTTAATGTCTATATGACCCCACTTATTTCACTAATAACTTCATTTGGGATCGAAGTTACGTCCTATGCAGACGATACCCAAATGATCCTATCTCTGGATCAAAACTCTAAGGAGACTGAACTCAATTTTAAAAAATGCTTCTCTAAAGTCCTCCAGTGGATGACGGATAACCACCTCAAGTGCAATACTGAAAAAACGGAGATATTGCCAATAGGCAAAGAAGTCTCTTTCTCACCAAAGGAATGGTGGCCAGAGGGCACGTCACCCCCACCTGATACGGTAACGGTGGCAAGAACAGGGGCGGTGCGTCCATTAGGGCGCTTGGGCGTTTCCCCACTGAGCGTTGCCGTCACTCTCTAACTCTGACTCTCTCACGAGTCACACAATGCAATCCCTCCGATTCCCAGGCCGCCGGAGGCAGTCGGCTTAGAAGGGGGCAGCACTGCAGTTCAGCTGCAAGTCAGTGTCTGATTGACATCCTCCACCATAACACGTAGGTGGTCGGCCGGCGGAGCGCACAGCAAGAGTGCGCATGTTCTGTTTAGGGCTTAAACATTTTGCGACCAGCCCTGAACATGCGCACACTAGGCTGCTCATTAGAAGAGCGAGGGTTGTTCCATGCCGCTCTTCTAATGAGCAGCCTAGTGCGCATGTTCGGGCTTGGTCGCAAAAAATGTTAAGCCCTAAACAGAACATGCGCATTACTGCTCAAGCCAATCCTGGCGCTGCTGCTGGAGCAGCGTCTGGATTGGCTGAGAGCAGGCGGTATTTGCCAAGGCGCCAACGCGGGAGTCGGACCCCGGCCCAGGAGGACTCGCAGAGGCGGCGCGGATCCGGTAAGTAATTGCTTAGCTTAATAATTATTTTAATCCCCCCTGCGCCACGCGCGTCCCCTAACACCACCACCACCCCCCCCCCCCGCGAGTATTGGAGCGCGATCCGCGACTGGGCAAGAAACTTAGGAGTGCAGTTTGAATCCGCCCTCAGCTTCAAACCACATGCATTGAAGGTTGCATGGACCTGTTTCAGCCTTATAAAATCTTTGAAAAAATTCTTCGATTTACTCCCACTTGCGGCAAGGAAATCAGTAGCAGTTGCCTTGATACTGGTGCGACTGGACTACTGCAACAGTCTTCTGGCAGGAGCCAACAAACAAATATTAAAAAGACTCCAAGTAGTCCAACACGCAGCAGCACGGTTAGTTTTAAAACTACCACGAAGGTCTTCCGCCTCCACAGCTCTGAAAACCCTTCATTGGCTCCCATTACACAAGAGAATACTTTTCAAGATCCTCCTCATCACCTTCAGAGCTTCACTCAAACTAGGGCCTCAATATCTTGCATCAAGATTCACTCCTTATAGCACATCTAGAACCCTCAGGTCATCATCAGCGAATCTACTTAAACCGCCCAGCTTTAGATGCAAAACTAGGGGAGGAAAAACATTAACAGCATCAGGCACCAGAGCCTGGAACCTACTGCCACCACATCTAAGAATGCATAAATCTGAAACACAATATAGGAAAGAACTAAAGACTTGGATCTTCGGAGCCTCAGATGAATTTTGCCTTTCTCTCATCTAAGAATTTCTGAGCAGCCGCTCACTTCCATACCAGCGCCAGGATGCTCCTTTCGGAGTGGCAGTTAGCGCTTTATAAATACCAATTTTCATTTCATTAGCTGTTGAGCTGTTCTGGATCTTGCTGCTACCCTACAGTTTGAGTTTCGACTGTATTACTATTGGTCCTATTCTATGGAACTTCCGGTGTGAAATGCGCAGGACTTTAAAAGAGATTCTTCTTGCGAATGACAGCCAAAACATACATAAAATATTTCATGGAAAATTCACAATTTATTGTGGTGTTGTAGAAAATGTTTGATGAGAAAAGGCTGGAAATCTTAACAAGAACTGGGAGAACACACTACATTTCTGGTGAAACTTTATCGGGGAACACTTTGAAGTGGCCTCGGGGGCATGTAGCATTACACACAACTCATGAATAAATAGTACATAAAAACTGAAGTATAACATCCACCACCCAAAAAAGGAAAAACAAACTCCAAGGTTGGCACAAAAGTTCTATTGGGATGAAAAGCCACTAGTGTGAAGATTTTGAACTTCCTAATAATTGACTGTATTTTAAGATCAACTTAAAAAAATACAAATAAATAAATCTGAAACTTCACAAAGATTTTAAAAAGTTACTGCATCTTGCCAAAATAGAATACATGCCTTCTGTTGCACTCACATTAAAATCACCAATGTGAAATAGATTTTCAAATATAGGCAACTTATGAGCTGACTCACAAAAATGTTTAGGAGTATACTGGAGAACTCTTTTACACACTCTTAAATGTCTTTGTGAGTCAGCAAACCTTTGTGAGCTGGAAACATCCCGCTACTTCCTAAAAGTGCAAAGTGGACACAGTTCTTTCTGTTCGCACCAATTACATATTGATATTCCCTGACTATCTCCGTTTTATTCCCATTTTAGGTGCTGTGAGGCCAGTTCAGAAGGGCGTTTAAGTGTACTGCCCCAAAATGCCTTTTTGAATAGACCCCAGCGTGTTTACTGAATTCAGCATCCACTTTGAAGATCCATTTACATTTTCAAAACCCTCATTGAGGTCCAAGAACAATAAAGCAGGAAATGTCAAAAAAATCAACCCCTCCTCCGGTACTCGTTACCATTAAAAAATAAAATAACTCTCCTCCCTGTCGTGGAGGTGCCCCTGACCCAAAGGAACACCAGGACACAGGTAGGGATCTTCCAATTCTTTATTGCTTCTTCAGCATCGTGCTCGCAGGCACGTCTTCCTTCGTCCCTGCTCTCCCAACAACTTCCCCGTCCCCTTCCCTGACCGGAAGTGATGTCCGGTGGCTGGCCTCTCTCTTCATTTATGTGCAGGGTCCTTGTGCTCTCTGCACCACATCACGATATCTCCCCCTTTTGTGGAAAGAAAAGAAGAGAGAGAAAGAAAGAGAGAGAGAGAGATAAATAAAACACACTGGTAGGACATGAGACAGAAGAAACACTGTCGTCATCGTCCTGCTATGGTCTAATCGTCCTTGTTTGCTTTGCTGCTGGTGTTGTATGCTTGCTGCCCCCACCACTACATTTCCTCAATAAGTCTCTTTGGCTTTCTGCTCACTCTCTTTGGGCAAGACACTTCAGTTCCTTCATTTGGTATCCCATCCACTTGGTCTTGTCTCTCACTGCTGTGTGATGTCCCTTCCATGCTGTACATGACTTCCTCTTTGACATGCTTTGCGTTGATCTTAGGCGCTGCTTCTCCTTCATCCTCATCTGATGTCCTTAGTCCCTTGAAATGTGGGCTATTTCTGGTGATCCGATAGGGGCCTGCTGCAGCTGTTATCATGGACCCCTTGACATTTATTATAGTTAGCAGTTCACTTGAAAAAATGCTGTCCAATTTCCTTGCTTGTCGTTGAAGCACCAGCACTGAGTCTTCTTGTTTCAGTTTGGATGGCATGGCATGCCGCCGTGCGTCTGCGTATTTTTTCATTTTTTCCTTTGCCTCTTGATCTCTTGTGGCAGTGCTGTTGTTCACTGGTGGTGCTTTTGGCTCCAGCTGGGGCAATCTCGTCCTGCTTGTTCTTCCCAACACCAGTTCTGCTGGGCATCTTCCCATGGAACTGTGAGGGGTGTTTCTGTAGTCTCTTAGTATTTTATAGAGTGCCTAGCCCACAGAAATCTGTGTCAGTTTGGCACGTTGGACTGCTTTCTTGATGTTTCCCATTAATCTTTCCACCATGCCGTTTGCTTGTGGCCACAGAGGCGTTACCTTCCTGTGGTGAATGCCCAGCTACGCCATGAATCTGTGAAATTCCTCCCCGAGAAGGGTGGCCCATCGTCTGTCCTCATCGTTTGTGGGGAGCCCCATGCTGCAAATATGTCATCAAGTATCGGCAACGGGAGGCGTGGCCAGGGAGCCGATGAGGAAGGCCGCGTGAGCTGAGAGCTCCGCGCTGACCCCATGAATTATCCTGCATAACAGAGCCGCAGAATATTGCCGAACCCCAGGGATTGTGCCGACTGACCTGGAGAGCAGCGAGAGACGCTGCAGGCGGAAATCGGAACATCGCCGGCAACGGGGGACCGAGCGGCGCGACGAACCCGGGCCGGGCGCTCCCAAGATGGCGCTGGAGATGGCGACCCGGGGTCTGTGAGGACTACGGAGACTGAGGCGGAGCGCCGGAGGTCGGGAGGGCGCCGCAGAGCGGGAGCGGCTGCGGCTGAATCTGTATCGTGGCTGGGTAATTACAGCAGGGAGCTCCGAGAGGGGATCGGCGGATGCAAGTGACCGCGAGGGCCTGTCTGGCTGTAGCAGTGATTAATTGGGCAGCGGAAGGAGGTATGGAGTGACGGAGGCAGACGGGCGGCCAGAGGCACCCACCGGCTGAGTGGAGTCTCGTGGGGGAACCAGGGGGGGGCCTCCTCCATCGGGGATCCGCTGAGCTGGTGCGGCCGGGGGCCGAATACGGGAGAGTCCGCCATCTTGGAGGATCTGGTGGGCAGCGCGACCGGGACTTGCTGGAGATGTAACCCTACTGCAGCCCGGTCTGAAGGATCCTTGGCGGTTGAGCCTGACCGCACCTGCTATCATTGCCGACGAGGACCCCTGCGCAGAGAGGTGAGAGGGGATGGTTGCGGAGTATCGACGCTGTGAGCCTGCCTAATTGCGGGAGAGCCCAGGAGGGCTGTGGATCGCGGCTGAGTATAAAGTGGATTGAGGAGTGACCCAGGGACTGTTCTGGGAAGCGGAGATCAGCGAGGGGCTTGGCGGTGTTCCCCCTCAACGGGCTACGCAGGACTGTGCTGAATGGGGGTTTGAGAGCGGGCCTGGCCGCCATTTTGGGTGAGCGTGAGACTGTTTCACATTGCACTGGGGGTTCAGCGAGCAAGTGCGAGTGGTGATGGTAGTGGCGAACCTTCCCTGAACTGGAGCAAAAGGGGGAGTACATTGACATTGGGGTGCGTAGGCTGAATGTGGAGCCGTGCACTCACTGGCATTCCTGGAGGTATAAGACCGGGCAGGGGCAGCGCCAGGGGTGCCGCTGCCGGACGGGTCGCTGGCTGACCAGGGTAATCACCTGAGCGAGGGTTTGCCGGCTCTGCTGGATTGATGTGGAGAGTGGATTGCAGGTGAGGGAGCTGCTGCCTGAGGGCGCACTGTGGAAAGCGGAGTTGGTGCAAATACAAAGAACCTAGGGTCCGCTGGAGAGGGAAGAGAGAGCCTACGACGGCAGCGCGCCTGCTTGGGGACCCACCAGGGAGTGGCCAGAGACGGATCTTGCGCAAGGCGGATTGAGTTGGGGAACTGGTACAAACGGAGACGGAGTGCAGAATGATCTGGGTGATTGAGCTGGTGATCGAGACCGTAGCAGGGCATGGGGAAGCCACGGGGGAAGCGACCCTGGACCCTGAAGCCTCGGCGACGGAACCCGGGAAGCAGGATGCTGCGGAACAGCTACCTGGGACCCTAATGCAGCAACAAGTTGACCAAATACTGAAGGCTATCACTTATACAAGAGCGGCTCTGCAGCAGGACATTGCGCAGGTGGCGACGGGCCTGGGTCTCCTCCGGGCTGACCATGCAAAATTGACCGATCGGGTGAAACAGACAGAAACGACGTTGAAAGTCATGGAACCAGCTCAGAGGAAACTGGAGTTACAGATGGGGGATGCTATGAGTCGGTTACAGGCCTTGGAATGGAGAGCTGAGGATGCAGAGGGGCGAAACCGCAGGAATAATATAAGAGTGGTGGGGCTGCCGGAGGGAGCAGAAGGGGCCAGTATGGTGGACTATCTGGAACACTGGCTGAGAACCGAGGTGGCACCGGAGGGCCTATCTTCATTTTACACCCTGGAGAGAGCACATAGGGTACCAGCGCACCCGTTGGCGGCCGGGCGGCCCCCCCCGGCCGGTAGTGGCGCGCCTACTCCATTACAAAGACAGGGACCTGTTGCTGCACAGAGCCCGCTCATCAGGTCCTTACAAGGTTGACAATGGCAATGTGACGCTGTTCCCGGATTACACCTTCGAAGTACAGCGACGCCGTGCTTCATTTCTGGCGGTGAAGAAGGCGCTGAGGGACGAAGGACTGCAGTACTCGTTGATGTTTCCTGCGCGCCTGAGAATAGTGTTGAAAGGAAAAACACACTTCAGTGACAGCCCGGAGGAAGCGTGGGCTTGGCTAGAGTCTTATCGAGCGGGCACAGGAGAAGCGGGGCGAAGCACGGGACTGCATGCTGAGGGGCATCGCCCTCGTAGATCGCAGCGTGTCAGGCGACGCCGCCATGGCGTAAGAGGGCCTACGGTGACTCAAACGGAAACGGAGAGGTCAGCAGCACTGAAGGCTGTGACTGAAATTTCCCAGGAAAGGCTTTCTCAATCGGCGGTGGACACGGAGTCGGAGAAGGGCTCAGAAGGAACTGATTCTGACGAGACTGGGACGGGGAGTCCTGCTATACCACATGTTACACCTGGGACAGCTGACGAGCTTGTTAATGCCTAGGGTTACTAGGGTGTGCTTAATTTTTAGTAGAGTGGGGCTCAAGACTGTTGGGACGTTATTTCTCATTAGAATATTTTTCGAATACTGAACAGCAGCAAGGGAGGTTGGCAGGCCCTGGGGATATTTATCCTTTTGTACTGTGGCGGCTCTCACTCGGATGTGGGCCCCCTGAGAGTTTGGGGCCATGCAAGTAATGGGCAGATAGCGGCGGCGTAATAAGTTGGGTCTTCTTGGCCCTTGGCCGCCTCCCCTATTTTGTCTTGGGTTTGTAAGTCCTCAGTAGCTACTGAAGGACGCAGGTTGGGTGTTGTAGTTTGGATGGGAACTAGTGTTGTAGCGCCTGTTCTGGGGGGGGGGATCAGGGGGATTTAGAGTGGGGAAGTTAGGGGGCATGGGGGTTTGGTTGGGTTTATTGGGGTCACCGGTGTGTCCAAAAGGGGGCGAGAAGTTACATACAGGACTTCAGATGCGATATGGGGACGATACATGAAGTCAAATGCATAACATGGAATGTACGGGGGTTACACACAATGCAGAGGCGCCACAAGGTGCACGCTTATTTGGTGCGTAGAGGGGCCCAAATTGCGTTTCTCCAGGAAACCCATATTACTCGCGCTGAAGGCTTGGCGTTATTACGTAGATGGAGAGGGCAAGTGCATTACACAACATACTCAGCTTTTGCCAGGGGGGTGTTGATATGGGTTAGAGCAGGGGTCCCCTTCCAGCTGACACGTCAATTGGTAGATCCGGAGGGGAGGTTTGTGGCGGTGGCGGGGCGCCTTAATGGGAAGGATGTGACTTTGTGTAGTATATACGCTCCCAATGTGGACCAGGCAGCCTTCTTTACTCATTTATCAGGGAAGCTGGCGCCGTATTTGACCGGCTCAGTAATTATGGGAGGCGATTTTAACTCTATAGCTGACATTGACATGGATAGATCACACCCTCCTTTGCCCGATGCGCCTATACATAGACTCTCCAAAGTCAGACGAGACTGGCAGAACAGGTGGGGGCTTATTGACACATGGCGCGCGCACCACCTGGACGAGCGCGATTACTCCTTTTCTGCACTGCACGACTTACATGTGCTCCTGGATGTGCTGTTATGCTCCCCGGATATACACGCTACGGTGGGCCACAGTGAGTACCTTGCAAGAACCCTCTCTGATCATAACCCGCTATTGTTGAGGATGCAATGGGCCCAAGAGAGGCCTGCGATTCCGGCCTGGCGGTTACGACCAGAGGCATTGGAAGACCAGGTCTTCCGCGAAGAGGTAGGGACCGGAATTGCGCAATATTTCCTTGAAAACGAGGGTACAGCGTCGACGACAGCATTGGAATGGGATGCATTTAAAGTGGTGGTAAGGGGTATATGTATCACTAAAATGGTGGGAGTGAGGAAGACCCTAGAGCGGGATATTGATGGGGCAGAGCAACGCTTGCGGATGGCTGAAAGGGCCCGCCTGAGAACCCAGACGCACAGGAGGAGGTTGTGGAGGCTAGAGAGGCGGTGGCGGTACAACTAGAGAGGTTGCGTTGTTTTGACCACAAGAGATATTTGGCGCGCGCGCATGCAGAACGAGACAAAGCGAGTACGCTACTTGCTTGGTTGGCTAATCCGATCCACCGAGGCACCTCCATACTAAACTTGGCATCCCCGACGGGGACCCTGGTGTACACCCAGCAGGGGATTAATTGGCTGTTTTTTGACTATTATCATGAGTTATATCGAGGTAAACTACGGGTGGCGGGGGATGATATAAGGGATTTCCTGGCCGACGTTGTGCTGCCCCAACTAGACAGGACGCAGGCGGACCTGCTAGGGGAAATTAGGGGCGCGGTTAAGCAGATGGCACGTAACAAAACACCAGGGACAGACGGGCTGCCTATAGAATTTTATTCGGCTTACATCGATATCCTGGCCCCTAAGCTGCTGGCGGTGTTAAGGAGGCGAGGGAGGTAGGAGTATTACCGGCCTCCACCCGAGAGTCGGTCATTATTCCGTTGCTAAAACCTGGAAAGGACTCCATGGATAAGACAGCTTATCGCCCCTTATCCATGCTCACATCTGACTATAAAATCCTGAGTCGGATCCTTGCGACCCGACTCCTCCCATACATGGTGCAATTGGTCCACCGAGATCAAGCGGGATTTATACCTACCCGGAACACGGCCAATAATGTGCGCCGTTTACTCCGTATATTGGGGGAGGACCGTTACGAGACTACGTCTGCGGCCGTCCTATCGGTAGATATTGAGAAGGCATTCGATAGCCTTGAATGGCCATACCTGTTTCAAGTTATGCGGACGTTTGGCCTCGAGGAGGCTTTCGTGGGTTGGACCGAAATTCTCTATAGATCGGCGACAGTTCGCGTTCGGACGGGGATCATGATTTCCCCCTCCTGTCCGGTAGGGCGAGGAACGCGACAGGGGTGCCCACTTTCTCCTTTATTGTTCGTATTGGCTATTGAGCCATTGGCAGCGCATGCTAGATTGGAGCGGACCTATCAGGGGCTGGGCCTGCGTGGGGTTGTGCAATATATCTCACTTTATGCTGATGATTTGCTTATGTTTTTAGCTAACACAGAGGAGGCGTCAGGGCTTGGGGTGAATTGGGTGAAGACTTGCCTGTTCCCGGTGATTCGATCGGGTGCTGGCCCCACCCAGGTCAGGGGCATTCGGTGGGAGCCCCGGTGTTTGCCTTATCTCGGAACTAACGTTTATCATGCGCCTGATGATCTATTAGAAGGGAACATAGGCAGGGCTGTACGAGGACTTTGGAGTACTTTGCCGCTTTCTGTGGTTGGTCGGGTAGCCCTGTTAAAGATGGTGGCGCTCCCCCGGTTGTTGTATTTTTTTAGGACACTGCCGATATGGGTACCGAGATCCACTTTTAGACAGCTCCGCTCAATGATCGGGGGGTTTCTGTGGGGGAATGGTAGACGGCGGGTGGCACTGGATACCATGATGCGACCGAGGGCTGAGGGGGGTCTAGCAGTCCCGGATTTTGAGCTCTATTAATTGGCAGCCCAGCTACAGTGGCTTACCCAAGCGGTGGCAGTGGAGTTCAGGGGCCCTGATAGCCCAGAGGGAAAATGGATACCACGCCATGTGTTGTCCTTCATAGTGCTTCAGCAGCGATTGTGACTCGGGACGCTTTCCAACGAGGAGCGGACATTGCGATTATGCTGGAACCGGAGCCAACGCAGGGCCGGAATCGATCGGCCCTATGCCCCGGAGATACCACTCGGTATGTGTACAGCTCTCCTGCATGGGGGGATTGGACTGCGTTGGTGGAGTGGGGGGCATTGGGAGTGCAGGTACTAGGAGACCTATATGAGGATGGGGCCTTGTTGCCCTACCAAGTCCTGCAGGATAGGTATGGACTCCCTCGCGGAGATTATCTATTGCACTCTGCCCTGGTTACTGCGGTGCAACGACATTGGAGGGAGGGCCTCACGGAACCACGGACGGCCATGGCGTGTCAGTATGTAGTGATGGCAGCGGGGACCTTCAAGGCAGTCACATGTCTATGTAGGCGCAGGGTGGGGGAGGGAATGGAACCGTTGAGGGAACTGCAACGGAAATGGGAGGCGGACTTAGGCAAGGAGATTCCCGAGAAGACATGGGCTCACATAGTTAGGAGAGCGTGGAAGAGTACTAGGAACGCTAGATTTCAGCTAGTTCACTTTTTTATATTGCACAGGGCATATCTTACTCCGGCTAAGATTAATAAGTATTTTAAAATAGATACTGCCCAGTGCCCGCGTTGTCATCTAGAGGGGCGGAGTTTAGTCATATGATGTGGGGCTGTCCGCAACTGGGTACATATTGGGAGGAAGTAATGGAATTGCTCTGCGAAACCACGGACCGAAGGATTGAGCCTGACATGGGTTCCTGCTTATTGCATTGGTTTCCGCATACTCCCAAACAGAAGGTCACGAGTAAGTTTTTGGATCTGGGATTACTGTTGGCTAAAAGGGATATAACAGCGCACTGGAAGTCGAGGGACGGGCCTAGCATTGCGAGGAGGAAGGCAGAGATAATTAAATGGGCGTCGAGTGAAAGTACAGTTAGATTTCAGCACGCCAAGCGGATTAATAACGATAAGGCACTGGAGACTGCAAGGGCATGGGAGGCCCTAGTTATGGCGCTGCAAGCCCCAGAGGTAGATTCAGATGTGGACTCAGACCTGGATATACAGATGGGGCACTCTTGAAACGTGAGGGCGGTGGGGATACCCCTGGGACAGACATGCTGTGCATTCACTGCAATGGTGTGATTAGAAGCGACGACGTATTGAGCTGATATTACCAAGTAAAGTACTGCTGAGGGAATGGTTGTTTTTGGATTGTATAGATAATTGGGGGTTGGACACACCGGTGGAGGAGGGTGGAGTGGGAGGGGGGCGTGAGGGGGTTAGCTTATTCTCAGTTATATTACCCAGTTCTCATGGAGCGGGCATGCCTCGACGAATAACATGGGATGGGCCTCTGTCCGACTGCAGTACGATGTAAGGGGGGAGGACTAGCAGAGGCTAGGTTGAGGATCGTTAGCATATGAATCCCTGAATATGAAGATAGTGGGCGGTGAATCTCCTGTCTAGAGGGGTTGTCGCTGGGAGGGGTATAGAATATGAGTAATATGGAAATGTTCGTTTGTTGTTGTGTAAGAAAAACTAATAAAAACAGTTTAAAAAAATCCCAAAAAAAATCAAGTATCGGCAACGTTGCTGTGCCTGATGTTGATGACACTTGTCGTACTATGGGGAACCTGGTGTATTCATCAATTACTACTAGCAAATAGTTGCCAGTGTCCAGTGGCCCATAGAAATCAGCTGCCAGTGTTGTCCACACTGCCCTGGGGAGGTCGGACATGTGTAGTTGTTCTGGCTTTGCTGCCTCCCCGTTATTTGGCATAGGTAACAGTTCATTATTGTGTCTTCCACCAGTCGATCCAGCCCCGGGAACCATTCTCTTTCCCGTAGCATCTTTTTTGTTGCTACTATGCCTCTGTGGGACTCATGCGCCAAATTCACTGTCTGCCGCTGTAGCATTTTTAGTATTATTATCCTCGTTCCTCTCAGTAGAATTCCTTTTTCTGTTTCCGATAACTCTTCTTGTATGTGTTTGAATGCTAGCATTTCCTCCCGTCTTACTCCTTCTCCCATGGGGCTGCTGTTGTTGACGTGTCTCCACCTTTGCTGACGTGTTGTCGTTTTGACTGGTTGCAGAGTGGCATCACTTGTTGTCTCTCGCTCCAGCTCCTCAAGCGTAAATGGAGCAGGGGTGTTTTGCCTTAACACCAAGTTTAGGTACCCTTCCGCCATGGATGCGATCTCTGGTACTCGTGGTAGAGGATGCCATGACATGTAGTCAGCTGGGTTGTGTTCCTTTCCAGGTTTATGCACTATCTTGAAGTCATAGTCCATGAGTCTTATTCCCATCTCTCAATGCATGGTGGTATTTTTGAGTTGGGGTTTCCATATATTGTTACTAGTGCTTGGTGGTCAGTTATAATGGTGAAAGGTTTTCCATATATGAACATGTGGTAGTGTTCACATGCCCCTACTACTGCAAAGCTTTCCTTCTCTGGTTGCGAGTATGCCCTTTATATGTCCGATGAGCTCTTACTTGCATACGCAACAATTTGCCTGGGTGAGTCTCTTCCGGGCGTATGTTGTGCTAGAATTGCTCCTAGCCCCACCGGGCCTGCATCAACAGTAAGCTTGGTGCATAGCAACGGGTTGAAGTATGCGAGGTGATCCACTGCTGTAACTGTGTGTCTGATGGCCTCAAACGCCCTGTGGCATTCAACGGTCCAGAGAAATTTCTGGCCTTGCTTTAATAGTTCCCGCAGTGGGGTGCTCACTTGTGGCAAAGTCCTTTATGAATCGAGCACAGTAGCTCGCTAGTCCAAGAAACGACCTCACTTCTGCTACATCTGCTAGAGGTCTTGTTTTTTTCCAGTGTTTCCACTTTGCTGGGATCTGGCCTCATTCCTTTCTTTGAAAATATGTGTCCAAAGAACACTAGTTCTCTCTTCCCCAGCTTACACTTGTCCTCATTTAGGGTCAAGCCGGCTTGTTCCAGTTGGCTGCAGACCTCTCATAGGGCCTTGTCGTGCTCTTCATCTGAGCGTCAGAAGACCAAGATATCATCGCTGTAATTTAAGCTGTTCTTTACTGGCCAGATCACCTGTCTTACTGTTTCTTGAAATATTTCTGCCGCCGATGATATTCCGAAGCCGAGTCGTTTGTAGCGAAAAAGACCCATGTGAGTGGAGAATGTTGTGATGTATTGTGATTGTGGATCAAGCTCCAGTTGATGGTACCCTTTGCATAGGTCTAACTTTGAGAATCTGCATGCTCCAGTGAGGCAGCTGATCATGTAATTTAAGTGAGGCCCTGGGTGTCTTTCCCTCTCAATTGCTGTGTTTGGGATTCACATGTCAACGCAAAAGCGAATTTTTGATGTGTTCTTTATGGGTACTGCGACTATCGGAGATACCCAGGGGGTTGGTCCATCTGACGGCTGTATGTCGTCTTGCGCCAGTAGGCTTTTTATCTCCTCTTCCACTTGCAGGTGTATGGGCACTCTTCTGTGATGCTGAGCCACTGGCTTGACTGCTTCATTGATGTGTAGAGTTATTTGTTTGTCTCTCAGTTTTCCCAGTCCTTGTAGTATTGCTGGGTGTTCTCTCAGAATGTTCTGTCATTCCGACATGTGATAGGTCATTGCTAGAGACCCATCACCTGCGCGGTGACGTTGCTCAGTAAACACGGTGCTGGGATGTCTTGGCGTAACACATGTACTTCCTCTTTTATTCGACCTTTCTTTGTATGTCAGTGTCTCTATGAACTTCCCCGTGTTCACCACTGGTTTCCTTGCGCCCCATGTGAGGAAATCAACAGTGGATGGTGATAGTGCAGTTTCTGTCTCATCTTTTCATAATCTGACATGTAGATGATGTTGCATGTAGCTCCACTATCTAGTACAAAACTTGTGCTGTGATTTCCTATCTCAATGTTCACTGTTGCTGTTTTGTTTATCTGTTGCTTGTCCACTAGTTGGATGTGCTCGGGTGTGCGACCCTGTGTTGGTACGTCCAACATCAGATACAGCAGTTCTGCTGCCTCTTGCTGATTTGCTCCATCCGACTCAGCTGACGGACTGCAGTTTTATGTGTCCATGTACCGTGCGTATCTGCTTGTCTCTGTCCGTTGCCTTGCTGGTCTCCCTCGCTCACTTTTGAATTGCCCGCTCATGTAGGTACTTGCAAAGTGGTTTTCCCTGTTGCATTTCCGGCACTTGTGACCCATCGCTGGGCAGGCGCCAGCATGTGGGAATTCGAGTCCACAACGATAGCATGTTCTTTCTTGTTTCGGCTTCCGGGGTGGTGGTGTTTTGTCACGTTTTCTGGCATTCCCAGCCATGCAATTGGCCTGTTCCACCATCCGTGCTTTCCCATTTTACATCTGCCTGGCATGTGCTGTGGCTCTGGCCTCTGCACAGGCATTATTTGTATTTTCTCCAATGTGTACGGTTCTTTTAGTATTTGGGCACAGAACTCTACTGACTGACAGCCTTCGATGATGCGCAGTCGTATGGCCTGCTCGTTGTCAAATTTATCGAATTGACAGTATGCAACCAGTTTGCGCAGTCTGGTTGCGAAGTCATTGAGGGACTCCTCTGCCAGTTGGCATGTGGTGTTGAATGTGTATCTCTCGAAATCCACATATCTTTGAGGGTCAAATTTATCAGAGAGGCACTTCTTTAGCCCTTTGTATGTTGAAATTTGTTCTGGAGGAAATGTTACTGGCAGGTCTTTAACCTCATCACTTAAGAAGTTTAAAAACAAGTCTATGTTTTGCTGGTTTGTGTACTCCTTGCATGTGGCACGCATTTAGCGTTTGAATTGCCTAACCCATCTCTCCCAGCAAATGCCTTTCGTCTGTGAGTCAGACAGGCTGAAAGGTAGTGGTCTGCGGAAAATTGAATTTTGCGGTGTTGCTGTCATTACCTTCCTCTGTCATTATTGTTGTAGCGCAGGCCTGCTCCTCCTTACTATGTGTGCCTTTCTTTATTTGTGCAATTTCCTCTTTATTCACTCTATTTCCTTTGATTTGCCTTTGCTTCCTTTTTATTTCCTCTTTTTCTGTGTTTTCAATTGACTTGATTGACTTCAAAATGGCCGCCTGGCCTCACGAGAGCAAGATTTCCTATTTATTCTCTTTGCCTGACTTTAAGATGGCGGCCTTTGCTTCCCTTCTTTCTATTTGGCTGATCTTGCCTGACCTAAAGATGGCCACCGAGTTCTCGCGAGATTTCGACTCGAAATCTACGCAGGAGGTTCGGGGCTTTCTCTTTGATCAGTGGGCGGCTGCGGGCACAGTTGTGTGCACCGCTTGTTGGCAGGCAGTCGCGGGGGGGCCTCATCGCTTTCTGCACTCCTCGATGCAACCGGGGTGGGCTCCCGACATCAATGTATTTCTCTTTGGTATGCAGACCATTGTGGCTCCTGGCTCCGTTCTTCTTATTGCGGCCGGGCTAGGCTCCCGATGTTGCGGTATTCTCCACTGGTAGGCAGACCAGGGTGGGCTCCTGGCTCCGTTGACGAGTTGCAGAGGACACAGGCACGCGCGTCTGGTGGCGATTTCGAATCCCACCATCACCAGATGTCATGTTGTGTCGTGGAGGTGCCCCTGACCACAATGAACACCAGGACACAGGTAGGGATCTTCTGATTCTTTATTGCTTCTTCAGCCTCGTGCTCGCAGGCACGTCTTCCTTTGTTCCTGCTCTCCCAACAACTGCCCGTCCCCTTCCCTGACCGGAAGTGGGGTCCGGTGGCTGGCCCCTCCCTTCATTCATGGGCAAGGTCCCAGTGCCCTCTTCACCATATCACGATACTCCCCCCTCTGACACCCCAAAAATAAGGGGGAAAAAAGCAATCCCGAGATGAAAAATGAAATTTTGAGATAAGGAACAAAGCAGAAACAATCATTATCAAAATATTGAGAAGAATCTCTTGTCCATCAATAAAGCATTCAGTCAAAATAAAAAAGACACTTTCACTCCCAAAACAAGCAATAAAACTTCAAGAAGTAGAAAATATCCATCTATGGAAGATAACCTCAGGAAATATGCAGTCAATGGAAAACCGATGACGTCAGAAAGACGTTCAACAGCTCCACCATGAGGTGCCAAATGCCAGAGATTATTTCCTGACAAATTGCTGTTTATTCATTTAACATGTAGATTGGTCTTTACTTTTCCTTTCTCTAACTGTATGATGAAGGAAATATGTAATGTGAACCAAGTGAAAATCTTGTTGGGATACAGAAAAGGCTGTAGAATGTCAGCTGTTTCATAACACACAACATTTAAATAGTTGTAAATGAACTACGCAAATATTTCAAAATATACTGGCATCGAGTAAAGTACAAATCAGGCATTTTTTTAAAATTCTAAAGTGTGATGGAAGGATCAAAACAAACCAAGGCATTTTACGAAGCGATAATTATGCGCTGAAATCGATTTCAACGTTAATGTTTGTGAGCCCTGTATTTTTAGCAGTAAAACTCCATGTCTGATGCAAATTCAGTGGCCATTTCAAGAAGTCATTTCAATGGAGAGGTGCTCTTTTAAATGGGAGTACCCCCATACCATGCTTTAGTCATATATTTAGGACCGTGTGCTCCAAAATACACTTCCGAACACACCTTACTCCCCCACCACTCTCCTGCTTTATTTATTTATGCGCGAACTTTACCCGAAGCTGTCAAAGCGCTTTACAATAGAAACAGTTACACATAAGGACTTCAGAGTACATGAATAAGATAACAGATACAAACAAACTCTAAAATCACATAAGAATGGTATTAAGTACATAAGTCTAATACAGATACTAGTGGTTAGAGTTACATATATACAAGTTACAAATTCACTCAAGATTACATTTTAAGAAGAGTTGAAGCAATTAGGGTTGTACAATTATATATTACGTATTTACAGAGCATGATGATCTCGCCATTGCTGGGGTTCTTGCCATGCTCATCAGCCCGGCTTTCAGGGTGCTGTTGCATTCAGGGGCGGTGGGCACCAACCTTTGTGTCAAGCATTGGTGCCTCCTCCATCCCTCCACCTCGAGCTGCCGACACTAAGGGCAGGCGGATCCATGCCACAAATTCGGGCCTCCCGCCGGGCTCAAGCACCCACAGCACCACTGGGTCCCAACCTCTACGCCGCAGGGTTTGTCCTCGAGGCACCCCTGGGGGGCTCTCTCGTTACCCCATAGTTCCTGCCGCTAGTCTCAGACTCAGCCGCAGTCCGTGCAGGTAAGAGCGGTGGGGCCAGGTGGGGGGGGGGGGGAGGGTGATTTCGACAGACGACGACAAGGGAAAATCAATTTTCACTCATGGTCGTCTGTTGAATCCCTCCCCAACCCGGCCCCACCGCCCTACCGGTCTTACCTGCATGGGCCGCGGCTGCTCAGACTCCGGGCCTTTCTCTTCAGCAGGTCTCCGGTGCCGATGGGTCTCGCTCAGCCGCTAGTCACAGCTCTCCTCCGCCATCTCGAGGGCCGCACGTGTCTCTGTGGCCATCGGCCGCTGACTGCTAAAACCACCACTGTTTGTTTCTCTGTACATGGCACTCAGCACTGGGGGGTCCAGAGGGGTTCCATCAGAGCTCACCGGTGCTCCCTGGGCCCTTATCGCCTGCAGGATGGCATCGAATGGGGGACTCTGGGGGGAGCTCACCCTGTGAATCTCCCGCCGGAGCACTGGAAGTCTTTGACCTTGCTCATTTGCTTCACTAGTTCTGTGTGACGCTTGGATTTCTCCCATCTCAATGAATTCAATGACGTAACATTGATGGCAGCACCCCCCACTCTGAAAATTGTTCCCGCGCCATTGATTATGGGTAGGTCGGTGCTCCGCTGGCTTCCGGATAGGTTAACGCAATTCAAATACCGCTCACTTAAACACGGGGCGGGCGGTAGCCTCAAATTCTTGTTTAGGGTTTTTTGTATTGCGCGTGGCCTACTGACTGCTTCGCGTGGCCTACTGACTGCTTCCGGGGCTGCAGAGCGAGGCATATGCTGCAAGTTGCTCTCGCTGTACTTCAAAATGTGAATCCATTGCGAGTGACATCGCTAAATTAAATTAAGCTGGCTTCCAGTAAAAGCAAGAGGCGTTTCATCTAATTGAGGTGTTACAGGAGGGGAAACCGTAAAATCCTACTGACAGAAAGAATGTCTTGGAATAAAAAGATGTATCACTTTCTAAGGATGAAAAACACCCTGTTCACCACTAGATGGAGCCAGAGATTAACTCATTAAAACAATGCTCTGCGTTGCGAAGACATTTTTAGTTCCTATCACGCATGTGGACAGCTCAGCTGTACATTGCGATGTGATTGATTCCTGTGCTTTTAATAGAATTTAAAGGGGTTCAAGTTGCGAACCAGTTTGGTCAATTGTTGGGGGCAGTGCTCAGTGTATGGAGGAGAACTGGGGACGTAAAAATACAAAACAGTTGATCAATAAGTACAGCATTTCGTTCACGAATTAAATAAAAACAATATGTAGCCACGTAGCATATGAGAACAAACTTAATTGAAAGGTACTTTTACAGTACACGTATTAAACTGTACACATCAGAGCGCTGTTTTTAACGTAATGACGTTTGCGTCAATTAGATGCATGGCAAATGTTTACTTCCTGTATACAAGAAGGGACTCGGTGCTGGTCTGTAGTACGGCTTCGTGAGTGGCTAAGAGAGAGGAGTATGCAGGATCCATTGGTCACATGCTAATTTCATTATCTCCTGTTTTCATTGGTGATCCAGGGATTCTGGTACAAAGGGTGTTTCTACAGAAAGCATTGACTCCAGTGAACCATATCTACGTGAGGCATGCCCTTGTCTTAAAAAATACATAGCTTCCTGCTGTTACAGTGATTGGTCGCATGAAAGTAATTGCCAGCCAATAAAACAGATTCAGATAGCTGGTCATGCTAAAAGAAGTAGAAATAGCCTGAGTAGAAATAGCATGAGTAGAGATTACAAATGTCACATTGAAGCAGGAAGCCGAAATAAGACATGAACATCAAAGCATTAATAGAAATCTTTCCTCTACCTCAAATTAGCTTTCATGAGCAAGGAGCCTAAATGAAGTGGACATAAAATCTGCATCCACAGATACATTTGTAATTCTTTCTGTCAGTCCATCCCTCTGTCCTTCCTTCTGTGCAGACTAAGGGGCATATTTACAAGAACTTAACGCCGCCGTAGCGTCAGTTTTTTGACGTTATGGCAGCTTTTGTTTATCGCCTTATTTACAAAGTGCCACTAACTGCAATTAGCGGCACTTTTTCAGCGTAAACGGGAATTTTCAAGATCGCCACTTCTATTAGCAGGACTTAACGAAAATGAGATGCAAGGTAGGAGTTCCCATGAAAAAACTGCCGCTAACCACACTTCGTGATATTTACAATGAAATTCCAGTACGTCGATAACCCCTTCAAAACTGCTGCTAAATCAAATTAGAGGCAGTTTTTAAGACCAAAAAATAGCTGGTCTTAAAATTGGTGCAAACACTTGGGCCAACATATAAGATGTCTGGGTGCTGGACAGCGCTGGAAGGAATAAAGCTACGCTGCCCTGCGCCAGAATAAAAGGTCAGGAATGCGCCCTATCAATAAAATAGGGCGCATTCCTGGGCCCCATTCATGAATAGTGTCACATCACTGCGATAAAACAGCGATTGGACACTTTTCACTGCGTCCCCCTTGCAACACCATGGCTGCGCCGTATTTGCTGTACGTCGCTCCATGTCGCAATCAATGACAGATACGTCTGGAATTCTGACATATCTGTCAGCGCTAAAGTCACGCATTGCTGCAGTTGTGAGACAAGCATGACGCAACACCAGCAATGAATGGGGCCAGCCTATCCCTATGGAACTGCATCACAAGTTTTTGACACAGTGGCGTCCTAGGTATAATGTGGCACAGGGCTTTACAAGGTCACGCATATGCCTAGATGCGTCACTTCGTAAATACGGCGCAACGTGGTGCAAAATTCATGCTGCAAGTATGTCAAGAAAATGATGCACCAGCGGCGTTAAACTGTCCGAAGGAGCTCATGAATAAGCCCCCCTGTATTTTTCTTCTACGTTGACGCACAATGGCTGCCATGCGCCAACGCAGGCACCCTTGTGCCTTGGTGCAAGGGTGACTGTGTTGTGGAGTTGATTGATATTGTGCAGGAAGGGACACCTACCTGCACAAAACCTATCACTCTAGGGTATTTCCACATTTACTGTGTGCTGCAGAATGCTGCACACATAGAAAAAGTAAAGAAAAGAGGAGAAATAAAAACATTTATCCTCGTATCGCCTCCTAAACGTCACCCTTTGGGTGGTATTAGATTCTGACGCATTCTGAATGTTTACGGTTTCTCGTAAACCTGGGAATGCTTCTGATTCCATTGGTTTGGCATGGGAACGCCCACAGCAATTAGAAACATAAAATAATAATAATAATAATAGCTTTCAGTTATAACATTTTATGTTTGTGATGCTTTGCGGGTGGGCGGGGCTGCTGTACTCTCGGAGCAGGGCAAGGGAGGAGTGGGTTGCCCACTCATAAGTGTGCAATGACTGTTTGATCGGCCCTCTCGGGCCGCCAAAACCAGTCATGCGCACTTTCCCCGTTCTCCATGCAGGCTGCATAACAGCCTGCGTGGAGAACACGCCCAGGCCCCCATTCCCTGGTTGAGCGTCGAGCCAGGACACTCAAAACCGATCACAACGCTGCATTGCGTCGTTGTGGCTTTGCTTCCTGTTCCTCGGGTAGAACAGGAGCAGAGACGCGGAACCTGGTGGCAAGCTAAGTTATATATTTTTTTTTAATTTTCATTTATAATGCGCACCCTCCCGCAATCGCGACCCCCACACCCACCCTCGCCCTGCCACCTCCGAGCCATGCTGTCCGCCACTGCATGGAACGCCCCTTTCACACTGTTTATTGCATGAAAGGGGCACATATTTACAAGTCCATGAAAAGCCACGTAAAGACCACCACCACCCCTGACATGAATCGCTCACCTGGACAACTGCTCCGTTCCCTTTGGGTGACAACTAAACCTGATCCCCTCTAAGTGCCTACCTCTGTAGACCGGAACTTCAGCAACAGGAAGCTGGAGACCATGAACCGCCGAAAGGATGAGACTCTCTGGAGCTATCTGTAACAGTGGAAGAAGGGGAGATGCACAACCAGTCAACATTAAATTAGGTTATCTGCCATCTGAGTCACATCCGGGGGCTGCACGGATTCTGCACCGGATGGCCACGTCGCAGGGGAGCGTTCAGGGGAAGGGTTGTGATCCTGTCACTGAGTGCGATTGTGCATCGTCGGCGCTGCATGCAGCTCCTTCTGCCTCTCTTGTACAACCTGCTGCAGATTGGGGGTGGCTTGTAGTTGTGGCGAGGAGGCCTGCTCCTCCTACGCCTTCCAGTGCAACTGGCTCCATGAATGACAGCTTGTTGCGCAGACCCTTCATTTCCTGTCCGCAGCACCTGGCGACCAGTAGATTGCAGCCAGGTCCAGCACTGTTCAGCGGCGTCAATGATTTGTGTGTCAACATCTGAGATCAATCGCAGCCTTTGCGGGTAGAGAAGGGAGTATTTGATGCCCAACTCTCGGAGCCCCTATGCCTCTGCACCCCCGTAGCGTAGTCAGAGAACAAAATAACTGTGGTGTTATCCACTTTCACCTCCCGAAGCTTGCGTACCTCCATCAGGACAGCGCCACTATCCCTGTATGAGGAGGAAGAGAAAGGGTCTAGGACCTGTCCCGGAAGCGTGCAGCTCACCGGCACTCGATGGGCTTGCTCCACAACAAGGAATGGGGAGAGTGCACCTGCTGGCAGTAGGTCACGCAACCATGTCTCAGTATATGCCACTGCACCAGCCCCTTCTGCTCCCTCAGGCAGACTCAACACCCTCATGTTGTTACGCTGGGAACGGCCAACCGCATTCTCCGCTGTTCTTTCCAGTGACTTCACATGTACCATTAGCTGCTACACCTCCAAAGCTGCGCTCAGGGTACTCGGAGGGACTTTGGCCAGTTGTTGCTCAATGTCGTGTACCTTGTAAGTCAGCTTGTGATGATCTGCGCAGTCCAGGGTGAAGTTGACTGTGATTTTGTCTATACGGCCCTCAAAGGGAGTGCCAGTTTGTTCAAGGGAGGTACCTGCTGCGAGTACAGAGTCTAGTTTGGAGTCCAGGCTGTCCACTGTCACCTGTACCGGCGGCCAGCGATCCACCATCCGCTCGGTTCACCGACACGGAAGAGCGGGCAAATGTCGACGGCGCCCCCGTCTGCAGGCGGGCCATCGTTGAGCCAGACTCCCAGGCATTATGTATGACATGCAGCGCAGTGCAGTGTAGCCAACCGGGCCCTCTCCTCCAGCCAGGTGTATGCTAGCCAGGAATCTTCGCTCGGGCGGCACCAATGGAAATCCCCTGTACACCCAAGAGCTCACTACCAGGGGGCGACGAAAGGCAGCACCCCCCCGGTCCTCCGATCTAACAGTGGCAACTAGATTCAGTGTTCCCCAGTACCCCAGTGAGTGACAGCAGATCAAGAGGAGCACCCAAGGGCCTGGTCCTGAACCGACCCCCGTGCCCCTGGCACCCGCTGCCACCAACTGCCGATATCAGCAACTAGAGCCAGTTAGTGGAGTCCCCACCAGTCTTGTCCGTGCCCTCGGTGATGTCGGTCAGCCGCAGTGCAGGGATTGCTCAGGACACAGAGTGCGCCACCCACTGGCGTTAGGCCTGGGCCTGACTCGTCCCCCGGGCCTCCTCCGCCCCATGTCCCACCTTCTCCACACCTGGACAGCAACACCAGAGCTCAGTCTGCCACGCTCTCTCAATCTGTGACGCAGCCAGCAGTAGCCTCAGACAGGTGGGATTTCACAAGCCTGGGTACAGCAGTGGCCGCAAAGTTCGCTGGGGAACCTCCAGATGCAGGTGACGCAACAGGGCCTCCTTAGGCATGAACTTGAAGCGCTCCCGCCACACAAGATCAGCGCAGCTCAGGGGCCCCACCCTCCACAGCGTCTGGCCAGCACCACATCCTACAGCCTGTGATGCAGAGAGGCGCGGCCCAACATTGGCAATCTCCTCCATGCAACCCGGTGTAGTAGTGGTTGCGCGTGTTATGCAATGCAGACCTCCCTACATCGGTGCGCAGGAGCGCCTCTACCGATCACAGCTGGAAGGGGCGCCAGGCGGTCTTCTTACACAGGGCAGCAACGTGTCTTCTTCCGACCTGCCAAACTTCGTTACCAGGTAAGGGCGATTGCCGACGCCTCAATGTGTACCGCCACAGCCCACATGCTTGGGTCCAACACGGCCCGCCTTCACCGTCAGGCCGCAGCGACTCCACAGCACCGCTGCCTCCCACTCTGGGGCTCAGACACAGGCCCAGCGAGGCCTCCGGTCCCTGCACACTATCCTCACTTCCAGGCATCAGCTGCCATGGTGTCGCAAGGATGGCGCTATGAAAAGTGCTGCGCCACTTTTCATGTATGAAGCACTGATTCTGCATTTCCTCTTCCCCTGGGACTCTGGCTGGTCATCCTGGCTGTTGCGAGGGGTTGAGGGGGTTTGTAGACCTGTGCTGTACTTGACCCTGGCTGCTCCATTCTGCATTCCATTGTTTTTAATTTCTTTTTTTCATTAGAGTTGTATTGACAGGCTATTTTTGCCTCTTGAGGCTGAAAAGTGAGGTTGGGCTGACTAACATGAATTTATTTGCCGCTAATTGGCCTTTCATCACTTTTCTCTCGCTAACGTCAATTTTTTTATCGCCTTGATGCTAGTGTTAGTGGCAGTTTTCGCCGCGGCTAGCTGATACTATCGCCATGTAGCGACGTATTGTAAATACGTTGCTAACGGGGCGATAGTTTTCGGCGATAGACCACATTAAAAAAATTGCTGCTAACTACTGCAAAAACTGGTTAGCACCAATTCATGTAAATATACCGCTAAGTCTGTTGTACTGAACCTTACACGTGCCTGGATGTTTATTGTCCATGTTTGTCTGCCTCTGTGTGATGGTTTGTGGACTCGGCTAGCTGGTTCTTTGTGGTACTGCTCCAATAGATTGATATTTGTAACTCACTGTCAGGCCCCAGTGTCTCACACCGTCTGCCCTCCTTGAGTCATCCCTCCTGCCCCATTGTAGGGCATATCAATACATTCACAAGGCTGTCTCTTGTTCTCCCCTCTCTACTCTCCTGTTATGTCAAGCATTTTGAGATGGTGTTAGAGCAGAGTAAAGTGTATGAGTGACTACATGTCGGAGGGTCTGTGTATATAAGTACAATAGGTCTGTGTCTTTTCATCTGCTGCTCTGTGTGGATGGCTGTAGTTGCGTGGTCTGTGCACATGGTGCTATGTAGCTTTGGCTGCATGCTTGTATGTATCATCTATGACAATGCATGCATGGATGATATGAATCTGTCCTCGGGTGGTCACATCACTACGAAACAGTTTCCAGACCTGGATTTTTAACCTACTAGTTGTTGTTAATAGGGTGTTATTTTGTTGGTTCAAATTGAAGAAACTCAAAACTACAAACACCCAGAATGCATTACGTTGTCATATAAAGCCCAGGATTGTAAGCAGTGTCCTTTATGACATGTAGCGATGTGGGCAACTGTAACAGGGTTCATGCACACAAAGGTTCATCCTATCGGCTTTGTCAATTCTTGTTTCTGTTTTTAAAGACAATTGGCAAAGAAATAAATGGTAAGCTTAATATTGTTCACTTATTAAAAAAATGTACTCTAGAACTGCCTGACGCCCCTCATCGGCATTGGAGATAATCTCTTGAAATTTCAGAAAGCCTAGAAACACCAGCATTTCAACAAAGGATGGTTTAATTGCTCATCCTGTGTTTTAATACCTTCTATTTAGTTAGTAAAACACTCAATAAAACCCTACAACATAACATGTTCTCATCCAGTCAAGTCACAGATGATTTTACATGCTTGTAACTTCCTTGACAAAGTCTGCATAAGTACGTAGCAGCCACCGTGCAGTGATCAAGTGTTCAATGTACAATTGCCGGGGATCCCAAAAGACGATTGCTATGTCTCCTTACAGAGAACTGCACCAGTGGATGTCACTATCTTAACCCTTAGGAAGGGCTCTTGATGGTGCTTCCGCTTACAGGCATTTCCCCAAGAACCTCTGGAGGTAACAACAGGAGTAGAGACCTCCATGTTGTAGGCAGAAGGGCCAGCCTGTGTATCCAAGAGGGAGGAGCACCAGCTCCTGGTCAATTTCCCTAAATAGGATCGGAAGTTTAACCTGTGGCTTAGAGCAGCTATACCGGGGAGGAACAAGCAGGAGGGAGAACACATCGTGCCTTCCTTAGAGCCAGATTTGTATAGGTTAAATAAAATAATTAGTGTAAAAGTGAGCTGGAGTTAATGTCCAAAGCCCTGAAGGTTACAGCCCTTAATCTAGCAGAAGGTACTGAAACAGGCTGAATAGACCTGCTTGTGAACAGTCTTGCCTCTGGAGTAATTAGTGCTCATCCACTCAATTCCTTTTATTTCTTTTCTTTTCATTTTTTGGAAGATGGCCCTTCCTTAACTCCTCAGCTCAGATTGCTTTTTGCTTATTCTAGGGTTGAGGCAACTTTGGGACGAAAAACCTGACACAGACAAGGGTGCAGCAATGATACAAAGTAATTGCTGTGTGGAGGCAGCCTAATATAGAGGTAATGCGATGCCTAATATAGAGGTAATGCGATGCTTCTCAGTGAAAATGGCTGCCGCATTGTGCGTTCTTGTTCGAGAGGTAGGGCAATGGTCAACTTACTATTGAAGTCTGCAAGGGTTAAAAAGCTCTTAGAATATGAGCAGAGCAGCACAGTAAGTGGTGCAAGACGGTAATTTGATCATATGATTGATTCCCTGGTTAAAAATCAAATAGTAAACTCATTTATACTCTGGTTTGGGGGCCTGAACAATACTGTTCTCCAATTCAATTTTAGGACTTTTTACCTTCTCATGAGATGGTGTGACCCAGGTAAGTCACTGTTGATACCCTGAATTTACATTTCTCTTTTTTCTAACCAACCCTGCATCTTGCAATCACTCCAACACCTTCCATCATGCTCCTGTTGATCTTTTCCATAAACTAGTACGTCATCCTGAAATAATAACACTTTGTCCAGACCTTCTAACACCTTCTTCATGGCCCTCTGTAAATGTGCCGCAGCCGAAACAGGCAACACGTTTCAGCACAGGAGAGCCTTTGCCTAAAAGCTGTAACACATCGCCTGTTTGTCTTGCATTAATAAATAAGCGGTGCCAGCATTGGAGTACCATTTTCTATGTTATTTCTTATGGACAGACCTTTGTGATGGGCTGCACATGCGCCACCAGTGTCACAATGGCAGTTGTGCAAACCGGACCTTTGGATCGATATATATATATATTTTCTGGTTTTCAAGATGAAAAAATAAACACGGAGGTGAAATTCATCGGACTGCTGGGTCATCTCCAATTTTTTTTACCTCGAAACGGGAGGTCAGGATTGGTGTTTTTAAACTTTACTCACTGAAAAAACAAAGGTTACAGGGACTTTATAGTTAGGAATATAATTCATAAAACTTCGAAATTCACTGAAAAAAACAAAAGTTGCAAAATACGTTATAGTTAGGCTCAAGTTTCACTCGTACAAAACCAGTAAAATTCAACAGTTATAGTTAGCTGAGCTAACTATAACTTGCGCCCCCGCAATGCACTGCTTATGACCTCACATATTACATCACTCATGACATGGTCAGTGACATCACTGATGACATCTCAATTGACATCGCTGATGACATCATCCAGTGACTGTGTGTTTTTAAAATGTTTATGAGTGTTAAATATGGGTGACTGAGTGTTGTATGGCTGTGTCGTTGAGTGACTGGATGTGTCAATGGTATATGGGTGAGTAAGTGGGTATGTGAAAGGCAGTACAGGTGAGTGTTGGAGTATATGAGTGACTATGTGTGAGTGAGGGATTGTGACAGGGGCTGTATAGGTTAGTGAGTGTGTGTGTGAGGGGCTGTATGTGTGAGTATGTGTTAGTATCTATATGAATAAGTGACTGGGTGTGTGTATAAATGTATAGATGAGTAAATGGCTGTCTGACTGACTATAGGTGAATGAGTAGGTGTGTGAGTAGCTCTATGAGTGACTGTGTGAATGGCTGTATGAGTTGATATATTAGTGGCTGTATTAGTGAATGAGTTGGTGTATGAGTGGCTGTATGGGTAACTGAGTGGATGGGTGTGTAGACCTATGAATCAGTGAGTGGGTGTGTAAGTACTGGTATGGGTATGTCAATGGTTTTGAGAATGGTAGTGTGGAAGTTGGAGTGGGTGTACGAAAGGTTATATTGGGGTGTTAGTGGGTGTGTCAGAGATTCTGTAGATTGAATCAGTGATGTCATTTGAGAGGTCATCAATGATGTCATCAGTGATATCACTGACCATGTCATGAGTGATGCAAAATGTGAGGTCATAAGCAGTGCATTATGGGCGCCAGTTATAGTTAGTTCAGCTAACTATAACTGCTGAATTTCACTGGTTTTGTACGAGTGAAACTTGAGCCTAACTATAATGTCTCTGTAACCTTTGTTTTTTCTGTAAATTTCTAAGGTGTTTTAAATTATATTTCCCAACTATAACGTCCCTGTAACCTTTGTTTTTCAGTCAATTTCTAAGGTTTTTTTAATCGCTTCACTGCGGGCGGAATTCCCCCGCGGTGCTGAGGAATTCCACGCGTGCGCGGTTCGGACGGCCCCCGGCCGTCCTCGGCACACGCCCACCGTGACGTCAGACGGCCGGGGCCCATCCGACGCACGCAAGGGGTTAAATGCTAATTACTAACTAGAACATCCCTGTAACCTTTGTTTTTTGCAGGGAATTTCGAAGGTATTTTTAACTTTATTTCCCAATTGTAAACTTTGAGAGTGGGTGTGTGAGTCGCTGTATAGGTTGCTGACTGGGTCTGTGAGGGTCTGTATGGGTCTGTGAGTGAGTGTGTAATGTCTGGGTAACTACATAAGTGCATGACTAGTGCATGGGTGATTGTATGATTGCATAGGTAGTGCCTGTGTGATTCTATGAGTGCAATTGCCAAGGACAAACTATGAATACCGCTTGTTTTTGACAAAGTGTAAAACACATATATAGACATATTGTACATAAAGTTTCAGTGCAGTTATTTAGTAAGATACTAATTAAACTTTCCCCTTTGTACTCATTTGTCGAAATAAATAAATCAAAAATGCATTTTTCTTCTTCACAGCAACATCAGAGGTCGCAATGACATCAGTAGTCATGAATACAAATGACATTACTGCATCCAGTCTTATGTGTAGCTGTCATACACACACACACACACACAATCAACACAAAGGCTCTTGTCAGAGCCACCCTAGTCCCTGAAGGAAATGCAAGCGAACAGGTCCTGCCACGCAAGGGTGCCTTTTTGTGTGCCTGTGACCTCCAAGATTTGTAGTCATACTATAATGTATGTCCTGCCTATTCTCTTTCTTAAATTAAGGCTGTTTAATGATTTTTTACAGTTCGGTTTATTTTGCAGGTGGTAGAGAACTGTACTGCGGTTTATGAGCTAAATATTGAGAAGGAGAGGTTGGCAGCTTGAATTATTTAAGGAACATATCTTTCAAGTACCCAAATTCATATACTTCCTCCTCACCTGACACAAAGACTGGATAGCTCATTTAGGGTTTATGGAAAACATGGGTCAACTAACCTGGCAGCTTTGGTGGTGTGCCACTTCCGGTATCTGACAGCTCAGTAAGCACAACCCTCGTGCTTCTTATTGGGTCTCCTCTTCCAATGCAGAGGTCGTAAAGATCCCCTTATCGAGTCTCTGGTAAGTGGAATGATAATATACTTCTTTCGTACTTATTCTGTCAGCCAGCGTTTAGGTTAGCAGTGTTATTTTGCAAGTTATGATTATCAGCGGCTGCACTTCGTAAACCTTGTTGAGTCCACCTTCGGCTTTATCACTCCGTATAATGTACAATTTTACAGCACATGGCAGCGCGGTACCTTCATGTATACCCTGACCAGCAGGTTCTCTGCCATTGACGTGTAGATTTTTTGCAACGCTTTCATTCTCTTCAACTGCTTTACAGAGGCTGGAGCTGTGCTTTGACTCCACATGCATGAAGCGTTGAGTCTGTATTTCAACAGTAACACACGTGGAACACACAAGCAGTTTGCTTGGACCATGGCAAATCCCTCTGGGAGAGCACATCTTTCTTCGGGTTACTTATCCCCTATCTCGTCGCCAGTTGTACAGTCTTCCCTAGTCTGGGTATCCCCCAATGACTACGCTACTCACGGAGCTTAGTATTACACGTCTTTATTTATGTATGTGAGGAGCTGCATCTCTTTCACAGCTCTCCGTAGCATCCATGATAACTCCAACGTGAAGGGCCTCTCATCTGAATTCAAAATGGGCGCTGTTTAAATAATAAAACACCGGCTTTATCTCATTTTGCAAGAGACGCAGAAATACAGCTTTACTTAGTTTGGGAAAAAGAGTCTTCTATGACCACAAAACAAAGCAAAGACATCACGTTCTAGTATGTGTCCCTAAAACGAACAGTGAGGACTACAAAAAGAAAAAGATAGTGGATAACTGAGATTAGTTTGTCCTAATTGTTCCAAGACAGGGGAATAATACAGGCCCCCGCAGCCCTCATGGTGTGGGGGGCCTCCAGGTACCCTTACTTTGGAGGGGGCCTCATCCACTTAAGAATGCCTTCTCGCAAAGGCTGCAGGACAAAACACAGCAGCTGCTGCCTGACTGAAGCCTGCTGTACGGAATGGGATATCCCAGCACAGTAAAACACTCATAACAAACTTGAAAAATCAATTGTTCTTGGCAGAGAAGGCCCCCAGGGGAAACGCGCCTCCAAGTCTGTTTATGTCAGTGAGGAAGGAAACACCTGCAGAGCCCAGGGTGAGAGAGGGGAAAGACAACACAGGGAAGAAGAAAGGCAAACAAGAGATAGAGGACACTTAAAAGGCACAGGTGAGAGGGAGAAAGACACAGAGAAGTGCGAGAATTAGTGTGAGGTCATAAAGAACAGGTTACAAAGAGAGGTGGAGACATGTTAGGGAAGGGGAGGCCAGTCTAAGAGGTACAAAAGACACTGTGAGAAGAAAAATAAATAGCTGAGGGAGAGAAAGAGAGACAGAGAGTGACTTAGATGGGAATTGGAAAGCAGACAGCCATGTTATAAAAGACAACTGAGGATAACAGTGTAATGGAGACAGATGTGAGAGAGATCGCAGACAAGTGAGAAACAGCTATAGATAGAAGGGGAGAGGAGTAATAGAGCTAGAACAGTAAGGAAGAGACAGTTGAGAAAGAGAGAGGCGGTTGTTGGGAGGTAGATAAGTTAAATAAGTCAAATAAGTTGAGAGATATAGAAGGAGAGATTTGTGAGAGAGGTGATAAAGACATAGAGGCATATGGGAAAGAAACAGCTAAAAGGACACACAGAGGGGGGCATGGGAGAGAGAGAAGGGCTGGGAGAGGAAGACAGGTACGAGAGATAGAGTGGGTGATTAAGAGAGAGAAGTGAAAAAGGCTGCAGAGTAGAAGAGACAGAGAGAGATAGGGAAGAGACAGGCATCTGAGAGAGCTGAAGAGAGATGAAAGACATCCGAGAGAGGTAAAAAGGGCGGCAGATGAGAGAGGTGATAAAGAGACAGCCAAGAAAGCAAAACCCTTGAGCGAGCATAAGTAGTCATAAAAGAGAGAAAGACATTCATGTTAGAGAAAGAGTTGAGACAGGGACAAGCTAAAAGAGGTGATTAAGCGACAGACAGGTGAGAATGGGGCAGCAGAGAGAGAGAAAGAGGGGAGAAGTGATGGTGGACATGCTTAAGAGACAGTGGGGAGAGAGAGTGAGATACATCAAGAGACAGATACAGATGAGAAAGAGCTGAAAGAGAGGCAGAATGAGTGGGGGGATAGGAGAGAGCATGGTGATACAGAGACAGATTAGAAAGAGAACAGAGGGGGTGGGGAGGGATGGCGAGTTGATAGAGAGGCATTATATAAAGAGACAGGTAAGGAGAAGAGGTAATTAAGAGATAATCACATGAGCAAGAGATAACTGAGCAAGAGTGGGGAGAAGGGTGAAAGAGGTAATAAAAAGACATATATGTAATCAAGAAACAACTGATAGAGAAAGGGTGCGGTGATGATAAAGAGACATGAGAAAGAGAGGGGAGAGAGGAAAACATGTGACACAGAGGAGAAATATAGAATGGGGCGGAGCCAAGCGGTCCAACATGGCGGACGCGCTTTGAGCGAGCTCCATCAGTCCACACAAATATCCTAACAAATCGTCTTGGACGCTGCCTCCCTTGACGGTTCGCGGACCCCCAGAACCCCTGCGTCTGTCAGCGTGGCTTTGGGAGCTACTGGCCGGACCGGAGACACGACAAAGGGGCACCCAGAGGCTCGCCATACAGCATGGCCCGGCTGCGTGTGTGCCCCCCAGAGGCAATCAAGGGGACGCGGCGGGACGACTGCGAGGCCCGGAAGCTGGTGACGGGCTGGGCCTACGTCGGCCGCGCGACAGAAGGACCTTCGAGGCAGGGGGCGAAACGACTGGATGGCCGTGAGAAGGCCCGGCTAGGCCGGACTATCTCTCCCCCCTGGGTAGCGCTGGGGACCGGCGCACTCCCTGAGATTGGTGAGGAGGTGTGGCTGCGCGGTACTCCATTGAGGAGCCATACACAGCAGGAGGACCCCAACCGCAGATGGCCTAAACAGAGGTGAGGCACCTGCTAGGGGGAGAGGGACATGCTCCCGGCCGCAGAAGCAGCCGGCCTAGGGCCGGTGCAGCTTATGGTCCGGGAGGGTCCTCACTCAGCCGCCTCTGCAGTGGAGCACGGTGGTGGTGCATTGGCCCATCGCCCTTATCCTACTAAAGGGAGGGGCTGCTGCATTTGGTCTCATCAGAGTGCGGGGCCCTACGAGACCGAGGGAGACAACCAGGGCCATTGAACAAAGCCCCTAGTAATCCCACTCCACATCATGTCAAAGGACAAGGCCCTAGGCCCAGGGCCTAAGCAAAGTACACTGGATCGCTTCACGGGGACAGCGGCGCAGCCAGTGGATACCGCAGATGGTGCGGTGTACACTGGATCGCTTCACGGGGACAGCGGCGCAGCCAGTGGATACCGCAGATGGTGCAGCAGGGTTGAGTATAATGCCGCTTTACTCGCTGCTATCACCAAGTCGCGGCAGGCACTTGAGACCCAAATTGGCGCGGTAGGCACAGAAGTAACACTCCTACGCCAAGACCTCCGCAACGCAGTGGACCGCATTACGGAGGCTGAGACCAGGGTTTCTGGTTTGGAAGACACCGTCTTTACACTTCAAAATAAAGTCTCTACTCTCGAACAACTTACTAAAAGCTTGGCGCTGCGGGTCGAGGATGCAGAAGCGAGGGCACGCAGGAACAATCTCCGATTTGTAGGTCTCCCCAAAAAATTTGAAGGAAATGACGCGGGGGAATTCCATATCCTCTGGCTTACTTTATGGATGCCAGCAGATGCGCTGTCCCCCTGTTTCGTTGTGGAGCACGCGCACAGGGCCCTACAGCATCGAACTCCACCAGGCGCTAGACCACAGCCTATGATCGCACGGATCTTGAATTTCCACGACTGAGATGCTACCTAAAACAGGCGCGGCTACAAAATGAACTGTTTTATAAATCCCATTGCATCATGATTATTCCGCACCACACAAAAATGGTCCAGCAACAGCGCCAATCTTTCACCGCCGCCAAAGCCCGCCTTTACGACCTCAAGATCTCCTATATGCTCCTATATCCAGCAGGCCTGTGAGTAGTCTTTAATTCCCTCACCATATTCTTTGAAACTCCAGAAGAAGTATTTACATGGACAGATGAACAAAGGAGCTTAAAACCGCATACTCCACCGCGAAGGAACTCAGACTCCTCTTTAGGAGAATCCAGCCGCCCACAACACAAAGCTTCGAACAAATGCAGACATCGATCCAGATTGACGTGGCACTACAAAAACAGCAGCAACGACCCGAAGAATACACCAGCCAAACAAATAGACCAAGCTTCCTGGTCCAATAGATTCTACTTTTCATGAACATGCAAGGCAGTGTCCAGGTTAACCACGGGCCACTCGCTATGGGGTGCTCCCATCCCCCAACAGTTCTTGAGGCACCATTGGAACCTTTGGGATCCATTGAGGAAACCGTGCTCCACCTCCCCGTTGGTGGCAGGGTGCGGTACTTCCCGCAATAGATACTTCAGCGGTTTTGAGGTATTGAGGTGCGGAGGGAGGGGGTGGGGATGTTGTTCGTGTTTATTCTAATACTGTTAGTGCACACAAATGCTGCATAGTCCGGTCGCCCCCAGGGTCAAGATCACTAGTGCAGTCTCACAATGACTTTCCTCCCTAATAGATTAATTGCGGCACAAGCTACAACGGCCACCCCTGGACAGCTATATGTTGTCAACTGGAACACCCGGGGTATGCGAGATAAGATCAAGCGTAGCGCAGTTCTTCGACAGACCAAACATATTTGCGCAGACATCCTCCTATAACAAGAGACACACATGTTGGGCACTAAGACCCCATGCCAAGCCCGCTTTGGGTACACTTACATGTTCCACGCGGGCTTCACAGAGGGTTCCAGGGGGGTGGCCATTTTAATACATCGTAGGACCTCATTTAAGTTCGTGCAAAAGTGGGCAGATGCACATGGCAGATACATATTTGTATATTGGATCATATCTGGGGAACACATTGTACTGGGTAGCATCTATGCCCCCCCCCGCCCTTGGGCCAGAGTTTCTCAGATCACCTGGTAGAAATATGGGGCTACCTACCCGATGGGCTCGCAGTGATTGAAGGGGACTGGAACAACGGGATGTGCCCGGATAGGGACAGATGGCGAACCTCAGGCACTACCGCTAGACCCCACAAGTCCAAACTAAAGACCTTGACAGACATGGTTGGGTGGATACATGGAGGACACACTACTCTACAGACACGGGCTACACCTTCTACTCCCCTGCCCACTCATCCTACTCCAGAATAGTGCGTGGATACATGGAGGACACACTACTCTACAGACACGGGCTACACCTTCTACTCCCCTGCCCACTCATCCTACTCCAGAATAGACTACATTTTTATCCCAAGGAACTTTATGCACAGAGTACCCAAGGCAACGATCCTTCACCGAGGCCTGTCGGACCATTCCCCAGTGGCAATTTAACTTTTTATCGGCCCCCATTTAGATGGCGGCTCTCAGTATGGCATCTACAAAACCAGACATATTGCACGCATATCCACAACGCGCTCTTGGAATATATCTCTCATAATGAGGCAACGGCATCCTCTGCATGCGTATTGTGGGAAGCTATGAAGCCCACGGTTCGTGGGGTGGACATCAGTTACTGAGCGGCGGAGTGTAAACGACGTAGACAGTCGCTAATCCACTTAGAAGCACGCATTATGGCTTTGGAGCGCCGGGTGCAGGACAGCGACGGGGCCAAAGCACAATGGCAGTTATGCCTGACGCAGCAACAATATCAGAGTGAGCTGATGGATGAGGCACATTGTGCGTGGCAAGTCACACAGAGCAGAATCTATCAATGGGGCAATAAATCGGGGAGACTTCTTTACAGGCTATGCCAGCAGGCACAAATGCACACTCCACTTCCGGGGATTTGCGACACTGACAACTCACTACTAACAGGCCCTGAGGCGCTGGCCGGGAGCTTCGCCACCTATTTCCAGTCCCACTGTAAGCCACAGGAGGTTTTAGATACCTCCAAAATTCAATGATTCTTTGATGATATTCCCCCGAAGGCCCTCTCGAAGGAAGCCCGCGAGTCACTGGTGGCCCCTCTTTCACTAGAGGAACTGACCACCGCACTGGCTGATCTACGTACTGGGAAAGCGCACAGTCCTAATGGCTTCCCTAGCGAATACTATAAAGCATACACATCTCTCCTGGGCCTACATTACCTGGCTGCTGTACAAGAAGCAGCACAGACCACATACATGCCCCCAGACTGGAGACATGTAGAAATTGTGGTGTTTCAGAAACCAGGCCGTCCCCCGGAACTCCATGCCTCTTAATGGCTGATTTCCCTTTTAAACGTGGAGGCGAAGCTCCTTGCCAAGGCGCTTGTCAATAGATTGCAGGCCCACCTCTCCGACCTGATCCATCCGGAACAGGAGGGCTTCATGCCCCGACGTGCAACATGACACATGCATGACATATGCCGCATTCATAACGTGATAGCTGCCGTAGACCGTCTACACCGTCCAGCGGCACTACTCCTTGCCGACACTGACAGAGCGTTCGACTCCGTCAGCTAGATATACCTGTTTATTCTTTTGAAACGATTAAACTTCGGCCCCCATTTTTTATCATACATCGAAATTCTATACCATGGACTGACAGCATCCGTACGTCTAGTGGGCAGCGTGTCTCCATCCTTCCCTATCGGCCGCGGCACCAGACACGGCTGCCCGCTATCTCCATTACTGTTCGCACTCGCCATTGAGCCGTATGCAACTTGGATTTGTCTCGATGCCCAGATCCAGGACTTTGAATGGTCTGCCGAAATCTCAGATCGAATAGCCCTGTATGCCGATGATGTTCTCCTCTTTATGACCGACACCCATAGATCAGGCCCTCGGATCCTTCAAATCATGCAAATATTTGGCAAGACGTCAGGTCTCTTTATGAATGTAAATAAGTCCACCATATGGAGATTATAAATGGGCCTGGGACCTCTCATTGACCAAGGAGGGCATGAAATATCTCGGAGTCTACCTAACACATAAACAGGAGGTCTCCCGCAAACGCAATATAGATATGGCACTCGCCAAGGTTAAAACTGAGCTCAAGTCATGGTCGGGCCTGCCGCTATCCCTCTATGGTCGCTCGGCAATTTTTAAAATGGTATCCCTTTCACGTCTCCTATATCAACCTCAAAACCACCCGTGCCTCATCCCACAGACATGGTTCAGGCAGATCAACTCCATGCTTAGCTGGTTCCTATGGTGTGGCGGACCTGCCAGAATGGCTCTTTGTACATGTTTTCTCTCCACATACTGCGGGGGCATTGCCGCTGCCGACATGCAGTCTTATTATGCGGCTTCACACCTTCAAGTGTTGAACGACTGGTGGTACGGCCCCAGCGACGAACTTGTATATGCCGTTGAAAGATGGCTACTGGGAGAACCCTGTTTATACAAATACTTATATGATTATTCAAACATACAGGCTCTTCTCCCAGCCACTAAAGTAGTAATGATGACATGGCGTCAGTCCCTTCACCGCATAGGTTGGTGGGGACGCCTCACGCGGGAGGCCACACTATGATGCAATAGAGTCCTCCCTCAACTGAAACACCTACAGGGTTTCCAGGGGTGAGATCAGATTGAGATATCTTCCCTAGGAGATGTCCTCCACGACTGTACCCTTAAATCATTCCTAGAATTACAGGAATAATTTTCCATGCCCCGTACCCAATTTTACAAATACTTGCAGTTCCGGCTCGCACTAATGCCATACCTCAAAAACCTAACGGCCCTCCCCGAATTCAGCCCACTAGAAGGGAAACTCCTTATGGGAGATCTAGAGGAACATAAAATTTTCAAAATATATCAGACGCTAGTCACCAACAGCGCCCCCACACTGGAGACACTCAGAGAGAGCTGGCAGTCAGACATAGGTCCCATCAATAATGATGACTGGAGGGAAGCCCTAGAGTCCCCCGCGGAGCCGCAATCTCATCACGTTTACGCCCGATTCGCTCAAATGTTATGTTATGTTATATACTCTTATAACGCGCACAGCTACTCCAAGGAGTGTCCCAGCGCGGGTCCAAGAGAGGTCACTTAACTGTCACTAGGGGAAGAGGTAAGTTTTTAAAAGTTTCTTGAAGGCTAACAGGTCTTGGGTATTGCGCAATGGAAACGGAAGAGCATTCCAAGCCTGGGCAGCCTTGACGGCCAGGGAGCAGCCGCCCATCTTGTAGCGAATGAAGCGGGGCACTTTAGCTAAGAGAAGAGCTGATGAGCGTAGTTGTCTCCGTGGGACGTAGAAGGAAAACCGCTTCTGCAAATAAGCGGGCCCATGACCGTGGAGGGCTCGGTGGGCAATCACCAGGGATTTGAATTTGACCCGATCAGCCACGGGGAGCCAGTGGAGTGTGCAGAAATATTCTCGCACACTACTCCTCTTGGAGATTCCTAGCAGAAGCCTGGCGGCCGCATTCTGAATGACCTGGAGTCTATTCAAAGAATATCCAGGGATGCCCACATACAAAGCGTTAGTGTAGTCCAATCGGGAAAGGATCAAGGCAGGCACGGATGACCGTCTCTTTAGCAGGCCTGGGAAGGAGAGGGAGAAAGCTCCTTAATGTTTTAAGGAGGCCAAAGCAGCTGCCGGAAAGCTTCTTTACCTGGGTGGAAAAGGAAAGGTTGTCCTCGAACCTCACCCCCAGGTTCTTAACGGATTTTCCATTGGAAGTTGGTAAAGGGAACCCAGAAGGCCAGATCGTGTCTCTGAAGCCGGGGGGGAAGTTAACATAGAGGAGGATTTCTGACTTGTCTTCGTTGCATTTAAGTTGAGCGGCCGCAAGCCACTCAAAATCCGAAGACAAGCAGTGCTGAACAAAAGATACAGAATCCTCATCCTTTTTCCAGGTAAAGAGAAGCTGGGTGTCGTCTGCGTAGGCTATCACCTTGGCCCCCAAGTCCTCGGCCAAATAGACCAGAGGAGTAACATAGATGTTAAAAAGAAGGGGGCTAACACCGAACATACTACACACACCTAAGGCTCTGGAAGACAAGACTGATTGCATCCCCAGAATGTCTAAGATGTGGTGATGCATAAGCCACCTTCCCCCACTCTAGATAGATTTTGGAAAGGAGTATTCACATGCCTGGCTGAGGTGCTGGGCTGGAACCTCCCTAGAACACCACGGCTCGCATTACTGCACAACTCAGAAGACATAGGCGGGAACAGGTATAAGCGCCGTCTGCTATTCCTAGGCCTTACTCTTGCTAAACGGGACATTGCCCGAACCTGGAAGGCAGAATTTCCGCCCCTTCTGGGTGTCTGGAAAAGGGGGATGGACTTTTGTATGGGGCTGGAGAAGCCAGTGTTTCAGGCTAGGGGCTGTCCCCAAAAACACACGTATATGGAAGTATTAGGCAGACTACCAAGGCATTATTCTAGCTCCATCGCCATCAATGAATTCAACACTAGACTCAGAGGTACGATCCTATGGCCAAAACGCAGAACGCATGCAACATTAATAGCTTGATGAGAGGGGTTATTGCTTGGGGATACTACGAGGGAACACGGACAAGTTTCTTTTGTTCTTTTCGCAGGTTGTTTTATTGTTTAGTTTACAAAATAATATGTTGTAAAAGCAAGCCAATTCTGCAATTACACTTGTACACCATGGCCCATGGGGCACGATTTTGGCAAAACTCAATAAAATATGTTCTTAAAAACAGAAAAATATGGAAGGGGGGAAAGAGACAACCCAGTGGAGGAGAGATGAGAAACAAAGCATGGAAGAGAGGGCAGAGAAGAGGAGTGAGATAAGAGACAGGTAGAGGAGAAACATAGGACAGGGAAGATGTGAAGGTGAGAGTAAAAAGAGAGGGCCACATGAGGTAGAATATTAGTAGGAGAAGACACAGATGGGTAGAATAGCTACGGTAAGGGGAAACGTGCAGAGGAGTGCAACACAGAGAAGAAAAGTGAGCATGACCTATTACAAATATAGAATAACATTCTGATGTTATATTATGGAGAATGTGTATGTATGTAGAGTGTTGGCCACTGTACAAAGAACAGCATCACCTGGCAGAGCAGTGACTTATCCTTAGCTATGCATTTTCTTGAAATGGCTGGCTTTTATCAGCTTCTCAGTTGTCTAGGTATCCAAAGGCAATATGTAACATAGGGTAACCACGTAGATGGCAAAGAAGGCTCCACTGGAATGACTTTTACAGTATCTCAGAGAGATAGGTCTCATTGGAGAAGGATATCTCAAATATCTTCTGGGGCAGTATCTTCTAATGACTTTTTAAGGCACAAATGGCCTTTCTAATGAATAGCTCTATGGGCCAGGCATAGTACCTTTAATTCTATGGAGCACAACATAATAAGGTTTCTTCACTCTGTAAATCAATCACACAGCTTGGTCTTGAGACATCTGGAACATGTAAATCTGTCCAGCAGTTATCTTGACATGAAGGACATTGTCATAGTCCATACAAAACAAAATGATAACCCTCATAAATGCAGCCCTTTTCGTTGAGTCCAAGAATGGAAGAAGATTTCTGGTCAGTCTGGACTAAAACTTTCACGTCTGTCCTCATTTGGGGAACTAAAGAGAGTTGATAGTCAGTATAGACTCTCAGGTTCTTAACGGTAGAGCTAGTTCATAATGCTGTCGTAAGGAACTCTGGCCAAGAAAACAGATGAAGATGGAATAGCCACTGCATTTTATTATATTTCATTTTTTACGCCACTGAAAGTTGTTTTATTAACTGTCGTCCCCAAATGAAGCTGTTATTTGCTCTCTCTACTCTCAGACATGAAGGGGTAGAACACAACAACCCTCACTCTGGTGCACGCCTTCTGATTTACAAGCAGAGGCAACACCAATCCTCAGGATGATGGCAGTCTAATTTCTGCCTTGCAAAATTGCGTCTTCGAACTTGCCACTACGGATGGTTCTGGAGCGAAATGGTAATCAGCAATAGAGTTGACCAGCCGTAGACTTGGCAGAGATGGCAAAGAAGCCAGAAGCCTGGAGTGACGCTCTGCTAGTTGAAATGCTGATCTGAAAATGCCTGGTAATAAAGGTGTCCATCTGACCAGAGCTAAATATGCTAGGCAAGTAGAAAAGTAGCACAGTGGCACTGAAAAGGCAGAGAGGACCATTTGGCACTGAAAGACTGTAGGGAATCTGGAAGAGAGAGAGTACAACCTGAGGGGTAGGCAAGGAGAAGAATGGGGCGCAGTAGAGAGCAGGAAGACAACTGAGGATGTATAGATGAGCTGGAGCGGTTCTGTACTGCAACGAAAAGCTGTGGAACACTGACAATTGGAACTAAACTCCTTTTTAAGTTTACTGATACTTTAGCATGTTCAGTGATCAGAGTTTTCTAAAAGGCATTTGCTGTATTCCGTTTACTGACAAGAATGCATGTGCAAGACTCGTACACTTCTACCCTGTGCATATGCGGTTGGTCTAATCTTCACTGGGAAGAAGACGGCATTCAACATTCTCCTGTATTAACCATGTTACTTATGCTGGTGCCTACTATGGGCCGCTGAGTGACAACAGCTAATTTGGTGCTTGGTGTGGTTGCGGATGAAGGCTCTTCGGTGAAGGCAATGATTCCACGATTAAAAAAATGTTGCCAACGAGAGGACACAATCTCTGTGAGCCAGTAAGAATGTGGGAACAGAGTTAGGCAACTACCTTCCTCCAGATGAAACCTTATTTGGGTGTCATCTGTTTAGTGCTGAAAGTCCAGTCCAGTTGAAAGTCCAACCATATATCCCATACAAAACAATGGATAAACCTTGTGGCAGCGCAAGGACAAAGCTCCCTCACCATGGAATAATTATCTTAATCACTGTGAAACCGGTCTAAAGCTGATTCCAGCCAAGCTTTGGATGTCTCTCAGATCCGTAGGGAACAGTTCACTCTGCCCAGAAAAACAGAGTGATCTATTGTATCATAGGACACGGACAGGTTCAATCAAACAAATGACTGTCTCTGAACCATGCCCCAGTTGAAACCCTAATTAACATTTACTGAGTAAGTAAAACTTACAAACATGCTGCTTGATCATTTCATGTACCACACCCTCCGACACTTGGTCAATACTGGCAAATAAGAACTTAGTCTGAAATTGGCAGTCATCCATGGGAAGACCTTGTTTTTTTAAGGTGGGGAGACACAACAGCTGTTTTAATCTACTGTGAGGCCACACTCTCTTGCCACAACAGGGGCAGATACCACAACATGCTGCTGGGCAGGGACCCAACAGTGTCTCACCCAGTGAGAAAAAAATAGAATTCCTGACTAGAGAATATTCATATTTTGTGCTGGATTATAATTATCTTGTGTTAAAAGGCATGAGTCCCAGTTGGTCACCAAACTCTGTGAAAGCAATACCATCAGGAAGAGGCCTGATGGGTGAGTAAGCTAACTGAACCCCCAGCAGCACGATGTTATGGGTTCCATTATTGTAGTAATATAAAACACCTTTTGCCTTTTCCTGTTCCTAATGGAGCTGCAGGTGCTTCCTGCACTAAGCCTTGTCTTTCTGCCGTTCTACACATCTGCCTTTGGTGAAAAATGGACAAACTAAAACAGGGTTTAGACTTATGGCTATCAGATAGACTGGCTGCCTCAGACTGAGGCACCAACATCTTCAAACGTGTGTTTATGGCGTAATAAAAAGCCTCAAAGTTTCTGCCTACCATGTCCCCAAATCCTGAAAGTATTGAGCTTGTCAGTGCTCAGTGCTTTTGGCAGTTTGCATTACATAAGCCTCCTGATTGATTGATTTTCATTCTTGCCTAAAGTTGTTTGCATTCTGGCACTGCCATTTCCTCACTTAAATAAAAGATCTTTTTTAGATCTTGTGATTTCCTCTCTGCCAGCAAAAGCACTCCATACACTAAGAGTTATACTAATTTGTCTAGGATGCCTCTCTTTCTTGCATCAGTGACAGAACTACTCCCCCGTTTACCACCCAGTCTTTTTGATGCCATTTAGTGTGTGCAGCCTATAAGCCTTTTTCCACTTGAGGGACAACACAGTCTCAATCCAGAGCCTGAAGATTTGTGTAATCTGGGAATAGCTCTGCTGAAAGTGTCTGTATGTTGTTCGGTTCTGAGAGTCCTTGTAATGGTGATAGGTGAGGGACATAGATTGCATGTAGGCGAGGAAGGCTCCTTCACCGTTACCTTGCAGGGGGGCCCTATAAGGTTTTGTTATGCCACTGTTCCAAGACATCTTAACACAGACAAGGGAGCTAGTCTTCATCCCTCCAGACAAAATAAAAGAGAGGAGAGTTTCTAGATTCAGTGGAAAGTTTAGGATTAAAATATAGGATCCATAACCTACATCTTGTAGACTGATAACATCACCACATCTAGCCCATCACCAGTCAACACTAAGCCCACCATCTTAGTAAAACATAATCCCCTTCATTTCCTTCAAGGGTTTATTTCTCTTGTGTGTAGCCCAATGAAGCACCCCCTTTCTGCGACTCAGTGGTGGCCCATAATGTATCTGTGAAACCCTTAGATACTTGCCTCAGGCCAGGTTCATCCGTGGGTGCACTCAGAATCCAGCTTATACCAGCTGCTGGGTCCAGTTGTTTTATTTCTGATCTTCCTCGCTCTCCTGCATCTTCACATTCCTCTGGTGTTACCTTGAGAAACTTGAATTCTGCTGCACTCCTCACACTTTGGGCCTGCTCCTCCAAGGGTTCTTCCTCATTCACTGCCTCTGCCTCTCCTTCTCCTCCAGCATCTATGATGGTTCTTCTTTACTCCCCTCCCCACTCATCTGATGGTTCCTTTGTACTCCCCCACCACTCCTCTGATGGTTCTTCAGTACTCACCTTCCCCTCACCGCTCCTCTGATAGCTCTTCGGTACTCCCCTCCCCCTCACCGCTCCTCTGATGGCTCTTCAGTACTCCCCTCCCCCTCAACGCTCCTCTGATGGCTCTTCAGTACCCCCCTCCCCCTCACCGCTCCTCTGATGGTTCTTCAGCACTCCCCTCCCCCTCACCGCTCCTCTGATGGCTCTTCAGTACTCCCCTCCCCCTCACCGCTCCTCTGATGGTTCTTCTGTACTCCTCTCCCCCTTACCGCTCCTCTGATGGTTCTTCAGTACTCCCCTCTCCCTCACCATTCCTCTGATGGTTCTTCTGTACTCCCCTCCTCACCGCTCCTCTCATGGTTCTTCTGTACTCCCCTCCCCCTCACCACTCCTCTGATGGTTCTTCAGTACTCCCCTCACCGCTCCTCTGATAGCTCTTCAGTACTCCCCTCCCCCTCACTGCTCCTCTGATGGCTCTTTAGTACTCCCCTCCCCCTCACCGCTCCTCTGATGGCTCTTCCTCATTCACTGCCTCTGCCTCTACTTCTCCTCCAGCATCTATGATGGTTCTTCTTTACTCCCCTCCCCACTGCTCTGATGGTTCCTTTGTACTCCCCCACCACTCCTCTGATGGTTCTTCCTCATTCACTGCCTCTGCCACTCTTCCTTCTCTAGCATCTCTGATGGTTTTTCTGTACTCCCCTCCTCACTCTCTGATGGTTCTTCCTCATTCACTTCTTCTGCCTCTCTTTCTTTCTTCTCCAGCATCTCTGGTGGTTCTTCTGTACTCCCCTCCCCTCACCACTCCTCTCATGGTTCTTCGGTACTCCCCTCCCCCTCACCGCTCCTCTGATGGTTCTTCAGTACTCCCCTCCCCCTCGCCGCTCCTCTGATGGCTCTTCAGTACTCCTCTCCCCCTTGCCACCCCTCTGATGGCTCTTCAGTACTCCCCTCACCGCTCCTCTGATGGTTCTTCGGTACTCCCCTTCCCCTCACCGCTCCTCTGATAGCTCTTCGGTTCTCCCTCCCCCTCACCGCTCCTCTGATGGCTCTTCAGTACTCCCTCCCCGCTCCTCTGATGGCTCTTCAGTACTCCCCTCCCCCTCACCGCTCCTCTGATGGCTCTTCAGTATACCCCTCCCCCTCACCGCTCCTCTGATGGTTCTTCAGTACTCCCCTCCCCCTCACCGCTCCTCTGATGGCTCTTCAGTACTTCCCTCCCCCTCACCGCTCCTCTGATGGCTCTTCAGTACTCCCCTCCCCCTTACCGCTCCTCTGATGGTTCTTCAGTACTCCCTCTCCCTCACCATTCCTCTGATGGTTCTTCTGTACTCCCCTTCCCCTCACCGCTCCTCTGATGCCTCTTCGGTACTCCCCTCCCCCTCATCGCTCCTCTGATGGTTCTTCTGTACTCCCCTCCCCCTCACCACTCCTCTGATGGTTCTTCTGTACTCCCCTCCCCCTCACCGCTCCTTTCATGGTTCTTCTGCACTCCCCTCCCCCTCACCACTCCTCTGATGGTTCTTCAGTACTCCCCTCACCGCTCCACTGATGGCTCTTCAGTACTCCCCTCCCCCTCACCGCTCCTCTGATGGCTCTTCAGTACCCCCCTCCCCCTCACCGCTCCTCTGATGGTTCTTCAGTACTCCCCTCCCCCTCACCGCTCCTCTGATGGCTCTTCAGTACTTCCCTCCCCCTCACCGCTCCTCTGATGGCTCTTCAGTACTCCCCTCCCCCTTACCGCTCCTCTGATGGTTCTTCAGTACTCCCCTCTCCCTCACCATTCCTCTGATGGTTCTTCTGTACTCCCCTTCCCCTCACCGCTCCTCTGATGCCTCTTCGGTACTCCCCTCCCCCTCATCGTTCCTCTGAGGTTCTTCTGTACTCCCCTCCCCCTCACCACTCCTCTGATGGTTCTTCTGTACTCCCCTCCCCCCTCACCGCTCCTCTCATGGTTCTTCTGTACTCCCCTCCCCCTCACCACTCCTCTGATGGTTCTTCAGTACTCCCCTCCCCCTCACCGCTCCTCTGATGGCTCTTCAGTACTTCCCTCCGCCTCACCGCTCCTCTGATGGCTCTTCAGTACTCCCCTCCCCCTTACCGCTCCTCTGATGGTTCTTCAGTACTCCCCTCTCCCTCACCATTCCTCTGATGGTTCTTCTGTACTCCCCTTCCCCTCACCGCTCCTCTGATGCCTCTTCGGTACTCCCCTCCCCCTCATCGCTCCTCTGATGGTTCTTCTGTACTCCCCTCCCCCTCACCGCTCCTCTGATGGTTCTTCAGTACTCCCCTCACCGCTCCTCTGATAGCTCTTCAGTACTCCCCTCCCCCTCACTGCTCCTCTGATGGCTCTTTAGTACTCCCCTCCCCTCACCGCTCCTCTGATGGCTCTTCCTCATTCACTGCCTCTGCCTCTACTTCTCCTCCAGCATCTATGATGGTTCTTCTTTACTCCCCTCCCCACTCCTCTGATGGTTCCTTTGTACTCCCCCACCACTCCTCTGATGGTTCTTCCTCATTCACTGCCTCTGCCACTCTTCCTTCTCTAGCATCTCTGATGGTTTTTCTGTACTCCCCTCCTCACTCTCTGATGGTTCTTCCTCATTCACTTCTTCTGCCTCTCTTTCTTTCTTCTCCAGCATCTCTGGTGGTTCTTCTGTACTCCCCTCCCCTCACCACTCCTCTCATGGTTCTTCGGTACTCCCCTCCCCCTCACCGCTCCTCTGATGGTTCTTCAGTACTCCCCTCCCCCTCATAGGCTCCTCTGATGGCTCTTCAGTACTCCTCTCCCCCTTGCCACCCCTCTGATGGCTCTTCAGTACTCCCCTCACCGCTCCTCTGATGGTTCTTCGGTACTCCCCTTCCCCTCACCGCTCCTCTGATAGCTCTTCGGTACTCCCCTCCCCCTCACCGCTCCTCTGATGGCTCTTCAGTACTCCCCTCCCCGCTCCTCTGATGGCTCTTCAGTACTCCCCTCCCCCTCACCGCTCCTCTGATGGCTCTTCAGTACCCCCTCCCCCTCACCGCTCCTCTGATGGTTCTTCAGTACTCCCCTCCCCTCACCGCTCCTCTGATGGCTCTTCAGTACTTCCCTCCCCCTCACCGCTCCTCTGATGGCTCTTCAGTACTCCCTCCCCCTTACCGCTCCTCTGATGGTTCTTCAGTACTCCCCTCTCCCTCACCATTCCTCTGATGGTTCTTCTGTACTCCCCTTCCTCTCACCGCTCCTCTGATGCCTCTTCGGTACTCCCCTCCCCCTCATCGCTCCTCTGATGGTTCTTCTGTACTCCCCTCCCCCTCACCACTCCTCTGATGGTTCTTCTGTACTCCCTCCCCCCTCACCGCTCCTCTCATGGTTCTTCTGTACTCCCCTCCCCTCACCACTCCTCTGATGGTTCTTCAGTACTCCCCTCACCGCTCCACTGATGGCTCTTCAGTACTCCCCTCCCCCTCACCGCTCCTCTGATGGCTCTTCAGTACCCCCTCCCCCTCACCGCTCCTCTGATGGTTCTTCAGTACTCCCTCCCCTCACCGCTCCTCTGATGGCTCTTCAGTACTTCCCTCCCCGCTCCTCTGATGGCTCTTCAGTACTCCCTCCCCCTTACCGCTCCTGTGATGGTTCTTCAGTATTCCCCTCTCCCTCACCATTCCTCTGATGGTTCTTCTGTACTCCCCTTCCCCTCACCGCTCCTCTGATGCCTCTTCGGTACTCCCCTCCCCCTCATCGCTCCTCTGATAGTTCTTCTGTACTCCCCTCCCCCTCACCGCTCCTCTGATGGTTCTTCTGTACTCCCTCCCCCCTCACCGCTCCTCTCATGGTTCTTCTGTACTCCCCTCCCCCTCACCACTCCTCTGATGGTTCTTCAGTACTCCCCTCACCGCTCCTCTGATAGCTCTTCAGTACTCCCCTCCCCTCACCGCTCCTCTGATGGCTCTTCAGTACTCCCCTCCCCCTCACCGCTCCTCTGATGGTTCTTCTGTACTCCTCTCCCCCTCACCGCTCCTCTGATGGCTCTTCAGTACTCCCCTCCCCCTCACCGCTCCTCTGATGGCTCTTCAGTACTCCCCTCCCCCTCACTGCTCCTCTGATGGCTCTTCAGTACTCCCCTCCCCCTCACCGCTCCTCTGATGGCTCTTTAGTACTCACCTCCCCCTCACCGCTCCTCTGATGGTTCTTCAGTACTCCCCTCCCCCTCACCGCTCCTCTGATGGCTCTTCAGTACTCCCCTCCCCCTCACCGCTCCTCTGATGGCTCTTCAGTACTCCCCTCCCCCTCACCGCTCCTCTGATGGCTCTTCAGTACTCCCTTCACCGCTCCTCTGATGGCTCTTCCTCATTCACTGCCTCTGCCACTCTTTCTCCTCCATCATCTCTGATGGTTCTTCAGTACTCCCTCCCCCTCACCGCTCCTCTGATGGTTCTTCAGTACTCCCCTCCCCTCACCGCTCCTCTGGTGGCTCTTCAGTACTCACCTCCCCCTCACCGCTCCTCTGATGGTTCTTCAGTACTCACCTCACCGCTCCTCTGATGGCTCTTCAGTACTCCCTCCCCTTCACCTCTCCTCTGATGGCTCTTCAGTACTCCCCTCCGCCTCACCGCTCCTCTGATGGCTCTTCAGTACTCCCCCTCCCCGCTCCTCTGCTGGCTCTTCAGTACTCCCCTCCCCCTCACCGCTCCTCTGATGGTTCTTCTGTACTCCTCTCCCCCTCACCGCTCCTCTGATGGTTCTTCAGTACTCCCCTCCCCCTCACTGCTCCTCTAATGGCTCTTCAGTACTCCCCTCCCCCTCACCGCTCCTCTGATGGTTCTTCAGTACTCCCCTGTCCCTCACCATTCCTCTGATGGTTCTTCTGTACTCCCCTTCCCCTCACCGCTCCTCTGATGGCTCTTAAGTACTCCCCTCCCCCTCATCGCTCCTCTGATGGTTCTTCTGTACTCCCCTCCCCCTCACCACTTCTCTGATGGTTCTTCTGTACTCCCCTCCCCCCTCCTCTCATGGTTCTTCTGTACTCCCCTCCCCCTCACCACTCCTCTGATGGCTCTTCAGTACTCCCCTCACCCTCACCGCTCCTCTGATGGTTCTTCTGTACTCCCTTCCCCTTCACTGCTCCTCTGATGGTTCTTCTGTACTCCCTTCCCCCTCACCACTCCTCTGATGGTTCTTCAGTACTCCCCTCCCCCTCACCGCTCCTCTGATGGTTCTTCTGTACTCCCCTCACCGCTCCTCTGATGGTTCTTCAGTACTCCCCTCCCCTCACCACTCCTCTGATGGTTCTTCTGTACTCCCCTCCCCCTCACCGCTCCTCTGATGGTTCTTATGTACTCCCCTCACCGCTCCTCTCATGGGATCTTCTGTACTCCCCTCCCCCTCACCGCTCCTCTCATGGTTCTTCTGTACTCCCCTCTCCCTCACCGCTCCTCTCATGGTTCTTCTGTACTCACCTCCCCTCACCGCTCCTCTGATGGCTCTTCAGTACTCCCCTCCCCTCACAGCTCCTCTGATGGCTCTTCAGTACCCCCTCCCCCTCACCGCTCCTCTGATGGTTCTTCAGTACTCCCCTCCCCCTCACCGCTCCTCTGATGGCCCTTCAGTACTTCCCTCCCCCTCACCGCTCCTCTGATGGCTCTTCAGTACTCCCCTCCCCTTACCGCTCCTCTGATGGTTCTTCAGTACTCCCCTCTCCCTCACCATTCCTCTGATGGTTCTTCTGTACTCCCCTTCCTCTCACCGCTCCTCTGATGCCTCTTCGGTACTCCCTCCCCCTCATCGCTCCTCTGATGGTTCTTCTGTACTCCCCTCCCCCTCACCACTCCTCTGATGGTTCTTCTGTACTCCCCTCCCCCCTCACCGCTCCTCTCATGGTTCTTCTGTACTCCCCTCCCCCTCACCACTCCTCTGATGGTTCTTCAGTACTCCCCTCACCGCTCCACTGATGGCTCTTCAGTACTCCCCTCCCCCTCACCGCTCCTCTGATGGCTCTTCAGTACCCCCCTCCCCCTCACCGCTCCTCTGATGGTTCTTCAGTACTCCCCTCCCCTCACCGCTCCTCTGATGGCTCTTCAGTACTTCCCTCCCCGCTCCTCTGATGGCTCTTCAGTACTCCCCTCCCCCTTACCGCTCCTGTGATGGTTCTTCAGTATTCCCCTCTCCCTCACCATTCCTCTGATGGTTCTTCTGTACTCCCCTTCCCCTCACCGCTCCTCTGATGCCTCTTCAGTACTCCCCTCCCCCTCATCGCTCCTCTGATAGTTCTTCTGTACTCCCCTCCCCCTCACCGCTCCTCTGATGGTTCTTCTGTACTCCCCTCCCCCCCTCACCGCTCCTCTCATGGTTCTTCTGTACTCCCCTCCCCCTCACCACTCCTCTGATGGTTCTTCAGTACTCCCCTCACAGCTCCTCTGATAGCTCTTCAGTACTCCCCTCCCCCTCACCGCTCCTCTGATGGCTCTTCAGTACTCCCCTCCCCCTCACCGCTCCTCTGATGGTTCTTCTGTACTCCTCTCCCCTCACCGCTCCTCTGATGGCTCTTCAGTACTCCCTCCCCGCTCCTCTGATGGCTCTTCAGTACTCCCCTCCCCTCACTGCTCCTCTGATGGCTCTTCAGTACTCCCCTCCCCCTCACCGCTCCTCTGATGGCTCTTTAGTACTCACCTCCCCTCACCGCTCCTCTGATGGTTCTTCAGTACTCCCCTCCCCCTCACCGCTCCTCTGATGGCTCTTCAGTACTCCCCTCCCCTCACCGCTCCTCTGATGGCTCTTCAGTACTCCCTTCACCGCTCCTCTGATGGCTCTTCCTCATTCACTGCCTCTGCCACTCTTTCTCCTCCATCATCTCTGATGGTTCTTCAGTACTCCCCTCCCCCTCACCGCTCCTCTGATGGTTCTTCAGTACTCCCCTCCCCCTCACCGCTCCTCTGGTGGCTCTTCAGTACTCACCTCCCCCTCACCGCTCCTCTGATGGTTCTTCAGTACTCACCTCACCGCTCCTCTGATGGCTCTTCAGTACTCCCCTCCCCTTCACCTCTCCTCTGATGGCTCTTCAGTACTCCCCTCCGCCTCACCGCTCCTCTGATGGCTCTTCAGTACTCCCCCTCCCCCTCACCGCTCCTCTGCTGGCTCTTCAGTACTCCCCTCCCCCTCACCGCTCCTCTGATGGTTCTTCTGTACTCCTCTCCCCCTCACCGCTCCTCTGATGGTTCTTCAGTACTCCCCTCCCCCTCACTGCTCCTCTAATGGCTCTTCAGTACTCCCCTGTCCCTCACCATTCCTCTGATGGTTCTTCTGTACTCCCCTTCCCCTCACCGCTCCTCTGATGGCTCTTCAGTACTCCCCTCCCCCTCATCGCTCCTCTGATGGTTCTTCTGTACTCCCCTCCCCCTCACCACTTCTCTGATGGTTCTTCTGTACTCCCCTCCCCCCTCACCGCTCCTCATGGTTCTTCTGTACTCCCCTCCCCCTCACCACTCCTCTGATGGCTCTTCAGTACTCCCCTCACCCTCACCGCTCCTCTGATGGTTCTTCTGTACTCCCTTCCCCTTCACCGCTCCTCTGATGGTTCTTCTGTACTCCCTTCCCCCTCACCGCTCCTCTGATGGTTCTTCAGTACTCCCCTCCCCCTCACCGCTCCTCTGATGGTTCTTCTGTACTCCCCTCAGCGCTCCTCTGATGGTTCTTCAGTACTCCCCTCCCCCTCACCGCTCCTCTGATGGTTCTTCTGTACTCCCCTCCCCCTCCTCTGATGGTTCTTATGTACTCCCCTCACCGCTCCTCTCATGGGATCTTCTGTACTCCCCTCCCCCTCACCGCTCCTCTCATGGTTCTTCTGTACTCCCCTCTCCCTCACCGCTCCTCTCATGGTTCTTCTGTACTCACCTCCCCCTCACCGCTCCTCTGATGGCTCTTCAGTACTCCCCTTCCCCTCACCGCTCCTCTGATGGCTCTTCAATACTCCCCTCCCCGCTCCTCTGATGTCTCTTCAGTACTCCCCTCCCCCTCACCGCTCCTCTGATGGCTCTTCAGTACTCCCCTCCCCCTCACCGCTCCTCTGATGGCTCTTCAGTACTCCCCTCCCCCCACTGCTCCCCTGATGGCTCTTCAGTACTCCCCTCCCCCTCACTGCTCCTCTGATGGTTCTTCAGTACTCCCCTCCCCCTCACCGCTCCTCTGATGGCTCTTCAGTACTCCCCTCCCCCTCACCGCTCCCCTGATGGCTCTTCAGTACTCACCTCCCCCTCACCGCTCCTCTGATGGCTCTTCAGTACTCCCCTCCCCCTCACCGCTCCCCTGATGGCTCTTCAATACTCCCTCCCCGCTCCCCTGATGGCTCTTCAGTACTCCCTCCCCCTCACCGCTCCTCTGATGGCTCTTCAGTACTCCCTCCCCCTCACCGCTCCTCTGATGGCTCTTCAGTACTCCCCTCCCCCTCACCGCTCCTCTGATGGCTCTTCAGTACTCCCCTCCCCCTCACCGCTCCCCTGATGGCTCTTCAGTACTCCTCCCCCTCACCGCTCCCCTGATGGCTCTTCAGTACTCCCCTCCCCTCACCGCTCCTCTGATGACTCTTCAGTACTCCCCTCCCCCTCACCGCTCCTCTGATGGCTCTTCAGTACTCCCCTCCCCCTCACCGCTCCTCTGATGGCTCTTCAGTACTCCCCTCCCCCTCACCGCTCCTCTGATGGTTCTTCTGTACTCCCCTCCCCGCTCCTCTGATGGTTCTTCTGTACTCCCCTCCCCCCTCCTCTGATGGCTCTTCAGTACTCCCCTGCCCCTCACCGCTCCTCTGATGGCTCTTCAGTACTCCCCCTCACCGCTCCTCTGATGGCTCTTCAGTACTCCCCTCCCCCTCACCGCTCCTCTGATGGCTCTTCAGTACTCCCCCTCACCGCTCCTCTGATGGCTCTTCAGTACTCCCCTCCCCCTCACTGCTCCTCTGATGGTTCTTCTGTACTCCCTCCCCGCTCCTCTGATGGTTCTTCTGTACTCCCTCCCCCTCCTCTGATGGCTCTTCAGTACTCCCCTCCCCGCTCCTCTGATGGCTCTTCAGTACTCCCCTCACCGCTCCTCTGATGGCTCTTCAGTACTCCCCCTCACCGCTCCTCTGATGGCTCTTCAGTACTCCCCTCCCCCTCACCGCTCCTCTGATGGTTCTTCCTTGCCACCGCCAGTCTTGGTATGAGGATATCGAGTTCTCTTGGAGTCGAAATATTCCTATCTCTCCACTGCTTTTATAATGATTTTCAAGACCATATTGTGAGAAAAATATCAGTTGTCACTCATGATGTAATGCGAGAAAAAAACGATGAGAATTATTTCGCACATAGTCTCTCTATGCTGACATTAAAACACTATCCAAAATATAAGTATATGAAAATTAAAAGCTCACTATCAAACCCTGTAGTGAATATAAAAAATAGTTTCATACAATGGTACTTGTACAGTGTCGAAAATAAGTAACAGTTAGGAACAAACACAGCCTTGTGACCCTAAGAGAATGACAGATTATTATTACTGGCACTTACTGAGCGCTACAAATCACCCTGAAAGGGTGTCTAGGCACTGTTGAATATCTTCAGACAGGAGCAAGGGAAGGATATTGAAAGTGAACTAAGACAGGTTAAAACATCCATTTTAAGAGCTTTTTTGAACCATCTATGATCGGTGTACAATATGATGCATAGCAGCACAAACGATAATATGAAACACATTACAGTTTGTGAAGACTGAAAGTCCATTATCTCCGTCTTCCATGTGCAGCCTGTCCCCGAGTCAGGTGGTAGTCAGAAATCATGGAGGAACTGCTGTATCCTGCCATAGGTACTTAGAGCACCAACTGTCCTGCAAAGTGATTAGACCGAGCACCCAGGGGAATATTTAACAAAGAGTTGTGTCGCCCTTGCGTCACGCAATGGGGCGCAAAAGCAACGCAACTTAAGTTAGATTTATCAAGGACACAAGGCCACCTGGCGTGGCCTAGCTTGATTAATCTTCTAGAGTAACACAATGCTGCGCAAGCCGCTGCGTTGAGTTACTCTGCCCTGGGAAGGCGTTCCATGGGTGAAGCATTGGTGTTCCCATGCATCCACCCATGGATTCTGGCACATTCCCACATTTACAATTACTGGCAAACCTGAGAAAGTGTCAATATGCAATGCGTTACCAGGTGGGGCGTAACGAGGAGAAATGTCTATTTCTCCTTGTTACTTCCTCTTTCTTTTTGCACCACACGCAGAAAGCGGAAAATACCTCATAGGATTGTCTTTGTGCAGGAAGGTATCCTTTCCTGCACAAAAACAATCCTGCTTACAACGCGGGCACCCTTGCACCATGGTGCAAGGTACCTTCTTTGGCGTTAGGCAGCACATTATGCGCCAGCGCAGTGAAAAGACAGGAATGCACCGTACACTGTTAAGTATAAAGCATTCCTGCCTTGTCCTTATCACGCAGCGCAACAAGGTAACTTGCTTCTCTGTGAGATTTGTTAATAAATATGCCCCCTAGTTATGTTATGTTAATATAATTTATAATGCGCATAAATCACCCGGGAAGGGCTATCTCCATTTGTGTGCTGAACTGCTCAAATGTTTGAGCCGCTGTTAATGTCAGGGGTAAAGCAACTTCCCACTGAAGTGAGGCTTACTGAAGACATTATTATTACAGGAATTTTTTGCTATGAAACATTGTACAAAACTGTGCAGCATGCAATGTTTCTCCTTAAACCTCTAGGGGCAAATTTATTAACAAATCACGCAGCACAGCAAGTCGCTTGCATGTTAGGGAAAGGGCAGGAATGTGCTGTACTTAACATTGTACAGCGCATTCCTGCCGTTTCCCTGCGGTGATGCACAATGTGCTGCCTAGCGCCAACGCAGGCGACTGCTTTGTAAGCAGATTGTTTTTTTGGAGCAAGGGACTCCTTCCTCCACAAAAACAATCCTAAGAGGCATTTTCGTCTTTCTACGTGTGCTGCAAAGAGAAAGTAACGAGGAGAAATAAAGAAATTCCTCCTCGTTGTGCCTCTCCTGGGAAGGCGTAGCATTTTGATGCATCCCAGCTCTACCAGTAATGGTAAATCTGGGAATGTGCCAAAATCCATGGGTGCATGTATGGGAACACCCACGCTCCATCCATGGCACACCTTTACAGGGCAGAGTGGCACAACGTAGCGATTTGCACTGCGTTGTGTTACTCTAGATTTATCAAGCCAGGCAAGGCCACCAGGGGCAGCTCCTCCGTTTGAGCCAAGGAGCGTCTCCCCACTAACCAAAATGCCCATAAAAAAGCTCCAAGAAACGAATCTATTGTGGTTTTCAAAAATGTAGCAGAAAAAGTAATGCTAAAATGACTGAATTGAATAAGTGCATTCGCAGAAGTATATGTAATGTGACACAGGAAAATGAATTTGCAAAGAGATGAAAGCAAGTTGGTTAGGAAAACATAGACCCAAACAGAAGAAGAGTGCACGGATGATGATTTCTCTTATGCATGCATAAGTCGATTCATTGATTGAGCATTTGCTGAGTGTGTTGTTACCCTGTAGAGTCTTGGCACTAAGCCTAACAAACACTTGAAAAATTGAAACTAAACACAGGGAAACAGCCACAAGTTAGGCTGGAGGGAGCTGGGTGCAATATATAGGTGCTAAATAAGAAAAAGAGCACCCCCCCCCCCCAATGCCACCCAGATCTTAGAAAAATGAGTAGACTCCAATTTTTTGAGCGTAGAGGCCGGGCAAATCTACGCACACAAAGGCGACTCTGAATAGCCGTAGGCCAAGTGGAGTGAAAGCGTCTATGACAGAAACAACCTTAAAGACTGAAGGCTGCGCAACTGTAAGACAATGAAGACTGGCCATATGATGTGACGTAGAAGCATGCAAGGAATGTAGAACATCAGGGATGAGGCATCATCCTCTACAATCGAATGTTGCTAGATGAGGTAGTGTGGAAGAGCGAGGCAAAGAGAAGTATCAATCTAGGATAGACAAGATAATGGACTGGACCAGAGGAAGCCTCAGATGACCTTTCCATCGCAAACGGCAATAAAAGTAGCTGGAGGAAACATTGGGTTAGCCATCGACGACCAACCAACAAAGCATATTCATTACTCTACATAGACCTTAAACCAGATTGGACGGGATTCAAAAGCTGCTGGGGACTCAATGAACGCGGCCATCTGTACGTTGATGGGCTTTTCCACAACTTCAGTAGATAGAGGAAGGAGAAACAAAGGAGTGAATTTACTAAGCGGTGTGGGATGAGAAAAAGGACAAAGATGGAACTTTAAAACTGAAAAGGGAAAGTGTATGGAGGTGGACCATGAAAATTCTGAACTGATTAACAAATGTATGCTATGAAAACCATCACTTGGACTTCTCAACTCTTTCCAGCTACTGAGATATGCAGTTGTCCTTCCTTGAACTTCTTTTTAGTGTTCACATATGACTCTTGAAGAAACTAATCTGCTCCTTTGGGTTCCGATTTTACATGTATGCCGTAAAACACAGATCTTCCTCACCAATGAGAATGGTATATGTTTTACCATCTCCAACTTTCATTTGTTTGCAGTAAAAATATTGTGGGGAAAAAAGTAGACTGCAAAAAAGTTGTGTCAAAATTGTTGTCTGCTGAAAAAAATAGTATGATAAAACGTTGTGGCTATAAACATTTTTTTTAAATGGTATGCCAAATAGGGAAAAGATAAGTGTACTGGTAGCAGGGGCAAAGGGACACCCTTCTGCTAACGTAGAGGTGAGCATTTACAGCAGTGGCGGCTGGTGGATTTAAAAAGTGGTGAGGTAGAAATGTTATACCCGTTTATAAAGTGCGAGGGCAGCAAGCAAGCTCGAACATACAAATGTGGGTGCTGGGGTAGTTCTCCCCCCGCAAGAAAACTTTGAAAAAATATTGATTCAAACTGTGGAATGTACAGCACACATTAACTAAAACAAATGTAGGAAAAAAGGGATCTAAATTGGGGACTTACTGCACAAGGGTCAAGAAAGCGTTAGAAGTAAGTAGAAGTAAGCCATAAATCTACCCCTGTTATAATGCCTTATTAAAGGCATTTTATGATGACTAACAGAACAGCGTCAATGTACTTGCTCTATACTTGTTCAAATGCTGCTTGTGGATGTTTAAAACTTAGATTGTGAGACGTTCTTTGGGAATTACATAGATAGCTATAGATAAGTTAAAGGAGTGATGTACCAATATCTATTAGTGTTCGAACAATACCCAAGCTGGAAAGATGTGGGTACATTCTACCTGCAAGTTGTCCAGCAATTGGTCTGGCATTGCTTTTTGAATCGTCTGTTCAGAATGTCATGTTTGGAACTAAGAACATTTGATACAGATGCAGTACTAGATGCACTCTTCCCTAGCTTAGCATCCAGATGGTGGGTTCAGCAAGCTATGAAAAGATGGGCCAGTGCCTAATGATGCAACTGGGGCTGCCTACCCAGCAATCACCTGAGGACAGAGACATTTTCACGCAGACTTTTTCTGCTGTTTTGGAAGGTTCTCATTTCTCCAGTGTGGTCTTAAAGCTAAACAATTATGAAATAGTTCTCAAGCTGGGGCACTTTCTGCCCCACCAAGCATTAGAGCGAAGGGTTGGCGGCTTCCCCCTCCACTGCAGGCTGCCACTAAGCTTTGATATTATTTGCATGATAATGGGAGGCATAACAACTGGTCACACTTGTTCAGACCAGCAATGAAGAATGGATTCTCAGCATGGATTGGGAGAAGTTGGGGGAAGAGAAGCAAAATAAGATTATTTTACACGTTAGGGGCACTTGCATCAAGTCTTCTCTGCAACACATGTATTGTGGCAAGTTAAAGCAGAAGGAGCAAGCGCTCAATATATTAGAAGTAAAAGCTCTTCAAGGCTTCGTCAGGCTTATTAGTGTTATATAAACCTACAATACAGTACAATAACATGGTACATGGTCAAGCAACAGGTACACTGCAACATGCACTGCAAATAGTTAATTGGTGATATTTAAGCCAGTGAGGCCATCCACACAGTCACAGGACAGAGTAGGGAAAGTGCAGTCGCCCACAAAGAGATCCCAGGATAGAGCAACGGAGCATGGAAACCAAAACAGGGATCACAGGAGAGGTAGAGACACCCACACTAGAATCTGAAGGGCGGGTAAAAGAAGGTGCATACAGGACAAATATAATAAGTTCTCACTTCTTGAGTACATCCTACATATGCTGTATGCAGGCCCTCCTTTGGCTTTTCAGCCCTGCAGAGAATCCTAGGCCTCATGTGACCTGCCCATATGCCATCAAAACTCACTCTTGGCATGCACGTGCCACACACAAACACACACACACACACTTCAAACACCTTTGTCCCCTGCACTCCTGATTCCTTGGGGGCCATACATATGCACTTCTGCTACTCAAGAACCATGAATGTACTTGCCTCACACATGCTACACTCACTCTTCTGGCATCTTACACACTGCACTTCTTTTCTTAGGAGCTATGTACATACGGTTTAGAATGGTTACCCCCCACTTTTTGCCTGAAATCTGATGCAACCCGACTATGTGCCCTGGGTCCCTGCCAATCAGGTTCCCAGGGCCTGTGTTCTTTCCCAAAACTGTACCTTTGTATCCACAATTGGCACATCCCTGGCCATAGGTAAGCTCCTTGTAAAAGGTACCATGGGTACCAAGGGCACTGCGACCAGGGAAGTCTCTAAGGGCTGCAGTACCAATTGTGCCACCGTTAGAGGCCCTACACCTTAACACACACACACTGCCACTGCAGGCTGCGTGTTTTGATGCAGAGAAAAGCGAAGAGTCGACATGGCACACATCCCTGTGAGCCATGCCTCCATTCCACTGCCTAAGGCCTATGTAAATCACCCCCCTAGTACGGTGCACTAGCCCTAAGGTGAGGGTACAGTGGCATGAGCCCTGTACCCCTACAGTGCCTAAGTCCATTCTTAGACATTGTAAGTGTGGTGAAGCCATAAAGAGTATATGGTCTGGGAGTTGGTCATTATGAACTCCACAGCTCCATAATGGCTTTACTAAAAACTGGGAATTTTGGTAGCAAACTTCTCAGCACATTAAACCCACCCTGATGCCAGTGTGAGATTTAATGTAAAATGCACTCAGAGGGCATCTTAGAGATACCCCCTGAAAATCGACCAGCCCTGGTGTGGTTCCTGAATGGCTGCCCGCCATTTGCCACCACCAGGCAGGTTTCTGGACCCCTGGGTAGAGAGCCTCTGCTCTCTGGGTCCAGAAACAAAGCCCATCCTGGGCAGAGGAGCCATGCCTCCTCCCCCAGGATGGGCTGGGTCCACAAAAGGGGAAGCTTCAAAGGTCTGCTGCCTTTGGATGCTGTCCCTGCCTTTTGCTGCTCCCAGCAACTGGCTCACACTGTTTCTGGCCCCCACTTTGGGCAGGAGAATCGGCTGGAAAACCAAGCTAGGAAGAGAGGTGTGCCCACCTTTGCTAACCCCACCCCTCAGGTTGGGGAGGCGAGGTGAAGCACACATCTAAGTCCCCTCCATCTTGAAGATGAGGGGACTCAGCCAATTAGGAAAAGGTTCATGCCCCCTCCCACTGGAGGGTGGCATATTAGGGGGTGTACCCACCCCAAGGAAGGGACCCATTGGTCCCAACCAGCACACCCCTTTAACACCCCTAAATTTAGTATTTAGGGGCGACCATGAAGCTTGCCTCCTCAGATTCGAGGAAGAAAGAAGATGGAACAAAGAGCCATGCTGAGCCAGGAAGAAGAAGAGGACACCTACTGCCTTGGCCCCAGCCCTACCGGCCTGTCCCGTCTGCGAAGTGCCTACAGCAAGAAAATCGGCGAGTCTAGCAGCCAGCAACCCCCAGAGCCCGGAGGACCTGCCCCGCAACCTTCCTACAGACTCTGTCTCCCGTGCGCACCAGATTTGCTCTATCAAAGACTCGCCTCCAGAAGCCTCAAGACGATGCCTGCAGCCTCTACCTGAAGGATCCCTCCAACAGCGACCGGAGCTGGTAAGAAAACCGAAGCCAGAAGACACCCCTGCACCCGATGCCCCCCGGCCCTAGGTGGCCCAACCGACGGTGTCCAGGCATCCCCCAAGATCCCAACTTTCCTCTCCAGTCGGTGGTCACCTTCAGGAAGTCTCCCTGCGCAAGCCTGCAGAAACTTTGCGAAACCGAAGGTCTCCATTGGGAAACACAGGGTCCCCGACGTCCGTTTTGCACCCTGCACCCGGCCGCCGCAGAGGTGTTGGTGGTGCAGCTCCTGTGTTGGTCATCAGCCTCTGCGGTGCAGACCTTAACCCTAGGTGTTTTGCTCCCACACCCGAGTGGCCTGCTCGTCAGCAGCCCCTAACCGAAGGCCCCATTGGCCAACGTTGGGCCCCTCCACTCTGCACCGGGCCGCCCCAGTGCCGCTGGTGGTGCAACTTTAGAGCCCATCTAGACCTTGGAGAACCATGGTCCTAACCCCCCAAAACTCACCCTCGTAAGTCATGTATTTACCTGTTAAACCGATAACACTTTTTCCCCATAGGTACCCTTGGAAAGAGATCTTGTGCCTAAAAAAGTGTTGAACTGTGTTGTATGAAGAGAAAAGTAGTTCTATTGCATAGTATAAAAAGTCGTACTTACCTTGTATTTAGAGATCCTAAGGTGTGGTATCTAGGCATACCACCCCAGCCCTCAAAGTAATTCAAAGGTAATCCAAAAGTAACAAAAAGTAATTACTGTGTAATTTGAACTGTTTATAAAGCATTTACAAACCTGTAACTATTGCAATTTCAAGCACAACTGCATTACCTTGAACAGTCTTGCATTTTGAAAGTAGATGTTACTTACCTGTGCCAAGTCCTGCTTGGTTCTAAAATAAAACATAAGTATACCTTTTTTATACTTACCTAATTGGTCTGGATTCGGTCTCTGAGTGTGTGTATCAGTCCTTGATTGAGTGAGTACAATAAATGCTTAACACACCCTTTGGATAAGACTAAATGCTTGCCCACACTACCACAAAGAACACTGTTAGTGCTTACCTAATTTAGCCTCTGCTATACCTCTGGGGACTCACTGGACTCTGTACACACTATACCTCATTTTGGTATAGTATTTACAGAGCCAGCTTCCTACACTACCCATGTGCAGTGAAACTGTAGTATTGAGGGAGAGGTGTAGCACCTTACGAATGGGGAAACGAGAGAACTCTGGATTCATTCATGGCTTCGGAACGATTGCAAAGGAGGTGCACACAGCACAGATACTCATAGAAGGATGATTCTAGAGGCAAATACTCCTACGATCCATGCGTCTTGTGCCCCCTTCATCTGTCCCTCCATCTCCAGTGTATGCACAGGAGTCCTCACCTGTATAACAGGCTCATGCACACCAGCAAGTGGGTCGCAGTGGGGTCTACAATGTCCTCTACCGTCGGGGTACACTAGGAAGTGTGTGGGCAAAGCCGAATAATCTCACTACAGGACTGATGAGCAATGGAGGCTCAAGGGGAAGACGGGTGCCAACGGCGGCCCTGGTTTATGCAGTTTACTTAGACTAGGTGCCAAAGAGCACAATGAAGACCTGCCTGTGTCATGGGTACATTAAACAGGTGGGCTAGCCATCAAATTAACAGGGAGAGTTGAGTCAGACCTGAGCCATGGGACGGCTCTGGCTTGTAGAGCCTGTGCAAGAGCCAAGACTTGAAAATATTTGGCGTGTAAATCATGCAACAAACATCCTGTTAGAACATGATACGGTGTCTTTAAAATTCAAGAAAGTGTACTTCTATAATATGCGAAAGCGTTTCACCTTATTGCATCAGATTTTTTTAAAGTGTTTATTGAAAGTGAGAATTTTTTAACAGGACCTGACAAACATTGCTGCCTCCACCCTGATGACAATACTATTAGTGAACTAAAAGGCAAGTCGGATATCCCATATTCCTTAAATGTTGCCTAGATTTTTATTATGGCTGGAGAGTCATTATAGGCTATTAAATCAGAAACAAGTGAGGTTTATGTAAAGCACACATCCTGAACTCACATATTTGAAGGCGCTCTCATATTTTATAGTGAACATAAAGGCGGCTCGGAGAAAAAAAGTATTTGCATAGGATCACACAAATTGGTCTATCAAGGAAACGGGGATTGAGCCCAGATTTCGTGTTTAACACTGTGAAATTAAGGCACTAGATGACTAACATTAAAGGATAGTGCTTTTTCCTTAATGCCTGGAGGGCGATATTAAAGCGTGGGTGACAGATAGGCTCTATGTTTTATTTTGGGTAGATTTACATCTCACAAACCTTACCCAAGGCATAAAGCACTTCACAAAAGATACAGACTACTTTACAAGCTGTTTTTTCGGGCACACAGAGATTTGGTGGCATTTACAGGCAAGATTCTAGACATTGCTGGGGTTCTAACCAGGGCCTCCATGAAAACTTAACTTGTTTGCTCACAGCTTCCAGTGCCAGACATCTCGCTCGAGCGTGTTCCACTTACTTCTGTCTCGTGGGCCCAGTCTTCAGTGTGCCAATAGCCCAGTACGGCAAGAAACGAACGAAGAGAGGATGTAGCCTTACGTCTAGAGCTGCCGACTTTGAAGCTGGGGAACCGGGTTCGAGCCTCGGCGTCGGCTCAGCATCCTGTGATTCTGGACAAATCACTTAATCTCCCCGTGCCTACCAAAAAATGATTGCGTCCTTGTGTAACGTAACTGGTGCTCATGTAAAGCGCTCCAATACCTTCGGGTCGAGTTCGCGCTATATAAATCTGCAAAAAGGAGCACTGTGAAGTAGCATAACTTTTCCATTTTAAAGCAAGTCTGTAACTCTTACATTTTTTTTTTTTTTTTTAAAGAACCGAAAACAAACGTGCTGGCCCCGGAGCTTACCCAAACAGCAGCTTGACTCTTCTTTTCAGCCCAACCCCTCTCCTGATGACCAGCAAACAGGCGCCACCCACTACTGTCTTTATTCCCATTTGCCTGCTCCACCCCCGGCTATTTAAATAAATGAGTTAGGTAAACTCCTCCCAGGGCCATTAAATAAGTGCCCGAAAAGCAGTCCTATGTGTGTTTTTATATAACTCAAATAACCGCCTTCCAGTGTGACGTCCCGGTTGTGGTTTGTGCCTTTAGGGCGAGGAAAACCTCACCCTGCTGGCACATGCGTCCAATACCACCCCACCCCCTCACCCAGGGAAAAAACAGATTCAAACCACTTTTTCTCCGAGCAGCCATTCAGATATTTCTTTCAGCTGCTTGGTGTTTCTTTTACTCTTCTTAGCTCTCTCTTCAGGGCGGTAGGTCGACGCCAATCACGCCTGTTAACACCAGCCGCCCCTGCTTGCAAACCTCAAATTTTGGCTAAAACCTTGCATTTTCATCACATTTCTGTTCTAGTAGCTGCATGAATCCACACAATTCCTACCAACGAACATCTCCAAACTTGTTCTGATAAACAAGTGGAGGCAGAAAGACAGTATGTTCCTTCTGGGGGCATCACTCGATGCCAGGGTAGGCTGCTGCACCCCTTTCATTTATAATCCCTGGTGTCTAGTGACTTTTCCATCCACTACATGCAACTTGGGGACAAACCTCGAATTCGCCCTCCAAAGGGGATAGAAGGACTATCTTGCCCTGGGTGGGGGAGAGGGCGTGACACTGGCCCTTGCCCAAGGGGCCTCTTCCCCAGAAAAAAGAAATCCCTTGTGTCTAGTGGGCTTTCTACTCCCAGGAGAGGCTGATTGAGGAGAACCCCCAATCTGCAACCCCGGAAGGGTAGGGAGACTATAGGCTCTTTCTGGGGAGGGGGCATGTCCCAATGCCAGGGTGAGCACCCCCCACACCTTTTGTTTGCAACACTTGACATCTAGAGTCCTTTCCACGCCCCTCCCCCCAGGGAGGCAGATTGGGACAAACCCCACCAATCTGCCCTCCAATGGGGGGAGGGGGAGAAAGGCTGTTTTGTGCTTGTGTGAGGAGGAGAATTGGCCCTTGCCCAAGGGGCCGCTCCCTCCTCCCAAAAACTTTTCCTTGGCTCTAGTGGAGTAGATCCTGCGTGTGGATTGCCCTCTAAGGGTGATCTCCAGGCAGGAATCCACTACGGAGAGACGCCTTTGGAACACAGGAGATTCTCCCCTTTCAAACAATACCTCTTCCATCAAAATCGGTGCTCCCGAGCACTGATGAAAGGGAAAGTATAATGAGCCGACCTGCTCATGTCACTCTCCCTTTTACAGTAATGACAGTAGCACAAAAAAAACCTGCCTCGAACTGCTGGTAAACCTCTTCCCCGGTAACCAGACCTGAAATGAAAAAAATAGTTTAGAGTATCATTCCTGAACACTCATCCAGCACCAACACTCATCCAGCACCAACACTCATCCAGCACCAACACTCATCCAGCACCAACACTCATCCAGCACCAACACTCATCCAGCACCAACACTCATCCAGCACCAACACTCATCCAGCACCAACACTCATCCAGCACCAACACTCATCCAGCTACAACACTCATCCAGCACCAACACTCATCCAGCACCAACACTCATCCAGCACCAACACTCATCCAGCACCAACACTCATCCAGCACCAACACTCATCCAGCACCAACACTCATCCAGCTACAACACTCATCCAGCTACAACACTCATCCAGCTACAACACTCATCCAGCTACAACACTCATCCAGCACCAACACTCATCCAGCACCAACACTCATCCAGCACCAACACTCATCCAGCACCAACACTCATCCAGCACCAACACTCATCCAGCTACAACACTCATCCAGCTACAACACTCATCCAGCTACAACACTCATCCAGCTACAACACTCATCCAGCTACAACACTCATCCAGCTACAACACTCATCCAGCTACAACACTCATCCAGCTACAACACTCATCCAGCACCAACACTCATCCAGCACCAACACTCATCCAGCACCAACACTCATCCAGCACCAACACTCATCCAGCACCAACACTCATCCAGCACCAACACTCATCCAGCACCAACACTCATCCAGCACCAACACTCATCCAGCACCAACACTCATCCAGCACCAACACTCATCCAGCACCAACACTCATCCAGCACCAACACTCATCCAGCACCAACACTCATCCAGCACCAACACTCATCCAGCACCAACACTCATCCAGCACCAACACTCATCCAGCACCAACACTCATCCAGCACCAACACTCATCCAGCACCAACACTCATCCAGCACCAACACTCATCCAGCACCAACACTCATCCAGCACCAACACTCATCCAGCTACAACACTCATCCAGCTACAACACTCATCCAGCTACAACACTCATCCAGCTACAACACTCATCCAGCTACAACACTCATCCAGCTACAACACTCATCCAGCTACAACACTCATCCAGCACCAACACTCATCCAGCACCAACACTCATCCAGCACCAACACTCATCCAGCACCAACACTCATCCAGCACCAACACTCATCCAGCACCAACACTCATCCAGCACCAACACTCATCCAGCACCAACACTCATCCAGCACCAACACTCATCCAGCACCAACACTCATCCAGCTACCAACACTCATCCAGCACCAACACTCATCCAGCACCAACACTCATCCAGCACCAACACTCATCCAGCACCAACACTCATCCAGCACCAACACTCATCCAGCACCAACACTCATCCAGCACCAACACTCATCCAGCACCAACACTCATCCAGCACCAACACTCATCCAGCACCAACACTCATCCAGCAACAACACTCATCCAGCAACAACACTCATCCAGCACCAACACTCATCCAGCACCAACACTCATCCAGCACCAACACTCATCCAGCACCAACACTCATCCAGCACCAACACTCATCCAGCTACCAACACTCATCCAGCACCAACACTCATCCAGCACCAACACTCATCCAGCTACAACACTCATCCAGCTACAACACTCATCCAGCTACAACACTCATCCAGCACCAACACTCATCCAGCACCAACACTCATCCAGCACCAACACTCATCCAGCACCAACACTCATCCAGCTACAACACTCATCCAGCACCAACACTCATCCAGCTACAACACTCATCCAGCTACAACACTCATCCAGCTACAACACTCATCCAGCTACCAACACTCATCCAGCTACAACACTCATCCAGCTACAACACTCATCCAGCACCAACACTCATCCAGCACCAACACTCATCCAGCACCAACACTCATCCAGCACCAACACTCATCCAGCACCAACACTCATCCAGCTACAACACTCATCCAGCTACAACACTCATCCAGCTACAACACTCATCCAGCTACAACACTCATCCAGCTACAACACTCATCCAGCACCAACACTCATCCAGCACCAACACTCATCCAGCACCAACACTCATCCAGCACCAACACTCATCCAGCACCAACACTCATCCAGCACCAACACTCATCCAGCACCAACACTCATCCAGCACCAACACTCATCCAGCACCAACACTCATCCAGCACCAACACTCATCCAGCACCAACACTCATCCAGCACCAACACTCATCCAGCACCAACACTCATCCAGCAACAACACTCATCCAGCAACAACACTCATCCAGCAACAACACTCATCCAGCTACAACACTCATCCAGCTACAACACTCATCCAGCACCAACACTCATCCAGCACCAACACTCATCCAGCACCAACACTCATCCAGCACCAACACTCATCCAGCACCAACACTCATCCAGCACCAACACTCATCCAGCTACAACACTCATCCAGCTACAACACTCATCCAGCACCAACACTCATCCAGCACCAACACTCATCCAGCACCAACACTCATCCAGCACCAACACTCATCCAGCACCAACACTCATCCAGCACCAACACTCATCCAGCACCAACACTCATCCAGCACCAACACTCATCCAGCACCAACACTCATCCAGCACCAACACTCATCCAGCACCAACACTCATCCAGCTACAACACTCATCCAGCTACAACACTCATCCAGCACCAACACTCATCCAGCACCAACACACATCCAGCACCAACACTCATCCAGCACCAACACTCATCCAGCACCAACACTCATCCAGCACCAACACTCATCCAGCACCAACACTCATCCAGCACCAACACTCATCCAGCTACAACACTCATCCAGCTACAACACTCATCCAGCACCAACACTCATCCAGCACCAACACTCATCCAGCACCAACACTCATCCAGCACCAACACTCATCCAGCACCAACACTCATCCAGCACCAACACTCATCCAGCACCAACACTCATCCAGCACCAACACTCATCCAGCACTGCCTCCAGCTCTGCTCCCTGGCGGAACATAGACCACTGAGCTATCTGGCTGCACTTTATGGACAAGTATATCTGTTTGTGAGGTACCTTAGGAGGGTTAATGCACCTGCTGCAGAGAACAGTGCATCCAGCACCTTTCTGGGTACAATACTGGGAGGATAACTCAGGTAGTTACTGCATGCTCTGCAGATATCTGCTTATCATAGATTGGGATCATCGTAAAGTAACTTCTGCAGAACGTTGTTTGTAGCCCTATGTTTAAGGCCTAATGAAATAGTGGAGTGTGCATAACTGATTCATTTCAGAGCTCACAAACTTTCATTTTGATGAGGAAATGCATATAATCGAGTTAAGTAGTAATTAGCACCTGTCATTAAGTGATAACATAGAATTCAGTTTGTTTTGCCTCTTGTATGACAGGTAATTATTAGTGTTATTGATTTACAACTACATGAATAAAAATAATTCATTAGATAGAATGCGAGTGAGGTAGATATTTGATTTTCCTATGGAGGCAGCATAGTTTGCGTCAGATGATGCTGTCCTTCTTGTTCTTCCTCTTATGGTCTGCTGCGCCCATATGCCAGGTGCGACATTGACCCACCGAGCTGATTTCGTACACTTCTTGCAGGACACAGCTCTGACATTACTTACTGCTCATAAAAGTGTTGCAGTGAGAGAGAGGGCGCTTCCTTCTTCTCTTTCACTAATCACAGATCTGTGTTCTGCGAGAGTCTAAAAGCCTGACTCAGGAGCTGAAATTGATCGACCAGAATCACCAAAGCAAATAAGGGGGCATAGGTCAAACTCTGGCCGGGTGTCAACTCTACATGCAGCATGCGTGAGGTCTGTTACAGACACTTCTTGGAGCATCTAAACCCAAGCAGCTTAGGACAAGCATGGGAGAGCTACACTAAGGGGAAAAGATAAGTTCGTCAAATTCACTTTTCTGCCTAAAGTCAAAAACAACTCCTATGGTGTACAGAAAAGAGAACCTGGGGTGTTCACGAGGCCGCATGTAGTCCGGAAATAGTCAGTAATGTATTTCCTCATACGTCACCTCCGGAGATTCCAAAATACAGCAGCATGCCTCGTCGCCAAAATGCTTTCACTTGATCATAGCTCACCAGTTCCATAATCCATCCCCCTACGTCCAATATAATCACTCTGTATTGTCCTTCATGCCTTCCTTAATATCAGCCCTTCCTTCTGAGCCTTCACAACATCCAGCCACTCACTGGGGTCCGCAGCCCCCAGCCCCCTCAAGATAACCTTTGTGACCAAGACTCAAGGAGGCAGGAGCTCCCACTAAACAAACTCTCCATCTGCTGCAACCAGATCACGCGATGATCACACCTACTTCAGAAACATTCAGGGTTTGGTGTTTACCCACAATCCCTTCGGCCACCTGTGACGCATCGTTCATCTTGGTACAAGCATCATGAGGATGCTTTTGGCATGTCGGTGCTGCACTAATGCATGTACTACTACACACAGAGAATACTTTCTGTAATGTCACGCCATATTGCATCCATCCATCCACCAAGGTACATATATGGCATATAGGTGGATGTCCAACTACCAATCACCCTGCTCAAAACAGTACTTCCCATTAGGATATGCCATACACTTATGACCAACAAAACACATTAGAGAGAACTCTTACAAACATCCAACACAGTCCAGATGCCAGCTGTCACTGTACACAACAGTACCCATGACTTAAACAAGCATTGGAAAAGCCAAAAGGTCTGGGTTTAAGGTGCTAACACATGCAGCATAAGCACATTAAAGCTGAGCAAAGAAATGAAAGGATGACTGTATTTAAGGCACCCACTTCATTTCTATGTCAAATAAAAGTCTAAGTGCAAATAAGTCTTCGTTAGAGTCCTCCTTCTGTTTCAATGACATAGAAAACAAGCATTTGCAACGCAATAGGTCTCGCATTTGAGAGAGTTTGAGCTATTGGCATTGTAAATGACAATGTCTTTTACCTATGTGTTTTGGTTTGGAGTGGATGTTGGTTATGTGGAATTATGGGATTCGAATGGTTAGTTGTGGGATTTTGTGGCATGGAATAGTGTGGTGTGGAGTGGATTTGTGTAGTTGAATTATGTGGCACGGTTTGCAGTGGAATTGTGGATAGTAATTATGTGGTATTGAGTGTACTGAAATTACGTGGAGTGTGACATGGAGTGGAACTATGTGGATTGTTATTTTGTGTTGTGGAGTGGTATGTAGTGGAGTTTAATTACGTGGTGTACTGTTGAATTTTGTGGCATGATGTGGAATTCTGTGGTGTGGATTGGATGTTTGTGGTGTGTTGTGTAATTGTGTTGATTTGAATTATGTGGTTTGTTGTCGAATTATGTGGTTTGTTGTCGAATTATGTGGTGTAGAACTGTGTGGCATTGAATGATATTTATGCTTTACAGCCTAACATAGAAGCACCCCCAGTTGCAGTACTCTGGTAACAGAGTGAGGGAGCATTACCCAGGGGCTATACAGCACTGCGAGATTAACATCCAGGGGCAACTTAAAGCAAGCGAAGCGCCATAGAACAACCTAAAATAAAGTAGCAGCCCCTGCAAGGCCTAGAATCTTAAAGGAGTCTGGGAAAGGCCACCTGGGGACACTCAGTAACGAGGCAGACCAGTGGCAGCTTGAAACAGGTTGTGGGGTTTGCCTTTCATGCATGCCTTAAGTCTATTTGCTCGGAGGCTCACAGCCCGTTGGAAAACAAAGGAGGGAGTCCAGAAGCCACTCCTTTTTCATCTAACTAACCTTTCAGCCTCATGCCCATAAGTGTTGAGGTTTCCGATGTTAAGTTTGAAACCAGTGGTGCTTGTTCTGCATGCTGAGTTAGCGCTCACTGTTTTCTGCTGCATTTTGTTTTTAAACCTGAACGTTTCTGCAGTAAGCTGCTGTTGCAGTGTCAGTGTATAATTCCCCCATGAGACTCACTCAGGTCTCAGGTGATGCAACTTTACAGTCTATGGATGTAGAAGAATTTTAATAAAAGCTGCTCATTCTTTTTTTTCCTGATAATGTAAGCGCGGTCAGTCGACAAATGAATGCGCTTGCGTTATTCAAAGTATTTAAAAGTAATGAGTCGGAATGGAGTAAAATAAGCAAAATGTCTCCTGCTGTCTTTGATTAAAGCTCAGGTTTAGAGAGTGGGGTCCACTCGGTAATTGTACCCCGAGTTGGTGCGGCGTCAGCACGACTGTACAAATATTAGGTGGGTAACAGCAGAGACACCCCTTAACGCTGCAAGGGTTTCACTAAAGAAACCAAAACAAATGAGCTATCCAACATGTATTGTAATGCCTAGATTTGGACACTATGAAAGTTACCAATATTGAACATATAACTGCCTCTGCAGGGCACAAGTCCTAAAAAAAGAAGTGGGGGGACGCTCCAAGTTAGGTGGTGTCACCGGAAGTGACGTCACGACAGGAAGTGACGTCACGAAATTTAACGGTCTCCGTCTGAAATGCGTGAATACATACAAGATACAAGTAGAGGTATAATACTGCAATAAGTGGCAGTCACTCAAAACACAAGAACACACTATACACAGGACCCATTCCTCGGATTACACGGTTATTACAGACTCGGGCCGTAGGCACTACGGGCATCTGTCGGGGTCCCTGGAAGTGACATGCTCGGCGTGTTCACAGCGCAGCTCCTTGAAGCCTTGGCGCCTCGGCTGTGCTCTGAGAAAGGCTGGCAAGGGGAGGGCGCGAGGTGGAAGGGGAGATTAGTCTGAGCCTCGGGTGCATTTGAAAGGCTATCATTCGCGCGCAGGTGCAGACTCGGGTACCGGCTCCATCTTTTGGGCAGGGGGACGGCGTCCACCCGGTAAAAACCCGGTAAAATAAGTGGGGGGACGCCGTCCACCCGCGTGGTACCCCGACTCGAGCCCTGTGCCTCTGCCAGGCCAGTGGGGTTAGGACGGTGTCACTAAAGCCAAACCTTGTTTGTCTGCCTGCCACGAGCGTCCGACTGACCCATTTGCAGGCCTGCGTGTAATGCAGTCGGAGAAAGTCTGCTCACGATGGATCAGGAACGCCAGAAAATGAAGGGGAAATGTGTTATGATTATGCAGCAGCTGTTCGGTTGTTGCAGTATTTTCTATTTTATTGAAACTTTTTTCTGAGATATTTGAACCCTGCGTTTGGGAACGGCAACTTAGTGTGTTCGTGTTTAGTTTAAAAGGGAATATTGTGTCTCGCTAATATGGCTTGTACTAACAAAGTCGTGCATTTAAAAATAGGTTTCCTTATTGCAAAATAACTCTTTCACCATAGGTTCCATAGTTGGTGTTGAACAGTATTTACAAAGTCTTGCCAACATTTTGAACGACGTGAATTGCTGACTATGGAACACAGAGGGTTGTGTTCTGATCCCGGCACTTCCACTTGGCCATAGTGTGCGATCTTGGGCATTGCACGTCACGGTTTTGTATTTTACCACGTACACTTACCAACGTTGGTACAACATTTTTCAAATAACACCACAGGCATCAGACTGACCCACTTGCAGCCCCGCCTGAAATGTAGTCGGAGGAAGTTTGTCACGACTGATCGGGGGAACACCATAAAATGAAGTGGAAATGTGTGCTAATTATGAAGCAGCTGTTCGGTGGCAAGCCGTGGTTGCAGCCAGGCACACGAGTTTTAAAATATTAAAAATCGACGCCCAACGTTAATTGCAACAGCCTCCTAATATGTCGCGGGACAAGTCACCCTGTTTAAAAAGTAATTAATTAGTCCTGAATCAATGAATAGAATTAGTAGCTGCGGAGGTTTATCGAAGTTGGGCGGTGCGCTTGGAGGGCAAAATACCGGAAGGGGCATGACGTATGCATGCCCTTCACAAATGGGGAGAGGGGAAAAAAGTCCAGATGTAGATACTGCACGTCTCGGTTTGAGACAGCGCATGAGCGCCGTCTAGAGCAGAGACCTAAAAAGGAGAATGTCGTCAGTAACAGTGAAGTTATCCAATGTCTGAAAGGAGCGGACCACTTCCCTGTGCTGTAGTGGGCAGAGGAAAAATGTGAATGGCACAAGGACAGACCAATGGATGAAGAGCATTGAAAACTTCCTTTCAGTCAGTAGGAGTCCCAAAAAGATTTTAAACAGAACACAGAGGAAGAGGGACTTTAATGTTTGGAGGGGGAGTTTAGGGTAAGTGTACTTCAAATGAAAGCTGAGTCGAGGGGTCTCTGATGCTCATGTGATGGCACATGACAAAGCTTACAGAAAACTCAAAGCCCTTTATGAAGTCACCCATGAGAAACGAAGGGGGGGGGGAGAGGGAGAGTAGCTTCCTCACCGCCTAAAGGATTTTGGCGTCATTCGCTCACCCCGTGATGGGTCCAGGCTGGCAGATCAGAGAGTTTGATCAGGGTGATGAGAAAGTCAAGCACACATTCCACCGGACAGCTGACAAAACTAAAACGGATTAGACGTATGCTAGAGACCAAGTGTTCATTCATAACCTCGTCTGGATTCCATCAGGCAAAATGCACTTTATATGCTGGGATTTTTAAGCCCTACGGTTGAAACGAAAAGTCCGCGATAGTGCTCCAGGAGTTACACAGGACAGGGGATCTCATGACACCTTTGCATTTCAGGCTGGGATGGAATTACAGTCGGATGGTGCACATATTCATATACCCCCCATTAACTATAAACCGGAAATTTTTGCATTTTATTAGCAGTTTTGAATTGCAGACTAGACGCAAAATGCGACAAGAGTGCTTCACATGAGAACAAGGTGCTTAAGACTGGGCTGTAGAACGAGAAACAAACAAAATACCAAACCATATGTGGTATAGTCTCGCCTTTTGGATCAATTGGCTCTAGACACGCTGTAGAATACCCATTGGTTTTGCCAGTGGTTCTAGCAAGGCGGATTTATATCCCAGATGCTCTGCAGCACGGCTTTTGAAGAGAAAACAAAAAACACACACACACCAAATAAACAACCATACACGACTGGCCACATCGTTTTTATTCATGCACACCAGACATATATGAAAATTAAATGTTTTTTTCTGTTTGCTGATCCAAGTAAGTATGGGGAGAAGGAAAAACAAGCGCGCGCGCCTCGTGCGGCAGCAGGGGGAGGGGGCCTGCGCGATTCCCTTGCGGGAGCGAGCAGCAAGGCGCGATAATTGATAACATATGGCGCCAGCTGCTCGCTCCCGCAAGGGAATCGCCAAACGTGCATGCGTTGCCATTGGAAGCAATGCAACCGCGTGCACGTTTTTGGCCTCAAAACCGACTCCATGGCTAAAGGTCTTTTTCCAATGCAGCGCATGCGCAATGCGTAGGCGAGACCTAAAAAGAAGGACTATGATGAAGATTCTCTTGCGACCCAACCTTCTTTTGAAATAGAAAGAAAAAGAGATGTATTAAAGGTAAGGGAGACTTTGTTACAGCTTGCCTTTTGCTTCTTTGAAATGAAAAAATAACTATTCCTGGTGGCACCTAGGACAAACCACTAGGAAAGAAGAACCGGTGTGGACAACAAGAAGGAGCACATAGAGGAACAGAGTGAAACACAAGAGGGGGAAAGAGAGAGCCATAGCTAGACAGTAGTTCCTCAAACAGTTCAACGCAAGCACGGAACTGAAGGCAGAAAGATACACTCTAACTGCAGCACTGGGTGAAAGAAAAATACTGCAAGTAAATTGCAAGTAAAAGAACGTAAACAAGCAATGGCAATGCCAATCGATCTTGTTTACCTTAATATATAAACTCAACCCCATCTTAATCCCATCTCCAGTCCCCAAAGAGTTACAGACCACCTATCTGACAATGACATTCACTCCCTTTTGCTATCTTATACCACTAAGGGGGCTTCATTATCCGCACCAGTATCTATCCAGACTATTCCTTCCAAACCTCTTAGAGAATCTAGTCGAAACTACAGAACCCTGAATGAACACAACCTACCTCAAGTCCCCATAACTCACCCTCAAGTGTCAGAAACTAAATCTCATCTCAGATCTATGCTTTTCAACTGCAGATCAGCGGTAAAACATGGAGCTGACATCGCAGATCTCATTCTCACACAAGACCTCGACCTCCTAATACTAACCAAAACTTGGCTGAGTGAGACCTCATCAACTGTGTTAGACATTCTAGTCCCACCCAACTAGGAGCTCATCAGACTTGATAGAACTGGAAGAGTTGTGGGGGGAGGGTGGGCTTAGCATGCCCTCTCCATGCTCACTATGAAACATTCTCAAACTATGCCAATGACCTCCTGTGAATACCTTGGTATTAAAATTTGGAGCAGTGATAAGACAGTATGCAAACTGACCACACGATTTACCACCCCCAGGAAATAACCTACCTTTCATTGAACAAATAATGGAGACTATCTCCTCCAATTCAGAGCAGTACATCAACCATATCTTCCTCGGGGTCTTCAAAATTCATTTGAATTACTCTAATGACCCCTTACTGAACACCTTCAAGGCCTTCCTCACAGACCTCAACCTTACCCAGGCTTGTAATGGCCATACTCCAAACAGAGGCTGCACCCTTGATCTAATCATCTCTAAAATCAATACTATTCAACTAGAATCCATAACCCCCTGTGACTGGTCAGACCACTACCTAATTTCCTTTCTCATCCTGGAGAAGGTGACGACTAGAAAAGGCCAACTGCTTAAAACCAAACATTGGTCCAGAGACTTCAGAAATATGAATCTTTCCGATTTAACCTCTACTAGCAACATCATCCTGCAGCTTCCCACAAACATGACGAATGTGAATGATCTTACGGACGATTACATACAATCCATGTCAGACATACTTGATATGATTGCTCCGAAGCAGTTAAAAAGAATACAGATCCGGCACTCCAAACCCTGGTTCAACAGAAGCCTTAATGAGGAAAGACACAAATAAAGGCTCGCTGAGAGAACATGGAGAAGCTCTCCCTCCGTCGCACACCTCAAGCACCAGGGGTCAACAAGAAGCTTCTACAACAAACTCATCCGAAGATCCAAAGCAGAATAGTTCAGGAAGTAATTAGACCATGCCAAAAACAGACCCAAAAAACTATTCGAAATCATCAAACAACAAGTAACACACAATTCTAACCAACACTTGGTAGACACCGGATCCTTGCCAAGTGGTGAGGAGTTCTCAGCTTTTTCATTGAAAAGACTAAGGGCCAGATATACGACCATTCATTTTTGCGAGTCGCAAATTGCGACTTGCAACCCCAAGACCACCCTCCGAGGCACCCTCATCTACAGACCCCCGGGACCACGCACACTATTCAGCGAAGACATCGCAGACTTCATCAGCCCGCACGCCATGCCCTCCGCCGACTACATCCTCCTAGGGGACCTCAACTTCCACCTGGAGAACAACAACGACAGAAACACCACCGCCCTGCTGGACAACCTCGCCAACCTCGGACTCAAGCAACTGGTGAACACGCCCACCCACTACGCCGGCCACATGCTTGACCCCGTCTTCTCGTCCAGCAAGCACATCTCCTTCAGCCACGCCACCGGACTCCACTGGACCGACCACAGCTGCATCCACTTCAGCTTCAGAAAGACTACGACCCACCACCACCCGCAACAGGCTCCCCGCCGGAGCTGGAGCAAGATCACCGCCGAGCAGCTCACCGCCTCCCTCAGCCAGAACACACCCACCAACACAACGGACCCAAACGAAGCAGCCAGCAACCTCGCCAAGTGGCTGACCGCCTGCGCCGACGACCTCGCACCACTAAAAACCCTCCCAGCAGACCCGGAAGCAAGAAAACCCCTTGGTTCACCAACGAACTCAAGGAATCCAAGAAGAACTGCCGCACTCTCGAGAAAACCTGGCGACTCGACCAGACCACAGACAACAGGACCGCCCTCAAGCACGCCACCCGCAAACACCACCAGCTGATCCGTGCCACCAAGAAGTCGGCACTCAAAGAACGACTGGACAACAACGCCCATGACAGCAAGGAACTTTTCAGCATCGTCAAAGAGTTCTCCAACCCCAGCGCCGGAAACAACGACATCACCCCTCGCAAGACCTCTGCAACTCACTCTCCGCGTTCTTCCACCGCAAGATCACCGACATACATAACAGCTTCGACGCACAAACAACGCACCCTACCGCCGAACCAACGCCCGCCACCACCACCCGCTGCAACTGGACCCCGATCAGCACCGAAGACACCACCCGCACGATGAACTCCATCCACTCCGGATCACCAACCGACCCCTGCCCACACCACGTCTTCAACAAAGCCGACGCCACCATCGCACCCCATCTCCGGGACATCATCAACTCCTCCTTCCACACCGCCACCTTCCCGGAGAGCTGGAAGCACGCCGAGCTTACCGCCCTCCTGAAGAAACCAACGGCGGACCCCACCGACCTTAAGAACTACCGTCCCATCTCGCTCCTTCCGTTTCCGGCCAAAGTCATCGAGAAGACCGTCAACAGACAGCTTGCCGCCTTCCTCGAGACGAATGGATCCTCGACCCCTCGCAGTCCGGGTTTCGGGCCAACCACAGCACCGAGACCGCCCTTATCGCAGCCACCGACGACATCAGAACCCTAACCGACAACGGGGAAACAGCTGCCCTCATCCTCTTGGACCTCTCCGCGGCGTTCGACACCGTCTGCCACCGCACCCTAGTGAAGCGCCTCAGCAACATCGGAATCCGAGAGAAAGCACTGGAATGGATCATCTCGTTCCTCGCCGGAAGAACCCAGAGAGTCCGCCTCCCCCGTTCAGATCCGAAGCCACCGAAGTCATCTGCGGCGTTCCACAGGGATCCTCACTCAGCCCAACCCTCTTCAACGTCTACATGAGCCCCCTCGCAGCCATCGCACGCCGACACAACCTCAACATCATCTCCTACGCCGACGACACCCAGCTGATCCTCTCCCTCACCAACGACCCCACCACCGCCAGAGCCAACCTACACGACGGGATGAGAGACGTCGCCGACTGGATGAGGAACAGCCGCCTTAAACTGAACTCAGACAAGACGGAAGTCCTCATCCTGGGCTCATCACCCTCCGCCTGGGACGACTCCTGGTGGCCCCCGGCCCTGGGCACCGCGCCCAAGCCAACGGACCACGCACGCAACCTGGGCTTCATCCTGGACTCCTCCCTGTCGATGACCAGACAAGTCAACGCCGTCTCATCTTCATGCTTCAACACCCTGCGCATGCTCCGCAAGATCTTCAGATGGATCCCCACTGAAACCAGGAAGACCGTCACCCAGGCACTCGTCACCAGCCGACTGGACTATGGGAACACCCTCTACGCCGGAACCACAGCCAAACTTCAAAAAAGACTCCAGCGCATCCAGAACGCCTCCGCACGACTCATCCTGGACATCCCTTGACACAGCCACATCACCGGACACCTGAAAGACCTGCACTGGCTCCCCGTCAGCAAGAGAATAACGTTCAGACTCCTCACCCACGCACACAAGGCCCTCCACGACCTGGGCCCAAAGTACCTCAACGACCGCATGACCTTCTACACGCCCACACGCCAGCTACGATCAACCAGCCACGCCCTCGCCACCGTACCACGCATCCGCAGAACCACCGCCGGAGGAAGATCCTTCTCCTACCTGGCAGCCAAGACCTGGAACTCCCTCCCCACTCACCTTCGGCGAACCCAGGACCATCTCTCCTTCAGGAAGCAGCTCAAGACCTGGCTGTTCGAGCAGTAACTTACCCCCTCCCCCAGCGCCTTGAGACCCTCCCGGGTGAGTAGCGCGCTCTATAAATGCCGTGATTGATTGATTGATTGATTGAATGTACAACAGTGTCTCAGACACTGTTTGCGATTCCCAATGGGGTCAAAAATTGCATGCCTCATTAATATTCATGAAGCTGTCGCAATTTGCGACCCCATTGGGAATGGCTCGCACTCACAGGGATGGTGGCCTGCTGGGGTCAGCAGACCTTTATGTCTGTGACTGCTTTTTTAATAAAGCAGTTTTTTTTAAATGCAGCCCATTTTCTTTAAAGAAAAATGGGATGCATTTAAAAAAAGAAAAATGAAACTTTTCAGTTTCATTTTTTAAGGGCAGGCAGTGGTTCCTGGGGACCCCTTCCCGTTTATGAGTGGCTCACCACCCTTTTGAAAAGGGTGGTAAACTGCGAGTGTTTTGCGACCGCAAATGCGGTCGCAAAACAATCTTACATGGGTGATAGACTCGCTATTAGGAAAGGACGCCCTTGGCACGCCCCTTCCCAATAGCGAGTCGCAAACCATATTTTGCGAGTTACTAATAGGTTAGCAACTCGCAAAATATGGTTTTTACATGGGGTTGACCTATTTTGCGGTCCCAAACGGGCCAAATTCCCGTTTGCGACCGCAAAAAACGGTCATAGATCTGCCCCTAAGAGAGTGGAATCCGATCTGCTTTGTGCCTCACAGCTTCTGCTAACCCAGGCCCAGCCAAGTCCCTCACCTGTACAACAACAGGTGATTTCCCCTCCTTCTGTCTATACTACAAAAAACAATGCTACTTGGAGTGCCTTCAAAATCCCAGATGAAGCCACTTTACTCACTTTATTAAAAACAATAAAACCATCCAACCACTTTAATGACCCCCTGCCTGTCAAGTTCATCAAACAGATCAGCCCTTCCATACTTCCTCTCTGGACCAAGATTGTCAACGCATCTGTCTCTCAGGGCATGTTTTTCTGAGTGCTTGAAGATAGGGCAAGTCACACCTATATTAAAAAAAAACAAATGCAGAATAGTCTGACCTCAGCAACTACCGCCCTATCACCAACATCCTGACTCTAGCAAATCTTTTAGAGAAATACGTACACACGCAACTTTGCAAACACATTGAACATTCTCAGCTCCTTGATCTTCATCAATCTGGCTTCAGAACGGGTCATAGCACTGAAACAGCTCTAACACACATTGTTGATGACACCCTGAGAATGTTAGACCAGAACGAAACTGGTCTGCTTATTCTACTTGATCTCTCCTCGGCTTTCGATATTGTCAAACATGATAGCATGATTGACCTTCTTGAGAAGAGGATGGGGCTGTCTGATCCAGTCTTAAAACGGTTGCCCTCTTACCTTCATAATAGAGCAGAAAGGATCAAGGTCAATCAAACCCTATCTGACAACTCCAGTCACGACTGGAGTTCCCCAAGGTTCCACACTCTCGCCCATCCTCTTCAGTTTGCTCATGGAACCTCTTACTGATCTTTTGAATGTCTCTAACATTAACTACCACATGTACGCTGATGACACACAACTATATTTATACATTTCCTCCCTCAAGGACATCAAACTGTTTAACTGCACCCTACAGAAAACCCAACAATGGTGGACCCACAGTCACTTCATGCCTAACACCCTCAAAACTGAATTCCTCTTGATCACACCTCCCAATCACCCTGCCCCTATAGAAGAATGGCTCAAGCAATTCACTGCTCTCAACTGCATTCCACACTTGATAGTTGCCCCTAGATCACCGAGTATAAATCACTAGGTATAGCGTTAGATAAACACTTGAATATGCAAGATCATATCAGTGCCACTACTAGGGGAGCCAAATATTATCTAAACATACTAAGGTAAATCAAACCTTTCTTGCCAACGTCTGACTTTCAATTAGTAGTCCACTCCCAGGTTATTCTCATTTTTGGATTATGGGAGCGCTACTCTTGCTGGTTTCTCCAACGTACACCTGGCTCCACTAAGAGCCACATTGAACTCTGCAGCCAGGCTCATCACTGGATCCAGAAGATTCAACCACATTACTCCTGACCTCAACCATCTAAAATGGCTCCTGCTTGAAGCCAGAATCCAGTTGAAGATAGCTTGCATGACACACAAGGCCCTTCACCACAACACACCTATCTACCTGGCCAGAAAACGTGAACTATCTGGAGGTAGTTTCTTCTCAAGAAGTTCTAACTCCCTACTGCTGAAACCACGGACGTTCAAAAAGAAGAAGTACAACCGCTCCTTCTCTGGTCTAGCTCCCAGAATATGGAGCTCACTACCGCCTTAAACCAGGATAAACCCCTACTCTACCTTCTTAAAAAAGGATAGATAGATAATTTTATTGCACAATTAATTAAAACCATTGCAATGAGACCACATATAAATACACAATATAACATTTTTTTTTTAAAAAGGAAGTAAAAAGGATTCTGATTAAAAGATTCTTTCACTCGTCAACTTTAGTCATTCTGCCTCATCTTTTACATGTCGACTCCTCTGGATTTTGGATCATCCAAGTTGTGTGTGTATATATATATAGAGATATATATAGAGATATATATATATATATATATATATATATATATATAATCTGTATGTGGTTTTGTTCCCTGCTTTGTCCCTCTTGCATTTTCTTTTATATGTATGACCTGATTGCTACTTGTACAGTGTTCTGACACCCTGAAGGGTCATGTTTGCGCTATATAAAACTCTGCAACTAAATAAATAAATATAGTAATCAGTCAAGATCAATGTTGTATCGTCTACACTTCTGCTGCAGTTTTTCTAGTGACCACTAGGTGGCACTGAAAGCGAGCAAACTGTTTTTGTTTAAAATGCGACTGTTTGCAATGCTCTCAGAGCAGGAAGGATGACGAATCTAGCGATGGTGAAACCAAAAAGCTCTCGTGGGTGAGTCAACCACAGAAAGGAAGGAAAGCAAAAAATTGAAGCAAGGCAATTGAAATTGACACAAAAGTCATCCAATCTTGAGCAAGGATTGGCTCTGTGGAGTATGGTATACAATGCTATCTCCTGACAGACAGCAGAAGCAATCTGCATCAAGACTACAAAAACTACAAACGTTCTCTAGTTGCCAGAAATGGGCATGTTTGCTGAACTAGATTTGTAAGCAACTGGTGAATTCTTCTGACTTCAACACGTAAACGCCAACACCATACAAACAGAGCTTAAAGAATAAGGCATACCTAACCGAGAACCAAAACACAACACACCACCTTTAACATGCATGACAATCTGAACCAAACTGCGATCTGCAATCCTCTGACTCATATGAAAATCACCGGGCTGACGAAAATGCAGCAGAACTGGAACATATTAACACTCCTAATAGTAACGAACTACGTATAGTAATGCGTTTCCTACTGACACCTATATGCCATAAAGGTAAAAAGTAAGATATATGTATTTTAATTGCTATTATCATTGTCTAATGCTCGCAGCTATTGTATTGTGAATGTTTATAGTTTAATCCAGACTGTAAAATAAATATTTCGTTATGTTATTCAAAGAGCCAGGTCTTCAGCTTCTTGCGAACTCAAGTAGCTAGGAGGAGGATCTGATGTGTTGTGGGAGGTCGTTCCACATTTAGGGTGTGATGTATGAGAACGAGCAACCTCCTGCTCTGCTTTTGTGAATGCGGGGGGGGGGTTACAAGTGAGACTGAGTGTAGGTGTCTGGCTGGATTGTGAAAGTATATGCAGTTGTTGGAGCATGTGGATCCAAAATGTCGTGTAGGCAGTGGTCGAAGTGGGCTGGATCAGCAGGGCACGGCATGCCCCTACTTCTTTAATTTAATACACTCCGTTCCCCTACTTTTTTATTTTAGAAATGCGTCCCAGGATGACAGAAATAGCCATGCCTATAGATACGGTTCAGCCGTGCGAGGCTGTTAGAGGACGGGAGAGCGGGCAGAGAAGAAAAAGGACTCTGTCTCTTCCTTCTTGTCCTGAGAAGACAAGGACAGTGCCCACTTCTCCTGCTCTGCCGCTGGCAGCTGCCCCCCTCTCTTTCTTCCTCGTATTCTCTCTTTCTGTCGCGCTCCTCCTCACTTGCTGAAAACCGTGACTTTTCTTTCCTCTCCTTTCCTTCATTCATTCCCCTGTGAAATGGGTCCAAAAAAATGGGAAACGCTTTTGCTGCAAATGTCTTTTTCTGACGTTTTTCTGTTCCAAAATGCAGCCTCACAAGGAGAGAAAAAAAGGTTTAAAATATGAACTATAGATAGATAACTAAATAAAGCAAGACAGAGTAGTCGCAAAGTGGCCAGATTGGTTTTATTCACACCCAAATTTACAGAGTTTGCCAGTGAAGGGCTATTTTTCTTTTCTCGTCTTTCTTTGAACAACATTTTTTCCCCAAGAGGGGAAGAGCACCATTCCTAGAGGTACTGCAATACCTGGTTGATGTGCGGAGTGGAACACGTTTAATTTGATCCTTATCAGATGTTTTCCTTATTTGAGCTTATAGAATGTGTACCATGGCTCTGTGTTCAGGAATGTGGTCTTTTTAAACCATACTGCCTACGTTTTGTAAGGATATAAGCAATGGACATTGAAACGGGTCCCTTCCGGGCCCTGTAGTCATGTGCTTAATTTTTCAGGCAAAACACTCACTGATTTCTGAATAACGAGTGTAAAAGCCTTAAGATGTATACCCTGTGAGTGTTTGCTTTTTCCAGAATGTTGTTACTTTTTTTTCAGCAAGCATATTACTCTTGTCTAGTGCATAATTTGAACTGAGTTGCATTCAGGTGTTTATAGCGGGGCACAATTGGGTTGTAGCTGAAGGCAGTGAGAGTTTCTCAGTGGGGCAGTATGGTGGTCAGTGGGGGAGACGATGTGGCGCTATAGCCAGAGCTGCCAAATTTGGAACTGGGGAACCAGGTTCAGCCTTCATGACGAGTCCACCAGACCTCTCTCCTGAGGGAGCACATTCCATTGTTAGACCTTATAAGGCCACGCTAGGCCTTAGAAGCCCTGGGGTCTTAGCACCAGCAGGTGGACCCTAGCGGTGGCAAGTGTGGGTTAACCTCGAAGGTATGTCCACCACAATCCATACTGAAGTCCACCTCTAGTCTTGTGGGCAGGCCTACGAAGCAGCACACCCTAGAGCGACAGTGACACTGTCACTGAGGGCACAAGACCCTTGTGGACAGTTCGTCTCACCCATTGGTACCTCCATTGGCCTTGTTCAAGCAGTAGTAGATGCAACTCATCAGGGATTGGCAATGCAGGATTTGCACGCACACCAAACTAAGTTCCCAAACTTCACTTTCTCTCTGCTTTATGCACAGGCACTTTTAACGTGTGCTGCCTGCTTTGGGGTCCCTGGAATTATGCAGCAATGGAGGGAAAAATGATGCTGCAGTGTTGACTAAAAAAAGGCTGCTGCGTAATGTGGTATATTTTCTGATACCTTATTATTTTGACATTTTTACATATACTAACAGTCTCTTCAAATATTTTGACTCATTAGTACCAGTGTAATATACAAATGTACCAGTGAAAAAGGTAACCGGTCAACCAAAGGGCCCTTCACTTCACAGCAACACAAGTCACATTTTTAGTAACTTTTGATCCGTTTGAGCTACAAACAATTTATTAGTTAAAAGCGTCAGACTATGCAGCTGATGATGTATTATGTGGCAAATATAACAAAGCCATAATTAAGTGGAAAACATTTGCAAACTAGGATATTTTGCCACTCATGTTTGAACTGCTTTTGTGGAAAAGGGGTGGAAAAGTGCTGATGACAGCAACTGCATGGCTTGGGGACAAATGGCTTGTGATAGCACTTTTTTTGTTTTAAACTGTTTTTATTTATTTTCAAAAGAATCAGCCACAATGTCAGCAGGTATATCACATATGTTACAGAAATTAGGAGCATAAGCTTTAACCAGTATTTGTAAAAAGTAGGCCAAACCATAACATAGGTCCTTTTGACATTTCCCCCCCATCGTCACCTCCCATATATTAAACATGTCTTATTTAGGTTGTCTCCCTGATGGACTCGGAACGTGCTACCCCGCCTGTGTGGACCCCCTGTGTAGTAAACTGCGTCGCGGTAGGGCCCTCATCTCCCACCTCTAGTCCATAATAGGCCAGCCACGGCTGCCATATCTTCCTAAACTTCCATGGGCACCCTCTGGCCGAGTATACCGTTTTTTCCACCCCATGTATAAATCCATATTTGCCCGCCATTCAGATATGGTGGGCAATTCTGTGCTACCCCAGTATTTTGCAATCTCTCTCTTGGTGACAATGAGCCCTAGGTTACTCAGTAGGACCGTGGTTCCCAAACTGTGTGCCGCGGCACCCCGGTGCGCCGTTAGGAGTAGCCAGGGGCGCCATGCACGATGTGGGAAAGATAGCGTGTGCTGAGGAAGCTTCTAATCATGTAGTTGTGAGAATGTGAACAGTTAACTACATCTCAGCCTGAAGACAGCAAGTGAAGCTTATTTAAATTACACCCAGCCGCAGCGCAACACACGGGGGGAGTTTCAAATGCTACCTGTGTATCCCAGAATCATGGTTTGGCCCAAGAGGGCACGGCCGCTATACGGGCGTAGGACGTGCTTTCACGTAGCCTTCGCATATGCAGCAGACTGTCGAGCGTTATTGTTGCTCGTGTTCAGCTGCGCCTCTGAGGACCCTCTTCACAACTTACAAGTAGGTTATTTGCACACTAGAATACTCCTTGCTTTAAGGTTAACTGCACAGAAGGGGGACATGAAAAAACTCGTGACCCCCCAAGCCGGTGTGTTTATGCTGGCTGCTGTACCTGCACATTGTTCTGTGAAGAAAGACCGCGCCGGAATTTACTAGGTAGAAATTCCAGTGGGCAAACTCGCTGTGGAAATAGGCTACATTGCAGCCTGGATTGGTTTCCCGGCCCCAGTCTGACCCTCAGCCAAGGCCAGGCAGGAAGAATGTAATAAATAACCCGTTTCTTTCTCAGCCTCATTGAAAGCAGTTCCTCCTTCTTCCCTCAGTATATTTCTCCATGTTAGTGACAAGAGTAAGGCCTCCCAAATTAAATGAGTAGTATACCTTATCTGGAACTGGTACTACCCTCTGAAGCTATTTCTTACAGCTGAAGATGTATTTCACCTAGAGAAAATTTAGTGTTATGAAACCACTGGACGCACTTACATTTTCTCCACTTTTGTCCGATTCAGAAAAGCTTCCCTTGAACTCGGGATAAAGATTTTGGAGCTCATTCTGAGTGGTCTGACGTGGTTATTTCTGCTTTAATTTGGGTTAATTACTGCTGCACAATTACCATCTTTACTGATTGTCGAGTTAAAAACAGTCAAAGTGTGTTTCTGCTCACATTTTCACTTGCTGAAAGCAAGTAGGAAATATAAACAGAGAAGTACCTGGAATTCAAGGATTGCACGCTGTTAAATCACCCCAGACTGGGCCACCTATGTTTTATATCTGGAAAGAGGAGTGTGGCAGAGGGATGAGAGAAATACAGGAAACTAAAAGTGACACCAAGACTTTCAGTCTGAGAAAACAAGGGCAAGCAGCAGGTGGAAGAAGGAATACACGGGGGTAAAACAATGCGTGAAAGAATTAAAGGGGAAGAGAAGGAAAGCAGGACATAAAGGCAGAGAGAGGGGAGAAATAGAATGTATGAAGAGGAAAGGCAGCAACAAGAGGTGGAGAAACGAAAAGGATGAGGGAATAGAAGACGCTTTAGCTTTTCATAATTGAAAGTTTCACAAAGCGTCATTAACTGACCATAAAAGATACAGCAGGGGTTGCAACAATGCAAGCTTCCTTTAATGCAAAGAACAGGCACGCCTATAGCTGCTCTTTGGCTCTATTTTAGTGTTTAGTAGTGCATTCTCGGGCTTGTAGTTTGTCTTTTTTACATTATGAGTATTATCTCACAACTCATGGCAAGCGATAGTTAATAGGTGACTCTGAGTCTGAGAGGATTAGGGCGGGCAGCGGGCCGTGCCTGTGCAGGGAGGCCAGAAAGTGCCAAAAAGCCAAGTGTTGCAGCCCGCATTTTAATTCATGTGCCATTATAGAGGAAGCCCCCACAGCCACCAGGAATTTTCACTAACGTTTCAAATAAGAAGATGTACAGACAGGACAATTAGCCTGATGTATATTTAGTGCTGCTGAGCTGAATGCACAAGTTACTAACTTGTGTAACGATATATCTGTAAGAGACAGTAGTTAGTGACAGATTCCTTACCTTAGAATATCCCCAGGCGTCAGGCTGGATCCGGAAAGTTTTGCGTTGCAGTACCCTTGCGCGTCGGTAGGCGGCGTCGTGCGGCTCCGCGTCAGTCGTCGGCGTCAGGATCGCCGGGATGACGTCGCGGCCAGTACTTAGACGCCGCCCATGCACGCTGACGTCAGTTCTGTACACGACTTTCCGCGCCAGGAATGCAGAGCCATGCAAGAAGCTGACATTGGTGTCTGAAAAAATACTAGGGCCCTGAAAGGGATGTCCTTAACCCTAGCAATCAGTTCGCAGAACGGGGAGGATGGGTGGGCGGTAGAGAATCTGTCACTAACTACTGTCTCTTACAGATATATCGTTACACAAGTTAGTAACTTGTGCATCTGAAAGAGACACGTTAGTGACAGATTCCTTACCTTAGAATAGATACCCCAGCAATACCAACCCCGGTGGTGGGTCTGCGAACAGATTCAGACAAGGAAGTCACGGAGGACAGAGCGGCCAAAGAAGCCGTCCCTCCGGACCTGGCTGTCAAGGCAGTAATGCTTGGTAAACGTGTGCAGCGAGGCCCACGTAGCTGCCTGACATATATCCTGTAGCGGAACACCACGGCCTAAAGCCGTGGTAGCAGCTGTTGCCCTGGTAGAATGGGCACGTAGCCCAACAGGGGGCTCCTTCTTAGCCAAAGAATAGCAGGCTTTGATACACAAGATTACCCAGCGGGAGATGGTCCTCTTGTGTACCGCCCGACCTTTTTGGCGCCCACGTAGCCAACAAAGAGCTGGTCATCCACCCGGAACTGTTGTGTGCGGTTGAGGTAAAAGGAAAGCGCATGTTTTGGGTCCAGACGGTGGAGCCTCTCTTCCTCTCTGGAAGGATGCGGAGGCGGAAAGAAGGTGGGCAAAGTGATGGTCTGCCCAATGTGGAAGGCAGTAACCACCTTTGGCAAGAAGGACGGACGCGTCCTAAGAACAACCTTGTCTGGATGGACAGACAGAAAGGGAGGTTTGCACGAAAGAGCCTGGAGCTCACTCACCCGCCGAGCGGAGGTGATGGCCACCAGAAAGGCTGTCTTCAGAGTGAGAAGACGAAGAGGACAGTTATGTAGAGGCTCAAAGGGAGCGCACATTAAAAAGGTAAGAACCAAGTTCAAGTCCCACTGAGGCATTACAAACGGAACAGGAGGGAAGAGGTGTGTAATGCCTTTAAGAAACCTGTTAACAACAGGGGACTTGAAAAGGGAGGGCTGATCAGGAAGCCTGAGGAAGGCCGAGATTGCACAAAGATAGCCCTTGATGGTACCCAGGGCAGAACCCTGTCGGGCCAGAGAAAGAAGGAACAGAAGAACCTCAGAAAGAGGGGCAGAAAGGGGATTCACAGCCTTTGCTGTGCACCATGCCACAAACTTGTTCCACCTGCAGGTGTATACCACCTTAGTGGAGGGACGCCTGGCTGCCAGAATCACATCACAAACTTCGGGAGGCAAGTCTAAAGGAATCAACTGCCGCCGAACAATCTCCACGCAAGGAGGTGGAGACTGGACAGGTTCGGGTGGAGGACCGTCCCCTGCTGCTGCGACAGAAGATCCTCCTGAAGAGGCAGACGGATCGGGGGATCGACGCTCATACTGAGTAGCTCGGGATACCAAACTCTTCGAGCCCAGTCCGGAGCCACAAGAATGACTTGGGCCCGGTCGCGCCGAATCTTCTTCAACACTCTGGGTAGAAGTGGTATAGGCGGAAAGGCGTACAACAGACCGCAACTCCACTCGCGATGAAAAGCGTCGCCGAGCGAGTGCCGCCTTGGAAATTCCAACGCGTGGAAATGATGACATTGCGCGTTCTCTTCGGAGGCGAATAGATCTAACCAAGGCTCTCCCCACTGTAGAAAGAGTCCTTGCGCCACCTCCGAATGAAGACGCCATTCGTGATCCATCATGCACCTGCGGCTGAGTTCGTCCGCCCTGGCGTTTAGGGAACCTGCCAGGTGTTGAACCATCAGGAAAATGCCCTGATGTTCCAGCCATGTCCAGAGACGCAGAGCCTCCTGACATAGGGTCCACGACCCCCCCCCCGCCTTGTTTGTTGCAGTACCACATGGTGGTGGTGTTGTCTGTGAACACCTGCACTACCTTCCCCTTGACAGAGGGAAGGAATGCCTTTAGTGCAAGTCGGATCGCCCGGAGCTCCAGAAGGTTGATATGGAGCCGGGACTCCGCCGGAGACCAGAGGCCCCTGATCTCCGCCTCTCCCATGTGACCGCCCCATCCCAGAAGGGACTCATCCGTCACAACTGTGTGCTCTGGCTGGGGAAGGGAGAGGGTTCTGCCACTGACCCATTGCCGGTTCGAAAGCCACCACTGCAACTGTCGTGCAGTCCCCTCCGAGATCTGGACGTAATCGGACAGGTTCCCCTGATGCTGCGCCCACTGGAACTTCAGGTCCCACTGCAGAGCCCGCATATACCATCTGGCATGATCGACCAGCAGGATGCAGGAGGCCATGAGTCCCAGCAGCCTCAGGGTCATCCGTACCGAAACCCAGGATAGAGGCTGAAAGATCGGAATCATAGCCTGAATATCCTGGACTCGCCGTTCGGGAGGATAGGCCCGAAAATGTGTTGTGTCCAGAACTGCTCCGATGAAAAGGAGCTGTGGAGAAGGAATCAGGTGCGACTTCGGCACGTTGATGGAGAACCCCAGCGAGTGCAGGAGTTCGGCCGTAGTCTGGAGGTGGGAGACGACTGCCTGGGACGAGCCCGCCTTCAGCAGCCAGTCGTCAAGGTAGGGGAAGACTGGAACCCCTGCCCGGCGCAGATGAGCTGCGACCACAGCCATCACTTTCGTGAACACCCGAGGGGCGCTGGTAAGGCCAAAGGGAAGCACGGTGAACTGAAAGTGCTCGAGGCCTACAGTGAACCGCAGGTAACGCCGGTGGGCCGGCAGGACGGGGACGTGAAAATATGCATCCTGCAAGTCCAACGCTACCATCCAGTCTCCAGGGTCGAGGGCAGTCAAGACCTGAGCTAGGGTGAGCATCTTGAACTTCTCCTTCCGGAGGAAGCGATTGACGTTCCGGAGGTCCAAGATAGGACGCATGTCCTCCTTGTCCTTTTTGGGCACCAGAAAGTAGTGGGAGTAACAACCACGCCCTACTTCTGGGGTCGAAACGCGCTCGATGGCCCCCTTGGCCAAGAGGGCCGCAACTTCCTTTTGAAGAAGTACTAAATGATCCCCCGACATGCGGTGGTATTGAGGTGGCATGGCTGGGGGGTAGTCTCGAAGGGGAGGGAGTAGCCCCTTCGGACAATGTCCAAGACCCACTTGTCCGATGTGATGGCACGCCAGTGGTGAAGGTGATGGCGAACCCTGCCCCCCACTGGCGTGCTGTGGACCTGAAAGAATGGACTAGGAGGGCTTGGAGGCCGCGGACGGGGCGGAGGTGGCGGCCTGACCCGCACGCTGGTTACGCGTCTCGCCTCGGCGGGAGCCACGTCCTCGGCCACGCGTAGACGCCTGCTGCGCGGGCCGGTGGCTGGGCAGCGGACGTGACTGGGCGCCCCTTCCGTGGCCACGAAAGGGGTCGAAAAGCAGACTGTTGCGGAGGGCGCACAGCGGAAAGGCCCAGGGACTTGGCTGTAGCCCGCGAGTCCTTAAAGCGCTCCAGCGCATGGTCTGCTTTGTTGCCGAAAAGGCCGACACCATCAAAGGGCATGTCCATAAGTGTGTTTTGGACATCGCCCGAGAAACCAGTGGTCCTCAGCCAGGCGTGACGGCGCAGTGCCACTGTCGTCGCAAGCGATCTGCCTAGCGAGTCGGCAGTATCAAGGCCACATCGGATCGTATACTTCACCGCATCCCTTCCTTCTGCAATGGCGCGGGAAAGCAGTGCCTGGGCTTCCTCAGGACACTGGGGCAGGACCTGCGCCACCGAATCCCACAAGGAGTGGGTATATCGGCCCAAAAGGCAAGTGGTGTTGATAGACCTCAAGCCAGCACTGGTGGAAGAAAAAACTTTCTTCCCAAATTGATCCAGTTTTTTGGATTCCCTATCCGGGGGAGCGGTAGGGAAGGCGCTTTGAGAGGCAGAGGCTTGGACAACCAAGCTCTCAGGGGTGGGGTGTTGGGAAAGGAACAGGCGGTCGCCCGGAGCAGGGCGATGGCGTTGGGCTACGTTCCTATCCACAGGAGCCACTGTGGTGGGCTTGGACCAGGTGCCCAAAAGAATGTCCGAAAGTGCATCGTTGAACGGCAGCAGTGGCTCCGAGGAGGTAGCCGCCGGCTGAAGCACTTCCGTCAGGATGTTAGTCCTGACAGCCACAGTAGGTAACTGGAGGTGCAGGACCTCAGCTGCCCTACGCAACACCGTAGCAAAGTTTGCTCCCTCCTCCATTGCCACGGAAGGAGGAGACAGCATGCCAATGTCAGGAGAGGTGTCCCGACCACTGGCATCCCCAAGTTCCTCAGCCCAGTCCTGATCATACTCACATTGGGCAGTGAGAGGGTCCTCAGACCCCTCCCAGGTCTCTTCGTCCTCCAAATCAGGGTCAATGTAAGGAGGAGGGACATTTGGGACCCAAGGTCCCAGCGGCACCGGAGCCGGCGTCGATCGACGTCGGTCCGGCGCCGAGTCCGGATCCGGAGAGAACCTGGGGACGGCGTCGTAAACGGCACCGGGGAAAGCGACGCCGGTGGAGGTGTTGAGAGGTCAACGGGCGTCGACCGGGGTTGCGGCAGCACCGGAGCCGGGGCTGGGGTCGGGGCTGGTGCTGCTGGCGGCGCCGGGGCCGGAGCCGCCGGCGGAGCCGCAGGAGGAACCCCACTAGGGCCCGTGGGGCCCGAAGGCGCACCGGGGGGACCTTTAGGCCCGAAGAGGCGGGCCATGGGCGACAGGAACTCCTGTATTTCGGCCGGAATTGCCGCCGAACCCGGGAAGGGCGGGTAATGCAGCGGCGGCTCCACAGGCACTCCCGGAGCGGCGGGGACGGTGCCGTCGGGACCCTGAGCCGAGTCGCACGACCGGCGAGGGGAAGTCGTCGAGCGATGACGCTTCTTCGACTTCTTGTGCTTCGACTTACCGGAGGAGTGCGAAGACTTTGACCCCGAAGAACGATGAGGACTCCGCGACCGGCCCCTCGACCTCTCTCGTGACCGGGGCTTGGATTGGCGCGGAGCCGACTGCCGGACCTCGAGGAGCTTTCGAGACCGCTCTCGCAAAGCCTTCGGATGCAAGGCCCGACAGTCAGGGCACGACTTGGAGTCGTGGTCGCGCCCGAGGAAGTAGAGACAATCCTGATGCAGGTCCGTGATCGACATCATTCGACCACAGGCATCGCATGGCTTGAAGCCGGGCATCCCTACCGACACCGTTGCAGTCGAACGACTCTAGAAAATAGTGACAAAAAGTCACAAAAAGTTCAGTCAAAAAATGACTGGGGCACTGCTCTCTCCGGATCTGCGCTTACTGGCGCGGAAAAAGAAAGAACTGACGTCAGCGCGCATGGGCGGCGTCTAAGTACTGGCCGCGACGTCATCCCGGCGATCCCGACGTCGACGACGGACGCGGAGCCGCACGGCGCCGCCTATCGACGCGCAAGGGTACTGCTACGCAAAACTTTTCGGATCCAGCCTGACGCCTGGGGATATTCTAAGGTAAGGAATCTGTCACTAACGTGTCTCTTTCAGATATGGCAGGTTATTTCTGAATAACACAAATGATTGTACCGCCATTTCGTTGTTTCTAATTTAAGGACTGGTCAACAGTGTTTTGTGATGTTTCGTGAATTGTCAGATTTGTTTTTCTGTTGTTTCTGTCAATTTTCATAAATGATGTGTGTATTTTTGTTTTTGAATTTCAGCACTTATTGTTCTTCCTGGTGACATGAACTTAAATGTCGGAATTGTGTGCTTTGAAAAATTAATGAATAAAGATAAGGTGGATTAGATACACCGTAACTACTTTAGTTGCGAAGGTAGTTCTTTTTGAGAAGTTTTAGTTGGGAATGTTCGTCCAAACATTTTTCATGTTTTTTTATTATAGAGGAAGCGGCAGTGATTATTAGGCGGCTGTTTGGCTCTGATAGCTCTGAGTTTCAGGGCTTTAAAATTGGGCTGCAAAACTTGGCTTTGGCAATTGCTGGCCTCGCTGCACATGCCCAGGGTTTGCTTCTTCACTGGCAGCAGCACTTTGCATGACAGTGCTTACTTCAGTTATTACTGAGGTGGCATGGTGGTAAAAAAAACGATGGATTGGGATGCGGCCTGAGTGATTGCCAGTGGTTGAGATTAATTCCAGCATTCCAACCATCACCTTGTTCTTTGTACTTCACTTATTAGGAATACTCATCGCCTTCATCCCAATTAATTTCAGGGAGAAAACTGGAAGTACTTCCGAGATCAGGCTTACATCCCCCCACCGGTAAAAAAAAGTGACATGATGGGGAGCCATGGCCATCTGCCAATTAGGTCAAGGGAGCCACAGGTCGAAAAAGTTTGGGAACCACTGCAGTAGGAGTTTATGTCTGGGAATGTCAACCTCTGTGTGTATGCCTAGAAGAATATATTTTGAATCAATTGGGATCTGAGATTCGAGTACATTGTTAAGCTCCGTTACTAGCCGTAACCTTGTGATAGCACTTTTAAGCGTATTTGGGACATTCTGCGATTGGAAATGTATCCCACTTTGTGAATGTATTTTAATGTCAGTAACTGATAGCAAACCTTAAATAAACATGTGAATCCATTGGTTGAATTAAATAACGTAATGAGCTGTAACTGGTCAGTGAAATGCGAAACAAATACTAACAAGCATTCTCAATGCAATAGGTTTCGCTTTTGCGAGCGTTTAAGCGATTGACATTGTAAATGACAATGCCTTTTATTTATGTGTTTTAAACCCAACACATATATAAAAGGCATTGTTATTTTTAATGCCAATAGCTGAAACTCTTGCAAAGGCGAGAGCACTTTATTGCTGGCAGCGCCCCTTTCTTTAGACGCTGCTCACTGTATTCAGGTTACAGTGAGCAGCGTCTAAACAAAGGAGTATGGACAATATTAAAGTGAAAGCGCATATGGTGCGCTTCCACACAAAGCAAAAACAAAATAATTCATTTAGAAACGTTTTGCAGCACGGCCGCTGAAGTGAAAGCGGCCGGCGCTATTAATTAATAAAATAAATAAGCGCGGCTGCTAATGTGAAAGCTGCCGCCTGTAAAATAAATAATTAAATAAGCTTGGCCGCTAAACAGAAAGCGGACCGCACTGTAAATAAAATAATTGAATAAGCGCGACCGCTAATGTTAAAGCGGATCGCGTAGTAATTTAAATAAATACAGTAGAGTCAAAGCTTGCGGCGTGCTGCGATGTCGTGGGTGGAATAGTGGAAGAGCATTAAAGAAAATAGTGCTCACCAACTTATATTGCAGACCATGTAACACCAGTAAAAGGTCCAGTCAGTATGGGAGGTAACAAATGCAGACAAGGCGGTACCAAGGAGGGACTCACAAGCTTATTTGACACAGAAGCCAGCGTTTAAGAAGGACAATGACACAAGCCAATTAAAAAGATGGGCTGGAGATTGGGCGGGGCTTCAAAGCCATTCTCCACTACTGCATGCCTCGCAGCAGCGCAAGCGCTGACCAGGCTCAACCTAAAAATTGGGATGTTTTGCTCCTTCTGGCCACACCTCTGACTCTGCCCACTGCCCCAATCCTCGGGTTATTCCCACTCTCTTATTCTCCGCCCACAGTTCACCTACTTTTTCCCCCTACTTCGACCACTTCGTGTAGAGCTTTGTAGGTGTGTGTGAGGAGTTTTTTATTTATTTATTTATTTATTTAATGCGATTTTATATAGCGCGAACATTACCCAAAGGTGTCAGAGCGCTTTACAAAAGAACCAGTTGCGTTACATAAGGACTTTGAATTACATGAGTTACAAAAGAAATGCGAACATAGCGAACATTACCCAAAGGTGTCAGAGCGCTTTACAAAAGAACCAGTAGCGTTACATAAGGACTTTGGATTACATGCGTTACAAAAGAAATACAAGCAGAAAAAAATTGCAAATGTACAAGTTGCAAAGTCACTCAAGGAAGAGATACAAACGGATAAACGCTAAACTCCTAGGAATGATAGTAAGTACAAAGGTCTACTACATATACTAGTGGTTAGAGTTATATCTAAGCATATATACACAAATAGTGACTTTACTCATGATTACATTTTACCAGCGATTAGGCTTGGGCAACTCAAAATTACATATTTACAGAGTGAACGGCGAAATGAAACATCAAAGGGGTAGAGAGCGGTGGGGGTGGGAGGGGAGAAGAGTCGGAGGCTGAGATTGGCGAGAGGGGGACCTGAGGGGAGAAAGAGATAAGGCAGTCCAGCAAAGAGAAATGTCTCAAGTTCGGCACCCTCCCCTGCGTCAGAGCGCTTTACAAAAGAACCAGTAGCGTTACATAAGGACTTTGAATTACAAGCGTTACAAAAGAAATACAAGCAGAAAAAAAAAAAAAAGAAATTGCAAATGTACAAATTGTAGAGTCACACAAGGAAGAGATGCACACAGAAAAAAATTTGCAAATGTACAAGTTGCATAGTCACTCAAGGAAGAGATACAAGCGGATACACGCTAAACTCCTAGGAATGGTAGTAAGTACAAAGGTCTACTACATATACTAGTGGTTAGAGTTATATCTAAGCATATATACACAAATAGTGACTTTACTCATGATTACATTTTACCAGCGATTAGGCTTGGGCAACTCAAAATTACATATTAACAGAGTGAACGGAGAAATGAAACATCAAAGGGGGTAGAGAGCGGTGGGGGTGGGAGGGGAGAAGAGTCGGAGGCTGAGATTGGCGAGAGGGGGACCTGAGGGGGAGAAAGAGATAAGGCAGTCCAGCAAAAGAGAAATGTCTGAAGTTCGGCAAAACGAGAGCTGGAGGTCCTCTTGAGGTCAGGCATAGTCCAGGGAGGGATGAGTAGGTAAAAGTTCAGCACGGGGGAAGAAGTCACCAGTGTCGGCCATGTTGGGGTCAGGCATCCTGGGCCCCTTTTCCAAACCGAGAGTGAGCCAAGTACGCCAGAGCTTTGTGGAAAGGGAAGGGTCGGACTCACCCCCGGTGTCCCTAGGCTCTCGAGGCGCACGCACGCTGCCTCCGGGCATCAGCAAGACCCGGAGGCAGTACTAGACCCCGCAGGATATCCTGCCAGTCGCGGGCCGAGTTGGAGGTGTGACTTGTTCCCCGCTGGCATCCAACCCCCGAGGGTCACAGCCCCCGGTGGGGGGGCAGCACGGTGTCTCCGCCATCAGGGTCCCGCCCTCACCTCGGGTGCCCGCGCTGGCCTCAGGAGCTCCGCTCAATCAAGGACTGCCCTTTTGGCTGCAGCGGCATCAGCAAGTCCCGGAGGCAATGCCGGACTGGAGTGAAGAGGACAGCTCTTACTGTACGGTCCGCGCCCCCCTCCCCGGCCGCGGTGGTCTCTCCCTGGTGCTCCTCCATCTCCGGGCTCCATTGTCTGCTGGACGCGGTGCGGGGCGAGGAGCTGCGGAGCCGGGGCCTGGGGCGGACACGGACCGAGCCAGGTGGGCACGGCCGAGCATTGGTAGAACTGCGGGATGACAGATGAATTTTTACTGTTACCAAATACTGTGTATCGAAGCCCGAGTCAGGGATCACATATCACCTTTGATAAAAGGGGTCTGGCGCGGGGTGAGTTTATAATAAGTTGATTGATCGCCAGCTATTACCCTACCGCACAGACAGGAACTTGCTGCACAGAAACCGAAAATGGAGCCCGCCCCAGAAGCAAACACGAGCCAGCTGCTCTCCTCGCGGGGTTAGTGAGGTGAAAACGCTGACAACGGCCTTTGACAGACATTTTAAAAAACAAATACATTTTATTAACGTTTGTAATTTTAGCAGTGACTCAAACATATTTCTGGGCAGCGCCTTGGACAAGAGTAAACTGAACCCAAACGCTGGCACGCATTTTTATGACACATTTCAACTATGCAATACATGACATTTGCACTCAACTTTACTAACCTTCTGAATCCATAGTTGGGGGGCTATACTCTGCAATATAACGTAAAATGAAGCACAATCGTGCCACCTGCCCCACCGGGCCAGCTAACAGACAGGAAGCGGAGAACTGTGTCGTCATCATGCCTAGGCTGCGTCACTTCCTGCCCCACCAGGCCAGCTAGCAGACAGGAAGGGGAGAGATGACTCGTCAACATGCCCAGGCTGCGTCACTTCCTGCCCCACCAGGATAGTTAACAGACGGGAAGCGGAGAGCTGTGTCATCATGCCTAGAACTGCGCCACAGGAAAGAGGAAGTGACGTAGGCACCAGTAGTGATGATAGAAGGAGCGAGCAGGCTGACCAAGGAGAAGCTCGCCCCAGAGCTCCGCTGGCTTCCACTGCTGCCCGGTTCAGTGCCCCGCATGGGCCGCCCCCCCACTGCTGCAGCACCCCTAGTAAGTGGGATTCTATCTAGTCTGCCGCCTGCACCCGTGACGTGTCTCCACCGGCCTCGGGCGAGTTCACCGAGCAGCCCGACGCAGCGGGCCGGCCACCTAAACTCGAGAAGAGACGCTAGTCAGTACTGGAAGATGAGAGCGTAGTAATTAGACGTGTGACCTTGCAGCAGTGCCTTCTTCTCCATCCACCCTACTTTCAAGCAAAAAGATCAGTTCACTGCACAGTGGCAAGCACATCTAAACACCCCAGTGCCAACATGACCATGTTTGGGAACTAGGGTTGCCAACTGGCCGGTATTTTTAGGACAAGGCCGGTAAAAGTATTGAGTAAAGCGGCAAAAGCTGGTATTTTTCTGTCCTTCAAATATAAACATAAAAGAACAAATACGGATAGAAAAGACATCAAAGGCGTATTGGAGCAGCCTGTAAGGTTTTTAAACTTATTAAAGCAAACGGATCCAGGATAGCCATGTAGACGAGGTCACAGAGGAATTTAGATAAGATTGTACTGAAGTACTTGAGAATCTCATAACATGCCCGAATAACTGCTATTTTTTAGCTGCTACAGTTGGCACTCTACTGGGGACAGTTCAACAGGGTACAGCCCTCATTCAAAATGTCTGAATCCAGAAATTTGGCATGCGTGTGACAGGTGGGCGAAATCATTTGAAATATTCTTTGATGCTACTGGGCATTAAGGATGAAGACAGGTGACTTATGCAATTTTTTGTGAATGGGGAGCCAGTGAAGCTCCTTGATGTGAGGTGAGATCTGGGTGCGGCGGGGAAGGTTGAGTACGAGTCTTGCGGCTGTGTTCTGAACGGCCTGAAGTCTGTTCAGGATCTGCTGCTTGGAGATTCCAGCGTACAATGCGTTGCCGTAGTCGAGTCTGCTTGTGATGAGTGCTTGTGTGATGGGTCGCCTGGTATTCTGTGGGGGCCACTTGAAGATTTTTTGCAGCATACGCAGGATGTGGAACAGGCGGAGGTCACTGCGTTGACTTGATCTTGTCATCCAGGATGAGCCCCAGGTTTTTATTTAAGACGTTCTAATATACCAAATATTGATCATTGCACAGACTAGATGATTTGCTGATTAAAATGGTTACGTTTAAAAAGAATATACACGGAATTAATTGATGAACATCTGTTCGGACCTTCCGGCAGGGTGCCTCAATTATTTGATCTTCCGTCGCTAAAATATGAGGTCACAAGTTCGAATCCTTACTCAGGCTTCCACCTTTCCTTAAGTCGGTGAATTGAGTACCTTAAATTGGTTCATGATTATCATGGTTAAAAATAAATACCTGACGTTTATAGCGCTTAGAAGTGCGGTATGAGGCGCTTTCAAATGAAACAAGCTATTATGCCATTGTGAGCACTTGAGTCCTGCGCTTGCTTGCAGCTTATCCGAGAGGTGTTGCGCGAGCCTTTCCACACCGGGCTTCTCCCTAGAGGCTCGTGCCCCCGCCTCCCTCCTCCTCTTCTCCCTGTGACCCCTCCAGATAGGGCCCTCCCCTCCCCGTCCTTGACATCTCCATCCGTCAGCCCAGGCAGTGATTGAAGCGGGGCAGCCGCGCCGGCGCCAGGGACGCTGCTCTGGGCTGCAGGGACGAGGCGAAGGCTCGGCTGGGTTCCTGTCGGGGGGCGACATCATCAATATATCTCCGTTAACCCTATAGGACGTCAAAGTCACCGCAGAAATCCAGGATTACAACCTAGCATTTCAGGGACGCAGGCACAATAAGCAGTTACATGTATATATGTATATCTGTAAACACAAAGCAACACTAAAGGATGTTCGTACACATCATCTATGGAGAACGTTCCAGGCTGTAGTCTATACCCCCGGCCTCAGAAGCACTTCTTAAGTGATAAACCCTCGTGATGCGTCTATTGTTCAATGTTCGAATCCACTGGCATTTAAAGTTAAAATCATTATTTTTCTTTCTCACCAAAACGCTGGTTAACAGTTGTCCGGGTAGCTGTTCTCCTCCTACCTGACAACAGCAGTTGTCCCTGTCTCAGACTCCCAGCATATGTATTATAGAAGATAAATTACCCCCTTCATTAATGTGTAGGGATATTACAAACCAGTGACCGTGTGGCAGAACAAGGCCGGGAGAGAAGTTCCATTGAAAAGTCACGGGACTCTGGCTCTGAGGTGACTGAGTGCAGTAGGTGTGAGGCTATCTTTTACAATACACAGAGACAGTCAATGTTCCGCAGTTCCCGCCTCTTTTCCCCTTTCAATTCTCCGAGCTTTGTTCCTCTGTTATCGGAGAGATCTTTCAGGCTGACATATGTATAGAAAAGGGAACATGTACTGTGGAAAATGGAGAGAAAAAAAAAAATGCAACCCATGATTTGTGTCAAGCAAATGTTTTAGGATAGTGCTTCCCAAACTTTTCAGAACCATGACCCAATTTTTAGAACAACAAACTTTTGCAACCTACCTAGCTTCAATGGACAAGAGGCGGGGGATTTTTTAATGTAACTGTAGCAGAGGGTGGCAGCGCACTGTCAATTTTAAACAGCCCATTTCCATTGAAATGGTCACTAAATTTGCACAGGCCTACAGCTGCTTGGACTTTTCCGACCGACCACAATAGGCTTACTGACAGTTCGGGAAACACTGTTAGGAGATTTAACTGCGCTCATTTTCAAAACATTACAGGCAAGCAGTGAGGTCACAATTAGACTATAAAAAACTTTTGCAGAGTTTACAGCAGGCTTCTATGTGTTATGCACAGAGAACAGATAAGAATTAGATGGCTGGAACAAGATGAAGATATGTGTTCGCTGCTAATGAAGCTTCACTGGATACCTGTTCAAAAGGCAGTGCGATTTTACAAAGCTTTTTTTATACAGCGAGAAACAATTTGCCCTGCATCACTACATCTTTGAAACAAACTAAGAAGCCAGGGCAATTAGATGGACATCAGCTTCCTCCAAATCCAAAAATACAAACAAGTACTGCAAAGCCAATATGTCTGGGTGTGATATGGCAGCACATGCTTAAGCAGGAACGCAGAAATTATATTTTCATGTGAAAGCATTTTAAATCCAGGCCTACTGACTTTATGTAGCATGGTAGTATTGGTGGTGGTGTGGATATTGAGGATGGTGGCATTAGTGATGGTAGTGGTATTGTTAGTTTATTTTATTTATTTAACGGAGTTTTATATAGCGCAAACTTGACTCGAAGGTATCGGGTATCAGAGCGCTTTACATAGCACCAGTTGCGTTACATGAGGACACATTCATTTGGTTGCTGCGGCATTGATGGTGGTGCTGTTGTGCTATTATTGATGGTGGATCTGGTGGTATGGTAGTGGTGGCGATTTTGCGGGTATTGGTGCCACTGGTGTTGCTGATATTGATGGCAATATTGGTGGATTTATTAGTAATGGTGGAATTGACAATATTTGTGTTGGAAGTGATGTACTTGTTGGAGTGGGGTCTTGATACTGATTGCACTGGTTCAAGTGGTGTTTGTTATCAGTGGTGCATTATAGTTGGTGGTGGTAATACCTAATAGTGATTCATTCTGAAAGGGCTGCCATGTAGCCATCTTGCCACAAGAGGGAGCTGCTCTCATGGTTTGACCTAAAGTTCATGATGGTGGTATAAGGTTATATCTAGCAAAAGTGTGAAGGTGACAGCGGCTTGTGCTGATGCCTCACTTGTGGGACTGTTGGTGATGTCAGGTGGACAGTGGTGCTCCCTGCCTCGCGGGATTGCTGCGCACACAGCAGATCTCCTTTACGCACTATTACCTCAGAGGACCAAGTATGTGGATGGGATATTGGTCAGCTGCATAAATTACAGCAAGCATTGCACAACACATGCACAGACCTACACAATGCATGGGGAGTGTCTTTTTGCTTACTAATCAAAGTTGGATTGGTAAATTTAAAAAAAAAGGTAGTGCCAAAGTGTTTTTTAAAAAAAGTGGGTGGGTGGGAGGAAGTAACAAGGAGAGCGTGGTGGAAGCAACACGGAGGGAGCTGATGGTGGGGGGAGCATCATGGAAGACGGGGTCGGAAGCAACATGTAGGTCGATGGGAAAAGTGTAAAACAGGCAAGAGAGAGCAACGTGGAGCAAAGGGGAAGAGAAGCACAAAGACGAGAGAGAGCGCAGTGTGGAACAGGGAGAAGCACAAGGGTGAGAATGGAATGCAGGGGAGAAGCACAACATAGGGGAGAAGCACATGGGCGGGATCAATATGGAGCGTGCTGGAGGGGCAAAGAGAAGTACACAAGAGAGACAGCTGGAAAACACAAGCACTCTCATGGAGTGCTTAATTAAAAAGAAAAAAGGATTGTCTGAAAAGTAAGCAGTGGAAGGATACAAATAATGAGGCCATGCTCCCGGGGGAGGGACAAACAAAAGAGGAGGAAGGACAGCCCACCGAAACAGTCTTCGAAGCAGAACTGACTGCATTTGTACTTTGCTTTATTAAAAGCATGCCACATAATGTGATGAACACTATGTTTTCTTATTCCCACTCCACAGCAATTCAAATGTACAAGGCAATTAAATATGAATTTTATGCAAATGCGAATCTGTCCAGCGAGCACTCACCCTAGGGTTTACAGCAACATCCTACCATAAAGTATCTTCTCAACGTTCACATATTGAGTTCCAGAGATCAGGCCACCAGGTCAATAGGTAGCCATAGGCAACATGTAAATGTTTCGTAATCTTTGTATATAACTTAGCTTTCCTGGATGCTTCGATACATAGTTTCAGGCAAGAGCAAGTTACTCAAGAGTAAACAAATAGAAACGTGAGCCACAACTTTCCATGAAAACAACAATCAAGTAATTAATTGAAAATGGTTGTTAAAAAATGAAAAGCTTCTACAGGAACTGAAAGCCATGTTTGGTGAAAGGGAGGTGGTGGCTTGGGTAGGGAGGTTACGATGATGGTAAGGGTGGTGGTTAAGCTGGTGAGGGTGGAGATAGTGAGGGTGGTGGTAGGTTGTTGGTGGGGAGGATGGTGAGGGGGTGGTGGTAGTGAGGTAATGATGTTGAGTGGTGGTGGTAGTTAGGGTGGTGGTAGTTAGGTTGGTGGTGGTTAAGGTGGAGGTGGTTAGGGTAGGTTGGTGGTGGCGGGTAGGGTGGTGGTGGATAGGGTGGTGATGGTTAGAGGGTGGGTAGTGTGGTTGTAAGGAGGGGTGGTTAGGGTAGTGGTAGAGTTGTGGTGGTAAGCTGGTTAGGCTGGTGGTAGTTAAGGCGGTGGAAGTTAGAGTAGTGGTGGTTAGGGTGGTGTTCAGGTAGAGGTAGGGTAGTAGTGATAGTCAGGGTGGTAATGGTTAGGGTGGTTGTGGTGGTTATAGCAGTGGTTACGGTGTTGTATAGAGTGGTTGTGGCTAGGGTGGTGGTTAGCGCGGTTGTGGGTTGGTTTGGGTGGTGGTGGTTTGGCTGGTGGTTAGTGTTGTAATGAAAGTTATGTAGCTAAGGTGTAGTTTTAGAAGATTTATTTGTCTTAGTTGCAGATTAGAATATTCATAGTAGGCTTAGTTTAGACCATAGTATAGTCCCTAGAACAGCCCCACCAGGAGCAGCCTCCCTACTGCTCAGTCCATACTCTAACTGACACGCCTCACCTCACAGGCACCCAAACATTCCAATGCATCATCAGCACACAAACTTTTGACACAGCACATTAACATTGGCTGAACAGCAAGGGCCAAAGCAACAGGGAGGATGCATAGATAAATATACCAGATATAACATTTCCTCCCCCTTTATAAAAACACATAAAAATACACAAATGCAAGATGGTATAAAACATTACATGAGGGAACATGCAAAGATAAAATAAGGAAGATGCATAAATAAATACAAGATATCATGCAAAGATAAAATAGGGAAGAAGCATAGATAAATACACAAGATATCTCACATCCTCCCCCTTTATAAAACACAAAATATAGCAGAAGAAAACTGGTCACACAGCATTAACTTTAAAGTCACAAGTTGCTGAACAAAAAACTGATGAAAAACCCTTCAAGTCCTACATCACCATCCATAAAAAAAAACAATGCCGCACCTTTTACCACCACCAACCCACACCTACTAGCCAGTCAAACACGACAAGTGGCATAACACACATGGCGCACCAACCACCCGTGGCAAATGCTAAAACACAAACAAAACTCCAAGTCAAAAACAAAATCAACAAAGACAAGTCATCACACAGAAATAATGGGTGAAATACACCCGACCAAACATCGCACAGGCAAAGAGTGTGACACATAGAAACTGCTGACATCCACCCCAAACCACCATCCTTAATGTAAGGGCATCAAGCGCAAAGTGTAGAAATGGGTGACTACCAACCCATCCAGTCATCCCTCTTGTAAGGGCATGTAGCATACAAAGTAGAAATGGAGGACTTCCACCCATACAGCCTGTTGGACTTGGCCCTTTTTGCAGGGTCAGCCCAGAACTTTTTGCCTTCCTCCTGTATTTTTTCTGACCTGTTGTTGGTGGTTTTATGACTCTGGGCACTTTATCACTGCTGATCAGTGCTAAATTGCATGTGCTCTCTCTTGTAAACTTGGTAAGATTGGTCTACACCTGTTTGGCATATTTAATTTACCTGCGAGTCCCTTGTACAGTGGTATCCCATATACCCAGGGCCTGAAAATTAAATGCTACTAGTGGGCTTGTAGCGCTGCTTGCGCCACCCACCTAAGTAGCCTTTCAAACCTGTCTCAGGCCTCTGCCAGGCCTGCGTGCGCAGTTTACTGCCGCTGTGACGTGCATATAAAGTGGTTGCCACGTCTACAACTCCCCTTTTACTACATATCAGTCATCCCTAAGGTTAGCCCTAGCTAGCCCTATGGGCAGGGTGCGGTGTAGGTGAAAGGTAGGACATGTGCCTTAAATGTGTGTCATGACCTGGTAGTGACAAACAGCCTATTTGGTTTCTCACTGCTGTGAGGCTGCCCTCTCATGGGGATGCATTGGGGATTCCCTGATATGCGCTTCAGTGGTAATTCCAGACATGAGGGGTAGCGTAACCATGTTTGGTATGCTTGGATTAGTAGTGATAAATCCTGCTTATTGGGGAAAGCAGATTTATTATTACTATTTTAGAAATGCCACTTTTAGAAGTGGGCATTCCTGCGTGCTGTGTCTTTGTGCCTGCGTGGTGGATGTGTATTGACCATCTGGTTCTGACTGACAGGGGAGAGGGTATGTGCATTCACTCCAGCCAGTCCCTTGGGGGGGGTTGAGGTGTGTCCTGCCCTGCCTGGGTGACTCAGCGCTAGGCTGAATAGGCCTGAACTGCATTTGGAGTGGTGGGAGGAGTAGCACTTGCACGTGAATAGGGCTGTGCCTGCCTTCCACAATGCTGGCTCCGCCCCCTATGGTGTGTCTGGGGCCAAGGCTTACACTGTGAATGGAGGGTGTTGTGTACTTGTAATTATATTTTAAGTGCCCCCAGCACAAAGGCCTTTGAACTATAAGTAAAGGGGCTGTGACCCCACGTAAGGAGGGAAGACAATGCGTGGGACGTGTGACCGGCGGGCTGCTAGACTGCCAGGAGGAACCGCTGTGGGACTGGATCCCTCTAAAGTATGGACTTGTTACCCTGCTCTGAGGACCCCACATTCTGGCCTGCCTGCCTGCACCTGGCTGGTGTAACCCGGTGCTCTACACACAGTGCGTGGTGAAGCGCTGTGGACTCTGGTGGTGCGCTCCATTTTGGAAGAGGACTGGTACTTTTGTTTAGGGGAATTGCTCCCGGTGATTTCCTGAAGGAGCGTGTACAGTGCTGTATTTTCCCCCACAGAGGTTGAGCAACGGGAGGGGAGAGCTACGGCAACGGAGGCGCTCTCCCTCTCCCTCTGGTGTTCCAGGCTCCCCTGATAGTTTGCGGCAGCCGGGGCTCTGCTACGTGGCCCCGGGCTGCCAAACCCTGCAGAGACGACGAGGAATTCTGGTGCGGGAAATCCTCTGTGTTGCCCAGCAACGTACCCGTGACCGCGGGGAGGGGCCAGCCGAGGAGCTGGGCTGGGCTGAAGAGAAGGATTCGACGGAGACTTTGCTCCGTGTTCTTCTGGCCGCCACCCCCTTCCCAACACGCGGCGGCTGCACCGTGTGGTTACGGGCAGCCACAAATCAAAGAGCCAGGGCGGAAGGCCCTGGCCCAGCGGAGGCTCTTGCTGGCACAGGAGTGGGGAGCTGGCCCCAACGACGGCGGTCTCCCTCAAGAGGAAGCCCACGGGACGTCCATTTGAGCCGCCAGGTCAGTGGAAGCTGGAGGCTGGGGAAGGTCTCCCGTGAGGGTATTGTCCGGACCTTGGGCCCGAGAAGCCTTAAGCATTTTTGGCTCGCGCAGTAAACACGCGAGACCGGTGTCAGCAGCTGCGCCGCATGATCGCAGGCAGCTGCCTGAGTGGCACGACTTTTAAAGATCCCTTGTTCTTGGAAGGGGCAGTGCGGGGCGAGCCCAGGACGGGGCCCCCCGGGTAGGAAACTGCTGCATTCCCAGTGATAGAAGAGCAGAGGGCCCAGTAGCCTACAGGAAGGGCACCTGGTACCATATAATAGGAGCGCAGGGGCTGCTCATGGTGTGGATTACAGTACATTCTGTTGCACCTCGGGCCCTGATAATACAAATATATGTTGTCTTGCCTTACAATAACAGGATACTGCTTATTATGTCAGGAAGTGGCCTATCAATCAATCAATCACAGAATTTGTAGAGCGCACTACTTACCCGCGAGGGTCTCAAGGCGCTGGGGAGAGGGAAGGGGGGGGGGATGCTGCTACTGGTCGAACAGCCAGGTCTTGAGTAGCCTCCTGAAGGTCAGCAGGTCTTGGGTCTGTCGTAGGCTTAGTGGAAGGGTGTTCCAGGTCTTGGCGGCGAGGTGTGAGAAGGATCTGCCGCCGGTGGTTGTTCTTCGAATGCGGGGGACTGTGGCGAGGGAGAGGTCGGCGGAGCGGAGCTGGCGGTTGGGGACGTAGAAGAAGAGTCGTCTGTTGAGGTAGGCTGGGCCAGTTTTGTGGAGTGCCTTGTGTGCGTGGATGAGGAGTTTGAAGGTGATCCTCCTGTCGACGGGGAGCCAGTGCAGGTTCCTCAAGTGGGGGGTGATGTGGCTGTGGCGTGGTACGTCGAGGATCAGTCGTGCGGAGGCGTTTTGTATGCGTTTCAGTCGCTTGATGAGCTTGGCCGGGCTCCCGCGTAGAGGGCGTTCCCATAGTCCAGTCTGCTACTGACGAGGGCCTGGCTGACTGTTCTTCTTGTGTCTGTCGGGATCCACCTGTAGATCTTGCGAAGCATGCGGAGGGTGTTGAAGCAGGAGGAGGAGACTGCGTTGACTTGCTTGGACATGGAGAGCGTTGAGTCGAGGATGACTCCCAGGTTGCGTGCGTGGTCGGTGGGTGTCGGGGCTGCTCCCAGCGTCGTTGGCCACCAGGAGTCGTCCCAGGCTGAGGGGTTGGAGCCGAGGATGAGGACCTCCGTTTTGTCCGTGTTCAGCTTTAGTCGGCTGATCTTCATCCAATCGGCGACGGCCTTCATTCCTTCATGGAGTTTGGCTTTGGCGGCGAGGGGGTCCTTGGTGAGGGAGAGGATCAGTTGAGTGTCGTCGGCGTAGGAGATAATGTTGAGGTCGTGTTGTCTGGCGATGCATGCGAGCGGGGCCATGTAGATGTTGAACAGTGTTGGGCTGAGGGACGATCCCTGGGGTACGCCGCAGATGATCTCGGAGGCTTCGGATCGGAAAGGTGGGAGGCGGACTCTCTCTGCCGTCGAGGAAGGAGGTGGTCCATTCCAGGGCCTTGTCTCGGATCCCTGCGTCGTGGAGGCGTGCGCGTAGAGTGCGGTGGCAGACAGTGTCGAAGGCGGCGGAGAGGTCCAGCAGGATGAGGGCTGCGGTCTCACCATTGTCCAGCAGGATCCTGATGTCGTCGGTGGCGGCGATGAGGGCAGTCTCAGTGCTGTGGTTGCTGCGGAACCCTGATTGGGGTGGGTCCAGGATGCTGTTTTCTTCGAGGTATCGGGTTAGCTGTTTGTTGACGATCTTCTCGATGACCTTGGCTGGGAACGGAAGCAGGGAGATGGGCCGGAAGTTCTTGAGGTCTCTCGGGTCCGCCTTGGGTTTTTGAGTAGGGCGTTGATCTCTGCGTGTTTCCAGCTCTCTGGGAAGGTCGCGGTCTCGAAGGAGAGGTTGATGATGTTGCACAGGTGGGGTGCGATGGAGCTGCTGGCTTTGTTGAAGATGTGGTGCGGGAAAGGGTCTGACGGGGAGCCGGAGTGTATTGTGCTCATGGTCTTGATGGTGTCCTCGATGTTCACGCTGGCCCAGGCTGGCAGGGGGTCGGGGTCGATGGTGTGTGGCGGGTCTGGTGTATCGATCTTAGTTGGGGTTGTCTGGGTGTTGAAGCTGTCGTGGATGTCGGCGATCTTGCGGTGAAAGAAGGTGGCGAGGGAATCGCACAGGGGTTGCGACGGCGGGATGTCGTTGGTGTTGGAGCTGGGATTGGAGAGTTCCTTCACGATGTTGAAAAGCTCCTTGCTGTTGTGTGCGTTGTTGTCGAGGCGGTCTTTGAAGGAGATTCTCTTGGCGGACCTGATGAGGTGGTGGTGGTTACGGATGGCGTCTTTGTGGGCTGTGTGGCTGTCCGGTGTCTTATCGCTGTGCCATTTCTTCTCTAGTTTCCGGCAGGTACGCTTGGAAGCTAGGAGTTCCAAGGTGAACCAGCTGGCTCTTTTGGTGGTGTCGCTGTAGGTGAGCTTTTTCAGCGGGGCGAGGGTGTTGGCACAGTCGTCCATCCATCGTCTGAGGTTGCAGGCAGCGTCGTCGGTGTTGGATGGGTCGGAGGGAGGGCTGAGAGCGAGGGTTGCCCGGAGTTGGTCTTCGGTGACTTTGCTCCAGCAGCGGCGTGGGATCTGTTGGGTGCGGTGGTGTGTGGTGGGTTTCTGGAAGGTGAAATGGATGCAGCGGTGGTCGGTCCAGAGGAGTTCCGTGGTGTGCCTGAAGGAGACGTGGGAGCTTGAGGAGAAGATGGGGTCAAGCGTGTGGCCGGCGCAGTGGGTCGGTGTTGTGACGAGCTGGCTCAGGCCGAGGTTGGCGAGGCTGTCGATCAGGGTGGTGGAGTTGCTGTCGTTGTTGTTCTCCAGGTGAAAGTTCAGGTCTCCGAGGAGGATGTAGTCGGTAGAGGTCAGGGCGTGCGTGCTGATGAAGTCGGCGATGGAGTCGCTGAACTGGGGTCGGGGCCCAGGGGGTCTGTAGACAAGGGTGCCTCTAAGGGTGGTGTTGGGGTCCGTGTGGATCTGGAAGTGCATGTGTTCGGCGGTGCTGAGAGTGTCGTCGGTGCTGGTCGAGACCCTGATGGTGTTCTTGTGGACGATGGCGATTCCTCCTCCTACTGCGTTGATGCGGTCTCTGCGGGTGATCTTATAGCCGTCTGGGATGGCTATGGCGATGTCGGGGGCGGAGGAGTCGTTCATCCAGGTCTCTGTCAGGAAGGCGACGTCTGGTGATGATGTGTCGAGCAGGTCCCAGAGCTCGACGGCGTGTTTGCGTGCGGAGCGGGTGTTCAGTAGGATGCACCGGAGGTGGTTGAGGTCCTTCTTGGCGGGCGCCTCGGTGGCTCTGAGGCTGGTGTAGCTGCAGTTCCGGCAGGTGAAGGGACCATGGGTGCGTTTCGGGGCAGCCTTGAAGCAGTTGTGCGTCCGTCCGGGGTTGAGAGCGTGGAGTGTGGTGGCATCGTATCAACGTCGGTCCTCGAGGCTGGAGCGGGGGGCGCGCGGCCCAGGGGTTCTGGCGCTGGGCGCGGTCCAGTCGCGGACGGGCGCAGACGGGCTTGCCTTAGGCGCGCCTTCGGCGCGCCAGCGGCGCGGCCGCACAGCGGCCGCCATATATGGGGAGGTGGGAGGGAGGAGCAGCTGGGAGGCGGGAGGCAGGGGCAGCGAATGGGCAGTCAGGGGGCGGGGCCGCAGGGACGCAGCGGCGTGAATGGAGAGAGGCAGCGGGGGCACAGAAGGCAAAATGGGAGAAAACAAGCAGAGAAATACGGGCACAATACAATGGGGCAGCGAGGGGCACAGAAGGAAAAATGGAGAGAAAACAAGCAGAGAAATACGGGCACAATACAATGGGGCAGCGAGGGCACAGAAGGAAAAAGGAGAGAAAACAAGCAGAGAAATCCGGGCACAATACAATGGGGCAGCGAGGGGCACAGAAGGAAAAATGGAGAGAAAACAAGCAGAGAAATACGGGCACAATACAATGGGGCAGCGAGGGGCACAGAAGGAAAAAGGAGAGAAAACAAGCAGAGAAATACGGGCACAATGCAATGGGACAGCGAGGGGCACAGAAGGAAAAATGGAGAGAAAACAAGCAGAGAAATACGGGCACAATACAATGGGGCAGCGAGGGGCACAGAAGGAAAAAAGGAGAGAAAACAAGCAGAGAAATACGGGCACAATACAATGGGGCAGCGAGGGGCACAGAAGGAAAAATGGAGAGAAAACAAGCAGAGAAATACGGGCACAATACAATGGGGCAGCGAGGGCACAGAAGGAAAAAAGGAGAGAAAACAAGCAGAGAAATACGGGAATACAATGGGGCAGCGAGGGGCACAGAAGGAAAAATGGAGAGAAAACAAGCAGAGAAATACGGGCACAATACAATGGGGCAGCGGGGGCACAGAAGGAAAGATGGAGAGACAAAAAGCAAAGAAATACGGGCACCGAGGCCACAAGCGGAGGGGCGAGCTTACCAGCAGCAGTAGCGGGCGGACAGCACAGGCGGAGCTGTGTGGTGGGGAGCGACCTACCTGGCAAGGTCAAGGGTCGCTCTCCTCACCGCGCAGCGGCCGCCATATATGGGGAGGTGGGAGGGAGGAGCAGCTGGGAGGCGGGAGGCAGGGGCAGCGAATGGGCAGTCAGGGGGGCGGGGCCGCAGGGGACGCAGCGGCGGGAATGGAGAGAGGCAGCCGGGGCACAGAAGGCAAAATGGGGAGAAAACAAGCAGAGAAATACGGGCACAATACAATGGGGCAGCGAGGGGCACAGAAGGAAAAATGGAGAGAAAACAAGCAGAGAAATACGGGCACAATACAATGGGGCAGCGAGGGCACAGAAGGAAAAAGGAGAGAAAACAAGCAGAGAAATACGGGCACAATACAATGGGGCAGCGAGGGGCACAGAAGGAAAAATGGAGAGAAAACAAGCAGAGAAATACGGGCACAATACAATGGGGCAGCGAGGGGCACAGAAGGAAAAAAGGAGAGAAAACAAGCAGAGAAATACGGGCACAATACAATGGGGCGGCGAGGGGCATGGAAGGAAAAATGGAGAGAAAACAAGCAGAGAAATACGGGCACAATACAATGGGGCAGCGGGGCACAGAAGGAAAAAAGGAGAGAAAACAAGCAGAGAAATACGGGCACAATACAATGGGGCAGCGAGGGGCACAGAAGGAAAAATGGAGAGAAAACAAGCAGAGAAATACGGGCACAATACAATGGGGCAGCGGGGGCACAGAAGGATAGATAGAGAGACAAAAAGCAAAGAAATACGGGCACCGAGGCCACAAGCGGAGGGGCGAGCTTAGCAGCAGCGGGCGGACAGCACAGGCGGAGCTGTGTGGTGGGGGAGCGACCTACCTGGCAAGGTCAAGGGTCGCTCTCCTCACCGCGCAGCGGCCGCCATATATGGGGAGGTGGGAGGGAGGAGCAGCTGGGAGGCGGGAGGCAGGGGCAGCGAATGGGCAGTCAGGGGCGGGGCCGCAGGGACGCAGCGGCGGGAATGGAGAGAGGCAGCGGGGGCACAGAAGGCAAAATGGGGAGAAAACAAGCAGAGAAATACGGGCACAATACAATGGGGCAGCGAGGGGCACAGAAGGAAAAATGGAGAGAAAACAAGCAGAGAAATACGGGCACAATACAATGGGGCAGCGAGGGGCACAGAAGGAAAAAAGGAGAGAAAACAAGCAGAGAAATACGGGCACAATACAATGGGGCAGCGAGGGGCACAGAAGGAAAAAGGAGAGAAAACAAGCAGAGAAATACGGGCACAATACAATGGGGCAGCGAGGGGCACAGAAGGAAAAATGGAGAGAAAACAAGCAGAGAAATACGGGCACAATACAATGGGGCAGCGAGGGGCACAGAAGGAAAAATGGAGAGAAAACAAGCAGAAAAATACGGGCACAATACAATGAGGCAGCGAGGGGCACAGAAGGAAAAATGGAGAGAAAACAAGCAGAGAAATACGGGCACAATACAATGGGGCAGCGAGGGGCACAGAAGGAAAAAAGGAGAGAAAACAAGCAGAGAAATACGGGCACAATACAATGGGGCAGCGAGGGGCACAGAAGGAAAAAAGGAGAGAAAACAAGCAGAGAAATACGGGCACAATACAATGGGGCAGCGAGGGGCATAGAAGGAAAAATGGAGAGAAAACAAGCAGAGAAATACGGGCACAATACAATGGGGCAGCGGGGGCACAGAAGGAAAGATGGAGAGACAAAAAGCAAAGAAATACGGGCACCGAGGCCACAAGCGGAGGGGCGAGCTTACCAGCAGCAGCAGCGGGCGGACAGCACAGGCGGAGCTGTGTGGTGGGGGAGCGACCTACCTGGCAAGGTCAAGGGTCGCTCTCCTCACCGCGCAGCGGCCGCCATATATGGGGAGGTGGGAGGGAGGAGCAGCTGGGAGGCGGGAGGCAGGGGCAGCGAATGGGCAGTCAGGGGGGCGGGGCCGCTGGGGACGCAGCGGCGGGAATGGAGAGAGGCAGCGGGGGCACAGAAGGCAAAATGGGGAGAAAACAAGCAGAGAAATACGGGCACAATACAATGGGGCAGCGAGGGGCACAGAAGGAAAAATGGAGAGAAAACAAGCAGAGAAATACGGGCACAATACAATGGGGCAGCGAGGGGCACAGAAGGAAAAAGGAGAGAAAACAAGCAGAGAAATACGGGCACAATACAATGGGGCAGCGAGGGGCACAGAAGGAAAAATGGAGAGAAAACAAGCAGAGAAATACGGGCACAATACAATGGGGCAGCGAGGGGCACAGAAGGAAAAAAGGAGAGAAAACAAGCAGAGAAATACGGGCACAATACAATGGGGCAGCGAGGGGCACAGAAGGAAAAATGGAGAGAAAACAAGCAGAGAAATACGGGCACAATACAATGGGGCAGCGAGGGGCACAGAAGGAAAAAGGAGAGAAAACAAGCAGAGAAATACGGGCACAATACAATGGGGCAGCGAGGGGCACAGAAGGAAAAATGGAGAGAAAACAAGCAGAGAAATACGGGCACAATACAATGGGGCAGCGAGGGGCACAGAAGGAAAAAGGAGAGAAAACAAGCAGAGAAATACGGGCACAATACAATGGGGCAGCGAGGGGCACAGAAGGAAAAATGGAGAGAAAACAAGCAGAGAAATACGGGCACAATACAATGGGGCAGCGGGGCACAGAAGGAAAGATGGAGAGACAAAAAGCAAAGAAATACGGGCACCGAGGCCACAAGCGGAGGGGCGAGCTTACCAGCAGCAGCAGCGGCGGGCGGACAGCACAGGCGGAGCTGTGTGGTGGGGGAGCGACCTACTGGCAAGGTCAAGGGTCGCTCTCCTCACGCGCAGCGGCCGCCATATATGGGGAGGTGGGAGGGAGGAGCAGCTGGGAGGCAGGAGGCAGGGGCAGCGAATGGGCAGTCAGGGGGCGGGGCCGCAGGGACGCAGCGGCGGGAATGGAGAGAGGCAGCGGGGGCACAGAAGGCAAAATGGGGAGAAAACAAGCAGAGAAATACGGGCACAATACAATGGGGCAGCGAGGGCACAGAAGGAAAAATGGAGAGAAAACAAGCAGAGAAATACGGGCACAATACAATGGGGCAGCGAGGGGCACAGAAGGAAAAAGGAGAGAAAACAAGCAGAGAAATCCGGGCACAATACAATGGGGCAGCGAGGGCACAGAAGGAAAAATGGAGAGAAAACAAGCAGAGAAATACGGGCACAATACAATGGGGCAGCGAGGGGCACAGAAGGAAAAAAGGAGAGAAAACAAGCAGAGAAATACGGGCACAATGCAATGGGACAGCGAGGGGCACAGAAGGAAAAATGGAGAGAAAACAAGCAGAGAAATACGGGCACAATACAATGGGGCAGCGAGGGGCACAGAAGGAAAAAAGGAGAGAAAACAAGCAGAGAAATACGGGCACAATACAATGGGGCAGCGAGGGGCACAGAAGGAAAAATGGAGAGAAAACAAGCAGAGAAATACGGGCACAATACAATGGGGCAGCGAGGGGCACAGAAGGAAAAAAGGAGAGAAAACAAGCAGAGAAATACGGGAACAATACAATGGGGCAGCGAGGGGCACAGAAGGAAAAATGGAGAGAAAACAAGCAGAGAAATACGGGCACAATACAATGGGGCAGCGGGGGCACAGAAGGAAAGATGGAGAGACAAAAAGCAAAGAAATACGGGCACCGAGGCCACAAGCGGAGGGGCGAGCTTACCAGCAGCAGTAGCGGGCGGACAGCACAGGCGGAGCTGTGTGGTGGGGGAGCGACCTACCTGGCAAGGTCAAGGGTCGCTCTCCTCACCGCGCAGCGGCCGCCATATATGGGGAGGTGGGAGGGAGGAGCAGCTGGGAGGCGGGAGGCAGGGGCAGCGAATGGGCAGTCAGGGGCGGGGCCGCAGGGACGCAGCGGCGGGAATGGAGAGAGGCAGCCGGGGCACAGAAGGCAAAATGGGGAGAAAACAAGCAGAGAAATACGGGCACAATACAATGGGGCAGCGAGGGGCACAGAAGGAAAAATGGAGAGAAAACAAGCAGAGAAATACGGGCACAATACAATGGGGCAGCGAGGGGCACAGAAGGAAAAAAGGAGAGAAAACAAGCAGAGAAATACGGGCACAATACAATGGGGCAGCGAGGGGCACAGAAGGAAAAAAGGAGAGAAAACAAGCAGAGAAATACGGGCACAATACAATGGGGCGGCGAGGGGCATGGAAGGAAAAATGGAGAGAAAACAAGCAGAGAAATACGGGCACAATACAATGGGGCAGCGGGGGCACAGAAGGAAAAAAGGAGAGAAAACAAGCAGAGAAATACGGGCACAATACAATGGGGCAGCGAGGGCACAGAAGGAAAAATGGAGAGAAAACAAGCAGAGAAATACGGGCACAATACAATGGGGCAGCGGGGGCACAGAAGGAAAGATAGAGAGACAAAAAGCAAAGAAATACGGGCACCGAGGCCACAAGCGGAGGGGCGAGCCTACCAGCAGCAGCAGCGGGCGGACAGCACAGGCGGAGCTGTGTGGTGGGGAGCGACCTACCTGGCAAGGTCAAGGGTCGCTCTCCTCACCGCGCAGCGGCCGCCATATATGGGGAGGTGGGAGGGAGGAGCAGCTGGGAGGCGGGAGGCAGGGGCAGCGAATGGGCAGTCAGGGGGGCGGGGCCGCAGGGGACGCAGCGGCGGGAATGGAGAGAGGCAGCGGGGGCACAGAAGGCAAAATGGGGAGAAAACAAGCAGAGAAATACGGGCACAATACAATGGGGCAGCGAGGGGCACAGAAGGAAAAATGGAGAGAAAACAAGCAGAGAAATACGGGCACAATACAATGGGGCAGCGAGGGGCACAGAAGGAAAAAGGAGAGAAAACAAGCAGAGAAATACGGGCACAATACAATGGGGCAGCGAGGGCACAGAAGGAAAAAAGGAGAGAAAACAAGCAGAGAAATACGGGCACAATACAATGGGGCAGCGAGGGGCACAGAAGGAAAAATGGAGAGAAAACAAGCAGAGAAATACGGGCACAATACAATGGGGCAGCGAGGGGCACAGAAGGAAAAATGGAGAGAAAACAAGCAGAAAAATACGGGCACAATACAATGAGGCAGCGAGGGCACAGAAGGAAAAATGGAGAGAAAACAAGCAGAGAAATACGGGCACAATACAATGGGGCAGCGAGGGGCACAGAAGGAAAAAGGAGAGAAAACAAGCAGAGAAATACGGGCACAATACAATGGGGCAGCGAGGGCACAGAAGGAAAAAAGGAGAGAAAACAAGCAGAGAAATACGGGCACAATACAATGGGGCAGCGAGGGGCATAGAAGGAAAAATGGAGAGAAAACAAGCAGAGAAATACGGGCACAATACAATGGGGCAGCGGGGGCACAGAAGGAAAGATGGAGAGACAAAAAGCAAAGAAATACGGGCACCGAGGCCACAAGCGGAGGGGCGAGCTCACAGCAGCAGCAGCGGGCGGACAGCACAGGCGGAGCTGTGTGGTGGGGAGCGACCTACCTGGCAAGGTCAAGGGTCGCTCTCCTCACCGCGCAGCGGCCGCCATATATGGGGAGGTGGGAGGGAGGAGCAGCTGGGAGGCGGGAGGCAGGGGCAGCGAATGGGCAGTCAGGGGCGGGGCCGCAGAGGCGCAGCGGCGGGAATGGAGAGAGGCAGCGGGGGCACAGAAGGCAAAATGGGGAGAAAACAAGCAGAGAAATACGGGCACAATACAATGGGGCAGCGAGGGGCACAGAAGGAAAAATGGAGAGAAAACAAGCAGAGAAATACGGGCACAATACAATGGGGCAGCGAGGGGCACAGAAGGAAAAAGGAGAGAAAACAAGCAGAGAAATACGGGCACAATACAATGGGGCAGCGAGGGGCACAGAAGGAAAAATGGAGAGAAAACAAGCAGAGAAATACGGGCACAATACAATGGGGCAGCGAGGGCACAGAAGGAAAAAGGAGAGAAAACAAGCAGAGAAATACGGGCACAATACAATGGGGCAGCGAGGGGCACAGAAGGAAAAATGGAGAGAAAACAAGCAGAGAAATACGGGCACAATACAATGGGGCAGCGAGGGGCACAGAAGGAAAAAGGAGAGAAAACAAGCAGAGAAATACGGGCACAATACAATGGGGCAGCGAGGGGCACAGAAGGAAAAATGGAGAGAAAACAAGCAGAGAAATACGGGCACAATACAATGGGGCAGCGAGGGGCACAGAAGGAAAAAAGGAGAGAAAACAAGCAGAGAAATACGGGCACAATACAATGGGGCAGCGAGGGCACAGAAGAAAAATGGAGAGAAAACAAGCAGAGAAATACGGGCACAATACAATGGGGCAGCGGGGGCACAGAAGGAAAGATGGAGAGACAAAAAGCAAAGAAATACGGGCACAATACAATGGGGCAGCGAGGGGCACAGAAGGAAAAATGGAGAGAAAACAAGCAGAGAAATACGGGCACAATACAATGGGGCAGCGAGGGGCACAGAAGGAAAAAAGGAGAGAAAACAAGCAGAGAAATACGGGCACAATACAATGGGGCAGCGAGGGGCACAGAAGGAAAAATGGAGAGAAAACAAGCAGAGAAATACAGGCACAATACAATGGGGCAGCGAGGGGCACAGAAGGAAAAATGGAGAGAAAACAAGCAGAGAAATACAGGCACAATACAATGGGGCAGCGAGGGGCACAGAAGGAAAAAAGGAGAGAAAACAAGCAGAGAAATACGGGCACAATACAATGGGGCAGCGGGGGCACAGAAGGAAAGATGGAGAGACAAAAAGCAAAGAAATACGGGCACCGAGGCCACAAGCGGAGGGGCGAGCTTACCAGCAGCAGCAGCGGGCGGACAACACAGGCGGAGCTGTGTGGTGGGGGAGCGACCTACCTGGCAAGGTCAAGGGTCGCCTATAAGTTCAGTAATAATGTTTATGCATAATGTTTTATGCCAAAGGTGGGTATGATGGGTTTATGATATGTGCACAAGTGGTTGCTATAGTGCACTGCTGATGATGGTTATGCCTAATGCTTTGATGCTAAAGGTAATCCTACCAGTAGTTACTGGTCGCCCTAACTGTAATGTTTATGACAGTGGCCTGACTGCCCAAGTGATTTATGTAATCCCTGTGAAGTCATGACAAGTGCCTAGTGGCAGTACTATATGTGATTGTGGTCTAAAGTGTTTTTATGGATAATACAAAGGATATTTTTATATAACCTTGTGTGGAGTCTCTTTTGTGGTGTGCCTAGTGTGTCACTGCTGTGTGAGTGTGCTGTGCAAACGCTTTACACATTGCCGCTGGGATAAGTCTGACTGCTCTGCCAAGCTACCAAGGGGGTGAGCAGGGGTTATCTTAGGTGTGTAACTCCCTTGCCCTGATTAGAGTGGTGGGTTCTGCCTGGCTTAGGTGCATACCCTAGCCAACCAGAAACCCCATTTCTAACACAGCCATCTTTCATGTAAGGGTCGTAGCGTACAATGTAGAAATGGGTAACTACCACCCATACAGTTATCCCTCATGTAAGGCCTTGTACCGTACAATGTGGAAATTTGTGACTTCCACCCATACAGCTATCCCTCGTGTAAGGCATGTAGACTACAATGTAGAAATGTAGTGATGGAGCAGGGTAAATGAAAATTTTTTAACCTCCTAATATTTACGTTGACTAATTAACACACAGGTTCGTCTTAGTAAATAACCAACCATGTATGTTACATGTAAAGGGTTATGGGTAACACGCTATATATGTGCAAACTAATTTACTTACAATTGTTAACGTGGATAACATAAGTCTAATAAATTGCGTACTAATTAGAGTAATAAATGCATGATTTGTGCTTGGAAATATACTGTGTAGTGGCAAAGAGAAGCGTTGGTAAGTAAGAAATAGCTTTATATGTCGCTTTTGCTAGGTAATACCTAATTGGGGTACGTAGAATGACGGGAGGGAAACGAAAAGGTTTATATTCTTTATTCTTAACTATGTTCTGTTTATCTTTATAATAGTGCGCGTAGGCCTGTTGTGCCGCGATGTAAAAATGGCTGCCATGAGCTAGAGTACGCAGGCGCGAGAGGGGTTTCGAAAGAGAGAAAGGCCGTGAACAAGAGGGATCATGTGACCGTCCCAAAGCCTAGGATGGAAGCGTGGTCAAGGCTGCGATGACCTTATCATATAAACGTGTGCCAAAGAAGGACATAGCGAAAAGCGTGAGAAGTCGCAGTGAATAAGTGAATGAACAATGAACTGTTCAACTTAAAAGTATCAGAAAAGGATACAGTTTGAAACCAAAGAACGGATGGGTAATGTCATGAACCTGTGAGAAACGACAGAAGTATGAACTTTCCACAAAGAACTGGTTGGAACAAGGATATTCATAATGAGATGTATACTGACTCAAATTGACCAAATAGAGAGAAATCTCGCCCACAAAGATGTAACATTTTCACTTAGTAAGCTAGTATTAGGGTATAAGAAGACCAACTCTTAGAGGGGAGGGGTTGACGCTGCCATTTTTATGAGATGATGCTGCATGATGATCGATCTGAGAGAAGCTAGAGGGACGAGGCTGCTGCTATTTTATATTTTGATTGAGCACGAGACGCTGCTGTTGGAGAACCTTTTTGCTCTTAATAGATTTTTCCATTTAATACTATTAGACCTTTTTATTCTTAAGATACTAAAAGGGGAAGGAACGAGAAGGCCTGTTTTCCAGGACAGATAGATAGTTTTCGGGAGTTCTTGCTGTGACAAACTTTATTTTTCCATCTAATAGGTATGCATTGCAATTTCAATTTATTCTTATAATGATGCTAAATGTAATAATCTGAACAATAAATCTGAAACTTATTCATGCTTCTAAAAATTATATAAAACTTTATTATCTTTAAACAATGAGTCAGTGGTTCTTTAGCTCAATGATAAATGTAAATGTTTAAAGGTTTATAGTGATTGAGCTGGTCTTAATCACCATCAACTGATTCCTACTAGTTGGTCCATCGACCAATGAGCGGAATACCTTAAAGCTTGAGAAGTATTATGTCGTTTTAAAAAGGTATCCCGTCTCCTTCCAGCAAATCATTAACTGTTTTCTCCTAGGTAAGAACGGATGAAATCCAGGGAATATATGAGAGAGTGAATGTATATGCGGTGTTATGGGCCCCACCGTCATATGGATATAGTTGTGTTTAAGAGGGATATTTGCACCTGGACGTCCAAAGCATATAGGAGAAGAAATTTTATTGATAGCGCTGGATCAGATTTCTTGGTAGCAGAGTTATGGTTACTATAGATTAGTTTGGTGATTATTGATTATTGATTATTTCATGTCTAACACTTTATGTTGAGTCACGTTATGTTATATGTAAGTCAAAGTTTTAACGCTTCTGGGAAGTAGGAAGTGGAACACGTGTGGCAAGAGAAGTCACATGGAATAGTGCATTGTCTGAGTTCATATTGGTGATAACACAGGTTGTGTTATGATAGGGACATTTTCCGTATAAAAGGTGTATGAGTGAAATAGCAACCGGTTTTCTTGTGAAACTCTGGCCTTAATTCTCAGGAGCAGTGTAGTCTCCACATGTGTTTTATCCCCAGAGAAACGGGTTTACCCCTTGCTTGAAAGAAGGGTAAGGTAGAGGGAAGTGCTACACTTTTCGAACGAAACTATATTCTTGCGAGCTAGAATAAACTGTCACTTCTGTTTAGCAAAATCAGACAATGGAAATGTGTTTTTAATGTTGTAACTAACAAAGAACTGTTGAAAAGTAAATTGCCGATAAATTTTGTAAAGGAGGGGTCAGGAGCAGAACTGACGTAGACAAAAGCCGCGCTGGGATTGGACAGTGCGCTAGTTATACAGAAGCTACTCTGATTGGAGTGTTGGTGTGAGTCGCGCTAGGATTGGTCGGATAAAACAGTGACGTAGAAGCTTAGGATTGGAGCGTTGGTGTGAGTCGCGCTGGGTTAGGTCCGAATAACGCATAGAGAACAGTGTTGAATCGCGGACTTTTGAGAAGGGAAAGAGATTGTGAATCATGGCTTATTATGAGTATGGTAGAGAGAAAACGTCGTGGATGTCGAAAGTTATGAACTTTTTTAAGAAAGACAAAAAGGTAGTGACTAGAGAGGGACAAGTAATTCCTCCGCCGAAATCACCAGCTTCGCATATGATGCTGAAATACGGATATCATACCTGCATATGGTTAGAAAATTGGACAAAATATACTAAAAATGATGGAGCATTGGCTTTTCCTGAGAATGGTTCATTTAGTGTAGCTGTACTTCGGAATTTGAGTGAGAAGATGGCGATGCTTGAACCTAAACCTAGACCGACACAGTTTGAAGCTTTAAGTGAATGGGAAGATGAGATGTATGAACGAGAGAGATTCAGAGGATTAAAGAATCATGATTTTGTGCCCGGAAGGTTGTGGGGAATGAATCATGAGGACAGAATAAAGCGTTGGAGATATGCTAATATGACAGGAGGTTTGTTTCCAGCTTTTACAGTTGAGGAAGAAGCAAAGAGAAAGTGTACAGAGAAAAAGAAACATGTGGTTACTGAAAAGTATGGGTATGGTGGTAGTGAGACGGAAGATGAATTGCTGGAAGATATTTTAAACAGAAACCCACCTCCATACCAACAGAATTCTGCGGTGGCGACACCTAATGCACCGCCAATGGAAACTGGGAGGAATAAAAATCCCGAACGAGGATATGAGATAAATAGGTCACGAGATCAATTGAAAACTCCACAAAATGAGAAGACAAAAAGTGACAATACAACTGAATTAGCAAAAACCACAAGAGAATTAACTGAAAAGATAAGAGAATTAACAATGAATATGGAAGCTGTAACTGTACCAGTAACGATAGGTCCAGTAATACCAGTTTTTGAGAATCAGAAAATTGAAGAGCATTCTTTAGTCATTCCTATAAATTCACACTTGGAAAGAAGGAAAGAAGGGATGGAATTAGACAATGAAGGTGCAAGAAATTTGGTTAGTACATATAGACTAAGCCCACCTACTAATTTGACGGTAAATGAGAATGAGTTTAGGAGAATACCTATGGTAACTGAGTCTGCATCAGAGACACCAGAAAGAAGTAAAAATTGGATAGAATTAAATAGTACGCCTGTAGGTACGACTCCAGATGAATTGAATGAATGGATGAAAACTCTAAAAACGAAAGAGACAGAATCAAAACCATTAGATGTAATTAGGTTAAAAATAGACATGGAAGAATTGATCTTAGGGACAATTGGCACAGAAAAACTGAAATCTTATCAGGATGACGAGATTATGTTCTTATGTAAGAGCATTACATGGAGAGCTAGAAATTTACATGACAAATTAGAAGAAACAGCAAATGAACTAGGAGTAGAATTTGTAAAAGTGAGAACGTTGCATAAACCATATAGAGTAGATTTTTGCGAGAAAGATATAGAAAATTTGAACACATCAGGACGATTAACCCAAATAAAAGAATTAATTGTTTTACTGAGGAAATGGGGTGATGTGGATAGATGGAGAAGCAGATGGATTAAAAGGAATGAGAAAGTGACAGACAAAGCGTCTTTGGCTTTTGCGGTGACAGACAAGGAATCAATTGTAAGGGACTACCCGATGAGAGAAACTCCAGGAGGTAGTTATGTGCATGTCCCATGGTCTAGACAGGATATACTGTCATTTACAAATGACTTCCCAAAATTGAGAGAGAAACCAGTAGAATGGTACAGACAAGTGGAGAGGTTTGTTAAAGTTTCGAAGGTGTTATGGATAGATTTGGATGGATTGTTTGATATAGTAGTACCAGCTGATTTGTGGACAGAAAGTAAGATTACTATTGATTGGCCAACTGTAGAATATCCAAGAGATGCTAAAACAGGAGCGCCAGGACCAGAAGTGATGAGGAAATATGACCAAGTAATAACCTTTTTGAAAAATAAGATTCCACCCAAAGAAACAAATTGGGTAAAAATAGACAGAACCACACAGGAAAGTAAAGAATCAGTACACGCATACTATGAGAGGCTACTGTTAGTTTTTAAACAGTATAGTGGCTATGAGACACTAAGTGAGAAGGATATGAGTCATTTTGTATATAGATTTGTTTATGGGTTGAAACCAGAGATAAGTGAAATGATTAAACAGCATATGATTTGTTGGCAGAATAGCACAGTAGACGAGGTTTTGAGATATGCTAAATATTGTAGTGATGACATTGAGAGTAGACAGCGTAAATTAAAAGAGAAAGCAATGTGGGCACAAGTGAAAGTTGCAGAGAAGCAAGAAGCTCAATTGAGTAATCCAGTTAATGAGGCAGGACAGACTAGATTTAGACCAAATATAGGTAAAGGAAAAGGTCAAATGAGCATAGAAGAGGCAAAGAAAAAGTGGCCATGCCACAACTGCGGAAAGTTAGGACATTGGAGAAACGAGTGTAAATTTCCTCCAAAACTTAATACGGAAAATCAATCATTAAATCCACAGGTGCAGAGTGAGGTAGTTACCCAACAAAGTCAGGTGCCACAACCACCACTTCCCAAGAGTGTTAATCAACAGAAATACAGTGCAGAAACAGGATTCTACGGAGGAGAGCAGGTAACACAATTGCCGCGCGCAGCTGCCATATCTCAATACTGGTTACGACAGGATGGTGATGAGTCGGATGAAAGTTTATGACGGTGCCTAGGAGAGGAGGAAGAGTGCGTGCTTGGCGCAACTCTAGAGGTAGATCAAGCAGGTCCATTTGTGGATGGAGAAGTGAATGGTGCAAATGTAACATTCCTTGTGGACACTGGAGCTACCCGTTCTACTGTTAGGTCAGTGGAAATTCCAAACCTTCCTCTCTCAGGTGAACCTATCCAAGTAGTGGGTGTTTCGAATCAGCAAATTAAGGCGCCTCTTACTAAATTAGTGGAGGTAAAGATTGGTCCATTTAGTGAAATGCACCGATTTGTGGTGTGTGATTGCAGTCCTGTGAACCTATTAGGACGCGATCTACTTTGCAAGATGAACTGCACCATCTATTGTACTCCAGATGGAATTGCATTTCAGACCCCAGATGAAGATGTATTGTATAAAATGACAATGGTAAATTTAGAATCAGAAGTGAATGATTTATTTCCCATATTTGATGTAGAGAAAATCCCAATTGAACTGAAAGAAACAGTGAAACAGGAAGTGTGGGACTTTACGGGAGAAGATATAGGGTTAATGAAAGGAGTAGACCCTGTTAAAATCTCTGTTAAAGAAGGAACGAGTTACCCAAATACGCCACAGTATAAATCGACACCAGAAATAATTGAAGGAATAACACCAGTAATAAATAAAATGATTGAACAAGGGATTCTGAAAGAAATAATGAGCAGTCCATGTAATTCACCGATAATGGGACTGAAAAAGCCGAATGGAACATATAGAATTGTACAGGATTTGAGAAAGGTAAACAAAATTGTTGTGCCTTGTTGCCCAATAGTACCAAACCCTGCTGTAATTCTATATCAGATTCCACGCGAAGCAGAATGGTACACAGTTATTGATTTATGCCATGCTTTTTTCTCTATTCCATTACATCCAGATAGCCAGCCATTATTTGCGTTCAGGTTCGGAGAGCGTATTTTGGCATGGTGCCGAATTCCTCAGGGGTATACAGAAAGCCCCTCGATCTTTAATCAGATTTTAAAGAAATCATTGGAAGATTTGAAAATGCCAGAAAAGTCAGTGATGGTTCAGTATATTGATGACCTACTGGTGGCATCAAAAACAAAGGAAGCATGTGTTAATGATACAATTGCTTTGCTGAATCATTTAGCAAAAGAGGACATAAGGTGTCCCCATCAAAATTGCAGTTTTGTCAACAAGAGGTCCAATATCTAGGACATAAGATTGAGAAGGGAGTGCGAAAGGTAACGACTGAAAGAATAAAAATAATTCAAGGAATGAGAGCTCCAATGACACAAAGAGGTAAGAATGTTCCTAGGAATGGTTGGATATTGTCGACAATGGATAAGTGGATTTTCATTAATTGCAAAACCATTACAGAGATTGACAAAGAAGGATGTTAAAGATCCTTTTGAAATGAATGATGAGGAAATGAAAGCATTCAGAGAATTAAAAAAGAAACTGTGTGAAGCTCCGGCATTGGGAATGCCTGACTATGAAAAAGATTTTGAGTTGTATTGTAGTGAAAGAGATGGGTGTGCGTTTTCAGTCCTGGTGCAGAGACACGGAAACATGAAAAGACCCATTGCATATTTTTCAGCTGTTTTAGACCCAGTAGCGAAAGCGTTACCTGGATGTTTGAAAGCAGTTGCTGCTACTTGTGTAAGTCTGGAGCAGAGTGAAGGCATAGTGATGGGATATCCACTGAGAGTATATGTCCCTCATTCTGTGGAAATTCTTTTGACAAGAACCAAAACCCAATACATGACACATAGTCGGCTGACTAGGTATGAAAAAGTAATTTTGAGTGCAGACAATGTGACCATTGACAGATGCATGAATGTGAATCCTTCAACATCATTGCCAGATGAAGAGAGTGTGATTGAAATGGATGAAGTTGATCATGATTGTCTGAATGTACTCGAATATTGTACAAAGCCGAGACCCGACATACAGGATGAGCCCTTAAAGGAATCAGATTATATTCTGTTCGTGGATGGCTCATGTTTGAGAACGGATGATGGAGTTCTAAGTGCAGCATATGCAGTTTGCACAGTAGCTGCTGTAATGGAAGCATCTTGTTTGAAAGGGATACGTTCTGCCCAAGTAGCGGAGTTGGTAGCTCTAATTCAAGCATGCAAGTTGGGAAAGAATGTCCAAATCACAGTTGTCACGGATAGCCAATATGGCTTTGGAGTGGTTCATGATTTTGGGCAGATCTGGTCTCAGAGAGGTTTCTTGACGTCTGCAGGAACACCGATAAGAAATGGTGATTTTGTGAAAAAGTTGCTTGAGGCGATACAGCTGCCTAAACAGATTTCAGTGGTGAAGTGCAATGCACATAAAAATGGGGAAGACTACATAACTGTTGGCAATAAGTTTGCTGATGAAATAGCACAGTACTGTGCCAAAAATGTGGTCTCATTGAACCGAAACCAAGAACGAGAGCATATTTCATGTCCTTTGCTTTTTACTAACCCTGTTGAGACATGGGATGAGGTGAGACAATTACAGGAAGCAGCAGATGATGAGGAAAAAGATACCTGGATAAAAGCAGGATGCAGAAAACATGAGGATAATGATGTTTGGGTTTACAGGGATGAAAGACCAGTTATGCCTGATAGCATGATTTCTGACATGGCACGGATGTACCATGGACAAGCTCATATTGGGAGAGACTCAATGATCAGACTTTTTAGACAAACATGGTATAATCCAAAATTCAGAGCCACAGCTGAGAGTCTTTGTCAAAGATGTCTTATTTGTCAACAGCTAAATCCAGGAAGAAAGACAGTAGTGAGTCTAGGAACAATAGGACGAGAGGGAGGTCCTTTCACGAGAATGCAAATGGATTTTATATAAATGCCTCCGAACAATAGACTAAGCTATGTCCTTGTAGTCGTCTGTTTGTTTTCCCGTTGGGTGGAAGCATACCCGACCAGAAGGAATGATGGAATTACGATAGCAAAACTAATGCTGCGAGAATTCATTCCAAGGTATGGTTTTCCAGTAACGATTGAAACAGATAGAGGAACACATTTCCAAAACGAATTGATTCAACTGATTTGTGAAGCACTTAGTATTAAACAGAAACTGCACTGTGCATACAGACCAGAGGCTTCTGGAATAGTAGAGCAAGTGAATGGAACAATTAAGAACAGGCTAGGTAAAATGTGTCAAACCACAGGACTCAAATGGCCAGATGCCTTGCCATTAGTCTTAATGACAATCAGAAGTATACCGGAAAGAAAGACAGGACTCAGTCCCCACGAAATAATTATGGGACGAGCAATGAGACAAGCACATGTACCTGTCAACAAACTACTGACTATAACTGATGATCTGGTGCTGGATTATTGCAAAGGATTGGCTGATGTGGTACGTTCTGTGTTTCATCAGGTTGGACCAGATGCGACCACTCTTGAAAGAAAACCGGCTCACGATTTGAATCCAGGAGATTGGGTCCACATAAAAGTCCACCGAAGAAGAAACTGTTTGGTTCCTCGCTGGGACCAACCACGACAAGTGATCCTGGTGACAACAACTGCAGTCAAATGTGCAGGAGTAAAACACTGGGTGCATGCCAGTCACACCATCAGAGTTCCAGAACCTGAAGATCGACATATGAGTCAACATCTGGAAGTATTGGATACCAGTTCAGCATCGGATGCAGAGGAAGAGACGAACAGGGCTCCAGAATCTGAAGATCGACCTGTTAGTCGACATCTGGAAGACCCAACTACAAGTGCAACGACAGGAGGAGTGAAGGAAATAGCAGAAGTTCCAGAATCTGAAGATCGACATGTGAGTCGACATCTGGAAATATCAGACACCAGTTCAGCATCTGATACAGAACATTCGGATTGTGAGGAAAATCTGAAAAGAAATTGGAAATTTGATAGTATAAAAGAAGAAACTGAGCAAAAAGACAGTAACAGTGAGCAACCAAGTACAAGTTGTGGTGAAAATCCTTCAGAGATAATATTAATAGACGAAGAAGGGAGAGTTTCAAATAGAAAGATAGAAGAATCGGAAGATCCCCGAGGAGCAATAGGGACAGGTCGGCGAACAAAAGAACAGGGAAATTTAGAAGCAGATAGAGAGGTTGACACAAATTCGGAAGAACCTCGAGGAGGGACAGAAGTAGGTGATCAAAGGAAAACACGAGAGAAACCACAAATAGATGAAAGAAATGAAATTATAAAATTTAAGATAAGAGACAATAGAGAGGACTGAAACAGAGTCAGAAGAAAGTGGAGAAGAAAGAAACCAGAAACTAGAGTCGAGAAAGAGAACTTGGAGAACAGAAAGAGAGGAAAAAGAAAGTGAACCAAAAAGGCCAAGAAAAGGAGACAATTGGCCCGACGAAGTTAGAAGATTGAGATACAAGATCATAAGGCTAGATGGGAAAAGTGCAGAACAAGTAAATGAAATAAGTCAAAAAGAACAAGAAAAACAAGGTGGAAAACACTTGCAGAAAACAAAAAGAGTAAAGAAAGCAAATCTGAAGTATAAATCGCCTGAATGGTTATACATTGCGTTGACTGATATCAAAGAAGAAGAGATCACTCACGAGAACCCAGAACAAAGCTACAACCTAATGGGTGAAGGTGAAGTGCAACAAACTTGAAGAAATTTGAACAAATTCTACCGGATTTGACGAAACACTGGATTTGACAAAGAAAGAGTTCTGAAAAGAATTAAAAGAAAGTACCAAACAAAGACAAAGTGAGAGTGCAGGGTGGCTAAGAGGTCATTTCTGAGGTGTGGTGACACATTTTCCCTGTACATAATATAAAATAGGTTATAGAACAAAATGGAAGATACTAAAGATAGAAAATGTAGATGTGAGTTCTTAAGCAGGTGGTGTAAGATGTGCTTCTTTTGTACAGGATTATTAATGACCGTTTGGGTTATTTTAGCAATCACCATTCCAATTAGCTTAGCTATAGAAGAAACGTCTAATAACAGAAAAAGAAAAAGGAGCTAACGTGCAAGAAACAGCTATATTAAAAAGTAGTGCAGAATTGCATAAAGACAAATCAATAACAGATTTTTCAAAGAATGTTTTCACTAAATTATTATATGAGTATGTAGAAACAATGGATGTAAGAGATTGTTATGTTTGTATGCAATTGCCTGCGTCTGTTGCAGAAGGTGTGACCTATCATCACCTTCCTTTAACGTATGGAATAACATGTAGTGTTTTAGCAAGTTTATTTTACAAGACAGGAAGATTAGAATATTATTATACTGATATAGATAAGATTTTTGCAAAGATTCCTATAGTTTCTGAACTAAACAAGGTAAAAGAAGCAAGAACATTTGGTGAATTTTTCATAGAAAATAAAATTCTAACATTAGATGATATAGTTAAAAACAACCTTACCTGTGAGTTAAAGAATGAAGAAAAGGTATTTTTAGAAATGGTCGAGGATAGAAGAGTGAAATTTCAAAGGATAGTGATAGAAGAGACAAAAACACCTCTTTGGGCGTTTGAGGAAGAAAATCATGACAAGAAAAAGACAAATGCAGCTATGACTCTGGATTGGCCCCAACAGGGAAGGTTGTGCATTAGAAGAAATAGAACAAGATGTGACAATTATTTCGTGGGTTCCAGTGATTGCCATGACAATTATAAAATTTTAGGCGGATGGGGATTCAAAGGGGAAAAGATCCAATATTTCCTGGGATCTATTATATTTGCGGTAACAGAGCTTATTACAGGTTGCCGGACCATTGGTATGGATCATGTTACTTAGGCCTGGTCTTTCCAAAGATTTTTCATGTAGATAGAGCAGAAAAGGGAACACACGAAATGATGAAGACATTTACACGTAGAAAAAGGGAAAGTTTCTCAGAAATAGTAGGTGATATTTTTGGAGCATTGATACCAGCAGTGGGAATATCTTTGAATGCATTTAAAATTCGGAAATTATCCACAGTAGTAGATTGCTTATCTACAGATACTGCTGGAGGGTTCTTGATGGTAAACACCGAAATGGTTGCTATGAGAGCTATGGTGATGCAAAATCGACTTGCCCTTGACATTCTTTTGGCAAAAGAGGGTGGAGTCTGTGGAATGCTGAAAGTCCAACATTGTTGCACTTACATTCCAGATAAAAGTGAAAATATACAAAAGTATATAAAGAATAGTACAAATCTGCACAAAGAACTTGTTCCACTGGAGGTTGAAAATGCATTTGGAAAACTTGGTAAGAGTTTTTCCTCGGTAATAAATTGGTTTACTAGAATGAGTGGATTAATAATAGGGAAAATCATAATAGTAGCAACCATGATAATCATAATAGCTTTAGTACTGAAGCTAATTATTACATGTATAAAGAGAAGAAAAAGACAGAACAAAATAGAAAAAGAAAATAAGATAAATAAAGAAAGAAAGAGAAAGAGAAATGGGTGAAATAGAGCTAGAAGAAATAAAAGAAAACATGTATAAGAAAACAAAGAGACAAGTTGAAAGGGATACAGTTGTGTAAACTAACAAAAACAAACGGACAAAGAAATATGCTATCTGATAGAATTGTGTAACATGGGGTTTTTGTGGTGATATTAAAAATCACCAAAGGGGGGAGTTGATGGAGCAGGGTAAATGAAAAAATGTTAACCTCCTAATATTTACGTTGAATAATTAACACACAGGTTCGTCTTAGTAAATAACCAACCATGTATGTTACATGTAAAGGGTTATGGGTAACACGCTATATATGTGCAAACTAATTTACTTACAATTGTTAACGTGGATAACATAAGTCTAATAAATTGCGTACTAATTAGAGTAATGAATGCATGATTTGTGCTTGGAAATAAACTGTGTAGTGGCAAAGAGAAGCGTTGGTAAGTAAGAAATAGCTTTATATGTCGCTTTTGCCAGGTAATACCTAATTGGGGTACGTAGAATGACGGGAGGGAAACGAAAAGGTTTATATTCTTTATTCTTAACTATGTTCTGTTTATCTTTATAATAGTGCGCTTAGGCCTGTTGTGCCGCGATGTAAAAATGGCTGCCATGAGCTAGAGTACGCAGGCGCGAGAGGGGTTTCGAAAGAGAGAAAGGCCGTGAACAAGAGGGATCATGTGACCGTCCCAAAGCCTAGGATGGAAGTGTGGTCAAGGCTGCGATGACCTTATCATATAAACGTGTGCCAAAGAAGGACATAGCAAAAAGCGTGAGAAGTCGCAGTGAATAAATGAATGAACAATGAACTGTTCAACTTAAAAGTATCAGAAAAGGATACAGTTTGAAACCAAAGAACGGATGGGTAATGTCATGAACACGTGAGAAACGACAGAAGTATGAACTTTCCACAAAGAACTGGTTGGAACAAGGATATTCATAATGAGATGTATACTGACTCAAATTGACCAAATAGAGAGAAATCTCGCCCACAAAGATGTAACATTTTCACTTAGTAAGCTAGTATTAGGGTATAAGAAGACCAACTCTTAGAGGGGAGGGGTTGACGCTGCCATTTTTATGAGATGATGCTGATGATGATCGATCGAGAGAAGCTAGAGGGACGAGACGCTGCTATTTTATATTTTGATTGAGCACGAGACGCTTCTGTTGGAGAACCTTTTTGCTCTTAATAGATTTTTCCATTTAATACTATTAGACCTTTTTATTCTTAAGATACTAAAAGGGGAAGGAACGAGAAGGCCTGTTTTCCAGGACAGATAGATAGTTTTCGGGAGTTTTTGCTGTGACGAACTTTGTTTTTCCATCTAATAGGTATGCATTGCAATTTCAATTTATTCTTATAATGATGCTAAATGTAATAATATGAACAATAAATCTGAAACTTATTCATGCTTCTAAAAATTATATAAAACTTTATTATCTTGTGGCGGGGCGCCGCCTGGGGACTCCTCCTCCGGGGCTTCCGACACCGGAGAGATGCCGCCTTACCTGTCACCGTGTCCCCTCCTCTTTTTCCAGAGCCCGGCGAGTGCAGCGCACTGCCCCTTTAATGCGGGGTTGTCCCTGGTCTCCCCGGCCGATCACGTGTTGAGGTCAGCTGTTGTTGCGGGCAGTGAAGAGGAGGCGAGGACGGACTCGAAAGGAGAACCCCGGACTGGGGCGCGAGGAGTGGAGACGCCGGAACCGGGACTCCAGACCTTCCACATAGGACCGGGACTGGGAGGACTTCGAGGCGACGTGGAAGCAGGAGGGAAACCGAGAACGAGGACCGAGCAGGAAGAGGAGAGGGTGCCGCCGGAGACGCCGTCTCCCCGAAGCAAGGAAAGAAGGGAACCGGACCCAAACCGGCAACACGTGGAAGCCCGCCACGGCCCAGGAGGGTCGTGGCTTAAAAAGGTACGGGACCAGCTGGGGGCTGCGTGGGAGAAAGGGAAGCCGGGTGGAGGGGACGGCTAGCCTGAGAGCCTGCGGTGCCTAAGTAGCGCTTGTGCCACCAATCGAGAGCGCGATAGGGCGTCACTGGTGTCGGTCGGGTGTTTGTTCCTTCACTCCCTTTCCCCAAGTTGTCACCGCAATTCCACAACGTGTCCCTCACGAGCCTTTCTGTTTTCTTTTGGGGTCGCCTGCCTGGATACTGAGGAAGGACCCAGGAAGCAGACACCGGCGGAGCTCCTTTGTGCTGCCAGAACAAGGACTGGCCACTCACCCCCTCTCTGAAGGAAGAGAGACTGTACATTATTTTGTTATCCAAATCCCCTTACAATCCTTGTGAGAAGTAACTAATAAACCACTGCCTTCTCCACTCAGACCCTGTCTCCTTGCCTTCCTCACCGCGGGGCCACACATGGTGTCAGAAGTGGGATTGTAACGCCTCCAGGGAAGATGGAAATCCTTATTCAGCAGCTCATACGCGGCCAGGAGAAGTTGGAGTGGGCCGTGGAGAAGCAGATGGCTTCAGCCCAGGCCGATAGGGAACTTTTCAAGGACACAATGACCAACCAGGCAGAAAGGCTAGAAGGGGTTGCGGACGACCGCCTACAGCTGACCGCCCAGCTACAGAACCGTGCCGGGTCAGGCCCCCATATCTCGTTACAGAAGTATGGTGCTGGGGAGGATCCGGATGCGTTCCTCCTCAACTTTGAGAGGGCCGCCCGCGCAGCGGGATGGCCAGAGGCCAAATGGCCCTTCTTCCTAGCTCCCCTCCTTACCGGGGAAGCACAAGCAGCATACCAGGTGGCCAACGCCACTGGACATACCCCGTACTCGGAAATCAAGGACGTCATCCTAGACCATCTCGGCATGGATGCTGAGGCCTATCGGGTTCGATTTAGAAAGGAGCGGGGCACGGCAGCAGACAACCCGAAGACCCTATACTACAAGCTCAAATCAGCAGCAGAAAAGTGGTTAAAACCCCAAACGAGCACCAAGGAGGAAATCATGTCCCTGATCCTCCTGGAACAATTCCTAGAAGCCTTACCTTATCCAATACAGCGTTGGTTGAAACAACACACACGGTTGACAAGCGAACAAGCCATAGAGATGGCCACCTCCTTTTACAGGGCACAACCGCGTTCCCAGCCGTGGGACGCGGACAAGCCCATACGCCCCTCCCTTACCCCACTGAAACCCGAAAGGAAGTCGGTGAAGACCGGTATGGAACCCCTGAAAGTGCGACAGTTCCGGCCAGACCCTTTGCCTGTGAGAGGACCACAATGCTTCGAATGTGGCGACTGGGGTCACATCGCCAGAAATTGCCCCAAAAGGAGAGCTGGTGAGGAGCCAATGGACATCGGGTGCCTTCCACGATCCATCCTATACTCCGAGGAAATGGGACCGAGGTTTCCATGTAAGTGTACTAGTGGGGGGTTACCTGCAAGAGCCCTATTAGACTCAGGTTGTGGCCAATCGGTTATTCGCCAGTCCCTTGTACCACCTTCTAACGTTAACCCTAGGCGAGAGGTACCTATTCGGTGTGTACATGGGGATGTACGGCACTACCCTATGATGTCCCTTCCTATCACCCTTCCAAATGGGGTGGTTCTTGAGGCGAACCTAGGGGTTCTTCCTGCCCTTCCTGAAGAGCTAATACTGGGTCGGGACAACCCATCTTTTCTTACCCTCCTGAAGAGTAGTCTTGATGATAAGGGATTCCCCCCCTCTCCAGGGCCAACTCTCCTCACCCAGGCGCCCTGGCTCTCCGACAAGAGCTTTCTTTATGCCCAGCACAATGACCCCACTCTCCAACCCACATGGGATCACGCTAGACGGTTCCCCACATCCCCGAGATCAGTGTATCCCCTGTTCCTCATTAAGAAAGACCTACTCTACAGAGTCGCTAAAAGGGGGAAACACCTCAACTAGTCGTTCCTCAGGCGTTCAGAAACCAGGTGCTTTTCTTTGCGCACTCTCACCTCCTGGCAGGCCATAGAGGCGCGCAGAAGACCATAGAGATATTGTTGCGTTTTTTCTATTGGCCTGGTATATTCGCGCATGTTACTCGGTTTTGTCAGGAGTGTGAGATATGCCAAAAGGGGAACCCATATAAACCTCCTCCAGTGCCATTACAACCCCTCCCTATCATCGGGGTCCCCTTCGAGAGGATAGGCATGGACCTTATAGGGCCCCTTCCCCGGACCAAGAAAGGGAACCTCTATGCTTTGGTAGTGGTGGACTATGCCACACGCTACCCAGAAGCTTTTCCCTTGCGTGCCCCCACCAGTCAAAACATCAGCGATAGGCTCCTGGAACTGTTCTCCCGAGTGGGGTTCCCACGTGAGATTCTCACAGACCAAGGTACCCCGTTCGTCTCCAAGGTCATGCACGAGGTATGTAAGGCCCTGGACATATCACACATAAAAACATCAGTGTACCACCCACAGACGGATGGCCTTTGCGAGCGGTACAACGCCACCCTGAAGCTTACCTTGAAGAAACTGTTGAAGGTAGAGGGGAAAGAATGGGACAAGCTCCTCCCACTCGCCCTATATGTGGTTAGAAGCCAAACCCAGTCGAGCTTAGGGTGTTCTCCCTTTCAGTTGTTGTATGGTCGGGAGCCCCGTAGTCTCCTTGAAATTACAAAAGAATACTGGGAACACGAAAAAGAGGAGGAGACGAGGTCCTTTCTTGAGTATACGCAGGACTTGCGTACTCGCCTACAGAAATTGCGAGAGTTTGCGGATGAAAACCTAGAGAGGGCCCAGATCAAACAACAGACCTATTACAACAGAGGGAAGAGATGGCGCCATTTGGTTGTAGGGGATTGGGTACTAGTCCTCACCCCCTCTAGCATACCTAAAATAAAGACAGGATGGCAGGGCCCCTTTAGGATCACACAGAAGATCGGACTCACATCATACCAGGTGCAGGTCACCCCCAAGAGAACCCAGTTATATCACATCAACTTGTTGAAGAAATGGCTGGGTCCTCCTCCCAAGGTCCTACACGTCGTGCAACCCCCAAGAGGAGAAGAAAGCACTTTACCCCTTCTCACAGTCAATCCGGAACTCACAGAAGAGCAGCAAAGATCCCTCCAGTCCATACTCATCCCGTATGCTTCCTTGTTCTCTGACCTTCCAGGTCATACCACCATGGCCGAACACTCCATACCGACCCAGCCTGGCCGGGTCGTAAAACAGAAACCCTACCGTATTCCGGCGGCCAGACGAGACGCCATCGAGAAAGAGGTCCAAAGTATGCTGGTCTTAGGGGTCATACGGTCATCTCGGAGCGAGTGGTCCTCGCCGATCGTATTGGTTCCGAAACCGGACGGGTCCGTCCGGTTTTGCATTGATTTCAGGGCCGTGAATGCGATCTCTAAGTGCGACTCCTACCCCTCCCACGTGTGGACGAACTGATAGAGAGGCTTGGTGACGCGCAGTATATAACGACCCTTGATCTGACAAAAGGATATTGGCAGGTGCCTCTGAGACCCGGTGACCAAGAGAAAACGGCTTTTTCCACCCCTTCGGGACTATTCGAGTTCACCGTTTTACCGTTTGGGTTGCATGGGGCGCCTGCCACCTTCCAGCGTCTCATGGACGGTGTACTGGCGAAACACCAGGCCTACTCATCGGCATACATAGATGATATCGTTATCTACAGCCCCACGTGGGACTCCCATCTCCACCACTGTCATCTCGTTCTCCAGGCTCTCAGAGAGGCTGGACTTCATATCAACGCCAGAAAGTCGAGAGCTGGCTTTCAGAAAGTGAAATACCTAGGGTATGTACTGGGAAATGGGCACATCACACCCCAAGAAGAAAAGGTAAGGGCGATTAGCCAGGCCCCTTTTCCCACTACAAAAAAGGAAGTTAGGGCCTTTCTTGGCCTTCTCGGCTATTATCGCCGATTCATACCCCAGTATTCCGAGGTGTCCTCTCCTCTCACAGACCTCCTCAAAAAGAACGTAAAACCCGCTCAACTCTTGCATCCCCCTCCTGAAGCCCTACAGGCCTTCCAGAATCTTAAGATAGCCATCACCTCAGGTCCCATCCTCCGGTCCCCTGATTACACTAGGCCCTTTGTACTCCAAACCGATGCTTCCGAGAACGGGTTGGGGGCGGTCCTATCTCAGGTCTCAACAGAGGGAGTAGAACACCCCGTCCTTTTTCTTAGCCGTAAGTTGTTTCCCAGGGAACGCCACTACCCCATCATTGAAAAGGAATGCCTCGCTATCAGATGGGCTGTGGACAAATTAAGGTACTACCTGGAGGGTTCCCATTTCCTCCTGTATACGGATCATGCCCCGCTTCTTTGGATGAGCCGGAACAAGGGGAACAACCAGAGGGTCCTACGCTGGTTCCTGGCTCTTCAGCCCTTCTCGTTCGAAGTTCGTCACCGCAAGGGGTCTGACAACGGCAACGCCGACTTTCTTTCACGGCTCCCCCTGTTCCCCGATCGTGAACAGGCTGGGGTGGGGGTGTGTGGCGGGGCGCCGCCTGGGGACTCCTCCTCCGGGGCTTCCGACACCGGAGAGATGCCGCCTTACCTGTCACCGTGTCCCCTCCTCTTTTTCCAGAGCCCGGCGAGTGCAGCGCACTGCCCCTTTAATGCGGGGTTGTCCCTGGTCTCCCCGGCCGATCACGTGTTGAGGTCAGCTGTTGTTGCGGGCAGTGAAGAGGAGGCGAGGACGGACTCGAAAGGAGAACCCCGGACTGGGGCGCGAGGAGTGGAGACGCCGGAACCGGGACTCCAGACCTTCCACATAGGACCGGGACTGGGAGGACTTCGAGGCGACGTGGAAGCAGGAGGGAAACCGAGAACGAGGACCGAGCAGGAAGAGGAGAGGGTGCCGCCGGAGACGCCGTCTCCCGAAGCAAGGAAAGAAGGGAACCGGACCCAAACCGGCAACACGTGGAAGCCCGCCACGGCCCAGGAGGGTCGTGGCTTAAAAAGGTACGGGACCAGCTGGGGGCTGCATGGGAGAAAGGGAAGCCGGGTGGAGGGGACGGCTAGCCTGAGAGCCTGCGGTGCCTAAGTAGCGCTTGTGCCACCAATCGAGAGCGCGATAGGGCGTCACTGGTGTCGGTCGGGTGTTTGTTCCTTCACTCCCTTTCCCCAAGTTGTCACCGCAATTCCACAACGTGTCCCTCACGAGCCTTTCTGTTTTCTTTTGGGGTCGCCTGCCTGGATACTGAGGAAGGACCCAGGAAGCAGACACCGGCGGAGCTCCTTTGTGCTGCCAGAACAAGGACTGGCCACTCACCCCCCTCTCTGAAGGAAGAGAGACTGTACATTATTTTGTTATCCAAATCCCCTTACAATCCTTGTGAGAAGTAACTAATAAACCACTGCCTTCTCCACTCAGACCCTGTCTCCTTGCCTTCCTCACCGCGGGGCCACATATCTTTAAACAATGAGTCAGTGGTTCTTTAGCTCAATGATAAAAGTAAATGTTTAAAGGTTTATAGTGATTGAGCTGGTCTTAATCACCATCAACTGATTCCTACTAGTTGGTCCATCGACCAATGAGCGGAATACCTTAAAGCTTGAGAAGTATTATGTCGTTTTAAAAAGGTATCCCGTCTCCTTCCAGCAAATCATTAACTGTTTTCTCCTAGGTAAGAACGGATGAAATCCAGGGAATATATGAGAGAGTGAATGTATATGCGGTGTTATGGGCCCCACCGTCATATAGATATAGTTGTGTTTAAGAGGGATATTTGCACCTGGACATCCAAAGCATATAGGAGAAGAAATTTTATTGATAGCGCTGGATCAGTAGCAATACAGCATGAAAGTAAAGTAAGTGGCAACATCCCACATAAAGAAAACTTGCACACCGGAAGGAATCGACAACACACTGTAAATGAGTAAGTCACCACAGCACCAAAGAAGCATGACCAATGTAGAGGAAACCTGTGGACTGTAGGAAATGACACATATCTTGTAAATAAACTATCACGTAGAACTGTAGTAAAGATACCCTCACACAGGGAATCCTATAAACAATCGCTTTCAAGGCCAATGCCTCGCAAGCTCACACAACGCACCAGTAGGAAAATTCCTGTACCCAGGAACTCAACACTTAAGAAAACATGGCACAGTAAACATTCAATTGAAGAAAACAATAGTATGAGAATTAGGCAGCAATATGAACGGTATGTAAATTACTGGACAACATGGGCTCCATTCAGTGTTAAATATTAAACCCAGGAGTAGCAACGCTAACAACAGGTACTTGCTTCACCATGAACACTCCGTAGGTTAGATGGCCCCCTTTCAAGTATTTCAAAATCACTGTTATGATGATCACTACGTTTCAGTTCGATGTGGAATTTATGACTATTTGTAAAGTATCTCACAGCTGCCAACACCAGCCATTACTCGCCCGTGTTACAGTACATCAAGAATGGCAGCTCCTCACGATACTGGGACGTCTCTTCCACAGCCTTCTTGTATCACCCACGTGTTGCTTGGTCCCACTGCTCCGGCCTCTGGGAACCGCCGAAAACCACAGCGTACACAGAGAGCCAGTGAGCAAATGTTTAGAAATATCCTAAAGCTGTGCGCATCAGCGTTGATAATCTAGCACAGATGAAGCGCAGTCTTCTTAATTGACATTGCGGACTACACCACGAGCATTCCAGTGACAACAGACTGACGCGTTGGCCTGATGTGCTGGATGTTGCCATGGACCCCACGGTAAATGCTGGGACTGCAACCGAAATTGTCAAACTTCTCTGTGCCTTCCCTGGCTGTTTTGTCTCCTTCCAAGATTGCCGCCGAGTTCGCTTTACATCCCTTTTTACAGGCGGTGGGACTTGTTTCACCAACGTCGTATCCGTCGTCTCTTTCACAAGGAATTCGGCCTTATTGAGCAAACATAGCTGAACTCCTCTTCCATGTATCGATTGATGTTTTTACCTTTACGTCATCATTTGTATCTTCACTCTGCTTGAGGGAGGAGCTCCAGGAGCAACCGTCACATCGCTGCACAGTCAGCCGTTGCCCTGTATATACCTTGGTGTCTGGCATCCAAACACAGTTGTACCTCGTACCGTGAATAAGCACAAGAGGACATACAATATCACTCCCAATAAACCAGTAAGTCACCAGAATTTTCTTTAAAAATATGTTCAATTACGCTACAGTGCCTTGTCGATCTGCCAGTCCACTTGAATCACTATCTGACACATAATCAGTGCTGCTGTTGCTTCTTTGAATGACATCCAAAAGTGACACTGAGATGCCTGTGCACACGCTGCTTGCGTCGCTGCCTCTAAACATTGTCAAACAGTTGGCCACGTGCACCAATGCCCTGGAATGGAGGCTGTTTGATGTTGAAAAAACACTGGTGGGCGAGCTCCAGGGCGTCGTAGATCTCTCCAGGCTCCAATACCTTTTAATCTTCTTCTTAATTTCACAGCACTTTCTCTTGAAGTTTCATTATCTTGTATTCTTGGTTTCTCGGTAGATTACTCTTTGTAAGTTATCTTCTTTAATTCACTTTACACACGTAGATTATTCCTAAATATCGCAGCCAAACTGTTGTAATGAAAGTCATGTAGCCAAGGTTTCGTTTTAGAAAATTTATTTGTCTTAGTTGCAGATTAGAATATTCATAGTAGGCTCTTGGAACAGCCCTACCAGGAGCAGCCTCCCTGCTGCTTAGCCCATACTCCAAATGACACTCCTCACCTCACAGGCACCCAAACGTTCCAATGCATCATCACCACACCAACATTCCACGCAGCACATTCACATTGGCTGAACAGCAAGGGCCAAAGCAATAGGGAAGATGCATAGATAAATACACCAGATATAACATTTAGGGTGGTGGTTAATAGGGTGATGGTGGTTAGGGTAGTGGTACGGTAGTGGTGGTAGGTTGTTGGTGGTGAGAGGGTGGTGGTGGCAAGGGTGGTGATAGTTATGGTGGTGGTGGTATTGAAGGTGGTAGGGGTGAGGGTGGTTGTTACGAAATCCTCACCCCCATGGTTTTGGACTGATACTGCTGGTTTTTTGACTCTGAAAATTAACTGAGGCCTGCTAACCAGATCTCGGTGCTAGTGCCCTGACCCTTAAAAATGTATGTTTGATTGGCCTATGACCAATTGGCAAAAGGTATTGTGCAAGTCCCTAGTATATGGTACCAGGGATATCCAGGGCCTGTAAGTTAAAGTGTCTCCCCCCAGGGACTGCAGCACTAGTTGTACCACCCTGAGTAGGACAAGGTAAAATTTGTCTTCCAGCCTGCCACAGCAGATTTGTAGAGCAGTTTAAAACTGCTAACTCGACATTGCCATTTCAAACAAGGGCAAAGCCCAAAACTCCCTTTTTATTGTGTATAAGTCACCTCTAAGCAGGCCTATCGAGTTCTAAGGAAGGTTGCAGCATATTAAAAAGCAGAACATATGTTGTACATGTTCTAACAGTTAAAACTTACACTTGTCTTTTTTAATGTGAGAGAGGCTAGTAGCCCTATTGGCAAGTGCAGGGTCACATGACGACAACTCACCTGTAATAACTTCTGAATGAGACAACTAAAGTTGGTACTTCAAGATATCAAACAACTTGTTACATTAAGCCGGACTGAATGCCCAAGTCGAAATTAATATAACTTGCTGCTACGTGCAACTTTTAGAAAGTTGTCACTCTGCTGGTCACGTTTTTCAGTGGCCCTTTGCAATTGCTGGCCACGAGACAACCTTCTGCCCACTTGGGGAGATGTGTAAACAACTCCCAGGAGAGGTAACAATAGAGGCCTGCCGCTGGGGGAGGTGTTACATCCTCCTGGAACGAAGCCAGATGGGGTGTTATTCCAAAAGATGAGCTTCATTGGGGGGGGGGCACCTTTGAAGGGCAAATGGGGAACACACTTGAGAGGGGCTGCTCTTCTCTGGGTAGACAGGTTGGCATTGGAAGAGAGAGGTGAAAACCCTGGCCAAACCGTTTTTTCCATGGGTGTGTAGCCCCCAGATAACCACGCCTCTAAAGAGGGCTACTGAGGTCCATACACCAAGAGATGGGTTTGGCCATCTTGAGAGTGGGCAGAATAGAGAACTCTGGGATAGCCAGATGCCACACTTCACAGGAAGTTGTCATCAGGTGGGAGTCCATTGTCTAGTGACTGCGACCTCCCATAAGGGCACTTTCTGGGCATAAAAGGGGCAGTCCTGGCTCCCAGAACTCAAATCTTGCCTGGATTGGAGAAGAGGACCGAAGCAGACTACCTGCCTGCTCCTTGGTCTAGCGAAGATAGGACTGTGCCTGTGGCATCCTACTCATTTAGAAGTTGTTCCCAGAGCCCAGCCAGAGGCAGAAAGTCCAAGTTGGCAGCTGACTTTCTGTTCGCAGCACAGAGCCACAAAGGCTGAGGAAGTCTAGCAAGGTGAGCTGGTAGTCCAGTCATCACAGAGCAACCTGGCAGACCAAGACCCAACACCCAAAAGTTGCACGCAAGTCTGCTGGACCCAGGAGAGTCGTCAGAGGGCAGTTTGGCCACCCAGAAGAAGAGCTATCACCAAAAGAAGAGAATCCCTGGCTTCTTTGTGCCCAGTGACCAGTAGTCCAGTGGTGGCTGGACCTTTGCTGGACCAAAGAGGACTTTGAGGGACCTTGACCTCTATGGCCAAAGTAACCCTACTTTGAGCGAGGATTAGCCCCATGAAGACCGCCGTCGACCACACAGCATCTTCAGCATTCTTGAGTATCCTCTATCCCTTGCATCAGGACCATTCCACAGAAGTCAATGGCAAGTGGCCAGCAATGCTGGATTTGGACTGAACACTTCATTTCTTATGAAGGTAACTGTTTCTTCAGACCATGTTGGTCCTATGACTGGCTCCGTGCCGGAGTTGGTCATCCAAAGAAATCCAAAGTGACCCATACAACCTTGATGTAACTTTTTGCTGGAAAGGTTTCAAAGCGTCAAATTTGTTGAATTTGCGAGTGCTTGTTCGTGGCTGAGTGAAACGTCTTCATTTATTGTTTCTTTAATAATCTATATCTCTGCAACTGTTTGGTTATCTTTTTCATTTTGTAACAATAAAATTCATTAAAATATCTATTTTTATAAAACATGTCGGATTTCTTGATAGTGGTGTTTCTTTCTTCAAATGTTTTGGTGAAGTTTGAATATTTTACGCTTGGTTCCTTTGTTGAAGGCTGACTGCTCGAAGCCACATTTACTCAGGGTTAAGCTAAGATATGGCAAACAAAGCCTGACTGGTCCTAAGAAGAGTTGTAAGTGTATTATACGGTAAGGTCTCACAACCATATCATATAATTCACCCCATTTCCTCACAGTGGTGAAGGTGGTGGTTAGGGTAGGTTGGTAGGGTGGTGATGGTTAGGGTAGCAGTCAGGAAAGTGGTTGTAGTAGGAGGATAGTCGTAGGTGGATAGTGGGCGCAGGGGCAGACTGGTGGTAGTAGGCTGGTTAGGGTGGTGGTAGTTAAAGTGGTGGTAGTTAGAGTGGTGGTGTTTGGGGTAATACTTATTTGGGTGTTTAGGATGGTGGTTAGGATGGTGGTGTTAGGGTATGGTGGTGCTGGTGGTTAGGGTTATTGTGGTACAGGAGGTGGTTAGGGCGGTGGTTAGGTTTTTGATGGTTAGGGTGGTTGTGGTTAGGGTTGGGTGTTGGTTAGAGTATGGTGGTGTTGATTAGGCTGGTTATGGTGACAGTGATGGCAGTGGTGGTTAAGATAGGGTGGTGTTGATTGTTAGGGTGGTAGAGGTTAGGTTTGTTTGGTGGTTAGAGTGGTGATTAGTGTGGGGGAGGTGAGGGTGGCTGCCGACTTAAAGACAATCACTGCACGCGTTAAGTTGTACTTTTGTTGTATGCTGAAAAAAAAACTGCTGTGTGATCGCATGCAGCCACAGTGGGCAGCTTGCCAGCTAGGATCATTATGTTTGCCTGCAAAACAGTTGATTAGCCCCAAGGACTTTTAGGGCTAAGGTTATCCTGGCTTTACTTTTCGCTACAATAAACAACACGTAGGCAGCAGAGAAGCACATGGGAAACGAGAGAGCAATACGGGTGAAGGGGGTAAGAGGCTCATGGGCGAAACAGTATTGTGGATGTGGAAGGACAGAGCTTGAGAGGACAGAGTGCAGGGAGGAGAGAAGCATACAACAGACACAACTGCAAAACACACGCACTCTAATGGAGGGCTGCACAAAAGATAAAAACTGAGTTTGTGAAAAGCAAGCACTTGTGGAACAATAGAAGGCGCCAATTAGAGCGGTGGTAAAAAGGCTATGCACCATGGCATGGGCAAACATATGCTCCAAGTGCTAAAACAAATAAAGCCAACAAATAGAAAGCAAGCAAATGTGGATGACAAAACACAAAGCCAATGGTAAGTAGTGGGCGGAATGTGCTCCTAGGGCAGCTTTCAGAATGTTCCCAAGAAGTCTTTTGCAGCTTCGACCTAAAAAGGAAGATGAGGGACGCTTGGGTAGCACATTGAGAGAACCAGCAAGCAGTTGAAGGATAATGTAAAAGGCTGGGGAACTTGTAGGCTGGCAATGATCAGCGCAAAGGAAAGTAGGTCACTCGAGCAAAATTATTTTACTGTGAGGAAAAAAAGGAAGGCATGATTTTTTATATTGAAGCAATTGTTTCAGTTTCTGTGAGTTGGCTGCAAGACCCAGGCTTCATTTCACATAGAAACCGAAGCAGGTCTATAATACAAGCTAAGAAACAGAAAGGTACGAAGTTCCTGTGTGTACTCTAGGTAGTGAAGAGGTGGGGAATACCTCCTGTCGGAACTAGGACCCTCACACACCCAGCAAGCTAGGTGTCATGCTTCATCATATGGGTCTGCTCCTCGTCGAGCCGGCGCTGCAATGCTCGACGGGCACCCATAGAGGGGCTCTTTTTCGGAGATCTTTTGTTCCTCGCCGTATTGGTGCTGTGGGTGTGAGGGGCCTAGGTATGTGTAGATGTGGGATGTGAATATAAAATAGGTAATGGAAACCTCTGTGGTGAATTTTATTCTATATGGGTCCCAACCAAATTAAAAGAAGTAGGGGGGGCGATTGTTTTGTTATAATGTGACAAAATTTTCGCTCAACCCCCAGGTGGTCAACATGTTTCTCGCCACAATTAGTCACGATAGTGATCAACTGGCGATTCTTCAACTGTGGCAGCGGAGCGGGTAGGTCAGCCACGAAGCTCCGAATGGGAGCAGTGACACTGCATTGAGTGTCAACATACTCCGCTGCTAATTGATGAGGCATACACAGACCTTATAATAGGTTGGTTGCTTCATTTCTCCGGGGTAATGACCCACGGGTAGAGCATTTGGTAGGTAGCGTTGCACCTTGCCACACATTGTAGATAGTTTTTGAAATTAGGTCCTGAAGAATCGCCAGTTGATCACTATCGTGACTAATTGTGGCGAGAAACATGTTGACCACCTGGGGTTGAGCAAAATTTTTGTCACATTATAACAAAACAATCGCCCCCTATTCCTTTTAATTAGGTTGGGACCCATATAGAATAAAATTCACCACAGAGGTTTCCATTACCTATTTTATATTCACATCCCACATCTACACATACCTAGGCCCCTCACACCCACAGCACCAATACGGCGAGGAACAAAAGATCTCCGAAAAGAGCCTCTATGGGTGCCCGTCGAGCATTGCAGCGCCGGCTCGACGAGGAGCAGACCCATATGATGAAGCATGACACCTAGCTTGCTGGGTGTGTGAGGGTCCTAGTTCCGACAGGAGGTATTCCCCACCTCCTCACTACCTAGAGTACACACAGGAACTTCGTACCTTTCTGTTTTTTGACTTAATTCAGGGCATGTATGTTGGACCTTTATCAAGCCCTCTCTGTCCCTCCTTTTGTTGCTATAATACAAGCTCCCTTGCTATCCGGGACCTCCATTGTAGTTTTGCGCTTGTTTTGATGTGAATCAAAGATCTGAACTTTGTTTCACGTATATACAAACACAGGGTTAGAATGAAAGCTACAGATTTCAAGGTAACCTTCATTAAAATTCTATTTCACTTCAATTTATGAGATAGATGCACATGTATCTATCTAAGCTCAGTTGAGTGATTAACAAGAATCCATCTCTCTGAGTGAAATTCTATTCTCGTCATACCCATGTCACACTGTGTTGGACTTGGCCCTTTTTCCCAGAAATTTTTCGTTTTTCCCCTAGCCGTTTTACCATGTGTGAAACTCACTCAAGATGGCTGCCACAGGCCCCTGCTACTGCAGAGGGGCCTTACACGCATACACACTAGTAGCCAGGGTCAGGCTGGGACATAGGGATACAGTATCCATTCCGTCCCCGCCTCTGGGCCACATAGCCAGGCATGTAGAAGGTTCCAGAACCTTCCGGGCTGTGGGAGGAGTTATGTTTTGCCTCCTTTGGGAGAGTCACCTGACTTAGGGGTATAAAAGGCTTGGAGGGAAAACTTTCTAGTCAGTTGGAGTCAGTTGATGAGGCACCACTGATCCTGGGAGAACCTCCGCCGGAGTATAGGCTTTAGGGCCTAGGGGGGAGACCTACACTACTGCTGCTGACAGGGCTGAGGCCCTGCTGTAGTAAGATAGCTGAGGAACGCCCACCACCCACTGACCTTGCCCAGTGTGAGGGGACCCAGGGAACCACCTTCAGCGTGCGGGGAGGAACATCAAGCACTCCCAGACCACCAACTCATCCCCCCCCCCTCATAAGAAGAAACTTCTGACAAGAAACTTTGACAAGAAACTTATAATAAGGAACTTCTGACAAGAAACTCCTAACAAGAAGCGACTAAGAAGCAACCAAGCTGGAGCAGTCGCCAGACACCTTAATTTGAGAAGGCCTGACCGTCCAGCCAGGCCTGAAGTCTAAACTGCCCAACTGGGGATCACCAGGTAAAGCGCCGTACCCTGAAGCGCTAGACCTTCACCCCCTATTCATTTCTGCCTGCTGCTGGGCTGCCCCCAAGTACTTTTCCAGTCAGCCCTGCCCACAGGCTGCTGGTGCGCCCTGCGTTCTGCCACCCCTCAGGTCACTGACCTTGTGTGGAGATCACCGCCGCGGCCGCCGCCGCCTGAGGAGAAGTGCTGTGTGGTGAGGTGCGCCGTCGCGCCCTCACCGAAGGGAGCGCTGAGGTGAGGGAAGCCCCTCAAGTATATGTGGTGAGGTGCGCCGTCCGCGCCCTCACCGAAGCCTCTATAAATTGCCCCAAATTGTTGCCACCGGGCCCTGGGCCCCACCGCCGCCGCCGTCTCAGCCGAAGAAATCGCCACCGCCGCAGCCGAAGAAATCACCCCCGCCGCCGTCGAAGAAATCGCCATCGCGGCCTAGCGCGACCAGCGAGGCCTCCAGGCCCCGCCAACGCCGTCTCCAAGCAGCCGGGGACGCCGGCCGCGCCCCCAGGAAGGCCGCGCAGCGATTGGGCGCCGGCTCCGGTCACGCCCCCAGCGCCGACGGAGGCCCAGGAAGAGCCCCGGCCGTGCAGAGGGAGACGGGGAGCCGGCCGGAGAGGACTGCTGGCTCCCGCTCCCCATCCTGAAGTCCCTGAGCCCGCGCAACTTCACTTACCTGATCCCGGGGGCCGGAGGAAGGTGATCCCGGCCCCCGCAACGTGCCGCAAGTTCATTCCCTGATCCCGGGGGCCGGAGGAAGGTGATACCGGCCCCCGCAACGTCCCGTCAGTCCGGCCTGAAGGCTGAGGTACCCTGACCGGGCCCCGACCTCCAGAACACGGGCCGGGCCTGGGGGAGTGCCAGTCGCTAAAGAAGCGCGACCAACGAACAAGCAACAGGTGAGCCCAGGAGGCCCCTAGGGCCCACAAAACGCCACTGGGGGTCACCATTAACCCCATAATTAATTGTGTAACTTTCCCCATGAGGCGAGGCCCCGGAGAGGAGTGGGCCTAGCCTGGAGTTAACCCCTAAGGGTCATAGAAGCCCCAGGATACAGGACATGTTGAGGGTTCCCTACAGTATTTATTAATTTATTGCAGATGCCTATTGTAATTACTGCCTAGGCCATGCTTTTAACTACTAAGTCTTTACCACAGGGGGAAAGTGTTTAATTGAATTGAGCTGAAGTGTACACCGCCAAGAGTTGAAGTGTTTTATGTTACAGGTGTACTGGAATTGCGACGCCCACTGTACTGAATGTGGGCGCGCCTAGATTAATGCAGGCCTATTTAAATGTAAAGTGAAAAGCCTTCTTTTAAGTAATTGAATATGCTAAAGTGAACTGCATGTTTAGGCCCATGTTTTATTAACGTACCTTGAGATCATTATTAAGTGCTACGTTTAGGAGATAATTCCTGCAGCCTCTTAGTGGCCTACAATGTTGATGAGCTATGATGCTTTATTTAAAATGTGCACCAGTTGAGTAATGCAATGAATTTGAATGTAGATCTGAATTAATCTGCCTCATCTGATGCTAACTTAATTTATATATAAAAGATCTTGATTTTAAATACAAAAGCCTGGTGTGGTGTCATGTTATTGCGTTCGCATTTCTGAGTCAAAGTAAGAGTGTGCTGCACAACTGCCTTACACAATGCCTTTGCGTGCTTTCCTGCTTCGCGCCATGCTACCGTGGCGGACTCGGTAAACCCGGTTCCAACACACTGTATGCTCATCTTTACCCAGCAGCAATCAGCAGAAAATGAAGCAATACAAGGGATGGGACGATTATGCCATATGACTTCCAGGTGTCCTATGCTTCTGAATAAATCTATCAGCTTTTCCTCTTCTCTCAGGTTGCATGGCAGGGAAAGCACACACAGGCAAGTCCTACATGAGGCCTACAGCAGATGAGGGACTTATGGGATGGCTGTTACGTGGGTCTTCCTAGTTCAGAAAACAGCAGGAGAACTAGTAGGGCACTCTTCAAATTTTTGCTTGAAAGTCTCAGATGGTTTGTCAAACTTAACATATGTTGTGGTGAAAAAGAAGCCGTCTCACTAATCGTGGCATTTCTCGAATCTTCTAGGTGGTGTGGATAGCAGGGTCACGCTTCTTCTGGGTCTTCGCTCTCCTGGGATCCTCGCACGGCCCACTCCACCAGTGATGTCCCTCTGAATAGAACAGGTAAGTATAAGCAGCAAGAAAAACAATAAAAATGTGGCAAAACCCAACTAGAGTTTCAGCGTCTTATCCTGCTCTTCCTTACTAAAGTAAATCAATCAGAGGTTCTCTTAAACCTTCTGAAGTCACTTGACCATCTATTCAGCCCTCAGTTTTCCCCTTCCTGTTCTTAAACTCGTTTTTTCTTGCCGTACCCGTTTCTCTGCTGTCTACCCCCATTTAGACCTGGTTCTTCCATGATTTCCTATGTGAGACAGTTCTTGGCACGGAGTGCTCTCTTACCCTTTTTCCTTGCCCGCTGTTTCATAACGCTTAAACCCAGGTTCTCCAGTAGGATTGTAAATGGTCCCTTTAACGAGGTCTGTTTTTCTCTGCAGCCCTGTCAGTCTCCTATGAGGCCCAGGCAAACAAAGGTGAACAGAGGAGAAGGAAAGAGACAGGGGGAATACAGACAGCTTACAATACAATAAAGGGAAAAAAGGCGGGAAAAAGAAACAAGTCTGTATTAAATGTGCCAACTTTGTCCACTTGTCACACCAACATCATGGGTGCACCTGGTTTTGTCTCAGAGCGCTGCTGCTGACCATCCTCGTCCTGGGTCTCCTCCTGTTGCGACAAACAGTTCCACAGCTCCCAAGGCCTTCTTGAGTTCCCCTGAGACTGCTCCCCTCCTCTGGTCTTCTTCGGAATGGTGGAGTTTCAGTCCGTCTGGTTCTCCTTTCGACTGTCACTCCCCTGTCGCTTCTGAGGAGAGAGAGAGAGAGAGAGAGAGAGAGAGACATTCCCTATAGTCAGTTTTTAGTCTTTCCTCTTGTTTCCTATTTTGAGTCTTTCTTCTCTTCTCTTGGTTAGTGTCTCTTCCCTGTCTAACCTCTTCTCTGTGTTTTGCTTCCTCAGGTGGCTCCTGGTATCCAGCTCCTTCACCTGGATGTTGTGGGAGCAGCACGCTGCCTTTTACTACAACCTCAGCCCCATCCAGTGAAGCTTGCTGGAATTAACCGTACAGGTGAGGGGGTCGAGTTAGGAGACTAAAGACCTCAGCACAACTGGCCAAATGTCCCATCATGATGGATACTGTGGTGCAAGTTACAGCATGATAGCATTTTACTTGAAAGCATATCCCGGGAGCAGGAATTGGCGCATACTGATGCAACATATGGGCAGAAGCACCCCATAAGTTAAAATCCTATTCACCGAGGGACCATAACCAGTAGCCGACACAAACAAAAGACCCGACTTGTCCTACTCCTAGGAGAACTGGCTGCAACAGATTAAAACAAGCCTTAGCTATTTGCTCCATTAAATAATTCCTGCCTGCCTCACCGAGGACTGTGGAGAGATAAGTCTCCAGCTTTCCCTTGGTCAACGGGCCTGAACCTTTTTCCAGCAGTAATGGTGCCAGTCTCTCAATTATGCCCAAGGCAATAGGGGGGGGTTAGATCCTGCTGATCAAGTATGTCTGTCCTTGTAGAACGTCCCTCATTTGACTGGAGGGTGCAGAAGGCCTGTAGCAGAAGAAGTTAATACCTGCCTTGAAGAAAATGTATGGACTACAGCAATTTTCTATTGATTTCTTTGTAAACCTCTTCCTGTGGCTGGAGGGCGCGTGTTGCTGCTGCAGAGTAATCCAGAGGGCTGGTTGGATCTGGACATTTTTCTGGGGCCCTGCGTAGAAGTTGCCGGGAGCCCCTGCACCTGAAAATTGGGCCAAATAAACTAGATTTGAAGACTTTATTAAGGAAATTTTTTATCAAGAACATTTTCTGTTAAGTGGGGTAGAACTGTTATAGGCGAGCAGAAGTTGATTACCATTTTAATATATCTTTTCTAAAAAACACTTTTGGCCTGAAAAAAGCTGCTGTGGGTGTATTTGTAGCACTGTTTTTCAGCCCTAGAAGTACATGCACTGGCTTTCTCCTTTCACTGTAGTGAGAAAATAATCATCCGGCTTTTCTAGCTGGCGGTCTCAAAGGAGCGAGTCCGGGATTACTCACAGAGACCATTTTACTGATAGGGGTAAGATGGTTTGGGGTTTTCCAACTCTAATCAGGACTGTGGCTTATCTCTCCCATACCTTAATAAGATTCCATGCAATGTTGGATGTGTGCAGCAAATACTATTCCTAGCAATGCAGTCAGGAGGCTCCTTATAGCTGGGTTCACAGTAAAGGCACTCTGAAGGGAGAGGAGTCTTCAGTTTGGTGGGAAAACGTGGAAAACTGAGCCCGGGAGGAAGGGATCGGTGATTTTTAGGAAATTACCTGCAACAGGAAGGGAAGCAATTTTCACTTTACAACCTGCCCCGGTAGAGTGATGGAAACAATACGTAGTTTACCAAACTTTCTTCCCTGGTCTATTAAGAAGACTACCTGAGGCTGTGACCTGAGAGAGGCCTAGATCCAAGGTATGTCTCACGACGAGGAACTCCTCAACAGAGATGGGGATATGGGACATGGCACCCTGAGGTGGATAGCATCCTCATTGCTCAGAGAAGTCCACCTTCCAGGCACCGTGGCTGTGATTGGTGGCAGTGATTTTTGGAAAGGAAGGACATACGAAACGCTGAAGGCAGTGCGATCTCTTTATATGACTGTTTATATGGCACAGGCGCTCACCCGGGCAGGCTCTCTTGAAACGCACTCTGTTTGGTTCATGCTGCAGATCCACTGAATGAAATGCTGGACTACCCAGACGACAGCCAGGGTTTATGCTGCCTGTGAAATTGCGGATAGCAGCATTAATTGCTGAAACTGACAGAGAAGTTGTGTATTTCATACCTTTCCCAAAGCAAATTCCATTCCTTGATCATAGAAAGTACAATGCACCAGCACAGTGAATGAGAGAGGGTCCCTCCAGGGAAGGGCAGCCAGGTTATGAAATATATGAGATTGTTAAAAAAAAATCTGAAAATATGAGTTTGTGAACTAAACATTGCAAAGGTCTCTGGACATCCTTCTGAGTGTCTCAAATACTCCACCTGTCCCCTTTACATCAATGTTCTCTACAATCTGTCCTTCTGTATCTGACACAAACTCTTTCCTCCCCATCTCTCCTTTTGAGTCCCTGCAGTCTGTATGTTTTACACTTTGTTTCTATTCTCTCCTTCTGAATGTACTTCCTTTCGTCTCCTCCATTTTACCATCTTCTCTCTCGCACACAACCCCTCCCCACCTTTAAATACTGCATTTTATGTTCCTTTGGCAATGTTAATATTTCTTCACACACTTCCCCATAAAATGGTCATTACAACTGACACATTACAAGCAATCGCTTGTTGTGCTTGGTAGCGAGGCCAAGGACCGGATGAGCATGTAGCATGAACACCTTTGTTACTCAGTGACAGGTACTGTGAGAAACTTGCTCTGCCTTCAGCCTCAGCGCCAGAGTTCTCAGCTGCGCCTCCATCATGAACACCAATTCACATCATGACCTCAAGCCTGCCACCTAGAGGCGACTCCGTTCACAGTTTGCACTGTAAAAGTTTCATATGTTGCATTCAAAGAACAGAACTACAGAAACACACATCTGGGAATGCAAATAACTTTAAGGAATTGGAACCCCCATGCCATGTACCATAAAGTAAAATGTTTGAAATGTAGCCATGGACTGGATCGTGGACTAGAAGTATTTAAGGGTTCTTACACTCAACTAGCGAGGAGAAAGATCAGTGTAGTGTGTCAGATGTGTCCTAAAAACACAGTTTCCATTGTTCATAATTCTGCCCCTTTCGAAAACTTGAAGCATCTTAAGTAGCTCATTGGATATTCTTTTCAATGGTAATACAGTCAGGACATCCCAGATCTTGCTTGAAATATCTAATTGAGAGTGGTTGGGCTGGGAGGTGGCTGACTAGTAAGAAGCCTTTATTTTGCCATGGCATAGAAACATGAATTTTAGTTTTCTAAATGGAGCCAATTAAACATCCAGCACATTATCACAAAATAGCTATAAAAAAACAACACAACTGGGATTCTTCATTTTGGAAAAGTGCTTTAGCACCATCCAGGAAATCCCAGTGAATCATGTGCACTGCGGGGCATTCCTTGCTCGAAGGGTTAAGTGCAAGAATAAAGCGCTTCATTGGTATCAGTTTCAATGTCTGTTTTTTTACTACATTCCAGTTCTAAATACCGCACTAAAAGGTCTGTGTAGAAAATTCTGTTACTGCATCAGACAAACCTGTTGATGTTAAGATTTATGTATGCGGGAGTGTGCTTCATGTCCAAATACTACGTGAAAATAATTCATCTTTTTTTTTTTTAAACTGAGTGACCCTAAACCATAACCTTAACTAGAACCTTATGCCCAAAGTAATCACTCTAACCGCAACCATTACTCTAACCTTAACTTAAACTGAACACATCCCATCCCCTGCTCCATCTGGTACCCTAACCGCTATGTTAACTCTATCCCTATCAGTTAGCTGTAGGCCAGAAATGTAAACAAAATGAAGACATTTGCTTTAATTGCTATATTATTTTTTATATTCAAAAATACATTCAAGGCTCGCAGTTTCCATTTTTATGTGTTTTTTTTTTTACAGATAAATGCAGACAGAATACCATACATTTTGCAGAGTGGAGTGGTGTAGAGTGACATTGTCTGGAGTGGAGTAAAGTCATGCAGAGTAGAGTGGTATAGGTTGGGGTGAAGCAGAGGGATGTGGCATAGAGCAGAGAGGAGTAGTTCAGAGTGGCATAGAGTAGAAAGCTGTGGAGTGGTGTACAGTGGCACTGTGTGGAGTGGCATAGAGGGGAGTGGAGTGGCATAGAAAAGAGCGGAGTGGTATAGAGTGGCGTAGAGTTGAGTGGCATAGAGTTGAGTGGCATAAAGTGGGGTGCAGTAGAGTAGCATTTTGTGGAATGGAGTGACGTGGAGTAGAGTGGAGTAGAGTGGCGTGGCATAGAGAAGAGTGGAGTGACGTAGAGAAGAGTGGCACAGAGAAGAGTAGAGTGACAGAGTGGGGTGGAGTGTTGTAGAGTGGCGCAGATTTGCATAGAGTAAAGTGGCGTAGAATAGTACAGTTGCGTATGTAAGTAACTAAAGCGTCAATAGAGATGGCAGATAGGGTGGAAGCAACCTAAACAAGAAGCTGCATGCCTATTTTCAAAGTAGGAAAGCACATTGCACGTCCAGGAATAATACAGAAACGCTTATAAAATACAATAAAAAATGTGTGTTGCAAAAAGACAAGGAAGAACAAAGACGAGGAAAAACACGTGTACTTGATTCATGCTCCAGGGAAGAGCTAACGCAAGAAAGGAAGGAAAGGAAACCTACGGCTAAGCAATCGAAAGATTGCAAATGAGTGACAACGAAAACAACTAATGTTATGCTGTGGGAAGGTTGTAAACCAACTGAATTGTAAACGACATGTCTCGCAGTACAGAACACGTGCTGTGTAGGTGAAACTTAAAAGGATGCGGTTTTCTAATGAAGCTTTAAACGCCAGTAGAAGTGCATGCGTTTCTACTACAATAGCGATGTTTTTGCGCAAGTGCCTAACGTGAGTGATACATTCTGTATTGTTTCTTAAACCATTAAAACCTATCGGGATTAAAATTGCGAGTGTACCGTTATTGGTGCATTAAATGTACGAACAGACACATTTTGTCCCAAAATACAAAATTAATACAGATAATTACCGCCAAAGTGGAGAAAAAAGCCCAGATAAATACAGACAGTAATGTCTTAAAAGCTAAATACCGGGTAACATAAAAAAAAACGAACAATCTTTATGATTTTTTGTTTTTTTTAAAATAACCGTTTTGTAAAATAAATTGGCAGTGTACTACATTACTTCAGTGTATCACTAGTACAGTGCCTTCGAATGCACACAATTTAAGCGCCAGTTAGAAATCTGAACATTTACATTTAGTCTACTCTCCACGCGCGTAGTTCGTTTCACCCGAGAGGGAACAGGTGTGACCAAGCATAGCCGACAGGAATCACTTTATGGCGCTAGCTCCGCTCCCCGCGTCTGCTGCCACCGCCAGCGCGTGCTCCTCTGCCCCCATAGACAGTGCGTGACACGCCACGCAAACGAGACCTCAGAAGCGGATCGATCGCTGCATGTGCAGCATGTGTTATTTTTATTGTATAGGTTACTGCAGGTTCCAGACGCCGGAACAAACATGGACACCCTGGGTCCGGCTCGTGAAACGACAGTGACGTCCGCTATTTATCTCACTGACAGGCTTGTCACTCGCGCGAGCCGCTGTGGCGCGTGACAGTGCCCTGGGGGCACGCGCTGCACAGGCGCTATCAGAGGCCAGAGAACAGCTCGCCAAGCGTCCGGACGGAAAGAGGTATTTGAATTTTGTAGCTTGCAGCGTGGACTGGTCGTTATAGATTTAGGACCTGAGTAACAAAAAAGAAATTCTAAATTAAACCCGGAAGTTTATCACTACACTTGGATGTGGAATTCTCCTGGGACAGACCTTCAAAAAGAAAAAAAAACTTGTATAACACTGTCTGGGAAGTAACGAGAGTCGCTCCTTGCCTGGAGTACTCAAATGCGTAAGCAGTTACGGGGGCGTACTCATATATTCCAATATACCCGACTCAGGCGGGAGACTCCCGATTTCGGAAGCCAAAAATGGTTTTATTTGGGCTGTCTCCCGCTTGAAATAGCCTTTGCTTCCATGGCAGTCAATGGGGGAACTATATTCTCCCGATTTTTTTTAATTTTTTTAATCTTCCACTTACTTACCCATACATGTCAACCGTCCCGATTCATGCGGGAGTCTCCCGATAATTTGAAGCAAAAAAGCTTTATGTTGGCTGTCTCCCGCCTGAAATTGCCGCGGTTTACATAAAAGTCAATAGGGGAACTACATTATCCCGATTTTTTTTTTTTAAATCTACCAGTTTACCTCTAAAATGTTGGCATGTATGCTTACCTCTTATAAAATGTTGGCATGTATGCATACATGTGAATTGCGTACAATTATGCATGTGTAACCGCGTACCAAATGATAATCTGCACATTCTAACCTTCTTTAATTTATCCAGGAAGTAAATGCTCCTCTGAGCCATTTTGAGAGGTCTCTCTCCCCAGGTCCCCACATGGGATTTCATCCTGCCTTTAACTGCAGCATGTCTCCAACTGTACCCAGGAGAGAATTGGACTGAGGAAAAGTTTGTGAATACCCCTAAATTCCACCATGGAACTCCAATTACTTCACCCCAAAACCCCACTGTTTAGTTTACCCAAATATTGTATTATTATACATTTATAAAATGATGTATGGTCGCTAATTTTGCTTTAAATTTGCACCTGTAATTCAGATCATTTGTCGATTTTAGTTTAGGGGTGGAAATGTATTTGTAACAAGAACCCTTAGTTTTGGGGGTAAGAACCGAAGAATCAAGTGCCTGGAAAAAACAAAAGTATTACATACTTCTGAAATCTATTTCAGTAATGGAGTACCATATGGCACATTCCCTTGGCTTCTTAGAGAACACCTCTTTTCATGTTAAAGACCCTGGTCCTTTAGACCAGGGTACAAAGTGCAAAACCTGTGCATTAACTCCCGGTTTTCACCAACATTTGATGCCCAGTACAAATGCTATTGCACTGGGATGGTGTTTTAAGACCGGTTTTATCACTGGGGCATAAATAACCATGTGAGTGCTGCTAAAATGCATAAGATTGGCTTCCAGTCAAATAATGCAGCACTGATTTTATATCACCTCTAAGAACCTGCTTGCATCTGAATAAGGGACCAGTGAGGATGCTAAACACATATATACTATTCCATCTTCTCACTCATTGTGGCTGTTATGTAGTCATAGCTACTTTAATCCTTAAAACATTCCAGGGAAAATAATTTATTGCACATCAATGTATGAAGAATAGGTTATAACCAGAATGTTATGAAGTATTTCAGCAACTGCTTAAGAGCTGTCAAAGAGGGACATTTGATACAGCAGTGACATACAAAATTGAATAAATTGCCGCTTGGATGAGCGAGAATTTTCTGCAGCTCAACTCCAATAAGACGGAGATCCTTCTGTTTGGAAAGGCGACGGAATTATGGTCGTCGGACTGGTGGCCGGAGGAATTGGGGGAGGAACCCAATCCAACCACTCAGGCACGGAATTTGGGTATCCTGTTTGATAATAAACTTTCGATGGAGGAACACGTGAAGTCAGTATCGGGCACATGCTTTGGCATCATGCGGATGCTGAGGAAGATTTTTCCTTGGATCCCTTTGGAGGCCAGAAAGACCCTAGTACAGGCACTACTAGTTAGTAGACTGGACTATGGGAATGCACTACTAGTAGGAATTAGGGAGGACCTTGCGTCTAGGCTACAGGTAGTGCAAAATACGGCGGCCCGACTGGTCCTCAACAAACCAGTACGTACCCCCTCCCGTCCTCTTTTGCAACAACTACACTGGCTGCCCATGAGGAAGAGAGCAGTGTTTAAGCTCTTGACGTCGGTGTTTAAAGCACAGCAGGGCATCGGCCCGGTCTACCTAAGGAAGAAGTTGGTTCCCTATATACCTGCCCGTTTATTGAGATCTAGCAATCGTAATCTACTACGTCCCTGTAAAATCAGGAAAGTCAAAATGGGAGGGCGCGCTTTTTCACATCTAGCCCCGCTCCATTGGAACCGCCTGCCGGATGAGCTACGTGCCTGCGCAAGCTTGGGGCAGTTCAAGAAGCAGTTAAAAACCTGGCTGTTCTAAATCCGCAATTTTGTCCTAGCCTTTAGCACTGTGTAGCCAAAAGCGCCGAGAGATCCCTGTGGGGATGATTCGTCGCGCGTTATAAATGAAAAATGAAATGAAATGAAATAAATCAAAATGCTAGTGGTTGAAGAAATGCTCATAAGGATTAGGACTGGGCAAGACAACCTGTTCACAATGGCAGGGACAATAAGCAACCACACATTGACAATTGTACATTTATCCATAGGAATTCTCGCGGATACAGGTAAAGCACTCCATAAAATAGTCTTATAGCCCATCGCCGAGGGCTATACAGGTTGTTAAAGGCACTGCGGCTCGGGTTTATAACGAAGGAGAGGGCCTTTAACAACCAGTATAGCCCGAGGCAGAAGGGCTATAAGGCTGTTCGAACATTCCACCCACTAAGAGTAGAATCTTCTACATTAAAAATGGAGAAATATGAAGACAAACATTGGAATGTTAGAGCAGAAGGCTTATACCAGCCATTATAAGCCCGGAGCTACTCCATTGTCTGGTTTATCATCGTGTCCATCGCCCAAATACAAGTTCAACAGTACTATAATCAATACCCTCGAATGTGTTCACAAAAGCAGCCCTTAATAAAGGCTCTTCACCTAAACTGTTCCTCATATTCAAGCTGAACGGTACTATAATGAATACCTTCAAATATGTTCTCAAACACAGTCCTTAATAAAGGCTTATCTTAGCATTTGCTCATAAATCAGGCTCAACATACAATAATAGATATTCGCAAATTTGAAATCTGAAAATAAAGAGATTTTCGAATCCGGCACCACAAAAGCAATATTCCCTGGCTGAGGAGAGAAATTATCTATCCCAACATGTCGCATTTTGGTGTCAATATGCATGTATATTTATTTATTAAGCGCAACCCTAATTGTAAAGTAACGGCACGCTGCGCAAGATGAGGGCTAAGCTAGAACAGGCAAGGAAATACAGCTTGGCTAGAGTTACCAGGGGCATGGTCCACAGAGCATCCATGAGAGGGTGCAGTAGCTGTAGTTACTTGCTGACGAGGTGTTGCTTGAAGACATGGTGATGACATTCTGATCATTTCGACAGTTTCAGCACAACAACATAAGAATTGCAGATTGCTGAAAAACAGTAATGTTCATTGTGATCTATTTACAGTCTCAGTAATCACAGATAGCATTTTGTAAGGTTGCATTGTAAGTGCACAATGATTAATTGGATGTGTATACGAAGGGAATAAAACTCCACTAATGAAATTTCACAAATGTTTGTAATCCACGTTCGCTGGTGAAGAGTGCCATACATTTAAACACAATTCAGTTTAACTACTGAATTTGCCAAAGATATTTGAATACCACATTATGCAAAGCCTGACGTAAATGATACAAAGTTACATTAACAACAGTGTTCTGTGAAAAATCTAAAAGGTGCAAAGCACCAAGGTGGACAAGTCACTAAATTACAAACCCAACAAAGGCACCACGCCCCTTGAACAGTACCTAGAAAAACAACAGCCAGAACTAATGTGCCCACCCCCTATTGTCAGCCCCACTTACTGTCTGTCAGGACAGTCATAAAGTTTGAGTTTGGGAAAAATCCACCCTCCATCTCACAGAAGGGAAGTCTTTGAGAATGGCCAAGGTGATGAAGAATCAATGCATGATGGCATAGCCCTGCACAGGGAAATTGTGCAAAAGGAAACTCCCAATCAACATGCATTGGCAAAGCCAATAGTTTTCGCCTATGCGAGACCTATTGGTGTTGTCAATTTTTTTTAAAGATGTTGCACAGCAGCACCACCTGCTGTGCAATATGCTTAAAGCAAATAAAAACCAAGCACTATGGAGGGGGCAGTGTTGACCGGGTCATAGCACTTTTTTTTTTGTTTACTGCACAAGCTATTTGGCTTTGTTAATGTTTTTTTTTTTTAAGATGTTGCACAGCAGCGCGGGCTGCTGTGCAACATGGCTTGGCCAGCATTGACTGCTTCTTAGCGCTTTGTTTTTATTTACTTTAAGACATGCTGCCAAGTAGCCAGTGCCGCTGCGTGGTATGCCTTAAATCAGCAAATGGGGGTTCCAAGCAATCCCCTCCATTGTGGAAAGGATGTAGTATAATGGGCAGAGCTGCTGACTGGGGAACCAGGTTCAAATCTAGGCGTTGGTTCAACATCCTGTGATTCTGGACAAATCACTTAATATCCTCGTACTAAAAATCCAAAGTGAATGTGTCCTTGTGTAATGTAACTGGTGCTCGTGCAAAGGGCTCCAATACCTTCTGATCGATTTAGCACTATATAAACAAGCAAAACAAAAGCAACAAGAGGAAGGAGGATGGGAAGTAAAGGCGGGGGAGGGGTGTGGGTTACAGAAAACGATGGCTGGGGTAACTGAAAAGTTAAAAAAGAAAAGAAAAATAAGAGTACCTGAAGAAGCCTTCGGCCAGTGGAAGGACATTGGCCACAGGAAGCAGTTCTTGGTCCATGCTCCATGGTAAGGACAAGAAAACTAAATCCCAGGAGACTTCTTTGCCAGCTACCTAAAATGGCCTCTATCTCAGGTCCACTTCGTGACCTTCACTGGCTCAGGATGGAAAACCGCTCTAAATTTAAAGCCCTCTGCTATATGCATAGGATCAAAGCGGGTACAGCACCACTCTATCTTAGCGCCTTGGTACACCCGTACATCCCTGCGCGTCTCCTGCGATCCTCTAATCAGTTAAAATTTCAAGTACCCAGGATCAAACGAGCACGCATGGGCGGACGGTCCTTTGCTTTTTTAGCTCCCTCCTTATGGAATTCACTCCCTTTTCAACTACGCCATGAAACTATCTACCACAAATTCCGCAAAGGCCTAAAAACGTGGTTATTCAACCACTAGAGTTTTTTTGCCCTTTTCTTTCTAGCGTCAAGTCCGTAGGCGCCGGGAAACCTCCGGGTAGCTGTTGCGCCATATAAATTTAAAAAAATAAATAAAATAAATAAATAAGGAGGAAGCTGGAGGCAAAGAAGAGGCACCAACTAATAAGAAGCAAAGAAACGAGAGCGACGTGGAAGCCAACCAATGGTAAGTAAAGATAAGTGAAGGGCGGGCTCTAAGCCCCTTTTCAGATTTTTTTTTTCTTCAAAAGAGATTTTGCAAGCACAGCACAAGCGCTGTGCAGGCGAAATCTAAAAAGGACAAAAATGTGAGCTGTTAGTCACATCTACATAGCAAAGGAATTAGTTAGGCTAGTTATTGGGTGGTGAGCAGGTGATAAAACGAACATCCTCCATGCTGAATTGAGAGATTATGAAATTTAGAGCCTTCATGGGCCCTGAGACCAGGAAATGCAGCGGCAGTGCCAGGAGCATGAAAAGGCCAGAGATCGCAGCTGTTGAGCCAGATTATTCCTGTATAACGCCAATAAGGACGGAAGCACACCCAGGCAAAGCAGCAAAAAAATAGTGCAAATCAACATACTTATGAATATCTAAACTCATCTCTTTCATAGAACAAAGGGGAAGAAAGCGGAAAAAGGGAAGGTATCAAGGAGAGGGATAGAGGGGACAGACAGGACAACATCAGGAACGTCACCCCCTCTCATTGATTCTAGCACAAAGTAAGAAGATGGTAAGTAAAAAAAAAAAGACTTTGGTCCATATAAAATTTCCATCACAAATAAAGATGCCTAAACCCCCTTTTTATCCTCAGGGTTAGATGTGGTGAAAAAGGCGGTGGATGACAGAGGTTGGGCTGTTGTTGGCACACCCTTTGCGATGGTGTTCCGGTCTAGTCCTAGATATGATAGGACCAGTTGCTGTCAGCTCCGACATCCGTAGGACAAACTCCAGGATTAAAGCTACTTGTCTACTTGACGCATATGTCCATTTGTCATTGGCTGATTGCTCACTCCATAATCTAAAGTCAGTCAATAAATACTACGGGATGTTATAAACACTTTAGTACATCACAAATTATTCTGTTCATTTTGCAAAAACATTGATAATTATCAAGGCTAGGAAAGAGGTCCCACGCATGTTGTCAGACACACCTTAGATCACCTTCAGATATGTTCAGACTTTGTGAAATACACGGAGTCCAGGTTTGCTGCATTCAATTAAAATTACAATCACCCCATGGGTGCCTTCTCGACCCCTTTAACTTGCACAGCAGAAGTGTCTACTGCAGATTCAGGATGGCTGGATCAATGTAACATTGTAAGGAGAGCTTCACAAAAGAAATGTAGATACAATGTTTCTTAATCATGTACAGAGCCAGTGGTAATCCTGAACAGCTGGGATGCAGCCAAGCCTTTTGCACCTACATCAAAAACCCATCATGCACACAAAGCAAGATGTGTCAATATGCAAGAGACAATTGAGCAAGGTACTTACCTTCGGTACCTCCCTTTCTGGTGTATACTCTATCTAACCACAAAATCCTCACCTTGCGGTTACTCCCAGGCGCCAGAATGGACCCCAAAATTCACTCCAGAAATGCCCACAGCGCGCTGGTAGGTGGCACCGTATGGCTCTGCGGTTACTGCATATAGCTCCAGAGGTGAGGTGGTATGCGCTGATGTCAGTTTCTTAATCTTTTTCCTTCCCATATCTCAGACCTAGAGCTCTGTGAACAAATTGCAGGTGACTGTCAAAATCTAACGGCGAACCTGGTTATCCTGTTTAAGAGTCCACTTCAAAGAACAGGGAGGTAGGCAGGCAGCAAGGAATCTGTGGTTGGTTATAATATCTAACGGAAAGAGCGTCACTGAAGGTAAATAACTCTTTCTTCTGATGGATACTTCTAACCTCAGATTCCTCAGCTCTGGAATAGCTACCACAGCAACCTCCCCTAGGTGGAAGGTCTGAAGTGTGGACTCAGATAAGGAAGTCTTGGAGGACTGAGAAAGCAGAAAGTCCCTCGCGTCGGACAACACTGTCAAGGCAGGAGTGATTTGTGAAAGTGTGCACCTATGAACGCATTGCAGCCTGGCAGATATTTAGAACTGGCACCCCCTCGCCAATGCAGCTCTAGCAGCCTTGGCCCTGGTGGGGTGAGCCTGCAGGCATTCTGGGGGTTCCTTCTTTGACAGTGCATATCGGGTTTTAAGGCAAGGAACTATCCACCTGTGCAGAGTACTCTTTTGCACAGCTTTGCCTTTCTTGGTTCCAGCGAACGGCACAAACAGCTGATCAGGGAGATCGATTGACCGAAATGGAAGGGTGATAACACCATTGGCAGGAATACAGCTCTAGTTCCCCAGCACCAATTTGGCAGGGAACAAAGTGGTGTTGGGAAGTTGCACAGACAACACCTATAGTTCACTCACGCAGAAGTGATAGCTTTGAGAAAGACTGCCTTGATTATCAGAAGGCATAGCAAGCACCTGTGCGTAGGCCCAAATGGCGCACACTTAAGGAACGTCAAGGCCAGATTCAAGACCCAATGAGGCATGATGAATGTTTTAGACAGAATATATGCATCAGTATCTTCAGAAAACACATCACAACTCGTGATTTAAAAAAAAGAACAAACATAAAACAGCTGAAGGGGCCACCAAGTTACCCTTAACTGTGGCCACTGCAAGGTCATGTCTCGCCAATGACAAAACAAACAAAAAATCAGAAAGCCTGCCCTATAGAGCAACTAGTTAATACACATGTGCCTCTTTTGCATGGTTAGCCCCCCACTTTTTGCCTTGTTTTGATGTGGTTTCCAATGTAGTGCACAGGGTCCCTGCCAACCAGGTCCCCTGTGCCAGTGCTCCTTCCCTAAAAACAAATCCCTGATTGGCACTTCTGACCTCTGTAAGTCACTAGTAAATGGTACTCTGAGTACCTAAGGCCTGGGAGCTGAAGAGGGTCCCCTGGGACCATGCCACTGCCTTTGCAGCTTGAATGCCTCTGTGAGGGAAAAACGACAAAGTCGACATGGCACCCTGCCTTGGTGCCATGCCCACTAGCACTGCCTGAAGGCACAGGTAAGTCATCCCTCTAGCAGGCCTCACAGCCTTAAGGCAGGGTGCACTATACCACAGGTGAGGGTATAACTGCATGAGCAGATGTGCCCCTACAATATTGGGGTCGATTTCCTAATATTGTAAGTGCCAGTGAAGCCATAGATAAAGCAAAGTCCCGTTCCCGAGCAAAGGCGAGCTTATAACATCAATAAATCTGTTCAATCCAATATCAGCCCAAGTCTTGTGTGATATAATTCTTCTTTATTTTCCTTTTTCAAAGCCATAAGTTGGTATATCCAAAATGTAGCCAAAATGCAGCCATGCAGCCAACACGTGTTTCGTCTTGGGAATATCACCCATCGACTTCCTCAGGGCTACAGTAATAACAATAAAAAACATACACTAAGATGGTGTTCAATGTAGTATGTCTACATATCGTCAGTACTTAAATAGCAATTGTCTGAGCATTAAAATTTGTAACATAGACAAAGTCCATAACTTAATTTAGAAGAATTAGGAAAGAGGACCATTAGAAGATCCATCCAGTGAAAAGAAGAAACCTTAAGAGTTTCAGAAAACAAAGACCACAGAGAAACCAAAGAGTAGAAATTTGAATGTAAGAGGAAAATGCCACTAAAGTTCCAGTGATTTAATCAAACAGAGAATATCCAACCGAATTATTGTGCACATATTCAAGCAGTGAAGGTGATCAGAGGTAGAGCAAACACCCTATATTTGTAGTGTTCCTAGTAACTCACCGCATGTAAATTCTAAAACAGTTCCGCCAAATTCCAGGCAGAACATATAATCTGTCACAAATGATATATATCTACAGAAAGGAGAAGGAGAAGATGAAGTCAAACCAAGAATGCTAGAAACCCATTCAGGCTAAGGCCTACAATAACAATGCCCTTGCACTTATGAGTATACGGGCTGGGGTTTGGAGACAACCCCATCTATAAATATATCTGTACCGTAGATATTAAAAATGGGCAAATATTGCCTTGAATGAACCTGTATCCCAAAGAAAACAGTCACTGTACACGTAGATATATAAATAGCACAAGATCACATGAGAAACCCCAAACATCATCTTAAGGCGGTAGCTGGCAGTCTCAATAGTATAAGTACGTAGTACAAGCAGAATAATCCACTTCTAAGTATATGAGATGTAGCCACAGTGTAACATATAGAGTACCGATATCCTCGACTGAAATAGGTGGAGCTAACCAACCCGACAATATCTCATAGAAACTAACCAGTGCATGGAGTATTGAAATATTTAAAAGAGATTTTACCTCTAGAACGTTTATATTCCGATTAAGAACATTTAAATATATATCTGAAATCAGAAATAACATGAATTAGTCACACTCATTTATATTATCAAAAAGAATTACCTAATATCTAAAACTTAAAATTATAGGAGCAATGATATTTTAAATCACTCCCGGTATCATGAATAGGTAAATAAAAATATATATATTCCTAGTTGGACAGCTATACGTTTTTTAAAAAAGGAGTAAGCGCGACAGGCCAAAGGATCCAATAACCAAGAAAAACAAGGCTACACTAAAGACTAATCCATGCGCGGTTAGCGGGCGCGTAAATCACAAACACCAGGCATAAGAGCTTACCGGATTCGGGAGAGTACTCCTATCGTAACGAAAAGCCGAATTCGAGTGAAACGAAGCACAAGACTCCCCCATTTAAATAGGCCGAGGGACTAATTGGAATTCATTAGTTCATAAGTATAGAGTGAGAAAACGGACTAATTCCCGGCAGTATTTTCTGACTACTATAATGGTATTGCGCGAGGTTTGACCTAGCCACACCTCAGAGTTAAATTGAAGCCATAGATAGTACATGGGCTGTAAACTCGACAACTCGAGTTCCACAGCACCATGATGGCTTTACTGAACACAGGAGTATTTGGTACCAAACTACTCCTCTCAATAAATCCACACTGATGCCAGTGTGGGATTTATTGTACCATGTACCCAGAGGGCACCTCAGAGGTGCCCCCTGAAAACCTGCCAACCCTGGTGTGGTCTCTGACTGGCTGTAATTAGCCAGCCACCAGCAGACATGTTTCTGGACTCCTGGGTACAGAGCCCCTGCTCTCTAGGACCAGAAACAATGCACATCCTGGGCATAGGTGTCATGCCTCCTCCCCCAGGATGGGCCAGTGCTCGAAGAGGGGAGCTTCAAAGGCCTGCCACCTTTGTAATGTGACCCCCACCCTCTGCTCCTAGCAGCAGATGGCAGACCCTGGTTTACACCCCCACCTTGGGCGGGAAAACCGGCGGGAAAAATTCAAAAGAATAGGAGGCGTGCCCACCTCTGCTAACCCCACCCCTAAGGTGGGGGAGGTGAGGTGAAGCACAACTTTCAGTCCCTGCCATCTTGAAGATGGGGAGACCCCTCCAATAAGGGCTAGGTCTATGCCCCCCTCTCACAGGAGGGTGGCATGATAGAGGGTGTAGTCACCCCAGATGAGGTGCCCACTTGCTACTCCCCTAAAACGCCACTTAAATTTAGTATTTAGGTGGCTCCCCAGACGTAGAAGGCAGATCTGTGATGACCTAAGAAGAAAGAAGACAACCTTGCAGAGAAGACTGAAGACGTAGACTGCCTTGGCCCCAGCCCTACTGGCCTGTCTCCAGCGTCTGCGATCCTGCGAGCTTTCTTGCAGCCAGTGACCTCTGAAACCACTGGGAGGACTGCTGCCTTCGAAAAAGACTCAAATATCCCGTGGACAGCGGACCTGTCCAGAAGTAACCTACTGCAAGGAGTCCGGATCCAGGCGGATCCACATCCCCTGCACACTCTGCACCAGACGCCAACAGCCCGATTCTGAGTGGCTCACCTGTGCAGTGAAGTCTTCCTAGCGATCCTGACCTCATGTGCAGCGTTGGTTGACCTTTCCTGCCCTCCACGACGGCACCTGCAGTGTGAATCCAGAAGCTCCCACCGACCGCGACCGGCTCTGGTAAGACAACTCCGACATCGAAAGGCACCCCTGCACCCGAAGCCCCTGGGCCTTGGTGAGCTGAACCAACTGTGCCCCCATGACCCCCTACATCCCAACTTACCTCTGCTGTCATTTGTCTTCCTCCTGCAACCTCCGGTGCTACGCCTGCAGCCACTTTGCCGAAAGAAGAATCTCCACTGAAAAGCATTGGGCGCCCGAAGTCGAAACTGCACCCTCCACCCGGCCGCTCCTGTGCCACTGGTGTTAAATGTTTGGTGCTGCTTTGGGGCCCCCCCTGTGCTTAACCTAACCCCCAAAGCCTGGCTCCTGCAACCGATCTGCTTCCCTGCAAGCAGTGTGGCTCCAGGCACCACCTGTCTCCATTGGAAAGCATCGGCTTAGCTCCAATTTTGACCTCTGCACCCGGCTGCCCCTGTGCCGCTGGTTGTGCAGTTTTGGTACTCACCTGACCCCTGGCCCTTGCTGACTTTTGGCTCAGAAGGCTGGAATTGTAAGTGCAATACTTATATTGTTTTCTCCATAGGATAACATTGGACTGTATTGAAAAGTTTCTAAGTGCCGATTTTTCAAAGTGAAAAGTAATTTTAATTAAAAACGTACTTACCTTGATATGAAGATCTTAGTCTTAAAAATAAATTGCAAACAAAGTATAATTTTCTAAAATTGGTCTGGATCGCCTTCTTGAGTCGTGTGTTCATTATTGATCACTGTTGTGCAATAAATGTCTTACACTCCTCTGTGTTAGGCCTAAGGCTGCTTGCCCACACTACCACTAATAGAGCACTTTGGGATTTACATTGAGCCCTGTACACTTTTGAGGAACCTCTGGACCCTGTGCACGGTATAACCACCTAGTGGTAATACCATATACAGAGCCAGCTTCCTACAGCACCTCACACCAGGCCACAAATGTTTCCTGGCATCTAACAAATATGGACTTTGTGGATGGGAGCTTGGCTGCAAGAATTACATCTACGACCTCCGGCAGCAAGTCAAAATAATTTAGCTGTCGACACAAGCACCCTCATTTATACTTTCATTTTTTGTAGAAAGCACACGGGGAATACGAGGAAAAAATGCGGCTCACATTGACAGTTTTAGCTCATATTCTCTGTCAGTCCGCAGTTGCGCTAAATGTGATTTTTTTTAATCTAAAAGTTGAGGTATTTTGGAGTAAAAATTGAGGCTAATGTGCAGAAGAATGATGGGCATGATCTACGCATTTGTTCCTCACATTATCCTCTTCCCACATATTTATGGAAGAAGGAAAGTCAGAGAGCACATTTTTATTCCGCCTGCTTTTAGCCAGCAATTGTAATACCCCAAGCCAAAAAATACTTCCAGTACACACCTGGCCTATAAAGCTTGCCAGATACACACAAAAACACTAAGGAGATCGCACTCCAGCATGGCTCACCAATGAAAGATGTTTTTGCAATTGTTTAGAGCACAAACTTGACACAAAGGTATTACAAGAGCACCAGTTACATTACACAAAATTACATTAATTGTTTTGGCGCAGTGAAATAGATTTTCCCAGAATCAAAGGATGTGTAGCTTACGTTAAGACTCCCCCCCCCAAGTCAGCTGAGGGAAAATGCTCAAGCTGAGGATCTCTGGATACCACATGCTCCTGGCCCAGTCCAATACTATTACGCCTTGGGCCTGGTCTGTCAGGTCATTCCTCAGAACTTGAGGTAGGAGAGGCAGGAACGTGGCCAGGAGATCTGTGTTCCATCACCAGCAGAAGGCATCTCCCAGTTTCCATTTTGAAGGAGATTCCATAGTGCAGATGTTTTAACACTGTGTGTTCCCTATGATGAACAGATCTTACCGGGATGCCCCTTTGATCGCAGATATCCTGTTTCACTTTGGGATGGAGGTGCCACTCATGGTTTACCAGCTGATTTCCACTCAGCTCGTGAGTGAGTGACATATTTATAAAGCGCACGATTGCCGAGGCGTCTTGGCGCTAGGAGTGACATGTTGCAGTTGCTCAGGCTCGACCGAAGTTTATTGCTGGGGGGAAAAGCCAGGTCTTGACCAGTTTCCTAAAGAGAAGCCTGTTGGACTGTATCCTAATAGTAGTCGGTAGCTTGTTCCACAATTTGGCTGCTCGATGAGATAGGCTTTTGCCTCCCCATCTGGCTTTTTGAATCTTGGGAACCTGTACTAGCCCTGTGTTGGCTGATCTAATATTCCGCCACGGGGAGTACCAGGAAAATAGTTTCTGTATATCCATGGCTCCCCCACCATACAGCGCCTTATGCACCAGACAGAGAGCTTTAAATTCTACACGCTGTTGGATTGGGAGCCAATGAAGCTGCCTGATGCTAGCGGAAATGGAGTGATATTTGGGAATATTAAGTCGTACTCGCGCTGCAGCATTCTGCAAGGACTGCAGTTTGGCAGTCTGGCACTTGTCAATTCCCAAAAAGAATGCATTGCCATAATCAATTTTTGAGAGGACAAGAGCTCCTATTACCGTTTTCCTGAGGCCCAATGGAATAAAAGGCAAGATTTTCTGCAGAATTTTCAATAGAAAGAAGCAGGAGGAGGTCAGATGATTAATCTGTTTTGCAAAACTTAGTTCGTTGTCAAATATTATTCCAAGATTTCTTGCCTTAGTGGATGGGACGGGGCAATTACCTGCCTCAGATGGCCACCACAATTGGCTCCATATGGATGGACCCTGCCCAAACTCCATGACCTCTGTTTTCTCTGTATTAAGCTTGAGAAAATTTAAGTTCATCCAGTCCATAATGGAATTTAGAGAATTGTGAAAGCTGACGGCTGTGGCGTCCACCCTCTGCGCGACAGATACAACTATCTGGGTGTCGTCCGTGTATGAGATCAGCGTAAGACCGTGATCTTTGATTAGTTTGGCCAGGGGGGTGACATAGATATTGAACAAGGTTGGTGATAGAGCTGAGCCTTGTGGTACTCCACAAGGGAGGCAGACGTTTTCTGATTTAAGATTGTCCCAATAGATCGTCTCCTCCCTGGATGCCATGAAAGAGGAGAGTAGGGTTAAGGCCGTCTCTTTAATACCTATTGCCTTCCAGAGCTCCTCAGCTCGTCTGCTGTAGCATTCAGGACCCAGCTAGGCAGTCGACTACCAAAATGATCTTCTGCTGGTCCAGCCACGTTTAGAGATGTAGAGCCTTCTGTACAGGACCCTACCACACTTTGCTTATTGCAGTACCACATGGCAGTCATGTTGTCTGTTAAGACCTGCACCAGCCTTTCTTCGATGAAAGGCAAGAAGCCTTTCAGGGCCAAATGAATTGCCGTAAGCACCAAAAGGCTGATGCGGTGCTGGCTCTCCACTGGAGACCAGAGGCTTCTGGCATCCACCATGTGGTCTTTCCAACCCAGTAACAACACATCTGTTGCAACTGTGACATCTGGTTAGGGAAGTGAGAGCGGCCTGCCAATTGTTAGGTTAGCACTTGTCTTTCACCACATGTCCTGAGCTGTCTCTTGTGACATCTGGACAGGGTCAGAGAGGTAGCCGCGATGCTGGACCCTCTGAAACCTTAGGTTCCATTGCAGGTTCCGCATGTGCCATTTGGTGCACAAGATGAGGAGGATTTACGAGGCTAGGAGCCTAGAAATCCTCAGAACCCTGCTCACTGGCACCCAAAACTAAGCTTGAAACGTCAGGATCATATCCTGAATCTCCCGGACTCGCTGCAGCAAAGGAAAAGCTTTGACTGCTACTATATCCAGGATAGTCCCTATGAAGGGAACTTTCTTTGTAGGGCTCAGGTGGGACTTTAACTCGTTGATGGGCAACCCCAGGAGATCAAGACCCAGGTTATCATTCGGAGGTGTTCTGTGACTGACTGCAGTGAGCACGCCTTGAGCAGCCAGTCGTCAAGGTATAGAAATACATGTATTTCTGACCTCCGATGGTAAGCTGCAACCACGCCATCACTTTCACAAACACTCGAGGGGCAGAGGTAGGCCAAAGAGTAGCACATCAAATTGAAAGTGTTCTGATCCTACTGTGAACTGCAGGTAGCGTCTGTGGGACTACAGGTCAGGTATATGAAAATAAGTGACCTGCAATTTAAGGGACTTCATCCAGTACAAAGAAGAGAGGATCTGAGCCACAGTGAACATTTTGAATATGACCTGCTTCAGAAAGGCATTTAATGGCCATTGGGCCTGTGTAGGCCTGAGGCCTTCATCCTTCGGGATATGAAAAAGTGCAAATAGCACCCTCTCGAGGGAGCAATTGGTCAGCAGGAGATTGACTTCTTACATCAATTTAGTGGTCTGCTGTAATCGCTCAACCGTGGGGTGTAGGGACAAAATGAAAGGCAGGGTGTAGCCCCTTTGAACAATCTGTAAAACCCATTGGCCTGACATAATGGATTTCCAGTCGGGGAGGTATTACCGTATCCTGTCCCCAACCAGCTGATTGTGAGCTCGACAGGGCAAACCAAAGCGGCTTGGGGACCGCAGCAGCAGGAAAAGTTGGAGGATTGCTGTTACTGCTGGAGTGGACGGTGTTAGCTGCCACTATGCCTTACACCCCTAAAGGGCTGAGTTTGCTGTTGCACTGACTAAGGGTTGACGCTGCCAGTAAGCTAGGCTTCTCAGATAGCCATTACACTTCCTATACTGCTGGTGGAATTGTCTGGCAGGGGACAGTAACCCCATGGTTTGAGCTGTAGGCCAAATATCTTTGAATTGCTCGAGCACAAAGTCAGTCTTCTTTCTTAACAGCCTAGAGCAACAGAAAGGCGTGTCTATAAGTGATGCCTGGACATCACCTAAAAACCCGGTTGATCGCATCTAAGTGAACTGTCAAGGCACTGAACTAGTACCAACAGCATGAACTATGTGAACAGACCTGCCCGCAGCACATATTTTGCAGCGTTTTGTTCATCTTTGATTGTTTAGGCCATTGAGTTCCTGAGGTGCTCTAAAGTAGCTGGAAAGATCTCACTGGTCAAGCCTCACAAGGCATGGGCGCACTTGACCATAAAGCCAGGCTAGCAGGGGAAAACTTTTTTCAACCAAAGGCATCAATATGTTTCAATTTCCTATGTGGGATGAGTCAAAGGAAAAGCATTTGAATTGACTTTACTTGTGGATGCCTGCACCACAAGGGGTCCAGCTTTGGGTATCTTGTCATAAAAGGCTGATTTATCAAGTGCTGGTCTGTGCCGTCTGGTCTGTGTTGGCTGATGAGGGGCCCAGCATGGCTTAGAGCAAATGGCCGAGAGTGCACATAAGACCCTCATTAAATGGTAAAAGTGGCTCATATGAAGCTGAACTTGGTTGAAACCTTTTCAGTCAATAAGTTGTCTTTCAGTTCCAGAATAGGTAATTTCAAGTCCATCACTTCTGCTGCCCTTTGAACTACTACAGTGAAAGAGGCACTTTCTTCAATTGCTACTTCTGGGCCAGAAGGCGAGGCCAGCTCCGTCTCTAGTGAAGTACCTAGCCGACTGGCATTTTGCAAGTCAAAGTACAGCCCTTCTTCAATGTAACGAGTGGGTGGGGTCAGATTTTCCAGCTCCTCATCATCACCATCAAGATCTTGAGGGACATCAGGCCTGCCTATGACCGGATTGGTGTCTGAGCCAAAGAGGGCCTCCCTGCGCTGATACTACTGGCATTGAGGGAGAGGCTCTGGTGCTGACACGGAAGGAACCAATGTGGACCCGGGAGCTGGAGTGGAAGTTGGTTTTTTATCTTTGTGACATTTTTCTTTTGGGGGCAGCACAGAACTAGGGCCCCAAAAGAAAATATGCTGTAGGAGCATTAGGGGGAAAAAATAAACTTGAGGAAAGAATATGCAAGCACATTCTAAATACGCATGACTACTCTTTTTAAAGATAAGTGTGGGAAATGGGGACATGGGAGAGGCCTAGTGGCCTTAGGAGACATTCTCTCTCTATCTTTCTCCTTACCATGCAGGGTGCCACGGGGATCCTCATTAAGCCCCACCATTTTCAATCTATATCTTATCCCACTGGCTGTCTTAATTAAATCTTTTGGCTTTTCCCTGGTATCATACGCGGGCTACACTCAGATCGTTGCGGCGGTCAATGGTAATCCAGATACCACAGCAGTTAAATTCAACAATTGTATGCTTCAGGTAGGCAATTGGATGAGGGACAACTGCCTAAAGTTAAACTCTTCAAAAACAGAGGTTATACTGTTTGTCAACAATTCTTCTTTTTGGTCCTCCATTTGGTGGCCTCACGAGCTAGGTTCTCTTCCAACCCCAAGTGTTAAAGTGTAAAACCTGGGGGTGATTTTTAATTCAAAACTATCTTTTGAGGGCCAGATTAATTATATAAAATTCTCCTGTTTCTTCATCTTGAAAATTCTTAGGAAAGTCCTTCTATATATCCCTTTGGCTTTGCAGAAAACAGTGGTTATGCACTTATCACCTCGAGACTGGACTGCTGCAATGCGTTATTTACTAACACTCAAAAACCCTGCTTAAACAAACTATAGACCCTCCAAAATACAGCGGCTCGTCTGCTGCTGGGTATTCCCAGACATAACTCTGCTTCTCAAGCTTTGGTTCAGTTACACTGGCTTCCTGTGGTAAAGAGTATTAAGTTCAAGACCCTGTGCATAGCTTTTAAGTCCCTACATAGCCTGGGGACAATCTATTTGTCACATCGCTTCCAACCTTATGTTCCAACAAGATCTCTTTGTTCCTCTTCTAGTGGAAACCTTGTAGATCCCAGATTTAAAAGAGTTAGATGGGGTGGTAAGAGTTTTAAATACACAAGGAGGGACAAAGGGCTAATTAAAGGTCCAGCACACACGCCCCTTAAATAGACTGGAAAACAAGAAGGTGTGCAGCTCCTATTGAAGGTAGGTCAGTAGGGTCCTGAATGATCAAGTCCGAGGGATCTGATCCTTAAGGAGCAAGAGCCCTCACACACCCCGAGGGGTGTCATGCTTCATCATTGGGCAGCTCCTCGTTGGTCCGGCGCTGCAATGCCCTACGGGCCCCGCGAGGGGGCTCTTTGCCGGAGTTCATTTGATCTGCCGTTTGTGAAGTGAGAGTGTGATGGTGAGGGAGTAGTGTGCGAGTAGAGTGCTAAAAATTAAAAATAACTCTTAGGGATTTGTATAATGTCACATTCGAGCCGAGCAGAGCAACGGGTAGGTCGCACGCTTTCCGCGGCGATCCAGGACCGCGGGACGACGCTTTGCGCAACTCCGCTTCAGCTCATTGGAGCCTTTCCCCTGGTCTCTAGCGGTCGCTACTTTTGTTGATCGCAATAAGGTATACCATTTTGCGTGTGGGACAGCACTGCACTAAGTAAGACATGTGCATCTGACTGCGCCCCGGGAGTAGTTTAGTTAGTTTCTTTTTCACGCTCCTGACGATCTTTCCGACTTTATCGGCAAGAAACATGCTGACCACTATCTATACCATGAGCTAACATGGACCATTATATCCACCTAGGCCGACACTTGTTTTTAACATAACCTAGGGTTTAACACATTAAAGAACAAGTTACTTACCTTCGGTAACGATATATCTGTAAGAAACATTAGTTAGTGATAGATTTCTTACCTTAGAATATCCCCAGGCATCAGACTGGATCCGGAAAGTTTTCGTCAGCAGTACCCCTGCGCGTCGGAAGGTGGCGTCGTGCGGCTCCGCGTCCGTTGTGGTCGCTGAGATGACGTCGCAGCAGCTACTTAGACGCCGCCCTCGCGCGCTGACGTCAGTTCTGTACATGACTTTCCGCGCCAGGAACGCAGAGCTATGCAAGATACTGACCACTGGTGCATTGAAACTAGGGCCCTGAAAGGGATGACCTTAACCCTAGAAATCAGTTCGCAGAACGGGGAGGATGGGTGGGGCGGTAAGGAATCTATCACTAACTAATGTTTCTTACAGATATATCGTTACAGAAGGTAAGTAACTTGTTCATCTGAAAGAAACACGTTGGTGATAGATTCCTTACCTTAGAATAGATACCCCAGCAATACCAACCCCGGTGGTGGGTCTGCGAACCAAGATCACACCAGTAAGTCCCGGAGAACAGAATGGCCAAAGAAGCCGTCTCTCCGGACTTGGCTGTCCAGGCAATAGTTCTTAGTAAAAGTGTGCAGCGAGGCCCACGTAGCTGCCTGATAGATGTCTTGTAAGGGGATACCACGTCCCAACGCCGTAGTGGCAGCCGTCGCCCTGGTAGAATGGGCACGCAGCCCTAACGGAGGCTCCTTCTTTGCCAGAGAATAACAGACTTTAATACACAAGACGACCCATCGGGAGATAGTCCCCTTGTGTACGGCCCGACCTTTCTTGGCGCCAACGTAGCCAACAAAGAGCTGGTCATCCACCCGGAACTGTTGTGTGCGACTCAGGTAAAAAGAGAGTGCATGTTTTGGGTCCAGACGGTGGAGCCTCTCTTCCTCTCTGGAAGGATGCAGAGGCGGAAAGAAGGTGGGCAAAGTGATGGTCTGCCCGATGTGAAAGGCAGTAACAACCTTTGGCAGAAAGGATGGACGTGTCCTGAGGACAACCTTGTCCGGATGGACGGACAGAAAAGGAGGTTTACAAGAAAGAGCCTGGAGCACACTCACTCTCCTAGCAGAGGTGATGGCAACCAGGAAAGCAGTCTTCAGAGTTAATAAACGAAGAGGACAGTTGTGAAGAGGCTCAAAGGGAGCGCACATTAAGTATGTGAGGACCAGGTTCAAGTCCCACTGTGGCATCACAAAGGGAACAGGAGGAAAAAGGTGGGTAATGCCTTTAAGGAATCTGTTAACAACAGGGGACTTGAAAAGAGAGGGCTGATCAGGGAGACTGAGAAAGGCCGAAATAGCAGAAAGGTAGCCCTTGATAGTGCCCAGAGCAGAGCCCTGCTGGGCCAAAGAAAGAAGGAACAGTAGGACCTCAGAAAGAGGGGCAGAAAGGAGATCCACAGCTTTTGCTGTGCACCATGCCACAAACTTGTTCCACCTACAGGCGTATACCAACTTAGTGGAGGGACGCCTGGCTGCCAGAATGACATCACAGACTTCAGGAGGCAAGTCGAAAGGAATCAACTGCCGCTGCTCAATCTCCACGCAAGGAGGTGAAGACTGGACAGGTTCGGGTGGAGGACCGTCCCCTGCTGCTGCGACAGGAGATCCTCCCGAAGAGGCAGTCGGATCGGGGGATCGATGGTCATACTGAGTAGCTCGGGATACCAAACTCTTCGAGCCCAGTCCGGGGCCACAAGAATGACTTGGGCCCGGTCGCGCCTGATCTTCTTCAGCACTCTGGGCAGAAGTGGTATAGGCGGAAAGGCGTACAACAGACCGCAACTCCACTCGTGACGAAAAGCGTCGCTGAGCGAGTGCCGCCTTGGAAATTCCAACGTGCAGAACTGCTGACATTGCGCATTCTCTTCGGTGGCGAATAGATCTAACCAAGGCTCTCCCCACTGTTGAAAGAGACCTTGCGCCACGTCAGAGTGAAGACGCCATTCGTGATCCATCATGCACCTGCGGCTGAGTTCGTCCGCCCTGGCGTTCAGTGAACCTGCCAGGTGTTGAACCACCAGGGAAATGCCCTGATGTTCCAGCCATGCCCAGAGGCGCAGAGCCTCCTGACATTTTTTTTTTTTTACTCGAGTTTTATATAGCGCTGGCTAGACCCGGAGGTATCAGAGCGCTTTACATAAGGACATAGCGAGTTACAAGTTGCAAAAGTATCACAATAGTTACATAATGGATAAATAAACAATACAGGAGTAGATTAGTGAACACGAAAGTCAGGATAGGAAAGATCAGGGACAGCAGGTAATCCACAGGAAGGAGACAGCAGCGGGGAAGAAAATGAGACAGATGTCCGAGATCCGGCTGGGTAGGTGACGGCCATAGCGGTGTGCCAGGGCCAGTCTCCCCTATAGCTGTCGGTGCAGCTCCACCGGGAAGCGGCCATGTATGCGTTTAGGGCTCCGCCAGAGAAGAGTGAGGATAAGGAGGGGATCAGAGGCTAGAAACCAAAGACGGGTGGTAGGCGCTGGCGAGGATGGCAAGGTAGGAGAAGGAGTATGGTTTTGGCAGCCATCTTAGAGTCAGGCACGTCGAATCTATTAGTCTCCATGGTTCAGTGCTAGTTCTAGTTGCCACCAGTTCTAAAGATGGTTAAAAAGCACAGTGCCAAAAGTCATCAGGACCCTGGTCTCAAAGAGACGGCTGGAGGGGAGCCAGTGTAGCATTCTCAAGCAGCAGCGATGATCTGGGATTACAAGATGCTTCTGTGAGGCGCTGGGTGTGTGCTGTTCTTTGTTCTGCCGGTGAGAACCAGCAGCTCTGGAAACCCAACTCTGAGTCACCTTGGAGTGGGTGGAACGGCAGCCATGCACCGGGCCGCAGGTGTTAGCATGGGGAGCAACAGCGTGACTAGCAGCAGGCTCCTTACATTTAAGCGGACACGGTCTTAATTAAAATGTTGGTACGTGTTGCTGATCTTTATAGCACAGCTCAGCACGGAAAGATAGAGCGCTTCTCAGCAGCCGCCATCTTAGGGTCAGGCAACTTTAATTACCAAATGCCGATAAGGTTGAGAGACACTGTTCAAGGCAACAAAAGTAATTATGCCTTATCGCAAAATAAACTGGGTAAAAGCCTGACGAAGCGGGCGCTCAGGAGGGCAATATGGTGGTTATTCAGTACCTTCTGTGCTGGGATTGTTGATGTCTCTCGTAATCCGCCATTATGAATCGCCGCAATACTATAGGGTCCACGACCCCACCCCGCCCTGTTTGTTGCAGTACCACATGGCGGTGGTGTTGTCTGTGAACACCTGCACTACTCTCCCCTTGACAGAGGGAAGGAATGCCTTCAGTGCAAGTCGGATCGCCCGAAGCTCCAGAAGGTTGATATGGAGCCTGGACTCCGCCGGAGACCAGAGGCCTCTGATCTCCGCCTCTCCCATGTGGCCGCCCCATCCTAGGAGGGAAGCGTCCGTCACCACTGTGTGCTCCGGTTGGGGAAGGGAGAGGGATCTGCCATTGACCCAATGCCGGTTTGTGAGCCACCACTGCAGCTGTTGAGCAGTGCCCTCCGAGATCTGGACAAAATCGGACAAGTTCCCCATATGCTGCGCCCATTGGAACTTCAGGTCCCACTGCAGAGCCTGCATATGCCATCTGGCACGATCGACCAGCAGGATGCAGGAGGCCATGAGGCCCAGCAGCCTCAGGATCATCCTGACCGAAACCCAGGATAGAGGCTGAAAGATCGGAATCATAGCCTGAATATCCTGGACTCGCCGTTCGAGAGGATAGACCCGAAAGTGCGTCGTATCCAGAACCACTCCGATGAAGAGGAGCTTCTGAGAGGGAATCAGGTGCGACTTCGGCACGTTGATGGAGAACCCCAGCGAATGCAGGAGGTTGGCCGTAGTCTGGAGGTGGGAGACGACAGCCTGGGGCGAGCCCGCCATCAACAGCCAGTCGAGATAGGGGAAGACTGGAACCCCTGATCTGCGCAGATGAGCTGCGACCACCGCCATCACTTTCGTGAACACCCGAGGGGCGCTGGTAAGGCCAAAGGGGAGCACGGTAAAATGAAAGTGCTCGTGGCCTACCGTAAACCGCAGGTAACGCCGGTGGGCCGGCAGGACGGGAATGTGGAAATATGCGTCCTGCAGGTCCAACGCTACCATCCAGTCTCCAGGGTCGAGGGCAGACAAGACCTGAGCCAGAGTTAACATCTTGAACTTCTCCTTCCGGAGGAAGCGGTTGACGTCCCTGAGGTCCATGATAGGACGCAGGCCCTTGTCCTTCTTGGGCACCAGAAAGTAGTGGGAATAACAACCACGTCCTACTTCTGGCGCAGGAACGCGCTCGATGGCCCCCTTGGCCAAGAGGGCCGCGACTTCCTGTTGAAGAAGTGCGAAGTGATCCCCCGATATGCAGTGGTACTGGGGTGGCATGGCTGGAGGGGTAGTCTTGAAGGGGAGGGAGTAGCCCCTTCGGACTATTTCTAAAACCCACCTGTCCAATGTGATGGTGCGCCAGTGGGGGAGGTGATGGCGAATCCTGCCGCCCACTGGCGTTTGATGGGCCTGAAAGACCGGACTAGGAAGGTTTGGAGGCAGTGGTGGAGGTGGACTGACCCGCCCGCTGGCCCCCTGACCCGCCTCGGCGGGTCCCACGTCCGCGCTGAGACTGTTGCTGCGCAGGCCTGTGGCTCTGAAGTGAACGTGTAGGGGCGCCCCTTCCGTGGCCACGAAAAGAGTGAAAAGCAGAAGGCGGAGGAGGGCGCGTGGCGGAAAGGCCCAGGGACTTGGCCGTAGCCCGCGAGTCCTTAAAGCGCTCCAACGCACTATCTGCCTTGTTGCTAAAAAGGCGAATGCCATCAAAGGGCATGTCCATCAGGGTGTTCTGGACATCCCCGAGAAACCAGTAGTCCTCAGCCAGGCGTGGCGACGGAGCGCCACTGTCGTGGAAATCGCCCTGCCCAGCGAGTCGGCGGTGTCAAGGCCACCGACGAATTGTGAACTTTGCCGCATCTCTCCCTTCAGCAATAGCCTGAGAGAGCACTGTCCGGGCCTCCTCCGGACACTGAGGCAGCACTTGCGCCACCGAATCCCAAAGAGAGTGGGAATAACGGCCCAAGAGGCATGCAGTGTTCACAGACCGCAGCCCTGAACTGGCGAAAGAGAAAATCTTCTTCCCAAATTGTTCCAGTTTCTTGGATTCCCTATCCGGAGGTGCGGTAGGGAAGGCGCTCGGGGACGCAGAGGCTTGGACAACCAAGCTCTCAGGGGTGGGGTGTTGGGAGAGGAAAAGGGAGTCGCCCGGGGCCGTGCGATGGCGTCGGGCCACGTTCCTATCCACAGGAGCCCCTGTGGTGGGCCTGGACCAGGTGCCCAAAAGAACGTCAGAAAGTGCATCATTAAAAGGCAGCAGGGGCTCCGCAGAGGTAGCTGCCGGCTGAAGCACTTCTGTCAGGAGGTTAGTCCTGACGGCCACTGTAGGGAGCGCGAGGTGGAGGGCCTCGGCCACCCTACGCAACACCACGGCATAACTTGCACCCTCCTCCGTAGCCACAGTAGGAGGAGTGAGCATGCCAAGGTCAGGAGAGGTGTCAAGACCACTGGCATCCCCCAGTTCCTCTGCCCAGTCCGGGTCTAACTCACACTGTGCGGTGAGAGGGTCCTCAGACCCCTCCCAGTACTCCCCTTCCTCCGAAGGCTGATGAACAGGCCAAAAATAAGGAGGATGGACATAGGGAAAGAAGGGTCCCATCGTCCACTTCGGGGCTGAAACCGGGGACGACGTCGTCCGTCGGTACAGGCGACGTCGGAAGTGGTGCTGGAGGGGGTCGGTGGAGGTGTTACGAGGTCAACCGGCGTCGACCGGGATCCAGGCCTGGATCCATGGGGGTCCTGCGGCGCCGGAGCCGACAGTGATGCTGGAGCCGGAGCCGTCGGCAGTGGAAGGCAAGGACCCCCAGTCGGGCCCGCGGGGCCCGAAGGCGCACCGGCGGGACCCGACGGCCCAAAGAGGCGAGCCATGGCTGACAAAAAGTCCTGCAGCTGGGCCGGAGTCGCCGACGGACCCGGGAAGGGCGGGTAGGCCAACGGCGACTGCGCAGGCTCCGCTGGAGCCGCGGTGGTGGCACCACCCGCACCCTCAGCCGTGTCGCGAAGTCGGAGAGCGACGGCGCTTCTTCGACTTCTTAGAGTGCTTCGTCTTACCTGACCCCGAGTGTGAAGACTTCGATCCCGACGAACGATGGTGGTGGCTCCGCGACTGGTCCCTTGACCTAACACGGGACCGGGACCTTGAGCGGCACGGAGCCGACTGCCGGACTTCAAGCAACTTTCGGGACCGCTCCCGCAAAGTCTTCGGCGCCATGGACCGGCAGTCGGGGCACGACTTGGGGTCGTGGTCGTGCCCCAGGCAGTAGAGAGACACGCGATGCGGGTCCGTCACCGACATCATGCGATGGCATTCCTCGCAGGACTTGAAGCCGGGCATCCCTACGGCACCAGGAGTCTATCAACTCGAAAAATACAGAGACAAAAAGCCTCAAAAACTCAGTCAAAAAATGACTGGGGGTACCGCTCTCTCCGGATCTGCGCTTGCTGGCGCGGAAAAAGAAAGAACTGACGTCAGCGCGCGAGGGCGGCGTCTAAGTAGCTGCCGCGACGTCATCTCAGCGACCACGACGCCAACGACTGACGCGGAGCCACATGACGCCACCTTCCGACGCGCAGGGGTACTGCTGACGAAAACTTTCTGGATCCGGTCCGACGCCTGGGGATTTTCTAAGGTAAGGAATCTATCACTAACGTGTTTCTTTCAGATACTTAATATACAAATCCCTAAGAGTTATTTGTAATTTTAGCACTCTACTCACACACTACTCCCTCACCATCACACTCTTACTTCACAAACGGCAGCTCAAAAGAACTCCGGCAAAGAGCCCCCCTGCGGGGCCCATTGGGCATGGCAGCGCCGGCCCGAGGAGCTGCCCAATGATGAAGCATGACACCCCTCGGGGTGTGTGAGGGCCCTTGCTCCTGAAGGATCAGATCCCTCGGACTTAATCATTCAGGACCCTACTGACCTACCTTAAATAGGAACTGCACTCCTTTTTTCCCAGTGGTAAGAGTTTTGTCACAAGGACAGCAAGCTTGTGGAACACACAACCTTTAGCCCTTAAGAAAAAAATCAAACCTGCTTAACTTCAGGAAAAGTTGAAAAACTTGGCTATTTAGCCAGTAAACCATTCATCTGCTCCTGGACTCTTGAATGTGCTGCAGTTTATAGGGTATTAGCACCTACACACACCCCAGGGTATTAGTTGCACTCTACAAATTCTATTTTCATTCTATTTTTATTGCACTACCTAGAATAGCTGCATCTTTTAAAAAAAAGAACTGGGTAAAAGTGACAGAGTGACAGGCCAGAATGGAAAAATATGGTTAAAGGGGTAGGGGTGGAGAGCAAGAGAGGAAAGGGAGCAAGCAGAGAAAAATAAAGAGAACGTTGTGTCTAACCCATGGGATCATTAATATGTAACTTTGCTCTCTTGATTTTAACTGGAGGTGCAGGAAGCTTTGCCCCAGTTCACCCCCCCTAATATGGCATTGTTGAAATCTGGAAAAAGAAGAGGGAACCAGTGGAGTGAGAAGAACAAGTTACTTACCTTCAGCAATGCTCTTTAAGGTGAATACTCTAACTGCAAATTCCTCACCTTCTGAATAGTCCCCGTGCATCAGACTGGATCTGAAAGTTTACTTAGTAAAGCTCCCACGCTGCTACGTGGTGCTGTGTGGCATATACGCATCACCCATATGTGCAGATGCCAGTTTATTGCTTGACACTTTCCGCACCCTCAGACGCAGAGCATTAACAGTTGTACAGACCATCGTGTGGATCTCTAACTTGTGACCATTTTAGATGGTAAAACGAGGCCACTCTACAGAACAGGAAGATGGGAAAGCAATGACAAATCAGCGGTTAGATAGAGCGTTCACCAGAAAGTGCATTACCAAAGGTAGGTAACTCGTTCCTCTGATGGATACTACTAACCACAGACTCCTTACCTTAGAAAGATACCAAAGCAGTACCTCCCCAAAGTCTGAGGCGTGGGCTAAGACCGAAAAGTCTTACAGAGCTGAGCAGCAAAGTGTCTTTCCTGCCCGGAATTGGCTGGCAAGGCAGTAGTACTCCATGAATGTATGTACCAATGCCCACTTTGCCCCCTGGCACACATCAAGGACAGGCACTCTCCGCACTTCACCCACTCCGTGCAAATGCAGTGGTAGCAGACTTCGCCCTGGTAGAATGGGCCCCGGGACCTTCTGGGTGCTACTTCTTGGCCAGTGCATAGTAGATCTTAAAACAGAGGACTATCCACCTCAACATGGTCCTCATCTGCACACCCTTCCTTTCCCTTGCCCTGGACAACGCCACAAAATGTGATCATCCACTCGATGGTCCTTGGTACAAATCTATGTAAAAGATTAAAGGCCTTTTGGGTTCCAAATGCTGGAACCTCACTTCCTCTTTCGAGGGGTGAGGAGAAGCAAAGAATGCTGGTAGAGTGACGTGAAAGGGAGTCACGACTTTTGGTAAGAAACTTACCCAAGAACAATTTGTCCACAAAAAACATGATGTATGGCGGTTGCACTGACATTGCCTGCAATTTACTGATGCAACAAGCTAATGTAATCGCAAAGAGGCAAACAGTGTTCAATGTCAGGAGATGGAGTGAATAGCCAGGCATAGTCTCCAGAGGCACACACGTGAGGAATGTCAAGACCAGGTCAAGGTCCCATTATGGTGTTACTAGTGGTTTGAGAAGGAACATATCCATTAAATCTTTAATAAATCTGATCACAACAGGCGAGTTGAACAAGGATGTTTGGTCAGTCAAATGTAGAAAGGCCAAAAGGGCCAACGTACGATAGCTTCGGTTGTAAGAGGTTAGTGTCCCAGGTAACAGACTGCAAACTTGTTGGGGCAGGAGAGGTAGTGATGGGAAGGTGTATAGGAGCCTCTTGTTGTACCCTAGATAAAATGAGTCTCCTAACGAGTGTTTTTGTAGAAAAACCAATGCGCAAAATTGCTGACACTGCACGTTCTGGATGGTGGAGAAAAGATCTAGTTAGATTTTCCCCGTTGGCGGAAAATGATTTCTCGCCACTTTGGGATGTACACATCACTCATGATCTGCCAGACAACTACTCAGTTTGGCCGCTCTGGCATTCAGGGACCTGCCAAATGGTTGGCGACTAGAAAGATGCCCTACAGCCGCAGCCACCTCAAGAGGCGCAAAGCCTCCTGGCATAGGACCCCATTCAACCCTTCTGGTTGCATGACCACACGGTGGTGTTGTCCATTAGACCCTGTACCAGCCTTCCCTTCATGGACGGCAAGAAGACCTTCAGGGCCAGATGAATGCCCGTGACGCAAGTGGGTTCATGTGGAGCCATCCTTCCACTGGAGACCAGAGTCCTCCGATCTCCACCTACTCTAGGAAGCCCCACAACTCAGTAGCATCATGCCCGTCATCACAGGTTAGCTCTGGATGGGAAAGGGAGAGTGGCCTGCCATAGAATAAGGTGTGATTGGTCAGCTGCAGATCTCAGGCTGGATATTGTCATAAAGGTGGCCGTGATGCTGGACCAAGTGGCATTTCAGGTTCCACTGCAGGGCTTGTATGTGCCATCTGGCACGGCTGGCAAGGAGGATGCATGAATCTAAGTGACAAAGAACCGTCACAGCCACCCTCACAGGGTACATGATGGAGCCTGAAATATTGGGATCATAGCATAAATCTCCTGGACTCGTTGGTGTGAAGGAAGCGCCCAGAACACCGCGGTGCCCAGGATCACTCCAATGAATGGAAACCTCTGCGAGGGAATCAGGTGGTACTTCGGCTCGTTTATGGTGAAGCCCAACGATGTTAAAAGTCCCGCCATCATCTGGAGATGGTCCATGACTGACTGTGGTGAGCCAGCCTTCAGCAGCCAGTCATCGTGCTACAGAAAAACAGGAACTCCTGACCTACGAAGATGGCCAGTTACCACTGCATCATTTTCATGAACACCTGAGGGGTGCTAGTGAGTACGAAGGAGAGAACGGCAAACTGAAAATGCCCCTGGTTCACCTTGAACTGCAGGTAACGCCTGTGGGACTGCAGCTCTGGCATATGATAATAAACATACTGCAAGTCCTAGGAAGCCAACCAGTCTCCTGGGTCCAGAGTTCATAGGATCTGAGCCAATGTGAGCATTCTGAATGTGTTCTTCCGCAAGAAGGCGTCCAGGGGTTGAAGGTCCAAGATAGGCCTGATGCCCCTGTCCTTTTTTAGGATGAGGAAATAGTGAAAGTAACAAACCCCAGTCTTTCTCCAAGTCGGTTATCCTCTCTGTCATTCTTGGCAAGTAACAGGCATGCCTCCTGTAGCAGGATGGACAGATACTCTATGAAATTTGATCTGGTGTGGGAAGAATATTGGGTGAGGAGAAGAGAAAGAGAAGGGTGTAGCGTGTTCTAACAGTTTGCAAGACACATCTGTCGGCTCTGATGGCCTGTCAACTGGGGAGGACGTGCTGAATCTTGCCAAATCCCCTCTCTTCCTACCCACTCGTTGGGTATGTCCTGCTGAAAGCAAACTAAAGCAATTTGTTGGCCAATGTAGTAGGGCAAGAGGAGTTAGAAGACTGGTGCCCCAGCTGGCCCGCAAGATGCCTGGTGGATGCGTGTCCGCAGCCCCAAAAGGACTGGGGTGTCTGCTGAATCACTGGCTCAGAAGTCTGCCTCTGCCTATAAGCCAGCTCTCTGTAGAACTTCTAAATTTCTAGAACTGTTGCATAAATTGTTTTACAGGGGTTAACGTCCCCAAAGAACGTGCTGTAGCTCTGTTATCCTTAACGTGTTCCAAAGCAGAATATTTCCACTGTAACATCCCATTTTGGAAGAAAAACATTTCTAAAATTCAGAATATTTAAACAGAAATATACAATTTTTATTACACAGTATAATTATTTTTTTTGCAAAATGGTACATCATAGATACATCAATTCCAAAAACATATTTAATGTACAAAACCATGTAATGGAAAGAATCTTTTTATGAGTAACCAGCAGACTGATTCTTCCCATGCCGTGGTTTTATGCATGAAATAACTATCTCTCTGGCAAACAATATCAACACCTCTGGTGATAGAATACTGGTAGAACCGCAGACGCCCGAGTGCTCATTAAGGAGGCCTGGATGTCCCCAGAGAAGCTGATGGAGCATATCCATTCATGTCTGCTGATAAAGGCACTAGTGCTCACCATGTGGATAGCAGAATCTGTAGTGTCCAGCTCAGAAGGCAGGCCACAATTCGCAGCATCCTTTCCATCTTGTAACATCTGAGCAAAGGTAATGGGCAGACAATCTGGCAAGGCCGGCTATACCTTGCAAGCATATCCCAAAATGGGCATGTGTGTAAAGAGACCGATTAAGTAAACTGGATCCAAGGAGTGCAATGTCAAACTGTAGAAGAAAATGTTTTTTACCCATGGCATCAATTCTTTTAGATTCCCTGCCCGGTGGAATGGTTGGAAAATAATTTAGGTTCATCTGTATAATGGGGGGTGATGGGCTGACAGTCATCCTCAGCATGTGGAACATGTTGAAGGACTTGTATGGTGTCAAAATCTGATCCAAGAATGTCCTCCATCCTCTGGAAGTACTGCTGTCTAGGCAGAGGGGTGAGAGGAGAGACCTCATCAGATTGAGCATTATCCTTGGTGATTAAGTATCTTGACACGGGACGAGCCCATGTTGAGAACATTTCTAGATTCAAGATAAGCACCAGGAATGCACTCAAAACTGGTGGCACCGACAGAGGATAAAGCAGAAAGGCCTGCGGAAGAGGAGTGAGGGCTAGCCCAGTGCTGGTGGGGTACAGGCTTAATTTGTCAGGGGTCAAATGGTGCGGGAAGGGGCTCCAAGGACACGCCCAACTGGAGACCTAAATGGTTCGCAGGGCCGGAGGGATTTGGAAATCTGCAGCATAACTTCCTCGAAGGTCTGAATTTTCTGCAGAATCGACGATGGCCTGGGGTGCTTCAGATTCGAATTTGGCATAAAGTTGGAATAAAACATTGGAGTAAGATGTCACAAGCGCCAAGAGTTAGATCTCTCTCTAGATTTGAACTTTTAGTGTGCTTCTTGTGCTGCTTCTTCTTGCCTGGAATTGCCTACCTACCTGGTGAGGGTGACCGTGAGTTAAACTGGTCCCGCTTCTTGCAGGCCTGTGACCAACACCGACATTAGACATGCATGGGCACAGTTTAAATCCTGCTGTCTTTGCAGTCCATATACCTGCACGCTGCCAAAATGCATTTTGAACAGTTTCAGTGAAAACTGAAATCAGTAGGAGTGGAGTGCTGGATTTGTATGTTCGGATGTGGGAAAAAAAAACGTCAGCAGGCAGAGCCTTTATGTGGCACCTTGTGGCCATGTACGGAGGCAAGATGGAGTTGCAAGAGTTTCCCAATCCACCCTGGGGAGATTTGCAAGGTGAAATCTGTGGAGTGCTGAAGAACCATGAACGTCATGATACTAAAATAAACTATGCGAAAATAGGACAGAAAATGTGACGAGGAAAGCCATAGGAGTGAGCAAGCACAAGGAAAGCAGTCCACCAAAGAATGCATGCTACTGGTGTGGGTCCAGCTTTCATAGTGTGATCTTGAGGAGATATCCTACAACAGGAAAGGAGTGTTGGAACTGTGGTAAGAAAGGAAACTTTTCTTGTTTATGCAAAAATGGGCACAGAAGAAGAGAACTCAGAATTGAAACACCATTTGGAGGATCTCGTACACTGATGGTGGTTTTGTTTACAAAAAAGGATGATGAAGATTAGTCTCCACTACTACTAGAGCGAATGTGGTAGAAAAAGGAGTTATCTTTGGATGGTAAAAGCAACACAATATCCATTCCCGCAAAAGTCCTTCTGTGTTCAGTGTTGTACAAGACCACCTCAAGGTAGTTCTGCAAGTGTTCAAAGCAGTGTGCAAAAAAAATTAGGATTGTTCAAATGTTTCCAGCACAAGATAAAAATAAAGGAAGAAGCACAACAAAACAAACTGTAGATGTGCAGCATGTTGGGGGAGTGGTGTAAGGCTGTATCCTTGAGCCAATTAATGCCTCGTGGTAGATCACTCCAGTCATCACAGCAGCAAAGAAAGGTAGAGACTTCAGATTATGCATAGACTTAAGATAATTTAATTGCTAAGTGGTGGTAGACTGGCAACTTCTGCCTTTATTACAGGAAATTGTAAGGACAGTGGGCGAGGTGACCATATTTACTGCCACGGATTTCAAGGCAGCCTTTCATCGATTTAAACTACGTAAGACTCTAAGCACCTGACATAACCTGAGAAGGATTGTATCTGTTTTATTGCATGCCCTTTGGGCCATGCTCAGCATCAGTTGTGTTTCAAAGGAACAAAAGGAGTGTGCTGATGTACATTTCTAAATATTAGGCCACGTTTTATGTTGGGTTGAGGAATGTGGGTTAACTTTATGGAAGGACAAATGCAAATAAGCAATTTTAGAATACTTAGGGCATGTCTTCGGTTTTGATAGGGTATGTCCAAACGTTTAACTTGTTTCCACCATAGTGAAACAGTGAAGAGTTAATGAACTTCCTCTGCATGTGCATAATGTAGGCAACGTTCGTAGAAGGTATACTTAGTAGTTTGAAACCTCGTAGGTAGTTCAATAAGGATGTGCATTTTTTGTATCAGATTGTACTTGGAATCAGAACGGGTGAAATAAAGAAACAGCTACAGGCAGCACCCTCATTACAAAAATGTGATAAATACTAAAACCTGTGGTGATGGTAGATGCCAGCCAAATTGGTTTTAGCAGCAATGTCGAATCAAGAGTATAGCCAACTAACACACCATCGCATGTGCTTCAAGAAACTTAAGGGGGAAGAGCACAAGTGTTCATCAATTGAGAGGATACCAATTTTATGTGTTTGGGCAGTCAACAAGGTACTTACCTTCAGCAACGCTCTTTGCGGTTAATACTCTAACTCCAGATTGCTCACCTTTTGAATATCCTCAATTGTCAGACAGTACCCAATAGCTTCCAAATGCAGATAAATGGCATAATCAGCCTCGGAGGCGGCCTCACACCATCTCTGTTAGTGACAGTACGGAGTTGATAAGGTGCAACCTTTGTATGTGGACATAAACTCTTCCGCACCTCAAACCCCGATCAACCATGACAGATTGCAAGAGTGGCAGTGTGCAAAATCTAACTTGGGGCATTTTTGGAACCCTAAACGTCAACTTCACATAACAAGGAAGGGAGGAGGGCAATGAGGAACATGCAGTTAGAGTATGTACCAGAAAGAGCATTACCAAAGGTTAGAAACTTGTTCTTCTGATGGATACTTCTAACTGCAGTTTCCTCACATTTTGAATAGATTCCAAAGCAGTAGCTCCCACGTGGATAGTTTGAGGAGTGGACTTATATTAGGAAGTCCTGTAGGACTCAGCGGGCAAAATTTCCTTTCCTGTGGTCTTGATTGTCAAGACAGTAATGCCTGGTGAATGTGTGTACAAATGTCCATGTAGCAGCCTGGCAAATCTCCAACAGCAGATGACTCTAGTCAATAGCATAGTGGTGACCATGGCTCTAGTGGAATGAGCTTGAAGGCCCTTGCGATGCTAATTTTTTTAGCCAGGGCATTTCATGCTTTTATGCACATTATGATCAACCTATTCAAGGCTAGATTCTGAACTGCCTCTGCCTCCTTTGAACCGGCAAAGCTAATTAAAAACTAGTCATTTACCCATTGATCCTTAGTGCTCTTAATGTTAAAACTTCTTTTGCTCCAACCAATGAAGTCTGTCCTCCTCCCGACAAAGGTGTTTTCGGAGCAAAAAAGGCAGTAAGAATGACAGATTTTCCCACGTGACAGGACAATGCCACCTTCAGCAGAAAAGAAGGGTGACAATTTATCAGGAAAGAAGGTAGTATTACGGACCAGGCTGCTCTTACAGTGCCCGTAGCTCACTTACACGGTGCACAGAAGTAACTGTAATGAGGAATACAGTCTTAATGGTCAGCAGTTAAAGTGAGCAACTGTGCATAGGCTTGAAGGGTACGTTCATCAAAAACATGAGGACCAAGTTTAGGTCCCATTTGGGCATAATAAATACCGCATGGGAAAATACATATGAGCCCTTTCAGGAAATACATCACAACTACTGACTTGAATCTGACAAATCTAAGAAGCCCAAAAGGGAAGTTAATAACCTTTAACATGTTCACAGCAAAGACCCTTGCTGAGCCAATCGCAAAACAAACATCAAACAGCTTGGCCCGAAGATGATCAACCTGACAGTCTCAGCACCAGGCCATGAACTTGGATCTGGTAGCACGAGCTGCAAGAAGAACATCCACTACATTTGCAGGTATATTAAATCCACTCAGAAGGCGTCATTCAATTGCCATAGACTGAGCTGCAGTTTGTGGAGATTCTGGTGTAGGATCCTACCCTTATGCTGAGAATGCTGATCCTCCCAGAAAGGGCAAATGGTCGGGCTCAGCTAGTCGGAATACCGCACTCTCCTGGCCCAGTCTGGGGCTATTAGGATGAGTTGAGCGTAATCTCACCCGACCTTCTTCAGAACTCAAAACAGAAGTGGCAGAGGTGGGAAAGCATACAGGAGACCACAGTAATACTGCAGGTGGAATATTCTAAAAGGGAATATCGAGGCGGAAACTCTAGCGTGCAGGTATCACAGTGCTGCGTGTTCTGACTAGAGGCAAAAAGATATGTTGATTTGTCCATGAAGAATCAAACCAGCTTCTTCTTGGTGGACAGGGGGAAGGCCTTAAGAGCTACTGATTGGCACAAAGTTCCAGAACGTTGATGTGGTGTCTCTGCTCCAACTCCAACAGGGACAAATGGCCCTTGATGTTCACCTCTCCCAGGTAACTACCCCAGCAGAGTGACGGATGCATCTGTCACTTCAATAGGTCCTGGACAGGGTAATGAGAACTGATGAAATCAGATTGGTGTCAGACAGCCACCACCGAAGGTCCCATCTGCTTCTTCTGAGATACAGATGTTGTCTAGGAGGAAACCCCAGTTCTGAACCCACAGCAGGCAGAGGTTCCACCTGAGAGCCTTCATGTGCCTATGGGAACATTGAGCAAGCAGGGTGCACAAGCCCAAGAAGACCGAGAGCTGTTCATGCCAGAACTCAGGAGTGAGCCCAAACATCGGGATCATAATCTGAATGTCTCTGACTCGTTGTGGAGGTGAAAAGGCCTCGACTGCCACTGAGCCCAGGATGCCCCCTAGGAAACACATTGCAGTACATTGCAGGTGGGATTTCATCTTGTTGATGGAAACCCCCAGGGATGACAGCAGGGTGACAGTTGTCTCCAGGTTGTCCGTTGCTGCCTGTGGCGAACCCTCCTGCGACTGCCAGTAGTCGAGGTACAGAAATAAGTGTATCCTTAACCTTGAAGATGGGCCGCAACCACCGCCATCACCTTCATAATGACCAGTCGCTGAGGCGAGGCCGAAGGGAAGGATGGTAAAGAGAGTGTTGCAACACCACCATGAACTGAAGAAAGTATGTATCCCATAAGTTCATGGCAGCACCAAACACAAAAACAATGCAGTCTGGGGTTGCTTCTCTTCCCTTCTGGAGGGGCCTTGCCTGGCAGTTCGGAATGGACTGTTTCCATGAGGAATATGGTCTTAGGCAAGTCTCTGTTTAGAATGGCAGAGTAGAGGAAAAATTATGGGTTGCTACCCAGAGTGATTGCCAGTGTTTTGTAATACTTGCAAGAACTCCTTCCATCATCATTTGTGTGTTTGATGAAATGCCATAAGTGGCCAAGCGATCCAAGCTATAACTCACTGATGAGGCCTAACAAAGCTGACACTCATTTGGGTTTGCTTGTGTTCCCTTCTGGAGGTGGGCCTTGCTTGGTATTTCAGAATGTACTGTTCCCATAAGAAGCAGGGGCAGTACTAATCTGCATATTGCGGGTCTAAGTTTAGAGTGGCACAGTGAGCAAAACATTATAGTTTCGAATACTACCCAGAGCGATTGCCAGTGGTTTAGATTGCTAACAAGAATTTCTCCCATCACCTTTTGAGAGTCTAAGGTATTTGCACACCAGCTGGGCAGGTAAAATCTAATATTGCCACACATCTATGCCCACTTCAAGGAAAATCATAGAGGATTAGCTGCAGTTGCAGCAGATGGAGAAAGAGGACTGCTGTCCCATAGCTGCCAAGGTTCCAGATTGCTATGTGTGACATTTTCATAATTTCAGTGTAATTATGAGTGACATTCAACGACTATGAGTGACACTTTCTCACGAGCAAAATCAAGCAATGAAGACGAGGGAAACATATCATATATGTACTTTAGCACATAAACAGGTAAGAGCAGACAGCCAGCCTGTCAATCACAGAGAGAGAATAAAAGAGAGATGCACTCGAGAGACAGTGAGTTGAGGTACCCGCAGGTCTGTGGATTGATGCTGGGCTACAGCTGTTGCTTTGGCGATAAAATATAATTAGGCTGTCCGGTTTTAGGTTTAAACCTATAATAACTGATAAAACCCCACCGGATAGGAAATAGCCCTCACCAGTGTAAACATATAAACACTGAAAAAAAACCTGCACAACCACAAACTAAATGCCATTCGAAGGAAAAGGAGAGTGAAAGAGACATTTTTATTTCTTCCTGAAGGGGCCAATACAATGTAACTTTGTTGGATAAGGTAGCAGTAAGAAAGACTGGGCTACCATTATTCTGCTTGAGTTTTGTTTAGGGATGTCACTAAAATATTGTTTCTTCCTTTTTTCAGTTTTGTGGTCTTTGGTCTAAAGATACAGGGGTTAGAAGCATGTTTTAGGTGTTGTTTATTTATTTTATAAACTGTAGAGAATCAGGAAATATCAAAATCATATTTGATTTTTTGTTTACATTTGAGTCTTTCACTGATAGGAAAAATGTAGGTTTCATAAAAATCTTTCCCAATATGTACCATCACATTTACCCACAGAGAATGGGTAAAAACCCTTGATACATCAGCCCCCTTTTCTAGTGAGTCAGTATTGATAGTAGATGAATTGCCAAACACCCCAGGCTTTAAACATTGAATGCAAGGCAAAGTGACAGGTATATGTGAAAAGAGTGCAGTCACAAAGCATCTGGGATATTGGTGAAAACATGACACCAGACTTTTGGAAAACATGGAATGCAGTGTCACTTGGAATGCTGCTGCAAAAAGTTCTTACCAAGTTCAACACAGATTGGAGTGATTTTGTTCGTATTTGCAGTGATTCAGCTACGTATATGAAAAAGTTGTGTGATGACCTGTCAAAATCGATACCTGAGCTGAAGTGCTTCCCTGTAAGAGATCCTTGACACTTGTTAGATGGTATGCTGAAAGCATCTTTACAATCTTCAGAGTTAATGAAGAATCCTATTGACTTTTTAGTCCACTCTGGTGCACTGTTTTGTTATGCACGAAAACTAAAACGCAAATATTTCTCATTTTGTGCTTTGTGTGGCATCAAAGAAAGAGTCATCCCAACTGTATCACTTAGCTGCTGGTTCATAGTCCTAGAGGCCATGAATGCTATATTATCCATGTGGCAACCATTTACAGAAATTTTGCTGAGTGATGATGCCAAAGGCAAGAAATGTGAGGATCTTTGGTCACATATTGATAGTGATTTGAAAAAAAGTACACTCTACTGCATTCTTAGATTTTTACAGGAAAGCATGACTGATGTAGTGTACATAATAAAAAAATCTAGAGTCTGAAAACACCCTTGTCTACCAAGTGTTCAGCATAATTGGTGTACATGTGTAACATCTCTTTGAGAGTAGGCTGGGCGAGACTTTTAGTGACTTTGACACTGCAACATATTCCATGTTAGAATGCTTGTCACTTGGTAAGCAAAGAAATGTTGAGGAGCAATTCAGGAACTTTTATTTTACAATGTATGAGAAATAGGCCTTTACCAACCATGGCATTTAAAGTCAATGAAGCCTCACTGTGGTACTCTGCGCAAGTTATAGATCCCTTCCGTAAAAGGAAATTTTCTCAGGAGTTTCAAAAGTGCGGCCTCATTTTTGACTGCTTCAATAACTTTGAGGGCATGTGCGCCCAGTTCAACGCATGTGTTGCAGAACCTGTTGCAGAGAATTACAGTCTACAGGTGCACCAGTATTGGCATGGAAAGCTATGTCAGTGGCCAGAGTTAGCAAATTGTATACTGGCTATTTTGGCGTGGATTGTCTCAAGTGCCAATGTTGAGAGGGCCTTTTCACAGATAAAAGTTTACATGGGAAGGAAAGAGCGAGTGTGCATGACCAAAGACTCACTGAAGAAGTATTGTACGGTGTACTACGATAAGTTTGATTTGTAAAAATGTATTTGTACCTCATTTACACTGTACATACACTGTCTATATACCATGCACTATCAGTGCAGAAAGCAAGCCATAATAAAAGAAAAAAGTTCCTTAAACACCGGAAAAACACTGTTTCTGTTGTTTTTAATGGCGCGGAAATGTGTAACCACTGTTTTTTTTAAGGTATTGAAATCACTTGAAAACACTGAAAAAACCCCACCAGAATTTACCAAAAATAGAAACTATAAACAGGAAAGCCTAAATGCACAAGTTACTAACTTGTGTAACGATATATCTGTAAGAGACAGTAGTTAGTGACAGATTCCTTACCTTAGAATATCCCCAGGCGTCAGGCTGGATCCGGAAAGTTTTTGCGTAGCAGTACCCTTGCGCGTCGGTAGGCGGCGTCGTGCGGCTCCGCGTCCGTCGTCGGGACCGCCAAGATGACGTCGCGGGCAGTACTTAGACGCCGCCCCTGCGCGCTGACGTCAGTTCTGTACACGACTTTCCGCGCCAGGAACGCAGAGCCATGCAAGAAGCTGACATAGGTGTCTGAAAAATACTAGGGCCCTGAAAGGGATGTCCTTAACCCTAGAAATCAGTTCGCAGAACGGGGAGGATGGGTGGGGCGGTAAGGAATCTGTCACTAACTACTGTCTCTTACAGATATATAGTTACACAAGTTAGTAACTTGTGCATCTGAAAGAGACACGTTAGTGACAGATTCCTTACCTTAGAATAGATACCCCAGCAATACCAAACCCGGTGGTGGGTCTGCGAACAAAGATCAGACAAAGAAGTCCCGGAGGACAGAACGGCCAAAGAAGCCGTCCCTCCGGACCTGACTGTCAAGGCAGTAATGCTTTGTAAATGTGTGCAGCGAGGCCCACGTAGCTGCCCGACAGATATCCTGCAGCGGAACACCGCGGCCTAAAGCCGTGGTAGCAGCCGTTGCCCTGGTGGAATGGGCACGCAGCCCAACAGGAGGCTCCTTCTTAGCCAAAGAATAGCAGGCTTTGATACACAAGGTTACCCAGCGGGAGATGGTTCTCTTGTGCACCGCCCGACCTTTTTTGGCGCCCACGTAGCCAACAAAGAGCTGGTCATCCACCCGGAAGTGTTGTGTGCGGTTGATATAAAAGGAAAGCGCACGTTTTGGGTCCAGATGGTGGAGCTTCTCTTCCTCTCTGGAAGGATGCGGAGGCGGAAAGAAGGTGGGCAAAGTGATGGTCTGCCCAATGTGGAAGGCAGTAACCACCTTTGGCAAGAAGGACGGACGCGTCCTAAGAACAACCTTGTCTGGATGGACAGACAGAAAGGGAGGTTTGCATGATAGAGCCTGGAGCTCACTCACCCGCCGAGCGGAGGTGATTGCCACCAGAAAGGCTGTCTTCAGAGTCAGAAGACGAAGAGGACAGTTATATAGAGGCTCAAAGGGAGCGCACATGAGAAAGGTAAGAACCAAGTTCAAGTCCCACTGAGGCATCACAAACGGAACAGGAGGGAAGAGTGTGTAATGCCTTTTAGGAACCTGTTAACAACAGGGGATTTGAAAAGGAGGGCTGATCAGGAAGCCTGAGGAAGGCCGAAATGGCACAAAGATAGCCCTTGATGGTACCCAGGGCAGAACCCTGTTGGGCCAGAGAAAGAAGGAACAGAAGAACCTCAGAAACAGGGGCAGAGAGGGATTCACAGCCTTTGCTGTGCACCATGCCACAAACTTGTTCCACCTGCAGGCGTATACCACCTTAGTGGAGGGACGCCTGGCTGCCAGAATCACATCACAAACTTTGGGAGGCAAGTCGAAAGGAATCAACTGCCGCCACTCAATCTCCACGCAAGCAGGTGGAGGCCGGACAGGTTCGGGTGGAGGACCGTCCCCTGCTGCTGCGACAGAAGATCCTCCTGAAGAGGCAGACGGATCGGGGGATCGACGCTCATACTGAGTAGCTCGGGATACCAAACTCTTCGAGCCCAGTCCGGAGCCACAAGGATGACTTGGGCCCGGTCGCGCCGAATCTTCTTCAACACTCTGGGTAGAAGTGGTATAGGAGGAAAGGCGTACAACAGACCGCAACTCCACTCGCGACGAAAAGCGCCGCCGAGCGAGTGCCGCCTTGGAAATTCCAACGCGCAGAACTGATGACATTGCGCGTTCTCTTCGGTGGCGAATAGATCTAACCAAGGCTCTCCCCACTGCAGAAAGAGTCCTTGCGCCACTTCCGAGTGAAGACGCCATTCGTGATCCATCATGCACCTGCGGCTGAGTTCGTCCGCCCTGGCGTTCAGGGAACCTGCCAGGTGTTGAACCATCAGGAACATGCCCTGATGTTCCAGCCATGTCCAGAGGCGCAGAGCCTCCTGACAGAGGGTCCACGACCCCACCCCGCCTTGTTTGTTGCAGTACCACATGGCGGTGGTGTTGTCTGTGAACACCTGCACTACCTTCCCTTTGACAGAGGGAAGGAATGCCTTCAGTGCAAGTCGGATCGCCCGGAGCTCCAGAATGTTGATATGGAGCCGGGACTCCGCCGGAGTCCAGAGGCCTCTGATCTCCGCCTCTCCCATGTGACCGCCCCATCCCAGAAGGGACGCGTCCGTCACAACTGTGTGCTCTGGCTGGGGAAGGGAGAGGGATCTGCCCATGACCCATTGCCGGTTCGAGAGCCACCACTGCAACTGTTTTGCAGTCCCCTCCGAGATCTGGACGTGATCGGACAGGTTGCCTTGTGCTGCGCCCACTGGAACTTCAGGTCCCACTGCAGAGCCCGCATATGCCATCTGGCATGATCGACCAGCAGGATGCAGGAGGCCATGAGGCCCAGCAGCCTCAGGGTCATCCGTACCGAAACCCAGGATAAGGGCTGAAAGATCGGAATCATAGCCTGAATATCCCGGACTCGCCGTTCGGGAGGAGAGGCCCGAAACTGCGTCGTGTCCAGAACTGCTCCGATGAAAAGGAGCTGTGGAGAAGGAATCAGATGCGACTTCGGCACATTGATGGAGAACCCCAGCGAGTGCAGGAGTTCGGCCGTAGTCTGGAGGTGGGAGACGACTGCCTGGGACGAGCCCGCCTTCAGCAGCCAGTCGTCGAGGTAGGGGAAGACTGGAACCCCTGCCCGGCGCAGATGAGCTGCGAACACCGCCATCACTTTCGTGAACACCCGAGGGGCACTGGTAAGGCCAAAGGGGAGCACAGTGAATTGAAAATGCTCGAGGCCTACCGTGAACCGCAGGTAACGCCGGTGGGCCGGCAGGACGGGGATGTGGAATTAAGCGTCCTGCAAGTCCAACGCTACCAACCAGTCTCCAGGGTCGAGGGCAGTCAAGACCTGAGCTAGGGTGAGCATCTTTAACTTCTCCTTCCGGAGGAAGCGATTGACGTTCCGGAGGTCTAAGATAGGACGCATGTACTCCTTGTCCTTTTTGGGCACCAGAAAGTAGTGGGAGTAGCAACCACGTCCTACTTCTGGGGTCGGAACATGCTCGATGCCCTCTTGGCCAAGAGGGCCGTGACTTCCTTCTGCAGAAGCACCAAGTGATCCCCTGACATGCGGTGGAATTGAGGTGGCATGGCTGGGGGTGGTCTCGAAGGGGAGGGAGTAGCCCCTTCGGACAATGTCCAAGACCCACCTGTCCGAGGTGATGGCACGCCAGTGGTGAAGGTGATGGCGGACCCTGCCCCCTACTGGCGTGCTGTGCACCTGAAAGGAAGGACTAGGAGGGCTTGGAGGCCGCGGACGGGGCGGAGTTGGTGGCCTGACCCGCACGCTGGTTGCCTGACCCGCCACGGCGGGAGCCACGTCCTCGGCCACGCGAAGACGCTTGCTGCGCGGGCCGGTGGCTGGGCAGCGGACGTGACTGGGCGCCCCTTCCGTGGCCACGAAAGGGGCGAAAAGCAGAGGTTAGCAGAGGGCGCACAGCAGAAAGGCCCAGGGACTTGGCAGTAGCCTGTGAGTCCTTAAAACGCTCAAGCGCATGGTCTGCTTAGGAACCAAAAAGACCGACTCCATCAAAGGGCATGTCCATGAGTGTATTCTGGACATCACCCGAGAAACCAGTTGTTCTCAGCCAGGCGTGGCGACGCAGCGCCACCGTCGTTGCAAGCGATCTGCCCAGCGAGTCGGCGGTATCAAGGCCACAACATATGGTGTACTTTGCCGCATCCCTACCTTCCGCAATGGTGCGGGTAAGCAGTGTCTGGACCTCCTCAGAACACTGGGGCAAAACGGCTGCCACCGAATCCCACAGAGTGTGGGAATATCGGCCCAAAAGGCAAGCGGTGTTGACGGACCGCAAGCCCGCACTGGAGTAAGAAAAGGCCTTCTTCCCAAATTGGTCCAGGCGTTTGGATTCCCTATCCGGAGGGGCGGTAGGGAAGGCGGTTTGGGAGGCAGAGGCTTGGACAACCAAGCTCTCGGGGGTGGGATGTTGAGAGAGAAACAAGGGGTCGCCCGGAGCAGGGCGATGGCGTCGGGCCACGTTCCTATCCACAGGAGCCCCTGTGGCGGGCTTGGACCAGGTGCCCAAAAGAACGTCAGACAGTGCATCATTAAACGGCAGCAATGGCTCCGAGGAGGTAGCTGCCGGCTGAAGCTCTTCCGTCAGGAGGTTAGTCCTGACAGCCACTGTAGACAATTGGAGGTGCAAGGCTCCAGCTGCTCTACGCAACACCGTTGCAAAATTTTCTCCCTCCTCCGTAGCCACGGAAGGAGGAGACAACATGCCAGTGTCAGGAGAAGTGTCCAGACCACTGGCATCCCCAAGTTCCTCTGCCCAGTCCTGATCATACTCACACTGCTGTGTGAGAGGGTCTTCCGACCCCTCCCAGCTCTCCTGGTCCTCCTCCGATTGAAAATAAGGAGGAGGAGGGACGTCAGGGACCCAAGGTCTCAGTGGCGCCGGCGTCGGGCGACGTCGGTCCCACGCCGCGTCCGGATCCGGATAGAGCCGGGGAACGACGCCGCCCGGAGCCCCGGACGGCATCAGGAACGGCACCGGGGACATCGGCATCCGCGGAGGCGTGGTTAGGTCAACCGGCGTCGATGGGGGTTGCGGTACCACCGGAGCTGGGATCGAGGCCGGGGCCGAAGCCGGGGCCGGGAGCGAGGCTGGTGAGACAGGCGGCGCCGGGACCTGGAGTCGTCGGCGGCGCCGGGGCAACCCCATCAGGGCCCGCGGGGCCCGAAAGCGCACCGGAGGGGCCTTGAGGCCCGAAGAGGCGGGCCATGGCCGACAGGAATTTCTGTATCTCGGCCGGAGTCGCCCCCGAACCCGGGAAGGACGGGTAATGCGTGGGCGGCTCTATAGGCACCTCCGGAGCCGCGGGGACGGTGCCGACAGGGGCCTCAGCCGAGTCGCGAGACCGGCGAGGCGAAGTCTTAGAGCGATGGTGCTTCTTAGACTTTTTGTGCTTCGACTTACCCGAGGAGTGCGAGGACTTGGACTCCGACGACCGGCAAGGACTCCGCGACCGGCGAGGACTCCGCGACCGGCCCCTCGACCTCTCGCGTGACCGGGGCTTGGTGCGGCGTGGAGCCGACTGCCGGACCTCGAGGAGCTTTCGAGACCGCTCTCGCAAAGCCTTCGGGTGTAAGGCCCGGCAGTCGGAACACGACTTCGTGTCGTGGTCGCGGCCGAGACAGTAGAGACACTCCAAGTGCGGGTCTGTGATCGACATCATTCGACCACAGGCGTCGCATGGCTTGAAGCCGGGCATCCCTACCGACACCTCGGAGCCTAGATGAGTCGAAGAAAAACAGTGAAAAAATCACCAAAAAGTTAGTCAAAAAATGACTAGGGCACTGCTCTTCCCGGATCTGCGCTTACTGGCGCGGAAAAAAGAATAACTGACGTCAGCGCGCAGGGGCGGCGTCTAAGTACTGCCCACGACGTCATCCCGGCGGTCCCGACGCCGACGACGGACGCGGAGCCGCACGACGCCGCCTACCGACGCGCAAGGGTACTGCTACGCAAAAACTTTCCGGATCCAGCCTGACACCTGGGGATATTCTAAGGTAAGGAATCTGTCACTAACGTGTCTCTTTCAGATATAATGTGCACTGTTATAAATAGTTTCTTGTGCATGTATTTAGCAAGAATTACTTTTCAAATTATATTGCTTAACTACACTAATGCAGGTTACAATTTTCAGCGCTACAGTGCTTCAGGATTGTGAATGCAAAAGCAGAAGAGCTAATAAAATATAATTCAGATCTAGGAAACAGTTACTGTACTTGGGACTTCTAATCAGGAAAAACACCAACCTTTCCCTCGCAAAGCTCGAGGTTAGCACATCTCACTATTCATGTCACAATATCTACTTCAGAAAAAATTGCCTTACCATCATCCATGTATACATGTCAAATGCCTGCTCACAAGACGCCAGACATCTTCAGAAGCAGCGCATTGGTTCCGGGCTCCTATAACCCTCTTAACCAATTCTGGCCTTGCGCCTTTGGCGCTCTTTAATTGCAGATAGACGCTGGTCTACAAGGCTGGCTGCAGGCAGGCTCAAGCCGCGAGCCACCGGAGGCCGTGGCAATTCAAGTTTGCCCCCGGACCTGCCTCCAGTGATAGCCGTCTAGGCCGATGTCCTGACTCCTGAGAGTCGCGGGCGGGCCGTCCAGTCTCCGTCTCCCTCGGCTGCTCTAAAATATTGAATGCAGCAGGGGGTAGGTAATAACAACAGCTGATAGCACACGGCGGCCTGGGCCGGTGCGAGCTGCTGCAGGCAGCGCTGCGAGAGTCGCGGCCGGCACCATTATAACTTGTAGCGCTCCGGCTGTGATTATTTGCAACGTTTCGGCCACGGTAATATGCAGCGCTCCCTCTGGCCGCGGTAATATGTAGGGTTCCCTCCTGCCATGATATGCCACGCTGCCCGCCACGGCGCAAACTAGCCAGCCGCCTTTTAGCTCTCAAAACAAACTCCCCGTGCTCCGTAGCAGGATGTGACGTCCCCGCGATGACGCCAGGCTGACAGTCAGAGCCACGCCTCGGGGATTGTCACCATCATGATACACTGTAGCAGTTGAGTGAGGCTGCCAGCAGCCTTAGCTCAGCTGCCAACTCCAAGCCTGCCAGAGCAGCGCACGCAAGCCACGGGCGCACACTGCCACAGACTAAGTTTTACTCAGTGCTTTTTGTGACAGCTGACACACAGCATAGGCGTGACAATGCATTTCAGTGCGGTAATGCGGAGTACCACACTGAAATGCGTTAGTCTAACGCCTGATGCGTGGGACTTGGCAGGCCTGCTGTCCTTGATGGTTGGCTCACAGTCTATCGCCACATCCTCTGGAGCCACGAAAGAGATGTACTGGCTGTTGCAAAGGTTGTGGGTGATTGCCTCTGGTAATAGGCGAGACACCAAGAGCATTTTTTTAACGTTCGGAATTGCTGATAGAACTGATGCGCCAGGGACAGCAAGCCCAGAAAGAGGCTTAGAACATTTGTTTTGAAGCACTCCAACTAAGAGTCAGCTTTTTCTCCAAAAAGTCTGGAGCTATCAAATGACATATGCCCAAAAAATGTTATGGACGTAGGTATGACACCTGATCACCAACACTGGTGCCCATGGTGGAGGTTTACACAGTCCGTTGTCCTGCTTTCGACAGATACTTCACCGCATCATGTCCGTCTTGAATTGCTTGAGCAAAAGCATTCTTCCATTTGTCAGAAACAGCTGGCAAGATTTCATTGGCCATATACCAAAGGGCAAGTATATAATGTTCAAGGAGGCAGACAATGTTCAGGGAGATCAAAGCCAAATTGGAGAAGACTTTTCCCCAATGCATCAACGTACATAAATTCTCTACCTGGTGGAGCAGTGAGAAATAACTTGGGGTTAACTTTGCTGGTGGAAGCCTGAACCACCAAGCTCTCAGGAGTCTGGTGCTGGGTCAGAAAGGTCAGGACTCCAGGCGCAGGCCTATGACACTTCGTCATAGGTCAAATTACTTGGGGAGCCAAGCATGACTTAAATCAGGTCACCATCAATGTCTCTTTGAAAGCCTCATTAAAGGGTAGCAACGGATCTAGAGTAGTAGGCCCAGGCTGCAAGATTTAATAGATTTTCCTTAGTCTCTATCTTGGGTAGCATGGATCCAACACTTCAGCTGCCCTGCGGACACTTACCGCAAAAAAGGTACTCATCCGTGAGGGACGCGGTGGGGAGAAACTCTGCTGCTTCAGAGGATCAAGGGTGTGATCTGCCTGGTACGGGAGGTCCTTATTGATAGCTCCCAGAAGTGGGGGAGCTAGGTGTAGGAGTCGGGTATCTTTTTGTTTAGGCATAAGATAGGTACAAACCTGTCTGTTTGACAAGCAAGCATAAAGTGCCCTTTTATTCCATCTGGTATTTCCCTGGTGGGCGGAAGTCACTGTAGTCTGGTTTGGAAAGCCCAGGGCTGCTGCCAGTGCTTCTGTTGCTTTCCCCAGCTCCGCCAGGCTACCTGCAGCAGGCATTGGGGGGACGAGAGAGAGAGAGAGGGAGATGAAAGAGCGAAAAGAGAATGGATGGATGGAAATACAAAGTTAAGGAAGTAGCTGGGCTGGTTTGAACATTTTTACCGGGCTGCTTCTGGTTCCTAATTTGGCCCTGTTGAAAACCCTGTTGAAAAGGCAAACCTCACTATGCTAGGCCTGGGGCAAGAAAGACAGATGGTGAGGCGTAGTTCCATCTTGAGGGTGCACACTGGTAACCTGCTTCTCACAATGAGTGAGCTGTCTGCCAAGTGGTACCTTCTTTGAGGCTCCTTGCGAGAGTGATTATGAGCAACAGGACAATGCAGGAGTGCCGTGTTTCCCTGGTACTGTCGCTAAACTACTTGCCAGTGTCATCCCGTTATAAAAAAGCCTATGGCTTCTGATAACTTGGGGCTTAACATGGAGCAACACTGAATGAAGAACTAAGACCATATTTTAAGGTGCTTTTTGCTCTGTCAACACAATAGTGCAAAAAATCGTTAAAGTTTTTCACTACAGTCAAATTAAGAGTCGTGAAGTGTATTGATATGATCCTTTTTGGGACCGACCTCACAAAGTGAAACAGTCAGCATCACTGATGTCATTATGTAGCAACAGCATTAATATAAAGAGTAAAAACCGACATGGTAGGCATCGGAACCTGGGGATGGTGTCACAGGAAGCTTCATGTTAAGGACTCATACATAAGTACAATGCCACTAAATGAACAAGTTACTTGCCTTTGTCAACGCTCTTTCTGGTGGATACTTTTATCAATTGAATCCGGAGATTTTTCTTAAGCAATTCTCACACATGCCGATGAGTAGCATTGTGCTGCTCCACGATAGGTCCGCCCCACCCCAGAAGTGACGTCGGAGTCACAATATAACCACCTCTTCTGCGCACTATCAGTTTCTTTCTGATATCTGTCCCTGTCGTCGGGCATGGAGTCTTTGGTAATCAGATTGTGCCAGTGTGCCGATCTCTACTTGGAATCTTTTTTGCATCGAATAGGAGTCCATTCCACACAATTTGGGTGAGGGTGAGTCTGTGAGGAATATGCAGTTAGAGTATTCACTGAAAAGAGCGCTACCAAAGGTAAGTAACTTGTTTGTCTGATGGATACGTCTAACTGAAGATTCCTGACCTTATGACTAGACACCAACGCAATAACTTCTCACGTGGTAGGTCTGTGGAATGACTCAGACCAGGAAATTCTGCAGGACTGAATGGGCAAAGTACCCCTCCCACCAGACCTAGCTATCCAGGCAGCAGTGTTTTGTGAACATACAAACTGACCTCCATTTAGCAGTCTGGCAAATATCCAAGGCAGGCACTCCACATGCCACTGCAGTGGTAGCTGCTTTAGCTCAGGAAGAATGTGCCCTTAAGCCATCGGCAGACTCTTTCTTGGCCAGTCCTTAATAGGTTTTAATGCAAAAGACAATCCGCCTAGAGATGGTTCGTTTCTGCACAGATTTTCCTTTTTTCTCAACAGAGACCCCTACAAAGAGGCGATGGTCTACCTAATGGTACGTGATACGATTAGTGTAAAAGCTCAGAGCTCGTTTGGGGTCCAAGGTTGAAGTATCTCTTCCTTCTTGGATGAATGAGTGGCAAAGAAAGCTCTCATTTATTGACTGCCCAATGTGAAAAAGCAGGACCACTTTCAAAAAGAAGAAAGTGGTCTACAGTTGCAGAACAAATCATGCTTGCAGCCCACTCATGCGATGAGCTGCTGTGATTGCAATAAGGAACACTGTTTTCAATGTGAGCAACCTCAGAGGGCAACTGTGCATTGGCTCGATTGGGGTGCACATCAGGAAAGTGAGAACCAGATTGCGTTCCCACTGGGGCATCACAAATGGGTCTGGCAGGAACATACGAGTCGGCCTTTTCAAAGCCTGCATCACAACAGGTATTTTGAACAGAGAAGGCTGATCAGACAACTGTAGAACATTTGATATGGCTGACAAATACTCTAACTGTTGCCACAACAAGGCCTTGATGGGCTAGTGATAAACAAAAAAGTAGTACATTAGTTAACTGGACTTGTAAGGGTTGGATATACTGGAAAGAAAACCAAGCAACAAACTTCTCCTAGTATCCTCCATAAGTGGTTTAAGTGGAACAACGCTTGGTTGCTAAATGGCAAACACTAATTTGGGAGATCTAAGGTCATCAATTGTCAGCTCTCAATCTTCAAGCATGGAGGTGCACGTTGTGCAGGTGCAGGGTCCTGCTGCTGTTACATGAGGTCCTCCCAAAGGGGCAGCCAGGTAGGAGATCAAATGCCCATGGCCAGAAGTTCCAGATACCACACTTTGCTGACCCAGTCCAGAGCCACTAGGATGACTTGGGCCCAGTTGCTCCTGATCTTCTTAGGAACTTTGGGCAGGAGAAGTAGAGGCGGGAAGGCATACAGGAGTTCTAAGCTCCAGTCTACCCAAAAGGCATCTCTGAATGAGGACTGCCTTGAGAACACCAATGCGCAAAAGCCTGGATATGATGCGTTCTCGGCAGTTGCAAAATATTGAGTCAAGGTCGTCTACATTGTTGGAAGATGCCCTGTGCTACTGCTGAGTGCAGTCACCATTTGTGATCCGCTGGGCAACGCCAGCTGAGCTGGTCCGCTCTGGTGTTTAAAAATCCTACAAGGTATTGAATGGCCAGGGAGATGCCCTGACAACTCAGCCCTTTCCAGAGGTGCAGAGACTGTTGGCACAGGACCCACAACCCAATTGCTCACTGCTTGTTACAATACCACATGGCGGTGGTGTTGCCTATGAGAATCAGCACCTGCTCTCCCCTGATGGACAGGAAGAAAGCCTTCAATGCCAAGCAAATTGCCTGCAACTCCAACAAACTAATATGGAGATGGGTTTCGACCAGAGACCTTTGATCTCCACCTCTTCAAGATGGCCTCCCCACCCAGCAACAATTCATCCGTCACAATTGTTAGCTCAAGGTGGGGTAGGGCAAGGGGTCTGCCGCCTGTCTAATTGTGGTACAGCAACCACCACAGCAGATCTTTTGCAGTCTCTTCTGACACCTGGTTGGAATCCGAAAGGTTCCCTTGATGCTGAGCCCAATGACATTTCAGATCCCACTGCATTGCCTGCGTGTGCCACCTGTCATGGTCCACTAGTTGGATGCAAGATGCAACAAGCTGGGTCTGGTGGCTAAGTGGATAATGCAGGGGCCTGTGTTTGACCTCAGGGTCACAGGTTCAAATCCCGGCAGGTCCACTCAGCCTTTCATCCTTCTGAGGCCAATAAAATGAGTATTATAGAGTTGGGTAATAAACATCTGTTATTTGGCGCCAAGAGGCCCACGGGGTGAACATGTGGTTTACAAATACACAGCTCAAGGTTTTAATCATGGGGATCATGGCCAAAATATCCTGGGCTCATTGAGGCGGTGGGAAGGCTCTGAACAGTATCACGTCCTGGATTGCTTGGATATAAGGGAGCCCCTGTAAAGAAGTCAGGTGGGACTTTAGCATGCTGATGGAAAATCTGAGAGATCTCAACAGGTCGGCTGTTGTCTGGAGGTGGTTTACGACAGTTTGGGGCTAGCCCACCCTCAACAACCAGTGATCGAGATATGGGAAGACTGGTAGCCCCAAGCACCACCATCACTTATGTGAACATCCATGGGGCACTGGTAAGGCCAAAAAGGTACTCTGAAAGTACTTGTGGACTACTTGAAACTGCAGGTAGCATCTGTGGGACTGCAGGATGGGGAAGAGGAAATAGGTGTCTCCGAGATCAGGGGCGGGCAAACCTGATCCAAGGTGAGCATTTTGTACTTGTCCTTCTTGGGAAAGAAGTTCAGAGTTCTACTTTGGAAGGCTTGGGAGATTTTTTGTTGCTGAGGCAGGTTGTGTCGTGGCCTCTCTTTAAGTTCCCATCCAAAGACTTGAAATTGGCGACATTGTTGTGGAAACCTCTGTATGTGTAGTGTTAGGAGCTCTAGGCCTGAGCCCACATTGTCTCCAAAGAGATGGGCGCCATCAAAAGGAATATCCATCAGCAATTGCTGGAAATCGCTTGAAAGTCCGGTGGAACGAATCCAAGCATGTCACTGAAGTACCACGCTGGTGCCACATGACCTACCCAAGCAGTGGGTGGTGTCCAGGTGCGACATGAAAACATGTTTCATTGCATCCTGGACATCCCGAGTTATTTGCTTAAGATTGGCCCCAAAAATCTGAGGGTCTGCAGGTAAAATATTGGACACCATGTCCCACAATGCATGGGAATAACGCCCCTGACCAACTTGAGATTACAGACTGAGGGCAAGGCTGGTGGAGGAAAACATAAGTTTATCAAAAGCATCCATGCATTTCGCCTCCCTGTCTGGCGGGGTGGAAACGCACTGGGATTTAGCCTGCTGGTAGAGGTTTGAACTACCAGTCTCTCAGTTGCTGGGTGCTACAGAAGGAAAAATAGGTCTGCTGAAGCCAGCCTATGTCTTCTGGCTATTTGCCGATTTACTGGAGAGCAAGATCCTGTCTTCACCCAGGTGCCCAGAAGTGTGTGTCAATGCCTTGTTTAATGGAAGGAGAGGTTTGTGTGAGGTCTACCTTGGTTGCAATACCTCTATAAGCACATTTGTTTTGACTTCCAATGATGGAAGTTGTAAATCCAGTACTTCCACTCCTCTCCTGATAACCATTGCAATGGAGGCAGAGTCTTGGGCCAGAGGCCAGGTGAAGAGTTTGGTGTCTATGCCACTGGCCTCTTATAAATCCAAAAATAAGTTCCCTTTATCATATACCAGGTGTGTGGAATTTAATAAAATATCTACTTGTCCACGGGGCAGGCTGCTTCATAAATCTACTTGTCCTGTAACAAAATCCACTTGACCTTTTGGTGCCATATAGTGCGGCGACAAATTACGGCAGCAATCTCATTATATAAGAGCTCTGATATAGCCTCTCTGATTATGCAAGGGCTCATACCATAGTAGCGTGTGAATACTTGCAATACCCTTATGTTGTCACATTTCCGCAGGTCTACATACTGGGGCTGAAGGTAGTGGTAAGCAATAGTTCCAGGGTCAGAATAACCTTTTGAGGCTGTGCAAAGTTACTAACTTGCATGTTTTCAGGGTTTTCAACAACTCTTCTCTAATCTTTTCCCATACTGAGAATTGTTGGAAATTTACTCCTGACAATGGCAGACGTAAACCTTCTTCCAGTGTTGGGGGAAAAGTGGTTGGAGGTAAAGTGAACTTGCAAACACTCAGATTTTCGCATGAGCAAATCTACACATGCACATTTGCTCATGCTAAAATGCAGTTCACAAATATTTTCCAGGAGTACTATTTCTTGTCCTACTTCTGTAAATTCTTGGGAATTCACAAAATCTGTATAGCTGCACTTAATGCAAGGACATATACCATTGGTGCACCTTTGAGACTTTCTTTAATAACTGGGCCCCTAATTTGGTCTGGCGTTGACCAAGACCTTTTGCGTTTATTAAAATTCTGTCTCTCTCTCTCTCTGTATCGACTGGATTCACTGTGAGTGACAGCATTATGCTCTTTCACAAGGAGCATATCGGCACACAAACTAGTTTTGTTCAGTGCCAGTAACTACTGTGGCAGTGTGTGCTTTTTGAGACCAAAAACAATTTTGCTTTTGCCAATGTTTGTTATAATGGTGAGGGCCCGACAGCTCCCACACCAATTAGGTTTTACAAAAACCATGCCAAAACAAGTCGCACATTGACAAAACTAAAAGCTGACCACCAATTTCAGACCTACTGGCTTTGCTAATGCTTGTTTATTTTTGTTTCCCATAATCTTATTGAAACTGGTTACACTGATTTTCCATTATGAATATTTTTGGGAAATACTAGCATGCATCAACACGTTACTAAATGATGCTGCAAAGAAATAACTGAAATTTTCAAGTAGTTTAGCAAAATGGTTTTTTTCCTGCTTTCATTTTTTATGAACATTCTATTTTGAAAGCAAAGAATCATCAATCTTGCTTTCAAGCTTCTGTAAATATTTGCATCAAATCAGAGAGGATCCTGGGAGCATTATACATAGCCTCATATTGCTAAACTTTGAAAACATGTGTACACATTTTTTATACTGGAGCTAATGTCAGTAGTGCAGTCAGAGCTTACAACATTTACTTAGAGCACTTACCCTAATAATAAAGGCTTTCAATTAATGAACCATAAATACAAGTTTGAATAGCATTAACATATGGGCAAAAATATTACCTTAACTGCAGACAGTGCCCTTCCCTGACCCATGATGTGGTACTGCAAACTGGCAGCCAAAGGGTTTGTGCTGCCAAGGACAAAATACACAAGAAAACCTTTTGCCCTTGACCCCAAACAATATGTCCTGGTTGTAATATCACCATTGTCGTCAAGAGGGCCCCTGAGAACTGATACTAGGAGAAGACAACTGCAGGGGAAGACAAAAATGAATCAAAAGAAACCAGACTTCTCCATTTCCATCAAGGAAAGGCCTTATTCACATCTCTGGGTATATGAACCTATACCAGCACTATACTCCAGTTGGAGTACCTTGCACTCCATACCTCTGACATCTTTTTGAAGGAGAACCTAACAAAAAATCTCTCTCCATGGTTAATACAACCCTTTTAAAGTTGGAATCAAACTCCCTGAATATATTTGCCTTTTCGTTGGATACCCAGCGCCCTGATGAAGGTGGCTAAATCAGTCTGAGCTTCTTTTCACGAAAAGCGCGTCAGCGCAATTCTGTTTTCTCTTTATGATTGTTTACAATTTAATGTTGATGACAATAATATATGTATAGGATGCATACTGAATAATATTAATGAAGATTACTTCTGTGGTATATATATCAACGGATGTATAGGCCAATGTAATAATGTAATTGTGGATTCTGAACAATGTTTTAAATGCGTGGATTGGATGATTTTTTTCTTGAACGATTGTGTGCGACTGGTTTGATGTATGAGTTTGGTGTTCAGTATGGATCATGACGGTAGGGAGTCCGAGATATATAAAACTAAAGTACTGTACTACAAAATTGAATATGTACTACATAAAATATGTTTTGAATAGGTCTGCTTCATGATATTGATTATTTATTGAGTTATACCTTTTAAAAGGAATGGAGAAGTCTGGTTTCTTTTGATGCATTTTTCCTCCTCCAGGGGTGGCATTGACGTGCAGGGAACAGGCATCACCCTTGACAAGATATGCGATCTCAGCGCAGTTGTCTGCCCTGGAGCGGGGTTGAGGGGCGTATTTGGCGTTGGGTACTGATCCGCTAGTGGAAATCGTACTGGAAGCCCCCTCAAATCCATGGGGCCCGGAGGTGCACCAGGGTGATCCGGTACAGTACAAAAAAATCCACAGCATAACCTCTTTGTCGATGGGCTCGGGAACTCAGGTTAGATCGGGATTAAATCTGGGTACTGAGAGCAAGGACACGACTTCAAAGTACATGTAGTATACCGTATACTATCAAGCACTATCTGGTTGGTTTGCCCCTACTGTGTTCCTATTGGTCATTCCTTCCCCACGTCACTTCGAATCCTCTAACCCTATATAGCTCACGCCACCGTGGGCGTACCGTGTTTTCCTGACCAGCTGTTCACGCAGACCCGCTCCTATTATCAGCTGACTGCGGGCCTTGTATTATAATAAATACTTTATAAATACCTACCTTGGTGGTCGAGTTATTCCACATGCCCGACACTTCAAATGGCGATGAGTTCGGGACGGAATCCTGAAGTAAAGGCCCGCTTTGGCTGAAAATTGATTTGGGACGGAAATTGTGAGGACTTCGGTAGCAATTAATCAGGCAAGTTACTACTAAATTTGCCGAATTCAGATTAATTGTCTATTAATTTGCCATGTATTTTTTCGTGACTCTATTGTCATAGTTCATTACCGGAGCCAGCTGACTCGCAGATGCCACGTCGCGTGACAAGTTCTTCGAGAGTTTCTTTAAGGCAAGTTACTACGTAATTTTGTATTCATGAGGAGTTAATATTTTTCTAATTGCGGAAAATCGTGTGTGTATTTCCGTCATATTTTCGTAGCTGCTGAGGAATTTCGACGGCCGTCGGAGTTCAGTCAACTGCAAGATTTCGCTCAGCTGTAACGGTCATTTGTCAACGTTCGGCTTCAGCTGTAACTGTCATTCGGCTTCAGCTGTAACTGTCATCGGTGAAGACGTGTTGGGTTACGCACGCACGCACGTATTGACGCTACGCGACTCCATTTTGTGGTGATCAAGCTTCAAGTAAGTGCCGATAGCATTCCTTACGAACTGTTGGTATTGACGTGCCCAGCATTTACGTTTTCTTCAAAGATTTCAAGGTAATTTCAAACTGAAAATTTAACCAAATGTTATAAAGTACGCTCTGGTTACAAGTACGAATCGGTATTTTCTCCTGTTGAAAAATCTCTGTATTCAAATTGGTAAATGAACGTCAGAATTTATTCTTGCTTCAATTTCATTGTCTATTCCACTAAAATACTCTGATTCTGCAGTGCTGCTGTTTTCAATCGTTTTCAACTTAGCTTTTTCAGTAAAAAAAAAAAAAAAAGAGGAAAGTTTTACTGGCACAGCTATGTCTAATAATTCTAACATCAGTGCGCCTGCAGCATTCTTAACTGACCCTGGAAAACCGGTTATGAAGTGGAAAAACTGGCTAAGGGCTTTTGAGAACTACTTGGTCGCTATAGATGGAAAGAAATACGAGCCAGAAAGGAAAAAGGCTATATTGTTCGGATTATTGGGTGCAGCAGGCCAAGAAATTTTTGACAGTTTGCCAGAGTATGAGGTACCTCCTGGTCAATTTATACCTCTGGATGAGTACCAGGAAGCTACCAAACGATTAGAAAAACAATTTGGAGAGTAACCCAACATAATGATAGGCAGGCATCGTTTTGCTTTGCGCAAACAGTTGGAAAATGAGACGATTGAAGAGTACATTGCTTGTTTACGTGTTTTAGCAACTAAATGCGAGTTTAATGACATGGTTGATGTATACATTAGAGACCAGTTTGTTTTTTATTGCTTTGAAAAAATATCCAGGAGAGGCTTTTGGCTTGCAGGAACCCTTCTCTCCAGGAAACAATAGACATAGCTAAGGGAATTGAGCGATCTCTCGAAAGCTCAAAGGAACTCTCTTCTGAAAGGAATTCAAAAACTGATGTATACTATATTCAAGAGAATAAGAAAAATGTAGCTACCTATGACAAAAAAGGCAAAATAGATAAAAGTACAGAATCTAATGTTTTTATTTGTTATAGGTGTGGTTCAAAGAATCATAAGGCGGATTTCCCAGGATGTCCTGCACAGGGGAAGAAATGCACCAAATGCTTCAAGGTAGGGCATTTTGCGGGTGTATGCAAAAATTTCAAACCGCATAGATTCCAGAAAGTTAAGGTTAGCGCAGTTAATGATTTCGAAGAAGACATGTGCTCGAATATTGTGTTGTCTGTAGATGATCCAGGCAATTCCATTAACGGTCCACTGGGTATTGCGTACATAGGTAAGGTTGAATTGAATATTATGGTGGATTCCGGTTCGCCTATTACCATTATTTCTGACAAGAAATACGAAAAGTATTGGCCAAATACGGATTTACTTGCTTCTGATGTCAATCCTAAAGCATACGGGAATTTGACATAAATATGTTGGGTTATTTTCAAGACGTGTTAAATATCAAAGGAAGATCTATTTCTACAAAAGTGTATGTGGAAGAGCGGGGCAGGGACATTGTAGGATGGAAGGATTTAGCACGATTGGGGATAATCCTTAAACCAGATGCAAGTGATCCTATTGTGTTGGACGATACTTTTGTTTATTCTGTCTCTTCTTCTAATTCATTGTCATCTATAGACAGAGTGGAATCTATATTAAGCAAGTAGGAGTCCCTTTTTGAAGACAGGATTGGATGTGTCAGAGGTTTTGAACATTCTATTAAGTTAAAGAAAAATGCAATACCGGTTAGGCATAAGGTAAGATCCATCCCTTTGTCTGTTAAAGCTGATTTGCAAAAACTTCTCAACAAGTTGGTAGATGAAGGTGTTATTGAACAGACCAATTCATCAGAATGGGTTTCTGCTATAGTTTTGATTAAAACAAAAAATGGCGAGGTCCGTCTATGCGCAGATTTGAGATCATTAAACAAGAATATCTTGGTTGACTGTTTTCCATTACCCAAAATTCAAGAGATTCTAGCCGCCACTAAGGGTTCAAGATATTTTTCATTAATAGATCTCAAATCTGCATATCACCAAGTCCAACTTTCAGAAGACTCCAAAGATTATACCACGTTCATTACTCCGTTGGGGGCGTATAGATTTGTGAGACTCCCTTTCGGTTTGGCTTCATCCGCAAGTGTATTCCAAAAATTGATGGAATGTATATTAAAAGGAGTAATGGGGGTGCAGAAGTTTCAAGATGACATCCTTATTCATGCTAGTTCTATCGAAGAGCATAATGAAATTTTATTCACTGTACTTAACAAATTAAACGAGAGAGGCATGACAGTTGCTAAAGACAAATGTAAGTTCCTTCAAACTGAAATAGAATACTTGGGCCATGTCTTAAGTGGTAACGGTATCAAACCAAAGCTCAACTTGGTCAAAGCCATAACTGATGCCCCAAAACCAACAGATAAAGATACTCAGATCCTTTTTGGGGCTCAGCGAGTACTATTCACGTTTCGTAGAAAACTACTCTGAAATAGTAGAGCCTTTGCGAGTGTTACTACGCAAAGGGGAAAAGTATGTGTGGTCAGAAGTTCAAGATTCAGCATTCCCTGACATCAAAGATGCCATTGTGAAAGCCCCAACTTTGAAACCTTATGATCCCGATGGTATCAATATCATCACGGTGGATGCAAGCTCAGTAGGTATAGGTGCAGTGTTCACTCAGAAAGTTGCAGGTAATGTATTTACCATTGCTTTCTTTTCCAGACGTTTACTGGACACTGAGATTCACTACAGTATGATAGAGAGGGAAGCACTTGCATGTGTTTGGGCTGTTGAGAAGCTCAAGATGTACTTATGGGGTAAATGATTTGAGTTGATCACCGATCACAAAACTTTGACCTTCTTAATGGATGGTTGTGGCAGGGGTAATGGCAAAGCGTCTGCAAGGCTAGTCAGGTTGTTAGCAAAACTTCCACAGTATAATTTTACTATAAAACACATTGCAGGCAAAAATAATGTAAAAGCAGATTTTCTGTCACGTCTCCCTTTAAACAGTGCTGAACCTAAAGCGGAAGAAGACACCGAATGTGTAGTGTCGTATGTAAGTAGTTTCAACCAATCAGTACAAGTCTGCAATGAGTCTGAATGGTTGAGCCTTATAGACAAAGACCCCGTACTTGTCAAAGTAAAAGAGTACATATTGGGTAAGTGGCCGCCGATCAGGAATGTATATGCAGATTTAAAAACTTATGTGCAAGTTGCTGATGAGTTGTGCATTGAAAAAGGTTTTCTTTTAAGGGGGGATTTATTAATTCCACCAACCAAAGTAAGGAAAGGTCTAATCGAATTGGCTCACAATACCCATCTAGGGTCAACCATGACCAAGAAACTGTTGAAACTATATTATTGGTGGCTGGGATTGGACACAGATGTCAATGTATTTGTGGATAATTGTTCTATTTGTTTGAAGTCAGACAAACATTGGAAGCCCAGAGTGCAAGAAATGCAATTGGTCAACATTCCCAATACCTCTTGGAGCAAGATTGCAATTGATTTTGCTGGTCCGTTCAATGCTTTAGAACATAACTCAAGGTTTCTAATAGTATTGTGTGACTACTATAGTAAATGGATATTTTTCAAATTTGTGTCAACCATAGACTCTAAATGTGTAATAGAATTTTTGGAGTCATGTTTTTCTTTAGAAGGTCTGCCGCACATATTGGTTTCTGACAATGGAAAACAACTGACCTCGGAAATGATGATAGCATTTTTGAAAAAGAATGAAATTCGTCAGGAGAAAACTCGCTGTTATACGCCAAAATCCAATGGACAGGTGGAAAGAGTCAACCGTTTCCTTAAAGATGGTATTCAAATGGCACTTTCTGCAGGTCTTCCAGTAACAGAATTTACTCAAGAGAGAGTTGATATGTACAACAACACAATCAACGGCGTAACCGGACATTCTCCGTTTTTTTTCATGAGAGGAAGGCAAGGGAACACGGCCATCACTCCCAAGTTTGCCATACATCGGGAAAGAAGTTCTGATGTGGTAAAAGTTGAGGATTCTCAGCTTAGAGTGAGAGAGAGAATTCTGGAGCAGCAACTAAAGTCAAAAGAGTATCACGACAAGATTCATAGAGCCACAGTTAAGGACATCCGCAAAGGTGATTGGGTCATTGTCAGGAAGCCTTTTGTCAAGCAGAAAGGAGAATCCAAATACTACGAACCAAGTGAAGTTGTGGAGGTCTCGAGTGGTTCTGTTCGCTTTCTCAATTTGGGATGGAGAAACAAAAGCGACGTCATCAAACTCAAATGTAGACAAAGAGACCTCATAATGAATGCATGTAATGAAGGGGCAGCTTCAGAACCAAATAATGTTTGGTTCGATTTGGATTCCGATGATAATTGTACAGTCTATGACCATTCTGTCAATGTTGAACCCAGTAGAGGTGTTGCAACCACAAGCGGGAAGTCAGAGCTTCCAGCACCTGTGGGTTCTGAAAATGAAATTGAATGTAACAGGAGTAGTTCATGTCCATCAACTGTCCAAGAGGCACATGTACCAAATGTCATAGTTACAGAAGGCGCGCATAGGGCTAACAATGATGCATTTGCCACAAATGCGTTTGAGGGTTCTTGCACCAGTTCGGGAAGATTTTCCCGCTTGCCTAACGTGTTTAGAGATTATGTTATGTATTAATGTTTTCTTGTTAAAGAAGGGAGATGTAGTATACCGTATACTATCAAGCACTATCTGGTTAGTTTGCCCCTACTGTGTTCCTATTGGTCATTCCTTCCCCACGTCACTTCGAATCCTCTAACCCTATATAGCTCACGTCACTGTGGGCGTACCGTGTTTTTCTGACCAGCTGTTCACGCACACCCGCTCCTATTATCAGCTGACTGCGGGCCTTGTATTATAATAAATACTTTATAAATACCTACCTTGGTGGTCGAGTTATTCCACATGCCCGACACTTCAGTACACTGCTGTCCGCTGACTTCTCCTGCTGAAAGGAGTGGGAAGAAGGGGCTCTGTGTGTGGACTTCACATGCTTCTATTTCTTGGACTTGCCTGATGACTTTGAAGGTGACTACCTCCCTCAGGGACGGCCTCGGGAGCGAGTACGTGTCCTCTACTTCGACTGGGACCAGTCCTTCCGAGCCTTTCTTATGACACTTAACCATACAGAGTTTGGCCTCGCGGTCATGGATGGTCTTCCGATTATTCCACACACAGTCGCGCACAACTTCGAGTCATGGGAGGAGCCCAAACACCAGAGACAGACCTTGTGAGGGCCCGTCACTGACATCTGTTTGTGGAAGTCATTGCAGGGTTTAAACCTTGTCATTTTTGGCGGAGACATGTCCCTTGCACACTGGAAAAATTTTGGGAAAAAAAGATTTGTCATGTGACAGAAGAGAGGGAGGAGCTACAGATCCACACCGAAGCATGGAAAAGAAGGAACCGACGTTCACGAGCAGAGGTGGGGGGTTATATTGTGGGCTCAATGTCACTTAAGGGCCGGGACTCATCTGATGTGGAGCCACACAAGGCCACCTACTAGCTTGTGAGGCTATTCTGAAGAAAAATCTCTGGTTCCAGTCTGGTGGTATTCAGGAGGTGAGGAACCTGAGGGTAGAAGTATTAATCAGAAATGTATGCGTGTTCATTTATCATGGAAGGGAAGAATGAAAGTGGTACTCTACTGAAAGAGAAGTAAAACAAGCATTGGCATAGCCAATAGGTCTCGCCTTTGGGACCTTATAAGTGTTTAGTCAGAGCTATTGGCTTTGCCAATGTTTTTGCTTAAAGAGAATATGTTATGTAGACAAACAGTGATGAAATGCGGAGGTTAAATAGCTGGGGATATAAGGTTTGAGCCCCGGGGACCTCTGCTGTGCAGGGAAGATGAGGGCGGTGAAAAAAAAAGGAAGAATAACTAACTGGAAGCTCATGGCTAAAGAAAAGGAGCTGAGCCAGTCAAAGGCACAGTCGGTAAACCTAATTGTTCACAGTCTGGGAAACCGGATGAATTGATATATGACATCAAATGCTCCTGGCAGACCCAGAACTTTGAGCCGACACTGCTGTTATCAACTTCCACCCTAAGGTTGTCCATGGCAGCCACAAAAACCATGTTGGTGTTAGGACATGGACGAAAACCAGCCAAAAAGCAACGAATAGACTAAAGACTACAAGGAAGTTGCAGAGGTGTTTGGGCACGTGGCCTTCAATAACCTTAATGGCGGCAGGTAAATGGAGATTGGTCAGTGTCAGGCTTCATTAATAAAATAATGACCTGGGCCTGCTATAATTTGTCGGGGACAACACAGAGATGGAAAATTGAAGAAGACTGCTGACCTAACAAACCTGGAGAAACATTCTTCACTACGGAAGTCCCTTTCTGCAGATTTGAGACTGGAAGGAGATTTCACCAGCTTCTCCAAAGGACCGAAGACCCATTTCTTCAGATCAGCCGAAGATTACACCTACCGAAAGCACAGTTTACATGTACAAAATCCAGTTCCTCACGCTGCAAACAAACGAAACAGCACTCACGTGCACAGAAAAGGCAACCCACAACGTGGCATGAAATAACTGCGATCTCGAAACCATGAAGATACCAGTCACAACAAGGCAGGCGTCGCGATTAAAAGGCAAAATTGTTTTCTAACACTTCAACTGCAGACAAAAAAAGCAGAAAACTGGAAAGCAGTGATAAAAAAGCATTGGCCGCGCGGCCGTGAAACTGACACGGCCGCGAAAGTGAGAGTAATCGCGAGCGATAAAAGCCGCTGCGAGTTATCAGGGTGGGAAGCCATATGGCGCCTGATCGCGCGTGCACGCTCGCGTGAACGCAAGCTGGTCGCCAGCAAAAGCCTCTGGCAGCACTTCCAAAAGCCCCTTACTAAATGTCTGCAGGGCAGCGCATGCGCGCTGGCTCAGCGAGACCTAAAAAACCTGTATATACAAAGTTCTGATTATAAAAAGATTATCATACATTAACAAGTTGGACGAGAAGATTTGTTTCTATATGTTCTTGTCATTCAACTTTGTCGTCACAGAGGTCCAAATGCGCCATCAATGTATCAATATAAATTCTGTTATGAAAATGCCTCTCAATTTTTGTCATTTCTTTACATGGAACAAATTTGTTGCTGTTAAATTCAGTCCATAGCGCCGAGACACCCATGGGTATTTGTGCGCTCTAGAAATTGTTAACATAACATAACATAACATAACAGTGGTGCCGGGGTTTCGACTTTGATGGACTGGAACCGTAGGCAAGCCAGAAGAACAAGTTACTTACCTTCGGTAACGATATATTTGTAAGAAACATTAGTTAGTTATAGATTCCTTACTTTAGAATTACCTCCAGGCGTCAGACTGGATCCGGAAAGTTTTTTAGTCAGCAGTACCTCTGTGCGTCGGAAGGTGGCATCTGTCGGCTCCGCGTCTGTTGTCGTGGTCGCCGGGATGACGGCGCGGCAGTTACTTAGACGCCGCCCTCACGCGCTGACGTCAGTTCTGTACACGACTTTCCGCGCCAGAACCGCAGAGCCATGCAAGACACTGACCACTGGTGCACAAAACTAGGGCCCTGAAAGGATGTCCTTAACCCTAGAAATCAGTTCGCAGAACGGGGAGGATGGGTGGGGTGGTACGAATCTATAACTAACTAATGTTTCTTACAGATATATCGTTACCGAAGGTAAGTAACTTGTTCATCTGAAAGAAACACGTTAGTTATAGATTCCTTACCTTAGAATAGATACCCCAGCAATACCAACCCCGGTGGTGGGTCTGCGAACCAAGTGCACACCAGAAAATCCTGGAGAACAGAACGGCCAAAGAAGCCGTCTCTCCGGACTTGGCTGTCCAGGCAGTAGTGTTTGGTGAACGTGTGCAGCGATGCCCACGTGGCCGCCTGACAGATGTCATTCAGAGGAACTCCTCTTCCTAAGGCAGTAGTGGCTGCCGTCGCCTGGTGGAATGAGCGCGTAGCCCGACTGGAGGCTCCTTTTTAGCTAGAGAGTAACAAGCCTTAATACACAACACGACCCATCGAGAAATGGTGCGTTTTTGTACGGCCCGACCCTTCTTTGCGCCCACGTAGCCAACAAAAAGTTGATCATCCACCCGGAACTGTTTCGTGCGATCCAGATAGAAGGAGAGCACACGTTTTGGGTCCAGACGGTGGAGCCTCTCTTCCTCCTTCGAAGGATGCGGAAAGAAGGTGGGCAAAGTAATGGTCTGCCCAATGTGGAAGGCAGTGACCACCTTAGGAAGGAATGATGGACGGGTTCGGAGAACCACCTTTTCCGGATAAACAGACAGGAAAGGAGGTTTTGAAGAAAGGGCCTGGAGCTCACTCACCCTTCTAGCAGAAGTGATGGCTACCAGGAAAGCAGTCTTAAGAGTTAAGAGCCGTAATAGACAGCTATGAAGCGGCTCAAAGGGAGCGCACATTAAATAAGTTAGTACAAGATTCAAGTCCCACTGAGGCATAACGAAGGGAATTGGAGGAAAAAGATGTGTTAAGCCTTTTAAGAAACGTTGAACTACCGGGGACTTGAAAAGAGAAGGCTGATCTGGCAGCTGAAGGAAAGCAGAGATGGCTGACAGATAGCCCTCGACAGTGCCCAGAGCATAGACATAGGGTCCACGACCCCACCCCGCCCTGTTTGTTGCAGTACCACATGGCGGTGGTGTTGTCCGTGAACACCTGCACTACTCTTCCCCGGACAGAGGGAAGGAATGCCTTGAGTGCAAGACGAATCGCCCGGAGCTCCAGAAGGTTGATGTGGAGCCCGGACTCCGCCAGAGACCAGATGCCTCTGATCTCCGCCGCTCCCATGTGGCCGCCCCATCCCAGAAGGGATGCGTCCGTCACCACAGTGTGGTCTGGTTGGGGAAGGGAGAGGGAGAGGGATCTGCCATTGACCCAATCCTGGTTCGTGAGCCACCACTGCAGTTGACGTGCAGTGTCCTCCGAGATCTGGACGCAATCGGACAGATTCCCCTGATGCTGCGCCCACTGGAACTTGAGGTCCCACTGCAGAGCCGGCATATGCCACCTGGCATGATCGACCAGCAGCCTCAAAGTCATTCTGACCGAAACCCGGGATAGAAGCTGAAAGATCGGAATCATAGCCTGAATATCCTGGACTCGCTGCTCGGGAGGATAGACCCGAAACCGCCTGTTATCTAGAACCGCTCCGATGAAGAAGAGCTTCTGTGAGGGGATCAGGTGTGACTTCGGCACATTGATGGAGAACCCCAGCGAATGCAGGAGGTCAGCCGTAGTCTGGAGGTGGGAGACCACTGCCTGGGGCGAGCCCGCCTTCAACAGCCAGTCGTCGAGATAGGGGAATACTGAAACCCCTGATCTGCGCAGATGAGCTGCGACCACCGCCATCACTTTTGTGAACACCCGAGGGGCGCTGGTAAGGCCAAAGGGGAGCACGGTAAATTGAAAATGCTCGTGGCCTAACGTGAACTGTAGGTAACGCCGGTGGGCCGGCAGGACAGGGATGTGAAAATAAGCGTCCTGCAAGTCCAACGCTACCATCCAGTCTTGTGGGTCGAGGGCAGACAAGACCTGAGCAAGTGTCAACATCTTGAGCTTCTCCTTCCAAGATAGGACGCAGGCCCTTGTCCTTCTTGGGGACCAGAAAGTAGTGGGAGTAACAACCACGACCTACTTCTGCGACAGGAACGCGCTCGATGGCTCCCTTGGCCAAGAGAGGGGTAACTTCCTGCTGGAGAAGGGCCAGGTGATCCCCCGACATGCGGTGGTATCTCGGTGGCATGGCTGGAGCGGTAGTCTCGAAGGGGAGGGAGTAGCCCCTTCGGACTATTTGCAAAACCCACCTGTCCGACGTGATGGTGCGCCAGTGGGGGAGGTGAGGGCGAATCCAGCCACCCACTGGCGTTTGATGGGCCCGAAAGGTCGGACTAGGAAGGTTTGGAGGCTGCTGCGGAGGGGGGGTTGGTGGACTGGCCTGCCCGCTGGCCCCCGGAACCACGACGGTTGTTTCCACGTCCCCGGCCGCGCGAAGGTTGGGTAACTTGCTGCGGCCTGTGGCTCTGGGCGGGACGTAGCGGGGCACCCCTTCTGTAGCCACGAAAGGGGCAAAAAGCAGATTGCGCAGGGCGGGCGGAGAGGCCCAAGAACTTGGCCGTAGCCCGTGAGTCCTTGAAACGCTCTAGAGCGTTGTCTGCTTTGTCGCCAAAAAGGCGACGGCCATCAAAGGGCATGTCCAACAGGGTGTTCTGGACATCCCCTGAAAAGCCAGTCGACCTCATCCAGGCGTAGCGACGAAGCGCTACCGACGTTGAAATGGTCCTGCCCAGAGAGTCGGCGGTGTCCAGCCCACAACGTATGGCAAACTTTGCTGCATCCCTCCCGGCGGCCACAGCCTGGGTGAGCACTGCCCGGGCCTCCTCCAGACACTGAGGCAGCACCTGCGCCACCGTATCCCACACGGAGTGGGAATAACGGCCCAAGAGACATGCAGTGTTTACCGACCGCAGTCCTAAGCTGGCGGAAGAGAAAATCTTCTTCCCAAGGTGGTCCAGCTTCTTGGATTCCCTTTCCGGGGTAGGGGTAGGGAAAGCGCTTTTGGAAGTGGAGGCTTGGACAACCAAGCTCTCCGGGGTGGGGTGTTGGGAGAGGAAAGTGGGGTCGCCCAGAGCCGGGCGGTGGCATCGGGCAATCATCCTGTCCACGGGAGCCCCCGTGTTGGGCCTGGACCAGGTGCCCTAAAGGACGTCGGTGAGGGCCTCATTGAACGGCAGCAAGGGCTCCGAAGAGCTCGGAGCCAGTTGAAGCACCTCTGTCAGGAGGTTAGTCCTGACCGCCGACGTAGGAAGCTCGAGCTTGAGAGCCTCGGCCGCCCTACGCAACACCACTGCGTATGATGCTCCCTCCTCCGTAGCCACGGTAGGAGGAGATAACATGCCAAGGTCAGGGGAGGTGTTCAAACCACTGGCATCCCCCAGTTCCTCTCTCCAGTCCTGTTCACTGTCCAACTGGTCAGTTAAAGGGTCACCTGACCCCTCCCAGTCCTCCTCCTCATAATCCTCTGGGTGCCACTGTGGTTGAAAAGGGACCCCAGGAGTGAACAGGGGCATGAAAACCCCACCAGGCGCCGGATCCGGCGTCGGGTGACGCCGGTCTGGCTCCGTGTCCACGTCGGGATCGGACGCGGTAGTGGTGCCGTCGGAACCACCTAATCCCCCCAACCGAGTCCGCGGGGCCCGAAGGCGCGTCGGCGGGGTCTGTCCTCCCAAAGATGGCATGCATCGCCTCGTAGAACGTACAAAGCTGGGCGGTAGTCGCTCCGGGTCCCGGAAAGGGAGGGAAACTCGGAGCCGACTCGTCAGGCTCCGTGCGCGGAGCTGCAGGAGGGGCACCACCCGTGTGCCTTGTCGGATCGGCCGACCGACGAGAAGTCGAAGAGCGACGATGCTTCTTCGACTTCTTCTTGTGCTTCGACTTACCCGACCCCGAGTGTGAAGACTTCGATGATTTCGAACCGGAATGGTGGTGGCTCCGCGACCGGTCCCTCGACCTCCCTCTCGACCGGGACCTCGAACGGCGTGGAGCCGACTGCCAATGTTCAAGCAGCTTTCGGGACCGCTCCCGCAAAGCCTTCGGCGCCATCGACCGGCAGTCGGAGCACGACTTGGGGTCGTGGTCGCGCTCCAGGCAAAAAAGACACGCGGTGCGGATCCGTCACCGACATCATGCGATGACAGGAACCGCAGGCCTTGAAACCGGGCATCCCTCGTGCACCTTTTCGGAGTCGGAGACTCAAAGAAAGACGTCGACAAAAGTCGAGAAAAAGTTAGTCAAAAAATGGCTGAGGTACCGCTCTTCCTGGATCTGCGCTGGCTGGCGCGGAAAAAGAAAGAACTGACGTCAGCGCGTGAGGGCGGCGTCTAAGTAGCTGCCGCGACGTCATCCCGGCGACCACGACGACGGACGCGGAGCCGACCAACGCCACCTTCCGACGCACAGAGGTACTGCTGACAAAAAAACTTTCCGGATCCAGTCTGACGCCTGGGGGTAATTCTAAGGTAAGGAATCTATAACTAATGTGTTTCTTTCAGATTTTAGGAATATTGAGAAAGCATAATATTTACATTCCGTGAATTGGAGGATGGATCTTTAACATCAGGGATGTCCACGTAATACAGAAGAACTGGATCCATGCCCAGTTGTTAGGATATCCCCGGAATATATGTTTATGAGCAACACATTTTAATGAAACTAATTTACATAAGTGATATCCTGTAAATGTGGCACAGATATGGCCTCCTACATATACTTAGGATACCCTTGATTTAAATAGTGAAAACCATGAAAAACTGCCAGGGCTCTGACCCTCTTGGAACAAAGCTGGACACCCTTGGAGAAGGTTTTTTTTTAATGCATCATGCTAATGAAATTGAAGACACATCAAGAAGAATGTAAAAAAGAAACCTTTTATTTTTCGAAGAGGGTTTAACATCAACATGCAGGTTCAGCATGAATAAAAAGTATTGCACCGCTATTATGCGGCAAAGGTTCAAGTTCCTAAAAACACGTAGCACATCCCACACTTTATTCACCACCCTCCCCAGGCACAAAATAATCGATGTGTAGCCTGGCAACAAGGAAACAAAACTGCATCCGCCCACTCCTCCCTCGAGATATGTCACAGCATGAAAACGCACACACATCTGACAAGTCTTCTAAAAGTTCAGTCGATGCATCCAGCAAGATAAAATCAAAGAAAAGACCTAACTGTTCATCCCCCCAAATCAGCACAACTTAACATATATAAATCACGTATCATTGTCTCTTAGACATGTAGCGCTCAAGTCACTATTTTCACGCGCCACCACAGAAACAATCACACTGCACAGGCGCTGCAATGCACAAGGGCCACCTGGTGCACAGATCTGAAGGCTCTCAAGGTGCAAAAACCTAAAAAAAAAACAATGTGCCATGCCAGTAATGTTGGCCCTACCTTTTCAATGCTATGGCGGACATTAGAATCACATTACAACTCTGGCCAATGAAGGATCCAACAATGGTGGTCCATGGAGAGCTGTGCATGCAAGGATGCAGATACCAACGCACTGAGTGGCAGCTGCGACAGGCGACTCCTTGAACTGGGCAGGCCCTGGTGTTTGTGGTCTGAGACAAGACCCCTTTACACTTCAGGAACCGGAACAATAAAACTTGGACTGGCCCTGGATTGCTAGACACTGCCTGTGTGACCTCATTAATGTAAAAAACAGGGGACCCAGACCCCGTCCACCAGTGGGGAAACCATTGTAGTTTACAAGTGTAAAAAATCCAAATAAAATAATTTTAAAAAAACCATAACGTTCAAGCATCCTAAAGGAACGCGCCGGTTTGAATTATTTCAATTTACTAGGTCTTATAGGGATAGCACTCTGGTTCACTCACAAAAAAAAACTCAAGTCGAAAATGAGTCAGGGAGATAAAGTCGAGTTCTGAAAACAGACTGCCTCCAATGTGTCAAATATAACGATAGAGATTATTACCTTCCTTTCTCACTCCCCTTATATTGTGTGCTCGCTGATGTCGGATGGATTGCACAAAAAGGAGACCATATATTGGAAATATTTATATCTTGATTCCATATCTAATTTTCTCTACCATGTCACAGAGGCTTACTCACTAATTTGTACACATTCCTGGAGAAAAAGAATAAGTGGGTAAGAAAATATCGTGATATACTGTATAAGACCCCTCAAAGGAGTCTTGCCCAATGCTTTAACCAAGCTGCATCACTTCTTGTTTTGGTGGAAGTGTCCGTGCTACGGATTAAGATCTATACCACAAATTGTTTAACTGATACTGTCAGGCCACTTCTTTCAGTTTATCACCTCTTCCAAACTAGTAAGCAGCGATATCTTCCTAAAAGCTATTATGTCCATCACTCTCTCTATTCTTCGCCAAATGCTAAGATACTGTTGTCAATTCTGTTGAGGCTGTGTTCCTGGTAGTGCCCACCCTACAAAAAATGTCAAGATCTGATATAGAGGAAAAATAGGCTAACTTGAGAACCAGGTTGGGCATTCCCATACCTTACATGTACATTCATCATGTTCAGTCTTCTCAGGCCCTAACGAGGAGACTTTTGCTCTCCCAGTTCCTTGCAATCTTTCAGCCAGCTAGGAAGAAAGAAAAAAGCAGTCAAGGAGGGCCTGAAAGCCTTCAAAAGTGTAATGTTGGCTCTTACTAAGGTGAAATACCCTGAACATGTGTTCTCATGTTTAATTTTAAAGGATTCTCAATTTGCCTAGTCTGTATCACTAAGAGATGAGCTGGGATACATTCTTGCCCAGTATCTGTACATCGTTCATTATTGCTATTTAAATAGTCTTATGTTCTTCAACAGTGTATGTTGACCGCCTCTAGAAGCCCCATGGATGGGCCGATCTAAATCAAAGCAAATGCCAACAAGAAGGAGGACAGCCAGAACGACAAGACCGCAAAGTGTGGACTGGGCATTCTGTGGGCAGGTTTTACGACTTCTACCCTCAAGGGTCAATCAGTCTACAAAACCTTTTAACTTGAGCCTATGGTCCAGAAAGATAATTTCATTTTCGGATGTGTTAATTTCATTCTAGCGACCTTTCGGGGCTATGCTACAACTTCCAGCCCACTTACCCTGTATCTTTTAATGCTACTCAACAATGGCCCCATTGCTTAGCCAAAAGTCTAATTCTCCATGTTTGTTGATATATAAAGATGAGAGGCTCAGTTCTAAGGCACCCATATCAAGGTATTAATGACAGGCAAAAAGTCAGATGAATCAAAGTAATGGGGTGTGTGGCATACATTAACAACTGCATAAAACTGCACAAATTATGTACTAAAGACGATAATGAATGCCTACGGGACCAAGTAATCCAAACAGGGAAAAATAGTTTAGTGCTTTGTTGAAATCGTCTGGAGCCCAGATATATTTCGAATTTTTCTGAGCATGTCGCTTATTTGCTCTCACTCCCTCCGCTAGGCCCAGGCAACTGCTCCATTCCACTGAATCCCAGGCTTGGCTAGTCATCCATCCCCTGCCCCAGCTGCCTGCGCCCTTCCACTCTTGACTCCGTGTGATGGCTCTCTCACACTTAATGCCCCCAAATGCCTGCTCACCACCACCTACAGGTCCAAGCTTGACTGCTCAATCACTTCTTTGAGACTCCGTTCCCCTTCCCTTCTGCTTCTCTACACACAGCTGCATCTCTGTCCCCCTCTTTGGCCCAGCTGTCTGCTCTCCCATTCTCCTTGCCTCCATCTACCTTGTACATCTCCTCTAGCTGCCTGCTCTTCCACTGCCCTGGCCTGGGACTGCTTGCTCTTCCACTCCTCTGGCCTAGGGCAGCCTGCTTTTCTACTTCTCTGGCCTACAGCTACCTACTCTTCTACTGCTCAGGCCTACAGCTGCCTGCTCTACCACTCCTCTAGTCTACAGCTGCATGCTCTTTTACTGCTCAGGCCTACAGCTGCCTGCTCTTCCACTCCCCTGGCCCACAGCTGCCTGCTCTGGCTCAGAGCCGCCCACTCTGCTGCTTCCTTTTCTTGAAGGTGACTTCTATCCCAATCGTCTGACACCTCCTTCCCAAGCCCACGTGTTGGTTTAACTTCTCATTACTCAGGCTCAGCTTTCGGACTGCGTTTCCCTGGCTCGGTTGTCTACTCTCTTTTGTATCTGGTCCGCCTCTCCTCAGGCTCAGTTGTCTACTCTCCCTTGTCTCTGGTCTGCCTCTCCTCCACTCCTCCGGCTCGGTTGTCTACTCTCCCTTGTCTCTGGTCTGCCTCTCCTCCACTCCTCCGGCTCGGTTGTCTACTCTTACTACCCTGACTGTGCTGTCTGCTCCCCCTCTCCTTGGCCGCCAGGTCTCTTGGCCTCCTTTCCCCTCCATTCTTCTAGTTCAGATGACAGATGTTGTGCGCCTTGGACAGCTGTGTCTGCCTGCTAACCCACTAGTAAGGCTCTTCAGTGACAGGCTATGTGCTCCTCAGGGTAGGAGCCCCCCATGCTTTCCAGCTCTGGGACTGCAGCTCCTACTCTAAGTCGGTACACCCCACACGCGTCTCTGATTCATGGGGTCTTGGCTGGTTGGCCCTCAGGCTCTTACCTGAAACCCATCTCCACTTCCTCATACTGGGGGAATCTTGCATCTCCATCTCCCGCTTGAAGCCCCCTCCTGTTGCCCTTACCCGTCACTGCCCCACATTTTAAAACGCAGATATAAAAAGAAACAGTGGCACTGGCAGCAAACTGTGATGGCAGAATCTATGGTCCAAGGTCGTTGGGAAGCACCGAAAGAGGAACAACAACAGCAGAACAATGAAGGAAAGCAAGAAGCCCATCACAGCCTCAAGCAGGAGAGCAGACCGACTTGGCAGCCGCTAGCCATATTTCATGTCTCTTTGGCATCGCTACTTTATAATGACTATTGGTCTGAAGTATTAGGTGGCGCCCACTGACCATCTGATCCATCCTCGCTCATCGTGAATGTGGCAGCGTATTATTTTTCAGTGGGCCATGACAAGAAGACTAACAGCTGTCCATATGCTCCCCGTGCAGCCCATGGTCTCTGAGAGAGTGTCTGAGACGAGAGCTCAGTGGTTGATGTGCATAGTGGTGTAGTGTTGGTTAAAGTCGATAACTTACAAACTAGGGGCCAGAGGATGACGCAGAGTAAGAGGGATGCAGGGCGATGGGGAAGGGTTATAGCTCCAAGAGCATCACCTTAACTTTGACCAGTCACTTCTGGCCAGTGTGGAGCCTGTTGCAGTTTCATGCTGGCTTACCGAAAAACAAAATGTACAGTCCCTAAAATCATCATCAGTACACGTAGCCCTTGTGGGGCCTATGGGTGCATTCAACTTACTAACGTATTTTTTTAAAACGCTTACAAAGCAGGGATCCCGTCAAGCACACCACTACCCCAGCTAAACTGCCCCAGACTGCGACTTCCTCCAGGAGTGCTCTTGCAGGTGGCTTCTGTTCAATCACACTCAGAAGCCAACAAGTTCTCCAGATTCACAACACACACACACACACACACACTGACACACACTGACACGTAAACAAAAACTCGGTTGGATGTCTGTGGTAACAAAAGCAGCAAGTTGGTCCATGAGTGAAACCCAAGCTTACGGAATCAGTTACAGGATGAGAAAAAGCTTACAAACAGAAGACGAGGCTAGAAACCAAGATGGAATCATGGGGTAGGATCGGCCAATCAGAAATCACTTTACAAGGTTGTGGTTGAAAGAGGCCATTTGGATAGCTACAAAACATCCTGACCTGTAGAAACATCACAGTGTTAACGTACAGACCCAATGATGTCCCTGTGGCTCAGCGAAAACCGTCTCTTTTTACACATAAACAAAGACGAGCTTGCAGGCGACTACCCTATTAGTGCGAAAAGACATTTTAAAAATGTGTGGCAAATAATAACAGATATGCATTACTAACCAATCAAGATTGGACCCCCTCCAGTAAGCAACTGCAAAACACATTTGAGGCGTGTTGCAAGAGGTTACCATGTCACCACTGCATCTCTCTATATAGGACCCCCACCTTTGGATTTAGCCACACAGTTTTTGCTTCGAGTTGAGTTCAACAAGATTCTATTTTGCATCATATGTAGGGTAAAAAAATAGTTATGAAGACTGTACTTTCTACAGGATCCTGCGTGGAGCTAGCCACAATCAAGGATGGCAGATCTGCAGGACCACACCTATGGAAAAGATGCAAGAAAATGTTATGCGCCATCTAGGTTGCCAATCCATGTAGCGTGAACCACTGAATTCAGTAAGAGTTACGGGGAGGTGCTCATTCATATACCAGCAAGGAGGGCAACCAGGTGGCATGTGACCTGGGCACCAGATGCTGTAGAAAGATGACCTTTAGCTCCGACCTAACCTCGCAGGTGACGTTTAGAAGCCATTGATGCAGCATAGGCCGTTTCCTGGCTAACATCGGTAGGCCCTTCTCACTGCAGCCGAGCTGCATGAATTCACGACTGTGACATCAGCCCTGGTTAGAGCGTGGCGTACAGGGCACTCCATCAAAAGATGGCGGATGTCCCGTCTGAAATATTACTAGTGCATTGTAGTGTTTAAAAATGGCGGACAGGACATCCGCCACGTTTTGTTGGAGTACTGCGTCCGCCAAACTCTGAGTGAGGCCCAGGGTATCCAGACACTGTATTTATTTAATTAGCAAGTTTTACAAACGGTGAACTTTTAAGCTTACAGATGCAGAGCACCTGCCAGTTTGCGGAAATGAACAGCAAAATGAAAGCATAAAAGTAGGAAACTTTAAAAAAAAAAAAAACATGCCATAAGCCACTTTTCGAGGCCCACCTCTACCCCAGGGCGATTGGCCACAAATTCTGAAGATGACCCAAATATCCTTTTTTTTTGTAAGTTAATAGACACCAATCAAAGCAGGGATTTTTAAAGTGCTTTGCCACTCATCTGAGCTTAAGCCATTCATCTGAGACCTCTGTGAAAATAAATATTGAAGTAAACCACGCGATAAAGGAGACCCTCATATCAGTTCCCCATATGTTTGAATCACACCAGTAGGCATTCTACATAATATATAGATTTTAATTTCAGTTTCCAATTTTTGGCATAGGAGATTGGAGATTGTCTAACAGTACTTGAAGTGCCTCCCAGGGCACTTCCCGCCACCCGGTCACACGTAGCAAGTGCCTGCCAGCACTTAGCCCAGGCATCATGTGACACTGGTGGTAAGTCCACTTGTGTGGCGAGGGATACAGCGTGCCCACATGCCAAAAGTTCTTCTGAAGCTCTCAACCAATCTGAATCACAGATGCCAACCGAGCTTGTCTTCTACCTTTGGACATAAATAAACCAGCTGGGGTGCAGGACACATACCCGCCCCCAGCTTGGCACATTCAGATGTTGTACACTGCAGAATAGGGATCCCTATGGAGAGAATTGCAGTTTAAATTCATGTAGCGTGAGGAAACTGCTCATCTGCGATTGCAACAATTTATCGGTGCTAAGACCTAGTTTAAGACCTCATGAGCAATGACTGAAGCAAGAAAGAGGCATATGTATTTATGAAGGTATTAGGTAGTTCTACTGCTTGAGGCCAGCGGTGACACATCAGCGCCCCGGCGGTACTCCGGAGATTGAATGCCGGTGTCACTGCAGCCGACAGCTCATTATACTGATGGACTAAGGAGCGGAGACTCCTGGAGACCACAAGGACGAGAAGTACAAGACCGCAGGGCAAACACTGCGCAGATGTCCCTCTTTGGATGCTGCTCTCCTTCCCGCAGTGCTTCGTTTCACTCTATCATCCATTGCAGCTAAGAAGTCCCAGAACAAAACATTTCAGAGTGCCTTGCCAACCAGGAAGCCTGAAGAATACCTAAAGATAATAAAAAGCTGCATTTGTAGCCATCCCCGAACACTCCATCACATAAGCTGAGGGGATCTTTTCTTGGACACCCCAGATCGAGAAGGCGGAAGGCCTCCCCTGGCAGCTAGTCGATGCTTCATGGGGTCTTCAGGTGTTCCACTCTGTGTGGCATTCTCCAGTGCTCTTGCCTAGTCCAGGGATATGGAAGTTCCTTTTGTGAATTCTAGAGCGGCAGGAGATTTGAAATGTGACTTCCGACACAGTAAGGTTACGTGCTTCATCAGGCGCGTGTTCCTGTACAGAAGTCATGCATTTTTCAGAGTACTGAATTCCATTTTTCAGTGTCTACTGAAGCGTGCATGCCATAACGATTGATGCAAGGGAACCCTCCTAATTCATTAGTGGAGGCAAACATCTGAACGCTTGCTTCCCTCAGGAAGAAATCAACCCATATATTATTCTCTGGCACTGAATGGAAACCAACATAAACAAGTAGGAAGCACTTTCCATAGATAGTTGGTTTACGGATTTTAGAAGAGTCAAGGATCTGACGATGAACGTTGTGTGGATACAGCTATGTTTCGGTGCAAAGGCAATCTACAAGAAGGGCCTGCAGAAAAGGACACTACTAAAAACGTGGCACCTTCTCAATACCTCAGCAGAGGAAGCAGACAGTGAATCTGCCACGCTCCAGACAGCAAAAATAGAGGGCAAGACTTGCTTGTATTAGTGTGGAGATAGGGCAACAGACTGCCTCCAAATCTTCATGGTCAGGAAAGAGCCTGCCAAAGCCATGCAGCTTATGGAAGCAGGGGAAAGAGCGTAATAATATGAAGGAGGAGAAGAATTTGAAAAAGTTCAGCCAGAGAAGACGCATCAGCAAGGGAATTTGTTTCTGGATTAGGAATGAAATAATGCATACTGGCATGTAGGGAAAGCATACACTCCATGGTTCTGATTCCAGAATACACTGAGACAGAGGGGACCGGCCTATGGCAAGGAATAAATGAGGTCAATGGGGCCAGACTGACAAACTTCTCGTTTTAAAGTCCAGGTTCAAGATGGTCATCACATTCGGATAGATGGCCAAGACTATGGTATCAATTTTCTTAGGAGCATCTAGGCTTCGAAACGCAGCAGAGAGAGAGTTTTTATAGTGCTATAAGAGGGGCTTGAAATGTGCCTCTATGTAAAGTGAGTTTTCCTTGGATGCTCTCCAGGCCTTCCACTCAGCAAGTCACCACAGGCAACAGAGTGTGGAAAAGAATCAAGTTTGTTTAGAGAGTCAGTTACCACGATCATGAGTAAAAATGCAAAAAGCGATAAAGAATCTCGAAACACAGGTTGCAGATCAACTTTTGAAATATGAGAACACAAAAGGGAATGATTTATCAACCAGTGCAAAAAGATTGATCATAACAAAAAGTGCTTTTTTGGGGTAAAGGGGTGCAAAGTTCTGAAACTGAAAGCAATGCTGAATATATGTACAGAAAGAAAGGGATGTGGTGTAGGTAAAGGGGAGGCATACTGAATTCAGTGGCTACGAGGCATTTGTACAACTGAAACAACCAGCACACATACCATCTCTAATCCTGTCTTTAAGATACCCTGTTCCTTATATACATTGAACATCATGTTTAAAAAAAATACAGACTTGGCAGCGGAACAAAGAAAGAAGCAGCATGAACACACAAAACCAAGGGAAAGATGTCCACAGGTGTTTATCATTTCTGACATAGTGTCAAACATGCAGTCTGTGGTTTTGTACCCAGAAACATCAGTCTGTGAAACCATGGGAGGCTGCTATGTTTCTTTTAGTGCAACTGCTGGGGATAACACACAGTCTGATTTTGCAAGGACTCCAGTCTCTGTCACCTTCTCCTGCAGAGACGCGTGGCCCTCTGGCTGCAGTGCAACCTGAAATGTCTGAGCACCTGTGGTATGTGCAAGGTCTTTCGCTGGTGGTGATCTGCTGGAATCCAAAGTGTCAGATGGCTTTGAAAGGCTGAAACACATTTCATTTTTGGGCACCACGGGACAGCTCTGCGGCCAAGAGTTTACTGCCTTTGCGGAGTCACAGCAAGTTGCACATGTTTTTAGCAGACTACTATAGAGGGCAGCTTTGGTGTCTTCTGCACCCGATTCAACCACATGTGCCTCTGGTCTTCTCGGCTGCGACTCTTTCTCTCGTTTACTGGACACATCATCTGTGGACAGTTCCTGCAACTTCTCTGAAGTCTCTTTAACAACTGGCACAATGAGTTTTACAGGGTTCAGTACACTCTTAGCCACATTAGCCAACTGAGAGACCAATGGGATTTTATCACAGAACAAAGTGGGGGTTGAGGTGGCAGTGTTTGCAGCAGCTGTGTTAGTGTCTTCTTTATCTCGGCCTTTCAAAGTGCTATCTGCAAATGTCTGATGCTTTTCGGACAGGACTGTACTATCTGTGGGGCTTCTCCGTGGAGTGGGTTCCAGTATGTTTGTCAAGCACTGAGCTGTGCAAAGTTTTCCTGAAGGCAGAGGATCTTGCATTGCATTGGTCACCTCGTGGTCTGTGATTCCTAGCACAGATGAGCTGTTTTGAAAGTCCACTGAGGAAGATGCTGATGGGAGAAAAGAAGACACCAAAGACTGTTCTTGCTCGTGCATTTCCTTGTGGGCACATGCAGCGACGTTGGACACTTGCAGGTCAACTGCTTCCCTGGCCAACACACCTTGATCATTTTGCATCCTGGGGCTACCGTCTCCAGGCTTGCATGTCAGAAGATCCTGGTGGCGAACCAGATCCGTTTGGCCACCAGCATTTCCATTCAACAACTTGTTTGCAGAACAATGGTCTTCCAGTTTTGTTACCCCTAGTCGACAGGTTTCAGGTATGTGGTGCTCTTCTGACATGCTTTCTAAACATGCAGTTGTTTCTAAATGATCACAATTACCCGGAGTATCTGGAGGATTTATGAGATTGGGCAGCTGGCATGAGCGGGAAAGCAAAGGGTTCTCTTCCAGTCGCTCATCTGCTGTCTTCTGCGAGTTCCTCTTGCTTTTAGAATCTATGGACACAAAGAGATTATCATCTATGCTATTTTTGGATACCGCTTTACAAGAGAGCTTGGTGTCTTCGTTGAAACCAGAATCGGAGCCCTGGTCAGCCTTGAAAGACGACTTCTCCAACCTTCTTCCATCTTGGCTGTCTTCTGAACAATCATCAGTTTCATCTTCCGAAGAGTTCACTTCTCGGATGGCCTCTTGCTTCTGCAGCGACTCTCTTCTTTCCACCCTGTCCTGGCGGATGGCTCCAAGCTTCCTAGAAGACTGCTTTGGAAGCGTTGCTTTTTCACCTAGATCCGCCTTGATCCCCGTTGATTCATTTGCTGACTCCTGCAAGCTCTGTAAACTTGGGTCCCGCTGCAGCATTTCCTTTTTGAACTCTGAGTGAGAGATATCCAAGCTATGCTTGCGGGTGGTAGCTAGCTTCTTTTCGGAGGATGTAAGTGAGGAGGCTAGTTTCTCAGCAGACTGGACTCTCTTTAGCAGCGGGGATCTTGGTGGTTCAGTACTCTTGGGCCTTGAAATCTGTCTCGCCAGAGGTGGAGAGGAGTGCAGTTTGATTGGGAAGGACTGCATAAGGGCGCAACTGCTCAGCGAGTGTCCAGGTAAAGGAGATGGAGAGCGTGGAGGAGAGGTGGACTGTGGCGTTGGTGAGGGAGTGTGAGCCAGTGGTGACAGAGGGATGTTGCCTGCCGATTTCCGCCTGGGCGATCTGTACTGTCTTTGCAGTTTCGGTGCCAGGCCATGCAAAGAGCTGGGACGGATGTGTCCTGAGCTGGCAGGAGAATTTGGGACACTGGAACTAGGAGAGCTGCTCTGTGAAGAATTTCCACCTGCTGGAAAAAAACATACATATTAGTATAAAATAATGCTTTTCATAACCTCTTAAGTTCTTTATGAAAGTCAGAGGGTCAAGGGTCGATCTGTCCCATGTAAATTAAAAAACAGAACGCTTAGCATTAGAATTCAAGAGTTCAACAATAGCAGGCAAATTGCAGCATACCTATAAACCCAGTTTTGCAGCTTTATGTCTGTTACAGTATCCTGCCATACCAGCGGCGGATTCAAAATAATCTTTAACTGAGTTTTTGTTTAAAATAAATAAAATAAAAAAAGCCTAAAAGGTGTCGATTCAATCGTATGTCACTAATCAGACCTCCTTAAAGGCTTTAACCTACATCCACACTTGGTTAAACTACATCCTAGGATTCTTTTGCAAGCTACTGCCTGGAAACAGCCACGTCTGTAACCTCAGCAGAGCACAGGTTGTTTGGGAGGGTCGTCTCCAATCTACAACAGTCACTCTGCTAAAAAAAAAAATTGTTAGATACAAATATTTTTTATCTTTTTGCAGCATAAGATTCACACGCTTTCCAAAGAGTAGAACATTTTATTAGTGTATGTGCAAAAGTTGCCCTTGCTTACTAAATATGTACATACAAATCAAAATAAATAAAACGGAATGAGATTAAAAAAAGGGAAGCGAGCATACTTGAGAGAAGCATGCATACATAAGCATGTGTTAGACTGAGAGGAGGAGGGGGTGGAAGGAGGTTCATTTGTGAGGAAAGTACATGGGGGTATTGAACCCAGTGTGCTTGCATCTCAGACCACTACATGCATTTGTGGTCTACTTAATGTGCCTCATGTGGCACTTGTAATCCCAACACATCGCCATAGGTGGATGATGACAATCACCCTCCCTTGGGGTGGGGGGAGGTAGTAATCACGGTCGAGAAGTCGCCTCTTTGTCTATAAAGGGTTACGTGACGAGAGGAGTGAGACAGTGCACGCTTCACATTCACACTGGAGCTGCTCCTCTTCTTTGAAAGTTCATGTTTGGATTAATAAATGGTTTGACACAGGTGGTTGTTCTTTGTAGAAACGTGTTAATGCACAAGTTACTAACTTGTGTAACGATATATCTGTAAGAGACAGTAGTTAGTGATAGATTCCTTACCTTAGAATATCCCCAGGCGTCAGGCTGGATCCGGAAAGTTTTGCGTAGCAGTACCCTTGCGCGTCGGTAGGCGGCGTCGTGCGGCTCCGCGTCCGTCGTCGGCGTCGTGATCGCCGGGATGACGTCGCGGGCAGTACTTAGGCGCCGCCCCTGCGCGCTGGCGTCAGTTCTGTACACGACTTTCCGCGCCAGGAACGCATGAGCCATGCAAGAAGCTGACACAGGTGTCTGAAAAATACTAGGGCCCTGAAAGGGATGTCCTTAACCCTAGAAATCAGTTCGCAGAACGGGGAGGATGGGTGGGCGGTAAGGAATCTATCACTAACTACTGTCTCTTACAGATATATCGTTACACAAGTTAGTAACTTGTGCATCTGAAAGAGACACGTTAGTGATAGATTCCTTACCTTAGAATAGATACCCCAGCAATACCAACCCCGGTGGTGGGTCTGCGAACAAAGATCAGACAAGGAAGTCCTGGAGGACAGAACGGCCAAAGAAGCCGTCCCTCCGGACCTGACTGTCAAGGCAGTAATGCTTAGTAAACGTGTGCAGCGAGGCCCACGTAGCTGCCTGACAGATAACCGGCAGCGGAACACCGCGGCCCAAGGCCGTGGTAGCAGCCGTTGCCCTGGTGGAATGGGCACGCAGCCCAACAGGAGGCTCCTTCTTAGCCAAAGAATAGCAGGTCTTGATGCACAAGGTAACCCAGCGGGAGATGGTCCTCTTGTGCACCGCCCGACCTTTTTGGCGCCCACGTAGCCAACAAAGAGCTGGTCATCCACCCGGAAGTGTTTCGTGCGGTCGATATAGAAGGAGAGCGCACGTTTTGGGTCCAGACGGTGGAGCCTCTCTTCCTCTCTGGAAGGATGCGGAGGCGGAAAGAAGGTGGGCAAAGTGATGGTCTGCCCAATGTGGAAAGCAGTAACCACCTTTGGCAAGAAGGACGGACGCGTCCGAAGAACAACCTTGTCTGGATGAACAGACAGAAAGGGAGGTTTGCAAGAAAGAGCCTGGAGCTCACTCACCCGCCGAGCGGAGGTGATGGCCACCAGAAAGGCTGCCTTTAGAGTCAGAAGACGAAGAGGACAGTTATGCAGAGGCTCAAAGGGAGCGCACATTAAAAAGGTAAGAACCAAGTTCAAGTCCCACTGAGGCATTACAAACGGAACAGGAGGGAAGAGGTGAGTAATGCCTTTTAAGAACCTGTTAACAACAGGGGACTTGAAAAGGGAGGGCTGATCAGGGAGCCTGAGGAAGGCCGAGATAGCACAAAGATAACCCTTGATGGTACCCAGGGCAGAACCCTGTTGGGCCAGAGAAAGAAGGAACAGAAGGACCTCAGAAAGAGGGGCAGAAAGGGGATTCACAGCCTTTGCTGTGCACCATGCCACAAATTTGTTCCACCTGCAGGCGTATACCACCTTAGTGGAGGGACGCCTGGCTGCCAGAATCACATCACAAACTTCGGGAGGCAAGTCGAAAGGAATCAACTGCCGCCGCTCAATCTCCACGCAAGCAGGTGTAGACTGGACAGGTTCGGGTGGAGGACCGTCCCCTGCTGCTGCGACAGAAGATCCTCCCGAAGAGGCAGACGGATCGGGGGATCTATGCTCATATTGAGTAGCTCGGGATACCAAACTCTTCGAGCCCAGTCCGGAGCCACAAGAATGACTTGGGCCCGGTCGTGCCGAATCTTCTTCAACACTCTGGGTAGAAGTGGTATAGGCGGAAAGGCGTATAACAGACCGCAACTCCACTCGCGACGAAAGCGTCGCCGAGCGAGTGCCGCCTGGAAATTCCAACGCGCAGAACTGATGACATTGCGCGTTCTCTTCGGTGGCGAATAGATCTAACCAAGGCTCTCCCCACTGTAGAAAGAGTCCTTGCGCCACTTCCGAGTGAAGACGCCATTCGTGATCCATCATGCACCTGCGGCTGAGTTCGTCCGCCCTGGCGTTCAGAGAACCTGCCAGGTGTTGAACCATCAGGAACATGCCCTGATGTTCCAGCCATGTCCAGAGGCGCAGAGCCTCCTGACAAAGGGTCCAAGACCCCACCCCGCCCTGTTTGTTGCAGTACCACATGGCGGTGGTGTTGTCTGTGAACACCTGCACTACCTTCCCTTTGACAGAGGGAAGGAATGCCTTGAGTGCAAGCCGGATCGCCCGGAGCTCCAGAAGGTTGATATGGAGCCGGGACTCCGCCGGAGACCAGAGGCCTCTGATCTCCGCCTCTCCCATGTGACCGCCCCATCCCAGAAGGGACGCGTCCGTCACAACTGTATGCTCTGGCTGGGGAAGGGAGAGGGATCTGCCCATGACCCATTGCCGGTTCGAGAGCCACCACTGCAACTGTTTTGCAGTCCCCTCCGAGATCTGGACGTGATCGGACAGGTTGCCCTGGTGCTGCGCCCACTGGAACTTCAGGTCCCACTGCAGAGCCCGCATATGCCATCTGGCATGATTGACCAGCAGGATGCAGGAGGCCATGAGGCCCAGCAGCCTCAGGGTCATCCTTACCGAAACCCAGGATAAAGGCCGAAAGATCGGAATCATAGCCTGAATATCCCGGACTCGCCGTTCGGGAGGATAGGCCCGAAACCGCGTCGTGTCCAGAACTGCTCCGATGAAAAGGAGCTGTGGAGAAGGAATCAGATGTGACTTCGGCACATTGATGGAGAACCCCAGCGAGTGCAGGAGTTCGGCCGTAGTCTGGAGGTGGGAGACGACTGCCTGGGACGAGCCCGCCTTCAGCAGCCAGTCGTCGAGGTAGGGGAAGACTGAAACCCCTGCCCGGCGCAGATGAGCTGCGACCACCGCCATCACTTTCGTGAACACCCGAGGGGCACTGGTAAGGCCAAAGGGGAGCACGGTGAACTGAAAATGCTCGGGGCCTACCGTGAACCGAAGGTAACGCCGGTGGGCCGGCAGGACGGGGATGTGGAAATACGCGTCCTGCAAGTCCAACGCTACCAACCAGTCTCCAGGGTCGAGGGCAGTCAAGACCTGAGCTAGGGTGAGCATCTTGAACTTCTCCTTCCGGAGGAAGCGATTGACGTTCCGGAGGTCCAAGATAGGACGCATGTCCTCCTTGTCCTTTTTGGGCACCAGAAAGTAGTGGGAGTAGCAACCACGCCCTACTTCTGGGGTCGGAACATGCTCGATGGCCCTCTTGGTCAAGAGGGCCGTGACTTCCTTCTGTAGAAGCACCAAGTGATCCCCTGACATGCGGTGGAATTGAGGTGGCATGGCTGGGGGGTGGTCTCGAAGGGGAGGGAGTAGCCCCTTCGGACAATGTCCAAGACCCACCTGTCCGAGGTGATGGTGCGCCAGTGGGGAAGGTGATGGCGGACCCTGCCCCCTACTGGCGTGCCGTGCACCTGAAAGGAGGGACTAGGAGGGCTTGGAGGCCGCGGACGGGTTGGAGGTGGTGGCCTGACCCGCACGCTGGTTGCCCGATCCGCCACGGCGGAATCCACGTCCTCGGCCACGCGAAGACGCCTGCTGCGCGGGCCGGTGGCTGGGCTGCTGACGTGAAGGGGCGCCCCTACCGTGGCCACGATAGGGGCGAAAGCAGAAGGCAGCGGAGGGCGTGTAGCAGAAAGGCCCAGGGACTTGGCAGTAGCCCGTGAGTCCTTAAAGCGCTCCAACGCATGGTCTGCTTTGGACCCAAAAGGACCGACTCCATCAAAGGGCATGTCCATGAGAGTATTCTGGACATCCCCTGAAAAACCAGTGGTTCTCAGCCAGGCGTGGCGTCGGAGCGCCACCGTCGTTGCAATCGACCTGCCCAGCGAGTCGGCGGTGTCAAGGCCACAACGGATAGTGTATTTGGCCGCATCCCTTCCTTCCGCAATGGCGCGGGAAAGCAGTGCCTGGACCTCCTCAGGGCACTGGGGCAAAACATCCGCCACCGAATCCCACAGAGAGTGGGTATATCGGCCCAAAAGACAAGCGGTGTTAACGGACCGCAAGCCAGCACTGGAGGAAGAAAACCTTTCTTCCCAAACTGATCCAGGCGTTTGGATTCCCTATCCGGAGGAGCGGTAGGGAAGGCGGTTTGGGAAGCGGAGGCTTGGACAACCAAGCTCTCAGGAGTGGGGTGGACAGAAAGAAACAGGGGGTCGCCCGGAGCGGGGCGATGGCGTCGTGACACGTTCCGATCCACAGGAGCCCCTGTGTTGGGCTTGGACCAGGCGCCCAAAGAACGTCCGTGAGGGCGTCGTTAAACGGCAGCACAGTCTCCGCAGAGGAGGCTGCCGGCTGAAGCACCTCTGTCAAGATGTTAGGCTTGACCGTCAAAGTAGGGAGCTGGAGACGTAAGGCCCCAGCAGCCCTACGCAACACCGTACCAAAGTTGGCCCCCTCCTCCGTAGCCACGGGAGGAGACAGCATGCCAGTGTCAGGAGAAGTATCCAGACCACTGGCCTCCCCTAGACTCTCTGTCCAGTCCTCATCATACTGACAGTTGCGTGTCAGAGGGTCATCAGACCCCTCCCAGTCCTCCTGGTCCTCCTCTGGTTCAAAATAAGGAGGAGGAGGGACATTTGGGACCCAAGGTCCCATCGGCGCCGGAGCCGGCGTCGAGCGACGTCGCTCCGGGTCCAAGTCCGGAGCCGGAAGGAACTGGGGACGACGCCGCCCGGAGCCCAGGGCGGCGTCGAGAACGGCACCGGAGACATCGGCGCCGGCGGAGGTGTCGTGAGGTCGACCGGCGTCGATGGGGGTTGTGGAGCCGGGATCGAGGCCGGGGCCGGAGCCGGAGCCGGGATCGAGGCTGGAGGCTCGGGCGACGCCGGGGCCGGAGCCGCCGGCGGCGCCGGATCAACCCCATCAGGGCCCGCGGGGCCCGAAGGCGCACCGGAGGGGCCTGAAGGCCCGAAGAGGCGGGCCATGGCCGACAGGAACTCCTGTACCTTGGCCGGATCCGCCCCGAACCCGGGAAGGGCGGGTATGACGGGGGCGACTCCACAGGCAAGTCCGGGGCCGCGGGGGCGGGGACGGTGCCGGGAGGGGCCTCAGCCGAGTCGCGAGACCGGCGAGGCGAAGTCCGAGAGCGACGATGCTTCTTGGACTTCTTGTGTCGAGACTTACCGGACGAAGAAGACTTCGACGCCGACGACCGGTGTGCACTCCGCGAGCGACCCCTGGACCTCTCACGCGACCGGGGCTTCCGCGGAGCCGAATGCCGGGCCTCGAGGAGCTTTCGAGACCGCTCTCGCAAAGCCTTCGGGTTGAGGGCCTGGCATTCGGGACAAGACTCGGTGTCGTGGCCTCGGCCGAGGCAGAAGAGACACTCCCAATGCGGGTCGGTGACGGACATCATCCGCGCACAGGCGCCGCATCGCTTGAAGCCGGGCATCCCTACGACACCTGAAGGCTGGAAAAAAACAGTGAAAAATCACCAAAAGTATGGTCAAAAATTGACCAGGGCACTGCTCTTCCCGGATCTGCGCTTACTGGCGCGGAAAAAGAAGAACTGACGTCAGCGCGCAGGGGCGGCGCCTAAGTACTGCCCGCGACGTCATCCCGGCGATCACGACGCCGACGACGGACGCGGAGCCGCACGACGCCGCCTACCGACGCGCAAGGGTACTGCTACGCAAAACTTTCCGGATCCAGCCTGACGCCTGGGGATATTCTAAGGTAAGGAATCTATCACTAACGTGTCTCTTTCAGATTTTCATTTACTTAGCATCTGAGGACTTTATGCTGATCTGACCTTAGTTTATGTGCAGCACCAAGGAAGGATGCCGCCTTCAGTTAGGCTCTGCTGATAATCGGCCAACAGATAGCCCACCAATTGATCATCTTCCATTGGCTCCAGGCTCTCAAGTATCGCCTTATGCTTTAAGTTTCTCACCTTCTGAGACCATGGGCCTGATTTAACTTCGGCGATACTGCCCTTGCTGGACTCTGAGGTCTCCTGACCCCATTCCTTGTTTTTCTCATTCGCATCTATGATAATGTCACCAAGAATGACCCTCTTCGCTCCTCTCATTTCAGGATAACTAGATATGGTTGGGGACTGCTGTCTCTTTCAAAGATCCCTTTCCATCGGATGCTGAACAGTGTTTCCATATTTGATTCCCAGAGCCCATTTTGGTATAGTCCATATGCTGTTTAAGTAAAGCTCCAGTTATTGCAAAGACAAGGGTATCTTGCTTTGACCATATTCTTTCCACCTGCATGTAGCGGGTCTCCTTTTGCTGTGATGAACGTTTACAGTTGGCTGGGAGTTTTGTCCTCACCCAGCTCCTTCCAGCAGGTTTTGATTTGCTGCTGCACTCTTTGCTTCGTATCCAAGGGTAGCTTTCCTGATGTAAGTTTCAATATTGTGGAATGCACAACCTGCTGCCAGAACTGCGATACCCGGAGACATTTTGTCCATGCACGTCTCTGGCTCGGTTTTAGCACAGAGCAGTAAGCAATATTTCTTCTAGGAGGTGATGAAAGTCTGAAGCATTCGCACACTTGTATTGTATTGTATTGTATTGTAATTGCATTTATATAGCGCTTACTACCCCTGACGAGGCGTCGAAGCGCTTTTTCGGCGAGTAGCACGCTACTCCGGGACCCATAGAGGATTAGTGTTGAATTAGTATAGTGAAACATGCAAGTACATTTTAAGTGGGGGATAGGTTAGTCAGTTATTTGGATTTGGAATGATAGCAGCAGGATAGAGGAGGAAAAAGGTTTGTATTTATATAGCGCTTGTTACCCCTGATGGGGTGTTGAAGCACGCTTACTCCGGAAGCCCATAAAGGATTAGTGGTGAATTAATATGGTGAAATATGAAAGTAATTTCAGTGGTGGATATTAGTCAGTTATTTGGAGTGAGAAGGATAGCGGAGGGATAAAAAGGGAAGAAAGGTTTGCATTCATATAGCACTTGTTACCCCTGATGGGTGTTGAAGCGCTTTTCTGGCGAGTAGCACGCCACTCCAGAACCCATTAGGATTAGTGTTGAAAATTAGTATAGTAAAATATGAAGTAATTTGAGTAGTGGATATGTTATTCAGTTATTTGGGTAGAGAAGGGTAGGTGGCGGGATACAAGAGGTTTGCATTTATATAGCGCTTGCTACCCCTGATGGGGTTTTGAAGCGCAAGTAGCACTCTACTCTGGAACCCATAAGTATTAGTGTAGTAGAGAGAGTAGAGTAGAGTAGTAGAGAGAAGTTTGAGATGAGTCAGAAGGTTGGGCTAGAAGATATATTGAGAGAAATATAGGCTGAGAAATAGGGTAGTGCCTTGGAAATGCTAAATTAGAAGAAAGTGATAAATATATAGATCCATAAGTACATTGAAAGTATATAGATACATAAAGGAGGTAAGTATATGTAGATTAAAGATATTGATAGAGGCACAGGATGAGAAATAGGGTAGTGCATTGGATATGCTTTTTCAGGAGAAAAGTAACAGACACACAGATCCAAGTACATGGAAGGTACATAGATGTACAATGGAAGTAAGTACATGTAGACCAAGGATGATTTTTATTTATTTATTATTTATTTATTTATTATTATTTTTTTTCCCCTCTCAACAACATAATTATTCTACATGTTTATACAAAGCAATACACAAAGATAGGTACATGTCTATAGTGAGAACAAATGCTTATATACAGAGGGATATGCTGTAAATTTCTGTTTGCGTATGGTGCTTATGTGGGGAAGAGCCAATTCTTGAGTAGTTTTCTGAAGATAAGGTGGTTGTCGGTGGATCTTATGTTGGGGGGTAAAGAGTTCCATAGTTTGGCTGCTTGAACACAGAAGGATGTGTCACCCGTGGTTTTTTTCTTGTATCTTGGGATTTTGAGGCGAGATGCTCCTTTAGATTGGAGGTTCCTCTGTTGAATGTGTTTGGTGATTTTATTCCTGATGAAGAGCGGTCCCATTCCATGTATTGCTTTGTGGGTGATACAAAGCAGCTTGAACGTGGATCTTCTGGCAACCGGTAACCAATGCAGGGCTTTCAAGGCAGGGGAGATGTGGTCTCGCGGTTTGATATGCAAGAGTAGTCTGGCAGCCGAGTTCTGAATCCGTTGTAGTCTTTTCATGGTTGTTAAAGGTGATCCATGGTAGAGGCTATTGGCGTAATCGAGTTTGGACAGAACAAGGGAGATGGTAGCTTGGACCTTGTGCGGAAATCCCAAATGAGGGAAAATTCGTCGCAGCGTTTTTATAGTGACAAAGCTTGATCTTGCTAGTTTGTCCACTTGGGCATTCATCGACAGCTTGGAGTCCATGGTCATTCCGAGGTTTCTTACTTCCTTCGATACTTTAGGTGGTGATCCCAGTTCATTAGGCCATGCGGCAAGCGGGTTGTAATGTTTCCCATCGCCACACGTGAGTATTTCCGTTTTTGAAGTATTCAATTTGAGATGGCTCCAAGTCATCCACTGATCCACGGCTCTGAGACAGCTGAAAATTGGTGATTTTCCAATATCTTTGGGGCATTCCAGTTGAAGGAGTATTTGCGTGTCATCTGCATAGTTATAGCACGTGAGGTGAAATTGATTGATCAGTACTGGTAATGACTTCATGTAAATGTTGAAAAGCATGGGCGAGATGATAGAACCTTGAGGGACCCCTGCTTTTGTGGAGTACGGTTTGGACGAGAAAGGTGGGGTATGGATGACATTAGTTCTGTTTCGAAGGTAGGACGCGATCCAGTCTAGAGCAGTTCCCTCTATGCCGGCTTCATAGAGTCTTTGTTTCAGAGTGTCATGGTCAACCGTGTCAAAGGCAGCCGAGAGGTCCAAGAGGAGTAGCGCAGCAACTCCGTTGCGGTCAACTGTATTTTTCAGGTCATCCCAGATGGCAAGGAGGGCAGATTCAGTGCCTCTTCCCGGACGGAATCCTGTTTGGAAGTCTGAGAGTACGTCATTCTCTTCAATGAATTGTGACATCTGGGCGAACGCTGCTCTTTCCATCAGTTTGCCCAGGAAAGGTCCATTTGTAATGGGTCTGTAGTTGTCAGGGTTCAGGGGGTCCGAGTTTGTTTTCTTCAGTAAAGGGCGTATGTGTGATTTTTTGAGTTCTTCTGGAAATATTCCGGTAATCTGAAAGAGACACGTTAGTGACAGATTCCTTACCTTAGAATATCCCCAGGCGTCAGACTAGATCCGGAAAGTTTTTGTGTAGCAGTACCCTTGCGCGTCGGTAGGCGGCGTCGTGCGGCTCCGCGTCCGTCGTCGGCGTCGTGATCGCCGGGATGACGTCGCGGGCAGTACTTAGACGCCGCCCCTGCGCGCTGACGTCAGTTCTTTTTCCGCGCCAGTAAGCGCAGATCCGGGAAGAGCAGTGCCCTAGTCAATTTCCGACAAAATTTTTGGTGAATTTTTCACTGTTTCTTTTCGAGTCTTCTCGACTCCTAGGTGTCGATAGGGATGCCCGGCTTCAAGCCAAGCGACGTCTGTGGTCGAATGATGTCGATCACAGACCCGCACTTAGAGTGTCTCTACTGTCTCGGCCGAGACCACGACACAAAGTCGTGCCCTGACTGCCGGAAACTTCACCCGAAGGCTTTACGAGAGCGGTCTCGAAAGCTACTCTAGGTCCGGCAGTCGGCTCCGCGCCGCACCAAGCCCCGGTCCCGTGAGAGGTCGAGGGGCCGGTCGCGGAGTCCCCGCCGGTCGTCGGAGTCCAAGTCTTCGCGCTCCTCGGGTAAGTCGAAGCACAAAAAGTCTAAGAAGCATCATCGCTCTAAGACTTCGCCTCGCCGGTCTCGCGACTCGGCTGAGGCCCCTGTCGGCACCGTCCCCGCCCCCGCGGCCCCGGACGTGCCTGTGGAGCCGCCCCCGCATTACCCGTCCTTTCCGGGTTCGGGGGCGACTCCGGACAAAATACAGGAATTCTTGTCGGCCATGGCCCGCCTCTTCGGGCCTCAAGGTCCCTCCGGTGCGCCTTCGGGCCCCGCGGGCCCTGATGGGGTTGCTCCGGCGTCGCCGACGGCTCCGGTCCCGGCGTCGCCTGTCCCGCCAGCCTTGATCCCGGCCTCGGCTCCGGCCTCGATCCCGGCTCCGGTGGTACCGCAACCCCCATCGACGCCGGTTGACCTAACCACGCCGGCGCCGATGTCCCCGGTGCCGTTCCTGACGCCGTCCGGGACTCCGGGCGGCGTCGTTCCCCGGTTCTCTCCGGCTCCGGACATGGAGCCGGACCGACGTCGCTCGACGCCGGCGCCGATGAGACCTTGGGTCCCAAATGTCCCTCCTCCTCCATATTTTGAACCAGAGGAGGACCAGGAGAGCTGGGAGGGGTCGGAAGACCCTCTCACACAGCAGTGTGAGTATGATCAGGACTGGACAGAGGAACTTGGGGATGCCAGTGGTCTAGACACTTCCCCTGACACTGGCATGCTGTCTCCTCGCGTGGCTACGGAGGAGGGAGCAAATTTCGCAACGGTGTTGCGTGAGAGCAGCTGGAGCCTTGCACCTCCAATTGCCTACTGTGGCTGTCAGGACTAATCTCCTGACGGAAGTGCTTCAGCCGGCAGCTTCCTCCGCGGAGACTGTGCTGCCGTTTAATGATGCACTGACTGACGTTCTTTTGAGCGCCTGGTCCAAGCCCACCACAGGGGCTCCTGTGGATAGGAACGTGGCCCGACGCCATCGCCCTGCTCCGGGCGACCCCTTGTTTCTCTCTCAACATCCCACCCCGAGAGCTTGGTTGTCCAAGCCTCTGCCTCCCAAACCGCCTTCCCTACCGCCCCTCCGGATAGGGAATCCAAACGCCTGGACCAATTTGGGAAGAAGGCTTTTTCTTCCTCCAGTGCTGGCTTGCGGTCCGTTAACACCGCTTGCCTTTTGGGCCGATATACCCACTCCCTGTGGGATTCGGTGGCGACTGTTTTGCCCCAGTGTTCTGAGGAGGTCCAGACACCGCTTACCCGCACCATTGCGGAAGGTAGGGATGCGGCAAAGTACACCATACGTTGTGGCCTTGATACCGCCGACTCGCTGGGCAGATCGCTTGCAACGACGGTGGGGCTGCGTCGCCACGCCTGGCTGAGAACAACTGGTTTCTCGGGTGATGTCCAGAATACACTCATGGACATGCCCTTTGATGGAGTCGGTCTTTTTGGTTCCAAAGCAGACCATGCGCTAGAGCGTTTTAAGGGCTCACGGGCTACTGCCAAGTCCCTGGGCCTTTCTGTTGTGCGCCCTCCGCTAACCTCTGCTTTTCGCCCCTTTCGTGGCCACGGAAGGGGCGCCCAGTCACGTCCGCTGCCCAGCCACCGGCCCGCGCAGCAAGCGTCTTCGCGTGGCCGAGGACGTGGATACCGCCGTGGCGGTTTGGGCAACCAGCTTGCGGGTCAGGCCACCACCTCCAACCCGTCCACGGCCTCCAAGCCCTCCTAGTCCCTCCTTTCAGGTGCACAGCACGCCAGTAGGGGGCAGGGTCCGCCATCACCTTCACCACTGGCGTACCATCACCTCGGACAGGTGGGTCTTGGACATTGTCCGAAGGGGCTACTCCCTCCCCTTCGAGACCACCCCCCCAGCCATGCCACCTCAATTCCACCGCATGTCAGGGGATCACTTGATGCTTCTGCAGAAGGAAGTCACGGCCCTCTTGGCCAAGAGGGCCATCGAGCATGTTCCGACCCCAGAAGTAGGACGTGGTTGCTACTTCCACTACTTTCTGGTGCCCAAAAAGGACAAGGAGGACATGCGTCCTATCTTGGACCTCCGGAACGTCAATCGCTTCCTTCGGAAGGAGGAGTTCAAGATGCTCACCCTAGCTCAGGTCTTGACTGCCCTCGACCCTGGAGACTGGTTGGTAGCGTTGGACTTGCAGGACGCTTATTTCCACATCCTCGTCCTGCCGGCCCACCGGCGTTACCTACGGTTCACGGTAGGCCTCGAGCATTTTCAGTTCACCGTGCTCCCCTTTGGCCTTACCAGTGCCCCTCGGGTGTTCACGAAAGTGATGGCGGTGGTCGCAGCTCATCTGCGCCGGGCAGGGGTTCCAGTATTCCCCTACCTCGACGACTGGCTGCTGAAGGCGGGCTCGTCCCAGGCAGTCATCTCCCACCTCCAGACTACGGCCGAACTCCTGCACTCGCTGGGGTTCTCCATCAATGTGCCAAAGTCGCATCTGATTCCTTCTCCACAGCTCCTTTTCATCGGAGCAGTTCTGGACACGACGCAGTTTCGGGCCTATCCTCCCGAACGGCGAGTCCAGGATATTCAGGCTATGATTCTCATCTTTCAGCCTTTATCCTGGGTTTCGGTACGGATGACCCTGAGGCTGCTGGGCCTCATGGCCTCCTGCTGGTCGATCATGCCAGATGGCATATGCGGGCTCTGCAGTGGGACCTGAAGTTCCAGTGGGCGCAGCACCAGGGCAACCTGTCCGATCACGTCCAGATCTCGGAGGGGACTGCAAAACAGTTGCAGTGGTGGCTCTCGAACCGGCAATGGGTCATGGGCAGATCCCTCTCCCTTCCCCAGCCAGAGCACACAGTTGTGACGGACGCGTCCCTTCTGGGATGGGGCGGTCACATGGGAGAGGCGGAGATCAGAGGCCTCTGGTCTCCGGGCGGAGTCCCGGCTCCATATCAACCTTCTGGAGCTCCGGGCGATCCGACTTGCACTCAAGGCATTCCTTCCCTCTGTCAAAGGGAAGGTAGTGCAGGTGTTCACAGACAACACCACCGCCATGTGGTACTGCAACAAACAAGGCGGGGTGGGGTCGTGGACCCTTTGTCAGGAGGCTCTGCGCCTCTGGACATGGCTGGAACATCAGGGCATGTTCCTGATGGTTCAACACCTGGCAGGTTCCCTGAACGCCAGGGCGGACGAACTCAGCCGCAGGTGCATGATGGATCACGAATGGCGTATTCACTCGGAAGTGGCGCAAGGACTCTTTCTGCAGTGGGGAGAGCCTTGGTTAGATCTATTCGCCACCGAAGAGAACGCGCAATGTCATCAGTTCTGCGCGTTGGAATTTCCAAGGAAGCACTCGCTCGGCAACGCTTTTCGTCGCGAGTGGAGTTGCGGTCTGTTGTACGCCTTTCCGCCTATACCACTTCTACCCAGAGTGTTGAAGAAGATTCGGCACGACCGGGCCCAAGTCATCCTTGTGGCTCCGGACTGGGCTCGAAGAGTTTGGTATCCCGAGCTACTCAGTATGAGCGTAGATCCCCCGATCCGTCTGCCTCTTCGGGAGGATCTTCTGTCGCAGCAGCAGGGTACGGTCGTCCACCCGAACCTGTCCAGCCTCCACCTGCTTGCGTGGAGATTGAGCGGCGGCAGTTGATTCCTTTCGACTTGCGTCCCGAAGTTTGTGATGTGATTCTGGCAGCCAGGCGTCCCTCCACTAAGGTGGTATACGCCTGCAGGTGGAACAAGTTTGTGGCATGGTGCACAGCAAAGGCTGTGAATCCCCTCTCTGCCCCTCTTTCTGAGGTTCTTCTGTTCCTTCTTTCTCTGGCCCAACAGGGTTCTGCCCTGGGTACCATCAAGGGCTATCTTTGTGCCATTTCGGCCTTCCTCAGGCTTCCTGATCAGCCCTCCCTTTTCAAGTCCCCTGTTGTTAACAGGTTCCTAAAAGGCATCACACACCTCTTCCCTCCTGTTCCGTTTGTGATGCCTCAGTGGGACTTGAACTTGGTTCTTACCTTTCTCATGTGCGCTCCCTTTGAGCCTCTACATAACTGTCCTCTTCGTCTTCTGACTCTGAAGACAGCCTTTCTGGTGGCCATCACCGCCGCTCGGCGGGTGAGTGAGCTCCAGGCTCTATCATGCAAACCTCCCTTTCTGTCTGTCCATCCAGACAAGGTTGTTCTTAGGACGCGTCCGTCCTTCTTGCCAAAGGTGGTTACTGCCTTCCACATTGGGCAGACCATCACTTTGCCCACCTTCTTTCCGCCTCCGCATCCTTCCAGAGAGGAAGAGAGGCTCCACCGTCTGGATCCAAAACGTGCGCTTTCTTTTTATATCAATCGCACACAACACTGCCGGGTGGATGACCAGCTCTTTGTTGGCTACGTGGGCGCCAAAAAAGGTCGGGCGGTGCACAAGAGAACAATCTCCCGCTGGGTAACCTTGTGTATCACAGCCTGCTATTCTTTGGCTAAGAAGGAGCCTCCTGTTGGGCTGCGTGCCCATTCCACCAGGGCAACGGCTGCTACCACGGCTTTAGGCCGCGGTGTTCCGCTGCAGGATATCTGTCAGGCAGCTACGTGGGCCTCGCTGCACACATTTACAAAGCATTACTGCCTTGACAGTCAGGTCCGGAGGGACGGCTTCTTTGGCCGTTCTGTCCTCCGGGACTTCCTTGTCTGATTTTTGTTCGCAGACCCACCACCGGGGTTGGTATTGCTGGGGTATCTATTCTAAGGTAAGGAATCTGTCACTAACGTGTCTCTTTCAGATGCACAAGTTACTAACTTGTGTAACGATATATCTGTAAGAGACAGTAGTTAGTGACAGATTCCTACCGCCCACCCATCCTCCCCGTTCTGCGAACTGATTTCTAGGGTTAAGGACATCCCTTTCAGGGCCCTAGTATTTTTCAGACACCTATGTCAGCTTCTTGCATGGCTCTGCGTTCCTGGCGCGGAAAGTCGTGTACAGAACTGACGTCAGCGCGCAGGGGCGGCGTCTAAGTACTGCCCGCGACGTCATCCCGGCGATCACGACGCCGATGACGGACGCGGAGCCGCACGACGCCGCCTACCGACGCGCAAGGGTACTGCTATGCAAAAACTTTCCGGATCCAGCCTGACGCCTGGGGTTATTCTAAGGTAAGGAATCTGTCACTAACTACTGTCTCTTACAGATATATCGTTACACAAGTTAGTAACTTGTGCATTAAGGAATCGTTGATGATTCTTCTTACTGGAGTGGCAGCAGAGGTTGTTAAAAGAATTGTCTTGAAAGTTTGTGGTGGACAGGGGTTAGAAGGGCTGCCGGCAGGCCTGCTTGCTTTGACCAGGTCCATAAATTCATCGTGTGAGATGTGTTGGAAGGAACGGAGAGGCTTGGTTAGAGTATTCTTGGATTGTTGTTTTGTACAAGGGTTAGTGCTGGTGCTTTGTTTCTGTTTTAAGTACGAGTCCAACGTGTCTGCTTTGTCCGTGTAATGATTTGCCAGTTTGTTTGTGAAATCTTGAGTAACAGGATGAGTTCCTTCTAGGCAATTTGGTTTGCGAAATTCATTGAGTATTTTATAGAATTCTTTATTTGCACATTTAGCGTTTTGAATTCTGACTGAATAGTACCTTTTCTTAGCTTTTTTGATAGCCGACTTGTATAATCTGTTAATTTTTTGTAGGTGAAGTTTGTCTTGTTTGGCGTTTGTTTTGAGCCAGGTACGTTGCAGCTTTCTAATTTGTTGTTTTATGTCTTTTATTTCTATGTTTCTCCAAGGTGCTTTTTTTCTTTTGTTCTGTTGTGTGGTTTTGAGTGGTATCAGGATGTCAAAAGCTTGTGTGTCTGGTCTTGAATTCAAGTCAGTATAGAAGTGTTTCGTACATCTATAAAATGGGCACCTGATGACTGTAATGCTGGAGGTGTAATACAGTGCCAAAGTGGCCACTTTGTACATTTATGAATACTTGTAAAGAGCGCCAACCACTCCAGATGAAGTGTCCTGGTACTAAATACCTTTCGTTTCGGAAGCATAGCCTTGCAATATGACTTGAGTTATATGAAAAGTCTGGTTTTAAGGCCTTTCCGAACTCTAGGAGGTGATGCAAAGATCTGATTTCTGGGTGGATGCTGTTCCAAAGCTTAGCTTCTAGTATTCTGAAGGCCCTACAGCCCCAATTTTGATATTTATAACAGGGCCCTTCAAAGCTGGGCTTGTTAGGGGATCGAAGGTGTCTGGAAGGGACATGAATTTTGAATTTGTTAGATGAAAATTTGGAGGCAGAGCTGTGTGAAGGTTTTGGACATGAAACACGCAGATTTGAAAGAAAGGGATGCGTGGCCTCACCAGAAGACAGTGTAATTGCGATTGTACACAGAGACAGAGTTAAAAATGTTGATGTTGAAATGGCTCTAACACAGTATTCTGAATTTTTTTAATAGGTTATCCAAGGATTTTAGCACAAGTCGTAGATAGGCTGAATTTCTACAGTCCAAGCATGACAAGACAAAGGCATTTGTCAAGAAACTTAGACTTTATGGGGGAGAGCCGCCTTGGGTCTTCTGCATGGCCATTTAGCTGCTAAGTTGAATAGTCATGTAACACACTTGTCTAAGTTTGCAGAGTACGTTCTGCTGGCATCTGAGACCTTGGGAAGAATACTGACAGTGGTGGTTACATGACTGACATACAAATCTGATACGCTTCGGAGTAAGAATTGCAACTACAGTCTGAGTATTGCATAGTTCTTTTAAACAGTGTAATTTTATTAATAAATGAAGCCTGTAGTTCACAATCAGGAATCCCATCAGCCATTTACACATATGACAACTTTAGCTTACCTTAGCCTGAGCAGTAAGGCAGCGGTCATAAAATGTGTGAGGTGTTCCGTTTAACACACCAACCAAACGACGACACAGCCAATGAAACAAAAAAACTTAAAACACACAAGTTTAAGTAAAAATGGGGCATTTTAATTTACTGAAAAAGAAAAGAAATTTAACAACGCATTCAAAGGATATGGGAAAATGAAAAACCACCATTAATAAATGGGGGAAAGCGTTCCATTGAAATGTAATGAAAGGCGAACAACAGTGGAGATGGGACACAATATCTTGCATTTTCTGGATCTGTTTCCGCAAGACAGGACTACTAATCCACAAGCAAGCCTGGGGGAAGGGTGTGTTTGCCTCAGCAACTGCACTTAATGCATTCACAGATGCCTCTGGCAGCCCAGGATGACTCCATAGCACCGGATTCCATGTGGAGGTTCAGGTGTGTTCAAGCTATGCCTTTTGAAGTAGATTATCTGTTTGTCAAACGTGGATGAGGGGATTAGGATTGGCATGGCAATGGGCCATTCACCCCTGACACTTTTTCATTTCCTGGATCAAGGCTTGGACCCTATGCTCCTTATGAAAGGGGTTACTAATACTTACAATACTATTCTCAGTATCTCCTGTCTTACAACAGAAGTTTCGATCATGAAGCAACAAACAAAAACCAGCATACAAATGCCAACTCTTAATCCTAGAACTAACTCACAGGTGAGGTACCAGGACAGGGGCCTTCGATAGCATTCACCAGTTGGCTGAGGCATCTAGTATTTCAATACCTGAATGACTCATTGCTAAAAACAGATTCCGATCTGCAGGCATGAGCCACCACAGCTGCTGCGGCCCACTTCATATCTTCTCAGAGCCTGGATGTAGGAAGCTGGCTCTTTATATAGTATACCAAAAGGAGGTATACTGTGCAAAGAGTCCAGGTATCCCTTATAAGTGGACGAAGGCTTGCTCAAGCAATCCCAAGCTGCTCTCTTAGGGGGGTAGTGTGGTCGAGCAGCCTTAGACTTATCTTATGTTATGTTAATGTTAATGATATTTATACAGCGCAACTGTTACCCGGAGGTGTCCTGGCGCTAGATGAGCGTTAGACATTTGATGCATACACACAATCAATAAATGATACACACTACTCAATAAGGAGATCCACACCAATTTCTAAAAATAACACGCATCTTTATATAATTTTAGGCACCAAGATCATCAAAATCAGGAAAAAGTTTCGAACCGGAGCGTCGAAAGTTGCATCCGAACCCAATGGCGGAAAAAAACAATCTGAGGATGGAGTCGATGCCCATGCGCACTATTGTCCAAAGGAGGAGTCACCTATCACATGACTACAAAAGACTTCTTCGAAGACAACAACAAAGTGCAAGCATCCGAGCCCAACACCAGATGGCGATCTAATGCAAAGTGTGAGCTCTGCAGCTCACATGCCTCGAACAGTACGTTTCGAGTAATGAATTTTTAGTTTTTAAAAATGGACACAGTGCAATTTCTGAAGCAGTAATGTTATCTAATGGAGGAAAAAGACACACTGCAGACATGTACTTCACGTCGACTTACGGGACCAACCTTCAGGACTTAAGGTGAGTATGGGGCAAGGTCCAAGGCAGCACCTACAGGTCACCTCGGGCGTCACTGGGGCAGCCTGGTGCAAAAGTGCTTTTCAGCGTCGGGTGCCCAATGTTATCATATGGGGGGAAACATGTACTGCATTTGGGCACTTCACAGCGACTTATGAGACCAATCTCCTGAACTTAAGGTGAATATAGGGCAAGGTCCAACGCCACAACAACAAGCCATCTCGGGAGGCTCTGAGGCATCCAGGTGCAGAGGTGTGTTAAGGCGTCAGGTGTCCCATTCACTTTAATTGGGAAGGGTTCCGTTGCAAAGAGGCTGGGACTGGGAGAGCAGTCAGCCTGAACCATCAAGGGGGCTCAGGTCTCATGATGCATGGGGACGTGGGGACACCCTGGCCCTCTTCTCCTCGGGCCAGGGCAGCTAGGTGCAGAGGTGTTATGAGGCGTCAGGTTTTCGTCACCTGAGACACAGTAGAGGGGACCCTGCACAAAGATGCTGTAGGCGGCGTTGGTGAGTCCACTGTGGGCAAACTCAAGGTGGGCTTTGTCTCTAGAGGGTCGGGGGACCACTCTGGCACCGTTGGCCCACTTCAACTCAGGCTATGGGGCACGGGTGCAGTGGTGCTTTCCTGTGTCAGGTTTGCGGTGGTCCAGAGTCCTCACAGTTCTTTTAGAGTGCCTGCAGGATGCAGGGAAGTAGCTCCGCTACTCCACGGGAGTTCCTGGGTCTTTGTTGAAGGCAGGCAGTCCTCCCAGGTTTTTGGACGAACAGCAGCTGCAGGATGAGACTACTTTAGCACAATCTGGTGAGAACAACAAACAGGCCGGTAGGTTGGTGCCAAGTCAGCTGCTTCTTCACAGTCCTTGCTTATTGCAGCTCTTCGGTGTCCTTCTTAGGTTGGCAGGAATCTCATTTTCTGGTGCCAGGGGCTCCCCATAATACTAGATTTAGGAGCGTTCGGGGAGCATAGGCTAGTAGCCAATGGGCTACTTTCCCCTGGGGTCACTATGCCCCCTATATGACCACTTCCTGTGGGAAGTGGGTATAACCCTGTCCCAGAGTTCCTAATTCTGTCATCACCAAGATGGCAGACTTTTAAATAGCCCACCTTAGGGTGGAACTATCCTGAGGGTGGACACGCCTCCCTGACTACTAATTTACCCGCCTGCCCAGGTGCCAAATGGGCCTTGGTCAGGGAGGCTGGCATCCCCTCACCTATATGGGAAGCCAGATTTGCATACCAAAGGCGGCAGGCTCTCTGAAGCTCCCTGCCTTGGAATGCTAATTTAAAGGTCATCTTGTTGGAAGGGCATGTAAACACCTCCTGCCAGAGCAGGCCTTGTTCCAGACCTCACTCCTGGGGGTCAGAAACTCATCTATGGTGGCAGGCTGGTCAGAACCAGTCAGCCAGCATACTAGTAGTTGGCAGGTTTTCAGGGGGCACCTCTAAGGCGCCCTCTTGGTGCATGTATTAATAAATCCATCACTGAAATCAGTGTGGGTTTATTAATACAAGATGTTTGATACCAAACATCTTTGATTTCAGTGAAGCCATCATGTAGCTGGGGAACTCATTTTTGACCATCACATTTCCTTAAAATGGCTTCTCTGGTCACTTGTACCAGCAGTATTTGAACTGGCCAGCACAGGGGCTTATCGGCTCATGCAGTTATGCCCACACATGGAATATAGTGCACCCTGCCTTAGGCCTGTTGTAGGGGTGACTTACCTATATTGCATGCAGTGTCTGCAGGCATGGCACACGTGTGCCATGTCATGTTTTAACTTTTCGTCGCACTGCTTAATAGAGAATGATTCCTCATAGAAATTCACTTCCACATAAATTGTCCATGTTACTCACTGTTTTTCAATTCTTATACCAATCCTTATATCAGTGCCCTCTTTGGAATCTTTGAAAACAGCTGTGTCACGGGACGGTTCACAGCATCTGCTCGCACGCACTATTAATAAATAATTTGCATTGGATTAAAGGATAAAGACTAAAACTAACGAAGGGAAGGTATGCATTATCATACTTATTCATTTTATGTTTTAACTTTTGCCTGCACCAAGACACGCAGCCTGCAATGGCAGTCTGCATGGGTTAGGTGAGAGGTCCCTTAGGGTGGTACAATTCATGCTGCAACCCTTAGGGACCCTCTTTAGTACCTCATGCCCTAGGTACCAATGGTACAATTTACTACGGACTTACAGATGGTGCTAAAGGTATTGTCAATTGGGGTACAATTGCACAGTTTAGGGAAAGAGATCTGGCACTGGCGACCTGGTTAGCAGGAATCCAGTGCACTTTCTGTCAAAATTGCATTCAATACCAGGTAAAAAGTGGGGGTGACCATGTCAAAAAGGGGCACTTTTCTACACTGGACTTCTCTGATCCCCCAAGAGGCAGGTACTTTTACTGATAGCCAGACTTAACACTCTTGTAGTCAAAGCTTTTCCTTAAAAAAACAGGAGCAATTAAACTAGGACAACCTGCCACTTTCACAAAAATGCACCGTCCATTTGCATAAATGCTTCTGGTGCTTCTAAATCCTGTGTCCATCTGATCCCACAATGGTGCCTTCATAGAAGGCCAACAAAATAATAGGTGGGCACGTAGTGGGACCAAGGAGACAGAACGTGGGAAGAGACAGTGAAACTAATTCCATCATTAAAGTCAGTGCTAATCTAATTGCAGAATATCAACAACCTTTATGGCCCTGTCCTTCAGAAGCCCTCGATCTCAATACGTCATGACTACCAATTTCTGTACAATGGAGGGATGGGATGCTCATTTACAGGACTATTCAACCGGGGTCTAGGGACTGCAGAGAGCAGAACGTACTCAATATGTCCTTGAACTACCAGCATTTCTGCTATATTACCTAGAATGCAGGTTTCCAAACTTCCGGGGCCAACATGTCAATCTACTACCTAAACAAACAAGGGGGCGCAAATATACTGCATCTATTCCAAGACGCTCAAATTCTACCACAATAAGTAATTAACAACATAACGATCTTCTCGACTGTGCAACTGTGGTCAAAGTTCAATGGGTGGGTGAATGCCATCTGCAGATCCAAAAACAACTGCCATGAGGGAGATCCATCCCAAACAGCTAGGAGTGGTGCTCATGCAGTGCGCTAAGTCCCAACTGGATCTCTTCAAGAACCTCAACCACAAGAAATTCCAATATTTTGCCAACAGATAAGGGTAAGTGGAGATAAGAGGAACCATCCTTTCATATTATCTGTTGTGGAATGTTTGCTTACTCTATTCTACACTTTCTGCTAGGCCACAAGGTAATTACCAAAATGAAGGGGAACCAAGCACCCTAATCATAATCACCAAGAGGATGGAAGAGGCAGTTCTGGTTCAATTATCTGATTCAACTGCCTACATTTAACAAATTAGGTTCAAGGTCCATTCCACCTTTCTCACAAGGGATTAGAACCAAGTGCTGGACCACAATCCTCGATTTCAATTGAATACTATGCTCTATGAGCACTTAGAACTTTAATATGTCAACATTCCTCTTGACTCTAGTAAGACCCTAACAAGTGCCAGGGCCCTGCAGGCTGCTAGGTCTTGCCTGCTTAAATGCAAACGTTTTTGCACCTTTTGTTCCAATCAAGGACTGAAGAAAAAGTTACTTACCTTTGGTATGTCCTTATCTGGTAGAAACTTTATCTTTGTATGATTTAGAATGTTTTTGGTCACTGTTGGTCTCTTTCATTATAGTCACCCAGGAGGAAGGGCAGTTTTGCCCGAAACGCATTGGGACCATATATTCCATGTCGAGTTCTGAACAATGGTGTACTGCCATGAGAGTTTTTGAGAAAAGCCTGGATAGGCATCTTGTTGAACTTACATGTTGAAATTTAAAATGATGAAAATGTTTGGATCAATAAATGAGTAATTACGGATAATTTAAGGATTAAAAAGGAAGAAATTACTGAAATATGTTAATTGGGTGTATTCATTCTCGTTGGCTGTGCATCCTGGGTCGGGGGGGACCTAACGAGGCCCCGGCCGATTTTCATATATTCACACGCACGGGCGGAGCGCATTCCTGGGTAGTATGCCTACTCATTGCCTTTGAGCAGTTTAAAATTGAAGATTTCAGAGATTTGGTGTGCATTCCACCACTATGGCGCACAATTATATACCCCTTTCCGTCCAACGGATAGCATGCACCCTTCGAAATTTGCCATTACACATTGTCAAAGTTGCAGCTGGAACAAAGGATTCAATACTGGAGTTTCACTTGTTTATCTTAGTTCGATGTACTGAGAACATCAGCTGGCTTTATTTCTGTTTCGATATCATTTAAACATCGAATACATTTGTGAAGGACTTTCTATGCATTAAAAGTTGTATATATCCTAGCATGTTTTTGTTTATTAATGTACTGATCATGTTCTGTCACATTATTATTTTTAGTCTAATGTTAACGTAGCAATTGCTCTAGTATGATTTTTTTTCTTCTTGTGTCTAGTTGCACTCATTTCTTGTTTTATAATATATGAGGAATAGTTCATCATGTTTGTAATTTGGTTGTTCACCCGCCTTGTACTATTTTTGTTACGAAGTTCACGGCACGTTCGTAGCACTCTTAAGTATGTTCATTTTTAGTTCACCGGGGTGTTTTGGGTGTCACGTGACATGGTCTAGTCACATGGTATAATTCCGGGTACTTGACACACTTGTGCTTGTTAAACATAGCACTCATCAAATGGACTGGATTGTTGCAGTTGGCTTCGCTGCCGCAGGTAAACTTGGTTTTTAGTTACAGATGCACATTAGTTTAAGAAAATCTTGGTTTTCAGTTGCACACAATGGTGGTCACATATGCAGTTAGTGCATGATTATGTTGGGGTGTTTGGTTTGAGCACCTTGTTTGGTTTAATGCATGAACACGAGGGCACATCATCCAATATCTGATGGAATTTTTGTTTGTTATAATTATCATGTACAAATTTTGGCAGGTTATTTTTCATTACATGGATTTTGATGGTCTCACACATGCAGGTGTTGCATCAGTAGTTTCATTTTCTGCACGTATTTGGTGGATTGCTTACATAATTCTGCATTGTTTCATATTTAATTGTTATAATGTACATAGAAGTTCGTGCAATTAAGCATGTTTTTGGTCACTGTTGATCTCGTATTATAGTCACTCCTGAGGAAGGGCAGTTTTGTCCGAAATGCATTGGGACGATATATTCCACGTCAAGTTATGAACAACGGTGAACTGCCATGTGTGTTTTAGAGAAAAGCTTGGATAGGCATCTTGTTGAACTTACATGTTGAAATTTTGAATGATGAAAATATTTGAATCAATAAATGATTAATTACAGACAATTTAAGGATTAAAAAGGAAGAAATTACTGAAATATGTTAATTGGATTCATTTATTCTTGTTGGCTGTGCATCTTGGGTCTGGGGGACCCAACGAGGCATTCTCTTCATATATTCACTGACGAAGCGTATTCCAGGGTAGAACGCCTATTCATGGCCTTTGAGCATCTTAAAATTGAAGATTTCAGAGATTTGGTGTGCATTCTATCACTATGTTGCTCAAGAAACTCTATCTAGCCACAGATTCCTTACCTTAGATTTATCCCCAGGCGTCAGACTGGATCTGGAAATTTTTCGTGAGCAGTACCCCTGCACACCAGTAGATGGTGTCATTCGGCTCCGTGTGGCACCACCCTCGCTGGAAATGACGTTCGCGATGCCTAAACAGGTGCCACCCAGGCACGCTGGTGCCAGTTACTTTTAGCAACTTTCCATGCCAGAAGTGCGGAGGAACGGACGGAGTACACTAACCACTGGTGTGGAAAACTAGGGCCCTGAATGGGGAAAGCCTTGTCCCTCGAAATCCGTTCGCGGGGGGGGGATGGGTGGGTCAGTAAGGAATCTGCAGCTAGATGGATTCTCTACTAGATAAGGCGTTCCCAGAGGAGGGTAACTTGTTCATCTGATAGAGACTTCTAGCAGGCGATTCCTTACCTTAGAATAGCTACCCAAGCAACACCGTCTGTGGACCAATTTCACATGAGGATGTCCTGCAGGAACGAACAGGCAAAAGGGCCAGACCTACGGCCCTGACTGTCCAGGCAGTAGTGTTTAGTAAACATGTGCAAGGAAATCCACGTTGCCGCCTGACAGAAGTCCAGGACCGGAACTCTGCGTACTAACACAGTGGTGGCAGCTTTAGTTCTGGTGAAATGAGCATATAAACCCTTGTTGCTTCTTAGCCAATGCATAGCAGATCTTTATACAGAGCAAGATCCATCGAGAGATGGTTCACTTCTGCACTGCCCATCCTTTCTTTGCTCCAACATCCCCCTTGAAGAGTTGGTCGTCCACCTGGAACTCTTGTGTGTGGTCAAGGTAGAACGATAATCCTGTTTTTGGGTCCAGACAGTGAACTTGCTCCTCTTCCTCAGAGAGATGAGGCAGAGCATGAAAAGCCGGTAGAGTGATTGTTTGGCCTAAGTGGAGTGACCACTTTCGGAAGAAAGGAAGCCCTCGTACGAAGCATCAGTTTGTCAGGGTAGATATTCAGGTAAGGAGGCTTGGATGACAAGGCCTGAAGATCACTGATCCTCTGGGCAGACGTTATGGCCACCAGGAAGGCCGTTTTGATGGTAAGGAGCCTAAGAGGACAGCTATTTGAGGGTTCATACAGAGCACACATTAGGAACCTCAGGACCTCAGGACCAGATTAAAGACCCACTGAGGCATAACAAAGGGAGAAGGAGGAAACAAATGTTGCAAACCTTTTAAAAACCTATATACAATGCAGATATTGCAGAAAGATATCCCTTTACAGTGCCCAGAGCAGAACTCTGCTGGGCAAGGGAAAGAACAAACAGAAGAACCTGCGATAGGGGAGGATAAAGAGGATCAACTTGTTTCTCTGCACACCATGACACAAATTTGCCCCAACGGCAGGCGTACGCTGTATTGGTGGAGGGGTGCCTGGTTGCCAAAATAACATTACAGACTTCGAGCGAAAGGTCGAAAGCTGCCAACCGTCACCGCTCAATCTCCATGTAAGAAGGCAGAGCGTTGACAGGTTCGAATGGAGAACCCTACCCTGCTGCGACAGAAGATCCTCCCAAAGGGGCAGCCTGATCGGAGGACTGATGGCTATGCTTAACAGCTCGGGATACCAGACTCTCTGTAGCCAATCCAGAGCCACAAGATTGACTTGGACCCGGTCACTCCTGAGCTTCTTGATAGCGCTGGCAAGGAGTGATCTGGGTGGAAAAGGAGGCCTGAGCTCCACTCAAGACGAAAACCGTCTCCCGAGAGCTGCCTTGAAAACTTCAGTGTGCAGATCTGCTGACATTGCGCGTTCTCGTCGGTGGCGAACAGATCTAACCAAGGCTCTCTCCACTGCTAAAAGAGATCTTGCACCACTTCCGGGTGGAAACGCCACTCGCGATCCACGAGGCGTCTTCGGCTGAGTTGGTCCGCTCTGGCGTTCAGACAACTCACCAGATGATCAAACACCCAGGGAAATGCCCTGCTGTTCCAGCCATGTCCAGAGATGCAGGGCCTCTTGACAAAGGGTCCACGACCCCACACCGCCCTGCTTGCTGCAGTACCACATGGAAGTGGCAGCCTTCCCTGGATGGAGGGTAGAAAGGCTTTCAATGCCAAACAGATTGATGTGGAGTCCAGATTCCGCCGGAGACTAGAGTCCTCTAATCTCCACCTCTTCCAGATGGTCGTCCCATCCCAAGAGTGACGCATCTATCACTACTGTCAGATCTGGTTGGGGAAGGGAGAGGGGTCTGCTGCTAAACCAATTGCGGTTCGTTAACCACCACTGCAGATCTTTTGCAGTTCCATCCGAGATCTGGACCACGTCAGAGAGATTCCCCTGATGCTGCGCCCAGTGGAATTTCAGGTCCCACTGCAAAGCCTGTCTATGTCAACGGGCAATTGTCACCAGCAGGATGCAGGAGGCCATGAAGCCCAGCAGCCTCAGTCAGTCCCACCGAAATCTAGGATAGAGGTTGAAACATCGGTATCCTGGCCTCGCTGTTCGGGAGGACAGGCCAGAAACTGTGTTGTGTCCAGAACAGCTCCGATTAAAGGGAGTATCTGAGAGGGAGCTAGGTATGACTTTGGTACATTGATAGTGAACCCCAGCGAATGCAGGAGGTCTGTCATAGTCTGGAGGTGGGAGACAACAGCCTGTGGCGAGCCAGCCTTCAACAGCCAGTCGTTGAGATGGGGGAAGACTGGCACCCCTGATCACCCCATATCTCTGCAGAGGAGCTGCAACAACTGCCATTACTTAGGTGAAAACCTGAGAGGCGCTGGTATGGCCAAAAGTGAGCACAGCGTGCTCGTGGCCCACCCGGAACTGTAGGTAATGCTTGTGGGAAGGCAGGATAGGAATGTTGAAATATGCGTCCTGTAAGTCCAATGCTACCATCCAGTCTCCTGGGTCCAGGGTAGACAGGACCTGAGCTAGAGAGAGCATTTTGAACTTACTCTTGAGGCAGAAGTTGAGAGACCACTGGTCCGTCCTTCTTGGTTACCAGAAAGTAACGGGAATAACAACTATGACTCACTTCTGGTGGCAGTCACTTCCTGGCGGAGAAGAGATAGTGGTCCTCCGTCAGCCTGTGGCAAGTCGGTATGAGGGAGGGGTAATCTTGAAGGGGAGGGAGTATCCCCTTCAGACAATCTGCAAAATCCACCTGTCTGATGTTATGGACCGCCAGTGGCGGAGGTGATGGTGAATCCTGCCACCCACTGGGTGCCCATGATGGTTAAGTGGGCAGACTAGGAGGGCTTGGAGGCTGTGGGTGATTGGGGGTTTGTGGACTGACTCAACTGTTGGCCACCCGATCCACGGGCCGGTAGGAGCCGTGGCCACGCAGCGGCTGGAAAGTTTGCGCATTGCTATGACTGTATGGTTAAGGACGCGGCTGTATGCCCCTTCCGTGGCCACAAAAGGAGCGAAAAGCAGATTAAGGGTGAAGAGGAGCTATGGAAAGGCTCAAGGACCTGGCCGTAGCCCTGTTGTCCTTGTCTCCGAAGAGAAGGGAGCCATCAAAGGGCATATCCATAAGAGAGCATTGGACATCCCCCGAAATGCCAGTCGTTCTCACCAAGGCCACCATCAATGAAACCACTCTGCCCAATGAGTCGGTAGTGTCCAGTCCACAGCGTATTGCGACCTTCGCTGGTCTCTTCGGCAACAGCCTGAGAAAGTACGATCCGGGCCTACTCTGGGACAAATGGCAGCTCCTGCACAACGTATCCCACAGGGTGTGGGAATAACGGCCCAAAAGGCAATCTGTGTTCACAGATCGCAATGCCAGGCTGGCCGAAGAGTATATAATCTTTACCAAAGCGTCCAATCTCTTGAATTCCCTGTCCAGGGGTGTAGTAGGGAATGCGCTAGGATTTACATGAGAGATGGAGGCTTGGACCACCAAGCTCCCTAGGGTAGGGTGCTGGGTGAGGAAGTTTGGGTCGACTAGAGCAGGGCGGTGGCGGCGAATCATCCTATTCACAGGAGCCCCTGTGTTGGGCTTGGACCAGGTTCCAAAGTAGGACGTCCATGCGGGCTTTGTTGAATGGGAGTTGCGGTTCGGAGGGGGACACTCCTAGTTGCAGCACCTCTGTCAAGACGTTTGTCTTGACTGCCACTGAGGGTAGACTAAGGTCAAGGACCTCAGCCACCCTTTGCACCACCACAGCTAAGGACGCTCCCTCCTCCGTAGCCACAGTAGGGGGAGAAGTGTCCAGATCTTCACACCAGTCCACACTGCCTTCATCATAAGGCTGGTATTCCTCAGGGTCCAGCGACCCCTCTCATTCCTCTGTGAGACAAAGCCCGTAAGAATAGGGCTCAGGCCTGGGCGGCATGGTGCAAGTCGGCGCCGGCGTCGGACGATGCCTCTCCGCTTCCGTGTCGGTGATGAGAATGGGGACTGGTGCCGGAGAAGGCTGACATGGCATGACCCAAGCTGATCCAGATCCAAGAGGCCTGACTGCCTCCGGAGCTGCCATCGTGGATCCAGAAGGGGCCCCTTCTGAACCCAGGGGGCCAAAGGCGAGTCGGATAGAATGGGCCACTCATCCCTGAATCCTTATAACTCCTCACCACCCTAAACTCCAACCATTCCTGAACCTTAAAAACTTTGTAGTATCCCTATACTTTACCCATCACTAACCCTAAAACACCTCAACACCCCCACACTCCACCCATCCCTAAACCATAAATACACCCCACATCCTTAAGCTCCATGCATCCGAGAACCTTAAAAACCCCTCACCTCGCCGAAACTTCACCCATTCATCATACCTAGAGGGAAAAAAACCCTCACCACCCCTAAACTCCACCATTCCCTGAACCATAAAAACCCCTTTCTGTGCCTGAACTCCACCCCTTCCTGACCCCTAAAAAAACCCTCATCATCTTTAAACATTACCCGACCGTGAACCCCAAAATCCCTCACTAATCCTGGACTCCATCCAAGTTTAATATAATTTTGGATTTTTCCTTGAAATTATTTTTCCTTTAAAATGTTTCCTTTAATTTTTGATGCATTTGTATTTCCTCAAAATTGGCTTTCCATGATTTGGTTTCCTCTAGTATGGTTTCTCAGTTATCGTTTTTCCATTAATTCACATACATCACTTTCAGCTCAACAAGCCTGTGTCTTTTTTTCCATATCCACCCACTTCCGATGAGTGAGTTCACGATTTACTTGATGTCCATCCAATGTTGCTTCAAATTCTACATCCATAGAGCCGAGGACCTCCATTCTTTAGGTGAGGTAATTGTTGCCTTTGGCCTATCTAAAAAAAAACAAGCCTTTAACAAAACAGGACATAGCCAGATGGATATCAGCCTGTATAACTTTTTCCCAAGCAAAAGACATTTGTCCACTCAACACAGCGAGCTGCACATTTTCAGTACGTTGCTTGTGTATAAAGGCAGCCCAATATGCAGGTATTCTGGTGCGAGATATCTGCAGGGCATCCACTTGAAAAAGCTGTTGCAACTTCATCAAGCACTATTGCCTTGACATATGATAAATAAAGGAATCCACAGTTGGTTCAGGCTGTGCTTTAGATCAGTGTTTCCCACTTTTCATCTACTGCTTCTATAACTATTAGCATGCAAATATATGAAAGATCCAATGCTGGAAAACAAAAGGTTCTGTAATTATCAATTATCTAGCGTCGGCATCTGTCAGATTCAGAGCACATTCACCTGACAGGCAGGCGTTTGGGCAGCTTACAATGAGGTTCACTTGCTACTGAATCAATAATAATGAATGAAGCCGATTTAAGCTGCCAAAAGAAGAATGTTATTTTAGACAGTCAAGAAATACAATAACCCCCTGCCTGACTCACCAATCCTGCACACACGTGCAATGCCATTAACCTCTTCCTCAGTGGAAAAAACACAATCCGACAGCACACATACAATAGCAGGTCTAGCCCACCCCTAACACCCACCCTCCACTAACACCCAGTACGCATATCGAAGTGGTCATCCTTCAAACTCCTGTGCTTTGCAAATGTTTTGGAAACTCTCTACTCCCTCAAAGCCACCTCTTGAAAACATGATGCTTTATCTTCTTGCATCAAAAAAGTTCTCTTCAGAGAAGCTATCTCCCGCATACCCACCACTAACAAGGCACTCGTCTCAAAAGGTATCTTTCCCAGAACTCACAAGAAGCTAGATCCTCCAAATCCTGAAGAAACCCACATGGAAACATGATGACCTCACCAGCTAACACCTATCCTTCATCAGCAAATTCATTTAAAAAGCAGTCCAAAATGAGTGCCAACCATCTCCTATATGACTATCAATCCGAATTCCCATCATGCTGCAGTACGAGAGAGCTACATTACGAATCACAGACAATGCCATCCTGGCATCACGTCGAAGTAACAGTTCACCTTTGCTCTTAAAGAACAGCTTCCCCTCCAATAATCTTTTGGTTGTATCCTTGTCTTTTACTGTACATGGTTCCGCTGATGTTTGGTTAGGTTTGCGCAACACAAGTACAACATACATATAAGCAATGTACAGCCATGTAGGTATGTTAATTCCATTTGCTACTAACAATGTTACCAGGTATTCCAGCGTAATGATGGGAATAATTTGACAACGTAATTCTATGCAAATACCAAGTTGGTGACCTTTTTCGTCTCACTAATAATGTAACAGCACACTCTCATTAGATCCACAGACATTTATTGGGCTTTACAGATGTGAATCCATTTTTCTGGTAAAACACAAGAGTTCCCACAAAAACGCTCAACTCCTGTATTCTCTTGGACCTTGCAACACCTATAGTAACGAGCTCAATTCTCTCTGAACCCAGGAAGCATGCATCTTTGACTCACTCAGAGATAAAAGTGGATCCCCATTTTATGACTACACCTTTGACAGAGCACAATGAAACCGAGACAACAGAATACATTATATACGGTAATCTGGAACTCAGAAACACGACACTCCCCAAACAAGATACTCCCCCAGAGAACCCCAATGGTTATCTGGTCCAGTACAGGAGACTACAACATACAAGTGGTGCCTAACTAATTTCCCAAATAAGTGGAGCGTCTTAATTAACAACTCCCAATATATTTAACATGTTCTTTCCTTATTACCTGAGTGTGCAGACTCCGGTGTGGACCTGTAACTCTGAGTGGGTGAACGCGGGGAGAGGTTGTGAGTGGGTGATCCAGGCACGCTTTCTCCCGAAGACAGGGAGCGGTTCAGAGAAGTGAGGCTGCGGCTGGTGTGCAGCAACGAGGCCTGCTTGGTGATCTTCCTGAACAGAGAGGTCTTTTTCTTACTGTGAAACAGAAGAAAAGAAGGACTGAATATTAAACACTAACGATGTACTGGGATGGCGCAACCAACTGTGAATAACCATTTTGTCTCTGCTGTTTGCCACAGATCCAAGGTAGTTTAGTCAGCCTGATAAGCAGCTGAGTCAAACAGGAATTCATACAGAGAAGTAAACTAGTGGTAACCCAAAAACGATAAGGCTCGGCTATCAAACTGTAGTTTCAGAATGGTCCTTTATACATAATTAAACTGCTTGTGAAAATCCAAATAAACTGAGAATGCAGAATATGCATAGCATGAACAGCAATGCTTGTGAAGACAAATAGACAAGCTGAATTCAAACAGATTCAAAATAAAGGCAGCCCAATGAGGAGAAACTCCAATTCACGAGTATACCAGAATGTAAAACAGTTATTTCTATTCACTCATTTCATATAAACACTTTGGGGAACACTTTTGTTAGCTATTTTACATATTACAACTTTACATCTGTCTCAAAATATAATCAGATATATAATCAGGGACGGACTTCTTTAAATAGGATGTGGAACAAGGTGAAACGTCTACACCAAAACTTGACCAAAAACTATTTCTCTTGTGGAATAGCACAATCTAAGAGGAAGGTTTATTACCTAAAACATTATTTAGATTCTAGTTTTAGTTCAAATATTTGCATGTCTCCATGTGTAAGGTTTGATCTCAGCCTACTGAACGCCCCACAAGCACAACGGACAGGGTAAACATTTTCAGTACTTGGGGCTCAAAGGAGACCAAGAACTCACCTTTCAGGCCCATCTTTGGTTTTGGTCTTCTTGTTACGGCGAGCCATCTTTGACTTGTGCCCTGATTTACGGGCTGGCCCAACCTTGATGGAGGTGTTCTCGAAGGGAGTGGTGGAGATGGACACCTTATTTCCACTCTGTCAAATACAGAAAAGAAACGTGGTTCAATTCCTTAAGATACTGGCTAACAGCAGTTTTTGCTATGTGAGGGATCGAAAGTGCCACTGTTTTATGGTAAATTCGGAGTTAAAAATATGCAAAGTAAGAAGGGACCCAATGGATTTAGTGTGAAGCCATCTTTTCAAAAACATGTTGATTATTACAGCAGAGTTGATTTTACAGCCTTGCAGGTTTGTACTTAAAGGACCTCGACTCCCAACCATAGTAAGTATGACCTAAAGTGACTAGGTCTACAATAATCCCCAGGCCCAAAGAAGTACACTTCCCATGCAGTAGGAAGGGTGTCATGGGACCAGATCCAGTGAGAACGGTGGTGCAAGTTCTGTTCAGCAAGACTGACTGTCAGCTTAAAGTTGGAGGAGCTAGACAGATCCCTCCCAGTTTTTTTAGACCAATTGAAAAGGAACGCAGCTGCATTGTGTTCCCTTCACACACCAAGGTCCAATCAGGTACTAGTTCAGAGAGAAGAGGAGGGACGTATGCCCACTATTATTATTTAAGCCGGACCAGAGTAGGAAACAAAGGAGGATGTGAAGGTATACTGGCAGCTCCCCGACAGATGTCACGTTCTCTTCATTTCTGGGGTTTGAGTCTTTCCGGGACGATGCTTTAAGTGTAAGCACAACTTCTATACCCAGATCCAAGTGAACCATTAACAAGAAAGTGGGAACTCTTACATCCAGGGAGGAAATTAGAGCCTAACCAGGATAAAAAACCTCTGTGAACCACTGCATATAAAAACTCTGGGAAGTACCACAGAAACACTAAGATTTATATGGTGCCAATATCCTTGAACACTTTGTTTGCTCTTTAATACAAAATAAAGTATTTATAGCCCTCCATTTACAGTGCACAATGATCATCCTCTGGCAGATACTAAGAGAGCAGCTTGAGATACAAATAAAAATGTTCACGTTCATCCTCGACTCTGTATGGCACAGTGGAGGGAAAGCCTGTTTAGGAAGACTAAATCAGGGAGGCAGACAGCTATAAAATGGAATACTGCAACAAACAAACCGCTCTACTGTTTAAGCTGCCAACGTTGTAGAAAGCTACATATGAAAGGGAAACCACCACCAAAATGATGAAAATGTCACCCAAAAAACCTCTGCCAGAGTACCAATAGATGCAACACTCACACTTCTTGTATGGTGTAGCCTAGTAAAATACAAAACTCTGCTACCGTACCACTGCTTTAATATCAACTGTTTTTGTTTGTTTTATGCGTAAAAGTTACATTCCATTACTTATTAACCAACTAAATGACAAAGATACGAGATAGAAGGGTTTAAAGTAATGTTAAAAAACAGAGTCGTAAAGTTTAGAAGTTCAAAGTTAAACCGTGTGTAAATGATTGGGTTTGTGGTTTCATTTTCCTTGAAGGTATGAGGGACTTATGTACTCGAAAATGACTTAATTGCAAGATTCGAAAAGTTGCATATGTACAGTTCTAATGAATTAAAGGGTCCATTTTACTAGTCCAGGTGTAAACAAGTATATTTTTTGTGTGGGTTAGGTCTTTATTCTCTTATTTCCTTTTGCTTCGTCTTCTGTGTTTATTGCTTATCTCTAAGCAAGCAATGGCAAGAAGTTGAATATTTTACAAGTTTCTGTACTATTTAACTATATAGTTGTACAGAGCTTTAAACTCCTCCTACTGCCATGATCTCCAAATAAACACTTTATAGACCCTTCCCTCTTCTATCCCTCCATTATCCTTTTCAATCCAACTAACAGACTCACATGTCCACCGCTCAAATTAATTCATACTTCCCTATACTAATTCACCACTAATACTTTTTGGGTTCCGGAGTAGCGTGCTACTCAACAAAAAGTGCTTCAACGCCTCTCGTCAGGGGTAGTAAACGCTATATAAATGCAATTGCAATACAATATATATTACTGCATTTCCTTTTATTCCATCTTCCTTAACATTTAAATACAAAAGTACCAAGACACGCCATAACCTTAACTTTTTTACAACTGCAGAATCCTTACACTTGCTGAATTTCTCAGCGACTAAAAATAAAGAATAAAAGTTGGAGGACAAGAGGAGTAAAAAAAAAAAAAAAAGATTCTCAGATCAGAATACAAAAAAAATGCCTTTATATGATATAAATGAGAGAATTGAGCATACACAGCAAAATGAGAAATTCAATTAATGATTTTATCAATCTGATTAAAGATGCTGCATCACCTTTACCAGAGGGAACATGTTTGACACTAACACTGAGCATTTGCAAAGCTGATCAAAAGGGAAAAGAATTAGGAAGAAGCCAGACAGGTAAATTCGGTCTTTCATGGTCAGAAAGTAAACAAACGCCACAGACTTCACAGTAGAAGAAAGTGACAGATTCCAGATGTATCGCTCGCTAAGCCTGAAGTTGGCCAAGCCTAGTCTCTCCTCGCCCCAAGCAGATGAAAAACAAAGATATTTGGCGAGCACCATCAGCACAGAATTAAGGGCTTTGGCTAGTAAAGTCGGGACATACCTTAAGAATGAGTTCCACCACCTCAGTGTGCACCAAGCCGTTGACCGGTTCTCCATTGACATGGGTGATCAAGTCTCCCTCGCGCAGACCGGCATCGTGCGCGGGGCCTCCCTCTTCCACATGCTGACAGAAACATTAAGCAAAAAGAAAAGTGTCAACTGAGCATGCTTTTGAGCAACTACGCCCATCTTAACTATTCATCCAGCAGGTAATCGGCAAAAGTTCATGGAGCAAAGCTTTTTCCTTTTTCTTTAAAATGTACAGTCATTTGTCACTTGGCTATCTTCAGCAAGCCTTGGCAAATGTTAGAATGACCAATCCCTTAACTGTAACTCCTTTTGTAATATGTACGTTTTTAATGACTTAATTTACAAATTAGTAGCACAAAGTGCTTAGGGCAGTATGGATGAAATCATTTATTGCATAATTACCTAAAATCATTGCAATTATGAGCATCTATGATTACATAGTCTTTTAAAAAAGTAATGAGGGCCGCCAGTATTTCTGTATTTCCTATCTATCTTGCGACTGCCACCCAGGAGTAAAAATGAATCTAGCCTATAAAACCTCCTCGTACACTCGGATAGTCATATGATTGTATATGAAGTGCTTTGACTTTACCGTAGCAAATCTACTCCTCCCCACAGAGGGCAGCCCCGATGGTAGGTTCAATCCCTGGACTTCACACTGCCGCTGGCTAAAGCATTGAAGGTGTACCTGTAGATGGCTTCTCGCTTAATAGGTCCTAAGTGTTCAATGTTTCCCGTTATGATTTGTTAGGTGATACCACCAAGTTCCGAGTTTCAATTCTTTACTGATTTCGAGCACCTGTCAGTTCCCGTTGTCTCATTCAGTTCAATTCGGACCGCTTTCATATACCTTCTGAATTTGGCCAAGCCTGCGGGCACTGAACATGTGAAAAGCCATGATATTGCCTCTGCACAGGTCCTAACCTCATGCCGTAGGATTATTGGCTTTAAGAAGGCCCGGCGTTGTTGTAATAAAGCTGGGCAGCAACACACAAGGTGTGGCAGGGACTCTGCTCTATATGTGCACAGCCGGCATTTAATTACCTGCTGCAGGCATTTCCATCCTGGGTTCAATTCCTTGATTGGAAGTTGTACTATCCTGTCCCATTGGATGTCTTGCAGGCATTTCTTGCCCAGTGACTATTCTGATATGGCTGCAAGATGTTTGCTTCAAAGAAGGAAGTCAGGCCTGGTAATTCTCCCTTTTCCTTGTATCTTGCTATGTCTTCCTCTCTCTAGAGCTGAAAAACGTGTTTGTTTAGAGCTTTCTTTATTGGCAAGTAACTCACTTCTTCTAACGACCAATTGGCTATTGCGAAGTTCAGTTTGGACACTACCACTTGCATGTAACTGTTCCAGGGGTTTGATCTCCCTTCAAACATTGCGTTAAGTATTTCTTTTAGAGATCCTCTGCGTGCTTTAAGTATTTGGGAATAATATTTCGCAAGGGGGCTCATGCATTCATACTTTTGCTGGACCAGTACGAACTCCAACCTGGTCAAACGGTTGCTTGTCTACTTTGGTAACTTAAAGACATGTTTGTAGTCCTGGCACGGTGCTTTTTCCAGTGCGGACTCCATCTGCTCTGGGAAAGCTTGCTGAGCGTATCCTGCAGCCGCAAACAACTTAGATTTTACTACTCTCCTGATTGGTATTGTCGTGGGGCTGCATAGTTTCTCCTGTAATTTGCATAATGCGTATGTGGTCGCTTGTGTTTTGGCCTTCATCATGGCCTGGTGTGCAATTGCTTTCGCCTTGTCGCATAGTCATGCCCCTAGATAATTATAGGTTCTTACTGTTCCTATCGTCTGGTTTCCCAGCCTCCATCTGAGAAGGGTTTTTCGTACGTGTTTCCCAAAGACTAACACTTTGGTCTAACTTGCATTAGCTCCTAACTCATTGGCTTCATTATATGGGTTCAGGGCGTCCAGACCTTAAGGCATCATACAAACTCCAAATCCAACAACCCATTCATGTATACAAAGCCCCCGAAGGGCATACATTATCACAACCAAAAATAACACCACTGGTATATTCATGAAAAAATATCAAAGATGCATAACTCCACTGTCATATCCCAGTGGCTCAAAAGGGAAGAAGCGGCGCAGAGAAGAAAACCACATCAAATAAGGGAAGAAAAGATAAAGAAACATCTCCTTCTCCTGGAGACAAGGCACCAAACTCCATGACAGCAGGCTATAGTGTGCCATTGAACTCCACAAGCAGCAGTGGCATAACTGCAGGGCACACAGCCCCGCCTGTTGACGTCCGCATATTCAGACTAAGCAGAAAAGTAGCAGTAGCGCCAAATAACTAAAAGGATATATTTTTTAGATTGGTCATTTTCAATTTTATAGGCACCTCTCACTGACGTATTTTGCTGGCTATAAAATCTTGTTTTCTGGCCAGAGGCTCAGAAAGAAAAAAAGATTAGTGTCTTCATATGCGACTCTTCTCTTGTCTATCAAGCACATAATTTTCATTATCGTTCAACCAACAGGTGAATCTCCTCACCTGTGCCTCTATGGTATATGGTACACTTTGGTTTTCAGGTGACATGGTCTCCCCTCTCTCGTATATCCAGTTAAATACAAAGTTGCCTGCATCACTTTGCTACCCCAGGAAAGGGATAACCAACACCGTCAAGATGTGTGCTGTTTTACAATCGAATCAAAGTTCACAATACTTTCTATAGCGCATTTTTTAAATGTGCTCAGCCAATCAAGGGTCGCTTCTGAGTCTTGTAATGTAACCTTACACAGCACGATTTTGGCAGCCGATTCAACCCTCTCCCTCTCAAACTGAAGTTCAAGCCTTCTATATTGCCCTCTGCTACCGTTCCATTGCTTTAATGTCAACTGTTTTTTTAAAGTCAGATCTGCATGCATTATGGTCACAGTACTTAACAATAATTTCACGCCCATGGCCAGATCTGTGTCACGAGGGGAGCCACTAGATTCTTTTGGCGCATCAGTGTCCAGAAGACAGGGACTAAACACATTTCTATCAATATTCTTTCTTCTTCTCAGCCATCATTGTGTTCTCCGAGTCAAGCACACCATGGTATCACGGGCTCCTAAAAGCAGACCCCATCAATTACTGCTGGACAGTGGTGTGGAGGAATCATGGCCTCCAATCCAACCAGGAACACTCCTTCACACGCCAACGTACTGCTTAAGCTGCCAAAGAGTCCCATCTTAGGCCCAGAATAAACCATGCGTAACTCCGCTGCACAGTGCAGCCACCTCGAGCCAGAAGCTAAGTTGACTCCGGATCTACCCACATCCTATGGGGGCTAAGGAGGTCTCCATCCCAGGGACCTACTGGGATTGCTACCACTAGCTCTAATACTATTCATGTGACAAAGCACGGTCTCTGCTGGACACGTGGGGTATTGTGGGGAAGAAAGGTAGGAGCTCACAAAAGAACACAGCAATGGAGTCCCCTCTCCGATAGTAACAGCTCAAACACCACACTAACAGTTCATTCACATATGAAGTGGTTCTATCTTCCACCAGGCAGGCCCAGTGCTCTCTACAAATACAAGAAATGAGGCTTGGATCGAGATGTTCATAAACTGCAGTCTTCTTGAGTCCTGTTTCCCGGCCTCCTCCAACTTCTATGTGCATATGTGACTCTAGTGGTATCACTGTCCTGGGCAAGAAAGTGGAGAGGCAGAGATCTACCCAACAGATGGATCCCAGAGCTGTCATAGCTAACACCTTCTTCACCCCTAAACTGTCCCATGGAATGGGCTCAGTACATCACCTCTCTCATCCCTGAGAGGCCAAAAAGGCACTCTTGCATCCTAATGACCTGGTTGTATGCATGTACAATATAGGGTGCTCAATTGCCCAAGGGTTCTGGTGCACAATACAGAAATCGGTTCAAGAAATTAAAATGAATGAAGAGACCACTAGGATAGCCAAACAAAGGTTGTTTGTGAGATTTCGACTTGGAGTCATCCAGTCGTATGTTACAGCTGGACAGGTTTATCGTGAAGAATCTGAGTGGAGGGGTCACTTGGCCGCCACACCAGTCTGTAAAGGATACTTTGTGGTTGATCGTGTGTGGCACAGGCTCTCTTTACCAAACTTGTGACCGCGTTAGATTTTGTAATTTGATGTACAGGTCAGGTTTTCACCATTACCCAAATACACAAAAATATTAAAGATAAATTCAAATAAATCAAGTTAGGTATAACATCTACGTCCTTAAAAGTAGTTTTGTATCCATGAGTCTTGAAATACACCACTCTGTGCTAAGCAAGGGCAGGCTTATTTGGGTACTTAGTAGTGCTTTGCCGTAGGGCTGTGAAGGAAGCTAGATTGAGATCACTGGGCCTTGAAGTGTTTGAAATAATGTAATCGGGGCTGCAGTACTGCAAGGATCGTGATGGAAATAAATCATGATTAATTATTTTAAAATACTACCTACAGTACCCACAAAATGTCTGCAAATGGTAAGAAATATCAAAATCTGAGGGTTTGAAGGTCTGTGTACGTTTAGATCCCGCCACCATGCTTATGCAGCCAACTCCCATACTTACCCACACCATGTGATGCACGGTGTAGATGTCACTGTCACCCATGTAAACGCGAATGGCACGCAGTGTGAAGCCATATTTCTTGCCAGCACGGTGGATTACAATGGGTGGCTTCAGATTGGTGACAGCAGGGGAGAAGTCTCTGCTTGGTGAAGAGTCACGCGAGGAAGGGTTGGAAGAGATAGAGCGAGGAGACATTGGGCTCGCTAATGGAGAACAGGTATGGTGATCTGCAAAGAAATGGCACAATAGTATCTCAAACTGTGAATACACATTGCATTTCAAGCGATTTTAAAGATACTCTAGGGAAAAAAGGAAGAGGATTGCAGAAGACAAAAAAGGAGCATGAAAAACGATAACTAAGGATTAAAATTTTAGATTTATCAATAGAAATGTAGATGTGAATTCATAGGTGTGTAGACCTTCTTAACGAATACTACTGTTCCTGTAAAGTAAACTTTCTCTCCTTTTTCTTAAAACATTTGAAGAGAATTGGCAAAAAATGCTCTCAAATGCAAATGCTCTCAAATTTAAGTTTAATAATTTTCATGCGAAAAAGTCATCAATTTCGAATTTTGGCTTAAAATGTATGGACTCAGTAGATTCTTTTGTAAAAACCAACTGGAATCAGAATCCTTAGACAAACTACATAAGTTTCAGAAAAATACTAATTCCGCTGCAGCTGATTTTAAGGGATCCAGATGTCTGGCCCATCTATAGTGGTACTAGATGGATTAAATGCAAGCAAGTGATCGTTTGTTATAGCACTTGAAACTGTAGCTAGCCTCTTGTTAGCCGGGCAGGTGAATAAACTAAGGTCTAGGGTGAGAATCATAGAATTTACTCAAATGGGTAAGAATCCATGTCTCCTAGTTGCACACCTGGTGACTTAACCACTAGACAGCATCTTATGATGGGAGTTTCGCTTTCTGCAGCCAATTCATTTCTGTGTTGCTGATAAGTCCACAAGTTTTCTGTCAATCTGCGGTATAATGGAAGAAGAACATCTGCCAATCTCAGAATGCAAAACACTGTTGGGTAAAATGCCAAGACTGACTGAAGAAGTCGCATATACCCTGGACGCCTGGCTGCTATGCATCAACCCTCTTCTAGAGGAGCAACCTTTGTAGAAGAGAAGCAACCTTTGTGTAACCGGCAAGTGCAACATGGCCTGCCCTTCAATGCCTATCCACCCCGTTCTGTCCCTGAACCATACCACCAGTAAGGCAGCAACAAAAATGCAAATAGTCAATGAAAATAAAAAAATAGTAACAGTACAGCAACAGGACAACTGACGGAAAAAAACAATTAAAATACTTTAACAAAAATGCTCACAAGTTGATGTCAATTGTTGTGTTTTATTTTGTCAACTGAAAGCTATTCTCGGCTGCCTGAACTGGACTTAATGGTGAAAGAGCCTTTGATCTTGTCCCAACTAGAGATGGTGTAGAATTTGCTGCTAGTGCCTACTGTGCAGGCACCATAGTGCTGTGATTAAGCTCAGCTCCAGGTGCTTACCAGAGGGAATCATCAGGGAGAGGGCGGTGGCCGACGCAGATTTGATGACTTTGTTCATGGGTCTGGAGGTGCGCTTCTCGACAGAATCGCCGGAGAGCAGCCGGTGCCGCGCCCTGCGCACAGCCAAGTCACTGATGGCTTTCGGAGTAGTGAACTCGGACCCCTCGTAGCTGTTACTGCGGGTGCGTTGATCAGAAATGCCTGGGCTGCTTCCAGCTGGAGGTTCAAACACAATACATTAGACTATATTATTTCATTGTGAATATATATTTGCCTGGTTTACATAATTATAATGTTTTATTGTATTGTGCTTTACTGTGAAGGCCACCCTGCTCCCCTCCAGTAGAGCCATCGCGGCTCTGCGACCTCCTTGACATTCATCGTCCTCTCCCTTGCCACTCCCCTCTGCACTATGCTACCTATGCAGACTGCCTTTGTAGTATGCCTTTTACTTCACTTGTCACCTTCTACTTTGAGAAAGATCGAGAGACCGCAAATAAAAACTTTACTGATCAGTTTTAATTTGATTTGTTTTCCAAAGAGAACACTTGCACTCGGCCTACCTACCCACAGCTGAGCAATGTGAGGAACTTTAAGAAGCCATTGGTTTAATCAGGTGAGACTGATCAAAAGCAGATTATGCTGTAGGATTTTTTAGAATGAGATGCGCAATTCGGCTTGTCCCTGCACTCTTTAAATAGGACCATGACAATAAAAATCGCACACTGACCAGATGCTTCCTACCAGGCAAGGCATGTGAGCATATGAAATTAAAAAGGGATGAAACAACTATTTGAGAAACATATGGGAGGTAGGCCAACTAATCTAGGCGATCCCACAAAAACCCACTCCAGTATACATATCAGGAGGGATAAACCCTGAAGATTACAGAAAAGGGAGGTTGAGGAGAGAAATAGAGGGCAGAATGTACAGACAAAACCGGATACATGTTCTTCACTAAAATAAAAACTGTATCGGTGCAGATGCCAAAGAGAAGCGAGGGCATATGATGGAGGCACTTATCACTCAAATGAATATGCATTAAAAGCGCAGCATTTTAAAACAGAAGATAAAAAATTGCGATTAATTAAGGCAAATCGGAGGTACATAATACGCCAATTCATTTTTTTTCATTCATACAAAGGACTGTGAAACCAAGAAGCAGGTCCTGTTAAGTGAATTCAAAGGCAGTGACTAGTCTGAACAACCCTAACTATCCAGATTGCAAACAATTTGACCATAAACTTAAGTGTAGCTGTACATTGTCCTGCACCTGTCAGAGTTGAGCTGCTGAGGTTACTAGCCCCTGATGATGGGGAAGTTGGCACCAGGTCTTCATCCAGCTTGAGCTGCCTCTCCAAGGGCTGTTCTGGGATGGACACAGGCACTCCTTCCCGTGAAGTCACAGTAGAGAGGAGTCCCCCCTCATGCGGCTGTAGAGGCTTCTTCAGGGCAATGCCCTCCTCATCGGCAGAAATAGCCACTAGTGCCGAGCAGCGTCGCCGGACAGTGAGTGGCGGGCTGGAGTCACTCTCGGTGTGCGATGACTCTGAGACAGACAGACGCTTGCGAAGGCTGGAACACAACAAGGGACCACTATCACACACAGCAATGCATTACACATTCCCCACCACCCATGCTTCTCGTACGCACGTTAAGCACAATCAGTGATAAATTACCCAAAAAACTGCCACCAAGAAAAATAACTTCAAAACGTTTTAGCTTTAAAAATAGTATTAACTATCCTGCAGGTTGGTGTTCCAATCAAACCGTTGAGTCGTTTCATTTCAGATGAGTCTCAGGAGCATGGCATCTCTCACTGTTTAGTTCAAGACTTTACTTTTATTAACTTTCCCTTATCCCATTAGACACCTACAATGATGTGTACGACTCATATGCTACTTACACACCCCCTTGAGACTAACCACGTCCACTACCGTCTATTGATACATAGCTCTCCCGCATACCAATACTACAGCCTCAACCTATAATCCCGTCGCAACTCGTAACAAACAGCCTACATTTCATGATGTTAATCATAAGTACCACAATGATGTACATGTCTTGACATTGATGATTTCTGTGAACTGTTTTTTCTTCTCCCTCTTGTATTGTTCTTTGTAATAGTTTTTGTATTACTAACAATGACAATAAATTATTTTGAACAAAAAAAAACTTTCTCTGATCCCATCAATAACATTCATTACAAACAAGTGCTCCCTCCAAGAGTGGTGTTGAGATGCCCGGCTATGACAAGCTAGTCGAGCGAGGACTGAAGAAGCATGCCACACAGTTGTGTAGGTGAGAGTTCTTTTAAAAAAACAAGCTTTTTCGCCGATGGTGATTGGGAATAGGACTAGGTGTGTTATTGATAACTGATGGGTGCATTCCTCTCTACATATGTAGCTTACTATAAGGGGAAGATGGGATGCTGATCCAATATTCTTCCTCCCTCGCTCCATTGCACATATAGTGATTTTAATGTTGTCCACCATTGCAGGTCCCAGAAAGTTAAATGCTATGACTGCTTCTTAACAGCTCACAATGACAATTAGATACGAGATATTACCAAAGTCTATCCCAGCAGATCTCGTCACCATTTTTCCTTCCAACCTATTTCTGCTCAGGACAATTAACTTTTCTTTAAAGATTATTTGAATTGGTGTTTAAAAAGAAAATACAAAGATACAGGAATATTACCATGGAAAATCAATATTACATTGAATAAACAAAAGAGAAAAAAGGAGGGGGAAGGAAAAGGAGAGGCGAGATGTAAATAGGAAAGGGAACAAGAAGAAAAGGAGGAAAGGGGGAAAAGACATCGGAGAGAGGGATCATGTCATCATAACATGAATACAATGAAGACTGTGCAATTACACAACTTGTAGAGGAGATTAAGACGGTTTAACAAAGTGCACCATCCAACAATCAGCAGAACAGCCCCACTATAATGAGCCGCAGAGAGAGGCATGCCATATACGGAAAAAGAAAGATCATGTGATGAGGGGGCGCAGCAGCCTATCACAGAATATAAGCGATCAGTTGCCAGGTGAGCCTGGTGTCTCAATAGAAAAGGATGCTGATGGCGTGTGGGTCTTTGTATCCCTGGTGAGTAAATAACCAAGCAGGGGTTTCCATATGTCTCTGGCTCGTGACCGCGAAGGCATTAATTCCCAGTAATGGGAGAGTTGTTGGGAACAGTATGTTGCAGCCAGTAACCGGGCGTCTTCCCCAGTTCATGACCACCCTGCGTATAGCAAGTAAAAGAAGCATAGCTATGAGTCTGCGGTTTGTGGCTGGAATGACTGACGTAACCCAGTAATCCGGTCACGGGGAAACAAGAAATGCGCTGCCCATGGTTGATCGCAAAGATTTCCTCTCAGTATTTCGCCACGTTAGGGCACAGCCATTCTAAATGGAGGAAGGAGGCTTGTGTTGCAGCACATTGGCGGCAGTTAGAATCAGGGGTTAGGCCCATCTTAAACAGTTGTGCTAGGGTTCTATAAATACGATGCAGTCTGTAATTAAGTAACAGAAGTCACAACTGTCCACAACAGAAGGACCACTGAGTTCCCACAATGTGTGGGCTTTTAAAAATTACAATCGGAGAAGTGTGTTGCATGATATTGTACAGAGGGTTATTAATTCGCGGGAGGAGGATGTGATCGAAAGCCTTGAGTGTCGACGAAGGGGTTGGAAAAGTGTTGTGAATGGTACGACAAGTAGCCTTGATTTGATAAAATAGAAGAAGATCCAGTGCGGTGGGCGTTGGCGAGTTATTAGTATTGAGGGACTGAAGGAAGTTGCTTTCTGGATAGAGATCAGAGAATGTGATTATATTAAGACGGCGTGCTTGTAATATAGCACCTGGGTCCTGCAATGGCAGCATCAGAGGGTTGGGACCTAAAAGAATGGAAGGCGCGTAGATGCAGGATAGATCAGCCCTTCTTCGAAGGCCGTCCCAAGCCCAGCAAACACAAGCCATTGTGTTAACTTCTGCCCGTGGTGCTCTGTAGGGAGAGTATACTGCCGTGGACAGTGGCCATGGAGCAGCGCGATTTGGCTCAACTGCGACATGAGGCAGCTATGGTGCTGGGTGAATCCAATAGTGTAAGAATTGTGCCTGGGCACAGAGCACATATAAGGAAATGTCTGGCGCGCCTAGGCCTCCTTGAGTGAGGGGCAAAGTGAGTATGTTCCAAGAGATTCGGGACTCCTTGCCAGCCCAGACCAATGTAATTAAGTCCGATCGTAGGCAGCTTAATAAGTGAGCAGTGAGTGGAAGGGGGATATTAAGACATAAATAGAGACATTTGGGTAGGACCACCATTTCAGCCAAGGCGCTCCTGCCAGCTAGCGACAGATGTAGTTTGGACCAGATGGGGATTCTGTCCTCCAGCCACGCAATTGCGTGGCCGTAGTTAGCTGTCCAAAGTTCCATTGGGTGGTGTTTAAGCCATTTACCCAGATAAGAAACAGGTTCAGTTGCACACTGCAAAGGGTACTCTAAATGAAACGGGTGAGTATTGTCTGTGAGGGGAAAAAGTGTGGACTTAAGCCCAGTTTATTTGTATGCCAGAAAGGCCTCGAAAGCGAATTACTTCTCGTGTAACTGGTGCCAGGTTTTTGCGGGGGGGTTAAAGATGTACAGTGTAATGTCATCAGCATACATTGAGACTATCAGACCCCTCGAGGTGAAGCCTATGCCCAGATTCGCATGATGTTGTCAGAGTCTGGTAGCTAGGGGCTCAGCAGCCATTGCAAATAGCAATGGCGTGAGTCGGCAGCCTTGTCACATGCCACAAACGATTGAAAACAGTTACGAAATTATTCCGTCTAGACAGATACGTGCTGTGGGGAGTGTGTAAAGTAGTTGGATGTATCAGATAAAAGTGGGACTAATGCCCAAACGCTGGAGGAGTGAGAAAAGATAGGGCCATTCCAATGAATCAAACAATTTAGTAGTGTCAAGCAATTCAGAAACTGCAGAAATCTGGCGGTTGAGATGGTGCATTACTGCAAAGACAGTACGAAGATTATGTGAAGTGGATCAGCCAGGGATAAATCCAGATTGGTCCGGCCGTACTTTATCGGGTAGCAGGGGCACTAGGCGATTTGCCAGTATTTTAGGGAGAATTTAATAATCTACATTAATGATTGACAACGGTCTGTAAGATTCGCACTTGGAAGCAGGCTTGTCCGGTTTAAGGAGTGAGACTATAACGGCTTCTCTGAGCGTGGGGGCAACTTGCTTTTCAGAGAGTCTTCATACATGGCTAAGCGATACGGGGCTATTAGAGGTGCAAATTCTTTGTAAAAGGCGGTGGTGAGACTGTCTAACCCGGGTGCCTTGTCTTCTGGAAGCAAATTGCTTATCTGCACAATTTCTTCGACAGTGATGGGGGAGTCAAGGTATTCTCTGTGTGCACTGTCAAGCCAAATCAGTAAGATAGTATCTAAATATTCTGCTAATGTTGCCTGATCATGTGCAGAAGTAGCAGTGTATAATTGGGTATAGAACGTGGACATCGCTTTCAGGATGCCTGGGGGAGTGTGCTGGAGAGTAGATTTTTCGTATAACAGTTCTGTCACATATGTAGATGCATGGGGCTGGCGGAGGAAGCCAACCAGTGTTTTACCAGGGCGGTCTCCCTCTCCATAGCGGCAACCTTGGGCGCCTCGCCCCAGATGGTTAGTTTCCCGGACCGATTCATCAGAGTATTCAGTGATTTTCCCCCATATGGCGGCCAAAGTGGCAGGGTCATTGTTTTGAAAATAGTCAGTTTCCAGGCTATGTATATCATTTTCCAGCCTGGTCAATTGATCGCCTATAGCCCTTAAGACGCCCAACTGTTTGGTGATACAGGCACCACGTATTACTGCCATGAATACCTCCCACAGGGTGGACCGGGATTCCACCGAGCCCTCATTATGTGCAAAATAAGCAATTATCTCTGTGCGTATCGCTTCCCAAAATACTGCATCCCGTAGCACCCCCAGGGGGAGACACCATGAGAGAGCGCGGGTTGGGTCCTGCAAAACTGTCTGTTCCAAAAGCACTGGGGCATGATCAGATAGCGTGCGGGGTAGATACGTTACTCTCAACCTTTTTACATCCTTAGATACGAGTCAATAATAATTTCTTGACCAGGCATTGTGATGCGATGTGAAGCATGTGCCCTCTCGCGTCTCAGAATGTGTCTTGTCTCCAGACATCCAGCAAGTGATTGTCGTGGATGAGTGTGTCAGTGCCGCGCCGGGTTGGGTGTAGTCGCCAGGAGGCCCGAGAGCGGTCCAGCCCATCATCCAACGTCACATTAAAGTGTCTCGCCCACCCCCAAAGTACAGCACCAGGGCCAAGTCCAACCACCAACCTCCAGAGTTCAGTAAAGAAATCAGGGGCAACTGTAATAGGGCCATAGACGGCAACTAAAAGGACGGACTGTTGATGAAGAGTACCCGCTAATATAACATAGCGGCATTCCTTGTCTAGGACCATAAACTGTAAACAAAATATCTCATGATGGACAACCCAATGAAGTGACTATAATTTCATAAAATACCATTTAGGGACCTACAGAGCTGCTAAATGCTGCCAGCTTACTGAAAATCACTGTGCACCTCTCTCTTACACGTCTTCATTCATCACACTGCTAAGCGCTGCATCCTATAACACAATAACTGCACCTTTGTGGTCATCACACATGACATGGGATCAAAACAAAGACAACACCCTTCTGAGCACACAATCTACATGGTGTAGCGTGCTACTCATGTAGGCAAGCGCTTCAGCATCCCACATAAGGGTAGTAAGCGCTGTATAAATGTTGCAATACAAGGCAATAGAATACATAGCATTAATGTCAAGGACGTTCAATCAAGAGTTTACCTTTTAGACAATGAAGGCCACAACCACACAAGGGGAAGAAGATTTCTTCAAGCGCCTCAACGTCACCAACACTTCTCTGTCTGGGGATCAAACTGCTGAATGTGGCCAACAGTTCTCTTTGAGCTAAGCCTTTAAATGAGCTTCTTTGTTAATTTTGTTTTTTTACTGTCACTTCCACCCTCTTTGGTCAACTTCCGCAATGCTCCATGGACTTAGCAAGGGAAGGCCAAAGTGCCCAATGCAAGAACTCATGCTCTTACAACCAGGTGTATCTTTAAGATGGACAACACAGAGCATGCTCGAAATGCTTGGGCTCAACTTTTCTAAATACTGGAGTTCCTGCTCACACAGCACTAGAACAACAGTTTTTGTTTTTTTAGCTCTGTGTCAATGAGGCCTTAAAGTCTTGGTCGTGTTCCCTATGCACAGAATAAAAAGCAACGCAACACCTTTTGCTTTAAAGGCGGATCAGTAAAAAGCAGATTGAAACTCAAGGGAGAGCAAGCAAGTTTTAAGGACTGGACAAACCAGGACCACTTCCTAGGAATGCTGCTCTGATAGCACTTAAAGAACCAATGGTTAAGGAACAGTTGATCCAACCTTTCCATCACATTTCAGTAATATAAATGCAAAAAGATCACAAACTTTGGTGGAATCTAATAATGTCCAGCACACAAAATTCATTGGGCAAAACATTTTGGAAAAAAAAAAAAGGAAGTTAGGCTAGTCCTCCTGAGCTCCAACCACCTGCTCCCTTATTTTAGACATCGCCTCTGACCATGTTGCTCTCTGAAAAAACCAAAACTGACAGTAAACCTAATCAAGAGGGACCAAGCACAAACGTATTCGTCACCCACAAGTTTAAAAAGTCTATTCCTGAACCAAGATGACAACTATAACCTGCCCTCTAGAGGACCTCATCCATGACTGCACCTCCTTTTGTACTATTTTCGTGATCTGTGCACGCTCTCTACATGTTCAATATATAATAATCAGTAATAACTTGTGTTCTAAACAGTGCTTCGTACTGCAGTTGTTAACAGTTCAAAGCGCTTTAGGTAACGTATAGTTTCTTACCTGTCGGTGTAGTTTTGCAGCTTGAAGACTTTCTGGATTCACTATGCTGTGCATTATTCCGCCATATAGTGGTTGGGTCCGGAATTGTAGTCTTTTTTCTCTTTTTTTGTTTTTTGTCGTGGCCCAGGTGGGCGTCGACATACCACCATTTGGTGTCCTTCGTGACGTCGACGTGCTTCCTCCGGAAGCTCTCACCTTTGGCCGCCATCTTCGGATTCTTTTTTTTCTTGTCTTGTGTTATTCTTGTTTTTCCTCTTATTTTGTAAAGTCTTGTTTGTGTTTAATCCCTTTCCTCCTGTCTCATCTTTTGGCGGAGGAGGGTGGGTTCGCTAGTGAATCCAGAAAGTCTTCAAGCTGCAAAACTACACCGACAGGTAAGAAACTATACGTTTTGCAGCGTGAATCTTTCTGGATTCACTATGCTGTGCATAGACTTTGTAGCGGTTTGTCCTTATTGTGGTGGCTGGGTGGAAGATGAGCACTGGTTACTGAATATGTGTTGTAAGACCTTCTGTCCCACTTGCGCTTCTTTGTTCATTTGGATATCCACACAGTAGTGCTTAGTGAAGGTGTGCACTGAAGACCATGTTGCAGCTTGGCAAATGTCTTGAATCGGTGTGTTGGCCAGAAACGCAATTGTTGCTCCTTTCTTCCTTGTTGAGTGAGCATGAGCTGCTCCTTGTAACAGTTGCCCAGCTTGTTTGTGGCACAGTTGTATGGTTTGTGCAATCCATCTTGCAATGGTATTTTTGGTAAGTGGCCGTCCCAAAAAACTGCTTGCGAAGGAAACAAAGAGTTGTTTTGTTTTTCTGCACTCTTTTGTCCTTTCTATATAGTGCATCACCGCCCTCCTGGCGTCCAGTGTGTGCAGCGCTCTCTGTGCTTGTGGTCGGTTTTGGAAAAAACTAGGTATTTGGATTGTTTGGTTGATGTGGAACCGGGACACCACCTTTGACATGAAGTGTGGGTCTGTTCTCATTACAATCCTATCACTGTGTATCTGCAGGTAGGGCTCTTGAAGTGTTAGCGCCTGCAACTCACTTACTCTTCGTAGTGATGTGATAGCCACTAAGAAGGCCGACTTTAGTGTGAGCATGTGCAGTGTAGCCTTGTGCATCGGCTCGAATGGTGCCTTCATCAATTGGGTCAGCACTACGTTGAGGTTCCATGCTGGTGCTGGCATTCTGTTTGGAGGTGCGATTCTCTTTGCCCCTTCTAGGAATCTTTTTACTACTTGTGAGGTGAAGAAACTCTTCCCCGGTTTCTCCTCTTGTGTAAGCCACAATCACCGCTAAGTGTACCCTTAGGGATGTGTAGCACAAGTTACTAACTTGTGTAACGATATATCTGTAAGAGACAGTAGTTAGTGACAGATTCCTTACCTTAGAATATCCCCAGGCGTCAGGCTGGATCCGGAAAGTTTTGCGTAGCAGTACCCTTGCGCGTCGGTAGGCGGCGTCGTGCGGCTCCGCGTCCGTCGTCGGCGTCGTGATCGCCGGGATGACGTCGCGGGCAGTACTTAGGCGCCGCCCTGCACGCTGACGTCAGTTCTGTACACGACTTTCCGCGCCAGGAACGCAGAGCCATGCAAGAAGCTGACACAGGTGTCTGAAAAATACTAGGGCCCTGAAAGGGATGTCCTTAACCCTAGAAATCAGTTCGCAGAACGGGGAGGATGGGTGGGCGGTAAGGAATCTGTCACTAACTACTGTCTCTTACAGATATATCGTTACACAAGTTAGTAACTTGTGCATCTGAAAGAGACACGTTAGTGACAGATTCCTTACCTTAGAATAGATACCCCAGCAATACCAACCCCGGTGGTGGGTCTGCGAACAAAGATCAGACAAGGAAGTCCTGGAGGACAGAACGGCCAAAGAAGCCGTCCCTCCGGACCTGACTGTCAAGGCAGTAATGCTTTGTAAACGTGTGCAGCGAGGCCCACGTAGCTGCCTGACAGATAACCGGCAGCGGAACACCGCGGCCCAAGGCCGTGGTAGCAGCCGTTGCCATGGTGGAATGGGCACGCAGCCCAACAGGAGGCTCCTTCTTGGCCAAAGAATAGCAGGTCTTGATGCACAAGGTAACCCAGCGGGAGATGGTCCTCTTGTGCACCGCCCGACCTTTTTGGCGCCCACGTAGCCAACAAAGAGCTGGTCATCCACCCGGAAGTGTTTTGTGCGGTCGATATAGAAGGAGAGCGCACGTTTTGGGTCCAGACGGTGGAGCCTCTCTTCCTCTCTGGAAGGATGCGGAGGCGGAAAGAAGGTGGGCAAAGGGATGGTCTGCCCAATGTGGAAAGCAGTAACCACCTTTGGCAAGAAGGACGGACGCGTCCGAAGAACAACCTTGTCTGGATGAACAGACAGAAAGGGAGGTTTGCAAGATAGAGCCTGGAGCTCACTCACCCGCCGAGCGGAGGTGATGGCCACCAGAAAGGCTGTCTTCAGAGTCAGAAGACGAAGAGGACAGTTATGCAGAGGCTCAAAGGGAGCGCACATTAAAAGGTAAGAACCAAGTTCAAGTCCCACTGAGGCATTACAAACGGAACAGGAGGGAAGAGGTGAGTAATGCCTTTTAAGAACCTGTTAACAACAGGGGACTTGAAAAGGGAGGGCTGATCAGGGAGCCTGAGGAAGGCCGAGATAGCACAAAGATAACCCTTGATGGTACCCAGGGCAGAACCCTGTTGGGCCAGAGAGAGAAGGAACAGAAGGACCTCCGAAAGAGGGGCAGAAAGGGGATCCACAGCCTTTGCTGTGCACCATGCCACAAATTTGTTCCACCTGCAGGCGTATACCACCTTAGTGGAGGGACGCCTGGCTGCCAGAATCACATCACAAACTTCGGGAGGCAAGTCGAAAGGAATCAACTGCCGCCGCTCAATCTCCACGCAAGCAGGTGTAGACTGGACAGGTTCGGGTGGAGGACCGTCCCCTGCTGCTGCGACAGAAGATCCTCCCGAAGAGGCAGACGGATCGGGGGATCTATGCTCATATTGAGTAGCTCGGGATACCAAACTCTTCGAGCCCAGTCCGGAGCCACAAGAATGACTTGGGCCCGGTCGTGCCGAATCTTCTTCAACACTCTGGGTAGAAGTGGTATAGGCGGAAAGGCGTACAACAGACCGCAACTCCACTCGCGACGAAAAGCGTCGCCGAGCGAGTGCCGCCTTGGAAATTCCAACGCGCAGAACTGATGACATTGCGCGTTCCCTTCGGTGGCGAATAGATCTAACCAAGGCTCTCCCCACTGTAGAAAGAGTCCTTGCGCCACTTCCGAGTGAAGACGCCATTCGTGATCCATCATGCACCTGCGGCTGAGTTCGTCCGCCCTGGCGTTCAGAGAACCTGCCAGGTGTTGAACCATCAGGAACATGCCCTGATGTTCCAGCCATGTCCAGAGGCGCAGAGCCTCCTGACAAAGGGTCCAAGACCCCACCCCGCCCTGTTTGTTGCAGTACCACATGGCGGTGGTGTTGTCTGTGAACACCTGCACTACCTTCCCTTTGACAGAGGGAAGGAATGCCTTGAGTGCAAGCCGGATCGCCCGGAGCTCCAGAAGGTTGATATGGAGCCGGGACTCCGCCGGGAGACCAGAGGCCTCTGATCTCCGCCTCTCCCATGTGACCGCCCCATCCCAGAAGGGACGCGTCCGTCACAACTGTATGCTCTGGCTGGGGAAGGGAGAGGGATCTGCCCATGACCCATTGCCGGTTCGAGAGCCACCACTGCAACTGTGTTGCAGTCCCCTCCGAGATCTGGACGTGATCGGACAGGTTGCCCTGGTGCTGCGTCCACTGGAACTTCAGGTCCCACTGCAGAGCTCGCATATGCCATCTGGCATGAGTGACCAGCAGGATGCAGGAGGCCATGAGGCCCAGCAGCCTCAGGGTCATCCGTACCGAAACCCAGGATAAAGGCTGAAAGATTGGAATCATAGCCTGAATATCCCGGACTCGCCGTTCGGGAGGATAGGCCCGAAACTGCGTCGTGTCCAGAACTGCTCCGATGAAAAGGAGCTGTGGAGAAGGAATTAGATGCGACTTCGGCACATTGATGGAGAACCCCAGCGAGTGCAGGAGTTCGGCCGTAGTCTGGAGGTGGGAGACGACTGCCTGGGACGAGCCCGCCTTCAGCAGCCAGTCGTCGAGGTAGGGGAAGACTGAAACCCCGGCCCGGCGCAGATGAGCTGCGACCACCGCCATCACTTTCGTGAACACCCGAGGGGCACTGGTAAGGCCAAAGGGGAGCACGGTGAACTGAAAATGCTCGGGGCCTACCGTGAACCGAAGGTAACGCCGGTGGGCCGGCAGGACGGGGATGTGGAAATAAGCGTCCTGCAAGTCCAACGCTACCAGCCAGTCTCCAGGGTCGAGGGCAGTCAAGACCTGAGCTAGGGTGAGCATCTTGAACTTCTCCTTCCGGAGGAAGCGATTGACGTTCCGGAGGTCCAAGATAGGACGCATGTCCTCCTTGTCCTTTTGGGCACCAGAAAGTAGTGGGAGTAGCAACCACGCCCTACGCCTGGGGTCGGAACATGCTCGATGGCCCTCTTGGTCAAGAGGGCCGTGACTTCCTTCTGTAGAAGCACCAAGTGATCCCCTGACATGCGGTGGAATTGAGGTGGCATGGCTGGGGGGTGGTCTCGAAGGGGAGGGAGTAGCCCCTTCGGACAATGTCCAAGACCCACCTGTCCGAGGTGATGGTGCGCCAGTGGGGAAGGTGATGGCGGACCCTGCCCCCTACTGGCGTGCCGTGCACCTGAAAGGAGGGACTAGGAGGGCTTGGAGGCCGCGGATGGGTTGGAGGTGGTGGCCTGACCCGCACGCTGGTTGCCCGATCCGCCACGGCGGAATCCACGTCCTCGGCCACGCGAAGACGCCTGCTGCGCGGGCCGGTGGCTGGGCTGCTGACGTGAAGGGGCGCCCCTACCGTGGCCACGATAGGGGCGAAAAGCAGAAGGCAGCGGAGGGCGTGTAGCAGTAAGGCCCAGGGACTTGGCAGTAGCCCGTGAGTCCTTAAAGCGCTCCAACGCATGGTCTGCTTTGGACCCAAAAAGACCGACTCCATCAAAGGGCATGTCCATGAGAGTATTCTGGACATTCCCTGAAAAACCAGTGGTTCTCAGCCAGGCGTGGCGTCGGAGCGCCACCGTCGTTGCAATCGACCTGCCCAGCGAGTCGGCGGTGTCAAGGCCACAACGGATAGTGTATTTGGCCGCATCCCTTCCTTCCGCAATGGCGCGGGAAAGCAGTGCCTGGACCTCCTCAGGGCACTGGGGCAAAACATCCGCCACCGAATCCCACAGGGAGTGGGTATATCGGCCCAAAAGACAAGCGGGGTTAACGGACCGCAAGCCAGCACTGGAGGAAGAAAAACCTTTCTTCCCAAACTGATCCAGGCGTTTGGATTCCCTATCCGGAGGAGCGGTAGGGAAGGCGGTTTGGGAAGCGGAGGCTTGGACAACCAAGCTCTCAGGAGTGGGGTGGACAGAAAGAAACAGGGGGTCGCCCGGAGCAGGGCGATGGCGTCGTGACACGTTCCGATCCACAGGAGCCCCTGTGTTGGGCTTGGACCAGGCGCCCAAAAGAACGTCAGTGAGGGCGTCGTTAAACGGCAGCACAGTCTCCGCAGAGGAGGCTGCCGGCTGAAGCACCTCTGTCAAGATGTTAGGCTTGACCGTCAAAGTAGGGAGCTGGAGACGTAAGGCCCCAGCAGCCCTACGCAACACCGTACCAAAATTGGCCCCCTCCTCCGTAGCCACGGGAGGAGACAGCATGCCAGTGTTAGGGGAAGTATCCAGACCACTGGCCTCCCCTAGACTCTCTGTCCAGTCCTCATCAAACTGACAGTTGCGCGTCAGAGGGTCATCAGACCCCTCCCAGTCCTCCTGGTCCTCCTCTGGTGCAAAATAAGGAGGAGGAGGGACATTTGGGACCCAAGGTCCCAGCGGCGCGGAGCCGGCGTCGAGCGACGTCGCTCCGGGTCCATGTCCGGAGCCGGAAGGAACTAGGGGACGACGCCGCCCGGAGCCCAGGGCGGCGTCGAGAACGGCACCGGAGACATCGGCGCCGGCGGAGGCGTCGTTAGGTCGACCGGCGTCGATGGGGGTTGTGGAGCCGGGATCGAGGCCGGGGCCGGAGCCGGGGATCGAGGCTGGAGGCACGGGCGACGCCGGGGCCGGAGCCGCCGGCGACGCCGGAGCAACCCCATCAGGGCCCGCGGGGCCCGAAGGCGCACCGGAGGGGCCTGAAGGCCCGAAGAGGCGGGCCATGGCCGACAGGAATTCCTGTATTTTGGCCGGATCCGCCCCGAACCCGGGAAGGGCGGGTATGACGGGGCGACTCCACAGGCATGTCCGGGGCCGCGGGGGCGGGGACGGTGCCGGGAGGGGCCTCAGCCGAGTCGCGAGACCGGCGAGGCGAAGTCCTAGAGCGATGATGCTTTTTGGACTTTTTGTGCTTCGACTTACCGGACGAAGAAGACTTCGACGCCGACGACCGGTGTGGACTCCGCGATCGACCCCTGGACCTCTCACGCGACCGGGCCTTCCGCGGAGCCGAATGCCGGGCCTCGAGGAGCTTTCGAGACCGCTCTCGCAAAGCTTTCGGGTGGAGGGCCTGGCAGTCGGTACAGGACGCCGTGTCGTGGCCTCGGCCGAGGCAGAAGAGACACTCCCGATGCGGGTCGGTGACGGACATCATCCGCGCACAGGCGCCGCATCGCTTGAAGCCGGGCATCCCTACGACACCTCGAAAGATGGAAAAAACAGTGAAAAAATCACCAAAAAGTATGGTCAAAAAATGACCAGGGCACTGCTCTTCCCGGATCTGCGCTTGCTGGCGCGGAAAAAGAAGAACTGACGTCAGCGCGCAGGGGCGGCGCCTAAGTACTGCCCGCGACGTCATCCCGGCGATCACGACGCCGACGACGGACGCGGAGCCGCACGACGCCGCCTACCGACGCGCAAGGGTACTGCTACGCAAAACTTTCCGGATCCAGCCTGACGCCTGGGGATATTCTAAGGTAAGGAATCTGTCACTAACGTGTCTCTTTCAGATGCTTAGTTTACTTTGCAGTAGGTGTGTTAAATATTTCAGTACTGTTGACTCCCTTGCGATCTTTCTTTGCAACTTTTCTCTAATGCACCATCTGAGAACCTTTTCCACTTTGCTACGTAGCATTTCCTTGTGGTAGGCCTTCTTGCCTCCCTGAGCACTGCCATTGTGCTCGCCAGTAGCTTGAGGTGTGCGAACTCTAGGTCTTCAGGAGCCATGCCGCCAGACTGAGGCTCTCTGGCTCTGGGTGTAGCACCCTCCCGTTTTGCATTGTTAGCAGGTTCCTTCGTCTTGGGAATCTGTGTGCTGGTGCTTGCGCCATCTCCAATATTTGTGAGACCATGACTGTCTGGCCCACTGAGGTGCTATTAGTATCAGTAACATGTTGCTGATCCTGCATTTGTTGAGTACCCTGTGCATCAGTGGTATCGGGGGGAAAAGGGTATGCAAATGTCTTTGACCAACTTATCCATAGCGCATTCCCTTGTGACCGATGGTCTGGTTGTCTGGATGCCAAGTGTTGGCATTTTGGTGTGTTGCAAATAAGTCTATTTTTGGTGTACCCCACTTCTGGAATACTTTCTGTAATTCCTGTTGGTTGATCTCCCATTCGTGGGATGCTGACGTCTGCCTGCTGAGTCTGTCTGCTTCCACATTGTCCTTCCCTGGGAGATGTGTTGCTAGTAGGTCTATCCTCAATGGAATAGCCCATGTCCATATCTCCTGTGCTAGCCCTGATAGTGCTACTGACTGTGTTCCTCCTTGTTTGTTGATGTAGAACATGGTCGTGGTGTTGTCTGTTTGGATCAACACCCTGTTTCCGTACAGCTCCTTCTGAAAAGCTTTTAAGGCTAGGAACACTGTTTTAGTTCCAGGTAATTGATGTGCTTGACCGCATCCTGTTGCGACCATAGCCCCCTCACCTTGAGCTTGTTCATGTGTGCGCCCCACCCCAGCTGGGAGGCGTCCGTTGTGATGGTCACTGTTGGAGTTGGTTGTGTGAATGGTTTCCCCTGTGATATGTTTTGTTTGTTCCACCACGCTATTTCCTGATGCACTGCATGTGTGACAACCACTAGATCTTCCCAACTCCCAGTTGCCTGTGACCATTGCTGCTGTATCCATTCCTGGAATGGCCTCATGTGTAGTCAAATATTTTGGACTAGGTGAATGCAGGATGCCATCATTCCCATCAGCTTGCTCACCGTCCTCACAGTCAGAACTTGCCCCTTGCGGTAATAACGTGTTTCCTTCAGTATCGCCAATGTTCTCTTCCTTGCTGGGGAACACTTTGGCTTGTATGGTGTCGATCTCTGCCCCTAAGAATATCTTGATTTGCTCTGGTTCTGTTGACGATTTCTCCCAATGGATCGAGAAACCCAGTCGTGTCAGCGTTAGTATGACCTGCTGGATGTGTAGTTTGCATTGGCTGTACGAACTTGCCTTTACGAGCCAGTCGTCGAGATAGGGGTATACGTGTATTCCTTGCCTTCGTAGGTGTGCTGCGACAGCTGCTAGGCATTTTGTAAACACCCTTGGTGCGGATTTTAGGCCGAATGCCAGTATTGTGAATTGGTAGTGGCTTTGGTTGATCACAAACCTTAGCAGGCGCTTGTGTTTGTGGTTGATGGGGACGTGTAAGTACGCGTCCTTTAAATCTATAGTAGCCATGAAGTCCCCTTGTTGTATTTGTGGTATTACCTCTTGTAGGGAAGTCATCTTGAATCTTTGAGTTTTTATGAATTTGTTTAGGAACCTTAGATCCAGGATAGGTCTTAGTGTTTCGTCCACCTTTGGCACCAGGAAGTAAGTTGAGTAAACCCCTTTGTTCCTTTCGTTTCTCGGCACCACCTCTATTGCCTCCTTGCTGAGCAGTTCTTGCGCCTCTAGTTGCAAGAGCGAGAGCTCCTTCGCTGAGCGTGCTTTGCTTCTTGGTTTTCTGTTTGGAGGTTGTTTTTCTAACTCTATACAGTATCCGTATTGTATGATGTTTAGTATCCATTTGTCCGATGTGACCTTCCTCCATTCCTGGATGAAGTTTTTTATTCTTCCCCCTACCGGTCTTGAGTGTTCGAGGTACTGTTTGTTGTTGAACGCTCGGCTGCAGTTTTCCTTTATGTCTTTCCGCCCACCCCGAGGTGTTGCTATGGTGGCGGTCTGTTTCCTGGTGAAGTCACTTGGATGAGGGCTGTTGGCCTCCCCTTCGTGTTTGTCCTCGTCCGTTTCCGCGCCCTCGAAAGGACTGTCCCCGGGGCTGGTACTGCCAGTTCTGCTGCTGCTGTCCCTGCTGCTGCTGGCCTTGGTTGTTACCTTGGTAGCCTTGCTGGAACGTCTGGTGCGATGTGGTAGGCATGTTGCCTCCTCTCCCACCTGGCCTTCTCGTGGGTGTGCCCCTTCTCATTCCTCTGAACTGCAACGCTCCCATGGACCTTGCTGTCTCGTTGTCCTTCTTGAGCTGCGTCAACTTGTCGTCCACTGGTGTGCCGAACAGTTGCTCTCCGTTAAAAGGTGTATTCAGGATGTTGCTTTGCACCTCTGGCTTGAATCCCGAAATTCTGAGCCATGCGTGTCTCCTCTCGGTCACCACTATCATCATTAGTCTGCTCGATGTTTCTGCAGCATCCAATGCTGATTTTAGGCATGTGTTCACAATGCTTTTGCCTTCTTCTACCAGGTGAGCTGCTCTTTGTTGGTACTGTTCTGGTAGATGCTTTAGGAGCTGCCCCACTTCATCCCAGTGTTGGTATGCGTGCCTGTTGATCAGGGCGTTGGAGTTTGCGATGCGCCAATGGATTGCCGCATTTCTCTCCACCTTTCTCCCTGCGAGATCCATCCTCCTACTCTCCTTGTCTGGAGTTGGTCCGGCATTAGTGGGCACATTGGCCCTTTTCCTAACCGTTGCTGCAATTATGGAGTCGGCTGGTACTGACCCCTGGATGTATGCAGGGTCCTTTGAAGAATGTTTATACTTCTTCTCCGTTCTTGGCGTCACAGCCTTGCATACTGCTGGTTCCTTAAAAGCCTCTCTTCCTTGATCCAGCACACTAGGGAGCATGGGCAGGAATTGGCTCCTAGTTTGTTGAGGCAGTAGAGTCTCCAGGAGAAAACATGCCTTGGGCTTCTCCTCATCCATTTTCACTCCATACGTCTGTGCAGCCTTTTGGACGACCATGTTGTAGATCCCTATGTCGTCTGGCGGCGAGGGCCTCGAAGGGTAAGTATCTACCCCTTCTTCCGGCAATTCTGCGTCGAGATCTTGCCATTCTAGGTCTTGTGCCTCCGAGGACGTCGAGTCCCGGTAGGATTGCAGATCTTCGTCACCTTCTCCCTCGAAATAATAGTCTTCGTCCGCCTGTTCCTCGACTGGTTCGGGCGTTTTCGGCGGTTCTGCGTCCTCGTCGTCTCTTTCGACTCCGAGCGCGGGTTTCGGCGGGATGGTGTATTGGCTCATCTTCTCGTCGAAGTCCCTTTTCCGCTTCAGGATGCTCGCCATTTCGGCCTCGAGCCTCCTCTTCTTCCTCTCCATCTCGGCGGCATGTTCGGCGTTGAGGGTTGGAGCGCCTCTCTTCGGGGCCATCGACGTCGGCGACGATGTCGGCCGTTCCTTTCTCGGCGCCGAGGTGTCCTTTTCGAGGACAACCTTCGACGATCTTGGTTTTTCGAGGGCTTTCACCGATTGGGAGTCCTTTTCGAAGGATCCGCTTGGCTGGCTGTCCTTGGTTGCTGTTGCCCCGAGTTTTTCGGCGGCAATGCTCCCTTCGAGGACTTAGCTTTACTTCTACGAGTGTCGCTCGGGGCTTAAGCTTCACCCTTCTGAGTGTCGCTCGAGTGTTTAGGGGTCGACGACTCCCTTACCTCCTTCGATGTCTTCTTATGGACCTCGACGTCCGTGCAGTCCTCCGGTCGTTCGGCGATGTTGTCCTCTTCTCCACTGGAGAGGCCCAAGTCTCGGAGCGATGGAGGTGGTCCCTGCCCCTGCATGTTGTGGTTCGCCCTTCTCTGCCTCTCCCTTACTCTGAGGGTCTTGGGTGTAAACGCTGAGCACGTGTTGCAGTCTTCGCTGCTGTGGTCGAGCGGCAGGCAGAGGTTGCAGACTGGATGCTGGTCCTTCTGGGCGTATTTGTGGTGGCAATTGGTGCAAAACTTGAACGGTGTTTTGTCCTTCCCCGCGCTCAGTGAGCCCCCTGCGAGCGCATTCTCCGTAGAACGTCGAGGTCTTGGTTGTAAACCTTCTCCCTCGTCGTCCCGGTTACCTGACCTGTAGTCCGGTGTAGCTGAAAACTTGATTTTCGTCGCTTTCCTACGATTTTCCTCGATTCCTCTCCCAAAAATTCTGGAACTCTTCGGCAACGATCCAGACCCAACGCAGAAAAAAGAATCTGAAGATGGCGGCCAAAGGTGGGAGCTTCCGGAGGAAGCATGTCGACGTCACGAAGGACACCAAATGGTGGTATGTCAACGCCCACCTGGGCCACGGGAAAAAAAAGAAAAAAAGACTACAATTCCGGACCCAACCACTAGATGGCGGAATAATGCACAGCATAGTGAATCCAGAAAGATTCACGCTGCAAAACATGTATTCGTCTTCTCCAGCTTCATGGTATCCAATTTATTGTCCTTGAAAGTCTACCGGGATTCAAACGCATTATCTGTAGTCACACCAGATGACATCAACAGGCGCTTGATTCGCGGAGCCATCTTGCCAGCATCATTTGCTACATTTGAACTTTTATGTTTGCACATGACACCCTAGATATGGAAGGCATCTAACGTGCAATGTCATTTCTTGTCTTCCATAAAGCACTTTAACACACATTTTCAAAATGAACCTGTCCTCACCTGCTCTGCTCTTCCTTCTAATGTCTAAAAAGCATGCACAAATAGGTCCTCGCAATTATTAATACCTGAATCGGTACAATTAATTAATACAGAGGCTCGAACGCTTCTTCTGCATTCAATAAAACTGTAAATTAAGAAAAATGCAAATCAAAAGTTGGGACTTGGAGATAATAGGCCTGTAAAATGTTCTGTGTATTTTGGGGGAATTGTCCCAACAATCCCCTAAAAGTACAGCAATGCCATTTTAAACTTTACAGAGCTGAAGAACACAAGTCAAACATTGCAATCCAACTGAACTTCCTCAACTTGCGACATAATCACAACCACAGTCAAGAGAGCATAGGCCCAGCCCAAGCTATGAGGATAAATTTGCAAGAACGGAGGCTCACATTTCGGGAGAGCCGATTATCCAGCCACGGTCACGGTTCTTCAGTCCTCCGAGGCTGTCCAGTTTGTCCTCTTTCTCCTCACTCAGGCTGCGCTTGGTAGGCGGAGGGGTCTTCTTCTCTTCGTGGACAGACAAGCGCTCCATACTGCTGTACACCTGTAGAGCAGAAGCACAAGGTGATGGCCTACGGCACGAGGAAGACAAAGAAAAGCTTACATAGAATGACGCATTCAGCACCCATGCAACCTCATGAAACCATGAGCAAAGCGTGAAATGACTACAGAAATGTATTCATTGAATCAAAAATGCATGCATGAAAGAAAATGCTCTACAAGGTGTCTCAAATAAAAGTAACCATAGTACTAGTGGTTTGGGAAAGCATCAGAGGAAGGTATGCAAAGGTTATTTATATAGCGGTTGTGAGATACTAGTGATGAAATCCAAAACGGATACTCACTGGGCACTTCTGGAGGTACCTCGATTTTTTTCTTGGGGACTTACTCCTACTAGTAAGAGTAAGTCATGCAAAAATAACGTTAAGAAGCAACTCATCTGTGTGGAGGTCTACATACAACAGTTATGTGAAATAGTTTAAATGAATGTGGGTAACAAGATTAACCACTGGCTCCTAATTAAAAGAGAGTGTGTTCCTATTAACAATTTTATAGGGAGGTTTGAAAGTCAATATAGGTCAACAATACAATATGGCTTATCCATGTTTCATAAACCATTTCAGACGATCTATAACTATTGCATTTTTGAAAATCCTTGCTTCTCACGGTGTCAGGTCCGGCACTGCTGTTACTTTTTCAAGTGCAGTTTGGAAGTAGGAACCAAACATGCATATGTACTCTCACTAAAGCTCATTCTCTATGAATGTCAGATGCATAAGAAAGCGAAAAGCTGCCTGATGTGCCTTGTCCTAAAGTCCATTATGATATTACCTTAAGTAACACATGGACAGCCCCCAGTGGTTAATTTGTAAAACAAAAAATAAGTGCCGGGGCTCTCGTCAGGAGGCAGCTTGCAGCAGCCCATTTCTCCTGTTAGCGCTGCCTCAAACAGAATCAACTATGAAAGTGGGGAGAGGATGTGGCGTAATGGCCAGAGCTACAGACTTCAGATCTGGGGAACCAGGTTTGAGTCTCGGCGTCAGCTCAACATCCTGTGATTCTGGGCAAATCACTTAATCTCCCTGCAAATGAATGTGTCCTTAACCAGTGCTCATGGAAAGCACTGGTGTTGATGATTAAGTGCCGGTGCTGAGCACCGGAAACCACCGGCTCAAACTAAGCATTGACAGCCCTCCACTCCGTGCCAACTATTCCTTACGGAGGAAGGGATTTTTCCACAATTTCTTTCCTACCTCACGTTTCCCATTGTTCGTTATTATGCGTCGAAGTTTAGAATATTTTGATTTGTTTTTTAGAAGTTAAATATTAAAATACGTTGACAAATAAAAAATTCAAAGGGCTGATGTAACACACCCTCTGCTGCACCCAATAGAGTTAGATCACCCTTTTTAAACCTGTTTCCCTACATGCAGCACACACATCTTTCTTTCTTCCTCAGATGAAATAAATCAGGATTAGCATAACACAGGGGGTCCCATCAGTGTGTTGCTTATGGCGACATTGTACTGCGCATACAGAATAGGCATGGTTTGAAAACAAAATCCCATGCCTCAAACATATCATTTGGGACTAAGTGAGGATTCAAGTCACCTATCTACAGACCCTCCTCAACATTTCTACCAGCATCTCACTGGAGCTCTAGTAGGCATATTACCCTAGAAGAGGGCAGTCACATGAACCCATACCACAAAGACAACTCCCTATCTTTCTTGAATTGCTTATCGACTATAAAGCTCCACGAAAATGCCAGATCTCCCTTCTGCGAAAAGACAGGAACTTCTGCTGAGAGGTAGGCTACCTCAATTTCAAAACCTTCTTTGGCTCAAACTTAGCACTTCTGACCTGAGGCTAGATCTGCCTCAGGTGAATGACTCCTGTGGATAAGTCACAACTAAACAAGTACTATTCACTTAGATGTTTTGTTATGTGGATATGGAAAGGTCTATTATTTTTGTAGATACTTTGAAAGTGATCTATGCAGTTAACCTATTCCCTACTTTAAAATGATTCTCCCATGTAGCTTGCTTGAGAGGATACCAAAAGGAGAAGCAAAGCCTATAGAAGAGTAAGTCGTCTTGGAATCCAGGATAATGAAATGTGTACAAAATGTCTTTCTGTGTTTAGAGACCAGCAAATCAATCCCATCAGAACACACATGTTTTTACACCTATAAATAATTTTTCAAGCCCCATGAATGCATGAAAGAATTTCAAGGCCCATGGACTGGACACAAAACACAATAATATGACCTGATGACTACATCAGAAGCTTGCCAAGCACTGTAATGTTCTTCAGTACAAGAAACACAAGATTATAGACAATAGTGGTGCTGTGACTGCATGGTTTAACCAAACCTGAACTACTAAAAAGAAAACGCATGGCTATAAAACTGGACTGAGTAGTAGAAACAAAGTACACAACTTTGAAAAGACCCATATGAGTGTTGGCTCCGACTGAGGGGAAAAGATTATGAAATCTAAAGATATCAATCCAAGTCTATCAAGAATGAGAGCAAAGAATGGAGCTATTCTTTAGGCACAACCGTGGTTATGAAGAACCTCGAAATATAGGTCAACCTTTGCACAAACAGGGTACTAACCGCACATGCAATTAGACCATCAATAATAAGGACATTTCTTACAAACACCTCAGACACAGGAATGAGGTTATTACCAGAAATGGGATGGGATGTAGGTAAACAAAAAAACAAAAAAAGCAAACCCACACTGGAGGCACTAACCTTGAAACAAAATGAGATCTCAACATCACTGCACAAAGGTTTTAATGATAGCATCTGTGAATAAGTATAGTCGCCGAGGCACACTGCCAAAGCATCCGTACCTTACTGAATCGGGGCGAGCAAGAAGAGAACTGTCTTATCTCCACGCGATCCTCATCATTTGTATCATCCTCCTCTTCTGAATCCATGTGCTGGTACTTCTCTGAACGAGCTGCAGAGGAAAGAAAAGGCATCTCAAACAAGGAACACTTGTAGATCCACTGATGTTTGTTTGTTTACCAGCAACAAAAAGTGTGGTGTCAAGAATAAAAGAATACTAATCAAAATAATTATAGTAAATAATTTAACCACAGTAATGAGAATCAAAAATGGCAAAGAAACAAAGCTAAATGCCCAAAGTCAAACACTTTCAAGTCAAGTGTCCCAACATAGTTCTTTTGAAAAGATTTCCGAGTGGAATGAGAAATATGGCCTCTAACATAGTCCTTTCCACCGGGCCACTGTAACATTTTTACAAGTTTTACTGAGCTAACCCACTGAAGTTGAGTGCTCAGTGAATATCTGTTTGCTAGCTTAGACTACTGGGTAAATTGTTGTTTCCTAAGTTGTAAAATTGTTACAGAAAGTATACTTCTTTCGCTATGGACTTAAGACATTTCATATCCTTCCTCTCTTACCAGGGCCGACACAGCTAATTGAGAAATAAACCCAGTAATCTAAATCACGTCAGCCGAAGGTTTCGCTCTTTGCTCTTGTGCCGCACCATGCAGCATCCTGGTTCAGTCACAACCCTTTTAAATGCTGAGTGAGAATTAAATGCATTCCCAATGAATGTGGGGTACAATAAAAGTTGCAGCAAGTTGATATTTCTCACACTGTCTTGCCAAGATACCACAGCGCTGCTGTGGAAGGTCAAAAAAGATCATCTTCGATGCCACTCAGTAGGGGGTCTCAGAAAATTACCAGAAATTATTTTAATACACTGGCTTTCTGTCTACTGGAAATTTACTCACACACCCCCACTAGTCTAGATGGGCCATTCAAGAAGCACGCAGCTCTTTCATTCACGGTCAACGTGGTTCAGATCTGAAATAAGGATGCAGTGCGAAGGTATCTACGACCCTATGTCAACCCAGTTCCCTACATTTGTTTCCATTTTGTTGACAACAGAATAAGGAGCTAACTTGGCTGGCAAGTGTGGGATGTACCCATTTTACAGTTTGAATGAGTTTCAGACACAGGGATGCAGGACATCTTAAACATTCAAGGTGAGATATCAGATTGAGGTCAATTTTCAACTTGTTTTGCCATTTGGCCAAGCTGTGGCCTTTTTACACAAATATGGAAATAGAAGGATGTACAATTATTACTAAGTCTGGGGGTAGACAAAGTAACAGCATTTATAAGCACATTCAGCCCTAATTATTATTTTGATTGGAAGTCCAGTGTCCACTTGGCAGAGGAGACATATGGTTGGTCTCTGTCCTGAAGTAAGGTCCTTAATGAAATTGTTCTAATAGGGTAATTAGTTCAGGTTTGAATGTTTAAATCATTGTCCTTGATGGATTAATCAGACCCCTGGATTGTGTAACCATTACAAGGCAGCCTGGCTGCAGCCCTGCATACTTGAAGTAAATGGAATACTATTGGAGTTGGTACTTCTGCATCTTGAACTGATGACTCGCACAGCAATTTTCAAAGGCGCTGAAAAATTACATCCACCTCTTTAGTTAAGAGAAAGGCATAGGGGCCTTCTCAAACCTTAAAACCATCCATTAGCAGAGGTCTGACAAGCTTTTTTTCAAACATTTATGGGACGATGAATTTAGGCTTAGGTCTCTGTACTGGGGTAAATGGTTGACATTGTTCAACTTTCTGTCCATCAATTGTTCTTTTTGCATTTGTCACCCCGAGTGGGACGTATGCCCAGACGTGGGTCCCATGCTCTCCATGCCACTGGATTCAAGCTACCCTGGCTGATGAGGGGTGAAACCCCGAAACCGGTCCCAGGATGCTTGTTTCCGGTCCAGGGAGGACCTAGCCTGGTAGTTCGGAACCTGCTGGTCAAGACTGATTTGCATATGGCTGGGTTTAAACTAGAATGGCATGGGGAGTAAAAAAAGATTAATTTAGGCCCAGATCTCTGTACTGGGGTGAATGTTTGACATTGTTCAACATTCTGTCCATCAACTGTTCTTTTTAGAACAGTAGAGATAGCTGACATGCTTTGCAGGATGTACCTGTTTTCCCAAGACGGCAAAGTCAATAAAAATATGCACATAACATCATCAACATGCACTATTTAATAGTTATAATAACTCAATTCCATTCCGTGTATCATTAGGAATGTTTTACAAAGCAACAGGCCAGTTGTTATAAACTCAGAAGGATAATGTTACTTACCCAGTAAACAGCTGTTCTTGGCGTGTACAGCTGTAGATTCACATGCTTTGCATACTCCTGCCATCTAGTGTTGGGTCCGGATGTTTGCAAGTTGTTTTTCTTCAAAGAAGTCTTTTCCAGTCGCGAGGGAGGTGACTCCTCCTTTCGGTGATAGTGCGCATGGGCATTGACTCCACTGTTAGATTGTTTTCCCGCAGAGGGTGAGAATGGAGTTAGTAAGTAAAGAATAGAGATGTCCATTTGTATGTATGTAGAATAAGATAGAGAACTGCAACAGTTACAGGTACCCGGGGAGGTGGGTGGGCGCATGTGAATCTACAGCTGTACATGCCAAGAACAGATGTTTACTGGGTAAGTAACATTATCCGTTCGAGGCACGTGAGCTGTAGATCACATGCTTGCATAGATTATACAGCAGTATTCTCCCAATGCCGTGGCTAACCTATAGCTGTTGGAGTTGTCTGAAACAGTGTTCTAAGTACTGCCTGGCCCACATTAGCTTGTTGTCTCGCTAACACATCTACACAATAGTGTTTGGTGAATGTGTGCGGTGTAGACCATGTTGCAGCTTTATAAATGTCAACTATGGGTATGTTTCCTAAGAAAGCCATAGTAGCCCCTATTTTGCGAGTGAAATGCGCTCTAGGGGGTATAGTTAAAGTTCTTTTTGCTTTTGCATAACAAGTTTGAATGCATTTAACAATCCACCTGGCAATACCTGACTTGGAAATGGGATTGCCCTTGTGTGGTGGTGCAAAAGCAACAAAAAGTTGTTTGGTTTTACGAAATGATGTTGTCCTTTCAATGTAATATAAAAGGGCTCTTCTGACATCTAAGGTGTGTAGAGCTCGTTCTGCCACTGAATCAGGTTGAGGAAAGAATACTGGTAATTCAAAGGACTGATTGATATGAAAGGCAGCAACTACCTTAGGTAGAAACTTGGGGTTAGTACGAAGAACCACTTTGTGAAGTTGGAAAAAAATTTCTTCTATGGTTAGTGCCTGTAGTTCACCCACTCTCCTCAGTGAAGTGATTGCAATGAGGAAAGCAGTCTTCCAGTAGAGAAACTGTGGCTCACATTTATGCATGGGTTCAAAAGGTGGGCCCATTAATCTTGTGAGGACTATGTTAAGATTCCACACTGGGGCAGGTGGAAGTCTTGGTGGTATAACTCTTTTAAGTCCTTCCATGAAAGCTTTGATTACTGGCACCCTGAAAAGCGATATATGTTGCCTATTTTGTAAATACGCAGCTATTGCAGCGAGATGTAGTCGGATAGAAGTGTCAGCTAATCCTGACTGCTGCAAGTGAAACAGAGAACAAATGATATTTTGTATTGAAGCATCAAGAGGATTGATGTTGTTGTTATTGCAATAGATAACAAAACGTTTCCATTTAGCTGCATAACAGGCTCTTGTAGTAGGCCTTCTGGCCTCTCTGATGATCATACAGTCTGGTGGGAGATTTAAATAACCAAACTCTATAATTTCAGGAGCCAGATCGCGAGGTTCAGTTGTTTTGGATCTGGGTGTCTGATTTCTCCATGGCTCTGTGTGAGGAGACTGGATTTGAGTTGTAGCTTTTGATGTGGAACTAGGGACAACTCCAACAGGTTTGTGAACCACGGTTGACATGCCCATGTGGGAGCTACTAGGATCAGTGTGAGGGATGTTTGTCTGAGTTTCCGAACCACTAATGGAATGAGTGGGAGAGGTGGAAAAGCGTAGGCAAATATCCCTGACCAGTTCATCCATAGTGCATTGCCTTTGGAGAGCGGGTGTGGGTACCTGAAGGCGAAGTTTGGGCATTTTGCGTTTTGGTGTGTGGCAAAAAGATCTATTTGAGGGACTCCCCCAACTTTGAAAGTATTGGAGGAGAACCTGAGGGTGAAGTTCCCATTCGTGTATCTGTTGTCTCTGTCTGCTGAGAAGATCGGCAATCCGATTGATCACTCCAGGGAGGTGTTCCGCTAGGAGATAGATTTTGTGGTGAATGGCCTACCTCCAAATGTCTTGGGATAAGTGCGACAGTTGTAGAGAGTGTGTCCCCCCCCCCCCTGTTTTTGTATGTAATACACAGCTGTCATGTTGTCCGTACGAACTAGGACAGCTTTGCCGACCAGGTGAGTCTGAAATGCTTTGAGCGCTAGAAACACTGCTAGCAGCTCTAGATGGTTTATTTGGAGAGTTTTTTTGCTGTTGACTCCACAGGCCTTGCACTGTGTGGTGTTGAAGATGAGCTCCCAACCAGTGAGGGATGCGTCCGCTGTTAGCATTGTCTGTGGAACTGTGTCTATGAAGGGCCGTCCTTTTGATAAATTTTGTGTGTTCCATCCCTGCAGAGAGCGATGAGTACGGCCGCTTACCAACACTAGATCGGTTAACAGACCCTGCGATTGATTCTACTGACTTGCTAAGCATTCCTGTAGGAAACGCATGTGAAGCCTGGCATGGGGAACGATCATGATGCAAGATGCCATCATTCCTAGTAGTTGCATATACACTCGAGCTGGAAGCGAGTGATTGGACTGAAACTGGAGAAGTAGAGCCTGAATGTTGCAAATTCTGGCTGCATTGGGAAAGGCCAGAGCCTTTTGAGTATCTAAAGTGGCTCCTAGGTAATTTTGAGTGTTGGAAGGTTGGAGATGCGATTTCAACACATTGACTGTGAACCCCAGTTGGTGCAGTAACTGCAGTGTCCTGTGAGTATGTTGGAGACACTTTGGATACGTACTGGTTTTGATGAGCCAGTTGTCCAAGTAGGGGAAGACATGAATGCGTTGTCTTCTCAGATGAGCAGCGACTACGCCAGACACTTTCTACGAGTGGCTGTTACCATTAGCTCTCCAGGGACATTCTTTCCAGGCTCTAGCGCTGTGCGGAGACGAGGAACAATGCCTCCCATAATTTAGGGCGAACACAGCGGAGCACATAGAGATGCGATGCCTGATTCCAACATGGTGGCCGTCCGAACCACGAACGATCCACTTTAGAGCAGGTAGCGGCGGGGCTGGTGGCGTCTACAGGGATACCAAATGGGCACATAGAGGCTTAGTGAGCAGTTCGCTCTGGTTGATGGAGGCATCTGGGGGCACCGCAGGAGGGACACCTCTTCATCTGCGTGCCTGACTTCAACATGGCCGCCGCACCCGGTGCAGGAAACAACCACAGGCACACTGAAACCTACCTACAGTCGCCGACCCCCGTTTAACCATCAGACAGCGGCCCCAATCCCCCCCCCAATGAACCTAATAAACCGGTGAGGACCAAATACGGTGAAGCGGAGTGAGGGAGCCGCCACTGCAATTGGAGACACCCTACCTGAGGTGAGCTCAGCGGAGGCGTGGGGGATGGGCGAGATGCAATACAAGTGGTGCGCCCATGTCAAATAAGCTGGAGGCTGGGTTGTCCTACAATCCTCCGACCTTGGAATCTGTCCCTTCCACCTCTCCTCTCACCACTCTTGTCCTCAGGGCCAGCTGGAAAACATAGCAGACAGCGCTTCCCAGTAACACCAGGACCGGGGCCTTTCGATGGAACTTTGACGATGCCCCCTGGGCGGATACCATAACTGTTTGTACTTACCTCGGAGCCCGAGCAACCTTGACCGATGCCTGGTGGAGCTGTCCTATGCAGCTAAAGAGGAGTTTTGGCTCTGGTTCACCCCCTCAGCCGACACCTACCCAGCCGGACATCTGACATTGTTTTCCTCGTCGCCCGTTGTGTTTCCGTCCCTCCCCCGCATATCATGTTTTTGTTTTCTCCTATGTCTTTACTTGAAGCCCGTAATTGATGTAACTATGTAACCTGTAACGCTCTGATCCTCATGTAAAGCGCTCCGATACCTCCGGGTCTAGCCAGTGCTATATAAAACTTCGCAAATAAATACATAAATAAATAAAATAGAGACTCTGGGAGCAGTTGTGACTCCGAAGGGGAGTACCTTGAACTGATAATGTTGGCCCGCTATCACAAATCTGACAAATTTGCAATGAGCGGGGTGTATTGGAATATGGAAGTAGGAGTCCTTTAAGTCTAGAGTAGACAGAAAGTTGCCCTGTTGCAGGAGTGGGAGACCTTGTTGAAGTGTTACCATATGAAAATGGTCTGACTGTATGTAAAGATTTAATTCTCTGAGGTCCAAGATTGGTCTGAGAGAACTGTCCTTAAAGGGTATGAGAAAGTAAAAAGAGTATACGCCCGACCCGTGGTATTGTAGTGGTACGGGCTCTATAGCCCCTTTTAAAAGGAGAGACTGAACCTCTTGTTTGAGGAGGTGTAAGTGATCCGGTGACAGTTTGTGTGAACGTGGAAGAATGTTTGGAGGATTGTTGGTAAACTCCAGGCAATAACCAGAATGGATAATTTCCAGTACACATTTGTCTGTAGTTATCGACTGCCAGATCGGTAGGAAATGTGAAAGACGCCCCCCGACAGGTGTTAAATGGTCGAGGGGGGAGTGTAGGCAAGTCACTGTTTGGAGGGGGAGGCGCGTGTGTTGGAACCTCTACCTCTACCCTTGCCATTGTTGCCTCTGTAACCCCCTCTGAAGAAACCCTTAGAAGCAGAGGGGTGATTGCTGCCTTTATAGGTGGTAGAGGCAGTGTCTGAGGAGGTATTCTTGGACCCTCCGTAATAGAAGGAGCGCCAAAAGGAACCACGTCCTGCAGTTAATTGGAGGGCTCCCATAGATTTGGCCACCTCTGTGTCCTTCATTTTTTCTAATGATGAATCTACCACAGGGCCAAAGAGGTGTTCCTTATCAAATGGTGTGTTCAGGATAGAAGTTTGAACCTCTAGTTTAAAACCTGAAATGCGTAACCAGGCATGCCTTCTTAAAAGAACGCTGGTGTTGACAGCTCTGGCTGCAGTGTCTGCAGCATCTAGGGCGCACCTGATTGAATTATTGGATATGAGTTGCCCCTCCCGCACTAGGTCTTGCGCCTTGGACTTGTGCTCATCAGGTAGAATAGGAGCAACTGCTCCATTTCATCCCAATGCGCCCTGTCTTACCTAGCTAAAAGTGCTTGGGTATTGGAGATGCGCCAAAAGTTTGCAGCTGAGAGGCTACTCTTTTCCCCAAAGCGTCTAGCAACTTAGATTCTTTGTCGGGGGTGGAGCATCTCCAGTGGATTGGGAATTGGCCCTTTTCCGTGCGTTGGAAACTACCAAGGAATCCAATGGTAACTGCCCCCTTATGTATGCTGGATCTGATGGTGCCAGCTTATATTTCTTGTCTACCCTAGGGGTGAGAATGTGTGCCCCGACGGGGTCATTAAAAATGTCATCCATGTGTCTGATCATACCCTTGAGCATGGGGAGTGTGTGCGAGGATTTTTGGGTACTACTGAGCGTTTCGAAAGGAAATCCTCTTCCAGGGATTCCTTATGCAACTGAACCCCATGGTAGTTAGCAGCTCTACCCAACAGTTCTATGTATCCTACACTGCCGTCCGGTGGAGTAGGCTTGGTAGGGTACAGATCAGGATCGTTCCCTGTGGGCGCATTGGTGTTGTAATCTGTCCAGGGGTCTGTAGGTGTTGGCTCATTGTTCCCATCCCCATCATCCTGATCATCAGGTGTATGTGGTGGTGAGTTCTCAGGTGAAATTTGTAAGGGTTGAAACTGAGGAGAAGGAGGTGATGGAAGAGGAGGAGGAGAAGGGTAGTACCCAAATTTTTCCTCTTTAAAGGAATGTGGTAGGCCTCTTCAGCCTCAGGTTTGCGTTTTATTGTCACCTTGGTGGCAATATGGCCAGTTGTTGGATGAATATAGAGCTCCTGCTATTTTGGATCCGGTTTGGAGGGCGGAGCATCGGAATGGTGCTCTTTTGGTGGAATCAGCACATCAGTTTGTTTCGGTGCCAGTGTTTTGGGTGCCGGGGTTTTGGATGCCGAGGATTTCGGATCCAAAGGCGTTTTCGGCGTCGAAGGGGGTGGGGGTGGAGCCTGACTGACTTCGATCCCGAATGTTTCGGCTCGGTGCCCGATTTCAAACTGCTCTGTTCGGAGCCGGAAGGCTTTGGGGAATGTTTCGGTGCCGAGCCGGAAGGCGGGGCGTCGGAAACATGTTCTCGATGCCGACCATGGCCCGGAGACGGGGGTTGGACCGGAGCCTTCTTCTTGGGCTGAGGTGGATATTGGGGCAAGGGAGGATCTGTACTCACGGTATGCTGCCCTTGCAGGATGTCTTCGTCCCCCTCGGAGCCGTAGTCACAGATGGAGAAAGGATCATGTTCTTCCTCGGCTCCCATGGCATTTCCGGTCTCTTGTTCCGAATCTTCTCTGAAGGAACCGGAATGGAACCGGTGTGTTGGCTCTGCATGTCGCGACGTCGAGCTTGACGGTCGCGAAGCATTTTTTTCTATCGGACAGCCTTGCACGCGTCGCTGTCCTGTTCTCTGTGCTCCGGAGACAAGCACAGGTTGCACACTTCGTGTGAGTCGGTGCGCGGAAACTTCGCGTGGCACTGCGGGCAGAATTTAAATGGAGTTCGTTCAATCTACTGCGAGGCGGACCGACGCTGGTAGGCCAGACGGCCTTCCATGAGCTACCCAATCGAAAGAGGGATTTTTTTAGTAAATACGATACGGGGAGAATGGAATTACGTGATCGAAAACAATACCGTCAAGGGTGAGTGTATTGCGCACGGAGGGGAACCGGAGCAACGGTGTCGAACCGGAGCGCAGCAATTCACTTCCGAACAATGGAGTTGATGCCTATGCGCACTATCACCGAAAGGAGGAGTCACCTTCCTCGTGACTGGAAAAGACTTCTAGATGGCAGGAGTATGCAAAGCATGTGATCTACAGCTCACATGCCTCGAACATATATTTTTCTATTGATTACCAATGTGGCACTCAATGAGAGCAATAGATAATAACTATATTTGAACATATGATTATTGATACTTGGACATCATTTTAGAGAATGCTTGTAAAAAGGTGTCCCTAAGGAAAATCATAAATATATTATGTATAATTGAATGAGCTGGATAGACATTGATAACAGCGCTGAGTACTAAAATCACAACTGCGACTGACTAGTTAGCATTCAGAAAGGACTTCTTGGAAATAAAAAGAATGCACAGAAGGTAATGGTTGACCCAGCCCATAATTACATTTTGCAGTAAGAGTATGGTACTGTGGCACAGAGTAATTTACTTTAATATCTGAATCCGACTCTTTAAGCCTTTAAACATGAAGATATGGAACTTTCCTTAAATAAATTAACAACATTTTTGGATGTGTTTTGTTACTAAGTAAATCCCTTTATTTGGCTGGCACTACTTCATCTCTCATCCATCCAGGAAAAGTATTAATTGCTCTACATGTAGGAGTTGTATACCAACTGGGTAAGTTCACAAAATAAAATATTGTCCAGCTTTTCTACACCCATTTAAGCCTGGCCCTGCAATAACTGCAAGGAAAGGTGGGTCCTTCGAGATACTGACCTGCAAAAGGAGAGTCATTCTTGTTTGAGTTTCTCAATCACAGTTCTCTCAGGCACAAAGGGCGGGCACAACCCCGGCGCACAATGGTATTTCAGAAGGGGCCGCAGACTCTCGTGTGTCCCGTTCTGTAATACTGATAGCACTGGCTCCATGTACTGGCAGCACTATCATGAGAGGGCATTCCCTCATTTGCATGGGGGCATGCCCCATGCAAATGAGGGAATCTTTTTGCCTCTGCGTCTGTGCCGTATAGATGCGGGCACAGACACAAACATGACCCTAGGAGGTGCAGTCACAGTGCACCTCGGTGTGCCTCCTGGAGGCAGCCCGCTGGTGGGGGAAACGGGGTCCCATGGACCCGTCAGACATCACCCGGCAGGCAGGTGCAGTCCAAGACTGCACCCGCCTGTAGGGGCATCTCTCTCTCCCTTCGTCAGGTCAACTGCACTATGAAACACAGAGTGGCTTTGCAGCAGCTGCTTTGTATTTTACTGAATGCGCTTCCCACAGGACTGCACGGGTATGAGGCTGATCTGGGGGGTAACACATTCATTGTAATAGGGCCACTGTTCCTGTTTGCGCTTGGTGCATCTGTTTAAAGGCGCGCTGTGTCAAAAGCAGTGATGGTCCGCCTTTTCTATAATACTGCCCCTGGAGGGCATAGGCTTTTTCTGCAATAAAGAGGAGCGATAAGTATGGAACACAACGTCCAAAGTCTCGTTTATTGACCCAAATGGTCATGAGAACCGTGCTGTCTTACTGTCAAAGTAGCTGGTGTCATCCTCGGACTCCAGCTGCGGGATGAACTCTGCCTTCTGACGCAGTAATCCGTTCCAGTCCAAGTCCTTGAAGAACCGATGCTGCTTCACCTCAAATGCACTGCCTGTGATGATAGAAGAGAGAGAGAGGCCACTTAAACATCACTTCCAATACATTTTGAGCAGATACAGAACTTCCATCTGAGGCAGGGATCAAACATTTAACAAGAATAGTGCCTGGGGAAAAACTCCATTGTCGGAATATTAAGAAGGAGCAAGTGAAAACAATAAATGTGTCCAGATTGGGAAGCTTTAATACCATAACTGGGTGCTAGATCTGCACTAAAAGGTAATTGGGGGCTAGCCGTACACTGCTTTGTGATCAATCTTTTCCCCATTCAGGTACTTTTGCATACCTGCTATTGATTACATCATCAACCCCTTAGAAGCAATTTTTAGTGAGCTGCTGCCTTTAGCATTTAAACCCACCTATGGGCTATGTTTTAGCATCATATTCTGGTACCAGATGTCCACAGCTTTGGCAGAAGGTCAGGAAAATCACATGAGATGAAAGTACATAAGAATGTGAATAATCTATAAAGCCTGCAGTTAGATAGTACCATGATATGTTTAGTAGCACTAATGAGCACCCTGAAGCGGTTAATGGAGCTCTCTCGGGGCCTATGAAACTTCTCTCCATGAAGAAATATGCAAAACTCTCTCTCAGCAATAAAATAAAAAGACAGAGGTACCTGGTTTTAGCCAATTCAAGAAACTCTGAGGTAGCCTACAGACTAATCGTGAAATTCACACACACAACTCATCTTTATACACAAAACCATACTTGTATGCACTCAAACATAGCATTTATGTACTCACAGTTTTGCAAGTGGCACACAGGGAGCAAGGAAAATGCTACTTACCAGTATGCATCTGTTCTTGGCATGTAGAGCTGCAGAGTTGTACACTATGCATAGATCGCCATCTGGTGTTGGGCTCGGATGCTTGCACTTTGTTGTTGTCTTGGAAGAGTCTTTTGTGGTCACGAGATAGGCGACTCCTCCTTTGGACGATAGTGCGCATGGGCATTGACTCCATCCTCAGATTGTTTTTCGCCATGATGGGAAAAGATGGAGTCAGTAAGAAGTAAGAGATGTCCATGTGAATGTATCTAATTAAGATAATACTGGAACAGATACAGGTTCCGGGGAGGCGGGTGGGCGTGTACAACTCTGCAGCTCTACATGCCAAGAACAGATGCATACTGGTAAGTAGCATTTTCCGTTCGAGGCATATGAGCTGCAGATTGTACACTATGCATAGACTGTATAGCAGTGTCTCCCTTAGCGGTGGTCGCCTGTATCGGTTGCAGTAGTTTGAAAAAGTGTTTTAAGAACAGCTTGGCCCACAGCAGCTTGTTGCTTTGCCTGTACATCAACACAATAGTGTTTGGTAAAGGTATGTGGTGTAGACCATGTTGCTGCCTTACATATGTCATCTAAGGGAATGTTCCCTAAAAATGCCATGGAAGCCCCTAGCTTACGTGTGGAGTGTGCTCTAGGGGGAATTATTAATGTGTGTTTAGCCTTTTGGTAGCATATTTGAATGCATTTGACTATCCATCTAGCAATTCCAGCTTTTGAGATGGGGTTACCTTTATGTGGTGGAGAGAAAGCTACAAACAATTGTTTTGTCTTTCTGAAAGGCTTGGTCCTGTCAATGTAATAAAGTAGAGCTCTTCTGACGTCTAGAGTGTGTAGAGCTCTGTCTGCTATAGAGTCTGGGTCTTGGAAAAAGACAGGTAACTCTATTGATTGGTTGAGATGAAAAGCAGAGATTACTTTGGGTAGGAATTTGGGGTTTGGTCTGAGAACCACTTTGTTACGATGTATTTGTAAAAAAGGTTCTTGTATGGTTAAAGCCTGAATCTCACTGACTCTCCTGAGAGAGGTGACTGCAATTAGGAAGGCTACTTTCCATGTAAGAAATTGTAACTCACATTTGTGTAGAGGTTCAAATGGGGGACCCATGAGCCTGGTGAGGACAATATTTAGATTCCAGATTGGAGATGGTGGCAATCTGGGGGGAATTATTCTTCTAAGGCCTTCCATAAAGGCTTTGATTGCAGGTACTCTAAACAGTGACAAGTGTTGTCTGTTTTGTAAGTATGCGGCTAGAGCAGCAAGATGTAATCTTATGGATGAGTAGGCTAGGTTACATCTTTGTAAATGCAGCAAATAACAGATGTTTTGTATTGAAGCATCTAATGGGTTGATATTGTTGTTATTACAGTAAATAACAAACCTCTTCCATTTTGCTGCATAACAAGCCCTGGTAGTAGGACGTCTGGCTTCTTTAATAACATGCATACATTCTGGTGGAAGGTTAAGGTAACCGAACTCTAGGACTTCAGGAGCCATATTGCCAGATTTAGTTGACCTGGATCGGGGTGTCTGATCTCTCCATGGTTCTGGGTTAAGAGTGTTGGAGAGAGGCACAGTTTGTGGTGGGGAACCACTGAGAGTTCGAGAAGTTTTGTGAACCATGGTTGTCTTGCCCATGTGGGAGCAACTAGGATCATTGTTAGAGACTATTGCCTGAGTTTGCGTACTACTAGGGGAATGAGTGGGAGAGGCGGAAAAGCGAACGCAAATCTGCCTGACCAATTCATCCATATTGCATTCCCCTTGGACAACGGGTGTGGAAACCTGGCGGCGAAGGTTGGGCATTTTGTGTTTTCTTGTGTGGCGAACAGGTCTATCTCTGGATGACCCCACATCTGGAAAAAGGTTTGAAGAACTTGCGGGTGCAGTTCCCATTCGTGAATCTGTTGTGTTTGCCGACTCAACAGATCCGCAATTTGATTGTGAATACCTGGAAGATGTTCTGCAAGGAGGTATATTCTTTGAGGAATGGCCCATCTCCATATGTCTTGCGCTAGTTGAGATAGCTGCAGAGAGTGTGTCCCCCCTTGTTTTTGTATATAATACATTGCTGTCATGTTGTCTGTTTGGACCAGGACAGTCTTGTGAATGAGAAGCGGTTGGAATGACTTTAGCGCTAGAAATATTGCTAGTAATTCTAGGTGGTTGATGTGGAGCAGTTTTTGTGGAGTGGTCCATTTGCCCGGCGTTGTATGGCTGAGGAGGTGAGCTCCCCACCCCGTGAGCGATGCGTCTGTTGTTAGTACTATGTGTGGAACTGGCTCTAGGAACGGCCGCCCCTTGGAAAGGTTTTGTGTATTCCACCACTGCAGAGAGTGATGTGTGCGGCTGTCTACCAACACCAGATCTGTAAGCTGGCCTTGAGCTTGGTTCCACTGACGTGCTAAGCATTCCTGCAAGGGACGCATTTGAAGTCGTGCGTGAGGGACAATGAAGATGCACGAGGCCATCATTCATACTAGCTGCATAAACACTCGAGCTGGGAGTGTTGAGGCTGAAATGTTTTGATGAGGGCTTGCATACTGGTTATCCTGGAAGGATTGGGGTATGCTAGGGCTCTGGAGGTGTCTATTGTGGCCCCTAGATACTGATGTATGTAGGAGGGATGGAGATGAGATTTGGTGTGGTTTATCGTGAACCCCAAATTGTGTAGTAGCTGAATTGTTTGGAAGGTGTGCTGTACACACTGCTTGTGTGACCTGGCTTTTATTAGCCAGTCGTCTAGATATGGAAACACGTGAATGTGTTGTCTTCTTAAGTGTGCAGCTACTACTGCTAGGCACTTTGTGAAGACCCTTGGTGCTGTTGCTACTCCAAATAGCAGGACTTTGAACTGATAATGTTGTCCGTCCACTGTGAACCTTAGGTATTTCCTGTGCGCAGGGTGTATAGGAATATGGAAGTAGGCATCCTTGAGATCTAATGTGGCAAGGAAGTCGTGTTGTTGGAGGAGTGGAAGTATTTGCTGAAGAGTGATCATGTGAAAATGATCTGAGTGAATGTAATAGTTGAGGGGTCTGAGGTCCAATATTGGTCTGAGGGAACCGTCCTTTTTGGGGATTAGAAAATAGAGTGAGTAAACCCCTGTGCCCTGATGTTGTAGAGGGACTGGTTCTATTGCTTGCTTTTGGAGCATGGAGAGAACCTCTTGTTTGAGGAGCGTCAGATGTTGTGCGGACATGGGACGCTGTTTGGGTGGTATGTTGGGGGAGTAGAAGTGAGTTCCAGGCAGTAACCATACTGGATAATTTCGACTACCCACCTGTCCGTGGTGATGGAATTCCATGCAGGTAGGAACTGTGATAGTCTTCCCCCGACTGGAGTGGAATGATCGGGGGAAGCGGAGGGAAGTCACTGTTTTGTGGTAGGGGAACTGCGTGTGTTAAACCCACGACCTCTACCCCTGTTGTTGTTACCTCTGTAATTACCTCTTGAGTAACCTCTATTGGAGGAGGTTTGGGTGGTATTTTTATAAGTGGCAGAGGTAGTGTCTGTGGCAGTGGTCTTGGAGCCGCCTCTATAGGAGGAGCGACGAAAAGAACCTCTACTAGTGGTTGCTTGTAGAGCCCCCATAGCTTTGGCTGTGTCGGTGTCTTTCTTCATCTTCTCTAGAGAAGTGTCGACAGAGGGTCCAAACAAGTGTTCGTGGTCTAAGGGTTGATTGAGTATGGTAGACTGCACCTCTTGTTTAAACCCAGATATGCGTAGCCACGTGTGTCCGCGTAGCAAAACGCTTGAATTTATGGTGCGTGATGCTGTATCTGCTGCATCAAGGGCACATTTTATTGAGGTGTTTGTGATTAATTTGCCCTCCTGTATTTGATCATTTGCTTTGGTCTTATGCTGATGCACAAGTTACTAACTTGTGTAACGATATATCTGTAAGAGACAGTAGTTAGTGACAGATTCCTTACCTTAGAATATCCCCAGGCGTCAGGCTGGATCCGGAAAGTTTTTGCGTAGCAGTACCCTTGCGCGTCGGTAGGCGGCGTCGTGCGGCTCCGCGTCCGTCGTCGGCGTCGTGATCGCCGGGATGACGTCGCGGGCAGTACTTAGGCGCCGCCCCTGCGCGCTGACGTCAGTTCTGTACACGACTTTCCGCGCCAGGAACGCAGAGCCATGCAAGAAGCTGACATAGGTGTCTGAAAAATACTAGGGCCCTGAAAGGGATGTCCTTAACCCTAGAAATCAGTTCGCAGAACGGGGAGGATGGGTGGGGCGGTAAGGAATCTGTCACTAACTACTGTCTCTTACAGATATATCGTTACACAAGTTAGTAACTTGTGCATCTGAAAGAGACACGTTAGTGACAGATTCCTTACCTTAGAATAGATACCCCAGCAATACCAACCCCGGTGGTGGGTCTGCGAACAAAGATCAGACAAGGAAGTCCTGGAGGACAGAACGGCCAAAGAAGCCGTCCCTCCGGACCTGACTGTCAAGGCAGTAATGCTTTGTAAACGTGTGCAGCGAGGCCCACGTAGCTGCCTGACAAATAACCGGCAGCGGAACACCGCGGCCCAAGGCCGTGGTAGCAGCTGTTGCCCTGGTGGAATGGGCACGTAGCCCAACAGGGGGCTCCTTCTTAGCCAAAGAATAGCAGGTCTTGATGCACAAGGTAACCCAGCGGGAGATGGTCCTCTTGTGCACCGCCCGACCTTTTTTGGCACCCACGTAGCCAACAAAGAGCTGGTCATCCACCCGGAAGTGTTTTGTGCGGTCGATATAGAAGGAGAGCGCACGTTTTGGGTCCAGACGGTGGAGCCTCTCTTCCTCTCTGGAAGGATGCGGAGGCGGAAAGAAGGTAGGCAAAGTGATGGTCTGCCCAATGTGAAAGGCAGTAACCACCTTTGGCAAGAAGGACGGACGCATCCGAAGAACAACCTTGTCTGGATGAACAGACAGAAAGGGAGGTTTGCAAGATAAAGCCTGGAGCTCACTCACCCGCCGAGCGGAGGTGATGGCCACCAGAAAGGCTGTCTTTAGAGTCAAAGACGAAGAGGACAGTTATGCAGAGGCTCAAAGGGAGCGCACATTAAAAAGGTAAGAACCAAGTTCAAGTCCCACTGAGGCATCACAAATGGAACAGGAGGAAAGAGGTGTGTAATGCCTTTTAAGAACCTGTTAACAACAGGGGACTTGAAAAGGAGGGCTGATCAGGGAGCCTGAGGAAGGCCGAGATAGCACAGAGATAACCCTTGATGGTACCCAGGGCAGAACCCTGTTGGGCCAGAGAAAGAAGGAACAGAAGGACCTCAGAAAGAGGGGCAGAAAGGGGGTTCACAGCCTTTGCTGTGCACCATGCCACAAATTTGTTCCACCTGCAGGCGTATACCACCTTAGTGGAGGGACGCCTGGCTGCCAGAATCACATCACAAACTTCGGGAGGCAAGTCGAAAGGAATCAACTGCCGCCGCTCAATCTCCACGCAAGCAGGTGTAGACTGGACAGGTTCGGGTGGAGGACCGTCCCCTGCTGCTGCGACAGAAGATCCTCCCGAAGAGGCAGACGGATCGGGGATCTACGCTCATACTGAGTAGCTCGGGATACCAAACTCTTCGAGCCCAGTCCGGAGCCACAAGAATGACTTGGGCCCGGTCGTGCCGAATCTTCTTCAACACTCTGGGTAGAAGTAGTATAGGCGGAAAGGCGTACAATAGACCGCAACTCCACTCGTGACGAAAAGCGTCGCCGAGCGAGTGCCGCCTTGGAAATTCCAACGCGCAAAACTGATGACATTGCGCGTTCTCTTCGGTGGCGAATAGATCTAACCAAGGCTCTCCCCACTGTAGAAAGAGTCCTTGCGCCACTTCCGAGTGAAGACGCCATTCGTGATCCATCATGCACCTGCGGCTGAGTTCGTCCGCCCTGGCGTTCAGGGAACCTGCCAGGTGTTGAACCATCAGGAACATGCCCTGATGTTCCAGCCATGTCCAGAGGCGCAGAGCCTCCTGACAAAGGGTCCACGACCCCACCCCGCCCTGTTTGTTGCAGTACCACATGGCGGTGGTGTTGTCGGTGAACACCTGCACTACCGTCCCTTTGACAGAGGGAAGGAATGCCTTGAGTGCAAGCCGGATCGCCCGGAGCTCCAGAAGGTTGATATGGAGCCGGGACTCCGCCGGAGACCAGAGGCCTCTGATCTCCGCCTCTCCCATGTGACCGCCCCATCCCAGAAGGGACGCGTCCGTCACAACTGTGTGCTCTGGCTGGGGAAGGGAGAGGGATCTGCCCATGACCCATTGCCGGTTCGAGAGCCACCACTGCAACTGTCTTGCAGTCCCCTCCGAGATCTGGACGTGATCGGACAGGTCGCCCTGGTGCTGCGCCCACTGGAACTTCAGGTCCCACTGCAGAGCCCGCATATGCCATCTGGCATGATTGACCAGCAGGATGCAGGAGGCCATGAGGCCCAGCAGCCTCAGGGTCATCCGTACCGAAACCCAGGATAAAGGCTGAAAGATCGGAATCATAGCCTGAATATCCCGGACTCGCCGTTCGGGAGGATAGGCCCGAAACTGCGTCGTGTCCAGAACTGCTCCGATGAAAAGGAGCTGTGGAGAAGGAATCAGATGCGACTTTGGCACATTGATGGAGAACCCCAGCGAGTGCAGGAGTTCGGCCGTAGTCTGGAGGTGGGAGACGACTGCCTGGGACGAGCCCGCCTTCAGCAGCCAGTCGTCGAGGTAGGGGAAGACTGAAACCCCTGCCCGGCGCAGATGAGCTGCGACCACCGCCATCACTTTCGTGAACACCCGAGGGGCACTGGTAAGGCCAAAGGGGAGCACGGTGAACTGAAAATGCTCGAGGCCTACCGTGAACCGAAGGTAACGCCGGTGGGCCGGCAGGACGGGGATGTGGAAAAAGGCATCCTGCAAGTCCAACGCTACCAACCAGTCTCCGGGGTCGAGGGCAGTCAAGACCTGAGCTAGGGTGAGCATCTTGAACTTCTCCTTCCGGAGGAAGCGATTGACGTTCCGGAGGTCCAAGATAGGACGCATGTCCTCCTTGTCCTTTTTGGGCACCAGAAAGTAGTGGGAGTAGCAACCACGCCCTACTTCTGGGGTCGGAACACGCTCGATGGCCCTCTTGGCCAAGAGGGCCGTGACTTCCTTCTGTAGAAGCACCAAGTGATCCCCTGACATGCGGTGGAATTGAGGTGGCATGGCTGGGGGGTGGTCTCGAAGGGGAGGGAGTAGCCCCTTCGGACAATGTCCAAGACCCACCTGTCCGAGGTGATGGGACGCCAGTGGTGAAGGTGATGGCGGACCCTGCCCTCGACTGGCGTGCTGTGCACCTGAAAGGAGGGACTAGGAGGGCTTGGAGGCCGCGGACGGGTTGGAGGTGGTGGCCTGACCCGAATGCTGGTTGCCCGAACCGCCACGGCGGTATCCACGTCCTCGGCCACGCGAAGGCGCTTGCTGCGCGGGCCGTTGGCCGGGATGTGGACGTGACTGGGCGCCCCTTCCGTGGCCACGAAAGGGGCGAAAAGCAGACGTGAGCGGAGGGCGCACAACAGCAAGGCCCAGGGACTTAGCAGTAGCCCGTGAGTCCTTGAAACGCTCCAGCGCATGGTCTGCCTTAGAACCAAAAAGACCGACTCCATCAAAGGGCATGTCCATGAGTGTATTCTGGACATCCCCTGAAAAACCAGTGGTTCTCAGCCAGGCGTGGCGACGCAGCGCCACCGTCGTTGCAAGCGATCTGCCCAGCGAGTCGGCGGTATCAAGGCCACAGCGGATGGTATATTTAGCCGCATCACGCCCTTCCGCAATGGCGCGGGTAAGCAGTGTCTGGACCTCCTCAGAACACTGCGGCAAAACAGTTGCCACCGAATCCCACAGGGAGTGGGTGTATCGGCCCAAGAGGCAAGCGGTATTAACAGACCGCAAGCCAGCACTGGAGGAAGAGAAAGCCTTCTTCCCAAAGTGATCCAGGCGCTTGGATTCCCTATCCGGAGGGGCGGTAGGGAAGGCGGTTTGGGAGGCAGAGGCTTGGACAACCAAGCTCTCAGGGGTGGGGTGTTGGGAGAGAAACAGGGGTCGCCCGGAGCAGGGCGATGGCGTCGGGCCACGTTCCTATCCACAGGAGCCCCTGTGGTGGGTTTGGACCAGGCACCCAAAAGAACGTCAGTCAGTGCCTCGTTGAACGGCAGCACAGTCTCCGCAGAGGAGGCCGCCGGCTGAAGCACTTCAGTCAGGATGTTAGGACCTGACGACCACTGTAGGCAACTGGAGATTTAAGGCTCCAGCAGCTCTACGCAACACCGTTGCAAAATTAGCCCCCTCCTCCGTTGCCACGGGAAGAGACAGCATGCCAGAGTCAGGGGAGGTATCCAGACCACTGGCATCCCCAAGTTCCTCAACCCAGTCCGGGTCAAACTCGCACTGTTGTGTGAGAGGGTCCTCAGACCCCTCCCAGCTCTCCTGGTCCTCCTCAGGTTGAAAATATGGAGGAGGAGGGACATCAGGGACCCAAGGTCTCATCGGCGCCGGAAACGGCGTCGGGCGACGCCGGTCCGGCTCCATGTCCGGACCCGGAGAGAACCGGGGAACGACGCCGCCCGGAGCCCCGGACGGCGTCGGAAACGGCACCGGGGACATCGGCGGAGGCGTGGTTAGGTCAACCGGCGTCGATGGGGGTTGCGGCACCACCGGAGCCGGGGTCGAGGCCGGGGCCGGAGCCGAGGCCGGGACGAAGGCTGGTGGGACAGGCGACGCCGGGACCGGAGTCGACGGCGACGCCGGAGCAACCCCATCAGGGCCCGCGGGGCCCGAAGGCGCACCGGAGGGGCCTTGAGGCCCGAAGAGGCGGGCCATGGCTGACAGGAATTCCTGTATATCGGCCGGAGTCGCCCCCGAGCCCGGGAAGGGCGGGTACTGCGGGGGTAACTCGACAGGCACGTCCGGGGCCGCGGGACGGTGCCGACAGGGACCTCAGCCGAGTCGCGAGACCGGCGAGGCGAAGTCCTAGAGCGATGATGCCGCTTAGACTTCTTGTGCTTCGACTTACCGGAGGAGCGCGAAGACTTTGAATCCGACGAACGGCGGGGACTCCGCGTCCGGCCCCTCGACCTCTCCCGGGACCGGGGCTTGGTGCGGCGCGGAGCCGAATGCCGGACTTCGAGGAGCTTTCGAGACCGCTCTCGCAAAGCCTTAGGATGAAGTTTCCGGCAGTCAGGACACGACTTTGTGTCGTGGTCTCGGCCGAGACAAAAGAGACACTCGAGGTGCGGGTCCGTGATCGACATCATGCGACCACATTCCTCGCAGGGCTTAAAGCCGGGCATCCCTACGACACCTTAGGAGTCGTGAAGACTCGTTGAAGAAACAGTGAAAAATTCACCAGAAAAGATAGTCAAAAAGTGACTAGGGCACTGCTCTTCCCGGATCTGCGCTTACTGGCGCGGAAAAAGAAGAACTGACGTCAGCGCGCAGGGGCGGCGCCTAAGTACTGCCCGCGACGTCATCCCGGCGATCACGACGCCGACGACGGACGCGGAGCCGCACGACGCCGCCTACCGACGCGCAAGGGTACTGCTACGCAAAAACTTTCCGGATCCAGCCTGACGCCTGGGGATATTCTAAGGTAAGGAATCTGTCACTAACGTGTATCTTTCAGATCTGGAAGGTACTGAATGAGCTTTTCTAGCTCATCGTAATGAGCCCTGTCATACCTTGCTAGTAGGGCTTGTGAATTGGCAATGCGCCACATGTTTGCTGCTTGAGACGCAACCCTCTTGCCTGATGCGTCGAGTAATTTAGACTCTTTGTCTGGTGGTGGTGCCTCACCAGTAGTTTGCGAGTTTGCTCGTTTACGTGCATTAGCTACTACTAATGAATCAAGAGGGAGTTGGCCTTTAATGTAAGCTGGGTCAGTAGGGGCAGGTTTATATTTCTTTTCAATTCTTGGATTAATAACCCTAGCTCTAACTGGGTCCTTGAAGACCTCAGGGGCATGTTTAATAATCCCTTTAAGCATAGGGAGAATGTGTGTAGTTTTTTGAGGCTGAGTAAAAGTCTCTAATAAAAAGTCCTCTTCCAGGGGGTCTGAGTGTAATTTGACTCCATGGAATAGTGCTGCCCTGTTTATAACTTGTGTGAATCCTATAGCGTCATCTGGGGGGGATGGTTTGGATGGGTATGGCTCAGGGACGGGTATATCTGGGAGATCATAATTGTCCCAGGGGTCTTGAGGTGGGATACTGTGAAGGTCATCATCAGTATCTGTGTTATGAGGTGACTGCATGTCATCATTATTATAATCATCCCCTGTATCCCCCTGTGGTGAAGAGAAAGGCACAGGAGAGTGAGGTGGAGACTGTATAGGACTGGAAGGTTGTGGAGGTGGAGAGAAAGACCTTATAGGTGATGTAGAAGAGTCTTTCTTTTTGGAAGGTGGCTCAGGTGTGTTTGGTTCGTCCAACTTCCTCTTGTTAGGCCGTATGGATTGGACCTGCCCAGTAATGGGGTCAATATGCAGAGTTTTCTGCTTTGGATCCATGTGAATTGAAAGTTCGTTAGAGCTAGTGTCTTTTTTCGGCATCTCAGAGATGCATCTCAGAGATGCCCCCAGGAAAACAACCAGCCCTGGTGTGGTTCCTGAGTGGCTACCCGCCATCTGCCACCACCAGACAGGTTTCTGGACCCCTGGGTAGAGAGCCCTCCGCTCTCTGGGTTCTGAAACAAAGCACGTCCTAGGCAGATGTGTCATGCCTCCTCCCCCAGGATGTGCAAGGTCCACGAAGGGGAAGCTTCAAAGGCTTGCCGCCTTCGTTAGCTACCCCAGCCTCTGCTGCGATCAGCAGCTGGCTCCCACCAGTTCTGACCCCCACTTTAGACAGGAGAATCGGTGGGAAAACCTAGAAAGGAAGGAAGGTGTGCCCACCTTTGAAAACCCCACCCCTCAGGTGGGGGAGGCTAAGTGAAGCACACATCTCAGTCCCCTCCATCTTGAAGATGAGGGGACTCCTCCAGTCAGGACGAGGCATATGCCCCCTCCCCCTGGAGGTTGGCATAAGAGGGGGTGTAGACACCCAAGGGAAGGGACCCATTGGTCCCAACCTGCACGCCCCTGTAATGCCCCTAAATCTAGTATTTAGGGGCACCCCTGAACCTTGCTCCTGAGATACGAAGACCTAAGAAGGTGGACCGAAGAGCTGTGCAGCAGTGGAGAAGACGACGACGACTGACTTGGCCCCAGCCCTACCGGCCTGTCTTCTCCTCTAGCGACCCTGCTTCCAGAAACTGGGGTGGCCCGCAGCCAGCAACTTTAATAACCCAAGAGGACCTGTGCTGTCTACGACAAAGACTCCTGTGTCCCGTGGACACCGGATTTGTCCTGCAAAGAAACTAACACCAGTCTACTGATCCCAGTGGATCCACAGCACTGCACCACTCTGCACCAGGCGCCCACGGCCCGAGTTTGAGAGGATCACCTATCCTGTGAAGTCTCCCCAGCGATACTGACCTCGTCTGCATTGGTGGCTGACCTCTCCAGGACCCCCCCTCGACGCCTGCAGCCCCTGTTTGTTTTAAATTTCTTTTATTGAATTTCAAAAACAAAACGAAGGATAAGCCAACAGATGGCACACATTCTTCGGAATGCAATCCGGCATTGTGCATATCATAACGAACAGTGAAATATAAGAAAAAGAGAAAAAGGAGAAAAAAAAGGGGAAAGAAGAAAAGAAACACCCCCCTCCCCCCCCCCTCCCCTCCCCCCTATGTTCCGCTTCCAAGTGTGACAGGATGGTAACGTGAGTCTGCGCAGGACAGAGCTAGTGTGGGCCCCTACTTCATCGTGGCGTGTGGGTCGGCGGTGCCTGGCGGGTCAGTCAAGCGAAGGAGTCTAAGATACTTGGGGCATGTGAGTTCCGTGAACTCCGTCGTTAGAAGTGCAAGGAAAGGCTCCCAAAGGTCCGAGAAAGAGGACCCTGGGTAGGCCAGGGAAAGTGAGATTTTTCCATACCCAGGATTCCCCACATGCGATGTAGCCAATTAAGCCGGGTAGGCACAGTCTTCGTGCCCCAGTGGGCCAGAATGCTCTGGACCGCCGCACCCAGTGCGAGAGCAATTTGCTTCCTCGACGGGATCGAAGAGGGAATGTAAGAGAATTCGGGAGGCCCAGCAGTGTGTACGCCGGGAAGCGCGGCAGCTGTGTATCGAAGTATAAGTCAATGTCATCCAGTACGTGTTTCCAATATTCCCCTAGTTGCGGACAATCCCAAAGCAGATGTGTGAGCGTGCCAAGAGCACCACATGCTCGCCAGCATAGTGGGCTACGGGACGGGTTACCCCGATGCAATCGTGGGGGGGTCAGGTACCAGTAGGTAGCTAATTTAGTGGCTGTCTCAATTGAGGACATGTTGCGTGCAGTGTGACGCGCCCTATAGTAAATTGTGGCCCATTCCTTCTGCGTTAGTTCCCGGCCCAGCTCCCCTCCCATCTCCGTTGTCCCGGTGTCTTCCCGGCCACCAGGGTCGGTCTGGCGAACTTATACAGGTCGGATGTCAAGCGAGCATCCGTGTGGCGAGTAAGGAGCCACTTCTCAAAAGAGGTAAGTCGTCTCTCCGCACCCTCGCGTACCGAATCTTGAAGCACCCAGTGCCGAATCTGGAGATATCTATCTCTCTCTACTTCCGGCATGTCATGATCCCTACGGAGGTCCGCGAAGGATCGGGGTCCATCAAGGTCGAATAAATGCCCCAGCGATCTACACGATTCGGTGTTCCAGTGGCGAAAAGCCGCCTCATCATGTCCAGGGGTGAAATCCGGATGCCGCACAATAGGCGTAATAGGGGAGGGGTGCGTAGATAGACCTCTAGCCCTCATCACTCTGTCCCAGGCCTTGAGGGTGGGCCCGGTCACCTCAGAGAGGTAAAGGTTGCGAGACCTCCCCTCCCGAGGGAGGAACGGGACCCCCCCAAAGGGGCCGGCCAGCAAGAGAGCGATCCATAAAAGCCAATGCTTTTCGGATTCCGGGCGCGACCATTCCACCAGCACCCTCAGCTGGGCCGCCCTCCAATACGTCACCAGGTCCGGGATTCCGAGCCCCCTCGACCGGTTGGCAATACGCAAGATCTTTGCTCATGCGGGCCCGTTGGTCACGCCAGATAAAACGATGGATGGCACATTGCAGGGAGTGCAGTACCCCAGAGGGGGGAACCAATGGCAGAGAGTGAAAGAGATAAAGAATTTGAGGTAAAATCACCATCTTCACTGCCGCCACCCTCCCCATCCAGGACAATGCATAGGGCCTCCACTTCCGGAGTGTCTCGCGAACCCGGCGAAGCAACGCAGTGTAATTAAGCAACTTAGTGGCCGCAATAGTCGTGGCTATGTGCACCCCTAGGTATGGGAGAGACTCGTGGGTCCATTGTATTGGGAATGAGTTCTGTAGATGCTGCAGCGTGTCCGGAGCCAAAGAGAGTGCGAGTGCCTGAGATTTATTCACGTTAATTTTAAACCCCGAGACTGAAGCAAAGCTGTCCAATTCCGCCATAAAGGCCGGGAGAGACTCTCGAGGCTTTTCCAGGCTAGCCACCACATCGTCCGCGTAGAGGCTAATTTTATGTTCCGTCTGCCCGAAACGGGTACCCCGAATGTCCGGGTCCTCCCTAACTCGTTGGGCCATCGGCTCCATATAGAGAGCGAAAAGAAGGGGGGACAGGGGGCAACCCTGCCGCGTCCCCCTCCCGATAGGGAGTGCACGCGAAGCGGTCCCATTTACCCGCACCGTAGCTGTGGGAGCTGCATAGCTACAGAACACCCACGGAACAAACCGGTCTGGGAGGCCAAAGTGCGCGAGCGTAGCCCGGAGATAGGGCCAATGGACCCGGTCAAACGCCTTCTCTGCGTCAACCGAGAAGACCATGCGCTCCGTCGGGAAACGTTCCGAACGGTCGACAAGGTGCAAGAGTCGCCTGGTGTTGTCCGAGCATTGGCGATTAAGGACAAACCCGGACTGATCTGGATCAATCAGCCCAGGAAGGTAAGGAGACAACCGCTGCGCCAAGATGCCCGTAAAGATTTTCAAATCTACATTTAGGAGTGAGATGGGTCGGTAAGACGCGCAGTGTTTGCGATCCTTACCTGGCTTAGGTATTACCGTAATCAAAGCCTCCAGCATCGAGGGGGAGAGCGTCGGCCCAGAAGGGGTGCCCAGAGCGTTAAAAAGCTGAGTCAAAAGCGGCGCGAGGGTAGGGCAAAAGGTTTTATAAAACTGAGATGAAAAGCCATCTGGTCCCGGAGATTTGTGGGACTTCAACCGGGAGATGGCTGTAATGACCTCCTCAAGGCGGATAGGGGCTTCCAAGGCTGCAGCTTGAGCCGGGCCCAATCTCTCCGTCCGAGCCCCCTCCAGGTATCTCTCCACCCCCTCCGACGGCAGGGATTGTCCCGTGTATAGATCAGTATAAAAAGCGCCAAATGCTTCTGCAATGTCGGTGTCTTCAACCAGGCTCCCCCTGTGAGGGTCTAGTATTTCCGTAACGCATGTGGATTGTCGCTGCAACCGCAGCTTGTTGGCCAGCAGTCTCCCGCACCTGTCCCCCCCCACGTAAAAAGCGTGTTTCAGACGTAAGGCCGCGTACTCCGCCCTGTCATTGTCAAGCCCTGCGAGCTGAGCTCGGGCAGCCTTAAGCTGTCTCCAGACTCTAGGAGCCCCAGTCCTGTGGTGTATACGCTCCAGTTCAGTCACCTCTCCCATAAGTCGTGCCCTCTTCTCCCGTCTAGTCCGATTGTCCGCCGCTGCAATGCCCAGAAGCTCCCCCGAACCACTGCCTTCAGGGCTTCCCACAGGGTCGTCACCTGTGTTGCAGAGGTGTCATTAATAGCTAAATATGTGGCGATGCAAGATTCTATTTGGGAGACAACAGAGGGGCGCTGCAGCATAGTCTCTCGCAAGCGCCAGAACCTGCGCGCTGGCCGGAGTTTCGGGATGTCCAAGGTCACGTGCGTCGCTGAGTGATCAGACAGTGGGCACGGGTTGATATCCGCTGAGCGCAAGTTTTGTGTAAGTGCCGCGGATGTGAGTATATAATCAATCCTCGCATATGATTTATGGGGTGCGAGTAGAATGTATAGGCACGCGTGTGTGGGTGACGGAGCCTCCAAGTGTCTGTGAGTCCCGCCTCCTGCAGCAAGCGCCTACCCGAAGCAGACAACATCCCTGTCTGGTGCCATCGCTGCGCTGACCTATCTACAGAATCATCAAACGCAAGATTAAAGTCCCCCCCCCAAGAGAAGGGACCTATCCGGGACCGATGAGATCCCCTGCACCGCCTCCCGCAAGAAGCTCTCTTGGCCCTCATTCGGGACGTAGACGGAGGCGACTGTAAACTGGAATGAACCCACTGTAAAGGAGTAAGCTAACAGCCGCCCCTGCAACTCGGCTTGTTTATCCCCGGGGTGGCCGGGGAAGCTATGGGACACTAAGACTGCCACCCCAGCCTTCTTACTGGCTAATGAGGAGAAGTATTGGTGTGGGAACGCCCTGGAGCGCAATCGGTGTGTATCTGCTGGCACTAGGTGGGTCTCCTGAAGGAGACATATATGGGCCCCAGTGTTCTCTAGGTAGGACAGGACTGCCCGTCTTTTAACTGGGTTATTAAGTCACTTGACGTTCAGGGAAACAATCTTAATGGTAGACATATTAGAAGTAAGGAAGGGAGGCTATCCCCACCCCCCCAGTGTCCGCATCTACCCGGCCCGCCAAGAGGAGACACAGAGTACCAAGGAGCCACTGAGGCAATGTAAGAAGGGAGAGGAAAGAAAGCCCCAAAATAAACAGAAGGAAACAAAGAACAACTGGTCTCAACAGGAGATGTCGGTCATTGTCCTGGGCAGTCAGCCCCATGGAGGAACGTGAGACGGACTGTAGGGGTCACCCGCCGCCCCCACCCTTCCCCGAGCCCAAGAAGGCCAAGCATTATACAGTCCAGCGCTTCACTAAGGAAGATGCTAATAGGACCCCATCACCTCATTGATCTGCAGCATCGTCCTCCGCCAATGCACTGATCACCGCCTTGCGTTTGGCTACCATAGTCTCCGGGTCAGGACCCGCCGGCGGGGAGGTCCTCCCCACCCGCCGCCAGCGGGCCGACGAAGCACTCCTGGGCCTGGTCGACTCTCTCTCCGGGGGTGTGGACATCGCGTCCGGAAGCTTTAGAAGTGTTGTCACCTCTCTGAGGGAACGAACCTGACGCAGCCTGCCCTCCCACCTGAAGAACAGGCGGAATGGGTGTCCCCACGAGTAGGGGATCTCCTTGGCTCGAAGGAACTCCGTGGCGGGCTTGAAGTCTCTCCGCTTCTGCAACGTAGAGGCCGCCAGATCTTGGAACAGGAGAGGTCTACTTGTTTGGAACTCAAGGGGGTGCTTGGTACGGGCCTCCCGGAGGATCCGCTCCTTGAGCTGATAGTCATGGACGCACGTGAGGATATCCGGAGGAGGGGCGTTCGAAGGCCTCCGGGGCCCGACTCTATGTGTCCGGTCCAGTTTTATGCGCTGGTCAGGGGATCCCCAAGAATGTAGCGAAACAGTCCCACCACAAATCCCTCAATGTCATTTCCCTCCAGGCCCTGCGGAACCGCACGAATCCGAATGTTGTTCCGCCGGGAGCGGTTCTCCAGGTCCTCCGCATGGGCCTGGAGGTCGATGTGCTGCTCCTGGAGACGGATCACTTCCTGCTGTAGATGATGCACCTCTTCGTCCCGGGCCGTTGTTTGCGTCTCAAGGTCATCCACCCGTTCTCCCACTGAGTCGATGTCCCGGCGCAGCTCCCGCAGATCTGCCGCCAGCTCCTTCTTCATTGCGTGGAATTCACCGGTAAGGGTGGCGAAGAGGGACTCGAGGACACCCTCGTGACAGGGCCGTCAGCATCACCTTGCTCCTGCCGGCTTGGCGAGTTCCCCCGCGCTGGGGTCGACTCGGTTGTAGATTTGAGCAGAAGCTCCCTGACAGAGCGCTCCTTTCCGCGCCTGGCCGCCGCCGCCATCACGCCACGCGTGGAGTAATGTCAACAGGGCTATACGTCCGCTACCTCCAATCTCCGTATCGCTGGTCAGGGGGCCCCCTCCCCCTCCGGTTCCTCGTCGCGTCCCAGGCCACCCGCTCAGCACTCAAGCGCACCGGGCACTGCTGGTCCCAAGGAGGGCGCGCCGCTCACCACCAGTCAGGCACGCCACCCCAGAAGTTTCTGTGGCTCTCAGGCTTTCAGAAGCGCCACACGTGTGCCGCGGGGTACCCTCAACACCCCCAGGGCCGATCGCCCCGCTCCTCAGCTCCACCAGCCGCCGCCAGTCCCACGCAGCTCCACAGGGCGGTAGGGGCCAAAGACCGTAGCTCCTGGCTCCCACGCGGCGTCCCAGCAGGCCGCTCGGCCCCACCAGAGCACTGTCCACTGGTGCCCACAGCCTCCGGACCCGCAGGCCCGATCACGCAGCTCCCGAGGTGCCTCTTCCACTGCCTCAGGGACGGCCCCGTCGACACCAGCGTCCCCTCTTACCCGTCACCACTCAGGACCGGGGGGGCCCCCTCAGCTCCTACAGCAGATCGCGCCTCAGCTGGGCCACACACCTTCCACCAGCGTTGGCCAGGGACACCGTCGCCCAGCCGCTCCGCAGCCCCCCTTCACTTCCGGGGACTTGCGTGCACTCCCCCTCAGGGCGTCAGGGAGCACACAGTCAATCGGCCGCCCAACTCCTGCAGCCGCCGCCAGGGAGCCTCCGCTCAGCACCTTTCTACTCCACCCCTCCGCACCACACTGGTCCGCGATGGCTGACGCGGGCCGCCTGCCCCAGACACCGGCCAGCACGCACCTCCAGTCTCCCAGCCCGGCAGGCAGTCGTCGCTGACGGGGCACCACAGCAACCAGCCGCCCGCGTCCCCCGGCAGGACAGGCAGGTCCGTCAGCGGCTTCCAGCGTGCCGTCCACCAGCCATAGCCAAACTCGTCTCGCTGTGCGCCGGGGCCGGATTCTCAGGCCCACCACGGGGGCCGCTACCCGCAGCTCTGGAGCGGTCGCTACAGCTGCCAGCAAGACGCCGCCGCCTCCACCTTCCGCCGGGACCCTCACGGGAGCTCGGGGGTCTTGAGCGAGGCAAATTCAGCGGCGCCGGTGTGATTAATAGGCTCGGGCCCGGGATCCAGGCAGGAGCGACGGGTAGGTACGTCCTACACGGTCGCCATCTTGGCCACGCCCCCTGCAGCCTCTGTTTGAAGGGTCCCTCTGACCGTGACCGTATTCAGCTAAGGAAACCCAACACCAAAAGGCACCCCTGCATCCTCCGCCCCGACTTTGGGGAGCCCAGCAACGGTACCCAGGTGTCCCCCAGCTATCTAACTGCCCAGCTGTTGGTCGCCTTCGCCCAGCCTCCTGCTCCAAGCCTGGAGCCTTTGTCCGAAACTGACGACCTTCATTGGAAAACATTGGGCGACGAATGCTGATTTGCACCCTGCACCCAGCCACCCCTGTGCCGCTAGTGGTGGTGTAGCTTTGGTGCTGCCTTGTGACCCCCCTGTGCTCACCAATCCACAGGACATTTGCCCTAAGACCGCAGGTATCTACCTGCAAACCGTGCCTCTTCGAGGCTCCACTGGATAACATTGGGCCCAGTGGCCTCTGCCCCCGGCCGCCCCAGTCCCGCTGGTGGTGCAGTACCTACCTAGTCTCGAACCTTGCCCTGTGTTGTCCCAAATCCCTGAAGCCTCGGGAAGTAAGTCGAGTACTTACCTGCAAACTGCCTGACATTGTTTTCCTCCATAGGACTGCATTGTAGTTCTATCTATTGCACTGAACTGTCTAACTTTAACACTGCAAAAGTATACAACTGTACTTGATTGACATTTACAGAAACTATTCTTAAAACTGTACAATATACCACTGCATTTACTAAACATTACTGCAGTCTTGAAAAGTATTGCTTCTTTTACAAAACTGTCAAACTTACCTGCACTAAGTGATTCTTTGTTCTAGAATAAAATAACAAAGTAACAACTTTTTATACAAACAATTGGTCTGGATTCAGTCTTTGAGTGTGTGCTATCATTTCTTGCCTGAGTGTGTAACAATAAATGCTTAACAGTGCCCTCTGATAAGCCTAACTGCTCAGCCCAGCTACCACTAACTTGAGAGTAAAGTACTTTCTACTTTATACTCTGCTATACCTCTGGGGATCCACTGGACTCTGTGCTCACTATACCTCACTTTGGTATAGTATACACAGAGCCAGCTTCCTACAATGCTCATCAGAACACCCCTGGAGGGCCAACCAGCACTTTACAATGATTTTATAAGTTATCCTAATTTGATAAACTTGGTACGGTTCGACCAGCATTTTACTCAATTAAATACCTTACTCTAATACCTGCTTCAGAGTCATTCTCAACACTGAATTGGTCTTTACTTGTGTGAACCTGCATGTCTGCAGAGAAGTGTGCATGGCATGTGCACCTACGGATAAGTCTGTGACTTCCATACCTGTGCCGAGCCGCTCTAGTGGGTTCTGGCGGAGGAGCTTGTAGATGAGGTCCTGGGACTCTGGAGGTAAAGCTTCATCACCGTCAGGCCAGGCAATTTCATCTGAGGAGATGAAAAAAGACAAGTGTTATAGAACAATAGGCAAAAGAAATACAACACTTTTAGTGGTGGGTTCTGAGGTCTAAATGAATTCTGGTAAGCATCATGACAAGGAGTGGCTGTGCCTAAACGGCTGTGTTGGGAAATGTCGGATTCCACCCATGTTCTGCTCTCTGGTCCAACTCAAACCATGTTAAGACTTATAAGTCAAGAAGCCACGCCACCTACGTCATGCAGTTACAAGTGAAACCCATGTGTAGCATGCCCCTGACATGGGCAAAAACTGCAAGAAGCAGACAGACTGCTAGTGGAGGAATGTATTAATGCATCTTAAGACATGTTTCAGACATGGCCATAGCACTTCTTGTTGGAACGCAAACCCAAGCGCCAAAATGGAAGAGAGAGCCTACATGTGTGTTCAGGTTGGTTAACGGCTAATTGTTCCTTCTTTAAAGCTTTCCATTGAGTGAAAGCACCAACATACATCAAATAAAGTAATGACAATGAATCCATTAAACTCGTAACAACACTTTTTGAAAGTATAACATATTAATACAACAGTAAAGGCATTAGGGAATGAGCTAAAATATTCATTTACCAAGTGTCTGCAAAATATATGAATACTGAATGGATTTAAGCTGCTCAATTTACAACCACAGGATGCAAAGTCTGCCAAGTATATTTTAAGAAACAGATGCAAGAATAAGACAGTTTCCGAAAGTTGCAATTTGGACCAGACTGGCCATTGCTACCATGTTCTGTCGCTCTACAGAAGAGCATTACTCGGACCTCAATAGAGGGTAGGAATACCAATTTAGGTATTTATAACCCATCTCTACTCTACCACATTTCTCACTGACATGGTAGCTGGCCTCTCTAAGCAATTTATGAACATTATTCTAAATTCAGTTTATTTTTAGGGAAAGATCTGGGCTGTTGTGTGTGAGAGAAGTAAGTAACCGCAGAAATACCTCAGAGTTGGTGCAGGAGGTACGTTTTTGGGATACCTCAGTGCCTGCTTGAATAGCGAGTGCTACAAACTAAAATGCTTTTGTTTAGAGAGTTTGCGCGGATACCATTTTGAGCAGATATCCTTTTAAACCTATGCTCTTGCCTTGCCTAAATTAACGCCTGGGGAATGTTTTCAGTTCCACCAGTTTTCTGCTTCCTTGCCCCACTTAAATCATGAGATATGAAGGCTGTGTGCTGTGCTGCCTAGCACTGTCCCAAGTGAGTGTTTTTACCCATTGCCTCTTCACATATTGGTTCCTGTACCTTGTGTGCAAGCGGGCCCACACACAACACTGTTCTAGTTTCAACTCTTAATGCTACAATCATCACTTTCTCTAGAAGTGCTCAGTTGAGCCTTGGCGCAGGGTTCACAGTGCATTAAATGGAAGAAAAAAAACACATTTGAAATTAAGCTCGATGATTTAACTACAGAATAAACCTGGAAGAACTGATAGCCCACTCAACAAAAAAAAATCAAAGGGAATCCGAGTCAGACAGCACCACAGCACAGGGAACCGGAGTCTGACTGAACCACAGCACAGGGAATCCGAGTCAGACTGCACCACAGCACAGGGAATCGGAGTCTGACTCAACCACAGCACAGGGAATCCGAGTCAGACTGCACAACAGCACAGGGAACCGGAGCCTGACTGCACCACAGCAAAGGGAACCGGAGCCTGACTGCACCATAGCACAGGGAACCGGAGTCAGACTGCACCACAGCACAGGGAACCGGAGCCTGACTGCACCACAGCACAGGGAATCCGAGTCAGACTGCACCACATCACAGGGAATCCGAGTCAGACTGCACCACATCACAGGGAATCCGAGTCAGACTGCACCACAGCACAGGGAACCGGAGTCAGACTGCACCACAGCACAGGGAACCGGAGTCAGACTGCACCACAGCACAGGGAACCGGAGCCTGACTGCAGTGCAGCACAGGAAATCAGAGTCAGACTGTACCACAGAACAGGGAATCAGAGTCGGACTGTACCACAGCACAGGGAATCAGAGTCAGACTGTACCACAGCACAGGGAATCCGGTTCGAGCTGTACCACAGCACAGGGAACCAGAGTCGAGCTGGACCACAGCACAGGCTCCGGTTCCTATAAGTCTGGTGGGTCTGATGGAGGTGCCCATCCCAACGGGCAACTCAACAGTGATCCTTGGTGAAGGGCAGCTCGGGGCCTGCTCTGGCGTCGGACTGCCCTCCTCCTTGCGTCCAGACTCCTTGCTTCCTCCATCTCCATTGTATTTTTGCCCATAACTTTGCTTGGGGTGGGCCTAGGAGGATGGGACCACCACCGAATCGTTCAGCATGATATGCTCTTTGTGTTCAAGGCATCTGCTTGGTACTCTCCCTAGGTTAGGGGGGACCCCAAAATCATCACCTCTCCCACTGCCTGATATGTTTCAAAGCTCACAGGTGGCTTTATGCTCTTTAGCATGTAAAGGTAAAGTTGTTTTACCAAAGGTATGTGAGGTGGGTGAGGGAGCAGGAGGTAACTCCGCTATGCGGCAGAGTCAGAGTTTTTGCCTGAACTCCGTGTTCCCAACGGAACGCAGAGTTGGCAAAACTCGCCAACTTCCCTAGCGGAGCAGAGTTCACAGCCCACCGCTAGTCAGAAGGCTTTTAAAAGTTTACAAAATTATCAACCAAAAAAAGCATTACTTCATTAATAGCCATATGTTGTTGTTTATTTCTTTTTAGAAGAAAATCTGTCAATTTCACACACCTGAGATTTTAAATAAGGTGTTGTGACTGTAGGTATAAAAACTGAAAGATAACATACCGCTGATAACTTGTCCAAAAAGCTCCTCAGGAGTGTCACCAAAAAAAGGGACACAGCCAACCAAAAACTCATACAGAATGATGCCCATGGCCCACCAATCAACCGGCTTCCCATAGCCCTGTCGGAGGATCACTTCCGGGGCAATGTACTCCGGAGTACCACACACCTGTGAAATAAGAGAAGAGACATCTCCTGTAAGACAAAGCATTGCAAAACCAGATCATGGTTTGGCACCATCATCCACCCTTGCTGCCCACCCCATCCCCGTCCACAACCTACTCTTTTTCAGCTATTCCTTCGCCCAGCAATACAGCACCAACTAAAGTACTATATTCATTTTTAAGTCAAAAGGTTATGATGCTTGTTAAAGCATTCATAAAATAATATATAACATAATATCTTATACTAAAACTACGAAACACGATGCGATATATGGTATATGATCCATATTAGAGCGAGACAGACAAAGATCATGCAGATAAGCATATGGGCTTATTTATTTTGTATGATGGCCGCTCTGTATCTTCAGGGGTAAGCTCAAAAATTAAGCTAGTGCTCAGCAGAGCCATGCAGCATTATAGGGTAAGGCTGGTGGGGCAGTTCCCAAATGAAACATTTGAAAATTTTAGTCACATTTACCTTCTCCTTATTTGTGTGTGAACACAACAAAGTTTTTACAATGTGTTGGTTTGTGAGCTGAGGCCTCTTCATGTTTACAGTGTCAGGTCGGTGTGATAACTGCACTACGAGTGCTCTTCTAGATTAGACTAAATGTTAAGAGATTAATCTATGCATTCCACTCATCACTTTGGTATTTTTCTCAGTGAGATGCCCCAAGTGCTACAAGTATGCACAGGTACTTGTCCCCTAGATCACTGTGCCTAGGACCCAGGATGCAACACACCAGTGAGTCGGATACCAGCCTGGGTTGCTAGTATTTCCATGCAGTGGGGGGGATGTAGTTTAGCAGTTCAGTCTAGTATGTTTCTAATGGAGTAGAACCAAGGCCTGTAATGGCAAGGTGAGCAAAAAAATATGATGGTGGACCTGAACAATTGCCTGTGGGTAAGATTATTTCTATCACTTTACGTTCTTCCAGGTCGATGTACCACCGATCCCAGTGGGGAGTATGGTCTGTGGTGGATAAGAGGCTTAAACCATACCACTACAGCATGTGTGTAATTCAGCACTCACCTGTTTATCCAGGAACTCCCGGGTGTCTTTCTCGATGTGCCCCTCGTACAGGTTTGTAGTTAGACTCATGAGTCCAATCTTTGAAAGCCCAAAATCTGTCAATTTAATGTGACCCATTGATGTAATCAGCAGGCTGGAAGAGAGAGATGCACTACTTACAGAATGGCATAGTTAAACGAGGTTACAAAAATAGGCACAAATCCAGAAAACACAAATAAACTGCCTGACTCATGTACTGGAACCAACAGCATTGCTGTTAAATAAGCCCATGAACGCTTTAATGACATTGCGGCAATATCACGTGGAGTACAATAATTGAAATTCCATTCTTCTCGCTACGCCGCCCCGTAACATTAGTGTAATAGTGCATTCAGTGCATGTCTGCTTCATAATATTAAAAAGGCTCCCGAAGTATGAGCACAGGTTTGTTGTGTGTTGTAAGGCTCACACAGTCAAGCTACAGCCTTCACCACGCGCATGCACACGTTATTCTAAATGGTACATATTGAGTCGTATACAAGGTGGTAGAGATGATCCCAGTTACTGTGATTGTATTGTTTGCTTACAGAAATTCTCGTACAGCCAACATGTGTTTTGCCCCCTTTGTGGTGCACAGGCCTGGGAAGTTTTCAAAGCTCATAATAAAAATACAATGAAAATGCTGATCCTGGTTAGTTGGAGGTATGGAGTGAAGTAGTGCTAGGAGAACAGCATCTGTATGGGTGGTATTATGAGTAGACAGTAGGACCTGTGCGGTTGGCAGTCCTTGATAGCACATTTGTGGTTCCGTCCTGGTAGTATCTAAGTGTCGGTATGAGAATATTAAGAATTCTGGAGTGAATCAAGTTTAAAGCAACTCTGATCATCTCTACCACCGTCTATGTGACTCACTTTGTACCATATAGACAGACAAACATATAAATAATGACTGCAGAGGGAGAAATGGGGTAGGGAGGTGGACAGCAGCAGAAAAGCTGGATGTGGGAGTGTTTAAATAATTTTGTTTTAAAAGGATATACAATAAAGCCAAGCCGGATAAGCAGGGAAGAGGAAAACAACAGATAAGCTTTGTGGGGGGCAATATGGAGATAACATTGGGGGCAGGGATGTGAGTAGAAATCAGCACAAGAGGGTGAAAGCAAGAGAATATATGCACTCCCAAGCTGAAGTCAAAACTAAAATAAAAGGAACCAGAGAAGGACGTATGTCATCCAATCAATGGGTTGGTAAAGAAGCCACACTTCAGGGAAGGGACAAACACAAGAAGAGGAAGAAATATATTTGAATAAGAGGCAACAATATGACATGAACAAGAAAGGCAACCAACAGCAAGCAATGGGTGACCCAAAGCCACTGAAAATATTGTGTGCAGTATCTATTTGACAATACACTGTGGCAGTGCTGAATGCGGTCTGTAGTCGAGACTGTAACAGAAGATAGCACTTTAAAAGTGAAGCAACTCAAGACAGATCAGAAGAAATGCAATTAGAAGACAAAGGGGTACGACTGAGGAGAAGCTGTTTTTGAACAGCATTATTCCCTTTGCTAAAGGAGACCAAGTGCAATGAAATAAGTTTAAAACAATCGATTGACGTAAATCAATATATACTGAAAACGTGCATTCCCAAAAACTGACAGCCATAAACTATTACATGGTCCATGGTCCTTTAGTTGGGGTTTCTATTCGAACTACCGCTTTCATTCACTGCATGTTAAAAACTTTTCTTTTGAAGAGATGTGCAACAGCCACTGCACAGCACACTTAAGTGTCTAGTCTTCTTTGAATTAGAAGACGGGAAGAAAATGTTGGTTCCAAACAAGAAAAAGAAAATATCAGTGCCTGTTGGGAAAACACAATTTTCCATCTGGTTCAGTGAAAAAGAAATAGTCATACAGTTATTATTTTAGTGTAAGGGAACAATGCCAGTCAAGAAATCTAAATAAATAGAATAAAATAATGCTAGGTAAACACATTTATACAACAAACATACTTGTCTGGTTTCAGGTCCCGGTGGACGATGCCATAGTTGTGCAGGTATTCCAGTGCCAGCACTGTCTCTGCGAAATACATTCTCGCCATATCAACAGGAAGGGCGCCGATGTTCTTTAAAAGCGTAGCGCAGTCTCCTCCTAGGATGAAATCAGACATCCCGGACTATGAAGAAGGCAAGCTTACCACTCTCAAAGTCAAAAGGCTACATCATTACTCTTAATAATATGAACCTTTTAAAACTAAAATAGAGACCTCCAAATACGGGCTATCCAACTAACAGTAGTATAACGAGTGTTCTTACAATCCAGCTCTATGGTACTTTTTTCATCAGGCTCTGAAAGGTAACCAAGCCCCACTAGGATTCAAACTTCTCACCTATAGGTCTTTGCATAGGAGCATAGGGTGCCTCAATTCAATGAGCTCTTCCACTAACTTATTCTCTCATTTAGAAAAAGAATGGGTTCCAGAGTACGCCATGCGGCAGAGACCAGAAACAACGCCTTGGTATCTTTCCAGTCCAAGAACTCTTCAGAAGGCCTCTAGGCACACATACCTTCGACGTACTCCATGACCATGCAGAGATGGCGCTTTGTCTCAAAGGAGCAGAACATGCTGACCACAAAGGGGTTCTCGGCGAAGGTGAGGATGTCTCGCTCGACGAAGGCCTGTTGGATCTGGTTCCGCAAAATGAGGTTCTGCTTGTTGATCTTCTTCATGGCAAAGCGCTGGCGGGTGCCCTTATGGCGCACCAAGTACACTGCCCTGGGGAGACAAGGGCAAGAAGACACCAATCAGATGCCAAGGTAGCAAGGCCAAAAGTGGTGACTCATGTTTCATTAGCTACCATCATTCATAAGGATTCAGAACGCCCATGGAGCGCTTTTGTGGGAAAGAAGCATTTCCCAGCTTCTGATGAGAGAAAATGGTGTCCAAAGTGGCTTTGTGAGTTGTTTAAAAAATAAATGTCGACATTGCTTATTACTTGGAAAGTACCAAAGTGACAACGTTGCATTCAAACAATTACGTGCAACGGGCCAGGAAAATGCCTTAACCATGTTAAACCAATGACAAGACTTTGCACAAAGAATATACTACTCAGTAAATGTGACCTATGCAGGAACACGTGAAGAAAGCACACTGGTTATTTAAGAATTTAAGACACCTCTGGAACCACTGGCAACAGCTATTTGGAACATGATTTGTGCAAGTCCTAACTCACAGACTAAACTTCCCACAAATGTTTGATCGCATAATTGTATGTAGGTCCTTCTTATGACAGCTGCCTGAAAACAGCTAGGGTTTTCCTTTTACATTTATTTCTGTTCTTTGGTGGATGGAAATAAGTTACATTAGTTGTTACATTGGAACGCTTGCACTCCAGAGTTGTGTTCAACAGCTTATTTTCAGGACAACCACTTACGACGCGAAATATTGGGGGAGGGGGTAAATATTTGATAAGATTAGTTATTAGAAGGATAGCTTTGATGTAACACTCTAGAACTTGTACAATCCGCATAACAAGAGGGCTAGTCTTGCCTTGAGAAGCCTATACCTATAACCCCCCCTCTAACCTTATGATAGCCTTGCTGTCAGAGGCCAAAGCCTGTACAAATCTGTATAACCCTGGAACTGTTTCACTGTCAAATGTCTGATCCTGTAAGGGGACATCTTCACTGTCTAAAGACTCGTTCTGTAAAATATTTGTTAACCAATGGAGAGGTCTTCTGTCGGAGACCTTAGCCTGTAAGAGGTGTGTGCCCTGCAGAGTAAGTTTGCACTTCAAAGACTGAGCCTATAGGATCTGTGCAACAAGAGGCATAGCATTGTATCAGAGATCCAGACCTGGAAGAGCTCTGCAACCTGCTCTGTGGGTATCTAAGCCTATAAAAAACTACATACCCTGAAAGGATAAATTAGCTCATTGCTTTCAATTTCTACATTGGTTTGCTTCAACTAGAACAATTTCTTTGTCATATATGTGCATGTCCCATGTAAACTAGGCTGGTCCAAAATATGTATAACTGAATAAACATAACTGAATATACATGAGGGGTGAGTACTACACGTTTTTATTAATTTAACAGCGATACCATTATGTGTGATAAATTTAAATTTGAGACTGGAGTAATGTCTGGGCTGCTTCGTACACAACATGAAGGTGTGCATGTGAAGGGTTGTATGGAGAGTCATGTCTATAACCTGTGCATGACTGGGAAGGTGCAGCTGATTGGTCAGAATGTCACGATACAGAAAATAGGCTGGGTCAAAATGTCATCACATACACACAATGTGATTGGTCAGAAAGTCACGATACAGAAAATAAGGCTGGGTAAGAATGTCATCACACACAATGTGATTGGTCAGAATGCCTTGGCACAGAGAGTTAGTTGAGAACTAAGAAGAAGAAATTTGAGGTTTACATTTGTGGAAGAGAGGGAGAAAGAAAGAAGGTATGGCAGGGTGAGGGATCCCGCCACTTGGAGCTGCTGTGAAATTGGGAGCACTGACCACAGAGAAGGCTTATTTAGGCGCTATACTGTAGGCTCCTCCTTCCTGAAAATGTAGGGGTCGCAGACTGTATATCTGTATTCAAAGCTGATGCAGCGGACTGTTTGCAGGAGCAGGTGTCAAGGCCTCACAGACACAATAAAGGTTTGTGCCTGTGGTACATGCCATGTGCTTCAGAGAGCTTTTCAGTGACACGTGAGACAGAAAAGCAGCAGCTCAGATTGACAGGTGTGAGTGCGCGCCTCTGGACAGGGTTGTACTTATATGGGAAGTGTGACGTGTCAGGATATGAAATTCATTCCAAAGACTATTAATGCACAGTGTTCTCTCATCATGCATTTAGACGGCGCCTTTCAGAATATACGTCTTAATAGGTGGGATACCATTCTAGCAAAGCTTGTTTCACTGAAATAATCTAACCCGAATATGATATTTTCAGTTAAAACTCATTTGAAAATAGGTAAGGTGATCACTGGAAAAATATGTATGTCACTTGTTCATCATCTTCAAACACTGAAGCGAGGTGAAAGATGTTAGAGATGTTGATTGTGATTTCTTCATGTTTGGAGGTCTTTAAATTACTCCCCAGTGATGGCAGGAATATATCCATCTTATTACCTATGTTCTCCGGTGAGAGGGTTATAATGAAGCCGCTCCATTCTAGAATTAAGTCAATCTGGACACACAGTTCTCTCCGAACTATTGTGACACCTTTATGGAATGATATACCTATATCAACTGATGTAATACATGCTGCTTGCGTTTTCATATAACAATCATTAGCACAGCCAATACAACCCGCCTTTTGGAACTACTGGGTTTGCCAATGCGGTTTGCAGGGCAGGTTGGCAGATCGAGTGGGGGAAAACAAATGAGGGTGGGGGCGTTTTCAGGCAGAGGAGCATATGAGGGAAAGTGTATCATGGAGCATGGGGTAGTTTGCAGGGGAAGCATATGAGGGAGAGAGCAGCGCGGACGTGTTTTCTGGGTGAAGCCCATGAGGATAGGAGCATCATGGACCACTGGGAAGGGGGAGAAGCATAGGATGGAGCGAGCATCAGACCGCGTAGCAGGGGGGATCACATGAGGGAGAAAGTAAGGAGGAGCGGTGGGGGCTGGCGTTTGCAGGGGGTAGCACATGGGGAACGCCAGCATTGAGCACAGCGCGGGGATATTGCAGGGGGGGAGAAACACATGAGGGAGAGAGCAACACAGGAGAAAGCACAACAAGGAGAGAGCAGGGTGGGGTGGTTTTTGGGGGAAGAGGAGCACAAAGGAAATAGTCAAATGGAGCACAGAGAGGTGGGGGTTTGAAGGAAGAAGCACACGAATGACAGAGCAACAAGGCGCATGGGGAAAGGGGGTAAGGCGGGGAAAGTACATGAGGGAGGGAGGGAGATGGAAAATGTCTTGTTACTTACCGGTAATCTTCATTACCCCGATTAGGGTCCTCCTCGTCCCAGTCCTAACATAGTGAGGCAATCCTGCCTCCTGACAGCCAATCAGAACGCTTATAATATTTTCAAAGGATATATAAGCCCCTCCCACCCACCGCCATGCCTGTTATCAACAAGTCCTGACACAAACACAGCGGGAGGGAGGGAACAGGACTGGGACGAGGAGGACCCTAATCAGGGTAATGAAGATTACCGGTAAGTAACAAGACATTACCCCTCATGGGTCCTCCTCGTCCCAGTCCTAACATAGTGAGGAACTCACAAGCAGAGACCCAAGAAGAAAAAACGCAGGACACCAGGGATCCTTGCAAAAGTACAAAACTTAATCAAACAAAGGATTAAGGAACAGCAGCTTGCAAAACGCCAACAGCAAAACGGGCCACAGAGGCAAGGAAAACAGCAAAGAGATAATGCCGAACAAACGTGTGAAGGGACAGCCAAGTGGCCGCTCCACAAAACACCTGGACAGAGACCCCCGCCTCCTCAGCCCAGGAAGCGGACACAGAACGTGTCGAAAGACCCAGCACCAGAGACGGAGGAGGCAGACCCACAGGATGGGCAGACCACCAAACGCATATAGCGAGTGAAGGTGGAGGGAGAAACCAACCATCCCTGAGCCACACCCCCATATGAGAAAAAAAGGGCAGGGGAAAGACGAAACCCCAAGGTACGGAGGAAGAAAAAACGAAGGGCGCGAACAACCAAGGATGAAGGAACAAAGGAATCCCCATCCCCAGGCAAAATAGGAAGGGATTACCTCCAGCAACAAATGGAACCCGGAGGAAGCTCAGGGAAAAAAACCAGGCTCAGCCGCAAAACAATCCCATCCAGCAGAAACTGCAAATAAGGGAAGGAGATAAGCAAAGCACCCAACTCACCCAACCGCAGTGCGAAGGAGACGGATAACAAAAAAGCCACAGTTGCGGACAACTACAACAAACAGCCTCCAAAAAAGGCACAAAAGGGTGCAACTGCAGACCCCGCAAAACAGTAGGCAAACCCAAGAAGGCACAATCACAGGAGAGAACGGATGTGGAAGCCGAAAACAACACAGAATCCGACTCACCCAAGGAGCAACAACCGCCAAAGAGGCCCCGAGACCCCGACAAGCCTGAACCACAGCCCAACGAGCAGACAAGGCGGAAGGGTCCATCAAAAACCCATCTCGGAGAAAGACCAGAATAGAAGCCGGACCACCAACCATGGATCCACACCAAGAGAAGAGCACCAAGAGACAAAAGAGCCGCAACGCGCACCACAGTCCTTAAGTGTTGAAGGCCGACGCAACAACGGAAAACCACAGGCCACCACAGAAGAACAGCCCAAAGACGCCAACGACAGCCGCTCAAGAGCCAGGCCGACAGATGCAGGCGACAAAGATAGGGCAAAGACAGGTGCGGACACAAAAGCGGAGCCGGCGACACGGGAAGCCGGCCAAACCCGCCCCCCTCCAGCAGGCACGGAAACCACAGGCTGCGAGGTCAAAAAGGAGCAACCAACAGCACAGACACCTTCACCCCCCCGAATCCTCTGCAGCACCCCCGGGAAGAGGGAAATAGGAGTGAAGGCATACAGAAAGCCCGAAGGTCAAGGAAACGAGAGAGCAACCCCCAAGCCAGAGGACAGACCACCTCGGAACAAAACCGGGGGAGAAGAGCGTCGCGAGGGGAAGCAAAAAGACCGATCCAGAGAGTCCCGATCCGAAGACAAAGGACCCGGAACAGAGGAACAGACAGATGGCACAAAACAGAGAACGGGAGGAAGCGGCCCAAGCCGTCCTTACGAAATTCAGAAGCCTCTGAACGTAAAGAGCCCTCAATGCCAACAGATGAGATGTCACCCAGGCACAAATCACGGAAGGCAGCAGGCACAGAGACGCGCACCTGGACCCCTCAAGAAGGCGCAAGTAACAACAAGCCACCTGATTGTCGGGACGAACCAACAGACTCGTCAGTCACCAAGGACCTCAACGCGGCTCCCCAAGGACAGGCGTCCGAGGACAACAAGAGGAGAGAAGGAAGCAGAAAACGCACCCCCACACCAGGGTGGGAGAGCAAAGCCACCATACCAAATTAGGAACCAGAACAGGGGAGAAAGGAACCAGAGCCACGCAACCTGTATGGGAAGGGTCCCAACGAGCCAACAGAAGAATCACCAAGGACCTGAGGAGCAGGCGAGCTCAAAGAACCACAGCCGTGGAGGCAGCCACCAACCCCCGGACCTGCAACCAACCCAGAGCCGGGGCAGAAGGGTGACCCAGCAGGACCCGCAGGAGAGTCAAAAGGGCAGAGAACCGAGCCGGAGGGAGAAAACAGCACCCTGCAAAGCGTCGAACAGGCCTCCGAGAAACTGAAGTCCCAGAACAGAAACCAGATGAGAAAAGGCCAGATCCAACATGAACCCCAGATCCTGGAACAAGGCACTCAAAGCCACCACCGCCAGAAGAGCCACAAGGAGGGTGGAAGCAGAAACCAGACAAAAGCAACATAGGGAAACACAGGGAAACCCAGACTCAGCAAAACCCCCACAGCAGGAGCCAACACCGCGGAAAAACCCGGTGAGCAGTAGAGGCCGAAAGGCAACACCTGAAACTGGTAATGGAACCCGTCCACCGCAAACCGCAGGAACCGCTGACCTGCCGGATAGACGGGAATGTGAAAACAGGCGACTTCAAAACCCAGGGAAGCCAAAAAATCGCCCACCAGGACGAGGGGAACGACGGACAGCAAGGGAATCATCCAAAAATGACCCAGCCGCACCAAACTGTACAAAGCCCAGGTATTCAGAAACCGAGCGGAAGGAACCATTGGGCGCCGGGACCAGGAACAGAGAAAAACAGAACCCCAGGCCCCGTTCCGTCACCAGAACCAGCACAACAGTGCCCCAGGACAAAAACAGGCCGACGCCAGAGAAGATAGCAGAGCGCATCACGGGGCCAATGGACAACGGGGTAACCTCGAAAACAGTCCAAAAAGGGGGACGGCCACGGAACAGAATCCGGTAACCAAGATCGATGACCAACAAGACCCACCAGGCGGAAATCCGACCGGACCAACAATCCACGAACAACCGAGCTGAGTCCCCAAAATTGCAACATCGCCAACAATGTAGACAGGGAACTCACAACCAGCGAAACACCAGGAGTTGAACACATAACCTTTGGAGGAAGAAACCGCAACCGGAACCACCAGGCCACAGCGGCTCCTCCTGGGCATAACAATATCTGACCAACACCCAGGGGCAGCAGCAGGCACTGCAGAGGCCGGGAATCAAATAGAGCAAGCCCCCCGACCACGAAAGGGCCGAGAAGAAGACAGAAAATCCAGAAACTCCAGAAGAAGGAAAAAAGACAAGCACCTCCGCACAGACTGCCTTTGGAGTGAGCCAAAAAGCCTGAGAACCACAAAAGGCAGGTAACAGACCAAGGCATCAGCGCAGCGTCAAGGCACCAAAGCGAGGTCCAGAAAGACCTCCTACCAGCCACCGCCACCCCAGCAACCAAGGAGAGGGCCCTCAGGGCAACAAAACACAGCAGACAAACTGAGCCAAGACCTCCATCTGCGCCAAGATAGGAGTGAGATCCCCCCGAACAGACAAACAGGTACCTAAACCCCTAGAATGGACATGCAAAGCAGAGGCTGAGGAAGTGCAAGCACGAAGCCCAAAACGAGAAGCAGCAGAAGAACGCATGAGAGCAGACTCCTCCGAAGACAAAGATGAGGAAAAAGACATGGAGGTCAAAATAGATAGACCCCAGGAACCAGAGGAAAATGAGTATCAAACACCGTCAGGTGATACCGCTTCCCCAGAAAACGAGGAATCCCCCGCATGTCGACCTCAAGCCATGCAACAGCCAGAACCTCCAAAACGACATAATGAAAAGGCAGGTCACACATCATAGAGGATCCAGAAAAAAAACCCTTTCACTGGACATACCCCCCAGCAGGGAAAATGACCAAGTACTCCCACCCTCCGGAGAAGAGGAAGCAGAGGGCTCAAGCAGCGCAGCCCGCATGGGAAGGCATCACAGCAGAATGAACCAAATCCAGCAGGCTAGACCCGGAAATCTGCAACAGGTCAACCACCTGCAGCTCCCAAAACATGATGATGCATAAACAAAGATCCTGCAGGCACTGGAGCAGAAACCTCAACACCCCATGCCACATGCAGCAGTATCAGGAAGCCACAGCACAGACCAGGAAGTGCCCAGCAACTCCCCTAAAAAACTGTCCCCAAACAACCAAGTTGTAGCAACACAAGACCTGGGAAAGAAAAAGGGACAGCCCCACAGTCTCCCCCACAGCCACAGAACAAACATTATGGCCGCGGGAGCCGGATGCCGCTAGAAGACCCCAGCACCGGAATGACCCGAGGCCAGAACGCAAGAGAAAGCTCCCCACCCCAGCCCAGCACATGTGGGGGGAGCGCGTTCTGGCCAAGGAGCAGGAACGCGGCCGACCGGAACACCGGTGCGGCTGCGCCCAACAAAAGAAGTAAAACAAACACTTCAACAGTAAAGAAAAGAAAAAACTCAGGGCACCACAAACCCAGCCCTTCAAACTCAGGAACCGGCAAGCAGGAAACACGGAGCACACCAGCGTTCCGACCGCCGGACAGCAAAAAAAACAGGCATGGCGGTGGGTGGGAGGGGCTTATATATCCTTTGAAAATATTATAAGCGTTCTGATTGGCTGTCAGGAGGCAGGATTGCCTCACTATGTTAGGACTGGGACGAGGAGGACCCATGAGGGGGTAATGCATGCACTCTCTTTCAGCACCTAACAATAAGAAACAAGCATTGGCATAGCCAATAGGTCTCGCCTTTGGGACCTTATAAGTGTTTAGCCATGCAACAGTTGATGTTGTTGCACCAAGGATATTGTGCTGGATAACTAAACACTTATAAGATCCCAAAGGCGAGACCTATTGGCTATGCCAATGCTTGTTCACACAGAAATATGTGTCACCACATGCAACCCCCGCAGCCCCCTACTTCTCCTACAGCCCCCCAAGACATTCTTTAAAAAGCCGGCCCTCCTTTTGTTCACAGCCCACTTGCCCCGGATTACCAGTCCCTCCTCTCGGGCCCTTGTCACGGGCGGTGCTGTTCTCCCGCCTGCGCTCTCACCCAGACTTGAACTTGTCCCTGCAGGCAGAGCGTCTCTCAACAGCTTGCGCTTGAACCTCTTCCACCCCTCGCACCCCACCCGCTCATCCTTGCGCTTTTAATCGGAATATTTCAAGGCCATCATTAACGCTGTTACCGCCTGCCACGTTTAAACTCTTTTAGACTGCTGAGCTCACGGGTAATACAGCTAAAAGGTACTTATGTTACCGAATTCAGGATTAGTGACATTACCCCTGACTTAACCTCCCCCACGTGACTGGGGAATGAATGTGTTGTGGTAATCGTTTCGAATGAAAATTGTCCACATTTATATATCCCTCCACCTCCCTTTTAATACATTCTCTTTATTGGGAACATTTAACAATACTAAACAATTAGTGTACATCATACTTTCAGGAATCAAGTTACTGTCAGTCTCATGTTAATCCTTCTTTTCCTTCGTTTTCGGACCAAAACTCACCTTTCCGTCTCCGCTCCTTGTCATCACCTGTCGTGAGGATTCTTGCCCTCTGACGCGCGCTCTGACACAGCTGACCCGAGGTTAAATTATACTCCCGGGGAGGAGCAATTTCCTCACGAGTGAAAACATAAAACACGCCACTATTACAACCTAAGAATGCGTCCAAAGACAACATAAACCCATTACCAGACTGAACAGACTATAACGTAACTCTCCCTATACAGACCCGCACATGGCTTCCTACGTAGTTCTGTTTTACCCCATGCAACGCAGGGCATGTTGCCATTCTATGACATCTGCACCACCTGCTCAGCACAGAGGATATATATTTTTCAGTTATTGTTTATTTCAAAAAGCAGTGGGTGCGGGGCTTCCATACATGTTCATCTCATAATGTAATGTACCACTGCAAGCCATGTGCTAGCTGGGGTGTCCAAAGCAGGTCCAGAACCGAGGGATTCATGTCAGATTTTCAGGATAATGTATGCCTACGGACATTAGTTTACTTTGGATTCAGTGTATGTAAACCTACCATACATGGACATTCCAAAAATCTGGCATGGATCTGAACTACTTAGCTATAGAGCACAGATACAAGCTGAGCAGGGTGCTAAGTGAGATTAAACCAGGAGTGGTGCGTGCGTCTGCGCGCTGCATGGAATGCAGCTGAGGCATGAACCGGCAAAAGCTAGACAAAAACAAGTGAAGCGCTGGACAGCTGACCACACGCTCGTGCATCGCGCCCGCATCTGGGCACGATAATTGCAAACAGATGGCGGCCGTGCGGGTAACCGCACGGAAAAGGCCATGACGCACGAGTGTCTGGTCAGCTTTCAAAAGCCCACTACATAAAGTCTTCGCCAGAGCAACGCTTGCGCGCTACTCTAGGCTCGACCTAAAAAGAAGGATCCTGAAAGTGGGCAGTGGAAGGCTACAAGTCAGCCAAGTAAAAGGATGAGAACGAGACCATGCTCCTGAGAAATCACAATAGGAATGCGTTGGTGCAAGGAAAGCCACTGAATAAGAAGCAAGCAAGTAAGAGTGACAACACCAACTAACAGTAAACAATGGGTGGGCTGCACGCCCACTGTAAGTGCAACCAGACAGCTTCTGCGGTCTGGTAGGCAAAACCTAAGGAACAGTTCTGAATGGCCTTTTTTACCCTCACTAGCAAATATTCAGATGTACTACGATTCAAGAAAATTTCAAAATCTAAGGTTTGGTTGTGGTTTAAAAGATGTATAACAGGCCTTCCAGAGAAAAAGCAAAACAAAAAAACTCCTGGGGCAGATAGAAATTCTTAATGCTCTACTGAAGATGTGCAACTATAGGCTTCAGTTACAGCTAATGTCAAAAATAGGACCAAAGGTAAGATGTCAGGCCCTCAATAGTGATCATATGGAACACGTGTGGGAAGGGCCACATTCAAACATCCCCCTGGTTTCAGTTTCATTACAGTTCTAAGGAGCAGTCATTTTCATATTCCTGTTCTGTTCTTAGAACACAGGAACAGTAAAGAGTTGGCAAACAAACACTGGCAAAGCCAATAGGTCTGGCATTGGCTGGCTCTATTTTTTTTCCCGCAAGCATATGCATTAGAAACTAAGCATGTTAAAGTAAATAAGAATTAAAGGAGGGACTTGCCCAAAGGTTCAGGCAAAAAGAGGACCTATATTTTATGTGGTGTGCGCATGTGATCAGGCAAAAATGCCATCAATTACAGTGCAAGAAGCCAATGTCTGAAGTGGGATAACCAATTGGCACCAAGCTGAACCCAATTATAGGCAGAAGTAAATGTCAATGAAAGATTAAAAGACAAACGGAGGAATAGCGTTGACTGAAAGCCCCTGTGTCTAACTATGTATACATTAATGTATTTTTCTTTACAAATTACATTAGGCTGGCACGACATTACATTTGTCTAGGCCTCAAATAAAAATCATGGGCATGGGTACCCACAAACGACAAATAGCACAAAATGGAAAATATTTACAGGTTTGAAGATGCTGCAGCCTTTATCCTAATTGCCCCATTAGTGATGGCAATGAGGCTCTGCGCAGAGTGCACAAGCCGTGATGACCTGGTTACACTGTGATTAATGTATCATGTCTACGCAGATCCAAACCCAGCCCATCGCTCTCCTCCTGGTCCGACACCTGCTGTTCTTGCTGCCCCCTATAAGACCGCTTACAATAAACATAACAGAAAACATGCAGCAGAAGTAAGATGTCTTTGTTCATGTTGTCTAATTGTGTAAACGTCTCAAAGTCTGGTGTGGTTCTGCATAATGTAATGACAGGAACTAACCTCATTTCTGAATTAATGAATGCTAAGACAAGTGATTTTTACTGCATCAAGCACAGTACGTTCAGTTGCAGTGGTCCTACTTTGCTATGGTGCCTTTGTACTTTTTAGGTCTGGCTGATATAGGGACGGTTCTCTAAAAACAGAAGTAATGCTTGAATTACTTACGGGTAATATTCATTACTCCTGAGCAGAGTATTCCTCTGAACAGTCCTTACGATGTGAGGGAAATTCTCCCTTCTGAGACAGGTAACCATGTTACCATCTAAAGTATTTATTAAATGTTTGCTAAAGTAAACACACCCCTCCCTCTTACATTACCTAAGCTGCCACTCTTGTGGAATGTCCTAGTGGGTTTACTCGTATAGTATTAAAAGCTGTTTCCATCCAACAATGACCATTTTATGTTCGAGCATCACAATGAATTCAGGATAAGACCAGCAACTAAAGCAAACCTCCACTATGCCAGGAGAGGTACACAGCAGTGTCAGGGAAGTGATAGAAGATACTATGCCGGATTGATTCCGCAAAAGCCTTAGGGTTTAAGACAGAGTCAGGCATATGCCTTCCTTAATATGAAAGGCCTCCCGGTGACAAGTCCGACAGTGTTGCTACTTGGATATCTGGGTGAACACAAACTTTAAAAAAAAAAAAAAAAAAACAGTGTGTGAATATGCCAGGTAGTATGATTCAGCTGTGAGAAGTCTCACTACCCAAAATGTATCAATGACAGCAGCCATGCATGCACAAACACATTTATGTGTATCGGCACAAAAGGCACATTCTCAATGCAAGACTCAATTCCTGTATTGTACTTTTTCTGAAAGATACAAACACATCTATGGGCAGGGTGGGCCCGGCCTAGAGAGCAATGTGGCAGTGCCAGATGGGCCAGTCTAACAGGTCAATGCACGGGACAGTTTCGTGGGTGTGTGTGTGTGGGCCGGCTTGTTGTGTGGTAGGCCTGTTTGTGTCTATGAGGGACCAGCATCTGCTGGTCATAGGTTTGAATAATGCTAAAATTATCCTGGAGTATTAATATACCTCCTGAAAAACAGTGCCTGTAACATGTTGATCATATTTTTGAACCCAGTATAAGATGGCACACTCATCTACATTGCTTAGGGGGACAGCAGAGGTGGAAAATGGGAGCGGAAAGGAAGGGGATACGACTGAGGAACTGAGGAAGGTGCATTATGGATGCTATAGTCTCATCGAAGACCGTGACAGTGGATCATCAGCACTCTGTGGGTAGAAAAGCAGTAATACGAGTTACCTGCTCCAAGCACAGATACCTAAAGCTCTCCAACACTCAGACAACCCAGACAGCAATTCTTAGAAAGTTGCTCGATTTACAAATGTGAGCCACTTTTTTACTCCTCACATTGTATTACTCCCCACACTGTAAATCGGGGCCACAATTATTTTGGTGCCTGGTCCTATTTTCTGTCCCAGTCCGACCCGGTCTATGGATTATAGGTAGAACAAGGGTTTATTAAATTTAGTATTCAAAATATGCTTTCAGGGCCTTGTGGAATCATAAAACATGACATGTTCCAGTGCATCAGAAGTCCTCATTTTAGATGATTAAAGCCAAGCCCTACACCTAGCAGCTCCAACACCCTTTCCAAGCTATCTTTTGGGATCCACAGACACTGCTTTCTCAAAACCCGGGTAGCTGTGCATCAAAGCACTGCATTTCATGGAGGCTGTTGTTGGAGGCTCCCAGTTCACCCTGTAATTATATGGCATCTAGTACAAGAGATCGTTGATGTCCAGTTCTCGCCCTAAAGTGGTCTGTATTCATCATGCGGTAGACATCGGTCATGTGGTAGGGCGTCCCAATGCCTTAGGTGCAGTACTTGCACTTGTCATGCTGGCGTACCTGTGCTCGTCCACGCTTGATATACATGAATATGAAGATGTGACTGCTGGTTGTGAGACAGTCTGTTAAAGCGCCAGCTTCTTACCCATAAGCTCCATTGCTGATCAGTTTTATGTTCTCAAACTCCTCTTCAGAAGGGGCCTTCTTTGGCTGCAGTGAAGCACCTCGACTCTGAAGACACAGAAATGCAAAGCTTCATTATTGCTGTGCGGGTCAAAGTTCACAAACAGCTGTGCACACTCTACCACAAAGCACTGACCGCTCAATGACGAAAAACATCCAATTTGCTTTCACAAAGCTCCCCAACTAACCACTTGTTAATTTAGACACATTACACAAATCAATGAAAAGGGTTCATCAATCCCCTGCCACCGACGATACCGCATGAAGACTCTACTAGATGACATGATTACTGGCCACTGGACCGCCGTAGAAGCCAGACTGCACTAAAACAGAGAGAGAGCAGTGGAGCCCGATTCTTAAGATTTAAGCAGCCACAAGGGAGCCAACCAAGCTAAATAAGAAATGAGCTCAACAATCTGGGAAGTAGTGTACTGTGCAACCACATCAAACTCAATAGACTTCACAAAGCAAACATAGAAGCAGAGGTGTCTTTGTAGAGTAAAGTCAGCTAGGCATGAGCACGTGCATGGCCAGGGCCTCACTATGCTAGACTGAAAGCAGGTGGCAACAAGCATTGAAAATGCAATAGGTCTCGCCTTTGATTAAGTTAAAGCCATTTGCTTTGCTAATGGTATTGTATAGCAAAGCAAATGGCTTTAACTTAATGAAAGGCGAGACCTATTGCATTTTTAATGCTTGTTTAGGACTTGTGCCCTGGGTGAGAGAGAGGTAATTTAATTTTCTGGCTACTCAAGGGGCAAAGGTCATACTGATGAAAATGTGTCCCCACTAGACCCACCATCAAAATGGGCCCCACACCTTAAGTCGTGCCTCCCACGCTAAAACCCTACCACCTCCCAGCTGCAAAAATATGCCCTTCGCCGATGGCAAGCAGTCCTACAGCCTGCGGGCCATGCTAGCAGGCGCCCTACGAGAAAACCTGCAACTGCATTTACGACGTGAAAATTGGAGCGCTCAAAGGCGAGGTGATCTGCGCGTGATGGGCCTATTACCACCAGCGCTGTTACAGCCAGCACCCGCCGCAGAGGAGCGTAGCGCCCAGAGCAGCCCGGGCTCTGTGATGTCACAAGCCGCAGCGCTGGCGCCCCTCCCCACGCTTGACAGCGCCATTACTGTTTCTAGACGCTTGACAGCGCCATTGCTGTTTCCAGGCGCTTCACAGTGCCATTGCTGTTTCCAGGCGCTTGACAGCGCCATTGCTGTTTCCAGGCGCTTGACAGCTGCAGCAATAATTTAGCACACTAAATTACACTGTATCTTTTACACGTTTTTGACGGGTAAGTCTAATGTGGTCAAAATTATTTTTAGGATGTTCGAGTCAACAGCTCCAGGGCGGTGCAGTCTTAGACACCGTGGCACCCCAGTAAAAACGGGGAGAGCGAACACAGGGATGGCCTGTCAGTAACAGAGCGGCTCTACGGGAGAGACACTGGAATCAGTCTGACAGGTCGGGGTTAAGGAAAGATGCGAGGGCTCGGCTGGAGTGCGCACTAGGGCTGACGACACTACACACAGCCGGGCACACGATGTCTTTTGTCAGATTAAATTCGCTAGTTTATGGGAAAAGCCCCAGTTTGTAGTTTTTCTTTGGAAATAAAGGCGAGTGCCTACCTCTGAAGGCGCTGTTGCCGGGGGGCCTGGAATTAACAAATTGATGCACCAGGGCCCAGCACTGAAAATGAGAGTCGATGGAACCGGGGGGCTGTGTATTATTGTTTGATAGCACACAGTGGCGCTGGAAGAAGGGGTGCTGCAGCCCACTCATAAATCCTTGAAGTTCAGATAGAGAATTATCAATGGACATCCCTTTATTTATTAGTCCTGAGGCATTTACTGTGTGCTGCAGTTCAAACCGCCTCGTGACAGGCACCTTTGAGTGCTGCTAATTCTTTAAACGCAGAAAGCTGTGTCTACTATTCGGGTCTCTGACCGCTTTTTTAGGATATTTTGTTATTTTAACTAGTGACATTCTTAATGGGATATAGGGGAACAGAGAAAGTCAGAGCACTTCAGAGGTTTTGTAACAGATACAAAAAGACGTGCGTGCGTTATAAAGTAAAGTTATGCTTTAGCTATGTTAAAAGCTATATCAGCTACTTTGAAAGTACAATCAAGGCACTAAGGTCCGGTGATGTCGATGGCCTGCACCCTATGTTCCAGCACCACTGATAGCACGTGTTTGAAATAAAAAAGCAATATAAATTACTCCTTCACTAACACGTTCACAATCTGTCCCAGTATACATTTTATCATGCGTCGTTACAAACTACTAAAACGAGTCATCCCTACTTTAGCGCAAGCTCTAGCCTCCATCCTCAGAATGCCCCTGCTTGCAGGTAACATCGTTGCTGCAGAGATGCTGCTTAATCGGCCAGCAAGCATGCCAGGGCTGACTCAGTCGTTCCTCCTTCCAGGACTGGGACACTGAGCTGGTTAATAATACCAATTTGCACCCCTAATCAAAATCTGCCTGGAGGTCTGAGAAAAGGGTGCAGCACATACCGTGGAGCCCCACAACGTACTATGGCTGCTGGCCAATAAACCCTCATCGGTAAGCAGACTGTCTCGACATTGTACTGGCTCTGTAAGGGCCAAGGAAGCCTTCTCCATCCTGTTTCCGTGAGGAGAGAATCCTTTCTGTTGTGCAGGCCTCTAAGTGTTGTAGAAACGTCTCAGTACGAAGCGCCCTGAAGCCGTGTTTGAGACTATGCAAAGCATCACACTCAATGACTTACTCAAGGCTAAATTATGCAAGCATGTTTGGGACTATGTAATCATCTTTTGTGAAAGGAAAAATATTTGTTTCCACTGCATAACGCTGAGATAAAAGCAGGCGGCGGGCGCCATTGGTGACAGTGCGCACTAGTGTTAGTGAAAGCGGGCGCCATTGGTGAAAGTGCGCGCCCGGGTTGAGATAAAAGCGGGCGGCGCGCTACTGGTCACAGTGAAAGCGGGCGTCATTGTTGACGGTGCGCGCCCATATTGAGATAAAACCGGGCGGCAGGCACCATTGGTGACGGTGCGCTCTAGTGTTACATTGAAATTGGGTGCCATTGGTCACTGTGCACGGTGCGGTGATTGGGTAGTGAATTTAGAAAGAGCACAAGTGCCTCGTTAAGACCAGAACCAAATCACAGTGTTTCCGATTATAAACGAGCGCGAACTACTACATATTACCTGCCGTGGCGACGAACCTCGTAATAGTCTGTTCACCCTGTGATACTACAAGCGAGAAGGGGCGAGGTGATCGTGTCTACAATATGACGTTCCGCCTTCTGGACTGTCTCCCGGAAGAAATGGCATTGCTACATATCTATCAATCCACCATCACCAGGAGCGTCTCATTCTCTGGCACAATCTTTTTGTTACTCTGGTACTCTCAGTCTCATTAAAGCTTTAAAAGATTGAGCGCATACCTATGAACCTACCAGCATCTGAAGACTGTAGCTTCCTTTCAAAAACTTTCACTTTTCAAACAAGCATCGATCTCTTGTCTTTATGGGGCCATGTGTTTCTAATTAGAAACACATGGCCCCATAAAGATAAGAAAGTACTTTGCGACAGCAGCAAAGCAGGCCACCGAGTGCGGATCGGAGGCGAAAGGGTGTCAACCAAAAACCCTAATTTCCAATGGCAGGCCACCGTTTAGCATAAACGGTGACGCCAGCCAATGGAAATGAGGGGCGGGGCTTAAAGCCCTCTTCTGAAAGTCCTCCTTAACAATAAATCTCGCTGAGCGAACAGCGCATGCGCTGCCACGCTAGGCGAGACCTAAAAACAGGACAACTTAAGGGATAACGTTCGAACTCTGTTAGCCAAAGTGATTGCAAAGCGCTACAGGCCAGACACTATTGCACCACGCCTGTAAAACAAATCTGTATTTGGGAGCCATCTGTGAAAACCTGCCAAATTTTGTTTCGTCTGTTTTAGAGTCTGGGCCTAGGATCTTCCAGGAAGTACTTCAACCAACCATGTAAATCTGACCTAGCCTCTGTCTGGTTATGTTTCGTTTTTTCCTGTTCATCTTTCAGTTACGCGTGTCTGGCTAGTGGTCTTAGAAACCTATTACGGTGAATGACGATGGTTTACCCATGGGGCTGGTTCCATGGAGTGGGTGGCTGGTAACGTGACTGTTTTATAGTTAGCTGCAGTGGTTGACAGCAAACAGAAGGTCACACACTTAAGGATTTTTTGTTTACAGCTAAACTAGTGATCGTCTTTTAGTTCAGAACAAAAGAAACAAATTGTTGCCTCAGAGACGCTTCTTCTGAGGTTTAGAGCATGGCTGCAGAAGGCTTGCAGACATGGGCTGTTGTCTCAATTTCTTCACTTGATTGGAATCTCTCCAAAATTAGACAGTTATTAACAGTCACACTTGCTGGAAACTACAGTCTGACTGAAGACACCTAACTTTCTTTAGAAACTGCAATAAGAAATTCTTAGTTGAATCGTTAACTGTTTAATGAATTCCCTTACGCAGCACCTAAGCATCAGCTGTCAAGAAAACGGAAACATTTTATTCAAAACACTTCAGTGAAAAATGTATGTTTTGCATGAATCGTTTAATGCTGCGTTTTTAATATTCTGGTGAATTTGGAGACGGTTATAAGTGTGTGATTTGAAGCACTAACGGTCTCATAACAAGCACCAGCAACACAATCTATGGAACAGGATCCACCCATGACGGAAGCATCACCCCTGGTAGAGAATCGCTCACCGCACACTTTACAGGCAACGATGCTAGCAAGGTAAGCAATGTTTTATTTGGTCTCAGTTACTTCCCTGTAACACTTGTGAATCAGGACTGACCATAAACTCTAACACCACCCGCAACACCCTGCTAGACGCCCTGGGTTCAAGTTTGTGAAGCCAAAGTAATGGCATAAGTTTCTTTACCTCTGTTGAGTCGTCAGTCTCAGGAGTGTCAGGGTGACTGCTGTCGTAGCTGTGCAATTCTACAGACAAACAACAGAAGAGGAAAAGTGAAGACAGGAACACCATGAGGATACGACAACCTACAGACAATCACAAACATCATCTGATTATTGTATATTGGTTAACCAGAAGGGACCAAAGCCCAAAATAGAGCTATGCACAGAGATCCGTGCAGCAAGGAAGGCTAAGACGCGGGAGGAGGTCCAGTTTTCAACTTGGAATGGGAGAAAGCCAGGAGGAAAACGCACACATTGGGGAAGAATAAAGGACAACATTCTTGGACACCAGCGTCTGAGGGAGCTCGGATAAATGGAAACGACAATTATCTCAGAGTAGTTGCCACAGAACTGTGAGATCCTGAGGGTAAAAACCATCTCTTATGGAGGTAAAGAAAAATGTCTACTCAACAGAACATGTGCACTGCGGTCTAGAAGCATGCAACTGCGCCTTATTGCAGAATATGTCAGCAAAATCAACCACCAGAAGCACGACTACACCCTTGCTGTGATATCTGAAAATCTTAGCTGCAGCTTTCCAAGGAGTCGCATGAATTTACTTCTCCGTTTGCCAACTGGACTCAATTACTATTAGCATTGCATGGTTCGAGGAACACTGTGGCCAGTGCCGTCTTAACGCATGGGCACGGTGGGCAGTTGCCCGGGGGCCCCACGAGGATAGGGGCCACACGCAGACCAGAATTTAACACTAATTTTCTTTTAAACATTTTATTCCTGTGAGTGGTTGTGTAGGCAGGGCCCAGTGCACTGCTTTGCCTGGGGGCCTATAATGCTGTTAAGACGGCCCTGACTGTGGCACCACATGGCGAATCCTCCAAGGCTCCGAGACCGCAGTGAAGCGGCAATTGGTATTTTGGTGTTTTTCAAGATTATGTGGTATTTTGGTGTTTTTCAAGATTATGTGGTATTTTGGTGTTTTTCAAGATTATGTGGTGTCCAGCCACTAAATTATATGGAAAAGAGCAGACTGGGCTCAGCCACACCGTCACTCCTTGCATTCCTACGGCTTGTTGTAGGGGGCACTGTTAGAACAAGCTATATATTAGACTAATTTTCTGATTTTTCCATAGCACAAGGATCTCTTATTAGCACTCTGAAAGCATCCAGATGAAGATTACAAAGACGTTTGAATATTTAAATACTCCTTGCCCTGAGACCTCAATTATTATGTGTAACACGTGGGCGCAGAGATCTCCAGGGCGACCAAGGAACGTGAATTATTAATGTCGGTGAACAGATCTACAATATCCACGGTATCACCCCCGCCACCGACCAGGGACTAGAGAAGAATACTAAAGAGAAAGTACTCCCCACACTTCGCTTCTCGTTCCTTCACAATAGCTGCTTTTACAAATTTCAATGCGGCGCACCACTTGTATAAAATATTTTGATCAGGTTGCCAAAATTGTATCCATACAGTTATGTGAAGTGTTAAATGCTGGTGTCAGGTAGAGGGCCTGGGTGTCGTTCTTTCAATAAACCTAGCAAGTTTTTTCCAAACTTAGAAAAGATTTTTAGGAAAGGTTTTAAATTGATCTCAATAAATATATACAGCGCAGAACACTAAGTGAAGCGAACATTTTACAATTAAATGAGATAGGTGGTGGTCATCATAAAAGAATCGTGCTGGAACCACGCTCTTTTTGTTTTATTACTATAATAAATCCAGTACACGAAATTAGAATAAAGTATATTGATAGTGAAGGAGCTGAAACGGCTAAAGATTTGAGAGCTGAGGTGCCGAATGCCCAAGATATGTTAACAACTGTGGTTATGATTGTTTTTTACTTTCTCATATCCTGAGATTAAACATTTGGCGCATTCCAATAATTCTTTAAAATTGACATTTTGTAAACTACAATGGCAAACTGCTATTGGTTTTCAGTGTAAAATGGCTGCGGAGCCTTCTGTCACACCTCTCGTCACAGCCAGCATGTCCCAGTACGTCCCCCTGCGTCACAGTTTGAAGACGACAACATTACTGTAAATGGGAAGCAGTGCGGACCTCTGCATCGCCTAGAGGGGCAGCCCCCACAGTTTATCAACTACAGCATTATTAATAGGAAGTTTTATGTCCCCCTGCGTCACCTAGAGGGGGTGCCTCACACTTTGAAGACAACAACATTACTGTGAATGGAAACCATGCTTGCATCCCTCTGCGTCACCTAGAGGGGGCACTCCACAGTTTGAAGACAACAGCATTACTGTGAATGGAAACCATGCTTGCATTCCTCTGCGTCACCTAGAGGGGGCGCCTCACAGTTTGAAGACAACAGCATTACTGTGAATGGAAACCATGCTTGCATTCCTCTGCGTCACCTAGAGGGGGCGCCTCACAGTTTGAAGACAACAGCATTACTGTGAATGGAAACCATGCTTGCATCCCTCTGCGTCACCTAGAGAGGGCGCCTCACAGTTTGAAGACAACAGCATTACTGTGAAAGGGAAACCATGCTTGCATCTCCCTGCGTCACCTAGAGGGGGCGCTCCACAGTTTGAAGACAACAGCATTACTGTGAAAGGGAAACCATGCTTGCATCTCCCTGCGTCACCAAGAGGGGGTGCCTCACAGTTTATAGACAACAGCATTACTGTGAAAGGGAAACCATGCTTGCATCCCTCTGCGTTACCTAGAGAGGGCGCCTCACTGTTTGAAGACAACAGCATTACTGTGAATGGAAACCATGCTTGCATCCCTATGCGTCACCTAGAGGGGGCGATCCACAGTTTGAAGACAACAGCCTTACTGTGAATGGAAACCATGCTTGCATCCCTCTGCGTCACCAAGAGGGGGCGCCTCACAGTTTATAGACTACAGCATTACTGTGAATGGAAACCATGCTTGCATCTCTCTGCGTCACCTAGACGGGGCGCCTCACAGTTTATAGACTACAGCATTACTGTGAAAGGGAAACCATGCTTTCATCTCTCTGCGTCACCTAGACGGGGCGCCTCACAGTTTATAGACTACAGCATTACTGTGAAAGGGAAACCATGCTTGCATCTCCCTGCGTCACCTAAAGGGGGCGCCTCACAGTTTATAGACAACAGCATTAATGTGAAAGGGAAGCCATGCTTGCATCCTTCTGCGTCACCTAGAGGGGGCGCCTCACAGTTTATAGACTACAGCATTACTGTGAAAGGGAAACCATGCTTGCATCTCCCTGCGTCACCTAAAGGGGGCGCCTCACAGTTTATAGACAACAGCATTAATGTGAAAGGAAGCCATGCTTGCATCCTTCTGCGTCACCTAGAGGGGGCGCCTCACAGTTTATAGACTACAGCATTACTGTGAAAGGGAAACCATGCTTGCATCTCCCTGCATCACCTAGAGGGGGCGCCTCACAGTTCATAGACTACAGCATTACTGTGAAAGGGAAACCATGCTTGCATCCTTCTGCGTCACCTAGAGGGGGCGCCTCACAGTTTGGAGACAACAGCATTACTGTGAAAGGGAAACCATGCTTGCATCTCCCTGCGTCACCTAGAGGGGGCTCCTCACAGTTTATAGACAACAGCATTACTGTGAAAGGGAAACCATGCTTGCGTGCCTCTGCGTCACCTAGAGGGGGCGCCTCACAGTTTATAGACTACAGCATTATTGTGAAAGGGAAGCCATGCTTGCGTCCCCCTGCGTTACCTAGAGGGGGCGCTCCACAGTTTGAAGACAACAGCATTACTGTGAAAGGGAAGCCATGCTTGCATCCCCCTGCGTTACCTAGAGGGGGCGCTCCACAGTTTGAAGACAACAGCATTACTGTGATTGGAAACCATGATTGCATCTCCCTACGTTACCCAGAGGGGGCGCCTCACAGTTTATAGACAACAGCATTACTGTGAAAGGGAAACCATGCTTGGATCTCCCTGCGTCACCTAGAGGGGGCGCCTCACAGTTTATAGACTACAGCATTACTGTGAAAGGGAAGCCATGCTTGCGTCCCTCTGCGTCACCTAAAGGGGGCGCCTCACAGTTTGAAGACATCAGCATTACTGTGAAAGGGAAACCATGCTTGCATCCCTCTGCGTCACCTAGAGGGGGCGTCTCACAGTTTATAGACAACAGCATTACTGTGAAAGGGAAGCCATGCTTGCATAGAGGGATGCAAGCATGGCTTCCTTTCCCTTTCCCTAGAGGGGGCGTCTCACAATTTGAAGACAACAGCATTACTGTGAAAGGAAACCATGCTTGCATCCCCCTGCATTACCTAGAGGGGGCGCCTCACAGTTTGAAGACAACAGCATTACTGTGAAAGGGAAGCCACGCTTGCGTCACCTAGAGGGGGCGCCTCACAGTTTATAGACAACAGCATTACTGTGAAAGGGAAACCATGCTTGCATCCCTCTGCATCACCTAGAGGGGGCGCCTCACAGTTTATAGACAACAGCATTACTGTGAAAGGGAAACCATGCTTGCATCCCCCTGCGTTACCTAGAGGGGGCCCTCACAGTTTGAAGACAACAGCATTATTGTGAAAGGGAAACCATGCTTGCATCTCCCTGCGTCACCTAGAGGGGGCGCCTCACAGTTTATAGACAACAGCATTACTGTGAAAGGGAAACCATGTTTGCATCACCTAGAGGGGGCGCCTCACAGTTTGAAGACAACAGCATTACTGTGAATGGAAACCATGCTTGCGTCCCCTTGCGTTACCTAGAGTGGGCGCTCCACAGTTTATAGACTACAGCATTACTGTGAATGGAAACCATGCTTGCATCCTTCTGCGTCACCTAGAGGGGGCGCCTCACAGTTTGAAGACAACAGCATTACTGTGAAAGGGAAACCATGCTTGCGTGCCTCTGCGTCACCTAGAGGGGGCGCCTCACAGTTTGAAGACAACAGCACTACCATGAAAGGGAAACCATGCTTGCATTTCCCTGTGTCACCTAGAGGGGGCGCTCCACAGTTTATAGACTACAGCATTACTGTGAAAGGGAAACCATGCTTGCATTTCCCTGTGTCACCTAGAGGGGGCGCCTCACAGTTTATAGACAACAGCATTACTGTGAAAGGGAAACCATGCTTGCATTTCCCTGTGTCACCTAGAGGGGGCGCCTCACAGTTTATAGACAACAGCATTACTGTGAATGGAAACCATGCTTGTGTCCCCCTGCGTTACCTAGATGGGGCCCTCCACAGTTTATGGACTACAGCATTACTGTGAAAGGGAAACCATGCTTGCGTCCCCCTGCGTTACCTAGAGGGGGCGCCTCACAGTTTGAAGACAACAGCATTACTGTGAAAGGGAAACCATGCTTGCATCCTTCTGCGTCACCTAGAGGGGGCGCCTCACAGTTTGAAGACAACAGCATTACTGTGAATGGAAACCATGCTTGCGTGCCTCTGCGTCACCTAGAGGGGGCGCCTCACAGTTTGAAGACAACAGCATTACTGTGAAAGGGAAACCATGCTTGCATCTCCCTGCGTCACCTAGAGGGGGCGTCTCACAGTTTGAAAACAACAGCATTACTGTGAAAGGGAAACCATGCTTGCATCTCCCTGCGTCACCTAGAGGGGGCGCCTCACAGTTTGAAGACAACAGCATTACTGTGAAAGGGAAACCATGCTTGCATCGCTCTGCGTCACCTAGAGGGGGCGCCTCACAGTTTATAGACTACAGCATTACTGTGAAAGGGAAGCCATGCTTGCGTCCCCCTGCGTTACCTAGAGGGGGCGCTCCACAGTTTGAAGACAACAGCATTACTGTGAATGGAAACCATGCTTGCATCTCCCTACGTCACCCAGAGGGGGCGCCTCACAGTTTATAGACTACAGCATTACTGTGAAAGGGAAACCATGCTTGCATCCCTCTGCGTCACCTAGAGGGGGCGTCTCACAGTTTATAGACAACAGCATTTCTGTGAAAGGGAAGCCATGCTTGCATAGAGGGATGCAAGCATGGCTTCCTTTCCCTTTCCCTAGAGGGGGCGTCTCACAATTTGAAGACAACAGCATTACTGTGAAAGGAAACCATGCTTGCATCCCCTTGCGTTACCTAGAGGGGGCACCTCACAGTTTGAAGACAACAGCATTACTGTGAATGGGAAGCCATGCTTGCGTCACCTAGAGGGGGCACCTCACAGTTTATAGACAACAGCATTACTGTGAAAGGGAAACCATGCTTGCATCCCTCTGCATCACCTAGAGGGGGCGCCTCACAGTTTATAGACTACAGCATTACTGTGAAAGGGAAACCATGCTTGCATCCCCCTGCGTTACCTAGAGGGGGCGCCTCACAGTTTGAAGACAACAGCATTACTGTGAAAGGGAAACCATGCTTGCATCTCCCTGCGTCACCTAGAGGGGGCGCCTCACAGTTTATAGACAACAGCATTACTGTGAAAGGGAAGCTATGCTTGCATCCCTCTGCGTAACCTAGAGGGGGTGCCTCACAGTTTGAAGACAACAGCATTACTGTGAAAGGGAAACCATGCTTGCATCCCTCTGCGTCACCTAGAGGGGGCGCCTCACAGTTTATAGACAACAGCATTACTGTGAAAGGGAAACCATGTTTGCATCACCTAGAGGGGGCGCCTCACAGTTTGAAGACAACAGCATTACTGTGAAAGGGAAACCATGCTTGCATCTCCCTGCGTCACCTAGGGGGGGCGCTTCACAGTTTATAGACAACAGCATTACTGTGAAAGGGAAACCATGTTTGCATCACCTAGAGGGGGCGCCTCACAGTTTATAGACAGCAGCATTACTGTGAAAGGGAAACCATGTTTGCATCACCTAGAGGGGGCGCCTCACAGTTTGAAGACGACCAGCATTACTGTGAAAGGGAAACCATGCTTGCATCCCTCTGCGTCACCTAGAGGGGGCGCCTCACAGTTTGAAGACAACAGCATTACTGTGAATGGAAACCATGCTTGTGTCCCCTTGCGTTACCTAGAGGGGGCGCTCCACAGTTTATAGACTACAGCATTACTGTGAATGGAAACCATGCTTGCATCCTTCTGCGTCACCTAGAGGGGGCGCCTCACAGTTTGAAGACAACAGCATTACTGTGAAAGGGAAACCATGCTTGCGTGCCTCTGCGTCACCTAGAGGGGGCGCCTCACAGTTTGAAGACAACAGCACTACCATGAAAGGGAAACCATGCTTGCATTTCCCTGTCTCACCTAGAGGGGGCGCCTCACAGTTTATAGACAACAGCCTTACTGTGAAAGGGAAGCCATGCTTGCATCTCCCTGCCTCACCTAGAGGGGGAGCTCCACAGTTAATAGACTACAGCATTACTGTGAAAGGGAAACCATGCTTGCATCTCCCTGCGTCACCTAGAGGGGGCGCCTCACAGTTTATAGACAACAGCATTACTGTGAATGGAAACCATGCTTGTGTCCCCCTGCGTTACCTAGATGGGGCCCTCCACAGTTTATTGACTACAGCATTACTGTGAAAGGGAAACCATGCTTGCATCTCCCTGCGTCACCTAGAGGGGGCGCCTCACAGTTTATAGACAACAGCATTACTGTGAAAGGGAAGCCATGCTTGCGTCCTTTTGCGTCACCTAGAGGGGGCGCCTCACAGTTTATAGACAACAGCATTACTGTGAGAGGGAAACCATGCTTGCATCCTTCTGCGTCACCTAGAGGGGGCGCCTCATAGTTTGGAGACAACAGCATTACTGTGAAAGGGAAACCATGCTTGCATCTCCCTGCGTCACCTAGAGGGGGCACCTCACAGTTTATAGACAACAGCATTACTGTGAAAGGGAAACCATGCTTGCATCCTTCTGCGCCACCTAGAGGGGGTGCCTCACAGTTTGGAGACAACAGCATTACTGTGAAAGGGAAACCATGCTTGCATCTCCCTGCGTCACCTAGAGGGGGCACCTCACAGTTTATAGACTACAGCATTACTGTGAATGGAAACGAATAGTTTCTTACCTGTCGGTGTAGTTTTGCAGCTTGAAGACTTTCTGGATTCACTATGCTGTGCATTATTCCGCCATCTCGTGGTTGGGTCCGGATTCGTAGTCTTTTCTTTGTTTTTGTCTTTTTTTTTGTTGTTTTTTTTTTGTTGTTGGCCCAGGTGGGCGGCGACGCCCACCATTTGGTGTCTTCGGTGACGTCGTCGCGCTTCCGGCGGAAGCTCCCACCTTTGGTAGCCATCTTCGGATTCTTTTTTCTTTTCCTCTTACAGTTTTTTGTTGTCTATGTCTTTAACCTTTAATCCTTCAATTATTCTTTGATCCCTTTAAAACCTTGTATGTAGTTTAGTTGTACCCTTAACCTCCTATGTTATCTTCCTGGCGGAGGCGGGTGGGATCGCTAGTGAATCCAGAAAGTCTTCAAGCTGCAAAACTACACCGACAGGTAAGAAACTATTCGTTTTGCAGCGTGAATCTTTCTGGATTCACTATGCTGTGCATAGACTTAGTAGCGGTTTTGTTATTGCGGTGGTTGGGTGGAAGATGAGCATTGGTTGCTGAAAATGTGCTGTAAGACCTTCTGTCCTACTTGTGCCTCTTTGTTCATTTGGATATCAACACAGTAGTGTTTGGTGAACGTGTGCACGGAAGACCATGTTGCCGCTTGGCAAATGTCTTGTATAGGTGTGTTCGCTAGGAACGCAACCGTTGCTCCCTTTTCCTTGTTGAGTGAGCCTGGGCGGCCCCTTGTAACTCTTGTCCTGCCTGCTTGTGGCAGAGTTGTATTGCTTGTGCAATCCACCGTGCAATGGTATTTTTGTTACTGGTCGTCCCAGGAAACTGCTTGCGAAGGAAACGAAGAGTTGTTTTGTTTTCCTGCATTCCTTCGTCCTTTCTATGTAGTGCATCACTGCCCTTCTGGCGTCTAGCGTGTGTAGCGCCTTTTCTGAGGGTGTTGAAGGTTTCTGGAAGAAACTTGGTATCTGTATTGTTTGATTGATATGGAACCGCGACACCACCTTTGGCAGGAAGTGTGGGTCCGTCCTCATGACAATTCTGTCCTTGTGTATTTGCAAGTAGGGCTCTTGTAGTGTGAGAGCCTGTAGTTCACTGACTCTTCGCAGTGACGTGATAGCCACTAAGAAAGCCGTTTTTAGTGTGAGCATGTGCAGTGTGCTCTTGTGTATGGGTTCAAATGGTGATTTCATCAACTGTGTCAGTACAGTGTTGAGGTTCCAGCTTGGGGCTGGCATCCTTTTAGGGGGCTATTCTTTTAGCCCCTTCCAGGAATCTTTTGACCACTTGGGAGGTGAAGAAGCTTTTCACCGCTTCTCCCCTGGTGTAGGCCACTATGGCTGCTAGGTGAACCCTTAGTGACGAGTAGCTCAGCCCGCTTTGTAGTAGGTGTGTTAAGTATCGCAGTACTGTTGATTCTTTTGTGACTTTTCGTTGCAGTCCCTCTGTAATGCACCATTGTGAGAACCTTTTCCACTTTGCAATGTAGCATTTTCTTGTAGTGGGTCTCCTTGCTTCTCTGAGTACTGCCATGGTGCTTGGAGGTAGTTTGAGGTGTGCGAATTCTAGGTCCTCAGGAGCCATGCTGCTAGGCTGAGGCTGTCTGGTTCTGGGTGGAGCACTTTTCCGTCTTGCATTGTGAGGAGGTCTTTCCTTCTGCTGAACCTGTGTGCTGGTTCCTGCGCCATTTCCATAATCTGTGAGAACCATGTTTGTCTGGCCCACTGAGGTGCCACCAGTATGAGTGTCATGCTGCTGCTCCTGCATTTGCTGAGTACTTTGTGTAACAGTGGTATCGGGGAAAAGCGTAAGCAAATTCGTTCGACCAACTTATCCATAGGGCATTCCCTAGGGACCTTTGGTCCGGCTGTCTGGATGCGTAATGTTGGCATTTTGCATTGTGGGGTGTTGCAAAGAGGTCTATCCGTGGTGTTCCCCACTTTTGGAACAGTTGCTGCACCTCCTGTTGGTTCAGTTCCCATTCGTGGGATGCAGACGTCTGCCTGCTGAGTCGGTCTGCTTCTACATTGTCTATTCCTGGGAGGTGTATTGCTAGCAGGTCTATCCTTAGAGGGATGGCCCATCTCCAGATCTGTTGTGCCAGACTTGACAGCGGTGCTGATTGTGTCCCACCTTGCTTGTTGATGTAGAACATTGCAGTTGTGTTGTCTGTTTGTATCAGCACTCGCTGGCCGTAAAGCTGCTTTTGAAAGGCTTTTAAGGCTAGGAACACAGTTTTGAGTTCTAGGTAGTTGATGTGTTTCACTGCATCTTGTTGTGACCAGAGCCCCCTGACGCGGAGTCTGGTCATGTGCGCGCCCCAGCCCTGCTGTGAGGCGTCTGTTGTGATGGTCACTGTTGGAGTTGGCTGTGTGAATGGCTTCCCTTGTAATATGTTCTCTTCTTTCCACCACGCTATTTCTTTCTGCACTGCGTGTGTGACAACCACTAGATCTTCCCAACTCCCTGTGGCTTGTGACCATTGCTGTTGTATCCATTCCTGGAACGGTCTCATGTGCAGTCTGATATGCGGGACAAGGTGGATGCATGATGCCATCATTCCCATTAGCCTGCTCACCGTCCTCACTGTCAGAACTTGCCTCTTGCGGTAATGACGTGTTTCCCTCAGGAGCGCTATACTTCTGTTGTCGCTGGGGAACACCTTGGACTGTGTGCTGTCTATTTGTGCCCCCAAGAATATCTTGATTTGTTGGGGTTCTGTTGACGATTTTTCCCAATGTATTGAGAAACCTAATGTGGACAGTGTTTCTATGACTTGTTTGATGTGTTTTTTGCAGAGTCTGTATGATCCTGCTTTTACCAGCCAGTCGTCGAGGTAGGGGTATACATGTATGCTCCTCCTCCGAAGGTGCGCTGCAGCTGCTGCTAGGCATTTCGTGAACACTCTTGGTGCAGACTTTAGTCCGAAGGCTAGCACTGTGAACTGGTAGTGATTGTGGCCTATCACGAATCTTAATAGCCGTTTGTGTTTGCGGTTGACGGGTATGTGCAGGTATGCATCTTTTAGGTCTAAGGTCGCCATGTAATCCCCTTCTTGGATTTGGGGTATTACTTCCTGAAGTGAAGTCATCTTGAATTTTTGGGTTTTACGAACTTGTTCAGGAATCTGAGGTCCAGTATAGGTCTTAGTGTATCGTCTACCTTTGGCACTAGGAAGTACGTTGAGTATATTCCCTTGTTCCTTTCGTTGTTTGGAACTGGTTCTATTGCTCTTTTTTGTAGCAGTTCCTCTGCTTCTAGGCGGAGGAGGGCTAGTTCTCTTGCGGTTATTGACCGATGTCTTGGTCTTCTCCCTGGCGGGTGTTTTTGGAGGTCTATTTAGTACCCGTGCTGTATGGTGTTTAGTATCCATTTGTCTGTGGTAATTTTCCTCCATTGTGTGAGAAATTTTCTTATTCTTCCTCCCACTGGTGTCGTATGCTCGGTGGTTATTTGCTGTGTGCTTCTGCTCTTTATATTTTCCTTTTGCGGACTTCCCCTCAACTTTGGTGTTAACGGTGGGGGGCTTGTTATGTGTGTGGAGTCACCTTGAGGCGGGCTGCTGGCCCCCTCTTCGGGCCTGTCCCCGTCCGTACCCGCGCCCTCGAAAGGACCGTCCTCTGGGTTGGTACTGCCAATTCTGCTGCTGTTGTCCCTGCAGGTTTTGGCCCTGGTTGTTCCCTTGGTACCCTTGTTGTTGTGATTGATGTGAAGTGGTAGGTGCATTGCCTCCTCTACCAGTGGCTCGCCTTGAGGGGTTCCCTCTTCTCATCCCCTGAACTGCAGCGCTCCCATGGACCTTGCAGTTTCGTTGTCCGTCTTTAGTTGTGTTAATTTGTTGTCAACTGTTGCTCCAAACAGTTTCTCACCGTCGAACGGTGTGTTGATGATGTTGCTCTGTACTTCTGGTTTGAAGCCGGAGATCCTGAGCCATGCGTGTCTCCTCTCAGTCATCCCTATCATCATTTGCCTGCTGGAGTTCTCTGCTGCGTCCAAGGCTGACTTTAGGCAAGTGTTCGCGATGGCCTTGCCTTCTTCCGCTAGGTAATTGGCCCTTTGTTGGTGTTCTTCTGGCAGGTGCTTAATGAGCTGGCTCATTTCTGCCCAATGCTGGTATGCATGCCTGCTGATGAGGGCGTTGGAGTTGGCGATACGCCAGTGTATGGCTGCGTTCCTCTCCACCTTACGTCCTGTGAGGTCTATTCTTTTGCTCTCCTTGTCTGGAGGTGGGCCTGTGTTGGTGGGCACACCGGCCCTCTTCCTGGCTGTTGCAGCGATAATGGAGTCTGCTGGTACAGACCCCTGTATGTATGCAGGATCTTTTGTGGAGTGCTTATACTTCTTTTCGCTCCTAGGGGTAACCGCCTTGCAGATTGCTGGTTCCCTGAAGGCCTCCCTTCCCTGGTCGAGAACGCCAGGTAACATGGGTAGAAATTGACTCCTTGTCTGTTGGGGGAGCAGGGTTTCGAAGAGGAAACCTGCTTTTGTCTTTTCCTCCTGCATTTCGACCCCATAAGTCTTTGCAGCCTTCTGCACGACCTCATTGTAGACTCCGATGTCGTCTGGCGGCGAAGGTCTCGAGGGGTAAGTGTCTACCCCTTCTTCTGGTGACTCTGTGTCGAGGTCTTGCCAGTCTAGGTCTTGTACTTCAGAGGACGCCGAGTCCCTGTAAGACAGCATCTCTTCTTCGCCTTCGGCCTCGAAGTAGTAGTATTCCTCGTCCTGGTCTTCGAGCTGTTCGGGTGTCCCCGGGGCCTCGTCGACTTCGACCTCGAACTCCTCGACTGCCTCGTGGGCTTGCTTCGACGGAATAGCGTATTGTTTCATCTTCTCGTCGAAGTCTTTTTTGCGTTGCAGGATGCTCGCCATCTCTGCCTCGAGCCTCCTCTTCTTTTCGCCATCTCGTGGGCCTTTTCGGCGTCGAGTGGTGTAGTGCCTCTCTTCGCGGTCGCGGTCGTCGAAACAGACGCCGGGCCTTCCTTTCTCGGTGTCGAGGTTTCCTTTTCGGGGACGACCTTCGACGCCTTCGTTTTCGGAGGCTTTCGCCGATTGAGAGTCCTTGTCCAAGGATCCGCTCGGCTGTTTGTCCCTTGGTGCTGTTGCTTTCGTCGAGTGTTTCGGCGGCAACGCTCCCTTGGTGGACTTTGCTACACTTCTGGCAGTGTCGCTAGGGATTCTGGCTTCACTCTTTCGAGCGTCGCTTTGGTGTTTTGGGGTCGACGACTCCCTTACCTCCTTCGACGTTTTCTTTTCGATTTCGACGACAGCGCAGTCCTCTGGTCCCTCTGCGATGTTGTCCTCCTCTCCGCTCGAGAGACCCAGGTCTCGGAGAGATGGTGCTGGTCCCTGGCCCTGCATGCTGTAATTCGCCCTTCTCTGTCTGTCTCTCACCCGGAGGGTCTTCGGGGTGAACGCCGAGCACGCGTTGCAGTCTTCGCTGGCGTGGTCGAGCGGCAAGCAGAGGTTGCAGACTGGGTGCTGGTCTTTTTGGGCGTATTTGTGGTGGCAATTTCTGCAGAACTTGAACGGAGTCTTGTCCATAACCGCGCTTAGGGAGCCCCCTGTGAGCGCATTCTCTGTAGGCGTCGAGATTTCGGTCGTGGACCTTCTACCTCGTCGTCCTTCTTCTCCGGTACTAGTGTTGTCGTCCGGTGTCTCAGTAGTATATCTTCTGTGATGAAATTTCGACTTTTCGAGATTCTTCGTCCAACTTTCTGGAACTTCTCGGCAACGATCCAGACCCCACGGCGGAAAAAGAATCTGAAGATGGCTACCAAAGGTGGGAGCTTCCGCCGGAAGCGCGACGACGTCACCGAAGACACCAAATGGTGGGCGTCGCGCCCACCTGGGCCAACAACAAAAAAAAAAAAAAGACAAAAACAAAGAAAAGACTACGAATCCGGACCCAACCACGAGATGGCGGAATAATGCACAGCATAGTGAATCCAGAAAGATTCACGCTGCAAAACCATGCTTGCATCCTTCAGCGTCACCTAGAGGGGGCGCCTCACAGTTTATAGACTACAGCATTACTGTGAATGGAAACCATGCTTGCATCCTTCTGCGTCACCTAGAGGGGGCGCCTCACAGTTTGAAGACAACAGCATTACTGTGAAAGGGAAACCATGCTTTCGTTCCCCTGCGTTACCTAGAGGGGGCGCTCCACAGTTTACAGACTACAGCATTACTGTGAAAGGGAAACCATGCTTGCATCCCCCTGCGTCACCTAGAGAGGGCGCTCTACAGTTTGAAGACAACAGCATTACTGTGAAAGGGAAACCATGCTTGCGTCCGTTTGCGTTACCTAGAGGGGGCGCTCCACCGTTTACAGACTACAGCATTACTGTGAAAGGGAAGCTATGGTTGCATCCCTCTGCGTCACCTAGAGGGGTCGCCTCACAGTTTATAGACTACAGCATTATTGTGAAAGGGAAACCATGCTTGCGTGCCTCTGCGTCACCTAGAGGGGGCGCCTCACAGTTTGAAGACAACAGCATTACTGTGAAAGGGAAACCATGCTTGCATCCCTCTGCGTCACCTAGAGGGGGCGCCTCACAGTTTGAAGACAACAGCATTACTGTGAAAGGGAAGCCATGCTTGCGTCCCTCTGCGTCACCTAGAGGGGGCGCCTCACAGTTTGAAGACAACAGCATTACTGTGAAAGGGAAGCCATGCTTGCGTCCTTCTGCGTCACCTAGAGGGGGCGCCTCACAGTTTATAGACAACCGCATTACTGTGAATGGAAACCATGCTTGCATCTCCCTGCGTCACCCAGAGGGGGCGCCTCATAGTTTGAAGACAACAGCATTACTGTGAAAGGGAAACCATGCTTGCATCCCTCTGCGTCACCTAGAGAGGGCGCTCCACAGTTTGAAGACAACAGCATTACTGTGAAGAGAAACCATGCTTGCGTCCCTCTGCATCGCCTAGATGGGACGGTCCACAGTTTTAAGACAACATTTGCCAATGTTTTTAAGCTCTGTTGTACAGCATTGTGGCTGCTGTGCAGCATGTTGAAAAGTTATACTAAAAAAGTGCTTTTGTTACCTCCTATATAACCAAGAAGACATTATGTACAACTGAACGACCCTATTAAAAAACAGAATAAATATAAAAAAAAAATTCTAGTTTTTTGTCCCTGCGATGAAGGCAACTTCTTCTTGCCTGTTCTAATGCTTCTTTGTTATAGCTTTTTTTGTGCGGGGGAGGAGGGGAGGGCATAAACAGGAGAGTAGAGGTTGGGAAATGGTACCTGAATTACAACACGAGCAGTGGATGGACACTAGGGGAGAATCAACAGATGCTAGATTTCGAGGGCAGACTGAGGTGGTGATGTGCTGGTGCGGAGGTGATGCTGAATGATACTCAGGCGGTGCTGAGTGATGCTGAGGTGGTGTTGTGCTGGTGCGGAGGTGATGCTGAATGATACTCGGGCGGTGCTGAGTGATGCGGAGGTGGTGGTGTGCTGGTGCGGAGGTGATGCTCAGGTGATGCTGGGTGGTGCTGAGTGATGCTGTGTCATGCTGAGGTGGTGGAGGTGCTGCACTAGTGCACAGGTGGTTCTGAATGATGCTGAGTTGGTGCTGTGCTGAGGTGATGTTGCGCTGATGCTGAGGTGGTGCTGAGCTGATGCTGAGGTGGTGCTGCGCTGATGCTGCGCTGATGCTGAGGTGGTGCTGTGCTGCTGCCTGATTGCTACTGAGGAGGGGCTACGTTGGTGCTGAGGTGCGGCTGTGCTGGTGCTGAGGTGGGGCACTGATGCGAAGGTGGTGTTGTGCTGATGCTTAGATAATACTGTGCTGATGTTGAGGTGGTGCTGCGCTGGTGCGGAGGTGGTGCTGCGCTGGTGCGGATGTGGTGCTGTACTGGTGAAATGAAATGAAATGAAAAAAACATTTATATAGCGCATGGCTACCCGGGAGCATCCCAGCGCTGGGCAATACTAGAGAGAGGAAGCAGAAACTAGGGAAACAGAAATGTCTTCAATTGTTTACGGAAGGCAAGATGGCTAGATTCCCTGCGAAGATACAGAGGCAGGGAGTTCCAGAGTTTGGCAGCGTTATACGAGAAACGCCGGCCCCCGCTTCTGGCCTTCTTGATCCTAGGGACCTCAACCAAATGAAGCTCATCCGAGCGCAGTTTCCTGTTGGCCTTATAGGAGTGAATCATGGCCGAGTTTATCGGTGGCCCATTCCCTTGCAGGGATTTATGGACAATGCAAAGAGCCTTGAAGCTAATTCTTTCCTGCACCGGAAGCCAATGAAGGGAGTGTAGTGCAGGTTTTGCAGAATGGCGATTGGACACTCCCATCAGCAATCTGGCTGCACAGTTTTGTACGGTCTGGAGTTTTGTGACTACTGCGACTGGGGCACCCAGATATAAAGCGTTTCCATAGTCTATCTTGGAAAGAATAAGCGATTGAACTAGTATTTTTTTGGCTTGAAAAGGGAGAAGAGGAAGCACTTTGCGGGCCATTCTGAGCAGGCCATAACAAGTGGCCGCCGTCTTCCTGGCCTGCACCCTGAAGGTCAGGTTCTGATCCACCCAGATGCCCAGGCTCTTTATCTCGGTCTTAGGGACCGGTATTGGGCCCATGCAAGCTAGCCACATGGTGCTGGATTGAAAGCTTAAACGATTGCCCAGGATCATGAGCTCAGTTTTTTCACCGTTAAGCTTAAGGTGAGACACACCCATCCACTTAGATACTTCCTCAAGACATGAATAGAGGCCATTAGACCTCTGATTTGCTTGGTTCAGCGCTACAACCAATTGAGTATCATCGGCGTAGGTCACCATGTGGATCCCGAAGGGGCTACAATAGCTGCCAGCGGGGCCATATAAACATTAAAAGAGTCGGGCTCAATGATGAGCCCTGAGGGACTCCGCACAGTAGGGGGGTGGGTTTTGAAACAGTGTCCCCCTCGAAAACCTGGAAGAATCTTCCCTCCAGAAAGGAACACAGCCATTGCAACGCAGTACCAGTTACTCCTACGCTCCTGAGACGGTGAACCAAAATGCGATGGTTCACAGTGTCAAAAGCTGCGCTCAGGTCGAGGAGTATAATGGCTGAAGACCCTCCTGAATCTAGAATCTTTCTGCTTTCTTCCACCACGGCTAACAGAGCAGTTTCGGTGTTTTGTCGCGGGCGGAACCCTGTTTGGGAGGGATGAAGCAAGTTATGAGATTCAAGAAAACTAGAGAGAGTATGGTTTACATATTTTTCTGCGATCTTGCCGATTCCTGGAAGGAGGGAAATGGGGCGATAATTGCCCAGGTCCGCAGGATCCAGATTGGGTTTTTTTAATAGCGTTTTCATCATAGCCCCTTTCCAATTAGTGGGGACTATGCCTGTGGAAAGTGAGGCATTAATCAGGTCCGTGATGGTGGGGGCAATTAAAGGTGCTACCAGTTTCAGGATAATTAGAGGTGCTGGATCCCTGGGCGACCCACTTTTAACCGAGGACAGCAAAGTTAAAAGTGATTCCTGGGGTAGAGGTGGAATGGCCTCCAATAGGTGTTCAGTTATATGTGGACCCGAATCCATGTACTCGTTTGGGATATCGCATTCATCATCAGTTTGGGGTAGTAGTTTAAGAATATTCTGTACTTTGGTGATGAAGAACTCTGCCTGTTCATTGCAACGCTGACCCGAGGTGTCAGGTACAACTGGCGGGGCGGGGGCTTTGAGTAGTTTTTTTATAATAATAAAAGTTTCTCTGGTAGAGTTGGCAGCTGACAAGATCTTTTCCTCGTAATAGGAGGCCTGGGCTTTTTTTATTTCTGCTTTATAAATGCCAATAGCCGCCCTATATTCCAGCTTCTTGTTGGGTGAGAAATCTTTCCTCCAGCTTCTTTCCAATACCTTACAACGCTGTTTTAACATGCATAGTTCGGAGGAAAACCAAGGGGATTTATGAGATCCGCCAGTCTTTTTTATCAATATTTTTGGAAGGACCACATTCAATGAGTCCTCTATCCAATTACAAAAGTCCTCATTGGCCTTGACTGGACTGGGATCAGGCTTAGGTCTGGTCTTTTCCAGTTCGTGGGCCCACTTGTCCAAGGGGAGCTTGGGCCAGGGACGGCTCAAGGTCCGTATGGACTGAGTATGAGATATGATGGCCTGCGGGGACCAATAAAAAGGGATAAGGAAATGGTCAGACCACGGGAGGGGAATGGGATCTTTCCCTTTTAAGTCCTCTAGGTTAGAAAATACAGGATCAAGGAGTTGCCCTTTGACATGATGAGGAGGTGGTGCTGTGCTGATGCTGAGATGGTGCTGTGGTGGTGCTGCGCTGATGGTGCTGAGGTGGTGCTGCACTGGTGCGGAGATGGTGCTGCGCTAATGCTAAGTGGTGCTGTGTTGGTGCTGCGCTGATACTGTGGTGGTGCTGCGCTGGTAGTGGTTCACTGATGCGGAGGTGGTGCTGTGCTGATGCGGAGGTGGTGGTGTTGAGTGATGCTGAGTGGATACACTGGTGCGGAGTGATGCTGTGGTGGCGCTGAGTGATGCTGTGCTGGTGCTCAGTGATGATGTGATGGTGACGAGTCATGCTGAGGTGGTTGTGCTGCGCTGGTGCTCAGGTGGCGCTGAGTGATGCTGAGCTGGTGTTGTGCTGAGGGGATGCTGCGCTGATGCAGAGGTGGTGCTGCGTTGGTGCTGATGTGGAGCTGCGCTGGTGGTGGTGCACTGATGCAGAGGTGGTTCTATGCTGTTGCTGAGATGGTGCTGCACTGGTGGTGCTGCGCTGATGCAGAGTGGTGCTGCACTGATGAGGAGCTGGCGATGTGCTGAGGTGGTGCTGTGGATGCACTCAGCTGGTTCCGTGATGGATGCTGAGGTGGCGCTGAGTGATGCTGTGGTGGTGCTGAGCGATTCCGTTGTGGTGCTGAGTGATGCTGTGGTGGTGCGGAGTCATGATGTGGTGCTGAGTGATGCTGAGTCGGTGCTGTGCTGATGCTCTGATGCTGAGGTGGTGCTGAGTTGGTGCTGAGGTGGGGCTGAGCTGGTGGTGTTGCACTGATGCAGAGGTGGTTCTGTGCTGAGATGGTGCTGTGCTCATGTTGAGGTGGTGCTGCGCTGGTGAAGCTGAGCTGATGCTGAGTTGGTGCTGCACTGGTGGTGGTGCACTGATGAGAAGGTGGTGATGTGCTGATGCTGAGGTGGTGCTGTGGATGTGCTCAGCTGGTGCCATGCTGGATGATGAGGCAGTGCTGAGTGATGCAGAGGCGGTGCTAAGTGATGCAGAGGCGGTGCCGAGTGATGCCGTGGTGGTGCCGAGTGATGCCGTGGTGGTGCCGAGTGATGCCGTGGTGGTGCCGAGTGATGCCGTGGTGGTGCCGAGTGATGCCGTGGTGGTGCCGAGTGATGCCGTGGTGGTGCCGAGTGATGCCGTGGTGGTGCCGAGTGATGCCGTGGTGGTGCCGAGTGATGCCGTGGTGGTGCCGAGTGATGCCGTGGTGGTGCCGAGTGATGCCGTGGTGGTGCCGAGTGATGCCGTGGTGGTGCCGAGTGATGCCGTGGTGGTGCCGAGTGATGCCGTGGTGGTGCCGAGTGATGCCGTGGTGGTGCCGAGTGATGCCGTGGTGGTGCCGAGTGATGCCGTGGTGGTGCCGAGTGATGCCGTGGTGGTGCCGAGTGATGCCGTGGTGGTGCCGAGTGATGCCGTGGTGGTGCCGAGTGATGCCGTGGTGGTGCCGAGTGATGCTGTGGTGGTGCCGAGTGATGCTGTGGTGGTGCCGAGTGATGCTGTGGTGGTGCCGAGTGATGCCGTGGTGGTGCCGAGTGATGCCGTGGTGGTGCCGAGTGGTGACGTGGTGGTGCCGAGTAATGCCGTGGTGGTGCTGAGTGATGACGTGGTGGTGCTGAGTGATGACATGGTGGTGCTGAATCACGATGAGGTGGTGGTGCGGCGCTGGTGCTGTGAGTTGGTGCTGTGGTGATGCGCTGATGCTGAAATGTTGTGCTGAAGGGGTGCTGCGTTGATGCGGAGTTGCTGTTGAGGTGGGGCTGAGCTGGTGGGGGTGCACTAATGCAGAGGTGGTGTTGTGCTGATGCTGAGATGGTGCTGTGCTGATGTTGAGGTGGTGCTGCACTGGTGATGGTGCATTGATGAGGAGGTGGTGCTGAGATGGTGTTGCGCTGAAGCGAAGGTGTGCTGAGTGATACTGAGGTGGTGCTGAGGTGGAGGTGTGCTTTTGCGGAGGTGATACTGAGGTGGTGCTGAGTGATGGTGAGGTGGTGCTCAGGTGCTGCTGAGTGATGATCAGGAGGTGCTGCTGAAGTGGTGTTGAGTGACGCTGACGTGCTGAAGGGGTGCTGCGCTAATGCGGAGGTGGTGTTGAGTGTGTTGCACTGTCTACTTGCAGGATATACTGTTAAGTAACCTCACATTACATGCTGTGTTTGGAGAGCAAGACGAGGCATCCCTTGATATCAGTTTTATTTCACCAATAATTGAAACCTAAAAGAAGCCATCAAAAGTTGAAAGTGCGCAACTTAAACCAGCTTCCAGTTTTATAAAACAGAGCAATAACAGCATGTTTACCTCTTTATTTGCATCCAAATAATCACACTGTCAAAAGCACAATGTAAATAGGTTGATCCTACTGTAAGCCGTCTTCTTAAACTATACATCCATTAGGTAAGTATATTATTTAAGGTTTGGGCATTTGTGCTAATGAAACCAAAAATGTTATAGGATGAAAAACAACATTGCCTCTGGCTGAACAAGCGATCGTGAAACCAAAGACAGTGGAAAACAAGATAAGGACATGATTTGCAGCCCTCGGCTAAGCTCGTTTGGAAAGCCAAACAAGCCAAGGCAAAAGAAAAAGTAGTGCGCCGCAACTAAGATATATAGCAGATAGTAAAGTGATCCATGTAACAGGGCCAGTTTCCAGGGTGTGACCAAAACAGCAAAAGGAGGGACAAATGTAAACTATTCACCAACAAAAACAAAGGAATTTCGAAAGGCACATGAAGGAACAAATGAAAAGGGATGGGCATGCTGAAAGTCCATACAGGAGATACAGCATGTCTCGAGAGACAGCGAATGTGAGACCTAAAAAACCCTTTTGCTCATGTAGTTCACGTGGAGGTTTTCATCAACATATTGCTTGATTACTCGGTACCCGCAGCAACCAAATAGGACTCAAAGATCCTCATTCTGCCCGGAGCAGTATTTTGGTGCGCTAAGTTTGAAGGAAATGCTATCATCCGCTGCCCTCCTTGCCTAATGGCTCCCTTTGGTCCCTTTCTATGGTGTTCCCGAGACTAAGGGGAAAGTCTTGTCTTTCAGGTTTTCTGAACTGTCCGCAGCACTTGGATCATTCACACTCTGTGCTCTGAGTGCCCCTTCCTTGTTGCTTGAACTTCCAGCAATGCCACCTGCGGTGAAAAATTGACTTTTCTCCCCTGTGAGAAGTCCTTTGGGGGAATAGAGGAATGAGGCTGGATCAAGCAGTGTGGACAATGGAGCTATCAGGTCATAGGGAAGGATAACTTTACTGGTAAATGTAACGTCCACTTGTGTAAAGGTCACTGGAAAAAAACAAAAAAAACTATTTCATGTATGCCACCAACAAAGCTGCCGGACCATAATGTTAAGCAGTAGATTCCAACCTTTGGAGAAAAAATATTGCCTGATAAAACAGTTGTCAAACTCATTTGGTCTTGGACATTAAGGTTTCTGTCCTCCGTATGACTGGGACTTGGCTCACAGCAGTTGACCATGTGTCTAACAGCATTGGTAGGGAAAAGCGCCAATTGAGGAATCGAGGGTTGATTACAGTTTTTATATTTTGCCTAAAAAACCAACTGCCAGTCGAATAATGCCTGTTTTTACTGTTGTAATTACTTTTGAGAGGAAATGGAGTGACTTTCTATTTACCAAATTCTCTAGACTCCCACTCGGGCTCTCTTGTTTTTTAGGGATTTTTGGGTGTCTGTCAAAGTTTCATTCAGCACATGGCTCCTCTGAGGTTTTCCATCTTATGTGCTTCGGTTGCTTGCGGGCTTTCCTTTCCTGCCACTTTGCATTAACCATTGTGAAAACGAAACACACATTTTGTGCTTTTTGATATTTCCCAAATCAACAAAACGCTGAAGCTACCCAATGACATGGTTATCTTTACAATAAAAGACAGAAAAGACGTGACAAAAGCAGACAGTTTTCTTAATGATGCAGAACCATCTCTAAACAAAAATTACAGACCATCAGCAGGAATAAAAAAAGAAAGTAATCCGACAGCAGCACTATTAAAAGAGCCATCCAGTGAATGATGTCACAATAATTCACAAAACAAGGGGTGAGCGAAATTCCCCTAATTATGTGGGGTTTCAGCAAAATTACGGGAAATTACACGAAATTCAAATCCAGCATTCAGCGCTATATTTTAGCGCAAAATAAGTGTATGTGTACATTGCAGAAACAAGGATGCATTTTTCACCAAAAAAATAGCACGAGAACCACAAGTACTGTAAACAACAGGCACTCGTATCTGGTCATTTGTGTTGTTCCTGCGTTTCCACTTAATTTTGCAGCGAAGGTTGCATAATTACACAACATGGGATAATTTTAGGATTTTTGGGCAACAAGCTTTAAGCGGAGTTCCAGAAAATACACAAATTACGCTGGTGTAATTGAATTTTCATCCAGGCCTATAAAATCCCAGCTGACAACAACCAAACGTACATTTAATAATGCCTATAGCTGATGATTGCTAGTGAGAGAGGACTGCGCAAAGGAAACTATTGTTTCCCTCCACTGGATGGTCCCTTTTAAGTAAAAGAAAGCCACCTATGACACTTGGGTAAATACCGGCTGCCTATTTACTGGCACGTCTATCAGTCTAATCCTCATCAAGGTTGATTTTGTGCAAAAGATGGGCCAATGATACTACTGCCTTCACTGCAGAAGATCTGCTGCATGATGCATCTGCATTACCCTTATCCTTCTTTGGTAATCCGGACTTTGCTGGCGACTTCAAATCCACAAAAAGCAGAGCTGGATGTTACGAAGCCCAAACTCTAAGTCAAGCTTTCCCCTGTGCAACCCTAGGAGCTTGGAATTCTCTTGAAGACTTCACCCGAAGGTTGCACAGTCCAAGAAAGCAGCCACATAGCCCAGCCCCAACCAACGTGCACACAGACGACACACCTTGGTTAAAGACAACACTTTTCAACCTATTCGCAGCCCCCCCGCCCCCCACACCTTTCAGGCAAGAGCAAGCATCTTGAGGTGGTCCACCACCATCTTTGAAGAAATATCTTTGACATTCAAGATGCAGCTTCGATAAGGCTCCTAAAGTTCTCCAAAGTGTAGTTTCAGTGAGCAGCTCTCCATGGACCCAACTCTCACAAACTAATCTTGCAGGCTCTGCAAGACTTCTGAAAATGACACGCAATGTACTGAGATACGGTCTGTCGGATGAATACAAGCGCTGTGCCAAAGCCCGTCTCCAGCAGCTTTGTGGGCCGCCTCTCCAAAGAGTCATTTGAAATGAATTTATACATTTATATTACATGAAAGTTAAACAGAATCCCCTGCCAAGCTCTTCATTGCTTCTTGGTTTCTGTACGGAATGAGATTCCCTGCGAGCGTCACACATCATTTACCACAGATCCACTTCGAGAAATTAAAATGAAATCAAATAAATATAGTTGAGATAGTAATGACTGAAATTAGAGTTTGGCGAATTAGATCCGAGGTGGGGGAGATGCTGACAATGATACACACTGCTCAACAGGTCCACCCTCCCCCGCTAGCCACATGTACACCGATTTACACACCGACAAGAACTGTGGGTGAAGGGACACACATTACAGTAATAACACGTAATCCACAAGGGTCTTATATCAATTAACAAGGCCACTCCCCAATAAACATAACCCAGATTCAACTCTACCCAAGACACCCCTTCTGGCAAGGAGGAAGTGTTAAGAACAAAACACAATCATGAACATTCTGCGCCATCTTGTCTGATGAAAGTTCCTACGTGCACATAAACTACAGTCATTCTGATTTACCACAGCCATTTAGTACTCTGTTGGTCACCTTCATTTCACCCTGTCCTCTAGCAGCCTTCTGACTCTCTGACCAAACCTGATATGTGTGCTGGGGGCTATAAACTATTTCCACGACAAACATCAACATCACCTGCTGCCTCAAACTCGTCTTTCCTCTCATCCCTGCACAAACGGGTTACAAATACCAAACAGACTCTTGCAAACATGGTTTATTGCACTACACACAGCAAGACTGGTTTTTTGCCAACAATGGGACCTGTTCTTATCAACAGAACGGACTCTTAGATCTGGCCGGTCTCACTCGTTTTTAGACCCTGAAGCAAGGTCCAGCTGCAATTAAATTGTCTGTTTTTGACCTGGGTAGGAGGAGAGTTAATGTTGGGCTTGTGTAACCATGTTGATAAAACAATGTCAGGCTTGTGTGACAACCTGCCCGGGGCGGAGACTCCAAGCTTGTAACCATGATAAAAGAAACAAATACATTGTGTAAAACTGTATAAAAGGAAGAGTCAGAAGCATTGCCAGTAGAACACCTCCCTGAAGACATCCTGGTGTCAGCAGTTGGCGTGGTCTCCTCTAAGAGTAATAAACCTTTTTCTTGCCTTCCAGCTTCCAGCGCCTGCCTCGTTATTTTAGATAGTGAATCCAAAGTGGATTAAAGGTGACTTTGCGCCGGGCAGCATTGGGGATCCCAGGAGACTCGCTGCTTTTCACAGAAGCTATAGTTCACTTCACTCCCTCCCCTCCTCTATGTTACTGCACCCCGGATCTGAACTCACCTAGCACCGGAACTCTCCCCCCTCGGTAACCTGCTCGGACCCCAGACAATCATGTGATTTTATCAGCTCTGACAATAAATCCAAGAGCATTCAGAGTCAACACAGCAAACCTTAGCAAAGCCAATAGTTTTGGTTTATTTTAAATGTAAATTGTGTAATCTGTAAATTGCTGTGTGATGCATTTACATACACAAATAACATACACAGAGGCCTCCATATGAATGTAGACAATTCACAAAGACACGAGCATTTTTAGGAATAACCCCGAGCTTGATAGCATGGTGGTATAGAAGGACAAAAAAGACAGATCAGCAGCTAGAAAGGTGATGATCTTGACTGGCAAGAGATGGGACAAAACCGTAGCAAAACCCTTCATATAAAAGTTACGTGCTCAATTCACTGATAATGTGGGTCTGAGTAACTAATTCTAACATGTGCCAGGTGTTGTGGTGTAGGAGGCAAATGCATGGGGACTTATGCAAAGGACTGCAAGGACATCCGCATGGTCTCAGTGGTAGCTCATCTCCTCACGAGTCAGGGTGGAGAAGGATAAGAAAGAGTATGCATCTGCCTAACTTGCCCCGCTGTGCTGTATACTTAAACTGAACCCAGTGTATTTCACTTGAGTCGCTGGCTGCTGCAGGCTCTGGCAGTGACAAGATGGTGCAGGAGCCTCCATGGGCAAAGAGAAGAAGGGATGCATCGCTGAGGAGCTGCTGTAGCTCATCCCTCATAAGGCAGCAGCAGCACAGGGGGTGAGGCCCTTTGAAATTAAATGAGATTAACTGCTGTGCGAAGCTTGAAATTATTGGAAGCCCATCGTCCACACTAGGCACTTCCTAGTCTGGAATAAATATGCAACACAGCTCTGCCGCAGGGATTGTCCAGCTGAAAAAACTTGGGCAAACTGCCTGTGTTTACACTTTTCCACATTTCAAGGCCATTAAAAACCAGAACACATCCACAGTTAAGACCCAGGACCACAACAAGTGCCACAGATTGAAGTATATGTCAAATATTACTGCTGGTTGTTAAGCCACAGGAATATTAAACATCTTGGTGATGCATTTTTGGCCCCTCTGTGCCTCAACTGAGACCCTTCCCTCCACTCTGAGGACTCCACAAAGGACATCTCTCCATGTCGTGGTTTCTTACGTCACTATAGGGACCATCTCCCTCTCCAGCATATGTCCTCCATGCAAATCTAACAGGCTGGGGTTGAGAAGACTTGTACAAGTTAAGTAGCACAGACTCTTAATACCTCAGTTACACAATACTACATTATTTACAGTCTTCCAAGAGATACAGAGAAACCCCAGGAACAGACCATCATTTTTAAACACACTGAAATAAACTGGTTTAATAATTTATATTAATTTATTGATGTCCCACACAACACGGATTGAACTGAATGATGGCACAGTTGGGGAAAGGAGAGGAATACCATCAGAAAAGCATTACCAAACTGTTCAACGGAACAACCAACTCCTGACCAACTAACAACATTAGAAAATGGGATATTGGGTGGGCGTGGCCTTGGTGGGCTTCCAGGTTTGATTTTAACTGAAAGTGTATTTTAGGCGGCAAGCAGTCTTTCCAAACAGGAATAGAGTGTTATTTCAGTAACATCTTTCTGAAGTTTTTTGCTACAAAGGTAAACTAGCAGTACAAATTGACATAACATTTTTCGAGAGCGAGTTAACCATGAGAGCAGACAAAATGTGAAAACAGAAGGCATTCAAGCAAAAAAAGGTCATCAAAAGGGTGACAACTCATTACAACTTGATAGGAGATGGAGGAAAAGGAGAAGACATCATAGTTAGGACAAAAATATAGCTACACATTAGCAGCAATTCCTTCATCTCCCAACAAAGAAGATACACGAACAATATTAGACCTAATCAAAATGTCTAGCAATTGAAAAACATCCTTGGGACCATCATGGTTCTTATTGATAAAAGTTTTGAAGGGAGTCCAAGTTTTTCAATCAAACAGAGTGGTTTAAGTGCAGACCACAGATTTTAACAAAAAGTGGGAAACAAAAAGCGGACTGAGGCATAGCGACTTGCAACCGTGCATGGTTCAACAATAACAATTCATACATGAATAAAGATGACCTTTAGCAAGGGAATACAAACGAACCCATCTGCAAAAGTAAGCTGCAGCCGTCTTACCCTCCAGAGGATCCCGAGTGAGCCCAAGCTGACTGATGATGTAGCGTGGAATGTCCGACTTGATACCTTCCCCTTCCTTTGCATGACCTTCAGCGGCTTCTAGCAGATGGTAGAACTCTTCCGGGTCAAACTCCTACAAAAAACAGACCAACCGTCAAGATCAACTTAAAATGTCAGAGTTCATGCTCGAATGCTTATGTAAGTAAGGATGCAGGGGAATTCGTGTTCCCAGGGATCAAGGATGCATGTTCAGTCCAGGGAGCTGTGGTTGGGAGTTTCACTGAACTGGGGTCGTGGCTTGACTGCTCGTTCGGGACTGCTATGACTAGGACAGCATCAAGGCTTATCAGCCTGGAGTCGGTCCCTGTTCGCAGCCGAGCTCCATTCATGCATTCCACCCATCACTTGTTTTATTTACGTTTTGTTTTTCCTAGTTAAGAGTTTGAAGTTAAGGGTTGGGATAAGCACAAGTTCCCAACTGGAGTAGTCACACTGCATTGTTTGTTTTTTAAGATTTTTTTTTTTTTTTTTATAAATACGCTCATGCACTGTACCCTATTCTAAAGGAGTTATAAAAAAACGGTCTGTGTTTATGCATATTTAAAAGTCTGATAGCTAATAAAACCACGGACTTGAAAGCTTTCTATCACTTTAAGTGAATCCTCTAGTCTAAGCTGTAAAAGGGAAAAACCGAGAAAGCATGAAAAACTCAGATAACTTTTTTTCTGCTCCAAGACCTTGAGAAGTATTTTTTTGCATTCAGTCATCACAGGTTGGGCTCGGTATCAAGGATTTCTTAACTTATCGTCTGTTTGGGTGAAATGGAGCAAAACGCAGGTCAAGAACCCTTACATTGTCCTTCAGTCCATCTGCAGGTTCTCATGCTTGGCGCTGTTGGCACCGGTGGCCCACTTCAACTTGGGCTGGAAGCGACGGGTGCAGTGATGCCTTTGGGTGTCAGGTTTTGGCAGTTCCGCAGGCCTCAGATTCTTCTCTTTTGGACATTCTTTAGAACAAGCCCGCTGCTCACGGGAGCTCTTGAGTCTCTTTCAAAGGCAGGCAGTCCTCTTAAGCTTCTGGAGTCACAAATGCAGGACGAGTCAACTTTGGTGCCATTTCGACAAGGGATGTAGACAGACTGGCACGGTTGGTACAAGGTCAGCTGCTTCTTCTCTGTTCTTGGCTGGTACCAGGTCAGCTGCTTCTTCTCTGTTCTTGGCTTTTGCGGCTCTTCGGTGTCCTCTCTCTTCTTAGGTCATCAGGATCTGCTTCTCTGGTGCTAGGGACTCCCCTAAATACTGAATTTAGGGGCAATAGGGGAGTGTAGGGTATTAGTCAATAGGCTACTGACCCTTGAGGTCACTACGCCCCTTATATGACCACTTCCTGTGGGAAGTGGGCATAACCCTGTCCCAAAATTCCTAAGTAGGCCATCACAAAGCTGGCTACTTCTGAATAATCGTGTCCACCTCACAGTAGCCTACCTTGGGGGTGGTACTTGCCTGGAGGAGGCGAGCCTACCCGACTAGCTCATTTTCCCACCTGTCCAGGTGCCAAGGGAGCTGTGGACAGGGGGGAGGTGGCTTCCTCTCCTTTGAGGAGAGCCAGATTCGCATTCCAAAGGCAGCAGCTTCTTTGAAGTTCGCCTGCCCAAGGAGGCTAACCAGCAGGTCATCCTGGGGGAGGAAAGGTTTACACCCTCTTCCCGGACAGGCATTTGTTCTGGGTCTCCTGGGAGGAAAAGCTCCCACCCTAAGAGGTCAGAACAGCGTCTTGGGTGGCAAGCTGGCAGAAACCAGTCAGCAAGCACACCAGAGGCTGGTAGATTTTCAGGGGGCACCTCTGAGGTTCCTTCTGGGTGCATGTATGGGTAAATCCAACACTGGCATCAGTATGGGTTTACCAATAGGAGATGTTTGATACCAAACATCCTTATTTTCAGTGAAGCCATCAGGTAGATGAGGATCTCGTTTTCACCAGTGTCCAGCACATGTTTTAAAATGGCTTCCCTGTCCACTTGCACTGGCAGTAATAGGACTGACCAGCACAGGGGCATATCTGCTCGTGCAGGTGTGCCCTCAAATGTAATATACAGCACCCTGCCTTAGGGCTATTAGGCCTGCTGTAGGGGTAACTTACAAATATGGCATGCAGTGGTAGGGGACATGGCACACAGGGATATGTGACATGTTGTGTTTTCACTTTTGTCTGCACCAAGACATGCAGCCTGTAATGTCAGTCTTACATGTGCCTGGTGAGGGGTCCTTTAGGGTGCCACAATTTGTGCTGCTGGCCTTAGGGGCCCTCTTTAGTACCTCAGGCCCTAGGTACTAGGGGTACAATTTACTAGGGACTTACAGAGGGTGCTACAGGTTTTGCCAATTGGGGGAACAATTGTATAGTTTTTAGGGAAAGAACACTGGTACTGGGGACCTGGTTAGCAAGAACCCAGTACACTTTAGTCAAAGTTCCATCAATTACCAGGCGAAACGTGGCGTGGGGAGGTACTGCAACAAAAACTCAGTTTCCTACAGGCGGTGACAGCAGCATGCACTTAGGCAGCACTCTTGACCTGGTGGTGAGTATGCTTAAACACGGTGTGCCACCGAGTGTCACCTGTCACCTATCAACCCGTCCCTTCAGTTCCTTTATTACCTGCACCACACACTGGATTCCCAAAATCTAGCCTGGGGTGAAACAATAAAGACAAAATATAGTCCAAATAATATGTCTACAAAGGGAATTGACATCTACATGAGTAAACCACCGCACTCAAGCCTCGCTATGCTATCCACTAATGGCAGCTGCAGAGCAGGCATTTATGGCTTAGTGAGCAGGCACTTTTTTTTTTTTTACTTGGAGTCTCTTCGGGATCCAAACCCCTCATCCTTGGAGAAGAACCCTTCAATTCTAAATCTTATTAAACTGGATTCACCTTGAAATTCCGGTTGAATAATAAATACATCTTCAAGTGGTCCACTCCCAGTGGTGAGATGCAAGTTTGTTGCTGAAGAATTAAGATAGCACTGTGAGACTGCCAGTCGGAGAGCACCAAGTGGGCAGACCATGAGCCAAAAGAGCCATCTGAAGCTCAACTTGGAAGGATGTCTTGGGACCAGTTCATGCTTCAAGAGCATGGTTAAGCTGATATTAGCCAAGAGGTCTTCTAGATGGGCTCCAAACCACAAGTTTAAAAGAAGGCAAGCACGCTGGAGCTCTAATGTCCTTCCCATCACATGAAACTTGAACTATGTAACCTAGGCTTCAGACGTCTGCTGAACTTTTTGATCTAGTTTCCGGCTCTTAACACTGGGAGCCAGTCTGCTTTAACACAATGTTAACATTTCTGCTTGTGTGATCATAACATAATGTGTATTTGCAAAGCGCACATATCCCCCAAGGGTATCAAGGCGCTGCATAACAGATGTTTATTGTTACCCAACTCGATGGTACTCATTATATCCACCTCAGAAGGATGAAAGGTTGAGTGGACCCACTGGGATTTGAACCTATGACCATGAGGTCGAACACAGGCCCCTACAGTGGACGTATTAGTCCACTAAGCCATTAGACCCGGTTTACAATCCCTAAGCTACTGTCCTATCTAATGACAGACATTGATTTTATTGCCCGAGTCTTCAAACAACACTGTCCTGATCCATGTATTTTTTCCCCTAAAGACTTGCCTGTGCTACTGACAGTACCTTTCTTTCTCTTTTGTAGGAAATGGGGGTGGATGGGTGGGTGGGTTGGAAGACTCCAGTCTGCCCTGACACTCCTATCATCATTTTAAGGTCTGCTCCATGCTCTCACTCTGGGATAGAAACACTTGCTCGTACCTTCATCAAGTGCACCATCTCAACCGGGCCCCATCAGAATGGTTGTGAGAGTGCACGCTTCCTCTCGCAGGGAGATACAGGCAAGCGTGAAAGCTCACAAACCCTTCACATTAGCTTTGCTGTGCATAGGCTACAAAGTAGCTGTTTAGAGGTGGGTATTAATAGTCGAAATAAAGCAGAGGTTACACAGTTTTTTGGTTGTGGGCCAATTATCTTGTATAATCTCACAGATTAATTCTCCTGGCACAAAATGTCATTTATGAGAGTGAATGTGGACACCTTCACCGATCTAGCTGAAAACTCATTAACTATTCTAAAGACTTTGGAGCACATCTTTCGGAAGCTAGATGCAAGATGATGCAATAATCTGGCTCGGAGTAGGCGCTGGCACTGGGCAAAAGGATGTGAGCGCTTCTAAGGGCATTTAATGTGTATATAGGAAAAGGAGTCAACTAGACATTTCTGTAAATTCAGGTTGCTGTATAATTTTCAGGTGACACTGCGACAGATTGGTGCAGTGTCTCACAGCCATCGACCCCAAGGCAAATAACACAGTACGAGCTAAGTCCACGGTGACCAAAAGTTGTAGCTAGCATCTGAGAGCTGCTCAATGAAGCATATGGACAGAGTTTGGTAGTCCCAGCCCACCTTCCTTCCAGTGGGAACAGAAGCCACCATCACAATACTGTATTAATTTGCATATGGTCATTGGCAGCCTCAGTCTGACCAGGAGCTTAATGAGTTTAGCATCGAATTATCCTCTTTCTGCTGTCTCATTAAATCCATGGCTCACAGCACATTGGACAAGGATGTGGAGGAGTCAGTATGGCCACTGCCGGCGGTCTCCTAACAAGGAGATGATGCAGATGTCATGCGAGCACCACATAAGACATGCACAGGCTCTCTTCTTGCATGAGTCAAAAGGGTTAATTAAAAAGAAAATCTTTAACTGATTGAATTTTAGGATGTACCACCCTTTAGACCATTTTCCTTCTGAATAAAAATTATACAAAAAAGCAAAGCGAAATTCAGCTGTTTAGCTAGTGAGATGTCTTAATGACATAATTCACCTAAAGGTTACAGGCGCAGATCTAAAAGGAACCACTCAGCTCAAAATCATTCCAATGTCGAGCAAAAGAGTACTGATAACTTGAGTAACGGAGGCGTGTTATTTGGAGCATTTATAAATCCCATAATAATTCAGTAGTAAACTAAAAAACAACTCGCCATTACTTTGATCACTCTAAAACAGAGAATTTTCATGCCATTGGGGGGAAAATTGGCACTGAAAAATGAGCACGCTGGGCCCACTTTTCCTTATTGGAGTATCTTTAGGAAATGCCTGCCAACCCAGGATGAACACTGGTGAGTGCAGGCAGCACTAACATTTATAAAGCGAGATGCAGGAAAGGAGATCGAGGAGAGCCACGCCTTCACCACAGACCATCTAGTAACCATGAGCATACAATCCTCTGACTTCATTACAGACCACCAAGCAAACAGCCTTTATTTACCAAACACAGACAGACCATGCGGAGCAAGCTCCACCACCTATGACCAGACCCAGAAGGTGATCACTCTAATGACTGCTCCCTCTCGCGCACCTGAGAACTTCACCATTCGACACAGAGACCTGCAGACGCATGTGTTCTACAAAGAGCGGTCCTCAAGGGCTTTTAGTGTGAGACCCTCCCTCAGTGTTGCCAAGTAATACTGGGATTGTCTTGATACTATTCATCTACTGTGATTGGCCATTTCCCAGTTATATGCGCTGAACAAGTTCACTGGAGTCTCAGTCTACAGAACGCCCAAGACGACGCGAGGGAGCCCACCCCAATCTTCAGAGAGGGCATTTCATCAGCGACAACAAATAGACTGAACGACAGCCTTGATAAAGCCCATTGCGTAACAGTGAAACGTCTAAACACAAGTTGGCTCAGCTATTCATGTTCTGGATGGAAAGAGAAATAAATTCAAATATGTCTATTACAAAGTCTGGTGCCTATAAAAGTTTATTTTCAGATACAACACACTGCTCTATCACTGAGTAAATGGTTTAGGTATTAAATAAATACCAATTACAACAGTACGGTGAATAATCTCTGGGATTTCCCCCATAAATTACTACAATCTGACTACAGCCAAAGTATTCATTAACACCTATGGGCACCGGAGGCAACACTTAAGAGTCACAAAAGGGATGTTAGTAGACTCCGTCAATATAGAAATCAGAATTTGCGAGCTCTTAGCTTCAAAGGATCCAAATCTAAAACAACATATTGGAATGGAGTGGATTATCCACTGCATTTTATGGGTTAACGCCAAATATAGATGTGTAAATCAAATTGAGCCTAGATGTTAGTTGAATGTGATCCAAGTAAAAGCGATTGTGTGTCCCACAAGTACTGAGGTAAATTGCAAACCTTACCCGGGAAAAGTGTTATGTTAGGTGGATGGCTTTATTATAGCACACATTCTGCCGCTGGGATGGCCTTACAGCGCTATTGGACGTATGAGTGCCTTTTTAACCTGAAAGTTGAGACAGCAGCTCTGACCTGATGCTGGGATTGCAGTAAATGTGGTGTGTATATAGAATCCATTATCTCTGTGAGGTGAACAGCAAATAAGTTTGCCCTATAACAAATGTTGCGTACATGAGCTATAGCAGAGACCCGACCGGGTGCAAAAATAATTCCTTAACAGTAGGGTTTCAGAGGAATTGAGTGATTTTACACCTCTTAGTAAATATTTTTGTGCGCTACTGCCAACTGGAGCAAGGAGTGCAAAGCAAAAATACATATTTTATTAGCGGCAAGATTAAGCAATCGCAGAATGACTGAGCTTGAGCTATTGCTGTCGTTTGCTGCATCTCGGTGGTTTTGCATCTAAACTATATTACCTCCAAACACATCGAAGCTGACATAAAAATATTACAGCTCAACAGAATTATTTTGGCGGTGAGATGCGTTTGTTGGAAATATAAATCAGATGAGGCGACTGCGGCGGACTGGCAGCCCTGAACATATGGCGCCCTGAAGTCTTTTCCTCCCTGTTCTTTGGGGGGCCGCCAGTTCATTTACAGAGCTGTCAACGTGCTCCTTGGGGTTCATTAGTCACGCGGCGGAGGGCGGGCCGCATCCACCTGCTCTCGCGCTCTCCGCACGAGGACCAGATTAAGAGCTCTCTGCTGCTCCTCTGCTCATACAGGATGTGACGCACGCGCAGCTGGACCAGGCCCGTCGCCAGGGCTTTTATCTTTGGGGGGGCCTGACACCAAAGTATAACTAGAGCATAAAAGGGGTCGCGGCATGAACAGGGAAGTGCCTCCCGATGGTATTATGTTTTTTTAAGAACACAATATAGTGAGAAATTAAAGGACGCAACACATTTGGCGATATATTTTTTAAGTGGCTTACCATGACAGCTATTCCTTATTAAAAGTGATAAGTGGTCCCATTCAAAGCACAGTGAGAACAAAAAAAACATTGGGAATTTTTCCTGATGTTTTGAAAGTTCCCCTGGACAATAACAATGATGAAACCTGAACAGGGTGTAAATGTAACAATATAAAGGGTTGTGTATTCTTAAGGCACCAGTGGGCAAATGTGTAGTAAATGCTGCATTTCTAGGCACATTTTAATACAAACACGCTTAATAACTTGATCTCTCTCCAGGTGAAATATGGCTAATGAAGCCAAAAAAACTGGACGTGAAAACTTGAAATGATGATGTGGACTTTTCCTGTCCGACTGAGCTTGTAGACAACGGCATGGAAAGTGGTTGAAGGAGCTGACTGAATGATAGTTTGAGTTCATTGCTCCTGCTTTTTATTAGTTCACTTATTTATCTATATTCTTAATAAATATATATTGCAACTGAAGTAAATGAAGGGCTCTCTCTGAAGCATAGGGATCTGGTCAATCTTCGATTAATGACTACCATGCCCGTTCCGCTGCAGGTGGGGATTAGGAGTTGGAGGGCAACAAGGCATACCTTGCTCGTCTGCTACCAAACTACTCTCAGAGACAGCTATAGCTTCGGGAAGGTTTGCACTTTTTCCCCATTCGGAGATTGCACCTCTATAGAATCATGTCAGGACTGGTTCAACAAGGAGAAGCACTAAGCTGTGCTACATCTCCCTGCCTCCTAGTCCACAGCAGACTAACCCAGTCACTAGGGACTGGGACAGTGACTGCTTGACAAAAACAAAAGGACTGGGGCACGAGGGACACACTCATCTCAGGGGGTTCAGAAATGGTCCACCTACTTGGTTACCGTGTCAACAGAACTTGCGATCTTCTTATTTAGTTTAGCCGGTTCCAGATGGTCCGGCTGTTTGGGGGCTCCTGCATACTCTGAAGTCTTCGATCAGAGTATGGAACAGTGAAGCCCTCAGAACAGTCTACTCCACAGTGGAATCGTACAATGTAGCACAGACGCATGGGAGCCAACACGGAACAGCTGCTTCACTCACAGCGGAGGACTAATGATGTTTGTGAAGGTGCGTGTGATCCTAGTGCAGTAGCATGGACGGAGGCCTCACAGGTGCACCACAAATGATGCTAGTGAAGGTGCGTGTGATGCTAGTGCAGTAGCATGGACGGAGGACTCACAGGTGCACCACTAATGATGCAGGTGAAGGTGCGTGTGATGCTAGTGCAGTAGCATGGACGGAGGACTCACAGGTGCACCACTAATGATGCTAGTGAAGGTGCGTGTGATGCTAGTGCAGTAGCGCGGACGGAGGCCTCATAGGTGCACCACTAATGATGCTAGTGAAGGTGCGTGTGATCCTAGTGCGGTAGCATGGACAGAGGCCTCACAGGTGCACCACTAATGATGCTAGTGAAGGTGCGTGTGATCCCAGGGTAGTAGAGTGGACAGAGGCCTCACAGGTGCACCACTAATGATGCTTGTGAAGGTGCGTGTGATCCTAGTGCAGTAGCATGGACAGAGGCCTCACAGGTGCACCACTAATGATGCTAGTGAAGGTGCGTGTGATGCTAGTGCAGTAGCATGGACAGAGGCCTCACAGGTGCACCACTAATGATGCTTGTGAAGGTGCGTGTGATCCCAGGGTAGTAGAGTGGACAGAGGTCTCACAGGTGCACCACTAATGATGCTTGTGAAGGAGCGTGTGATCCTAGTGCAGTAGCATGGACAGAGGCCTCATAGGTGCACCACTAATGATGCTAGTGAAGGTGCGTGTGATCCTGGTAGCATGGACAGAGGCCTCACAGGTGCACCACTAATGATGCTTGTGAAGGTGCGTGTGCTCCTGGTAGCATGGACAGAGGCCTCATAGGTGCACCACTAATGATGCTAGTGAAGGTGCGTGTGATCCTAGTGCGGTAGCATGGACAGAGGCCTCACAGGTGCACCACTAATGATGCTTGTGATCCCAGGGTAGTAGAGTGGACAGAGGCCTCATAGGTGCAATTTGGAACATGACACTGCCATTATAAGGCTTGCGCCCATATAGAGTGTATCTGCTGAGAAATCCCAAACACTTATAATGCGACGAGATGGCAAAACCAGCACCTGGATTTGTCCGGAAGAAACACAGATGGCCAATCACTGCCACAGTCACCTTCCTCTGCTGCACAGATTGCAAACTCAGGCACCCCCTCTCAGAGCCGGCGCCCCACCCTCCAAGGGGTTTGAATAGGTGGCACCAGGTCTCTACCTCAAAGGTCTAGACCTCTTGTGAATGTTCCAACAGAGGCTCCGACTAATCCTGTAGCAGGGTCCTAAAGATCAGCCACTCGCAAGCAAAGGCAACAGCTGTTCCATACACAGATGGGGCGTGGCGCGTGGGCTCCAGGAGGAAGCACTGACTGGCAGCAGAAGATGCTGGGTCCTTGGCAAAGCACTCCATCCTTTAAAAGCCGCATGTAAACAGGAAGGCTTGAGAACGAGATGGGATACAGGCTCAGACTTCGGGGCCTTATAATAATACCAGGTGTCATTAAATCAGGTATGCATGTATTCAGTGAGGTTTTTTAGGATTGGACAAAGTGCGCCTCCTTGTGGCTAGAATCACAGCTCACATTAAAGATTGAGTTAAGAAAAAAACTTTCACACATTCCTAAAAAGTTAATTTCATTTCCTTCATCTCTTTTGATAGTTTGTAAAGCACCACATGCCGCCATAAAGGCGCTGCAAGATGCAACTTTGTCAATATGACGTCCACTTTTTGGAAGGATGTACAAAAGCAAAGACTCAAAACACTGAATGAGACGTGTTAAGTGGTCTGACTGACGGCCGGCCGGGACTGTGTATTTCAGTTCAGTCGCTGAAGATGCTGAGGCTGATGGCGGCCCCCCACATCACCCTAATTGCATCTCGAAGGCTCTTCGCAGATGAAAGATGAAAAATCACAGTACATGCAGGGAGAGTCGGAGATCACTCCCCATGGAGGGCCATCATGCAAGAGAGCCGAGATTAACTCGAGGGCACCCCCGGCGACTCAGCACGAGCTAATTTGCATGCAATCAGCCGTGTGAAAAAGTTACTTTCTTTACGCTGTGTTAGAACACACTGCGCGGTAAAGAACACACGGGAGAAGGGCTGGACAAAGAGTCTTAGGCGAATTACGCTTTGAGAAGACTGGAAAGTTGTGAAAATAGCCACATCAATTGTTTAATTGTTTGTAGTTGAGTCTTCATTAACTTTCTGCACTTGTGGCTGAGTGAACTTGTATTGCACATGCCTCGTGGGTGAAGCGTTGTAGTTGTGCTTGTGAATTTTATTATGGAAATAAAGGATCGGTGAATGAAGGCGAAGAGGTCTAATACAAGCATTGACAAAGCCAATAGGACTTGCATATGAAGAGCTATTGGCTTTGCCAATGTGTTTTTAGCCATGTTGCACACCAGAGTGTCTGCTGTTCAGCCTGGCCAAAAGTTAGTGGCGTGGAGGATCGTGGCACAGAGAGGAGTGAAGTGGTATATAGTGGAGTGGAGTGGCATAGAGTGCAATGGAGTGACGTAGAGTGTAAAGGAGTGTGTCGCAGAGTGGCATGGAGTATTGTAGAGTGATGTAGAGTGGCGTGGAAAGGTGTTGAGTGGAGGAACACAGACTGGAGCAGAATGTCGTAGAGGGTGTGGTAGTGCACTGCCATTATAGGCAACACATTTTCCGTTGAAATGACCATTATATTTCCACAGGCATTTAGTTTTACAGATAAAACTATATAGCACACAAACAATAATGTGCAGAAACGGCATCACCTAGTGTACTGATTTGTTTTGATCATATTAAAATATGTGTTTTCACCACACTTCGGAATTACAACAAAAAAATGCATTTAATTCGTGCTTATATAATTCTGATATATTCTGAAATATTTGCACAGTTCATTTACAGACATTTACATTGAGTTGTGTGCTAGAAACAAAGACCATGAACAGCTACCCAGCATAATTGTCACACAGACCGTCTCACTTTGAAGTCAGAGAAAAAAAAGTAAACACGAAGCTCCCTCAGAAGACAGACTCCAACATTTGACCTCTGTCCTTGAATGTACAGCAAATGACAAGATAAGAACAAAATTTAAAGGCCTCTTTAAAGAAAGCGAATTCAAGAAGAAGAATACAGTAAACAGGCTATGCTCCACAGGAGGACAAAGACATACTGGACATCCTAAAACAAATAAAGGCAGCAAACAGAAAGCAAACAACTATGAGCTATAAAACACAAAGCCAATGGTAAGCAATGGGCGGAATGCATTCATAGGGAAGCTTTCCGAATGTCCCCAAGAAGTCTGTGCAAACCAGACAGCTGTGCAGTCTTGTAGGCTTCGACTTAAAAAATAAATAGTGGTCAGGTGGCAGGTCTGCTCTCCAGAGGTGGTTGTGACAGGTTTCCATTTTCGCATCAATTTCCCACCATGATGACTTCAAATTAAGGCTGCTTTCCCGACACAAATGACACCTCATTAGTGTGGCTGGGTCTAGTGCACGCGACAGGCAACCACCAAACTAAGGTCAATGGGAGTTACAATTTTCATTGACCCTGGTTTGATTTGTGTTTGTGGGGGCACTAGACATTTTATCGGGACAAGTTGGGGGAATGCTGTGTGGAAGGAATTTTGTGGATTCCTGCTGATTCCGGAAGTTTACGTCACAAAAATCAAAGAAAAATGTACGATTTTAGGCCACCCTGGACGCCCTCAGATGTCTAGTTTGAAGAAATGTCTAGGTTTGGTAGCATTCCCTGGGTGACCGCCGAGTCCAGGTCCAAACACTGGAGCCACCCCCTATGGGGGGGGGGGGGGGGAATTTTGTGGCTCTCAGAAGTTTATGCCTCATAAATTTAAGGAAAATGTGCGATTTTAGCCAACTTTTTAGATCTGCAGGGCATTGTGTGTAGAAAAATGTTATGGGATCCACACAAGGCACACCATCTTTGACTGCCCCAGTTGTTTAATTTTCAGAAATGCCCGGATTTGGTGGGTTTTCCCAGGTGACAGCTGACCTGAGCTCAAAAAGCGCAGACATTCAGCATAGAAGTAGGACGATATTGGGACTTAGCCCAACTCTGCTATCCAAATGTATTAAAAAAAAAAAAAAAAGCATCCAAAAACAAAGTTTCTCTTCTTGCCAAAAAGATGGGAATGCTTTAGGGGGCAGAAAGTCTCGAAGCGTCTTTTCTTTCTCTCCACCTCGAGGGCCCTTTCGGTGTCTGAAGCCGGGGAGATCCTCTTCTTGGGTGTGGTGGATTCTGCCTCTGAAGATGTGGTTTTTCCCTTCGCAGCCTCTCGCTCAGCACCTGTCTTCGTCGATTTCAACAATCTTCCCTTGTCGGTATACCTGGAGTGGGATCCGTGGGTGTCTTTCGGTCGCGGCTGACCCTCATTCATCGTTTTCTTCGATGCCTGAGCTGCCTTTTGCACCTTCTTTTCGGGGCCCTTGGTATCTGAGGGGTGAGGGTTTTTTACCCTGTCAGTTTTCTTCTCTATGTCCTTCGTTGTCCTTTTCGCGGTACGCCTCCTCTCGGCGTCCCCTTCGAGTATCTCAACGTCCGACACCTAGTGTGTCGATTCTACGGCCACCCCATGGTCGTCCTCGTCGCTTGAGAGGCCCAAGTCCCTCAGTGATGTCGTATAGTTTCTTACCTGTCGGTGTAGTTTTGCAGCTTGAAGAATTTTCTGGATTCACTATGCTGTGCATTATTCCGCCATCTAGTGGTTGGGTCCGGAATTGCAGTATTTCTTCTTTTTTTTTTTTTTTCGTGGCCGGTGGGCGTCGACACCACCATTTGGTGTCTTTCTGTGACGTCGACGTGCTTCCTCCGGAAGCTCCCACCTTTGGTCGCCATCTTTGGATTTTTTTTTTTTCGAATTGTGCGCTCTTTCATTTATTTCTTCCTTTTGTCTCATTTTTCTGGCAGAGGAGGGTGGGTTCGCTAGTGAATCCAGAAAATTCTTCAAGCTGCAAAACTACACCGACAGGTAAGAAACTATACGTTTTGCAGCGTGAATCTTTTCTGGATTCACTATGCTGTGCATAGACTTTGTAGCGGTTTGCTAGTCCTGTGGTGGTTGGGTGGAAGATGAGCGTTGGTTTGTGAAAATATGTTGTAAGACCTTTTGTCCTACTTGTGCTTCTTTATTCATTTGAATATCCACGCAGTAGTGCTTTGTGAAAGTGTGCACTGAAGACCATGTTGCTGCTTGGCAAATGTCTTGAATAGGCGTATTTGCTAGAAAAGCTACTGTTGCTCCTTTCTTCCTTGTTGAGTGAGCGTGCGGTGCTCTTTGTAATGTCTGACCTGCCTGTTTGTGGCACAACTGTATGGCTTGTGAAATCCATCTTGCAATGGTATTCTTTGTGACTGGTAGTCCAAGAAAACTGTTGGCAAAAGATACAAAGAATTGTTTTGTTTTCCTGTATTCTTTGGTTCTTTCTATGTAGTACATGACTGCCCTTCTGGCGTCCAGGGTGTGTAATGCCCTTTCTGCTTGTGTCTTTGGTTTTTGGAAAAAACTTGGTATTTGTATTGCTTGGTTTACATGAAACTTTGATACCACCTTTGGCATAAATTGTGGATCAGTTCTCATGGCAATTCTGTCATTATGTATTTGCATGTAGGGCTCTTGCAGTGTTAGAGCTTGCAATTCACTTACTCTACGTACTGATGTAATTGCAACTAAAAATGCAGTTTTTAGTGTGAGCATTTGTAGCGTTGCTTTGTGGATTGGTTCGAATGGTGCCTTCATCATTTGAGCTAGTACTACATTGAGATTCCATGCAGGTGGTGGCATCTTTTTTGGAGGTGCTATTCTTTTGCTCCTTCTAGGAATCTTTTGACCACATGGGATGTGAAGAAACTCTTCCCTGTTTCTCCCCTTGTGTACGCTACGATTGCTGCTAAGTGTACCCTTATAGATGAGTAGCTCAGTTTATTCTGTAGTAAGTATGTTAAGTATTGTAGTACTGTTGATTCTCTTGTGATCCTTCTTGAAAGTTTTTCTCTAAGGCACCATTGAGAGAATCTTTTCCATTTGGCTGTGTAACACGTCCTTGTTGTAGGTCTTTTCGCTTCTCTGAGTACTGCCAATGTGCTCTCTGATAGTCTGAGGTGAGCAAATTCTAAGTCCTCAGGAGCCATGCTGCTAGGCTTAGGCTCTCTGGTTCTGGGTGTAGCACCCTTCCGTTCTGCATTGTTAAGAGGTCCTTTCTGTTGGGGAACTTGTGCATTGCCCCTTGAGTCATCTCCATTATCTGTGAGAACCAGGTTTGTCTGGCCCACTGAGGTGCTATGAGTATTAATGTCATGTGGCTGATCCTGCATTTGTTGAGTATCCTGTGTAGCAGTGGTATCGGGGGAAAAGCGTAAGCAAATGTCCCTGACCAGTCTATCCATAGCGCATTCCCTAGGGACTGTTTGCACAGTTGCCTCGATGCGAAGTGTTGGCATTTTGCATTTTGGGGTGTTGCAAATAGGTTGATTTGCGGAGTTCCCCATTTTTGAATATCTTTAAGATTTCTGATTGATTCATCTCCCATTCGTGGGATGCTGATGCTTGCCTGCTCAGCCTGTCTGCTTCTACATTGTCCTTCCCTGGAAGATGTATTGCTAGTAAGTCTATTTTCCTTGGGATTGCCCATCTCCATAGTTCTTGGGCTAAGGTTGATAGTGTTGTCGATTGTGTTCCTCCTTGTTTGTTGATGTAGAACATGGTAGTTGTATTGTCCGTTTGGATTAACACCCTCTTCCCGTAAAGCTCTTTCTGAAAGGCTTTTAAGGCTAGGAACACTGTCTTTAACTCCAGGAAGTTGATGTGTTTTATCGCATCCTGTTGTGTCCACAATCCCCTTACTCTGAGGTTGTTCATGTGCGCTCCCCACCTTAGTTGGGAAGCATCTGTTGTAATGGTCACTGTTGGAGTTGGTTGTGTGAGAAGTCTCCCCTGTGCTATGTTCTTTCTGTTCCATCATGCCATCTCTTGATGAACTGTCTGTGTGACAACCACTAGATCCTCCCAACTCCCTGTTGCCTGTGACCATTGCTGTTGAATTTATTCCTGGAATGGTCTCATGTGTAGTCAAATGTTTGGGACTAGATTAATGCATGAAGCCATCATCCCTAGCAGTTTGCCCACTGTCCTCACTGTCAGAGCTTGCCCCTTGTGGTATAGATGTGTCTCCTTCAGTATCGCTAATGTTCTCTTCGTGCTCGGAAATACCTTTCCTAGTATTGTGTTGATTTCTGCCCCTAAGAATATCTTTACTTGTTCTGGTTCTATTGACGGTTTTTCCCAGTGTATTGAGAAACCGAGTTGGACCAATGTCTCTGACTTTCTGTATGTGTTTTTTGCAAAGATTGTATGAGCTTGCTCTTACTAACCAGTCGTCTAGGTATGGGTAAACATGAATCCCTTGCCTTCTTAGGTGGGCCGCTACTGCTGCTAGGCATTTTGTGAAGACTCTTGGTGCTGATTTCAGTCCGAATGCTAGCACTGTGAATTGGTAGTGTGTCTTGTTGATCACAAATCTCAATAGACCTTTGTGTCTGCTGTTCATGGGGATGTGCAAGTAAGCGTCCTTTAAGTCTATAGTTGCCATGCAGTCCCCTTCCTGTATCTGAGGCCTTACTTCTTGTAAGGTTGTCATTTTGAATTTTTGACTCTTTATGAATTTGTTTAGGAACCTTAAGTCTAGTATTGGTCGTAAGGTTCCATCCACCTTTGGTATGAGGAAGTACGTTGAATACACGCCCTTGTTCCTTTCCTTGTAGGGTACCTTCTCTATGGCATTTTTGTTCAGAAGCTCTTGTGCTTCTTTGAGCAAATGAGATAGTTCTTTTGCTGAATGAACCTTGTTGTTTGATCTTTTGCTTGGAGGTTGTTTTGCAAGTTCTATGCAGTAACCGTATTGTATTAGGTTTAATATCCATTTGTCGGATGTAATTTTCTTCCACTCCTGGAAGAGGTTTCTTATCCTGCCTCCCACTGGTGTTATATGTTGGAGGAATTGTCTGTTCTTTGGGACATGTTCTTTTGTTATGTTTGTCTGTTGTTGCACCCTCTGCGATTTTGTTTGAGTGTGCGTAATTCTTGCAGTGAAGTCACTTGGAGGTGGGTTGCTGTCCCCCTCTTTGCGGTTGGCCTCTTCCTCGAGGGCGCCCTCGAAAGGATTGTCTTCTGTGTTGGTATTGCCAACCTTGTTGTTGTTGGCCCTGCTGCTGGCCCTGGCTTCCTCCTTGGTAACCTTGCTGAAAAGTTTGGTGTAAGGCTACAGGCTGGTGGTTACCTCTGCCTGCTGGTCTCCGTGATGGTGCTCCCCTACGCATGCCTCTGAATTGTAGTGCCCCCATGGACCTTGCAGTCTCATTCTCTTTCTTTAATTGATTAAATTTGTTGTCCACAGCTGTTCTGAATAGTTGTTCACCATCGAACGGGGTGTTTAGTATGTTATTTTGTACTTCTGGTTTGAAACCTGAAATTCTTAGCCAGGCGTGCCTTCTCTCAGTGACCCCGATCATCATCTGTCTGCTAGATATTTCTGCTGCATCTAAGGCTGATTTTAAACATGTGTTCGCTATGGTCTTCCCTTCTTCCACTAAGTGGCTTGCCCTTCTTTGGAATTGCTCTGGCAGATGTTTTAGTAGTTCACCTACTTCTTCCCAGTGTTGATATGCATGTCTATTGATTAATGCATTTGAATTTGTGATCCGCCACTGAATTGCCGCACTTCGTTCCATCTTTCTCCCCATGAGATTCATTCTCTTGCTCGCTTTGTCTGGTGGTGGCCCCACATTAGTGGGTACATTAGCTCTCTTCCTAGCCGTGGAACTTATCATAGAATCAGCTGGCACTGAACCCCTGATATACATAGGATCATTTGAGGAATGTTTGTATTTTTTCTCACCCCTTGGAGTTACAGCTTTGCATGTAGCAGGTTCTTTAAAGGCTTCCTTACCCTGGTTCAGCACACTTGGTAGCATGGGAAGGAATTGACTCCTTGTTTGTGTAGGCAGCAAGGTCTCTAGGAGAAAACAGGATTGCAGTTTTTCCTCCTCTAACTGCACTCCATAAGTGGCTGCAGCCTTCTTTATCACCTGATTGTACATCCCAATGTCATCTGGTGGTGAGGGCCTCGAGGGGTATGAGTCTACCCCGTCTTCTGGTGATTTGGCGTTGAGATCTTGCCACTGCATGTCTTGTGTCTCCGAGGTCGCTGAACCGTGATAGGTTTGGTCCTCTTCCTTTCCTTCGGCTTCGAAGTAGTACTCTTCTTCCTCGACCGGTTCTGGCGTTGTCGGCAGCTCTAGTTCTTCGACGTCTTTTTCGGCTTCGGTTGAAATTTTCGGTGGAATTTTGAATTGTTTCATTTTCTCGTCGAAATCCTTCTTGCATTGCAAGATACTCGCCATTTCGGCTTCGAGCCTTTTCTTTTCCAACTCCGACGCTTGTGTTTCGGCGTCGAGATTTTCTGCCTTTGTCTTGGAGCTCGTCGACGTCGAAGCTTGTTTAACCCTTTCTTTTTTCGACGTCGAAGAGTCCTTTTCGTGACTGCTCTTCGACGACTTTGTCTTTTCTAGGGTTTTCGCCGTCTGGGAGTCCTTGTCAAAGGAACCGACGGACTGTTTGTCCTTGGACGCACTAGCGGTCGTCAAATGTTTCGACGCTAAGGCTCCTTTCGAGGACTTGGAGTCACTCTTTCGTGGGTCGGCTGACTGTTTGGGGGTCGATGCTTCTCTTACCTCCTTCTGAGTTTTCTTTTCGACCTCGACGACTGGGACGTGCGCGTCCTCTTCGCCTTCAGGCCCTTCGGCGACGTAGTCCTCTTCTTCGCTGGAGAGGCCCAGGTCTCGAAGCGATGGAGATGGTCCTTGACCCTGCATGTTGTAATTTGCTCTTCTCTGCCTCTCTCTCACCCTTAAAGTCTTCAGGGTGAACGCCGAGCATGCGTTGCAATCTTCGCTGGTCCAGCGGCAGGCAAAGGTTACAGACCGGATGCTGATCCTTCTGTGCGTACTTGTGGTGACAATTGTCGCAGAACTTGAATGGTGTCTTGTCCATTACCGCGCACAGGGAGCCCCCTGTATGCGCATTCTCCGTAGGATGTCGAAGCTTTGGTCTTTTTTCTCTTCGCTGTGTCCCGGTTCACCGACTCGAAGGCCGGTACGTCGATAAAGTTCTTTTCTTGGTGTTTTTGTTATTTTTCATCGATTCTTCTCTCCAAACTTCTGGAGCTCCTTCTGTATCGATCCAGACCCAACGGCGGGAAAAAAGAATCTAAAGATGGCGACCAAAGGTGGGAGCTTCCAGAGGAAGCACGTCGACGTCACAGAAGGACACCAAATGGTGGTACGTCGACGCCCATCGGCCACGAAAAAAAAAAAAAAAAAAAAGAAGAAATACTACAATTCCGGACCCAACCACTAGATGGCGGAATAATGCACAGCATAGTGAATCCAGAAAAGATTCAAGCTGCAAAACTGTTGTGTCTGACTTTGGAGCATGGCTGTGTAATGGTCCTCCCTCTGCTTTTGATAGGCCTTGAGTCTTCAAAACGAAAACCGCACAGGCTTCGCAGTCCTCATCCGTGTGATCCCTCGGCAGGCAGAGGTTACAAACGTACTGTGGATCATGTTGTGCAAAGTTGTGGGTGCAACCTGGGCAAAATTTGAAGGGGTTATTTTCCATGGCCCCTCCCATGCCTTATTTCGATCCATCGCTGCTTCGTCGGGATCCTCCAACGAGGAAAGGTCTCCGGAGGTCTTTTCTCCCTCTCAGGTGTCTTCTCGATCAATGAACAATGTTTTTTTCTCTCGAATTTCCTGATTTTTTCAGGGATTTCATCCAAAACGTCGGAGTGTCTCCCTTTGCTTCCAGATCCAACGGCCGAAATAATAATCTGAAGATGGCTATCACACACACGAACTTCCGGGGCGCCGTCTGACGTCACACAAGGGATGGACCTAGCACCAAATGGTGGTCGACTCCCCAAAGCAAAAAAAAACAACAAAAAAAACCAACAGAAAATTCCGGCCCCAACCACTAGATGGCGGAATAATGCACAACATGTGAATCCAGAAAAGGATTCATGCTGCAAAACACCTCCTATCTGCCCCTGACCAGGGGGCAGAAATACTGTTGGGGATTATTTGGATGGGTGGGGGCTAGGTCCAATGCCCTCCTGAGGCGCTCCCCAAGCAGATATCCACTAGGGAAAGGCACCATTAAAATGGAGAGAGTCTCCCCTTTCCAACGATATCCCTCCCGTCGGCATTGGTGCTCAAGGGGCTAAGATATGCCCCCAAGCACCGATGCAGTGAAAGTGAAATGAGTCAATCGACTTATTTCACTTTCACTGAAAAGACGTCAGAGCACAGTGCGTGCCAATCGTCATTTCAGAGAGAAAAAAAACACAGCCTCGGGTGCTGGGGAAGTTCTTTCCCAGCTCCAGAGTCTGAAATAAATGAAAGAAAAAAAAGGATGTAAAGTAAAAACGCATTGGCATGGTAAAGTATTTGGCCACCAGCCCTGGCACTGAAGTAAAGTTTTTAGACAGATATGCACAAATGATCAGGAAAAATGCTATCACTCGCATATCAAGAGAGCCAATGGCTGAAGTGTGCTGATTGATTGTCCCATGGTATACGCTGCGGCGAGGAAGCAAAATGTGAACGGCAGTTGAACAGAACAATGAATGAAGAAGCCTTATCTTCCAAAACCACTTATCTATGTATATATGTATGCATTTTATTTAGGGATTTTTTTTGTCACATGAGATGGCTAACAAAACTGTCTCTATGCAACACCCAAAAATTTAGGACTCAGAAATTGAATGTCTCATACTGTTCCCCACTATCAGAGCTACGGCTATACTCTTTTTTACTCTATTGACCGTGTCTAATGACTGGGGTGCACTGGATCAAAAAGTAAAGAAATTAGCGGAATGTGGAAAGTGGCCAGAACCTTCCATCTGGCAGTGGCAGTTATCCTTCGCAAGTCAGGGTGAACAGGCAGCAGAGGTGCAAAATCGATCAGCATGCTAATTTATGCATGCAGGGTGTTGAACAAAATAAAAATCAGATAGATGAGTTAATGTGTTTGACAAATTGCAGAAGGTGACAAATGGCTTCCTCCTGCTGTCCGAACGCAGGCTTTGTGTCGCCTTACAGAGGTGAAAAGAAAAGTCACCACCAAGGATTTATGCAGTGCAGTGCAAGCACCCATCTTTGCCACAGTCTTAAACCTGGTTGTGTCATGGTTAATCTCATTTACCGTCCATTAAGAAACACAGATTCTATGGCTCACAAGGTCAGCTCAACTTTTATCAACAAATAAAGGATGTGCAACACCATTAAGGCCCGGTCACGGTGGCACCATATCTCTCGTCAACACCTGAAGTCACAGGTCGCCAACACATATGGTCTGCACTGTACAAGTTGGATGTCTTTTGGATTCACATCAGTAAGACCTGAAGAGGCCCCTTCGCAGTTCAGTCCGAGGCAGCTAAAGGTTCAATTGGGAATCTTGTTCAACCATTTGAAATGCGAAGCCATGGTTATCAGTCGTACTAATAACGATTAAGTCCTTGAGATGCTTCCTCTAAACTCCTTGATAGAAACATCTGAAGAGGATCAGTTATTCTAAGACTCAACCAGGTTCAGGTCATGAACAATAGGTTGATGCACTCCTGTGCAGGTAAGTCGTGGCAGGGCCTTCACTTCAGACAGGAAAAAACATAGAATGCGAACCAGCAGGTGAGGGGCATGACTGCTGAACCATACAGCCATCCTTTGCTAGTTGAAGCAGAGCCATTGGACCAACATCTCCAGCATGCAGATGCCCCTGCAACGTAGTGGTACAAAGACGTTGTCACCAAGTTCTAACTTTCGAGAAGTACTGCCCGGTACGGAGTACCTGCACTTCTTTAATTTGAAATGAAGAGTACCTGCACTTCTCATCCCTATTGCAATATATTTAATGGGAGAGTACCGGCACTCCTCAGGAGCAAACAGATCCTCTAAATAGTGAGTACCTGCATTCCATTTAAACCACTGTTGCGGACAACAGATTAGTGGCATTCTTATACTTAAAATGATGCATATCCATTGGATTTAAATTGTTTTACCTTAGTGCACTCTGTGGTGGCTCACATTTTACCCGGACCAAGGTTTTGTCTCAGTTTCCTGGTGAAGTTCCCCCAGACCATCTCTAGTCCTGATGAGACCCTCCCATCTTCCATAAGGTCGAAACGCTGTTGACTATTATTGTGAACAAACCACTGCTCTCATATGACACTGTGCGATCTATCAACAGTGTTCATTGTACTAAAATAGACGTTAGGACATGGTTGTTTGCACTACCAATGTACCGCGTATTGCTTATGCACTACCTCACTTTTTCTGCTGGTTATGGTTTTCACGCACTCGGGGGTCACTATGCACTGTTGACTGATTGAGAATATATTGCAATGTTTTAATGTAATAAATCTTGTTTGCTTTATAACAAACTCCACAGATATATTTTGTGACTTTTGTGTGACATTTGATGTTGACAGTTATTGAGCTGGACTATTGTTAATCATTACAAATGAGTTCCATGTGAATTAGTGTGTATGTTTAGTACGCATTGGACTTCGGCAGTTTAGTTTAATTAATGCAGAACCGATGACTGTTTTAGTCTGTTAATTACGAATCAGTAGCCCACATGCCACCATCCAACGTGATTGTGGGATATTGCTCTATTTACTTCTGTAGGAGTCTGCTGCTATATAAGTACTTTGGAAATATAGCAAACACTCTGGCAGTAATATTTTTAAGTGCACTTGAGGCCTTTATTGCCAATATATGCATCTTATTCTTCTTTCATGACCACTATAAATTGAGTGGAACTACTAACACTGCCCTTGTAGTATCAGTGGTGGAATAAGTAGTAGTGATAGTGAACTTATATTGAGTGGCTTGCCGATTGTCATCACAAGGACCAAGATGGCGCCGGTATGCATCAGCAGCAGTTGTTACAGGGTGGGAAACAAATATCTACTCAGTGACAGTCATGGTGCTCACTTTTCACAGTGATGGAGAACATTTCTTGTGGAAATAAACGTTCAATCCCATGAGATGGTGGGTCACAGAGGGACTCCAACACAATATCTCTTGTTAATGGAAACATGTCCTAAAATGACTCCTTGTCGATTCAAATCTTTGCATTAATGAGGCTATCACCTAAGCAGGTAATCACTTAAAGATGTAAATACGTGAAAAGAAATGAAGGGAGAACTGGCAGGAGATGGTATGAGCCCCCAAAATATCTTAACAACCCAAACCAAAATGGAAAGCAGGTATTATGTACTTTCACAATCACTGCCCACATGCCCTGAATTTCGTGCTCATACAGGACCCTACAAACATGCGGATCCTGAACATTCCCCTGGTAGCAACAAAGCCCCAAGGACAAGCATGCAGTCGCCCCAAGTCGATATGGCCTTTCAACTACTTGCACAATACACACAGCCTCAAGAGCTGAAGTGGGAATCTTTTAGTGAAAAGCAATCTCAAAGGAGTACGGGGGGGGGGTTTACGGGTTACAGCACATATATGCAACCCTAGAACCGAATAACTGTTCTGTTTAGCCAATGCTATAAGAGCCTCGGCCCTACATCACTCCCAGGCTGGTCTGACATGCGAACATCTACATCCCTCTGGGCTGACTAGAGAGCTCCCGTTGCCATGAAGGTGTGCTTTTTCCTATTATCAAGAAGTGGACCTTCCACCTCTTTCTGAGGACCACTGACGGACATGACTCTCCAGTGCTTTCAACTGACATGGCCCCTGTTTTCATTCTTTCATGTGCCTCACTTACCAGACACTCCAGCAACCTGGCGGGGCGCGCGATGATGATCATCAGCTTCTTCACCAGCTCGGTTACGAAGGCCACCTCCGAGCTCTCGGAGCGCTCGTGGGCCTGTGGGAAAGAAAGGTTACATTTATGTTCCAACACTATCACCAACAATTGCTGACACAAGCAGTAGAAATACAAGAGGCAGCTGTCCCTGTATTACAATACAACTACTTTGCTTTGCTACTCTCCATGAGGAGAAATGCAAAGTTATACAGGGTCCATCAGCAGTCTGCACATGCAATACATACAAGGATTGTGTCAAAGGCTGGCAGGTGATGAGCAGAGTGCCTGTGGCCTGGTAGTCAATTTTATTACCATTGAACAGTGAGCTATTTGGAATTTGGGCCGTAGGGTGTTTTCATTGAAGCCGGTTCGATTACAGGAAGTTGCCTCTCAGTCGGAGCAGCGGAGGCCAAACAAAAACTTTTTTGTTAGTTGGAAGATACACTGCAGAACAGCAACAGTAAGAGCAGAGCAAATCTAACCCCAGAAAATAGAAACACATGGACGTCCACCTCGGGAAACATCTCTCTGCATGGTAAAGGCATACACAACTGTTGCGTGTGTGTTCGCCAGCCTTCTGTTCTACTTCTCTGACCCATGAACCAGCAGGGATCAAGGTGGTGTGGAAGGCCTAGAAGATACATACAAGAAAACATCACCCTGGTGTTTCCTGGTCCTCTTCCTCGGAGCTCCCAATACCTCTGGAGAAGCCGGTCAAACAGAAAAAGCGTTTCCTCCAGCCACCCCACTCTCTGAGTTGTTCCACAGCTTTTACTCTCCTTCTCGTCATGTTCACAGTAAAAACAACTGCAGCCATGTTAAATAGAGTGTGTTGAAGTTCAACATACTCTATTTAATATGGCTGCAGTTGTTTTTGCTGTGAACATGACAAGGAGGAGAGTAAAAGCTGTGGAACAAGAAGAGTGAACATGACAAGAAGGAGAGTAAAAGCTGTGGACCAAGAAGAGTGTGCCTGGCACATATTGGACCACGTGCCACATTTAAGTGATAAGAATCTTGATGCTCTGCGATTGGTCAATCCCTTTCTCGGATGCTCCTCCTCTACTCTAAAACCTGATTGTGTCAGGACTGCAATACGGGCCTCACATGAACTGTGGTTGACGTGACAAAGCGCTTTATGGGTAACGTAGACAGACTCCAAATGAGATAACGGCCCATCTTAATGCAATGTACCATGTCGTCTGCTCAGCCAGAGTTAAATCCGGTACTGCACCCTCCTTTACTTTCTAGTTCTAACCCAATTAGTCGGAACGTGCTGGGACCCTCCTTGAAGGAAAGCTGCTGGCTCTGTTCTGTCTTCTGGCAGATAAATGCATAGGTACCAAGGACAAATCAGGGGCCACAATCAACAACTCCTCCATCGCGTCTAATCAAGTACTGATTCCTGAAGAAAGCTTCTCTTTACCCAAAAACAAGGCCTAACTAATCTACAGCCAGATTTACCTGACACTCTGTGATCCTCAAGGTGTGGTCACCGACTAAACGCATTCCATAAAGTCACCCATTTAAATTATAGGTCACTGCAAATGCAGTTTCAGTATGGACAGCAACAATGGCTTTGATCGCAACGAGGTATAACATCTTGACCACTGCAAAGGAGAAGCTCCGATCTAAGCTTACTGCTGACACTATCAACGACTGAGCACAACAGCATCTGTCAACGGTGAGAGAAATTACACTTAACTCATGCAGGTCAGATTCTTTCTCATGGACAGAGAGAAGTGATTCGAGTTGCAGGCCTTATTTCATTCTTCCACTAGGGACAATTGTGTTGCGTCTCATTTCTCTCTTGTGTGGCTCTTACTACTAAACATTTGCATGCTGCCTCTTACAGGTTTACTTTGAGCTCTTTGACACCCACTCCACTGCTAGGTCGATAACACAGATATGCAGACGTTCTGGTGGTTCAAAAGGGTGGGAGGCCTCTTCTCGAGGATTAGGGAAGGAGTAGCCTGAAGTGCAATTGTTCCAAAATAGCTCTAGTCTTGAGCCCAAAACGCTTATTTTGGTATGCAGCCAGCTACTCTTCCAAGACCACCTTCAGCAAACCCATAATTTGTTTTGAAATCTCTGAAAAACTTTAGTTCATACTTTAAATGTGACTAAACCATGACTACCTAGACACATGAAGGTACCCCAAGAGCACTCTTCTACATATGTCAGCTCATTACAATCGCCCCTTCTCCCGACTTAGAGTGCACACTGTTTCACTCAACACTGTAGGATGCCAATTTCCTCTTAACCGCTCTACCCAAGTATCACATTATCAAACTCCAAATTATCCAAAATTCGTCTGGTCCACTAAGTGGTAGTCTGCAACACAATAACCATATATTTCTGTTCCTGGGGAATTTGGGGTGTGGGTTCTCAGCTGGCTCAGAGTATGTGTTAGTAGCAAATTAAATTCCTCTTCCTGAACCTATGAATGCTTGTTACACCACTCACGCTCACCTCTTGCTGAACACAATTGCCCACAACTAGTTCCTTAAAATCCAGATCCAGGGCAGTGGATACTGCAGCATCATCTGGGCGCTGAAGTCCTTGAACAAACTTCCAGGCCACATCCGTGTAACCATGTCCATCATTTACTTCAGAAAGCCTTAGGAGTCATCCTCCATGGCTTTACCCTAACCAGACCAGGGTAGAAACACTCTTGCACATCTCATATATGCGAGGAATAAGTTCAACGGTTGTACATTACTAAAGACGTAAATAATGACAAAAAACAAATTCATCCTAGTGCCGAGGATCTTACTATTCATCTATTGTGATCTAGTTGCCATCGAGCCCTCTATAAAAACTCAAACCCATTCTACCAACTGCAGGCATATTTCAGGAGACCGCATCAGGGCAAGATGTACTTTTTCAAACTTTTTTCCACTTGATGTTCAATCACAAATGCCCAAAATTGCAGCTACAGTCTGGAATAGGTGAGATATCCAATTATCAATTAGTATTTATCCGAGATTATAGGATATACATTTTTTTCATGGAATGCATAATTGTAATGAATGAATATAATATATATATATATATATATATAAATATATACAATTTTTATTTTTATTTTACAGAGAATGAGCAAGATATTGGTTTATGCCATTGCGGTGAAATACAAGTGGACCAATAATTAATGTTATTTAGAGCAACAGCAATAATAAACACACATTCACATATTTATTACAACAGAGCAAACGTCAAATTACAGTTTATTATCATAGTGTGTAATTCACTTGAGAAAATAACTGCTTACTGCCTCACAGATTGAGAAAATAACTGCTTACTGCCTCACAGATTGAGAAAATAGCTGCTTACTGCCTCACAGATTGAGAAAATAACTGCTTACTGCCTCACAGATTGAGAAAATAACTGCTTACTGCCTCACAGATTGAGAAAATAACTGCTTACTGCCTCACAGATTGAGAAAATAACTGCTTACTGCCTCACAGATTGCATGGTACAACTTTCCAGATGGAAACAACGCTTCTTATAGTCACAAGGCCTCTTCCATGTGGCTTTGCCTTTCTGAACAAATGTAACCCCACATATCCTGGTTTTGTTTAAATACTTTTCCCAACACACAAGAAACAAATATCACCGCATAAACAGTATGTGCAGATGTACATAGTATAAGCAGCCGTTATTACCATTTTTGAGGCAGGTGAGGGGTATCATGGCGTAATCGAGGCTTCGCCTCTTGTGAGTCATGGCTCCTCCCCACACTCAACAATGGTAATAAATAGCATATTACACTCTACGCATCTGCATATATAATATATATTTAACCCCCCCCGCCCCCACCTTTTCACTCAATAAAAAAAAAATACGCCAGCAAAGCTTGTGACAGTAGATAAACCTCAAAGATACAGGGGGCTCTACAGAAAACCAAGAAACCTTACTGGATAACATGTACCCCCTTTAACTCTGCAATAGGATAGAGGCAAACATTCTCGTTTGTCTATTCTGCAAAAGAAAAAAAAACTATCTCGCTATCATACATAAAGTAGGCTACTTAAGAGGGAAACTTGCATAAAATAAATTTTTAAACATCCGTGTGACCTGTTCCTACCTGCATGACCTGTCCCCAGCCCTCAACCCCCACCATGCACCCTGTGTACATTTGTTTCACTTTTTTCTGTCCAGTGGAGGAAGAACTAACCTACAAAATTGCCCTTCAAAACCATGACGTCATATTAGGATGCAGGGCAATGATGAGGTCAGGAGCAGGCTGGGCAGGAAGAGCGCTCCTCCAAAGTGCGCATGCCCAGACCATTGTGCTGGAGGAGATGTTTTTTGTGGAAAGCTACTTTATTGCACCCGGGCAGGTTGTCTCCAGGTGTCTCATGCTGCTTGAGTTTGGAACTCCCTGCCTTCCAAAATGGACCAAAAATTCACTCGGGTGCGTTGTTCTTCTCAAACCCTCCGTTACCCTGCTCCTTTAGAAGCACCTAGAAATTCGTTTTCTTACCCTACAATGCTTTAAAAACACGCTCCCTCTCAAAAGCATAACGGAAGCTATTTTTTTTTTTTTAATAACTGAAGGTGACCATTTATATATCAAGATCATAACTACAAATTAGATAACAGAATATGCCTTTAAAAAGTATCCAGCGTTCTATCAAAGAGGAGGGAACATAGTCCTGCAGTTTTTTGTTTTACTGAATTAAAAAGTGCCTAATATTATTGCACCAGGTACCTTTTCATTACAACTCTCCGCAAATAGGAAGATGCGCTGCTTTATAAAGTGCCTTTTGTTAAGATGTGAACCACATTGTAGAGCGAGCTCCAGAGTCCGGCACACGGCACCGGTGCTTTACTGAAAGTAAGGGGGTGGCTACTATACACATGAGCTGCACGGCGAGGATGTGAACGGAAGACAGCCTCCCCTTAAAGAACACCCTCCACCCCCAGGAGCTGCTTACATCTGTCTGTAGAGACTCCCTACACAAAGGATAGTGCAGAACAATTTAAGAATATATTCTTAGGTTGGTAGAAGGAAGAGCAGGATCAGCCATGCAATATAATTCGAGAAACTCCTTCAATAAAGTGTTTTGGGGTTTTCTAAAGAAACAACGTAACCAGCTAGGATTCTGCAGTGTTTCACTTAAAATAATATTTTTGTGCTTCTAAAAATGTATTTCTTTTATTATTATTAGTTTGTACCGAGATTCTGGTGGTACAGGCGCTTGTATGTACCGTCTAAGGTAATGGATTTTGAAACATTCATTTCCATAGATATTGGTCTTGAGGGCAGAGGGAAACCCGCTTTCCATGCAAACATTTGAGCAGACAGTCCCTGCAGAGAGCTCCAGCTGAGTGCAACCCCGAAGGCTACTTAATATTGAAAGGGACTAACCGCACAGAGCAGATTTTCAGACTGAATATTTTTTAGGGCTACTTTGGCACAGAAAATATATAATTGGCTTCACATCTAAATATGCTCTGTAATGTCGCTGCCAAATTAGCGGTGGCACGCGTAAATCACACGCGGATAAAAGGGTGGCCAGCCCCAACCCTCTGAAGTCAATAACAGCACAGTGACAGCCACCACTGGACTCTGGAGAATGGAGACGTCTAATTAGGATACAGATTGAGCCAGAGATGCAAGCACCCCGGGAGCAGCTGCGCAACACCCCCTGAGTTACTACGGTCACTCGCGGGCATCCACGCTAACAGCAAGGGACCAGACATGGCAGACAGACTCATTTAGTGGAGCGCGTTATGATGAAAAGGTATCGCTGTGGAAGCCAAGAAACCAGAAAGGTGCATGGATGCTCCCAGCTCTTACCGCTTCACCAAGGAGGTAGGAACAGACAAAGTTCTCACTGGATACTGCTCGGTAAGCATTTGACTTTGTTACTAAAAACGTTGGGGGTTCCTTTAGATATAAAGAGCTGTTGTGTGTGTTATTCATTTCATTAGGCTGTTGTCAGTGATTGTGGTGTTTACATGGGGTCATCAATAAAGAAAGAAGACAGTCAACCCAAGACAATAGAGCAAGACACAATTTGGGCGGATGATCAAGGCGGAACACAATGAGGCTGTCAAACACCAACAAATGCAGCAAAATGTACTTTATGAAAGGGGAGGCTACAAAGACAGATACATATATTGCTCGTAGAGAAAGGGAGGCAGGATATTTAAAAAAAAAGGCTTTTATCCTACTTAGAGCTAACCTAATTTAACCTTAACTAATTCACTGTCCCCTGAAGTGACGTCTGGTTGTATTAGGGTGGTAATATTTTACCTAGTTTGTAAACTAAGAATACTGAAGTTCAAAAGCATTATCCCAAAAGAAACAACATGCCCAGTTGGAAATATTTGCTAGTTCTAATACAAGAATCACATACAATGAGAGCAAAAACTTACGTACTTCATGGTCAGGTAAAGGAAGGTGGAGATTGAGAGCTATCCTACTTATTATGTGGGCGAGCAAATACCATCCCAAAGTGTTCTTGCTTTCCCATTACAAATGGCCAAAACTAAAGAGAAACACGCAAATTCTACCAATCCCCGAAAGAAAGAAAAAATAGCTGTGCATAAACCGATGGATACCAGGTGTTTGCATGCGCGCTCGCCGGGTCAAGTCCAACAACAAAAGGGAAAGCCAAAGGTTACAGCGGCGACGGAAGGAATAAAAAAAACACAACTTGTAACAGCCACTCAGCCATAATCTGGGCGCAGCGATGCTGGTCCACGATCCTCAGCAGGTAGACCTCTTGGTCCGGTTCCCGCCTCTCGTAGTAGTAGAGCCCCGACATGGCTCCAGATCCCCCGTTTGACACTGATCCAGTGGTTCCGACAAGAAGCAGCATTATATACCATACAATCGCTTGCGCCTTTGGTGTGATGCATGCCACCTAATTAGCAGGTGCCGGTGACGACATGCCCGTATGAAGGTTGGGTTGCTGTCATTTCATATTTTCCGATACGGTGGGAGGGCTCTCCGAGAGGAGGCTGGTTTCATTCCTTTACACTCATACACACGCCAAGTGAATCCCACTGACATATGCACTGGAGGCAGCGACGGGATAATTTACACAGCGATTCCCTCCTCTGAAAGACTCATCCGTCACTAACTGTGAGCGGTAGGGCATGAAATTAAAATCGCTCCACTCCCCCCCGGGGTGAGGAGGGACCAATAACTGAGATGTGCAAGTCACAACACTGTAATTGAGATAATATACGGACAGAGACCCCAGTGTTGGTTACGGTGTCAAGGGATGACACATCTGCACTTATGCCCTTCATTCAGAAAAAAAATGTAATCCCTAGGATTGTAAAGAACCATGCATTGGTAGAGCTAAGCCAGCAAGATGCAATGCCACTCAAAGACTACTGTTGTGAGGTAACTGTGCATAGGCAGCACACTAAGCATGCGAGTTAGGGTTTGTTACTGTGATACAAGTGACCCTAAGTTATCCCAGCCTACACAGTATTCCCTCCAGAGTGTCTAGGTGCTCTGCAAAGGAAGAGAAATGACAGCCCAGGAGTCTCAGCCTTTTGTGTTTTGGCTCTCAATCAAATGACAGAAGAAGCGGTCACCGGCACTGCGTATATAAGTGGAGGATTGTCAAAAAATCCAGTATTACTTTTCTATTTAATTCTTAGATAAACGTTTCAAAATTGGAACTCCAGACACAAATAGTACATTTAAAAAACAAATGGCATTTATTGTATTGTTATGTGGTCACAGAATACATAGCACAAATCATACACTTGTGAATATTTACAATTGAGAAATACATTGGTCTTTTGAAAACAGAATGCTAGCGTTAGTTACAGCCAGACATGTGTTTCGCCCCCTGCGGCTATCGGCCTTGGGCTTCCTCAAAGCTGCAATTTATATAAAAATGTATTCTGGTTGTCATAGTTCAGCATAAATATCATATTTCATAAGTTGTTTTGTGGGAACTGCTAACAAGTGAAACAGCACACTCTAAGTTAAAGTAACATTTGGGAAGCTATGGGTAAAAAACCAGTGCTCTTTTGTGACACGCATGTGGTGAGAAGTTCAATTTTTCTTGCAGTGGTCCACTTCTACAGCTATAGCCAAAGGGTTCAACTAAACAATTTCGATCTAAAATATATCTGAATTCAGGTGCACATCCAAGCAGTATTATGGACGAAACCAGAAAGGTCAGACAGAAATCAGAAGGAGAAAGGCAGACACCCGTTAACATTAGTTTTGGTATTTCTAAGCATCATTTTTGTAAAAGGATGGCACCTTAAGTGTGGTTGATTATACTATCTTTCTGTAGGTTCTGAGGGGAGTTAGGATCATCGGGTGTGCAGGTAGTAGAGTATACATCTTGTAGAGAAGAGTGTGAACTTGGTTCTCTTGTTATGTCCAGTCTTGATCTTATCATTCAATGTTATAAGAGGGCCTCTGTGGTGTGTAAATCTGCCAGAGTGGTTCCTGGAGGCAAGAGCAGTCAACTGCCCCCAGGTTCGGTCCAAAAGGGCTTTGTGTTATGTGGTCTGTTTTCTGGCCTCGGATCTGTGTTTTTCCTTTAATTGCAGCACAGTTGAAGCTGCTGGTGTAACAACAAGGTTGTGTTCAGTGTCTATTGTCACTTCTGTGCAGACATCTCTGAACGTAGGATGTTTATTCCTCAATGGTTCAAAAAGTTGGCCATGTTAAGGAAAGGATCAGAGTCATTTAGAGACTTTTGAGCGGACGTGACGACAGATGTTGAACATGGCCTGATAGTTACGCAGACCAGATATAACTTGAAGCCCTTCTGAACCGAACTCAGTGGCAATTTACTACTCTTGAGATCACCTTCACAGGTGAACACTCCACAGAGGTTCTCCGACAAAGTTGGAAGGTGAAATCAAGACAGTTCACAATAAACAAATAAGGTTTGCGCTTGCTCATACAAGATGGCTGCTACCTGCATACCTGAGGATTTTATTTGGTTCTACCTCCCCTCGGAAATTAGAGAGAGCAAAATGAAGTATATATATATATATATATATATATATATATATATATCTCTTTAGAAGCACCAAAACGTAAGCTAGCGGATATTGTCTGCCTTACTATGAATTCTTTTAGACCTTTCTGATTTCATCGCTTGGGATGTTCATCTGAATTGACCTATATCTTAGCTGGAAATATTATACATGAAAATTATTACTGTAACTATAAAATTAGACCACCACAAGAAAAAAATGGAACTTCTCACCAGACGTGTGTCACACAAGAGCACTGGTTTTCTACCCATAGCTTCTCACTTGATACCTTAATTTACAGTGTTGTGTCACTTTTTTGGAGTGCCCACCAAAACCATATATGAATTATGACATTTCTGTTCTATTATGACAACTAGAATACTTTTTCCTATTGACTGCAGCCTTGAATAAGCTTTAGGCCTGTAGTCGCAGGGGGCGAAGCACATGTTGGCTGAAACTAACCCTAGCATTAGGTTTCCTAAAGACCAATATATTTGTAGACTGGAAATAGTCAGGGGTGTATGACTGATACTATGTGTTCTGTGGCCACACGACAATACAACAAATACTATTTGTTTTCTTAAATGTACTATTCGGATCTGGAGTTCCAATTTTGAAATGCTTCTCTAAAAATTACATACAAAATAAATACTGGATTCTTTTACAATCTTTCACTTACGTACTCGGTGCCAGGGACCCCTCTTCCCATATATCACTTAGTAACAATCACCAGACTAAGGGCAAACCCAGATTTCAGGTCCCATGGGTAAACATTAGTAAACAAACAAATGTGGCAATTAAGTGGCTAGACCAGATCAGCCAAGCCCCTGGTATTTGAAATTTTATGGTCAACGAATTGACAGCTAAGTCACCCCTGTGGGGGATATGCATAAATCTGTGCCACAGACACCGAGTTCCGCTGTCCACCCATCCCATCACTGGTGAGTTGTATTATCAGTTGAGACAGAAATAACTGATTGTTTTATTTTGCTTGATACCGAAACATGTTGGTTTCCTTATGCCACTATACTTTGCACAAGCTTTCCACAAAATGGGTACCGTGGATACATACAGTAAGGCACAATCGATTACATCTATCCATCCACAGATCAGGCATAAACTCATTCAGAATGGGGATTAAACATGATTAAGCTTCACTGGAAAATACCTGCCCTCCAATGTTTAGAGGGCTGTGCCTGCTGCCACTTACTGGATGCCGACAGGTTGTCTGAACAGGGCACTTTTCAGGTGCTTTTTAAGCAGAACATGGCTGGTGTTATGGCACAGCTATTCTTCGTGCAACTGAATAGGGGGTGCCATACTGATCCTAGAAACATCAAATATGGCATATACTTCCTGGTAAGTGGCATCAGCAACAGGTTACTTTGCTTTGGTGGTCAAAATATCGAGCCCGGCATTGCAAAGCAGCAGAAGGCTACATTATGGTTTCAATCAGGGGTTGAGTGCACGTGCTCTGGATACAAGACTATGCAGCCCAAAGGAGCTGCCTTGTTTGATGGTGTCACCACAATACTTTTACTGCATAATGCACCCAGAGAAGCCTATTGCAAAGGCTTTCAGGTCCTCTAGCCGAAAAACAGTGCAGAATATTAATTTATTGCGCTGTGTTCAAGAGGCTTATGGATAACTGTATTGTAATTGTATTGTAATTGCATTTATATAGCGCTTACTATCCCTGACGAGGCGTCGAAACGCTTTTTCGGCGAGTAGCACGCTACTCCGGAACCCATAAAGGATTAGTGGTGAATTACTATAGTGAAATATGAAAGTAATTTGAGTGGCGGATATGTTAGTTATTTGGATTGAGAAGGATAGTGGAGGGATAGAAGAGGAAAAAGGTTTTTATTTATATAGCGCTTGCTACCCCTGATGAGGTGTTGAAGCACTTTTTCGGCAAGTAGCACGCTACTCTGGAACCTATAAAGGATTAGTGGTGAATTAGTATAATGAAATATGAAAGTAATTTGAGTGGTGGACATTTTAGTCTGTTATTTGGATTGAAAAGGAATAGTGGAGGTATAAAAGAGGGAAGGATCTAGAAATGTGTTTTTTGTTTTCAGTTTATAGCTGAAGGGGGTTTGGGGTGAGTAAAGAGGGGTGGAGGGGAGTTAGTATTTGGAAATATGAAATTAATTTGAGTGGTTAACATGTTAGTCTGTTATTTGGATTGAAAAGGAATAGAGGAGGGATAGAAGAGGGAAGGGGATAGAAGAGGGCAGGGTCTAGAATTTTTTTTGTTTGTTTGTTTTGTAGGAGTTCATAGCAGTAGGAGGGGGTTTGAGATGAGTAAAGGGGAGGTGGAGGGAGAAGAGCCAGAGGGAAGGGTTTAGAAAGGCGGGTTTGGGCGATCTGAATAGTAAAAGAGGTATAAGAGTCTAGAGAGGGTTATTTTGGGGATCATAGTAGTAGTATGGGGTTTGGGATGAATGAGAGGGTAGAGAATATATTGATAGAGGTATAAGGTGAGAAATAGGGTAGTGCATTGGAAAGAGTAGTAGAATGTGGTTTGAGATGAGTCAGACTTGAGGTAAAGGATATATTGAGAGCGGTATAGGGTGAGAAATAGGGTAGTGCATTGGAAAGAGTAGTAGAATGTGGTTTGAGATGAGTCAGACTTGAGGTAAAGGATATATTGAGAGCGGTATAGGGTGAGAAATAGGGTAGTGCATTGGATATGCTAAATTAGAAGCAAAGTAATCGATATATAGATAAATAAGTACATGGGCGGTATATATATGCAAAAGGAAGGTAATATATGTAGATTAAGGATGCATCTAATAAAACTCTGGCTTTGTTGTTGTACTTTAAATAAAAAAAATGTATTTCAATAGTGAAGCAACTGTAGATAAATAGTTATGATAAAAGATTTACTTATTTATGCAGTCACAAATGTTAAAAACATAAAATAATGCAACTATAAGTAATAAATACATTTGTTAAGCAGAACTAATGAATATCAATATTTTTTTAAACATAATTTTTATACACGTTTATACAAAGCAATACACATATGTAGGTACATATCTATAATCCAAATAAATGCTCATATACAGAGGGATATGATGTATATTTCTGTTTGTGTATGGTGGTTATATGGAGAAGAGCCAATTCTGGAGTAGTTTTCAGAAGATAAGGTTGTTATCTGTGGATCTTATGTTGGGGGGGTGGGGGGTAAAGAGTTCCATAGTTTGGCTGCTTGAACAGAGAAGGATGTGCCACCCATAGTTTTTTTCTTGTACGTTGGGATTTTGAGGCGAGGTGCCACTTTAGAGCAGCGGTTCCTTTGTTGAATGTATTTGGTGATTTTATTCCTGATGAAGAGTGGTCCCGTTCCATGTATCGCTTTGTGGGTGAGATAAAGCAGCTTGAACGTGGATCTTCTGGCAACCGGTAATCAATGCAGGGCTTTCAAGGCAGGGGAGATGTGGGCTTGCGGCTTTATACGCAAGAGTAGTCTGGCAGCCGAGTTCTGAATCCCTTGCAGTCCTTTCATAGTTGTTCAAGTAGCTCTAACACACAGAACACTAGAACTCGATATGTCAGGATTTCCGGGTCTCGCTACTCTGCATGTCCTTCTGACTGTTTGCCCACATACTCAACAGAGGGTCTTCCAGGCTTGACAGTCTTCCTTCGTCAAAGTTATTGCTTCCTGTTCCCAACAAAGGCCTCGTTGAATCAACTTACTGTTTATGTCTCCGCCACTACTTCTGTTGGGTGATATTATATGCACATAGCAAAAGTCAGAATGCTGGCAGCATTGACACAGATGAAACATTCAGGGGTCACATGGTAAAGAGGAAGATGAGGAGGGTCTGAAATACTGCAGGACCGACGGCCTGTCAGTCCTATTCCTTTGTGTCTTCAACATAACTGTGAACATTTTCTGAGAAATCTGTGATCAGAAGCCGTTAATTATCAAGTAAAGACTCAAGTACAAGCTTCTGATAACCCCAAGGACTGATATTTCACATTCAGGGTTACAGGCACGTGTCCAGTGGCAGCAGCCACCTGGAGTCCCACAGCAGCTGCCCAGAACTCCGAAGCATTGCAAGCAGCGGGTGCTCCCTGAGCCACAAAAGTTAGTAGAAGGGTTAGTGGTGGAAGACAGTTCACATCAACCAGGATCCACTAGAGGGTTAAACGTGCGTAAAGAAATAACCCACCATTTCCTGAGATGCTAAGGCAAGCCGGAAGCAATGAGTCATGTCCTCCATGAGCTAGCCTCCACTATGCCCCTATGCCTAGCCTTAGGCAAAGTCACTGACAACCTCTAACCCACCCAAACCTCAAAATAGTCCTGTCCACCGAACAGATGCTCTCTCTTGGCTGGATACACTCTTTTCAGTGAAAATAATTACATCGTATTTTGTGCACGGAGACGCCGGGCTCCCAAACCTACTATTTAATTTAAAACAAACAGGAATCCCAGGTCGTGCAGCCATTGGTACATGCAGGTAGCACTGCCTCTACTGGAAGACCTGATTGATTATTCACCGGCGTGCGACTCTTACTTCTCGTCACATCGCTGTAGCTAATGAATGCGAACAATGTTAATTAGCGTGTATATTTCTCTCTGGAGAGTGATAAAGGTTTCATGGGGAGGGAATGGAAAAAGTGAAGATTGGCGGAAAAAAAGAGTTATGGACGAGCTTGTACATTCCCTGCTATAGTTTCATTTCATGGGGTTCTGCTTTCAGAATGCTTCTCAATCGCAAAGAGCATGAAAGTAATGCATCCATGCTCTATGGGCGGGATGAAAACAAGAAGAGGAAGGAAAGCCCACACACGCTAGCGAATAAGAAGCAAGCACCTGAGAATGACAATGAACCCAACCAAAGGTAAGCAATAGGAGCCCCCTAAGCTCACTTTAAGGTAGCCATATGTCTCACATTAGACAGCATGTGCGCTGTTTACGTACAAAGGAGTACAACTGCACAAAGCCTGGGGTGATAATCTGTGGCCACTACATATTGCAGCCTCTCAACTGGCCCTCTACTTCGAGAAAGACTTTATAAAAGGGCTGAAAGAAATACTCAGCAAAGCTTATAAATTAGTCCCTCTGTAACTGCTACTACCATGTTGATTGTTTTGTCTCTCTACTCCCCTAATGTCAACACCCACACACCAGACTATCACTCTAATGCTGTCCAAAGGCTGCATAAGTGTTATGCTAAAATAACAAGTAACTCATGCATATACTCTGAGTAACTGATTATTAATCCAGGTGTACCATCCTCTTTGGGAATTGTGTCACACGGCTTCACGGACAGGAGGCAGAGGTTGAAAGGACCACTAAATGCTCAACCTGATTCGTTCCAAAACAAGAAACATTTTTAAAAAACTAAATAAACAACAACAAAAAACACCTGTCCCTTTAAAGAATACAGACTGCTTTGAAAAACAAAAACGTTCCCATTTGGGAATTCAGATGCAGTGATGGTGGTATGCTGACCTTAGTAAACCCCATTTGCATTCTCTGCCATTTACAGGCGGTGGCATTTTGCCTTTTAATATTCTTTAGGAAAGTCGTTTTGTGACTTTCTGTGAACGTGAATGTGATGCATATATAGGTCATAACATAAATTACATCCTGTACAGCAACAAGTCAGTGTACATTTTGCACAGCCCTGGTTTATGAACGGAGATAGTTCATCAGGCCCACAGTTCGGTTACAGGAGATTGGCACAGCAGAAAGAGTATTTACAGTCGAATTTGAAAAGATGAGTTTGGGCGGAGTCCAAGTTCCTCTGGTAGGTGGCTCCACAGTCTTGGCACAGTGGGTGTGTCAGGAGAAGGTGGACCTCCAAGGCAGCTTGAGAGCATCTGTACCTCTCAAATTTGGTCTCAGAGTAGCTCAGACTTAAGGTTGTAATTTTTGCAACTCCCTCATTAGTTGCATTTGTAACGTTAAAAGTGAAACTAATATTTCACAGCCAAGTGAGATGTTTGACGCCCTGAAGCCTAGAAGCATTCCAAGGTAGCTAAGAGCCCTACTGCTATCTTTGTTTTAGAAATGAATCCCCCAAAACCACAGCCAACTGCTTGCAGTTATGAAAATATCCCAAACCCTGAAAACACAAGTAACCCTGCACTGGGTTCTGCCCAGATCCTGATATTAACACAAAATTTTAGCGAAGAATAAGAACTGTAAAAGAACACGTTATTAGGAGTGCAAGGTGGGTGACACACCGACAGTGCAGGAGGGGTGCTGATCTGGAACCATACTGCTTAACTGAGACACGAAATTTAGCAGAAATGTGCCCAACTTGCTGCATTACCTCCCTACCTATCAGTTTCCAACCCTGCCTAAAATTTCCATAAAAAGGCAAAGAATTCAAGATGTAAAATGTTATGTAATGTGCATTTGTAAAGTGTGCTATCACCCATGAGAAAATCCTGGCTCTGAGCAGGTGTATGCCTAGCCCTGCCCGGGGTAGGTTGGTTAACTGAAAAGCCAGGTCTTCAGCTTCTTGCGGAATTCAAGAAGAAAGGAGGAGGCTCTGAGGTGGTGTGTGAAGCCCTTCCACACCTTCGGAGCGATATAAGAGAAAGGTCGTCCTCCTGATATGGTTCTGTGTATATGTCGGTTGTGTGCAAGTAGGAGTCCTGTGGATCGGTGGTATATGGGTGGTTGGTTGAAGGAGATGCGACTGGTCAGGTAGGGCTTAAGTTGTTTCGTGCTTTGAATGTGTGTGTGGAGTTTGAAATGAGAGCATTTGTGTATGGAAACCCGTGGAGCTCCCTGAGATGTGGTGTGATGCGAGTTGTGTGTGGGAGGTTGAGGATGAGTCTGGTTGCTGCAGTCTGGATGGTTTGTAGTCTTCTGGTGAGTTGCTTTGTGATCCCTGCGTAGAGGGTGTTCCTGTAGTCCAACTTGCAGGTGACTAGGGAGTGAGTGACATTTTTTCTGGTGTTGTAAAATATGATTTTAAACATTGGCTGTAAATTAGGGACTTACACTTAGGTCCCCTGGTGCTGCCAAGCTGAGTTTCCCACAATATGGCTCTAAAAAACTCTAATACTAGTTGAAGTTGGCTGCATATTGCAAACATCAGTGCTTTGTGATGAACTTATAAAGTTAACCTGATTTATCAATACTCAATGGAGTTACAGTGCTTAGAGTGTGGTGTGTTGAGGACCACTGTTTCTGAAAATCTTTCAATAGTAAACTCTGAACCTGAAGCCCAAGTCCTCGGAAGGTATCACATAGAAAGGCTTTTTATCCCGGAGCTTTATATTGGAAAATAAGGATCCGAGTCACAACATAATGTATTGAACACACGGAAATTGGCAGTGTGAACAAGGCCCAGCACACGACCCGCTGGACGAGAGTCTACTATAGGTAGAGTGCTGTCTGCAGCACATATGGGATGAATGCAAGGGGAGAGACTCACTACAGAAAACACAGGGATTGACTCAACGGGGATTGAGTCGCAGAAGCTTTCCTTCTTTCCCTTCGACTGCATGATGCCCCTGTCCTCCACGCCATGCCATGAATAATGTCCTAAATTTGGGTACCAAAAAAGATGGACTAGTGGCAGGGCAAAGCCCATGTCAGGAGGCTTTCATTTAGGATGTCACGATTAAAACCGAGCTGAAAGAATTTGCATTTGGCTTTTTTCTTATTCACACCGAGACAATTTGTACATTGAGGCATCCTTTGGAAACTGGTCTACCCTGCAACGGAATCGGTTCACAGCCCGCTTAGGTCCAGAAAGTTTGAGTTCGGATGCTGTGAGGGAATACAAACGGAGCTGATCTGAGGAATCTGCAGAATGCTCAATCCTACTTTTCAATTTCTAATATTACAAATGGCACATGTGTTACACACACCATGGAAAATCCTCTGGCCTCTGCTGTTCCTGGGTCAGGCAGAAGGGGTCCCGTGAACTGGCTGTAGAGATGAACATGTCATGTGTGTGTTTCAGTTTGAAAAGAATAAGGTTTTCTAGGAAACAGCTGCTCAACCTGATAATCTTAAGTGCCGTTTTGGGTCTATTGTTTAGTCCACTTCCAGATAACTCTTTGCTCAATCAGGGGATAGAGAGCAAATTCTACCAAGGAGCATTAAAAGAGATTTTATAATGGGCGTCTTGTGCTTTTTCAGAAACAAAGAATTAATGTTAGAATTGGTAAATAAGTACTAATCTACATTCTAGTTAAACCTCGTGTGTGACTAGGTCTACCACAGGTAGAGCCTCCGGCAAACATCTGTACTCACGCCTCTGCAGCGGGTGCACACAGAATGGCTTTCTACTCAGACTAAACGGCATCAATTTTATAGAGAATCAAAAAATAAACTGTGAAAATATAATGCAGTTGATATTCAAACAATGCTAGCCATCTTTTAATTGCAGACCTTGCTCAACATCAGCCGAGTCAACTAATATTCCATCAAGAAACTAGTCTCATACCAAGAAAGGCAGCACTACATTCAATCACCCACACAGACAACAATCTACCGAGGAGATAGCCTCGTTCCATTAAGGCTACCATTTGCAACGGAGAAAGCCCTCCTTCAAGAAGGCAAAACCTAACAAGCATTGGGAAAGCAAATCAGCTTCGCGTTTGGGCACCACTAGCTGCCTTTGCTCACATGGTCCTTAACTGGATTAAACCCCAGCCTGCTAGACTATTTTAGACCGCAGTCACAACAAACATTAAACAAACACTTGAAATGGAGCTGGTTGTCCGAGACCGAAAATAGTACATATGACAGAGGACTCGGACATGCTCTCATTTGATGTAATAAAAAGGGTCTGCCTGCTCTCAGGACAGATTCTCAAACAATGTCCACGAGTACTGAAACACTGGAGGGCTTCATTTCAAGGATCGCGGACTTCATACATTAGTGAACGTTTTATGGGTAGGGGGGCACTACATTATTAATAATCGCCGGGTTGCTCTAGCACAGGTTTATCTTTACAGAACCGGTCAAATTCACTGGCAAAACCTCTAATAAAACAACAACAAGAGCTGCTCCAATTATTAAGGCCACTGAAATAGGCTATTTAAGGCCATGGCCAAAACCGAGCGGTACAGCAGGAGACTAAAGCGAGGCTTGTATGTTGGGTGCATTAGGCTGGAGGTGGTAAGGATAACCATAATGGACTAGTTTCGCGGGTTTCAAATTCTTACATCTTCCCATAATGTTCTTTAGTGTGAATACAGAGGGAGAGAGAGAGATAGAAAGACAGACAGATGTATGTGCTTCGGAGTCTGAGAAAGCATCAATCTATCCTTTCCAAAGAAGGCGCCCCCGGGTCTCCCGTCCACACTTTCAGCGCTGCCGCATGTGACCAACCACAGCAATTTTATCACAATGTAATATTCAATCTTCACGGCCCAAACGTAAAAACAAATCTTTTTAAGTCTAAAAAATGAGTCCACGCACAGGGGAACAACCAGCAGGGCCCCTCCGACCTGTATAAAATCAGGGAATTGATGACAAGCCTCCTGCATATTCTACTGCGGCTTCTATCGATCTCTCTCTTGTGAGCCACCAGAAGATGAGACGCGGCGCCCGGGGCCTGCTCTCCCTTGAAGTGCAAGCTGTCAAAAGCCCTGACATGTCCTTACGGGGCAACCTCCACTTTCCCTTCGTCCATCCCTCCCTCCATCAATCAATGCAGCGAGGGAGTTTTACATACACCCCTTAGGAAGCAGGGACGGGGCGCAGAGCACTGCCACATGGGCGCTCTGCAGCAGCACCGGAGATTTGGGAACCGAAGCAGTCCCTGGAAACAATGTTAAAACCAGCCCTCCCGCCCTTCTCGTCTTTTCCCTTTCTTCACCATTCCGGTATCACTCTGTCCACTTTTATCTCTCTCTCTCTCTCTTTGCTTGCTGGCATGAAACACCAGGAGCTACTCAAAAACTGGCCTTCTCCAATGGCCCGCCACCCCCTGGGAATACCCGATACAATAAATGGCCAGTATGACCCTGGCTCTCTGATAGAGCATGGAACATATTCGCTGGGGTATGTTTCCACCCAAACTGCTTCTTGGTCTGCTTCACCCAATCTCTCCTTTGAGATTGAGCATGTTCAGGAATGATAAGCCAGAGAAACAAAATCACTACACCCTTTTATATTTCTATGTAGTTGTGTTCCTCTCTAGCAGGGGTGTCCAACTTACACCCAGGAGGGCCAGATCCATGCCATATGATCAGGATAACCATTGACTATGCAAGAGTTTCATTTAGGTTTTATGAAAATCTTTTCTGAGCGGTCATACTTGAAATCTGGTCCCTTTCTTCATATACACCAAAATTCTGGCACCTGGCGGGAGAAGACAGAGTACTCTAGAATTTATCCAGCCGGCTAAAATCAAGGGAACCTCCAACACCAACTGTGGTGCTTGTGACAATGAAAAACAAGAACTAGCAGATGAACCCCACTGATAAGGACGTGCCAACCCAACCATCTGGGGTAACAAATGTCATCCAGTGACCCAGGCTATCAAGTGTCTACCCAGTGACTATCAACCTAATGAGCAGGGGTAACAACAACTGCCCATCCATTGACAAAGAGTAACAAGTACCAATCCAGTGACCATAGGTAAAAAAGCAGGCACTTAAGCAAGAAGGTGCATCACCATGTCCACTTCTTCGATGTAAAAAGATACAGAAAATGTAAGTAAAACAAGCATTTGCAATGCAATAGGTCTCGCATTTGCGAGCGTTTAAGCCATTGGCATTGTAAATGGCAATGCCTTTTATTTATGCGTTTTGAAAACTAACATATATAAAAGGCATTGTCATTTCTAATGCCAATTGCTCAAACTCTCACAAATGTGAGAGCACGTTAATGGTGGCCGCGCCCCTTTCTTTAGACGCTGCTCGCCGTATTCAGGTTACAGCGAGCCGCGTCTAAAGAAAGCCACAATTAAAGGGAAAGCACGGCATAGGGCGCTCTTACAAAAAACCATAAACATTTGTTTGTGAAGTTCACAAACAAATGTTTTTTTTTTAAATAAAAGTGCCCCATGCTGTGCTTTCACTTTAATGGCGGCCGCTCCCCTTTCTTTAGGCGCGGCTCGCTGTAACCTGAACATGGCGAGCAGCATCTAAAGAAAGGGGCGTGGCCACTAGTAAAGTGAAAGCACTGCATCGGGCGCTTTCACTCAAAAATTTTAAAAAAACAAAAGGTTTCATAGCGCGGCCGCTAAAGTTAAAGCAGACTGCGCTGACAAAATAAATAAAGAAGCACAGCCGCTTTAGTTAAAGCGGGCCGCCCGCCATTTGTAATAAAAATATAAAAGCGGGCGCTGCGTTGTAGGAAAGCACGTCGAGGGTGGAATAGGGAAAAATCATAAAAAAAAATTGTGTTCACAGACTAGATAAAGTAGACCGTGTAACAACACAATAAAAAGTCCAGCCCTCATGGGAGGTTACAAATGCAGACAAGGCGGTACCAAGGAGGGACCACTAATCCTATTCATGAATCGAAAGCAACGATTTAGAAAGGACAGTAACAGGAGCCAATTGAAAAGGTGGGCGGGAAATGGGCAGAGCTTCAAGTCCATACCTGAATACAGCATGTCTCGCAGAGCAGCGCATGCGTTGCCCAGGCTCGACCTAAAAAGTAGATCCATGAATTTCAGCAGTGCAAGGACACATGTCTTCCAGCAAAAGGATGGTATAGGAGCTGTGCTCCCAGGGAGAAGCAAACACAAGAAGAGGAAGGAAAGCCATTGAATAAGAAGCAGGCAAATGACAGTGACAAGAAAGTCAGACAATGGTAGGCAATGGGCTGGACCCTAAGCACACTAAGTTTTTGGTGTGGTCCACAAGAGGTCATTCGACAACAAACAGCTGAAAGCCTTCCATAGGCAAGACCTAGTAAAAGGAAATTCCAAGCATCTAATTTATACTAAACATTCAACTTTGGGAATACAACTTGAAAGCATACCCCTGCAGATCTGTGGCAGTCCTTCCTTTGGCCCAGAAGTGCCTCGATGTGTACTGTTGGTGCTGCTCACTATACAAGTTCCTCGTTCATTCAAGGTGGCGTTTTAGGCTCAGTGAAGAAACAGAATTACAGCTAAAATATTTATGGTTCAAGTAAGGAAATGTTGCAGGATGTGCAGCTGGGTCAAACCATTGCCAATACAACTGCACGCTTCTTGCGCACAGCGATCCCTGAATGCAGTCAGGAATATATCTCGGCTGCTGCAGAGGGGTGTGTGCAACTTTACAAGCTCAAACCCCAGGAGTGAACTCGATAAAACAAGCACCAGTGTTGGGTGTTGCAGGACTGAAAGGTGTTCTGCAGCGGGCTGTGTGTGCACTCAGTGCAATATACATGTATTCCCCCAGGGCCGTAGTCCACGTTCATGTTAACCCAGATGCCTTCACTGGAACGTCGACTCCTTCCACCCCACGCCACCCCCCCCCATATTCATATGTCATTAAGCATACTTCTCAAAACACCTTTTCAGGCCCAAGATCGTCAAGTGCCTTTGACCTCGTGCTATGGGTACATCTAACTCAATAATAGTGAGTTTTCTTTCTGGTGCCACTGCTACCAGTCTTTAGGCCTGCAAATAAAAATGCAAATACAGCATGATTTACGGAGCAGTCCTTTGAGTGACCTCGGTAGGATGAAAGGCCGAGTAGCCCCTGCCAGAATTTGACTCTATGGCCTGCAGTTTGCGAACAAGTCTCTTGACCTGGCGTGTTAAACTGCGTAGTTGCACATCTAGCTCTTTCTTTAGCTTTCATGGATTCGATTGATTTGAGGTTATGTAGCAAAAAATTATTGATTTCCAATCACAGATTCAAAACTCACAATCCACCATGCTTCCCCTCTGCTGGAGACTGGTGGGCCCTTCCACAGACCCCCAACACTTGTGATTTGGAGTATCCCTAACTTTTTTCGACATGTCTAAAACAAACCGCAGAATTTCCAAGAAAAAAAAATACCCATCTCAGAAGACAGGATTTTTAATGAGGAATGAGAGCCGCGGGGCCTTTTTGCCACTGACAAATCGTCTGGACACATGGGAAGAATTAACAAACAAAAAAATCCCTTGAGGGGAGGCAAACAGCTCTTGGCTCGCGCCAATTTTGTACCCTTTTGAGAAAGAGTAAAGACGGTACAAGGTTACAAAATAGTAACCAGAATTCGGCTGTTTTCAGGAGAAAGATCCACAGCCCGTTCGACAGGCCAAAAAAATCCGAGCAGTCTGCCCTGTCGCGTCCTCTGCGTGAACTTCGCGGAATTCTATAAACTATTACAGCGCAGGATGCGTTGCAACCGAATTTCCTCCAAGCGCTTTAAAATCCCCGCGAGGAATCATTTGCAAAGAAAGTGCTACAGAGTTCTGACAGCGGGAATCCGGAGGAAAAAAGCTTCCAGAGCAGATGATCGGAAATAAACTGCTTCTAAACTTTGCAATAGGATGCCCTTTAAAAGGGACAACTTATGGTTAAAGTAAAAGCTGATAGGCGCAAAAGTGGAAGACGGTAACATTATCCGGAAGCTTACATCTCATAAATATAGTAAGGGATTTTATTCCTCATGGCAGGTTGGTGGTTACTTTTTCCCCTCTTTTCACGGTAGTAGGATTTCACAATGGGACACCTAGTTCACTTCAGCTAGGACCTTTAAATCTCAAACAGCAGCTGCGGTGGCCGTGGACGTTAACCCTCTACAGGGGGGATGCGGCGCGTTCTACAGCTCAGGAATTCGAATCTCGGCCGGACCACCTCACCCTGTCATCCTCCGAGGTCGATATACCGCGTATGCTATTAATACTTAGCAGTTATAATGCTATATTGTGGTTTATTATCGGCACCTTTTTTTCCCAATCGAGCACCGTCGACTCCGCATTTCTATATGAGGATATACGTATTTACTGAGTCTGGCCTTTGCATTTTATAAAACCTGCACCCCTCGGATTAAAGTCGGGTCAACGTTACACACAGACAGGCAACTGCATTATGCTGTAAAAACAATACCAATAATTAAACCATAACACACACCAATATTAGTATTCAATACTGTATTTAGAAATGGATATCAAATAATCATGGCTGTCACAATTTACAAATTCAATTGTAATAAAGAATAAGTGACTGTTGGTGAAAAAGTGACATGTGGTGATGGGTGACGTTGAAAGTGCACTATATACAAGACAATTAAACATGCATTCAAGTGAGGGAGAAGAATTTATGTTTGTCCTTTTTATTTTAGCACATATATCGCAGGATTCATTAGCAAATTAAACTGTGATCCTGAGCGTTGTGCGGAAATATGTAGTCGTCGACGTTTCGACCCTGTTGGTAGCGCAAAAGTAAAAATGCGTCAAGGTGGGTCTTCTTCAGGACAGGAAGGGGAAGGACAGCCAAAATGCAGATTCTTTAGTCTGTCTGCAACGATCAAGTGCCTCTTATTCAAAGTGGGGCTAATAATTACACCCTCTCAGGACTCCACCAGCCGGTTGGAGCCTCAATGGAGTTCTTTTAAACGACTTCCACCCATCGGTTGGAGTCTTTTTAATTAGCCAGTCAGATGAATAGCGTGATCTGGCAAAAAACACGCCCGTCCGGCAGCTGCTTTGTTCTCAGAACTGGCTGTCCTTCCCCTTCCTGTCCTGAAGAAGACCCACCTTGACGCATTTTTACTTTTGCGAAACGTTGACGACTACATATGTCCGCACAACGCTCAGGATCACAGTTTAATTTGCTAATGAATCCTGCGATATATGTGCTAAAATAAAAAGGACAAACATAAATTCTTCTCCCCTCACTTGAATGCATGTTTAATTGTCTTGTATATAGTGCACTTTCAACGTCACCCATCACCACATGTCACTTTTTCACCAACAGTCACTTATTCTTTATTACAATTGAATTTGTAAATTGTGACAGCCATGATTATTTGATATCCATTTCTAAATACAGTATTGAATACTAATATTGGTGTGTGTTATGGTTTAATTATTGGTATATGTTACAAGTAAGCTGTTGCTACTTACGTTTTCTAAGTAATTGAACACCCCGACAGAACCAATTGTTTTATTTTATACATATACCCAGGTTCTGAGGGACACCGGGTCGCCCCATTATTTTTTCTAGTAAAAACAATACGGCAACACATCGACCACTGAATTAATCTGGACCATAAAATGTATGTAACGTAAAGTGCAACAGCTTTTTCTCTTATTATCCCACGAGAGCCCAACATGTTTTTCAGCATATACCACTGGGAGAAATGGGTATTTAAATAATTGTTAAAACATCTTCTGGACACGCCCACAAAACATTCAATATAAGATTCAAGTCTTTACTATCAATGAACTAAACTTAAACGGGAGGCGCTGGCACGTTCTGGAAACGGCCATGACGCGGTTTAGAGCTGCATTTAAAAGTATAAATCAAGGCCTTATTTCTGGCAAGTAGCACCTGACATACGGAATCAAGTTACACCTGTTTACCTTGTACACAAAACGTTCTGCCTGCCTTAAAAGTAACTGACACCTGGCGGAAGTAACAGAGGCATGTGAAGGGTGCTCACGAAGTACCTGAATTCCAGTTATTTACAACTGGTTTGCGCAGAGGGCTCATTTTTAGGCTTAGAAAACCTGCCATACAAAAGTCAACTTTTTCTTTTCAGTCTCAAATATTTTTCAAACATGAAATCTTAACTGCGCCCCCATCCATGCGGCTCTTTCTTTTGTAATTTATGTGCAGAAAAGCGCGGGAAATGTATTCCAAATGTTTGAGAATACTGTCCATTTAAGATTCAGTGAGCGTGCACCCTTTTCCTACATATTTTTCTTCGTCAACTCCCATTATATGACGCCCAGGATGTTTAAAAGTGTAAATAAGGGAAACAAAGTACGCCACTAAACCAACTTGAGGTCTCTGTAAGGAGAAGATAGGCAATGGGCCCCAGGCTGAATTAGGAGCGTGTGGGTTGGGGAATATCTTTTCACGGACTGACCCAGAGCTGAAAACTTGGCTGAGTTCTTTTGTTTGTTCCACATATAAGAAACCCTGGGAGAAGTGTATAGGGACGAAACATTGGAATCAATTATCAAAACGGTCTACACGAGTGGCTGTTTTCATCTTTTAAGCCTGTGTGTGTTTTGCACAAACAGTCGTGCTCCGAAGACAGCCATTCACCCGTGTGAGAGGTCCATTGAATTATAGATTTTCAATTAACACCAAAACCTTATGCTTGTCTCACGTGTGATTTAACTACTACAAACAGGGCCACTGGAATTATGTCAGTGGCGAAATAAATTAAGTGGACAGGATGAAATTGTGAGGAAAGTACATAAAGTATGCAACAATGAACTGTAAAATAGGGAATCATTATGGGATAAAGCAAATCGTGCAATATTCTCTCGTTATTGTCGAAGCATTTTTACACATTGAAGAAAAAAAAACAATTTCTATTAAAAACTTGGATATGTTAAGAAAACTACAGTTTCTATTCAAAATGCTACCCCACAATTAGTTGGTCTTTGATAGGAGCACTGGATAATCACTTTATTAACACGGCCCTTTCCACATTAAAATAGATTGTGTAACACTCATGCAACCATGCACTTCCCAGAAAACACGCCTTCTTACTATAATAAAAGGTGTGGCACACAATGTTACCAACTCACTAACGTTCTACAACTTGTGTTCAGAATAGGCAAAGCAGGCAGGACATGATGATTTATGTTACGAGGGTGGAAAATTCACACTTGCGCAAAACTGCCATGGCCATACAAGCAGATGTTTTCATACAACCTTTACAATAGCTCACATCCATCAGTTGTGGAGTGGCGTGCCCGTGAACTAAAGATCTGAAAGAGGTGGCAGGTGGACACAGCGAATGAAGGCACGGACAACGGGAGGGCGGGCGAGAGGGCATGAACAGCGGGCGGGAGGGAGGCGAGTGGGGAGAAGGCACGGACAACGGGAGGGCGGGCGGGACAAGGCACGGACAACGGGAGGGAGGTGGGGGGGGAGAGAAGGCACGGCAACAGGAGGGAGGGGGAGTAAAGAAGGCACCAAAGCATGTTGTGCCTGCAGTAGGAGAACCTTATTAAAGAAAATAGTGCTCACAGTCTAAATAACACGTACCGTGTAACAACCGAAGTAAAGGGGCCAGTCGCCATGGGAGGTGATAAATGAAGAGAAGGCGGTACTAAGGAGGGACTAACAAGCCTATTGATGAATCAGAAGTCAGCATTTAGGATGGGAAATGACACAAGCCAATGGCAAATATGGGCAGAGAGAGGGTGGGGCTTCTATTCCCTACTCCTCTACAATAAGTCTCGCAGAGCAGCGCATGCGCGCTAGCTCTAGGCTCGACCTAAAAAACTGCTGTGGCGGAGAAGTGGCAAAGTTACATTTCAGCTGAAAGACAGTGGCTATAGTTTACTTTATGTGTTGTATAAAACACTATGCTCAATAAAGCAGGACTGTGTCGGTTATGGTGACAAGCCACTCATCGCGGCTTTAGGCCTGATCCATTTATTATGGAAAGTTACAACAAATACAGTAGGCTTGACTTATTTAATGTGAAAGACGTGCTAAAGCCACTGGACTTTAAGGGTCAATTTTCATTACACTGAGTTAGAGACTGTAGAAAGGTAATTTGTAACAGGGAACCTCAAAAGTTACCATTTTAGGCAAGGGTTTTGGTTTATGCTACCCCATGTGACAAACCCTCAGGGCAGATGATTTGCACTTTGAGAATCCTGGCTGCGCCATTTTAGGACGGGTTGTATATTGTTTCACCAACTATAATTGTGTAGATGTGGGGTTAAATATTGTTTTGTCAGATGTAAATGTGTGAATATCTTTACATTTATGGATGTATGCCTGAGGGTTACATTGTGGAAAACGAAATACAAAATTCAATAGGTATGAGCTGGTTATGGTGACAAACCAATGATAAAAGCTATAGGCCTAATTGGTTCTTTGGGAAAATTCTAGTCAGACGTCATAGGTCTGATATGTTTAGAGTTGTATGAGTTACAAAAAAGGCAGTAAGCCTATTGTGAAAAGTGTTTGTTAAAGCCAATAGGCGTCTAACCCCTTGAATGCTGAGGGCGTGCAGGACACGTCCTCAGCACAGACGCACGGGTGCAGAGGACATGTCCAGCACGTCCTAGCACCCTCTCGTAGGGGATGCCCCAGCGCTCCCCCCCACATGATTTCACAGGGGCTGGCAGCAGAAGTGCTTCCGCTGCCACCCACTGCCCTGTACAATAACCACTACTCCTTATCTCAGTATCTGGAGTACATTTCAGAAATGCACAGGTTTTGTTCATACCCACTTTTCACTCTTTATGTTTTACATATGAATTGCTGTATAGTCAGTACACATAGAAAAACATTATAAGGTGCAGCTCTGATGTTGGCTTTGAGTACCTCGGGAAAACCCACAAAACCTATATATCCCCATGACTAAAAGGGTCTAGTTGGCGTAACTGTAGATTGCTTTTGTAAATCACCCATCATGAGAAGAAGCTACAGATAAAAACGTTGCCACAAACAGCTGTTTTTTTCAACTCATTTTCAATGTTTTTTTTATTTTAACAGTCAGTTTCTTTGGGAAAACTTTGAGGGCTCAACAAATATGACCCCTTGCTGAATTCAGAATTGTATCTATGTTTTTGATATCTATAGCTTTCTGGGATCACCCAGGAGTTTCACAACGGTTTCTACCACAAACTGGAAATAGGATGAAAGCAAAAAAAATTGGAAAAATGGACTACCTCTTTGAAAAATGACAAAGGAAGATGGTGGCTTTAGCACAGGAAACCTTTCATTGATGCCGTTTTAGGGGGGGAAAAAAAGAAGGACTTTTTTTGAGCAATGTTTTCAGATTTTTCCCAATAAAAACAGGATTTACCTACATTTTGGTATTTTCTCAGCCCCCTCCAGGGAAATCCAGAAATCCTGTGTTACTTTAGGATCTCCAGGATGTGGGGTAAAAAAGTTATGGAGGCCTAAGCACAATATACGCCAAATAGCCCAAAAAGGGCTCAGCATTCTAAGGGGAAAGGCATAGCAGTCAAGAGGTTAGGCGTTGTTTGTTTAAGGCTCTATACATGTATTGGTTTTGGCGTCGGTTCTCTTTTCTGACAAACACTTGGAGTTGAAGATCTGCAATGTGATAATCCTCGTTAGGCCATTTACAGGGGCCTGCATTTCGTTTTGTGACCTAGTTATTATGAAAAGCATGTGCTAAAGCCAATAGTCCTTTAAGAGTGGATTGTCATTACACTGTGTTAACAACTGTAGACAGGCATTTTGTTACATGGAAACTCATAGGCTACTGATGTAAGCAAGGATTTTGTTGTTCGTTACTTCCTTTGACAAACCCAAAGGGTAGAAGATCTGTCCTCTGATCATCGTTGCGACACCCTAATGGGACGGCCTCACAGTTCAGTCGTCTGCGGACCCTAGCATTTGAAAGAGAAAAAAAAAAAGAAAAAAAAACTCTATACACATATGCATAGATAGGCGGGTCACTGGGTCGGCCCTCTTCAGTATGTCAGAGTGTCATTTACATGCTGCTTCTCCGATGGAAAGCATACTTCGTGGGGCAATATGTTAGCCAATTTCTGCCACTGGGTGCTTTGCACTGTGAGAAATAGCATTTTGCTTGATCTGATGTGCACAGCTGCCTGAAAAGGAGTGCCCCTCAGCTCTTCATTTTTTTAGAGCAACCTGTAGTTCCTCAAACAGTCTTACCATGCCACTCGCTTACAGCTCATTTCATCAGCTGTGTGATGAAATGAGTGTGGTCATGCTGTGTGGTCATTCTGGGATGGTTTTGTCTATAGTCCATCATTGTTTTACTGTTCCAATATGGCCACCATGCTTAGCAGCATTGTGATGGCCATCTTGGATCAGTACAGCAATGATAAAGTATACACTTTGGCATTCGAAGATGGCGGCTCAGCCTGATGTTTATTAAGCGGTCACCTGGCAACAAAATTGTGCAAGGAGTATCATTGTCCGTACCCCTATACATGGCCAACACACAGCTTTAAAATATGGCAGCTATGCTGGAAATTTTAAAACAATGATATGCAATGTACAATACTAATGCAAGACATCTATCTGCCTGTTACTATGTTTAATTTGATTTTTGTACATTCATATGCTTGTTAAGTTTAGATGGCAGGATGTTTCCCTTTTTATACTTTTATTCTTTTAATTTATTGTTCATTTGCTTGTTGAGCTCATTTGTTTTACTGTGGATGGCTGGGTGAATACAAGAATGAGTCTCTGGGTGAATGAATGGACATATAAGTGCAAGGATGAGTGACAGAGTGCAAGTATGATGACTTATTGAGCGCCTAAATGTATTTGTGACTGAAGAGGCATTTTCAGTTATAATCCAGACCTACTTGCTCGTCCAACGCTTGTTCAATTTGCAGCTGTGGTACAGAGCAGTTAGAGATTGCACCGTTCTATGTTGAGCCACATCCCCCGGTTGATTTGAAGGGCAGTGCACGGCAGTCTGCTTGCAAAGGCGGTGCAAGAGGGTCTGTGCAAGGACCTCTACTTCCAAGGGCAGAGTACGGAGATCCACTTCAAGGCAATTGCAAGGAAGTCTTGTTCCGTGGGCTGTGAAAGGACATCCACTTATAAGGGCAGGATACGGGGTCGTTTCAAATGGAGGTCCACTTCTGACGGCAGTGCACACAGGTGTGCTTCCGAGGATGGCGCACTCTGTGCACCCTTCTACTCATCTGAGAAAGCAGTAGATGCCAGCAACATGGAGGCAGAGGCTTGATGCTAAATAATAGAGCACTCTGCAAAAAGCGGTCAGGGGATTCTGGCACTCCACAACCATGCAAAGGCAATAAGTTTAATAGGGCCACTATTGATAGGTGCATCCCTGGACCACATGGCACGTGACACCGGTGCAGACTTCAAGGTGCTCCAAAGTAGTAACAAGATGCACAGTGGCAATGAAAGTGACATGATAAATCCACTAACAGTGGGGGCTGTAAGCAGAATGTTGACACCGCAACCCTAGGTGGCCACGGCATAACAAGGGACCTTCTACCAGGAAATTCACTGGAGGTTGGAGGCAAACACTGAGCCGGGGAAACAAAAGTGGGGAGCAGTTGGCGAGGCCCTGCAGAAGGGCAGACTGGAACAGTCATTAACTGCAGCTCAGACTCAAGAAGATTTTGTGTTAGCCAATAAGAGCTAAGGTAGGCCGAGAAAAGCTCAAAGCTAGAGGCCCTCCATGTACCTCATGTGACAAACCCTCAGGGCTAACGAAACAAGTACCATAAAAGGGGGAACATGCTCCCATTGTAAAGAGGAGTTAATTGTGCGTTGTTTCCATCTTTCTCCCACCAAAAATCTCAAAATGGCTCAAATCCACCAAGCGTCAACATAGAAGCTGAGGACACTGAATGGGCCCAGTGGGGAAAGCCGAGGGCTGCACCGACAGTGGAGGCAAGGAAGAGTCTTCATCATGTGAGGGGTTGGGGGGGATGGCAGTCCATACTTACTAGTATATATGCCAACATTTTAGACCAGGAAAGTGAGAAATTTTTGGGAGAGAAAAAAATCGGGGGAATGTATTTTCCCCATTCACTTCTATTGAAAGAGAGGCAAAATGGCTTCCGACATCGGGAATCTCCCGCCTGAATCGGATCTGTTGGCACGTATGCTTACTAGGGGCGTGGCCTCAAGGAAACAAGGTGTCCAGTTCAGAGAGCACCGCGGCACGTTGCGTCAACTGCCCTGAATACACAGAAGAGTCAACTATTTTTTTAAATCCGCAAAATAGAAAGTTGTTCCTAGTGACAATTTACTAACAAAAACACACCTTAAAGTACTTTGGTCAACAAGGAAGCAGAAACCCACAAACCCTGGGTACATGGATCACTTTATTGATAAAGCAACGACATGCTACGCTACTGCCGCTCTCGAGCTTTAAGGGGTAGTAATACTAGACTGAAATGCAATAAATAGCTCAATGTGGCAACCTCCACAGTCAATGAATCTAAAACGTCAACAAATCAAAACACAACCTGAACCTTGAAAACGCACATACGAAAGAACACTTGGCGTTAAGGAGTTAAACCGCACAACCCCCTATGTCCGGGGCCCAGAACATCCCTATGATGAATCCTGCCGAATTTCCACGTGAGCAATCACTTTCTGTCTGCACTCTGCCAGCTCCGCGAGCTCTGTCTAGCATCTACACGAGAGCTTGGCTCGAGGCGCTAAACCGTGATTAAGGAAATAAATATTTCACCAGGCTGGAATGAAAGTACATCTTTCATTAACCTCGTCAGACTCCGCCAGACAGTCTTCACATCTCAGCTCGACAGGCCCACTTAGATTCATACAATGGTTTTCGTGTCCTTTTCTTATTTTGTTCAAGCGCTGCACGTATATTGCAGCGTGGAAGGCATTTTTTAAATTTGTCAAGTAAGATAACAGTTTCGGTCATCTCGAAGTTTTTTCTTCTAATCTTGCTATTTTGACAGTTCGCTTTCAATCACCCCTCGCAGGTTTAGGATTCCTTCTCTTGCCCACCCTTGGCTCAAGGTCTGCTGGCTCAGTGGACTAACGCATCCCCAGCAGGTATTGGTTTTAGATGGCATGGTCACTGATGTGAACCCCGGAGGGCCCACTCCGTCTTTCATTCTTCTGAGGTCGATGAAATGAGCACCAGTGTGGTGGGTAACGTCTGCAAAACAAACCGTGTTTGACATCAAAAGAAACTACGCCACGAGCCGTAGAATCTGACTAAAACTGCAGGGGATCTCCGCAAGCAGGAAAAACGCAGAAAAGTTCGACACCAGCCCTTTAAATTCAGTTGCAGAGGAACCGCAACACCAGCAGACAATAATATGTTTAGTAGCATTTGCTCAATTCTTCTTTACAATAATTGTTTTAACTCCTTTAACTTAACTATAACATGTTTTATTTATAGCGCTAAAATATCACTTTTACACCTCTAAAATGTGGACCGCTTTGTGGCCCTTGTGCCTAGCTGTGCCTCGTACAAATACTGAATATACATTTATCTCTCACAAGCTCTTTCGCGGACTGGTGAAACATCCTGATGACATCTGTAACAAGTGTGCAGATCCCTAAAACGCGGTATTTTGAAACAAGCGCTACCCCTTTTCATGTGCTGCGAATCATCGACAAACTCCTGCTTACAACTCCTCCGCGAAGGAAGTGAACTATCTCTTCACAGACGGATGTCTCTGGGTAGATAGAGCTCCACTGCTCCGCTTCCAACTCTACGGAAGGTAATGTGTTCCTTCACACTTCGATCTATGTGTTAACTTACTCTATCGCTTTATAGCGTCAACTTCACCCAGCAGGGTTTCAGAGTGCTGCACATGCAATCCTAAACTTCCTCCTGCACAAACCGCTTACAGGTCCCAAAGATTGCACTGATATGTTATGCTTCCTTTCTTGCTTGAGGTTGAAGTTGCCCCTCCATCCCCTCCTGAACATCAGTACAAGCACCGGTGCTCTCACATCTGGACAGTGTAGGATCTATGCTGGTCACGTGATCTTCCTAAACCCCCCAAAGTCACTTGACACAGCAGCGTGGGGTCATCACAGGAGCAAAGGCATCAGGCCTCGTCTCCCCATTCTAAAAGAACTTTGCCGCCGTCCCCTTTAAGCTAGAATTACCTTTTACATGGCTTGGATCCTGCACAAAAACTGCACATCTGACAACCCACCCACCTGAAGGAGACAAACTCTGCTGCTCCTTGTAATAGGGCTAGGCGAAATGTTAATCATGCTGGCATAATTGGGAATTTCGTGTTATGCGAATGTCCCGAAATAGGTCACTCCAAGTAATTAAACACTATTTGTGGCAAAAATCGACCGCTAATGCACCGGAACAGAACATGAGCAGCAGCTGTTTGCAGTGCTTTTGATTTTTTGAACTATTTTTTAGAGCGAAATAAGTCCTCGTGTCAAAAATTGGTGCGATGCATTTCACGCAAAAATATAGCGCAAAAAGACAGATTTGCAATTAGTGTAATTATGTGTAATTTCACATAATTTTGCTGAAATGTTGCGTAATGACATGAAAGCAAATTATGCACATTTCGCAAACATTTACATTTAAACCCCAAGCATCCTACGGCCACGCACCAACACTTTTCGAACTGTCTTCCACAAAACATAATATTCAAAACGAACCTACTAATATCCGGGATAAATCTAAAGGCTCAGTTCTTCAAAGTGCACCTTTAAGAGAAGTTTGTTCTGTCTAAGTTTACCTCTTTATTACATCGTTTATTCATCCAATAAAGATCTCCAACTATTAACTGGAAAGCGCCCGCTGCTCATGTGGCGAGGTCCACACTATATAAACAGCTTTAATAAATACTTAAATAATTACTTACCATTGATTCACAATTATGGTTATAATTAAGATTATTGCCAGGCTATGTTACTGCTGCCCAATTTTGCTGCTTATCTTGTTGCTACAACAATGTATCTCATCAAAATGATTTTCTTTGTACAGAATTCTGACATCCATCTGGGCCTAGTCTGCACGCCTTAAAACCGTACAAATACATACATAAAAAGTTTACCAAATTTATAAAACACATCAAAGACATTGCATTTGCAGCAGCAATGCAGACTTCGTTAACACACAAAAAAACAGGTAAACGTACACACACAACTTTGTTACAAGTAAAAGGACAGACATGCTATACAGAAGGGGCAGCACAGATACCATCAGTGCAAGTCAACATACGCCCACAGGGAGAGCTGTGCAGGGAGGTGACAAAGTGAAAACAAGCACTGGCAAACAAACAGGTCTTGCCTTTGCAATAGGGCAACAACCAATTGACTTGGCCATATTTTTTTGTCCGACATGCTTCATGGTTTTGGCTTTGCCAATGCTTGTTGAATCAAACCACAAACATTGGTAAAGCAAAACCATTCCAAAATGGCCACCATGTACGCACATGTACACCAGTCAATTTGTAATGGAGTTTTCTTATAGCTATTTAAAATTGGCTGCAATGCTATTCCTTCCCTTAAGCTCCACCAATTCAGTGGGTATTACCTGCCCATTCCCACATAGGAAAGGGATATATTCCAGCCCTTGACACAAGTAAATCTCCAATTATTCCCAGAGTGAAAATAGAAAGTGGAGAAGTTTGCAAATATCCATAAACTTAAAAATTTGCGGGTATTCTGTTACTTTCCAGGACATCCTGACCCTTAAATGCACATTTTCCACCTCTGGTTGATACTTTAAGCAAGCAAAATATTACACCTTGCTGGATTACTATTGCACATAAATGTTATAAGAAATCCCTCTATGGTCAAGTAAACTTACACCATTGTTTCATAATACACATCTTGGACAAATCTCATCTCATAAGGAAAATCATGTGGTAAAATATAGCTAACCAAGCGTCCCCACGTCATTCATTACAACTTCTTACACACTGAGTTTTTAGTAAACATGAGGTGGAATTTGTCAGACCATACTTGCAATGCAAAAAGTGAAACTACAAGTCCCACAATGCAATGGGCTGCATTAACAGGTAGCCATGAGTGAATGTGAAACATCTTATATGAGGTTTGTTGCTATGGTTAGAACACATCAAACAGATCCCTTTCTCTCTTACGAAAATACGCAGGGGGCAAAGCAGTGAATTAAGCGAATATGGTGCTAACCTTAAAGACGAGAGGGAGACAACGTAACCCTGGGCGTAGTACTACGCTACGCTCACGGAGCATGCGTAGTTTGCACTACTACGCAAATTGCACGTAGCACAGTGCAAAAACTGTGCTAAAACATGTAGCGTAGCAGCAAAATCATCAACACATACAAATGCTTTGATAAAGCAATTTTACATGCTAAAAAGCATATAACCAATTCACAAATGTGAACTTTGAGAATGAAAATATTAGGCAATGAGAGAGGTAATGATTTTGGGGTCCCCCCTAACCTAGGGGGAGGACCAAGCAGATGCCTTGAACACAAGGAGCATATCATGCTGAACGATTCAGTGGTGGTCCCTTCCTCCTAGGACCACCCCAAGCACAGTTATGGGCAAAAATACAATCCCAACCAAAGGCCCTGCAAAGCATTATGGGACGAGATTAGCAGTGGGCAGTGAATATACCCCAGATGATGAAAACAAGTTACTTACCTGTAACTTTGGTTCTCCAGTATTGGAAGCTTTCATAGATTCCCATGCTTGGAATCATTCCCCGTCGTCGAGATGGGAGCCTCGGTAAATATATATATATATATATATCTAACAGTAGTAAATAACCATTACAAAAGAGAAACAGGCCTAGGCCTAATCCCATTTTGTAGTCAGACCATGTCTTTTTGTAAAAGAGACCAAAAGACTCATTAGCCAATCAGAGCCGCCTCACCCCTTAGAACCCTGGTGAAAGAACCTCAGCTCCTCAGATTTTCGTATACGTTGTGACAACATACACAGAGATAGGCTGAGCTTTCCCAGGGAGGAGGGTGGTCGCATGGGAATCTATGAAAGCTTCCAATACTGGAGAACCAAAGTTACAGGTAAGTAACTTGTTTTCTTACTCCAGTATTGGAGCTTTCATAGATTCCCATGCTTGGAATCAGAGTAGCTAGCAGTAAGGATACACATTTTCCATAAGACATTACCTGTCTGAAAAAACATTCTCCAAATACATCTTTTAAAACCAGCCAAAGGCATGGATAAGTTAGTGCATTTATAAACAAGAGAAAATGTGTATAAAGCAGACAAAAGAAGGAAGGAGGGAAGCAAGGGAAAGCTCACCACTCATTGGAAGAGGTTCCTCAGGACTGCCTGTCCAACCGCCGCGTCTTCTTGAAGTGATGACTCCAGGCAGTAATGCTTTGTAAAGGTGTGAGTGCTGCTCCAAGTTGCAGCCCTACAAATGTCCTTGATCTGGACCCCAGCAAACAAGGCCACTGAAGATGCCATAGATCTTGTCGAATGTGCTCGGACAACACCCTCCAGGGGTTTGCCCGCTGCTGTGTGACAGTATCGAATTGCGCTCACAACCCAGCGAGATATCCCCTGTTTGGAAATGGGAAATCCCTTGCGGGGAGCGCTATATGATACAAAAAGCTGTGAAGATTTGCGGAAGGACTTAGTTCGATCCAAGTAAAATTTTAAACATCTTTGTAGATCCAGAGAGTGAAGAGCTCTCTCGGCCGGTGAAGTAGGCTGAGGAAAAAAGCTTTAAGGATCACTGGTTCGTTGAGATGAAAAGAAGAAGGTACTTTAGGAATAAATTTTGGATTAGTTCTCAAGATGACAGTATTTCCCTTGAACTGAAGGAAGGGTTCCTGAATTGTAAGAGCTTGTAATTCTCCTATCCTCCTGGCTGAAGTGAGGGCCAACAACAGAGCGACCTTCCAGGAGAGAAACTTGAGATCTGACCGATGAATCGGTTCGAACGGATGCCTCATAAGTTGAGAAAGAACCAAATTTAGTTGCCACGAAGGCGGTGGAGGCTTCACTGGCGGAAACACCCTGAAGAGGCCCTTAAGAAACTGTTTGACAATTCTGCTTGACCAAAGAGAAGGCCCAGAGGACGTGCGTCGAAAACGAGAAATTGCTGCTAAGTGCACCTTAATGGAGGAATGAGCCAAACCTGCCCTAGCCAAGGCCAGGAAATACGGAAGGACCTGGTGTGGTTGTGATAAGAAAGGATCCAAATTATTGCTTAGACACCATATGTTAAAACGCTTCCATTTTAAGCGGTAGGTCCTGTTCGTGGAAGGAGCTCTTGCCTGTGAAAGAACATCTTTAACCTCCTCTGGAAGATTTAAGTGAAGAAATTCCCGCTCTTCAGGAGCCATGCTGTGAGCTGTAACGAGCGAGGATCTGGGTGTAGTATCTGACCCTGAGACATTGTAAGAAGGTGAGGAATTGGTCGCAGTGGAAGAGGATGGTCCATGGAGAGAAGGTGAAGTTCGGTGAACCAAAACTGCCGCGGCCAGGCAGGAGCTATTAGGATCATCTTGCATCCTTCCACTTTCATCTTCTTGAGTATTCTGGGAATTAGCGGAATGGGGGAAAGGCGTAGACAAATGCGCCTGACCAGGCTATCGAAAGCGCATTCCCCAGTGACCCTCGATGGTGCAGCTTGCTGGCGTAGCACTGGCATTTCCTGTTTTCTGGTGTGGCAAACAGGTCTATGGAAGGTCTGCCCCACTGGCGAAAAACCCTCTCCAGCGTTGTCTGATCCAATTCCCATTCGTGTGTGACAGACTTCAGCCTGCTGAGTCTGTCCGCCTTGTCGTTCAGTACTCCTGGCAAATGTTCTGCTTTCAGAGAAATTCCCTGACAGATCGCCCACTCCCAGATTATTTGGGCTTCTTGTGACAATGGCAGAGACCTGGTGCCGCCCTCCTTGTTGATGTAGTGCATGGCTGTGGTGTTGTCCGTCCGGACAAGTACCGACAGACCCTGCAACCTTGGAAGAAAAGCTTGAAGAGCTAAACGAATCGCTGTCAACTCTAAGAGGTTGATGTGAAGGAGGCGATGTTCTGGAAGCCAGTGACCACTGACCTGCAGATCCTGCAAAACTGCGCCCCAGCCCTCCAGTGACGCATCCGTAGTTACCACTTGAGGTGTTGGAGCGGTTACGAAGGATAGACCTTGGGACAAATGCTCTTGTTTTGTCCACCATCGAATGGCCTGGCGCATATCCTGAGTGATCCGAATCTTGTCGTTGAAGGATCCGCTCACTTGTTTCCACTGTAAATCCAGAAGCTCCTGCAGGGGACGCATTCGCAATCTGCAGTGAGGTATCAATGGAATGCAGGAGGACATCATACCCAGCAGGGACTTGTAGAGGCGAACAGAAAGATACTTTTTTCTTCGCACTAGGTGGCCCATTGAGATTAGATTTCTTTGTCGCTCTAGAGAGGGAAAAACCTTGCTGAGAGATGTGTTTAAAATCGCTCCCAGAAACTGAACCTTCCTGGAAGGGCGAAGATAAGATTTGGTGGTGTTTAGAGTCAAGCCCAGATTGGAGAAGAGGCAGGTGCAAGAGGCGACCGCCTCTGCTGCTGCCCCCTGGAAGGGGCCTTTAGCAACCAGTCGTCCAGGTAGGGAAAGACTTGGAAATGATGTTTCCTGAGAAATGCCGCTACCGGTGCAAGCACCTTGGAGAAGACTCTCGGAGCTGAGCGAAGGCCAAATGGAAGCACCTTGAATTGAAAATGGCTCTTGGCGACTGTAAATCGAAGAAACCTTCTGTGTGCCCGATGAATGGGTATATGGAAATACGCATCCTCGAGATCGAGAGTGGCCATAAAATCCCCAGTGTTGAGAAGACGCAGAATGTCCTGGAGAGATACCATCCGAAAGGATTGTTTTGTGAGATAAGTGTTGAGCTCCCTGAGGTCGAGAATCGGCCGCCATTTTTCCAATGTCTTCCTTACCAGGAAAACCTGGAATAGAAACCCTTGCTCCTCTGAGAGAAAGGAACTGGCTCTACTGCCCCTTTGATCAGCAGTTGATGAACTTCGAGCCGGAGAAGACGCAGATGTTTCATGGAGGAGGCGGGAGGAGCTCTGGATGGTGGTAGGTGAATGAACTCCAGGGTGTGGCCACTCTGAATGATGTTTAGGACCCAACGGTCTGATGTAATCCGTTGCCAGTTTTGAAGGTAAAGAGAAACCCTGCCTCCTACAGATGTCTTCGAGGAGGAGGAGGGCACAGCGCAAAGAGCCAGGTCGCCGCTACTGCCTCTTAGAGGCGCCTCGTCCCTGACGATTCTGTCTTCCCCTATAATTGGATCTGGAGAAAGATGACGTCTGGCCTTGTTGTCTCTGGTTGTAAGAAGGCCGGTAAGATTGGGATGCGGGAGCATACGAGGAATATCGCTGTTGCTGATAGGATCCTCTATATGAGGGAGAACCCCTGCCTCTTGCTCCCCGAAAGGGACATTCCGATACTGAAGGGTCCCCAATGACCTAGCCGTCTCAGTGTCTTTTTTAATGTCTTGGAGAGCATCATCTATGTGCTTCCCAAACAAAGCTTCCCCGTCAAATGGGAGGTCCAGGATCTTATTCTGAACCTCTGGCCGGAACCAAGTTGCTTTGAGCCAACCTTGTCGACGAAGCACAGCTGCCCCTGCCAAAGAGCGGAAAGATGTCGTAGCTATGTCCATCGCACAGTCTATAATCTCTGCTGATGTTAGCTCTCCTTCATGCAGGATCTTTTTCGCTTCAGACTTAGCTGTATCAGGCAATTGATCAAGGTAAGGCGAAAGGTCGCACCACAATTGGCGGTCGTATCGGCCAAGTATCGCTAATGCATTAGCAGCCCTAATAACCAGACTCGCCATAGAGGAAAATCGTTTCCCTGCATTGTCTAGGCGTCTGCCTTCCTTGTCCGGTGGTGTGGTCAGAGGTACTGAAGGATTCTTAGATTTCCTCTGCGCTGCCTGGGAAATCACTGAATCTGGCTTTGGTTGACCAGTCAACGAGGCTGGGCTGTCCTCAGAAGCTTTATATTTTTTGTCTAGCCGTGGTAGGACTGGGACCACTGTAGCTGGATTCTTCATGGTCCTTATCCCCTCTTCCCATACATGATTTACAATTGGAATGGAACGTATCATCCTCCTACCCGGCTCCTTAAAATCATATAGGAAACACTCCGTTTGAACAGATGGCATAGGAAGTTCAAAACGTAACGAAGCCCTTTCCATTAGCTTGTGAAAACCCCTATATCAGCCGGAGGGGAATCCACAGGAGCAGGAATTGGAGAAGCGGGATCAGGGATCACGTAATCGTCCCACTCCTCTCCCTGATCCGTTTGCACAAGCTCACCTTCTTCCTCTTCAGAAGAAACATCCTGAAGTTGAGGGACTGCCTCCGTTTGAATTTGTGGATGAGTCATTGGAGGTGGTGAAACTATCACCATGGGTTGAGGAGTATGCACAGTTTGTGGTAGGAGAATAGGTTGCGGAGGAAGCGAAGACAACCTCTGACGATAGTCAAGGAGCATCCCCTGTAAGTCCGATAACAGAGAGGTGGGAACAGAAACCATCTGTTGCTGAACATCCTCCTGTTGTGGATATTGATGATGTATAGAAACTTGTTCCTGGCAGTATTCACCCTCAGAATCAGTTTCTTGACATTTCACTAGAAGCTGAGATGGGCTGTTAGCATAGCCAAATTGACTGTCCTCACCATAAGAGTCCTCTTCCTCCTCCAATAATAATGCAGGTGGTAAGGGATCCACTCTCCTGGGTGAAAGCCTCTCCGGCGCAACCCCTTTTCTTTTATGGAAATTGAAATTTTCCCGTCGACGACGTCTGTCGACGGTCTCGTCGACGTGGAGGTGAAAACCGCCGTAGACGGTCTCGTCGACGTGGAGGTCAAAACCGTCGTCGATGACATCATCGTCGACGGGGGCACCGTCGACGAGAAAGTTACTGGAACCAGCGTCGACATCCTCGATGACGAGCTGATCGTCGACGAGACGATGGGCGTCGTCGAACCTGTCGTCGACGAGATAAGGCACACCCCTGCTGATGTCGTCATCACTGTTGCAGTCGTCATCGTCGACACTCTCGTCGTCGACGCCACAGTGGTAGACGGAACTGTAGACGCCGTCTTCGTCGACACCGCCGTCGACGGTGCTGTATATGTGCTCGTCGACGAGCCCGTCGACACTGGGAAAAGAGACGGAGTCGACACAGGAACATTTTTAACCTGTGATTTTTGCGTTTTCGTCGACGAGGGTTTATGCTTCGTCGACGAATGGTCCGAAGAATGTGAAGAAGACTTCTTCAAAGGTTTCTCCTTGCCAGGGAGAGTCGCAGATGCAGATAATGGTTCTTCCTCTCCTTTACACCGCAGTGAGGAGATTTTATGGAACCTTGGCCCTCAGACTCCTTTGGGATCTTCTTTGAGGCCTTAGAGGGTGACCCAGAGATGATGAAGGGGAACCCCTACCCCTCTTGACTGACCTTCTTGAAGAAACTGCGGAAGAAGCGTCCTCACTGTCACTGGACACCGACTCTTTCCTTGACTTTAACTTGTGAAGCCAGGTAAGTAGACGACCCTCACGATCCCGGAGAGTCTTAGTCGAAAAAGTGCGGCAAATCTTGCACTCCGCAGCCTTGTGGTCCGGGTATAGGCAGTATATACAGTCCTTGTGCCTATCCTCCACATAGAGCCTCTTTTTCCACAAGTGGAACAGGCCTTAAATAACCCTTTCTTTTCCTTTCTCAGACATTTCACCAAGAAAACCTGAATAAAACAGCTGAAAATAGTCGAAATAGAGCAGAGCTCCAGGAGACTCCCTTCTGCACAACGTGCGGTAGAAAATCTGAGGAGCTGAGGTTCTTTCACCAGGGTTCTAAGGGGTGAGGCGGCTCTGATTGGCTAATGAGTCTTTTGGTCTCTTTTACAAAAAGACATGGTCTGACTACAAAATGGGATTAGGCCTAGGCCTGTTTCTCTTTGTAATGGTTATTTACTACTGTTAGATATATATATATATATATATATTTACCGAGGCTCCCATCTCGACGACGGGGAATGATTCCAAGCATGGGAATCTATGAAAGCTCCAATACTGGAGTAAGTGGTGATGCTCTACGGTTTGCTTTGGGTTCCTGGCACCCTTTCCTAATGTTCGGTGGGACAGGGTGTTTATTGGACGTAGAATAGTATATGGCAGGAGTTGGGTGAGGTTTGGAGACATGATCTAAACATGGAGCAGTGGTGCTGCTGCACGTAAGAATATGGGATTGCATAGTGTGAGAATAGACACACTCGCGCATGAGGGGCCTACCATCTTTTAGGGATAGTTTATTGAAACTACTATTCATTGTGGATCACTGGAGACCACCCGGGTGTGTGTTCAATGAAGTTCATCCTGAAAAAGCACAGATCCGACTCCAGTACGGGCACTGTTAAGGGCACAGGGCATGTGGGGTCCAACCAGACCCTCAGAGGCACAACCAGCACCAAAAACAAGGGAGTGTGACAGTAAATACATGGGTCTAGGATTCCACCAAGGAGCACTACAAGTGCCACCCACAAATATATGGAATATGGAGTCACCCAGGAAAGGCAGAGGAGCAGTCGGCAGGAGGCATGGGTCACTGTCACCTATACACAGTGCTCTATGAAGTCCACCCTGGAGCACTAAGTCGCCAGGAAAGGCGGAGGAGCAGGTGGCAGGAGGCCTGAGTCACTGTTACCTATGCACAGTGCTCTACGAAGTCCAACCAGGAGCACTAAGGCGCCAGGAAAGGCAGAGGGGAGCCGGCACGAGGCATGGTTCACTGTCACCTATACAATCTGCTCTATGAAGTCCACCCTCGAGCACTAAAATGCAAGGAAAGGCGGAGGAGCAGCCGGCAGGAGGCACTGGTCACTGTCACCTATACACGGTGCTCTATGAAGTCCACCCTGGAGCACTAAGGCGCCAGGAAAGGCGGAGGAGCAGCTGGCAGGAGGCATGGTTCACTGTCACCTATGCACAGTGCTCTATGAAGTCCACCCTGGAGCACTAAGGCGCCAGGAAAGGTGGAGGGGCAGGAGGCACTGGTCACTGTCACCTATACACTGTGCTCTATGAAGTCCACCCTGGAGCACTAAAATGCAAGGAAAGGCAGAGGAGCAGCCGGCAGGAGGCACTGGTCACTGTCACCTATACACGGTGCTCTATGAAGTCCACCCTGGAGCACTAAGGCACCAGGAAAGGCGGAGGAGCAGCCGGCAGGAGGCATGGCTCACTGTCACCTATACACTGTGCTCTATGAAGTCCACCCTGGAGCACTAAAATGCAAGGAAAGGCGGAGGAGCAGTCAGCAGGAGGCATATGTCACTGTCATCTATACACAGTGCTCTATGAAGTCCATCCTGGGGCACTAAGGCACCAGGAAAGGCGGAGGAGCAGCCGGCAGGAGGCACTGGTCACTGTCACCTATACACGATGCTCTATGAAGTCCACCCTGGAGCACTAAGGCACCAGGAAAGGCGGAGGAGCAGCCGGCAGGAGGCATGGCTCACTGTCACCTATGCACAGTGCTCTATGAAGTCGACCCTGGAGCACTAAGGCGCCAGGAAAGGCAGAGGAGCAGCCGGCAGGAGGCATGGCTCACTGTCACCTATACACGGTGCTCTATGAAGTCCACCCTGGAGCACTAAAATGCAAGGAAAGGCGGAGGAGCAGCCAGCAGGAGGCATATGTCACTGTCATCTATACACAGTGCTCTATGAAGTCCACCCTGGGGCACTAAGGCGCCAGGAAAGGCGGAGCAGCCGGCAGGAGGCACTGGTCACTGTCACCTATAGATTGTGCTCTATGAAGTCCACCCTGGACCACTAAGGTACTGGAAAGGTGGAGAAGCAGCCGGCAGGATATCGGACTCCTGTCATCTAGGCATTGCGCTCTATGAAATTAAATGAACGCATTTAATATAGCGCACAGCTACTCAAACTAGAGCGCCCTGGCGCAAGGAAGCGGAAAGAGTGGCGGAATGCTGAGGAAGGGCTAGTTTTTTAAAAGCCAGGTTTTAAGATTCTTCCTGAAAGTTAACAGGTCTGTAGTTAATCTCAGAGGTTCTGGGAGACTGTTCCACATCCGTGTGCCAAAGAAACCAAACGATCTTCCCCCCCCATACGCGCAAGGCGTATTTTGGGAATGAGGGCAAGGTTAGCATTTGAAGATCTTAGGGATATAGTTGGAATATAGCGGTTAACGCGATTATTTAGATAGCAGGCTCCTATGCCATAAAAAGCTTTGAAAAAGATCACCATAGCTTTAAAGTCGATCCTTTCCTTCATGCGCAGCCAGTGCAAGGACCTTAAAATGAGGGTCATACTAGATCTGGGTTTAGGTCTCACAATAGCTCTGGCAGCCGCATTTTGCACCACTTGCAGGCTCTGAATAAGACATTTGGGCAATCCGAGGTACATACTGTTGACATAGTCTAGTTTTGATGTCACCAAGGCTTGCACCACAATCTTTCTGCTGTCTACTGATAGCAGTGACAGGAATTTCTTTAACATGCGGAGTGTGCCAAAACAGGCGCCTGTTAAAGTTTGGATTTGTGAACGCATGGAGAGAGTATTGTCGATGACAATACCTAGGTGTTTGACTTTCTCCTTAGCTGAAGGCAGAGGTGACAAGTCTTTTGGCCACCAAGTGCTCCAGTTATACGTTTCAGGTTGTCCAAAGAATACGACTTCTATTTTATCTGGGTTACACTTCAACTGATTTATCTTGAGCCAATTGAATACCTTTGTGAGGCAGGACCTAATATTTGCTCCGTCAAAGTCAGTACCTTTGTCACAGGTAAAAATCAGCTGTGGGTCATCTGCATATGAGACAATTTTAGCGCCTTCTTCTTCTACTCTTCTACCAACGGTGCAAGGGGTGATAGATATATATTGAATAGGGTGGGACTGAGGATAGAGCCCTGGGGAACACCCACATTCATAGCAGATACGGGGGATGAAAAAGGGGGTAGCCAGATGTCCTGTGATCTATTTTCCAGAAAGGAGGACATCCTTGTTAGGGCGGTCCCGTCCAATCCAATGTTCAATAATCTACGGAGAAGCCTCTCGTGTAGGACCCTGTATCAAAGGCCGCCGACAGATCGAGTAAGATCAGAACTGCTTTTCCTCCTTGGTCTAGCTTGGTCTATGGCGCCCACCCTGGAGCACTACAGCTGCCGCCCTCAATGTATGCTGTACCACCCTCAATGTATGCTACACCGCCCTCAATGTATGCTTTACGGAGTCACACAGCAAAGGAGGAGGAGCCGCCTGCGGAAGACCTGACATAAGGATTTCTAAGGTGCATGTTCACCCAAAAGGGTATCTTGGCGCTGAATAACAGATATTTCTTGTCACTCAGGTACTCATTTTATGGACTTCAGAAGGTTGAAAGGCTGAGTGGACCGTCGGGATTTATACCTGTGACCATGAGGTCAGAGACAGGCCTCTACAGTGGACGCATTAGTCCACTAAGCTACCAGACCCGACTGATGTATAGTGAACTAAAGAACTTGTTGTATAGAGTCCACCAAAAACACCCCCTCGCCCCCCGAGATGTCATGTCTACGGTAAGTTGTCACTACGTAAAACAGTGTGGCCATGAACCCAATACTGAAATGATTATCAAGTGGCCACTTATTTCTATGACTTCCCTTGTGAAATAAACATGCATTTTCCCTTTTTTATTGGTTTTGAAACAATCGGGTTTCAAACCCTCTAGACCGGTTATATGTTTTGTACTCCTTAGCAAAGATGAATACTAGGTTTGGAATGTTCTTGGGTTTTGTTTAGGGACACACCTGTGGGGGTGGAGGGGAGCAAAGACCGTGGACCCGTTGATACAAAAAGACCCCAATGATATTTATCAAACACCCACTTGAATGCTCCTTCTGTACTGTGTTCCTTATGGAGGCAGATATGTAATTTATTTTTAAATTAATCCATGATACATATATGTATAATACAGGAATGTGTCTTTATAATCGGTTTTCTGAACTTCTGTTAAAATAAACGACTGGCTGACACCACCCTAGCGCTCCCGTCACTTGGACAATAAATGAGTAATGTCCATGTACGCATGGAGCCCGTGGGTACCTGCTAAGGCACAGCATCAACACCGCCTAGTAATCAAAGTGCCTTGGTGCTGGCACTACTGCTTTCGAAGTGTGTGTGTGTGTGTTGGTGAGATTGCGCATTAGTGCGATGTGTAATGTTGTGTAATGGAGTGTTGATGGGTGGGATGCATCTGGATGTGTGTTCATGTCGGCATACGGAATGTGCCTGATGGTGTGTGAGGGGGTATCTGAGATGGTGTGTGTGTGTTGATGTCAGTTCTTCATGTACTGCTTAGTGTTTCGCTGTGCCCGAAGGGGCTTGTATGTGTGTACAGAGAGGGGAATAGTGTGTGTCTGTGGGTGTGGATGGGGGTAGTGGATGCGGGGGAGGAAGGGCAGTGTTTGTGTGTATGTGAGGAGGGGGATAGAGTCTGTGCAGGGGCGGACAGTGTGAGGGAAGGGAGACTGAGGGAAGCAAGACTGTGTCCGGGGGTGAGGGGAGGAGTTTTTGTATGGGAAGGGAGATGTGTGTACGTAGAAATTGTTTAGTATGTGTGTGGGGGGGTTCCCAAACTTCAGATGGTTAACATAAGGCAGCATGGACAAGTCCTCATCAGTCGAATTAACAGTATCACAAGTAGTGATGTCACATGACCTTTAGCATCAAGAACATTCCAGGATGTGACATCGCAGAAAGCAGCAACAGACAAACTAACATCAGTGACATCTAAAATGACCCAAACAAGAGCAAAAGGGATAAAATTAGATCTTCACTTAAACAGAAACATTAACTTGATTTTCTCTGCGTGCATAATCTCACCAAAAGAAGCAACGCGGATGGAGGCACCTTAACGCCATGTTGGCATTTTCTAAAAGCTACATAAAATGCTTAATTACAAATATCATCCCTAAAAACCTTTCTGTGATAGATGGAAACCACAGTGCCCAATGTGTGTATCCCAGGTTTATAGAAGAGATGCCCCGCACGCATATACACCACTGACCTGCTTCCCGATCACCAAGGATTACTCTCAGATAAGCAAGCAATTACTAATTATTTTGAATAACATGCACAGAAGAGTGATATCTCATGCAAAAGTATCACCCCCCTCAAACAGCCATCCCCGGAGCGGGTAGTGTATTGCACATTATTCACTAATAGTCATTCTGAAACCAGACAGATATATTGCTGTAATAACCAGCAGCCACCCTCCCACTCAATCAGTTAATTCTGCAGTATTAACCAGCAGCCAACACCAAATCAGACAATTCATCGTGCAGTAATTACCAGCCGTCACATCTGGACCAGGCACTTCGGGGCACAAAAATCACTGACAGCCCTAAGGAAAGACACTAACTAGCACACAGCACCCGAGCACAGCAGCCACCAGCAGCCGCGCACAGCAGCCACCAGCAGCCGCGCACAGCAGCCACACAAAGCAGTCACCAGCAGCCGCGCACAGCAGTCACGCACAGCAGTCACCAGCAGCCGCGCACAGCAGGCACCAGCAGCCGCGCACAGCAGGCACCAGCAGCCGCGCACAGCAGGCACCAGCAGCCGCGCACAGCAGTCACCAGCAGCCGCGCACAGCAGTCACCAGCAGCCGCTCACAGCAGGCACCAGCAGCAGCGCACAGCAGTCACCAGCAGCCGCGCACAGCAGTCACCAGCAGCTGCGCACAGATCAGGACGATTAATTTACAAGGTATTACTGGGTGAGCCACTTCCGGTGCACACCGATGTGCTGCCAGTTAAGATGGTGGCTCTAAATGTGATACCAGAAATAACAATAAAAATTCCTATTTGTAAAGCACAAACATATCACCACCTTAAGGGTTTCAAGGCGCTGGGGGCCATCAGGGAGATTAAGTGAGCTATTGCTCAGAGTCACATGATGCTGAGCTGCCGCCGGCTATTGAACTGTGAGCCACGTGATCCGGGGTCAGTCGCTATGGCCACCGTGCCACACCTCTCCCTTAGATCAAGAGATCCCTAAGTAGCGCCAAGAGACCCCTTGGTGTGGTAGGCGCTTAACGTCTGCATCACCCACAAGACTGCTGCTCTGATTTTTGTCAGCACTGTACTGTCCATAAGCTTGCTGAAGTGCAAGGGCACAGCCTGGGACTCGTCTCATAGATGCTTAATACGTGCCCCCGTGGTGAGAGTACATCCTGGACCAACCTCCTGGGACTGCCCTGCACTTCCCATGGCCCTGGCACTGGCACTGGGTGGATACAGAGGTGCCGCTGCAACCGGAGAGGATGAGGCTGGGCCCGGATTCAGGAGAATTCCTTTATCGAAGGTAGAGCAAAGATACAGCTTGGAAATCTGATTCAAGGTAAGGACAGAGGAGGACAACAGGCACGAGATGCTAAGATCAGAGAAGAAGAATACCACTGGTCACTGGCGATTTCTGCTTCCAGAGGCAGTGGGGCATGTTCTGCTCCAGAAGCACAAAGTGATCAAAACCATGGCCCACTTCCAATAAGTGAGTCTACCAGGGAACGTAGGTCCTAGCCCATCAGAGCTCACAGGAAAGATTTTAAAACACACATTGATACAGCCAATACATTTGGTTTAAATATACAGTGCGTGCAGATAGACACATAGAAACAACATCCGCTCACATGCTGCACAGATGCCACATACAAGCAAATATGCAGACAGAAAAACTGACGTCCATATACACTCAGGTCTTGCAGTCAGACTGGCACACAATCATGTAACCATGAAAACAAACCTACCAGCACCTGCACACACCGAGCACCTAACATGTAGCAAAACATACTGACGACAGAGACATGTTATGCTGACCGCTTGTACAGGACCTTATAATGCTCTAAGACCATCTTAAAGTGCTAGAGGTGACAGGGTAGTGGAAAGGAGGGAACAAGAAGGGAAATGGGGGGAGGGGAGGAGAGAAATACAAATAGATGGTAGGTAAGTTAAACAGTGTGAGGAATCTGTGCCTGATGCAGATTTGGGAATGGTAGATAGTTACAGACCCCAGGAATAGGCAGGTACCCTGTCCACAAACCAACAGACAGAGGCTGCCACATACACGGCACACATACAGTCCCACACAACACTGAAAGAGATGAATGGATTCCACCAGGTGGAACAGTGGCATAAGCATGGCAGCGCTTGCACCACAAGGCTGATGTCCACTACTGACCCAACATTCTACTGCTGTCTGGCAGCCACTGCACTTGCAATATCAGACAAGCTGGAAGCGATGCCCCCATAATAGGCCTTCCTGTGTGTGACTTGATGACCTTCCAGTGTCTCTTGATTAATGCAGTAGAAAGAAGAAACCTGGGTTCTAAAGATACACCCATCCCTTTTTGAGCAAAATGTACAAGGTGGGCCAATTCACTTTACGTTCTTGGATCTAAGTGAACCTATCCGTCAAAATATGAATAACTTGGAAACTAAATAAATTCCACCATTAAATGTGAAGGTACAAAAACTCTCGACATATACCATCAGAGCCTGCGGAAAAGTACTGCACGAGCCAAAGCTAGGACCAGAGTTTCAGTAAGCTTTCACCCAATGGATAAGGAAGCATGAGTGATCAAGAAGAAACTAAGACTGAAAACCCTTACACTTTATACCCATACCATCACTGTGATACTTTTACCTAGGGTTGAGCATTCACAGCAGCAAATTTCACAGAAAGATGGCTTCCAAGAACGGCTACTTACATCCTGCAAAAGCTTCTCCAAGTTCTCCTGCAGTTCATAGAAGTACCGGGAGGTGATCAGTCCATCCTTTGACTTGTCCAGGCAATCCCGAGCCAGCTCGATCACCTGATGATGAATGAAGCTGAGCACCCCATCAGCTAATGGCAAAACATTCTCTGGAGCGTTGGAGGTGGTGAACTCAGCTAGCCTCTCCTCCATCTGCGCTGTGGCCTGCAGAAAGGAATGATGGCATACATGAAAGCCTAGTCCACCTAATGACAATACAACACCCAACGCCTTCCTGCTTTTGTCTCAACAGCACCCTCTCATTGGTCTCACTCATGACTCGAACCGAGGTAGTGAGGTTCTCTTGGGATTGAAAAAGATTTGTACAAGATTACATGAAGCCGGAGTCACTGGGTCATTGTCCCGCTCATCAATTGTTTCTGCTAAAATTTCCAGCAACATGTATTGGTGACAAACTGGGCTCCTTCTGAGTATGAGGAACATCAACATCAAAGACCTGGAGTATACAATAAATGTCGACGTGGAGGACTGAAGGAGAGTACAATGAATGCAGACGAGGAGGGGTCAAAGGGGTTAAAATGAAAGTCGACAACAAGGACTCTGGGTAAGTACAATGAATGTCGATGAGTAGGAGTGAAAGAGGGTACAATGATTGTCGACGAGGAGGACTCAAGGGGGTGTACAATGAATGTCGACGAGGAGGGGGTCAAAGTGGGTACCATGAATGTTAACGAAGAGGGCTTAAGGTGAGTACATTGGATAGCGACAAAGAGGACTCAATGTGAGTGCAATGAAGGACTAGAAGGAGGACTTAAGCTGGGTACAATGAATGTTGATGTGCAGGACTCGAGGAGAGTACAATGAATGTCGACAAGGAGGAATCAAGGTTAGTACAGTGAATGTCGACAAAGAGGAATCAAGGTGGGTACAATGAATGTCTGCGAGGGAGGAATAAAGGTGGGTGCAATGAATGCTGACAAGGAGGACTAAAGCTGGGGACAATGAATGACGAGGAGAGTAATGAGGACTTAAGCGGGGTATGATGAATGTCACCGAGAAGGAATAAAGGTGGGTTCAATGGATGATGACGAGGAAGAATCAAGTTGACAATGTTAACAGTGGACTTGATGGGGGTGCAGAACATATTGAAATGTGCCATGGAGACAATGCATCGCCACAAGGAAGACTCAAAGTTGGCATAACACATGTTAACAAGAAGCATCTGTGGTGGGTATAAAACGTGTTAAAGATGACTTAAAATGTTTGAAATAGTATGAAGGTGCATGAGGATGCAGTGAAGAGAATAGTAACAGGCAGATGACCAGGTCATTTGTGCTCCATATTGTGTTTGACAGATCCAGTGCATTGAGAACTGACTCATCTTGCGTACTCCCTTTTTTTTTTTATTTAACAAGAAATTTTAATTTGTAGTTGAGCCTTGCCCAGAGTGGTACTTTCTTATTCTGTCCGAGTATCGCAGTTTTACTCGAAGCAAGAGCATGTCTTAGAACAGATGTCAAGCTAGAAGAACATCAACCGTTCCACAGGGTGCTCAGCTGAACTCACAATCTATCTACGTGGCTACAACACGTACTATCTCCGACTTGTCTTTTATTTCAGAAAGGGATAGAACAGTTTGAATGAGTGGATCAATGTGCAATGAGTTAACACATTTTCCAAATGTGAGCGGTCTCTCTTGCTCTCATTTAAGATCTAGTTCTTTCTATTTTTAAATGCCTCTGGTGCTTTACAATTATTGGGGGAAAAAGATCACAACGTTTCTGAAATTCCATGAAAAAATTTGTGAATTTTTGGTAGAAGGAAGGGATAATGCTGGTACTTTGCAGGATGTGCAGCCAATACAAGAGCTGAGTACAGTGGAAGATAAATGAAAAATATGACAGTGCCCATGATGAGAAAACAAAAAATAAAATGCCTGTGTGAGCAGATGGCCTCCTGATCAGTGCTCCTCTCTTCAACACCAGGAATATATGTGCAGGTCACCTTTCATCCTTGTCGACCCTAGAAGAAGGTGAAGTAGCAGTTTCTGCTTTGAGACATTTGCAGTCCCTGCTCTTTGCTTACCACACATCACTGAACAAGGCTGAACTGTTAAGCATTTTACTTACTATCTTGTTTTGGGAAGCTAGAACAGTTTTTAATTGAAGGAAGCTTTGTTTAAATTATGTCACACCCGATAAGCTGTAAACCATGATGTATGTATAGGCCTCCTCTTACGTGGAGATTAGTAGATATACTGTCTGTGTTTACACTCTCAGGAGGAGTCTGGTAGCTGATGTCCTCCATCGGTTAACACACTATTTCGATGCGTCTAAATAAATGTGTATTCTGGTATTACCCGAGCAAAGTGTTTTGTTTTTTTTCTTCTACAGTATGAAAAAGAAAACTGCTGACAGTCTGCCCGAGAAAGAGGATTTCTGTTACAGGTCCTCCCGAAATGTGTTGCACATGCGCAGAAAAAAGCATGACCTTACCTTGGGGAACCTTTCTTTGTACACATGGTTCATCATCACGATCTCCCCGTCATAGGAAATGGGCGACCGTCCAGGACTGGAAAACAAATTAATGAAAACATTAGAAACTTTAAGAGAACCTTCTCTTACTACTTATCAGAATCACTTATCAGACAAGCATGAGGACCCCAAGCGTGCGGAACAGACTGAGACCTTTCTATCACAATCACTGGAGCAACCAACTCTAGGAAACCTCATCAGGTCATCACACGAAACCGGGGGAAGCACTGTAGTCCATCATAGCAGTGCAAGCTACTTAGTGCAGCAAAGTGATTAAAATAATTAAGTAAATAAGTGTATGCAATTAAATGTAGTTATCAATGTCAAATTAGCGAGAAGTAGTCATTTGCTGACTAGACAGCAGGTGTCTGTGTTACTTTCTTTTGTAGTCTATGTAGCAGTTGAACTACATTTGAAATTATGAAAAAGTTTGAATTTCCTTAGAGTCTGGTATACATACATTTTTACAAAACGGTTTGTGGCCCACCACCAATAAAGATCCCAGTGTCTGCAGTTGTGTGTAATCAGGAACAGCTTTCTTTAAATGAAATCAAGTGGACCATGAATCCATGTGCGGCCATCTTGGTAAACACTAGAGACCGCTGGACCTCCAAGATAATGTGGCTGCGTGAGAATCCACATCAGAATAAGTATCTGCCCATACAAGGCTTGAGGGTGGGTGGGGAGAAGGGAATTGTAGACAAATAACATTGTGTGAGTGCCACACTTGTTTTTCAGAACAATGGGATATGCACGCCAAATACTGGAAACCACAAAACTAGGACCAGAGGAGCACAATGAAACAGATGGAAGAACACGGCGAACCCACAGAACACCACATTACACTTACAAACACTGCATGGATTGAAGACCCAGTACATCCAGTTAGGCATTTAGCATATCCAAATAGAATACGTAAGATAGGCGAACGGTTTAGAAGACTCTCTCTTAAGACACTAGGCTTTAATATTATTGGTTTAATTGATAACCTCGGATCTCATAGCTGGAGCATTGCTGAAATCTCCTTCGGGAGAGGTCACCCCTCCAAACCCTTCCAATTTGACATAAGGAGACTGAGAACTTTAAAACAAATTTGCAGAAAAGATAGCATTAACATTGAAGGCTTTCAATTTGCATAATGTGATAATATGAAGAAGAGGATTCTTTTTTTTAAAGTGAGATAACTTTTGTGTGAGATGTATCAAGTTTAACCAATGTATGTAGACGAAGCCTAAAGTAAACCCACTGCCTACATGCACACACCAACATCCACCTCAGTTAAGATGGTCTATGGGAAAATAATATCATCGGTTTTATTGATGGGGTGGCAGCTTGGACCAGTAGATCTCTGGGAACTGCTCCTCTATGGAAAGCCTGGCATTCCTTCCAGCTACGGGGGAGGGGCCTTGTTGTACACGAGTTTGATAGTCTGGATTATCAGTTAATATAAGTCAGAGGTGAATACATTAGGTATGCAAGTTCATTGCAGCAACCCATTCACTCGCTTCCTTTCCCGCAGCTCATGAGCCTCGGAAAGGATTTCCTACTGGCAGAGCTCTATGTGAAGGGACTTTAGTTGTGAGTGGCAGAAGTGTCTCTCTACTGCAAGTGTATAAGGTGTGAATCTTTACCACTTCAGGAACTTCCCAAGTACAAGTTTCATCAACTACTGCTATTACTTATTCCTTTACCTGAGCTTAACTGCTCTTATGTCTGTTACACGGTCAACTGAGCCACCGTTCAAATAATAATTTCATTTTTTCTATAATGCTTCACACTGCACTCCTAAAGTTTCTAAACAATGCAAGTACATGTTGCTATTAATCAATTCAATTGTACTTGATTTATGGACCTCGGAAGATGGAAGATTGTGTTTGCCTTGCCATGATTAGAACTTAAGATAACTGCTGCCGTCAGACAACAAAGTTAATTCGCTAAATATAGTCCAAGCCACTGGAATTATGCTATTTTCTGGCGCTCATATTTCTGCATAGTTATGGACTCACCGCCTTTGCCACATAATCCATCATCTGCTGTATAACCTGCAGATTTTAACAAAAAAACGTTTTTACCTCAAACAGATCAAAAGTTGCTAAAAGTGCAGTGACAACTGTTGTCGCACAGTGCAGGGCCCTTCACAAAGGTTGACTGGTAACCTTTCCGCTACAAATTGCTTTATTTGGGTGTCAAACTTGTACCAATGTGGTAAAACCCTTCCCAGATAGTGTTAAAAATACAAAATAATGAGGCAATACTATCACAAAATGTGCTGCATTATGCCGCATAAATTGCCTTTTTGTGTTGCATAATTTAGTCAATCCTGCCACATAACTTGGTCCTCTTCTACTGCATAATTCCAGGGGCCTCATCACAGTGAGGAGTTCAAGTTAAGAACTCCAGCACAAATTCACCTCTTTCAAGGACAAACTAAAGCTCTTCTCTTTAAGAGTTAATTTTATGTGGAAATTAAAGCAGAACTTAAGATAAAACACGTTATTACAGATACGTGAATTTTCTGTAGTACCAGATTCTGTTGGAAAGCAGTGTCGAACTAAACCCCATAAGCAGCAGGCAAAAAGTGAGCCATTTAGAGCATAATTATATGATTATGGAACAAAAAAGCAGAAGCAGAAGCACAGCCAGTAGGTCTTGCCGTAAATAGAAAGGCGAAACGTTTGGCCCATGCTTGCTTTTAAAGCATTAGCAAACATGACCGGTGGAAGTCTTACAATATCTTCTCTGTGACAAAAAAAAAGGTGCTGGTGCAGTGCATGCGTCGTAAAGTCACTACGTACACAATGTTTGGCTTTCTCTGTAAGCTTCACATACTGTTCCAAGATGTAAAACAGGCATCTTGCAACAATTTTATTACAAAGGAAGCAAGTGCAGGAGCGCAAAATGAAGGAGCTACTCCAGGGCCCTCGCAAAATAAAATAAATACATTAAAAAAATAATAATCACAGCGCAAGGGATGGAGGAGCAATGGAGATGAGCGAGTGCCCTGGCAGTGGTGTGCATCTGCCGGGTCCTCACAAATCAAAATAAATAATAATTTTTAAAAACTCACAAAGCAGGAAGAGAAGGGCAGGAAAAGCAACAGCAAGAAGCGAGCATCCCAACAGCAGTGAAAATGATAGTAAAGAAGAAATGCTCCATTGGTGGGACAAACACAGGAAGGGAAGTAATAAGAAGCAAGCAAATGAAGTTGATAAGTAAAAAAACCCATTAATAAGCAATGGGGAGGCCCAAAGTGCACTCAGTACACTCTACTGTAGATAAAAGGTCTTCGTCAACAGACAGCTTAAGCTGTCTGTAGGAGAGACCTAAAAACTTATGATGGAAGACAAAAAAATTCAGAAAGGTAATCATGTGAATAAAAAAAAATCATACAAAAGAAATTAAACAACAAAGGGACAAGAATTTGAATTCCGATAAAGGAAGGACATTTTTAAGTAGGCATTTTATCATTAAAAAAACGACAACAATTAAACAAAATAAATAAAATAGACTCATATAATTACATCTTTTGAGAAAGGTAAGACCCAAAACTGTACATTGTACAGGTTTGAATTTTGTAACTGTTTAGTGCCTCTCTCATTTTATGGACTGGCCGGAAAAGATACAAGAATATTTAATTTAAAAAAATAAAAACAATAAAAAATAAACAACAGACAATGACCAGTGGGAGCAAGAGGAATGCTAGCTATAGAGAGAAGAATGACTTATGAGGAGACAAGACCCATAAAAGGGAAATTCCCACACAGAGGGTAGAAGCAAATTCACAAAAAGTATGGCTTAAAAATGTGGAGGAAGAAAAAGGATTAAATCTGGAAATAATTTCTTTGAAATGTTTTTCTTTGCTAATGAGATTATAACATTTATATATTTTTTTCCAACAAATTATTTTGACATGTTTCATTCATCAATACTTAAATCTGTCTTTTTGAACTTGAGAGAAAAAAAACTCACATGTATCCCCACTCCTATGAAATCTTTGCCTACCTTGAGGAGAGTGACTTCTTAAAGTAAGAGAGCCACCACCAGCATCCACACTGGTGCAATTAAGTGGTACAGTGACCTCGACCAATCAAAGTACAGCACCAGGTGTTAATCTGTTGCACTAAAAAACCTCTCAAAGGCTTTATGTGGGTGACTAATTTTATTTCCAGCAGAGCTTCGCAAGAACTGTCCTCTGAGCACTGTTTTATCAGTATTACCAGGCTACTCAATTCCCTGCTAGGGGCAAAAGGTGTTCTATGTGATTTGCAGTATTACAGTATATAGGGGTGTCCAATCTTTCGAAAGGAGGGCCGGATTGATGTACATTTTTCAGGATAACAAATGCTTATGTTAATAAATTCCATATAAATGGATTATATAAAATGTATCTTAGCTGGACATCCTGTATGTTCAGCATAGAGACGCCTGCATCGAAGTTGTACAGTCCTGTAAGAGAAGAAACAAGCTGCTCTGGAGTTTATTAATTACATTTCTTACTTTTCTCAGGATTCACACACCTAGTAAATGGAATCACACGCTAAGAAACCAGGATTCTACATCCTTTTAAAACTTGTTTTGTGCAATAGAAGGCAATTTATTTTTTCCGAAATTATCTGCTTTGTGCTCTTTTTCAATAATTTACTAAGCTTTTCTCTGCCAAACAACAACCAAAAAGGAATTTCTGCAAACCAGGTTTTGGAAACAGACGTGTTGGGGTTAAATAATAAGGGGTTATTCACATATGGCTCAATGAGAATCTGGTCAGTTGCCTAATGTTTATGGACTTCTTGCATACCTGTACCTTGTATATGGGGAACATAGTTGCTGTAATTCTGTTACTGTATGATGGCTTTGTATCTTCATAGATTTAATAAAAGACCGTAAAAAAAGGGGAAGAAAAGGCTTGTGTCTGAGAAGAGCTGTTCATCATATGGTGAAATCAATTCATTTGTTAAGGATCAGTACTTGGTTTCAGGTAAGGTTACCAAATAACCTGAAAGATAAGGAACGATGTGGAGGAAAGTGAATAGGAAGTAAACTGCTAACTCGTTTTAGTTATATGTCACTACACATTTTATTGACCAAATAAAACTGCTACATTGGCTTTTAAAAGCACAAATTATCACCTTCGAACGTACATTTGATCTCAAACAAATATCAGAGAAAAATAAAAAGGAACAATTTAACTAAAAAAACTGACATTAAAACACTCTCAAAAAATGTATTGAAATATGTTAGTAAGCGCTGGTATTTTTCTCTCGAAATAAAATGTAGACAACATTTTCAAAAAGAGTCCTTATTCGGTATCAGATGGGAGGCCTGCCGCTTCCGGCGCTGAGAAGGGGGCTTTCCACCCAGACTGATCTCAGCTTAGCTCATTGGCGGCGGTATCTGATGCAAGGACGCTAAGCTGCGCCCTCTGACTCACTCGGCGCTAAGCACCCCCTCGGGCGGGCAGGGTGAGGTCATTCCGAGATGAATTAATCGCGCATTTAGTTTGCCTGGAAGCTCGCGGACCGTGACGAGCTCCCCGCGGATCCTTTTGTTTGAGAGGCCCCATCCCCACACCTTTCAGAACCCCCTCCCCCCCCCCTCTGGCGGGCTGAGGATGCCAGGCGAGATGTAATATAGATTTACATCTGTTGCAATAGATGGAGAGCGCGAAAGGGCCGAACACGACTACGTAATGTATTTACTTCGCGATGTACCCAGCGCTGTTGAGGCTGTGGGGCCGCAGCCCAGGTGGATGAATGCTCAAGAATTTAGAGGTCCGCCATGTTGGGATGGGCCCAGATTTTATTAAGGGTAATGGCTGGTGTTGTGGCCATTTTAACAGGTGCATTTTGAGATGCTTATGGGATTCGGGCTGGTTGGGCCCGGTTCTAGAATTTCTTCTTGGGGGGAAAGGGGGGGCGTAAAGAAGCATGGGTGGGCCATGAAGGCGAGTGAGTACTGGCCAAAAAAACAGCAACGTATTTAATCAGTTTGATATTTTAGGCATTGGCCTCTGTCCACGTTTGACATTTTTAGCACAATAATCAGCACCCAAAGAGCTACATACTTTGCTTTCTTTGATGTGCTTCTGGCTTTGGGGAAGGGGAGGGATGCTGTGCTTGTCAGATCTTTAAGATGCAGAGCTTTAAGACTGTAGCATGCTCCTGGTCATGTGCAGCAGCAGAAATGTTTGTGCTGCCTTAAAGAGCCACTTTACAGCTTTTCATGTTTTAAAAAAAACTTTGGCACCTTTTTACTTTGCAAAGCATTTAAGTTTAACAATACAATGCAATAAGCCCAGAATCATAATTCAGTATTCAGGATATCCATGCTGGTCATTTGTGCATCATAGCAGCTAATAAATACTGCTGACTTCACACCTCTCCCCAGGCCTGAAAGTATCCTGTGTTAATCACTAAAATAAACGATAATGGAGAGCCCACAGGGCCGCACGCCCCTGTGAAACATTGAGGTGAAAAACGCATGTTTTTCAGTTCTGAATGGCCTTGGGTGGGCCAGGGTATTCCTTGGGTGGGCCTGGCCCACCCTCTAGAACCGGGCCTGGTTGGGCCTCTTCTTCAACGCACGTGGGGTTCGGCCTCTCGGGTGTAGGTCCCTAACATCTTGCACACGTCACGTTGTATTGAAGCAGTTTGTGCTATAGAAAGGTTATTTACATGGCTTTGAAAGTATCTAACATCCTGTGTCTGTGTACATACAACAACTCATGGAACAGGTAGGGGGTTTTCATACTCAGGGTCTTGTGTGTGGTGCACGCATATATGAAGCATGGGTAGCTGGTGTCACTTGGGTGTGATGTAGTTTTTGGCCCATTACGAGCTTTGCGGCCTGATTTTGAAACTGTTTCAAGTTCTGTTGCTTTCGCAAATGTCTATTAATAACAACAAGTCACATAAACGTAGTAGGGATACAATAAAACCTAGGGGGTTTGTTTCTCTTAGAGGGGGGCATCATGGGTTTGTGCTTACTCAGTAACTTAATTTGCAGAAACAGGGACCAGTCACTAAAACTATATATGGACAAAACCGGCCTAAAATGGAGCTACCAACCGAGAAGCACACAACTGACTCCAGAAAAAGCTTGAACTAAAAATCTATTTGTATTTTGTGCAGAACACGTGGGGTTAACATGGGGCCACTGCACGCACATGAAAACATTTATTTAATTCGATTTTTATTTTGCGCTGCAAATCACAAGTGATGTCGGAGGCTGGAAAAATGTTGCAAAAATGTCTGACGGTTTGACCCGTCAGTGGTGGAGCTCTGATCTTAACTGAATATTGCATGGCTAGCTTCTCATTAGTCATGACGTCACAAACTATTATTGCCTTTTCCCTACAGGATCCGCCAAATGTGTGGAACACAAAAATCTTTCTCCACATTCACCTCCTTTCGTCAATCACTACATTACATTCTCCATTCCCTTCTATGCAGGAAGCAGTTGACCACTGAGTACTGGAAAGTAGATGTGAATGCCAGCCGAAGGTTTTAACATGACATTCACAGAACCCGAGTGACATTCTCTATAATAATTTTAACATTTAAAGGGTCAATCCAGTGTAGAGAATAAGACAGTTCTTTTTAACCTGTCCTGCATCACTAGCAATCAGCAACCAATGCTTAATTTGAGCCAGTGATTTCCGGTGTTCAGCACCGGCACTTACTTGTCAACACCGGAACTTGTGACAGTTTGCCACAAAGTGGCGCTGTCTGGCTAATTTAGAGATGACCACAACAACAGTTCATTTTTAGGTCAAGCCTGGGCAGCGTATGCGCTGCTGCGAGGCATGCAGTATTGGAGTTTGGGTTTGAAGCCCGCCCACTCTCTGTCCATATTTTTAATTGGCTTGTGTCATTGTCTTTCGTAAACGCTGGCTTCGGAGTCGTTAATAGGCTTGTTAGACCCTCCTTGGTACCGCCTTGTCTGCATTTCTTACCTCCCATAACAACTGGACCTTTTACTTGTCTTGTTACACGGTCTGCTTTATCTTGGCTGTGAGCACTATTTTGTTTAATGATTTGCCCCTATACCACCCACTACGTCGCAGCACGCCGCCCGCTTTTATTTTAATTATAATTACTAATGGCGGTCCGCTTTAACTATAGCGGCTCCGTTTCTTTCTTTATTTTAGCAGCGCGGTCCGCTTTAAGTATAGAGGCCGTGCTTATTTATTTTTTTTGTTTACTAGCGCTCATGCAGCGCTTTCACCTTCATGGAGGCCGCGCCCCTTTCTTTAGACAAGCCACATCTAAAGAAAGGTGCGCGGCTGCTATTAAAGTGAAAGCGCGGCATAGGTGCTTTTACAAAAAAAGAAATCTGTTTGTCAACTTGACAAACAGATGCTTTTTTTTTTGTCAAAGCGCCCTATGCCGCGGTTTCATTTTAATGTCGGCAACACCCCTTTCTTTAGACGCGGCTTGTATAAAGAAAGGGGCGCGGCCTCCATGAATGTGAAAGCGATGTATGAGCGCTAGTAATTTGCAATGCAATAGGTCTCGCATTTGCGAGAGTTTAAGCTACTGCATTGCCAATAGCTCAAACTCTCGTAAATGCGAGACCTATGCAAATGCTTGTTAATTCAATATACATTAAAAAGTACTATTAGCTGCCGCCCAAGCCGTTCTTATAGCTTGGGGGCCTGAAATAGTCTAAATCGGCACATTTGTAGTTTTGTGATGGCTAGTAGTTGTGTTGTTACTATCATTGGCAGCATGGCAGAGGCAATGAATAGTGCAAGCTACAGTGGCCTTCTAATGAAAGCCCTGGGGCTTCTTTTAGATTTTTTTTTTATTTTTTCCAAATTAAACACTGTCAGCAACAATAGGCATTCTAGAATGTTCCTTTGTTTCATCATCACTTCTTGCTGTTGTGATATCATTCATCAGATGGCCCTTTAAACCCATCTCTTAGGATGCTGTGAGTCACAGTCAGTGTTTGGAATATGACACAGTGAGCATGCCTTGTACAATTTGTATGACTGGCCTGCCATTGGCTAACCTGTCATAGAGCTGTCTTAGAGCTCTTAGGGTATGAAAATAGAGAGTTGAAGGGCTGTATGTATGATCAATGATACATGCAGAGTATTTTCTTACTAAGCTGCGTCCCAGGAAGGAAGTTAATTCTTGTCAACAACACCTCTTCAAGGAGCACTACCCCATACCTGACAGTCTACCATGACCTTATCCCCAATGAGCTAGGTTACGCTCTACAAATACTGCCACGTACATGCACACATATCGTTGCAACAGCATACCCAAGTTGGAAACATTAACCTGAAGAGTTTTGCGGAACTGAGCCACAGCACTGCAATAGCAGACACAGACAAAACCAAAGAGTAAAAAGATGTGTGGAGGAGGGTCTGCTGTAGGGAAACCTTAAGTTTGACTGAAGGAGCTTTTGTGTTTGAGCAGGGTCGCAAGGAGAAACCGGACACGGGCACTAGTGTCACACGTGCTCTCAGACATTCTCTAGCTATGCACCTATTGAAGTGAGGGAGCAATACTGAATCTTTTTTTGAACAAAAAGCATCTTCACTCTGCCTGTCTCAACCACAACAAAACTAGCGCAATGCGCAGATCCAAAAGCCAGACCGGTATATTCCGCAGATTGAGCACACATTATGAAGTTTATGCCCATAACATTGGTCACATAATCCTCATCGCACGTCTGTATTAAACTCTGTGATTAACAGATCTTTGCTGTCGTAACTCATGATTCTTCCAAGAGGTGGTCAGCATGGTGGTGTTGCCCATCTACGCCAGCTGTACTTTGTCAGAATCGTAACAATCCTTTTTTGGAGGACACACTTCAGTACAATGTCTGACATTGCATCTATGGTGCCCACTGCTTGGGGGCTATGGGTTCACTGCTCTAGGCATTAACAAACTTTGGCTTTGAATTTCCTGGCTAGGCCTAGATCGCTCCACATCGGGGAAGCACTGACCATTCCTGCATCACTGTGATGCTGAGCACCTCCTCACGTGTACCTCAGGCACTCAATGCGTGTGGCTCAGAAGAAGACCCTTCCTCCAGGACACAGAAGCACAGGTGGCTGAACGGCGCTACCCCTCTGCACGGGCAGTGGCTGTGCAAAGCCTTCTTCAAAGGGTGGAAAAGACGTCTACGTTTTGAGTAAATATTAACAGTGGATAAAATGCATATGAAAATCACTTGGGGCAAAACTGTTGTTTATATGGTTCTCGCCACTCTGCTAAGGAATTTTTTCTATTGTTACATCTTTAACAGACCCTATGCAGAAGCTCCCACCACTTCTGCCTCAGAAGAGAAATGCAACAGCCTAGCTGACTTCTTTTCTAACAAAATCACGGCTACATATAGCTCTTTTCCAGCCGATGTCCAGAATGTCAAACTCCCCTTTATTTTTGTATTTCAACCTATCCAGCCAGAAGATTTTTTCTGGCATTATCAAGTCTATCAATTCTGGCTCCGCACTAGATCTGCGCTCCCTCGCCCACACTTTTGCTTTTCATAAAGGTGCTCCTACTTATCCTCTTTCGGTTGATCTACTCACTTATCAGTTTCTTCTGCAGAGGTACCTCGGACGTTGAAACGCACAACAATGTTGCCCCTCTCGAAAAAGCCTTCCTGGGCCCCGCTAAACTAGGAAACCCGTGTTCGAGCTCCCTCCTCCAGCTTAGGTCTAAAGTGCTGGAGAAGTACATTAATCAGCAACTGTCTACTTATCTTGAGACCCAAAATGTTTGGTACTCGTCTCAATCTGGCTTTTGCCCTTTTCACAGCACTGAATCCACCCATCTTCCATAACAGAGGAAATCAAATGGATACTAACTAGATGAAGGAGCGTCTTTAGCGCTCCTGCTGTAGGATTTGAGCGCTGCGCTTGACACTGTCTCACAATATACTCATAGCCAGACTCTATGAATGTGGGATTCTCAACAAGGCTCTGACACGGTTTACATCTTACCGGGAACAACAATTTTTCTAGGTGGCTATGATGGCTTATTTTTCAACACCCACATTAAGTCCGTGTGGAACTCCCAGGGATCGTCGCTGAGTCCAATGCTTTTTAATGTATATGTTTACCCCCTGGTGAATCTGGTGGAAGCGTTCGGCCTCACTTTGATTTCTTATGCAGACGAGACACCGCTTATTTTTTCTCGTGCCCCGTCCAGGCAGCTCTCCATACAAATTGAGGGAATACCTGTTATCCTTAAGAGGCTGGATATGTCTCAACTGTCTAAAAATGAATGGTAGTAAAACAGAAGTCATAGTGATAGGAAATCATCCCAGGCTCTGGTGCCCTCACTTGTGACTAGATGGCTTAGGCCCTCTCCCAGTGTTCAAACCAGTGGTCAAGAATATGGGTGTGTGGATTGAAAAAAATTATCTCTTTGAAGAAGGAAGGTGCACCAGGAAATGGAGTCAAAATCGCATGTACAAGTCCATCAGTTTTCTTTATTAGTAATGAGAGTAAAAATGGCCATCAGCCAACGCGCTTCGTTCCTTACAAATACGCCCGATCCTAAGATCAAAACTTAGGATCGGGCGTATTTGCTGCATGCCGGGAAAGATAAGATTCAGATCACGAGTCTGGATCGGATTCGGTTGACCCTTATTGTGGGGTATCTTCCCGGGTTGCTACACGTGCATTTCAGTTGCATATTGAATTTGTTGAATACTCTACTTGATATTTGGAGCCCTGATGAAGTTCCTTTGGTCAAAGGAACGAAGCGCGTTGGCTGATGGCCATTTTTACTCTCATTACTAATAAAGAAAACTGATGGACTTATACATGCGATTTTGACTCCATTTCCTGGTGCACCTTCCATCTTCAAACAGTTAGCTTTCTCTGGATTCCAGTGGAGCTCAACGGCGGCAGGTTCCGGAAGTGGATGCACGGGACTCTTAATGCTTGTGTATAGGGATTGATGTGCTGAACCTTGGGTCAGCCGCTGTCAGGAGTGTTTTGTTTTTTGAAAAAAATTATCTGCTGACCATCAAATTAAAACAGTGGCTGCAAGTTGTTTCGGCCTTTTGAGACGTCTGAAAAAGATATTACGTCTTACCCATTCCTACTAAAAAAAACAGCCCAGTCCATTATAACATCTCGTCTGAGCTATTGCAATATGCTCTACCTGGGTACCACGCAGGTGGCTATAAAAAGATTGCAAATAATCCAAAATGCTGCAACCCGGCATCTCAGTCACATCCCTGTACATTACTAGATTTCTTCTCATTGACAATACCTACACTGGCTACTAGTAAGAGAGCGCATAAAATTCAAGCTTCTGTGCTTTGCGTACAGGGCTTTTTTCAAGATTGGTCCTGTCTATCTCAAACATCTTATTCAGCCATGAGCTCCGCCCAGAGCATTAAGATCTTCTAATATGATGCTGGCTCAAATTCCCAGATTCATCTGCTCAGACAGTGTAGGCTCTCTATTAGTTATTTGGCATCTAAACTGTGGAACTCACTGCTACTCCATCTTCGCCGAAGTCCTAGCGAAAAGGTCTTTTGTAAAAGTATAAAATTTCTGTCTCTTCTCAGTGTGTGGGATCTGTTGGACAGATTTGTAGGGTAGTCTTTCTCTCAACGCTGGGAAGCCTCTCTGTGGCAGCTATACCGCGCATATAAATCTGATTACCATAACATGACATGCATAACTGCATCCGGCCCATAACTCAAGTCGGTTCATGAATTATCAGTCTATGAAGCTGATTTACGTTCCCGCGAAAAAAACAGGAAGGAGTTTGGGCTTCAAAACTATTGTTGTTGCCTTTAACAATCATTTATGGTTCTCCCGCGTGACGAGTTGCCAGTACTTTGGCATGGCATTTGAATTAAGAAATTAAAGGCCAACTAATTTGCAGAATACACAGCTATCAGGTCTAAGTGCTTGCTGTCATGCACAGTTAGGTAGCAGGACAGTGTTAACACTTTAGTCCTTGCAACATTAATTCCAAGGCAGAGAATATTAATCAGGGAAACTCGTTCGAACTCTGACAGCAATAAGGAAATCTGTCTAGTACTGCAGATCTGGCATAAAGGACTACAAAGCCGTGCTACTGCACAGCAAAATGTTCACCAAGTAAAACCGAAGCAACTGTGCATGTGTGTAAAGCATAAAAAGAACTTCCAGGAGGATCGATGTTACGTAGTCAGAACATAAAACACAGCTTCCAATGCAAGAGGCAACTTCAGATTATGAACCAAAGATGGAACAGTGGTGGAAAAGGAAACACCCTGGCATATCCCACCTCGACAAGGAACCCAGGGTCAAAGATGTGTGTGAACACACAAGCGGAGCAGGCATCTTTCTCGACCAGATTACCGGACCCACATCCCTCTGCTGCGATAATGTGCATGTTCATATAGTGCTAAATCACCAGTGTCTGGAGGCACTTGAAATAACAGGTCTCCCTATCACACACCAATGCCCTGCAGTCATGAGGATATCTCGCCATGTCAAAATGATCAGATTCAAACCTGTGGCTGCCCGACTGGGCTATTTTTCCGGTGTTCAGAGCTGATGCTTCCTTCCACTAGGCCAGGTTAGGCATCACCACTGACTGGGTAGCACCAAATGGCAAGAAAAGACCAGAAAGTGGTATTTTTTCAAGGGATAAGAAGCGTGTCAAGGGCAAAATACTATGCTAACTGGACCACCAATAATTTTTATACTTTTTAATACAGTTTCTATATATGGTTAAACTTAACGATGTCCACAGAAAAAGTTGTTCAGATTTTCCTGAATCGCATGTTACTTAAAGTACAAACACGTTTTAATCACAATGTTCTTATTTTAATTTTCTTATTATAAGTAGCCAATGCCCTTTCGTTGTCTCAAGGTCGAGGGGCAGAGATTGACAGAAATATTGTAGATCATCTGCAGTAATAGTTGTCCAAGCAGCCAGATGTAATCAATTCATATACAAAGACCCCAATAAAACGAACACTCGGGCATGCAGTCTGGACTATGAGCATCCTGCACGGTTTCAGAAGAAATTTACAGTTTTAAGCAGGGCCTAAGGACCAATTCACAAAGCCATTCCGGAGTGCGTAACGTAGTACTGCTGTTCATGATTTTTTGAATTAGCTTCAAACCACGAATGCCTTAAAATCTGCCATTAATATACAGTTATTACAAACAGAAAGGACTGTACACTCCTACTAATAGGTAGTCAGATTTTTGGGGGCGATTCACAGGCATGTAAGAGTACTTCTGCAGCACTACTTCCTGTACTAACATGCTTTTGTGATTCTGCCCTATGGTGAATGAGCTGTAAAGGAGCAGCTAGTATGGCTCCAATCTAGAAAGCTATTTGTGCACATAAGTACTGCAAGCAGCATCAATATGTAAGGCAAATTCAAATTTGTAATGCAAAAAAAAAAGTAAATGTGCTTCATCAGTGGAGTTAACTCCTATTTGAAAATTCACTGGTTTGGTGTAATGTCCTCTGAGTAAACCTCCTCACGCGGGTTGGTTGGGGGCGTTGCAGGGTGGGGACACGCTCTGCAGCTTATTTGTCCTCCGCAGAACAGTTCATGATTTGCCCCTCCAGGGTCAGAAAGAAATCCGTCTACAGGATGGGAAGGGGCGGGAGGGGGTAGAAGGAGGATAGTCCCTAAAATATAAGAGAGCGAAGAGTAAAGGGTTTCTCCACGGCTAAAATAAGTTTCCAGTGCAAAAAGTAACGAAAAGATAAGTGCGAATGCACTGGTGCATTTATGCATTCGGAAGCCTACACTTGGACCTTTCTATATGCATAAAATGTATGAATGTTAATAATTCAGAGAAGATGTCCAGTAATAACATTCTTTGTGCATTCCAATAAAGTCAACATTTGCTCGAAACATTTGCTCGCACATTTGCAAATTTCCTTGTGTAAACCTGCCCTTTCCTGACTAGCTGGAATGGGAAGCAGCCTTAATGTATGCACTGGGAGGCAGCGCGGGTCCGTGTTCACTTTCACAGATGAGCGCGGCCTTCATCGCTCTCATGAGCGCGACTGTCGGCGCCAACAGATGGTATATCGCGCTGCGTGCGACTGTACGTGCACCTACAAACGTGTACACCCCGTGTAAAAACACATTACTCTGGGATGCGCCATTCACTTCACTATGATTAAAGACCACGCCGAGGACGCTGCCGTGCGGCTCAGAATGGGGTACCATTTGCATGTTTAATTAGAGGGAAACAGATGGCGCAGGGTTAATTTAGAAATGATGTGCCCGCCGAAATAAAAACAAGCTTCCGACACGTGCACGCTCGCCAGAGATTCCGCCAGGTTGACACAGCCCGATGCCACCAGGAGAAGCGCGGCTAATAACTAACTGTATGCAGACAGGGACCGCGCCACCACAGGACAGCCCCCACCCCATCCGCCATGATAGCCGCGTGGGGTCCTGCAGCACGTGCGCGCCGCTCCCCGAGAAGGACGGGGGTGCAGGGCGGCAGGCGCAGACCACGTGCGCTGCATTCAACAATTATATATCATGACAGCAAAGCAATATTCTGGCGGAGGCTACGGAGTGATCGAGGCCCAGCTTCCGGTATTCTTAAAGCCCAGCTTCCGGTTTTCCTCAATATTAGAGACAAAGGCTACAACAGGGCCGCCGCGCCGCCCCGCCTGCTTCCTTGCCACCACACACTCTGCAGGACCCTGCTGATTGTCGGACCCCAGTCACAATCGAGGAGCAAATTTCATTTCGAGCTCAAATTTTACGTGGCATCTAAGAGAATATAACTTGGGTGCAAAACCTATAACCCATGGATCCTGTCTGCATGAATTCCGCCAGGTAAAAAACGTGTTGGCAAAAAGCTCAAAACAAGCATTGGCATAGCCAATAGGTCTCGCCTTTGGGACCTTATAAGTGTTTAGCCATGCAACAATTGTGCTGCATAACTGACACCTGGTTAAACACATATACGGTCCCAAAGGCGAGACCTATTAGCCAATAGGTCTTGCCTTTGGGGCCTTATAAGTGTTTAGGCAGAGCTATTGGTTTTGCCAATGTTTTTAAGAGCATTGTGGCTGCTGTGCAGCATGTTGAAAAGTTATAATAAAAAAGACTTAAGCATTTTTGTTACTTTATATATAACTAAGACGACATTATGTACAACTGAATGACCCAATTAAAAAAGAATAAACATAAGAAAGGTCTTGTCGTTTATTTTGTCGTTGCAATGTTGGCAACTTCTTCCTGCCTATTCTAATGTTGAGGTGGTGCTTAGTGATGCTGAGGTGGTGTTGAGTGATGTTGAGGTGGTGCTTAGTGATGCTGTGGTGGTGCTGAGTGGTGTTGAGGTGGTGCTTAGTGATGCTGAGTGGTGCTGTGGTGGTGCGGAGTGATGCTGTGGTGGTGCGGAGTGATGCTGTGGTGGTGCTGAGTGATGCTGGGGTGGTGCTGTGGTGGTGGTGCTGTGGTGATGCTGTGGTGGTGCTGTGGTTGTGCTGTGATGCTGTAGTGGTGCTGAGTGATGCTGTTGTGGTGCTTAGTGGTGCTGAGTGGTGGTGTGGTGGTGCTGAGTGGGGCTGTGGTGATGCTGAGTGACGCTGTGGTACTGCTGAGTAATGCTGTGGTGGTGCTGAGTAATGCTGTGGTGGTGCTGAGTGATGCTGTGGTGGTGCCGAGTGATGCTGTGGTGGTGCCGAGTGATGCTGTGGTGGTGCTGAGTGATGCTGTGGTGGTGCTGTGGTTGTGCTGTGGTGATGCTGAGTGGGGCTGTGGTGATGCTGAGTGATGCTGTGGTGGTGCTGAGTGGTGCTGTGCTGAGTGATGCTGTGGTGGTGCTGAGTGGTGGTGTGGTGGTGCTGAGTGATGCTGTGGTGATGCTGAGTGATGCTGTGGTGGTGCTGAGTGGTGCTGTGGTGGTGCTGTTGTGGTGATGTGGTGGTGCTGTGGTGGTGCTGAGTGATGCTGTGGTGGTGCTGAGTGGTGCTGTGGTGGTGCTGAGTGGTGCTGTGGTGGTGCTGAGTGATGCTGTGGTGGTGCTGAGTGGTGCTGTGGTGGTGCTGAGTGATGCTGTGGTGGTGCTGAGTGATGCTGTGGTGGTGCTGTGGTGGTGCTGAGTGATGCTGTGGTGGTGCTGAGTGATGCTGTGGTGGTGTGGTGGTGGTGCTGAGTGGTACTGTGGTGGTGCTGAGTGATGCTGTGGTGATGCTGAGTGATGCTGTGGTAATGCTGAGTGATGCTGTGGTGGTGTTGAGTGGTGGTGTGGTGGTGGTGCTGAGTGGTGCTGTGGTGGTGCTGAGAGATGCTGTGGTGGTGCTGAGTGATGCTGTGGTGGTGCTGAGTGGTGTTGTGTTGGTGCTGAGTGATGCTGTGCTGGCTCTGATTGATGCTGTGGTTGCGCTGAGTGATGCTGTGGTGTTGCCGAGTGAGAGATAGAGTGAAGATATAATGCCCAATTAGAGAGGGTGGTGAGAGAGAAAGAGAGAGAGAGAAAGGGTGTACATAGAATAAAGAGTGGAGCGGGATAGAGAGATAGAAAGAAGGGGAGAGAGGGTGAATGAAGGAGTTTGAAAGAGAAACAGATAAAGGGGTGAGAGAGAATGAAAGGCTAAAAAAGATAGAGAGGGGAGAGTTAATTAAGTAGAGAGAGAATTAGAGAGGGGAGAGAGAGAGAAGGAGCGAGACAATAAGAGTGGGGGGGTGTGGAGTTTAAATAGAGTGAAGTGACGCGGAAAAAGTAACCTTAAATATAGCTTTGTGCTTTGCGCGAATAAATATTTAAAAAAAAAACAGTGAGAGACAAAAATACTGGTAATTAGGCTGTGACTCCCAATATAAAACAAATAGCGATATAAGGTGAAATCAACCCACCGAAGCAATATTTCTAACTAGACAAAAAAAAGCTTGCATTTCAATGCTAATCGCTGTTGTTTTTCATGTGACTGTAGTCCAGGGCCCTCAGTTGGTAATGTGAGCTGCTGCTGCGATTGAAACATCAGAGTCCAGAGAGTTAATGAGCCATGACGAGGAAATGAGGAAGAGATAGGAAACCCAGATGCCAGCTGCGCGTGCACGCCATCGTGAACTCAAGCTGGTCGCCAGCCGAAAGCCAGTGTTTGCACTTCCAAAACCCGCTTACTAAAACTCTCGGCCAGACCAGCGCAAGCGCTGGTGCAGGCCGAGACCTAAACAAGCTTGTGCACTATGGAGTGGGAAGTCATGCTCCCATTTCGAGATGAGAAACTGGCTCGGGTACAAAACACCGATACCCGCTTAATTATTACTGACGGGCTCATTCCATCCCCCCCAGACTGCATCCAGATTGTGATCAGTGCCAGCAACTTTTATTTCTAAATCATTTACTATTTGGTGTTGCTCTAACGGCAGACGGGCCATTTATCTCACCGGGCATTTCCCTAGGGGCTGGAGCCAGTGAAGCCTGGTTTCTGCAGCTTCATGGCCGCAGCCCTGCGCCATTCACTCCAGCTCCCCAGTATTTAAGGCAGTAGACCGTGTACATTTTTCTGAATGGAATTTCTTTCACTAATGCAATAACTTTAATGTTTTGCCTGGAATAGTCATGTCTAGTGCTGATTTAAGACTTGGCTTGCATGGTTTTTGCGTATTCAGATGCTTATACACTTTGTCTTAAAAGTGATATTTTAAGTGACAAAATAGGGTGTCGCTGGCAGGCTGACACAAGAATATTTTGGGGGAATGTCAAGAAATGTCACACTGGAAAATGCAATTATAGTGTAGAAATGTGTTAACAGTCAGCATCTAATGGCAGACCATTAACAAAGATCCACATCCCGGCTCTCCCTGTGGAGAGTGGACAGTGTCCGCAATAAGGGGAGGTATTGTAGAATCCCTGAGAAAATAAAATGGTTCCTTACCAGTAGTAGTTTTGCAGCAGAATTTTTTGGATTCACTTGCTGTGCATTATTCCACATCCCAGTAGTTGGGTCCAGAATACTTGTAGCCCTCTTTTCTCATGGTTATTTTTTTTTGGGTTGGGTGTCTCTGGCCATTTGGTGCTATGTCTGTTCCCCTTGGCAACTTGTCTTGTCCTTCTTGGGTTCCTGCTGTGTTTGAAAGGTATTGTAGTCTCTTCCCACCTTTGTTGCACCTCATTTCCTGGCGAGCCGGTGAGTTGCATGTGAATCCAGAAAATTCTTTAAGCTGCAAAACTAAACCTACTGGTAATTAACCATTTCATTTTACAGTGTGAATCTTGTCTGGATTCACATGCTATCCACTGATTTTGTAGCAGTATCTGTGGTCAATATTGAAGGTGGGGTTGAAATGAGGTTGAGCTTGCGAACAGATGTTTCAGGTCCCTTTGTCCTACCCGTGACTCTTTCTTGGATGTTCACATAGTGTTTTGTGATGGTGTGGATGGATGATCATGTGGCCGCCATATACATGTAATTTATTGGAACATTTGCTAGGAATGCCCGGGTGGCTCCCTTCTTCTTTGTGGAGTTTGCTCTGGGTCTTGTGTCTAAACTCACACCTGCCTTTTGGTAGCACAATGAAATTGTTAGGACTATCAGCCAAATGATGGTGCCTTTCTTCACTGGCGGGTTGGTCCGCATTCCTACCCTGTCTTTATGTATTTGCAGGTCGGGGCTCCTGGGTGGTTAGTGCTTGCAGCTTGCTCATCCTGCACAGCGATGTCATAGCAATTAGGAAGCAAACACAAGAAGATAATGGACGGAGCACTGAAACATTTCAGACACTCACCCCCAGTCACAGATATGGGTTGAATCCATCATTGTTCTTTAGCTCACTTCGCCACCCCAGTTCAGAACCAGCCATATGCAAATCAGTCCTGACCCTGTTCCTCATGGGAACAGTCCAGCCCGAACTGCCACGCCAGGTCTTCCCTGGACCGGAAACAAGCATCCGGGGACCGGTTTCGGGGTAACACCCCATATCTGCCAGGCCAGCTTGAATCCAGTGGCAAAGTGAGCAAAAGACCCACGTCTGGGTATACCCTGCTAACCTACGGCGAACAAAGCAAACACAAGGAGATGATGGACGGAGCACTGAAACTTTTCAGACACTCACCCCTAGTCACAGATCTGGGTTGAATCCATCATCGTTCTTTAGCCCACTTCGCCACCCCAGTTCAGACCGAGCTGGACTGTTCCCATGAGGAACAGGGTCAAGACTGATTTGCATATGGCTGGGTCTGAACTGGGGTAGCGAAGTGAGCTAAAGAATGATGATGGATTAAACCCAGATCTGTGACTAGGGGTGAGTGTCTGAAAAGTTTCAGCGCTCCATCCATCATCTCCTTGTGATAGCAATTAGGAAGGCGGTTTTTAAGGTCAGGAACCTTAGTTTTGCCTTGTGCAGCAGTTCAAAGGGTTCCTTCATTAGTTGTGTTAGCACTAGCTTGAGATTCCACATGGGCGTCTGGGTTGAGCTACCGTTTTTGCTCCTTCTAGAAACCTTTTAATAACTGGTGTTGTGATGAAGCTTCTCCCTATATGTCATCTTGTTTAGGCCACTATTGTCGCCAAATGTACTTTTAGTGAAGCATATATTTAACTGTTATCTAGGAGGTATGTTAGGTATCTGACCACTGTGGTGTCCTGCTGTGGAACAATTCCTTTTCTCTGCACCGCAGGACGTACCTTCTCTATTTCACTGTGTAACATTTCCTTGTGCTTGGCCTTCTAGCTTCCTTTAGGATTTCCATGGACCATTTTCGGGGGTCCCAGTGACCAAACTATGTCTTCGGGAGCCAGGGCGTTGGTTTCTAGGGGGGTGGGGTGAACCATGCCTCCCTGCATGGAGAGTAGGTTGTGTGTTGCTGGCAGTCTTTTTACATTTCCTTGTGCCATCTCCACTAGGTCTAACAAGCATTAAAAATGCAATAGGTCTCGCCTTTCATTAAGTTAAAGCCATTTGCTTTGCTATACAATACCATTAGCAAAGCAAATGGCTTTAACTTAATCAAAGGCGAGACCTATTGCATTTTCAATGCTTGTTCTATTCGCGTAACTCTCCCATGTCCTCTCCCCCTACAATCCTTGCCAAACATCACTTCTACCTGCACCTGCGACTATCCTTAGTGAGGGCCGAGCAGCCTTAATCTGCTCTGTAAAGCCTCGTCCACCCGGTAGCACCCCTTGTCGTCCATCTGCTCTACGGAGCTAGTTGTTTCTTTACATCAGAGCTCTTGCCTCCTCCTACTCCACTTCTTTTAGTTGCACCCACCTTCTTATCCTCCGCCCGCGTGACTCAGCTTTGGGATCAAATGGATTTCGTACTTGTCTTTCATGCACCTGTCTAATGTTCCTCCTATCGTAGCTGTGCTGGCAGCTTCTTGCACCCTCCTCCTTGCCCTGACTCCTTCAGATGATGTGGGTCTGTGCTGTGCATGCCCACCTCTTTCAAATTTGGCTGCATTCAATTCTGCCTTCATCACTGGGGCGCACAGCTGTGGTGTGTCAGCAGTGAAGTGTCAGCAGTGAAGTGTCAGCAGTGAAGTGTCAGCAGTGAAGTGTCAGCAGTGAAGTGTCAGCGGCGGCGTGTCAGCGGCGGCGTGTCAGCAGCGGCGGCGTGTCAGCAGCGGCGGCGTGTCAGCAGCGGCGGCGTGTCAGCAGCGGCGGCGTGTCAGCAGCGGCGGCGTGTCAGCAGCGGCGGCGTGTCAGCAGCGGCGGCGTGTCAGCAGCGGCGGCGTGTCAGCAGCGGCGGCGTGTCAGCAGCGGCGGCGTGTCAGCAGCGGCGGCGTGTCAGCAGCAGCGGCGTGTCAGCAGCAGCGGCGTGTCAGCAGCAGCGGCGTGTCAGCAGCAGCGGCGTGTCAGCAGCAGCGGCGTGTCTGCAGCGGCGTGTCTGCAGCGGCGTGTCTGCAGCGGCGTGTCTGCAGCGGCGTGTCTGCAGCGGCGTGTCTGCAGCGGCGTGTCTGCAGCGGCGTGTCTGCAGCGGCGTGTCTGCAGCGGCGTGTCTGCAGCGGCGTGTCTGCAGCGGCGTGTCTGCAGCGGCGTGTCTGCAGCGGCGTGTCTGCAGCGGCGTGTCTGCAGCGGCGTGTCTGCAGCGGCGTGTCTGCAGCGGCGTGTCTGCAGCGGCGTGTCTGCAGCGTCGTGTCTGCAGCGTCGTGTCTGCAGCGGCGTGTCTGCAGCGGCGTGTCTGCAGCGGTGGTGTCTGCAGCGGTGGTGTCTGCAGCGGTGGTGTCTGCAGCGGTGGTGTCTGCAGCGGTGGTGTCTGCAGCGGTGGTGTCTGCAGCGGTGGTGTCTGCAGCGGTGGTGTCTGCAGCGGTGGTGTCAGCAGCAGTGGTGTCAGCAGCAGTGGTGTCAGCAGCAGTGGTGTCAGCAGCAGTGGTGTCAGCAGCAGTGGTGTCAGCAGCAGTGGTGTCAGCAGCAGTGGTGTGTTAGCAGCAGTGGTGTGTTAGCAGCAGTGGTGTGTTAGCAGCAGTGGTGTGTTAGCAGCAGTGGTGTGTTAGCAGCAGTGGTGTGTTAGCAGCAGTGGTGTGTTAGCAGCAGTGGTGTGTTAGCAGCGGCGTCAGCAGTGATATGTTAGCAGTGGTGTGTCAGCAGTGGGACAGCAGCGATGTGTCAGCAGCGGTGGGTCAGCAGCAGTGGGTTGTCAGCAGCAGTCAGCAGCAGTGGGTTGTCAGCAGCGGTGTGTCAGCAGCGGTGTGTCAGCAGCGGTGTGTCAGCAGCGGTGTGTCAGCAGCGGTGTGTCAGCAGCGGTGTGTCAGCAGCGGTGCGTCAGCAGCGGTGCGTCAGCAGCGGGGTGTCAGCAGCGGGGTGTCAGCAGCGGGGTGTCAGAAGCGGCGTCAGCAGTGATGTATCAGCAGCGGGGTATCAGAAGCGGCGTCGGCAGCGGGGTGTCGGCAGCGGCGTGTCGGCAGCGGCGTGTCAGCAGCGGCGTGTCAGCAGCGGCGTGTCAGCAGCGGCGTGTCAGCAGCGGCGTGTCAGCAGCGGCGTGTCAGCAGCGGCGTGTCAGCAGTGGTGTGTCAGCAGTGGTGTGTTCGCCTCCCACACTCGCTCCGTTTAATTACAGGATACAAAATTTCGACAATGGCGCCCACAGTCCCACTGTCTCATCTGTTGCCTTGCGTCTAGGTTTGACTCCATTAAATCATATATGTACATAAACATATACGTGTACGGGCTAAAAGGAAAAGAAAAAGAGAGGGAAAGGTGCTGCGATTCTGGACCCAACCACGGGATGGCTGGGTGGTGCGCAGCGTGGTGAATCCAGGGAGTCTTCAAGCTGCAAAACTACACCGACAGGTAAGAAACTATACGTTGCTACTCATCAGTTCTTGTGGCTCTTTGGTGTCCTCCTTCTTAGGTCGACAGAATCTGCTCTCCTGGTGCCAGGGGCTTCCCTAAATAATAGATTTAGGGCCGTTAAGGGGACTGAAGGGTGGTAGCCAATGGTCAACTTACCCTTAGGGTCACTATACCCCCCTATATGACCACCTCCTGTGGAAAATGGGCATAACCCTGTCCCAGAGTTCCCAATGCTGCCATCACCAAGATGGCGGCATTTTCCTAAAGGGGCGCACATCAGGCAGCTCATCTTAGGAGTGTGACTGGCCTGGTAGTGCACCACGTCTCCCTGAATATCTAATTTCCCGCCTGCCCTGGTGCTAAATGGCCAAGGGCAGGGGGTTGGCATTTCCCCTTTCCGGGGAAGCCGTGGTCACATAGCAAAGGCCTTTGAAGCCTACTGCCTTGATATGCTGCTTACTTAGCCATCCTGCTTGGTGGAGGTGACAACACCTCCGGCCAGTGCAGTCATTGTTTCTGCCCTCAGAGTGTAGGCTTTCACCTGCAGGGGGTCAGAAACCTGTCCATGGTGGCAGACTGGTCAATACCAGTCAGCCAGCACACTGTAGCCTAGTAGGTTTTCAAGGGGCAACTCTAAGGTGCACTCTGGGTGCATGTATTAATAAATCCGCCATACAAGGTGTTTGAAACAAAAACACCATAGACTTCAGTGAAGCCATCATGTAGCTGGGGAACTCGTCTTTACCAGTGTCCAGCACATGTACTCAAAATGGCTTCCCTGTTCACTTGTGATATCTAAGAATTGACTTGGACATCTCCGGGGCCTATTTGCTCATGCAGATATGCCCACACATGTAGTATAGTGCAACTAGGCCTGCTCTGCTGTAAGGGTGGATAACCTATACTGCATGCAGTTTCTGCAGGCATGGCAAACAGGGATGTGTGCCATGTCATGTTTTCGTTTTTATCTGCACCAAGAAACACAACCTGCAATGGCAGTCTGCATGAATTGGGTGAGGGGTCCCTTAGGGTGGCACAATACATGCTGCAGCCATTAGGGACCCTCTTTAGTATCCATGCCCTGGGTACTCGAGGTGCAGTTTACTAGGGACCTACAGGGATGATAATGGTATGACCAATTAGGGGAGCAATTGTACAGTGTAGGGAAAGAGATCTGGCACTAGGGACTTGGTTAGCAGGAACCCAGTGCACGTCTGTCAAAATTGTATCAGATACTAGACAAAAGGTGGGGGTGATCATGTCAAAAAGGGGCAATTTTCTACACAGTCGACATTCAAAAGGGCTTTCTTGCAGGGTACAAAGGATACCCTTCCACCTGACAAAGAAAACAGGCATATCTGTGCTACAGTAAAGCTGGTATAAGTAGGAACCACATGCAGTGGGCATACCCAGCTCTGTTATTTTGCTGTAAGTGTGACAGACACCACTGGGAGAAGATGGAGGATTTGGTATGGCATCTTCCCTTTGGAAGAAATCTTAAATGAAAGGAGTGCCGTCTGCAATTCTAAGTAAGCAAGCTGTCCACAGATCCATAATGCACTGCCTTCACTGTCCTCAGTTGAAAATTCCAGCTCTGCCACTTCTCGTTTTTCTATACTCAGATTACTTTCATATTTCACCATACTAATTCACCACTAATCCTTTATGGGTTTCCGGAGTATTGTGCTACTCACCAAAAAAAAGCGCTTCAAACCCCATCAGGGGTAAGAAGTGCTATATAAATACAAACCTTTTTTCCTCTTCTATCCTTCTACTATCCTTCCGAATCCAAATAACTGACTAACATATCCACCACTTAAAATTTACTTGCCTGTTTCACTATACTAATTCAACACTAATCCTCTATGGGTCCCGGAGTAGCGTGCTACTCGCCGAAAAGCGCTTCAACGCCTCGTCAGGGGTAGTAATCGCTATACAAATGCAATTACAATACAATACAATATACAAGGGACGTTAGCCATGCCATGAATAAGTTATTGGCGACCCGGTTTGACTTAGCGCCAAGGAAACCATCGAAAATGAACCAACGCGCCTACAAAGTTGAGCGATGCACAAACAGCAGCAAGGAGCTCTTTGCCATCGGGAAGGAGTTCTCCAACCCCGCAGCCACAGAGAACGACATTACCCCCCACAAACTGTGCGACACCCTGGTGAACTTCTTCTATGATAAGATCTCATTCCTCTACAAAACATTCAAACCCCAACCCCCGCCGCCGACAGTGTCAGCCTGCTCCCACCCACGAACATAAACCCCAAATACCTGCTCACCCATTGGGACCCTCTCACAACTCAAGCCACAATCTCCATTATGAACTCCGGGGAGCACCCTGAACCCCTGCCCCCACCATGTATCCAACCTCGGGAGCAAGACGATTGGCTAGGAAGTCAATAAAGCCCTGAACATCACCATCACCTCAACCTCATTTCTTGAGGACTGGAAACACGCTGAAGTGGCCCCTGCCTGAATGAACCATCCGCCAACCCAGCAAAAAAGAAGAACTATCGGCCCATCTCCCTGCTCCTCTTTCCAGAAAAGGTTCTCGAGAAGGCAATAAACCAGCCACTCACTGGACACCTGGTGCACAACAACCTCCTGAACCCCTCTCAATCCGGATTTCGAGTCAACCACAGCACAGAGACAGCCTTGATTGCACCCACCGACATCAGGACCCTCCTGAACCGTGGCGAAACAGCAGCCCTCAGCCTCCTGGACCCGTCAACTGCCTCCGACACCGTCTCCAATCACATCTTGATCTACAGACTCAACCACATCGGAATCCATGGAAACGCCCTCAAAAGGATCGCCTCATATCTCATGGGAAGAACCCAGAGAATCCGTCTCCCAGTTTTTCTCGAGACCAGAGAAGATCTGCAGCATCCCCCAAGGATCAGCCCCACCCTCTTCAACATCTACATGACCCCACTGGCCAGCACCGTCAGATTGCATGGACTCAACATCTCCTACGCCGACGACACCCAGCTCATCCTCTCTCTGTCAGAAGACCCCTTCACCACCAGAGCCAATCTCCACAGATGTATGAAGAACGTCGCCGACTGGATGAAAGACAACTGTCTCAAGCTCAACACGGACAAGACGGAAGTACTCATCTACGGGAACAACACCTCACCATGGAACGCCACATGGTGGCCTGCAAAATTAGGCCCACCCCCCGCCCTGACAGACCACGACCGCAACCTCGTCATCTTGAACAGCAAGCTATATATAAAGAAACAGTTAAACGAAGGCTCATCCGCCTGCTTCCACACCCTACGCATGCTCCGCAATATCTTCAGGTGGCTCCCACTCAACACCAGAAGGACCATCATGCAGGCTCTCGTCAGCAGCAGGCTGGACTACGGGAACACACTCTACATAGGAATCACCGCATGCCTCCAGAAGAGACTACAGACAATACCAAACCCAGCTGCAAGGCTCATCCTCGACATCCCCAGATGGACCCACATCACACCCCACATCAAAAGCTACACTGGCTCCCGATCCAGAAGAGATGTCAGTTCGAGATGTCAGTTCAAGATGTTGACCCACGCATACAAAGCCCTGCACAATGAAGGACCAGCGTACATCAATAAACGCATGACCTTCCACCAACTGACCAGACACCAGTCTCCCTCTTCCTCGCAGACACCCCCGGATCCGCTGAGTCAACAGCGGAGGATGACCTTTCACACACCTGGCGGCCAAAGCTTGGAAAAACCTTGCCCTGCACCTCATGGCCGCCTCATCGCTCCAGCATTTCAGGAAAGGCCTCAAGACCTGTCTGTTTGAATGAACAAATCACCACGTAGCAGCTAGGAACTCCAGCACCCTGAGACCCTCACGGGTGATTTGCCACGCTTTACAAATGATTGACTGATTGATAGGAAGGCCCCCACCAGAATTTTGTGGTGGGACAGCTAGTTTATGGAGTCACTTGTCTGAAGAGCCTGCTCCTCTGGGGGGGCTTGCCTCTCTCTCGCTCTATCCCGAAAGGGCTAACACTGGGTTGCTGCGAGCAGCCACTATTGCATTGTTGACTGCTGTTGCCCCTGTGTGTTAGTAGGACACCTGTGGCAGTACGCTTTGGAAATTTAACCTTCCAGTTGGTCTCCGTTGGCGACCTTGAAACTGCAACACCCCCCATAGCTTTGGCATTATTTGCCGCAAGCTGTTGCAGTGTTTCATCTACTGCTGAGCAGAACAGTTGTTCTCCAGTGAAGGGAGTACTGATGATGCTTGCCTGCACCTCTCTCTTGAACCCTGATACCCAAAGGCAGGCATGTCGCCTCAGGGTTGTACCTGTGCTGCTGGCAGTATCCACGACGCTGAGTTCAGGCTTCAAGTATGTGTTGCAATGGTCTTCCTCTTTTCTACAAGTGCAGCTACCTCTCTTTGGAACTGCCCTGGGAAGTGTATCATTAGCTTTTCCACTTCTTCCTAATGTTGGTGGGCGTACTGATTTAAGAGGGCGTTGGATTTGTGATGCTCCATTGTGTTGCTGCTCCCATCTCCATTTTTCACCCCACCATTTCCACTTTCCTGCTTTTTCTCTGTGGGTGGGTCAGTAGATGTGGGGACATTGGCTCTTTCTTGCCACGATGATAGAGTCTGCCATTGCATTTCCCTAATGTACAGTGGGCCCTTGTAAGTGTGTTTATACTTTTTTTCGACCCTCAGGCTGCTGGCTCCCTGAATGCCTCCCCTCCCTGTTCTAGGATGCTGGGCAGCATCTGGAGATGCTGGCTCTTGCTTTGAGAGGGTAGGGGGCTTTGTAGAAGGAAGCAAGTTTGTGCTTTCTCTTCCAGCTGGCCCTCATACCTGTCCACCGCCCTGTTCACCACCAAGTTGTACATACCAATGTCATCCGTAGGCAATGGCCTTGAAGGGTAGGAATCGACTCTGTCCTCCAGTGAGTCAGCATCAAGGTTCTGGCACTGGTCCTGGACGCTGACGGTGTCCTGAAGTATTTCCTGGTCCTCCAGGTCTTGCTCTTCAAAGAACATCTCTTGCTCTTCCACTTGAAGATCTAGCATGGGGGGTGGTTCGAGTACGACCAGCTCTGCCTCTTTTCTGCTCCCCCGAAGACTTCAATGGGATCTGAAATTCTAAAAGAGATGCAAAGTTCCTCCTTTTCTGTACTGCCATTTCGGTTTCAAAGTGTCTTTTCTTTCTCCAGCATTGATTGTGGCTGGAGGCCTCTTCTTCAGAGCCTGGGCTGACACATCTGGTGATTCCTTTACCCTCTCTAGCTCATCTTTTGACGTCGAGCGTTTCTCCAAGGGATGTCGTCTACTAGTATCCCTGTGTTGGGACCCGTGGGGCTCTTTGTGTTTAGACTTCCCTTTGGTCGACGATTCTTTCGGCACTGAAGCAGTCTTGTGGTAAATGAAGTCGGACAAGTTTTGTTCAAAACCCCCTTGGTTTTTGCATGCTACCTGTGGGAGTTCTTCCTCCTTGTCTCTTTTCGGCAGAACCTCTACCTCCAACTCTACGACGTCTCCTTCAGCGTTGAATCTTTCCGCCAATGAGTAGCTCCCTTTCTTCTGTGCCCGCATGGTGGTGTAGCACATCTGCCTTTGTTTCACTCTAGTCCTTAGTGTCTACGGAAGGAACTCGGCGCATGCTTCGCAGTCTTTGGTGCTGTGGTCGCTCAGAAGGTAGAGGTTGCAAACTTCATGGTTGTCCTTTGTGCGAAGTTATGGTGACACTTGGGACAAAACCTAAAGGTAGTGTTCTTCACTTCCCTCGATGGTTCCTGCCCCCTGCCCCCTGCCTGTGTATTCTCGAACCGCGTACTTCTCTGTCCACGTGGTCCATCTACTTTTTCGGTGATCTTCAGTGCTTTTTGGTTATTTCTCTCTCCTCTCTCTCTACGGATGTCCTTCATAGTGGAATTTTATCTTGTTGTCCTTTATGATTCATCAACATTCTCGCTCTTCTTTAACATCATCTGCAGAGCTTCGGCTGATGCTTCCAAACCCAACAGCGGAAAAAAGACACTGAAGATGATGACCATGCACAGGAGCTTAGAGGGCGAACGTCTGATGTCATGGATGGATGTACATAGCACCAAATGGCAATAGATGACGCCCAAAAAAATACAAGAGAAAAGAAGACCAAGAGAAGTATTCCGAACCCAACTACTAGATGGCAGAATAATGCGCAGCATATACATGCATAAAAAATTAATGCTGAAAAATCAGCTTATGACAAGATTTGCAGCACATTGTGCACGTTCCTAAAACCCAGAAGAACTGGCTAATGTGAAAGTAGGGTCAATAATAGTTACCAGGTGTCCCCAGCTAGGACAGGGCATGCCTCCTCAGTCTGAACCCCTTGCATCCTTGCCAACCCATGTACCCACTGCCAGCTCTCCGGCTGAGACAGCACAATCACAAAACGTGCAAAAAAAGGCTCAAAACAAAGACAACACTCTTCCAACCATTCACCTGCATGGGTGCATGCAACTGTTTTGGTAAGCGCTTTTGCGCCCCAAATAGGGTAATAAGGGCTACCTACATTTTATAGTACAATACACAGCATCACCTGAGAGTGTGTGGGTATACGGAAGAGAGCAATGTGCAGCGGAATTTTGTGTGCATAGATGGTGGATAAATTGCGCCCATGTATGAACCTGAAATCGGGCTGCCTGCATCATACCTGACCAGAGTGTGAGGAAGGCTACTCTGCTCCTTCCAGTACCATGAATGTGGTGTGTGAGGTAAGCTTGCGCCATTGCAGTCTGTATGGTACCTCTTGTTTAAAAAAGCCTGATCTGTTGCTGCCCTGGATGCGTGGGCCCTGTGCAGCTACTATCAATGCTGCAACTGTGCTGTAGACAAAGGTAAGGCCAGTGCTTTAAATGGGCCGGTACTCACCGGTACCGAGTACCGGCACTTCCAGATTTTCTAGCCGTCAGTACCAGCACTTTTTTTAAGTCAGGGAGAGTACCGGTACCCTGACTGATGGCACAGCAGGCTCGGGTTAGGTATCTCCTCCAACGCAGGACAGACGCCGCTCTACTTCCGGATCTCGCAAATCGCCCTGAGCCCCTGAAGTAGCCTTTTTGCAGAGAGGCTGCTGGATTAGCAGCGCCCATTTGAATTTCCCCACACTACAGGTGTTGGAGAGGGCTTGTGTCACACAGTGATTAACAGGATGGGTCTAGGCAGACCCTGCACTGTTCATTAGGCGTTCAACAACCATTTAGCTGAAAGTACTTTACCCCCCCCCCCCCAATCCCCGCTCTGTCAGGTGTGTGAAATGGGATGGGGCTGCCGGTCAGTAATCCAGTCCCATTTAGGGCATTGCACTGGCCGTACTAAAGCGAGTGGAGGTGCAACACAACCCTACACCCTGGCCAAAGCTGGTTTTCTTTTTATGTGTTTTTTTCAGCGCAGGAGCTGCTTCCCTTTGTGTGCCCCTCCAACACTAATGGCTGCATTTACATAACAGCGAGGGATCCCTGGGTGTGAAGGTAGCCCTGCCCAAAGAGCAATGAATAGCAGGGACCCCTGCAGCACTTTAGGAAGGACAACTGGCAATGGATCTGGTTGGGGAAAAAACGAGATAAACATAGAGGGAGGGGGAGGAATGTGAAAAAGTGTTGTGACAGCTGAAGTTAGGATTGCCACTTTTTCCTGATAAAAATACCAGATATTTGTTCAATTCTGAAATGTTGTGCTTAGAAATGGTATTTTAACATAAATAGTAAAAAATCTGCTGTATTTCTTGAAGTAACTGGTTTAACTATTGATGAACCACATGCGATTTCAATCAAATTGCCTCCTTTAATGCGGGGAAGCAGTCTGATCAAGAGAAATGAAATAACCTTTAGCCTGAAATTTAGTTTAAAACATTGCCTTGCAGAATTTACAGGGCTGCGACGGCAGGTGCGCGCGCACAGGCACACACTTTTACAGCTTGCAAATACTTTTGAAGTGATTAAATGATTTATGCTTTTATTTACTGGAAAAAAATATCAATCCTGATTTAGCAAGGTTTCTTTTTTGCGAGCCTTTATTTAAAAATACAGGCCTCAACAGTAAGCGTGCTCTATCAACACAAAAACTGAAATATAGCACAACAAAATACTGGCCAGGTGGCAAATTTAGGGTATGGGTAGATCATGGAGTGGAGAAGAGGAGGCAAGTGGGGGAAAAAACAGTGACAAAATGTAAGAGACTTGTGGAGCGAGTAAGCGAGAGGTGGGAGTAAGAGGGGCAGAACCACGGAGAGAAGGTTAGAGGCTGGGTAAAAATGAGAGGTGAATCGAGAACGGAGAGGAGATGTGGATGTAAAGACACTGAACCAGCAAGAGTTAGGAAGAGCCTGACCGTAGTGAAAAGGGCAGAGAGAGTGCTTTAAATGGGACGATACTCACAGGTACTGAGTACCGGCACTTCTTATTTTTATCACTGTTAGTACCGGCACTTAGGTACTGGTAGGCTCATTGGCTGATAGTGCTGGTGAGCACTAGGCTATCGGAGAAGAAGCTGCCTCCGACAGTGCTGGTGAGCACTAGGCTATCGGAGAAGAAGCTGTCTCCGACAGTGCTGGTGAGCACTAGGCTATCAGAGAAGAAGCTGCCTCCGACAGTGCTGGTGAGCACTAGGCTATCAGAGAAGAAGCTGCCTCCGACAGTGCTGGTGAGCACTAGGCTATCAGAGAAGAAGCTGCCTCCGACAGTGCTGGTGAGCACTAGGCTATCAGAGAAGAAGCTGCCTCCGACAGTGCTGGTGAGCACTAGGATATCGGAGAAGAAGCTGCCTCCGACAGTGCTGGTGAGCACTAGGCTATCGGAGAAGAAGCTGCCTCCGACAGTGCTGGTGAGCACTAGGCTATCGGAGAAGAAGCTGCCTCCGACAGTGCTGGTGAGCACTAGGCAATCGGAGAGAAGGTTAGAGGCTGGGTAAAAATGAGAGGTGAATCGAGAACGGAGAGGAGATGTGGATGTAAAGACACTGAACCAGCAAGAGTTAGGAAGAGCCTGACCGTAGTGAAAAGGGCAGAGAGAGTGCTTTAAATGGGACGATACTCACAGGTACTGAGTACCGGCACTTCTTATTTTTATCACTGTTAGTACCGGCACTTAGGTACTGGTAGGCTCATTGGCTGATAGTGCTGGTGAGCACTAGGCTATCGGAGAAGAAGCTGCCTCCGACAGTGCTGGTGAGCACTAGGCTATCGGAGAAGAAGCTGTCTCCGACAGTGCTGGTGAGCACTAGGCTATCAGAGAAGAAGCTGCCTCCGACAGTGCTGGTGAGCACTAGGCTATCAGAGAAGAAGCTGCCTCCGACAGTGCTGGTGAGCACTAGGCTATCAGAGAAGAAGCTGCCTCCGACAGTGCTGGTGAGCACTAGGCTATCGGAGAAGAAGCTGCCTCCGACAGTGCTGGTGAGCACTAGGATATCGGAGAAGAAGCTGCCTCCGACAGTGCTGGTGAGCACTAGGCTATCGGAGAAGAAGCTGCCTCCGACAGTGCTGGTGAGCACTAGGCTATCGGAGAAGAAGCTGCCTCCGACAGTGCTGGTGAGCACTAGGCAATCGGAGAAGAAGCTGCCTCCGACAGTGCTGGTGAGCACTAGGCAATCGGAGAAGAAGCTGCCTCCGACAGTGCTGGTGAGCACTAGGCTATCAGAGAAGAAGCTGCCTCCGACAGTGCTGGTGAGCACTAGGCTATCAGAGAAGAAGCTGCCTCCGACAGTGCTGGTGAGCACTAGGCTATCAGAGAAGAAGCTGCCTCCGACAGTGCTGGTGAGCACTAGGCTATCAGAGAAGAAGCTGCCTCTGACAGCCAAGGCGCTTCTGCAGTCCTGAGCTCAGCCACTGCGGACTATTCAGCGTAGGCTCCTTTACATGGTGGTATGCTTTTGTGTACGTCTGCTTGTTTGTTTCTGTGTGTGTGCACGCTTGAGAATATATAGCATTGTGCCAAACAACAACAAATAATGGTATGACATTAAGAAGTTGCAAGAAAGCCACCTGGTTCACCGAAGACCTCCAGGCCTCCAAACGAACATGCCGAAAACTGGAGAAGATCTGGCTCCACGAACGGACAGCGGACAGCTACGCCGCCCACAAGAGCGCCACCCGCAGTCACCATCACCTCATCAGATCCGCCAAAAGGGCCTCACTCAAAGACCGCCTAGACAACAACGCACACAACAGCAAAGAGCTCTTCAACATCGTGAAGGAACTCTCCAACCCCAGCTCCAACACCAACGACATCCAGCCGTCGCGAGACCTGTGCGACTCACTGGCCACCTTCTTCCACCGCAAAATCGCCGACATCCACGACAGCTTCAACACCACGACCGCCCCGGCAACCACCGAGACCACTGCCCCTACAACCACCAACCGCCTGCTCTCCTGGACCAACATCAACGACGAGGACACCAGCGAGATCATGAACACCATCCACTCCGGTTCACCGCTAGACCCGTGCCCTTACCACATCTTCAACAAAGCCAGTACAGCCATCGCGCCCCATCTCCGGAAAATAATCAACATCTCCTTCGAGACAGCAACCTTCCCGGAAAGCTGGAAGCACGCCGAGATCACCGCCTTACTCAAGAAACCCAAGGCAGACCCCAAGGACCTCAAGAACTTCCGACCCATCTCTCTGCTCCCGTTCCCCGCGAAGGTCACCGAGAAAATCGTCAACAAACAACTGACCCGCTACCTCGAGGAGAACAACATCCTGGACCCTTCCCAGTCCGGCTTCCGCAGCAACCACAGCACCGAAACCGCCCTCATCGCCGCCACCGATGACATCAGGACCCTGCTAGACAACGGAGAAACAGCAGCCCTCATCCTCCTGGACCTATCAGCCGCCTTCGACACGGTCTGCCACCACACACTACGAACACGCCTTCACGACGCCGGGATCCAAGAGAAGGCCCTGGACTGGACCACATCCTTCCTTTCCGGCAGAACACAAAGCGTCCGCCTCGCCCCCTTCCGATCCAAGGCCACCAAGATCATCTGCGGCGTACCCCAAGGCTCCTCCCTCAGCCCAACGCTGTTCAACATCTACATGGCACCCCTCGCCCACGTCGCCCGACAGCACAACATCATCTCCTACGCCGACGACACCCAGCTGATCCTCTCCCTCACCAAAGACCCTCACACCGCCAAAGCCCACCTCCACGAAGGAATGAAGGCCGTCGCCGAATGGATGAGGACCAGCCGCCTGAAGCTGAACTCGGACAAGACGGAGGTCCTCATCCTTGGTTCCAACCCTTCAGCCTGGGACGACTCCTGGTGGCCAACATCACTGGGAACAGCCCCGCCACCCACCGACCACGTACGCAACCTAGGGGTCATCCTCGACCCCACCCTCTCCATGACTAAGCAGGTCAACGCCGTTTCCTCATCCTGCTTCAACATCCTCCGAATGCTCCGCAGGATCTTCAAGTGGATCCCCACCGAAACAAGAAAAACAGTCACCCAGGCCCTCGTCACCAGCAGGCTGGACTACGGAAACGCCCTCTACGCAGGAACGACAGCTAAGCTCCTGAGACGGCTGCAACGCATCCAGAACGCCTCTGCACGTCTTATCCTCGACATCCCCCGACGCAGCCACATCACACCCCACCTGAGAGACCTGCACTGGCTCCCTGTCAACAAGAGGATAACCTTCAAGCTCCTCACCCACGCACACAAAGCACTCCACAACTCCGGACCAGTCTACCTCAACAGACGACTCAGCTTCTACACCCCCACCCGCCAGCTCCGCTCGACCAGCCTCGCCCTCGCCACAGTCCCCCGCATCCGGAAAACGACCGCCGGCGGCAGATCCTTCTCCCACCTCGCCGCCAAGACCTGGAACACCCTCCCCACCAACCTCCGACAGACCCAAGACCTACTGGCCTTCAGAAGACTCCTCAAGACCTGGCTCTTCGATCAGTAGCATCACCACCCCCCTCTTCCCCCAGCGCCTTGAGACCCTCGCGGGTATGTAGTGCGCTTTATAAGTGACATGATTGATTGATTGATTGATCCTGTTTGGCTTTCATTTTTTGTAACGATTTAACCTATTTTGTTTACATAAATGCATTTCTGTTGTGTTTTGATATGTGCTGAAACTGGTATAGAAGTCATTAAGTATCATTATGTCTTGCCCTTAGCCCCGCCCATAGCCCTGCCCACTTGCCACACCTCTAGCTCATTTTAATGAGTACCTGCACGTATTTTTTCCCATTTAAAGCACTGGGTAAGGCGACGACAGTGGCCACTTCTGTGCACGTCTCACAATAGGTACTGTACGCTCAAAAAGGTTACAACATTGTAGGGATTTAGAACTCCAAAAATGTAGTGCGTCGAGGACGCAGTACAGAGCTTTTTGCACCAAGAATTACAAGCACATGATGCACAGCGTTATTATAACTAAAGCGTAACTAACCTCTGGTAGACACTACCAACCTTACACTACATCCAGAGAAAGGCTATTATTCTGAAAGACCTTCCAAGGGCTATAAACTGCATCCGGACTAGGTGTGAAGCACCCGACACGGAGTCATTCTTGTCAGGCTGAGGAAGTGGCGTGTGTGTGCTGTTTAGCTGCCAGTGACGTCAGAGGAAGTGGCATCACCCAACCACTGATACTGATGGCAGATTCAAAGTTTTTATTTGTTGCTAGATAAAAAAAACTAAACAAAAAAACAATAATGCTCCAGCAATTTAATAAACCGAGGTACAACATGAAAAGGCTAGCGCCAGATGGTTCCACCAACCCACTCGAAACCGGTATTCCACAAAAATGTAGTGTTTTCTTTTTCAGTTAACAGCTAAATCTGCCGTTGATGGCTTTTCAGCATGCGCAGCAAACACACACCGAAGGTTAAAGCCAGAATCCGAGGGGAATTACTTTCAAATGACTATAAAAATAAAATGTCAAATTAAATGGCTAATAGACTGGGACAGAGGGTGAGGTAATGTATTGCATCATATGAAAAGAAACTCAGGCCGCGCGCGGACCGGGCTGACAAACCGCAAGAGTAATTATACGGGTAATTGGCTAACCATAACACCAGCGCCAGCAGAGCGCGCGCACTGACACCTTCAAGACAGATTGACTCAGACCGGGGGGGCGGGGGGCGAGGAGGGATGCAAAGGAATGCGGCTCACACACGGCGGCAGCAACACAATGACTCCCCCCACTTCCCACCATACCGCTGCCTGCTGGCACTGCTGCTGGCCTGAGCTTTTATACACAGCAGCGACATAAAACACACAATAGCGCGGATGTCCAACACAGGCTCTAAAGGGCAGGTTTCCTCTGCATATTGGAGAATCAGCTTTTGACTTTTCGTTGTTTTTCTATAGCGCTGTTACAGCTGTGAGGTCGCTTCAAGGCGCTTTGCGTGGAGGGAAACGAGGTTGTAGGATGAGAGCCCAGCATCCTCGGTGACCGCAGGCTTCAGGACCAGTACATTGTGGTCCAGGGAGAGGTTGTAGATTGCAGGATGAGAGCCCAGCATCCTCGGTGACCGCAGGCTTCAGGACCAGTACATTGTGGTCCAGGGAGAGGTTGTAAATTGCAGGATGAGAGCCCAGCATCCTCGATGACCGCAGGCTTCAGGACCAGTACATTGTGGTCCAGGGAGAGGTTGTAGATTGCAGAATGAGAGCCCAGCATCCTCGATGACCGCAGGCTTCAGGACCAGTACATTCTGGTCCAGGGAATGGAACCATGTACACAGTTTTCTGCCCTAAAACGTGTATGACGTGCCGGAAGGAAGGAGGGAGGGTCTTCTGAGACAGCCGGTGAGGTGTCCTTCGGCTGGACAGAAGGAAGGTACAGAGCTGTACACACAAGGCACAGAGACAGATCTAACCTGACCTGCTTTCTGGTCGGGAGACCGTGTAGAGACAGCGGAGAGGGTGGCATGGGCAGTGTGCCTCACACAAAGGATGAGGCGCTGGCAAGGATTTGTGGAGTCTGAACCTTTCCATCAGCCAAGCAGAGAGAACTCACAGATAGTATGAGATGTTCACCTGTGGGGTCAGAGACAAGTTTGAGCCTAGGGTGACTCCAAGGTTGTGCCTTTTGTTTGAGAAGGATGCAGCGGAATGCTCATTGCGCACAGGCGTTCAATCCGGGTTCTTGGTACCCAACGGCAGGACCTCGGTCTTGGCGGAATTAAAACCCAGCCAATGCTAATGGAGCTAATGGACGTGTCAGGCAGTCTATGATGTCTATGATGTGTTGACAGTTTACATATTTGTTGGTCATTCTACTATTTATCCGTATATTCGTGCCAGCCCATGTTGTAGCTGCTAGGCAGAGATACCAGATATGGACTGAAGAGGGTCAGCATCCGACCCGGGAGTAAATCCTTGAGCTGGATAACAAGGAGGCCAGCGTGACCTGGTGATGTCTGTCAGACGAGAAGGAAGTGAACTCTTGGAGGGCTGGTCCTCAGATAGCATGGGATGTTCAAATCGCAGCCACAAGTACTGCATGGCGAAATGCCATTGAGCGGGAGGATTAACCTGCAGGCTTCGCTGCAGTGGGATTGGGTGAGCAAATCTTGGCTTATGCTCTTCATGGCAAATATTGTCCCTGGTCACGAAAGCATGACCGAGTGGAAGACACAAAGGAGATTCTTCTGTACGAGGTAGGTTGGGTTACTGGGTGTCTACAATCTTCATAAAGCCTTTAGCTATGCAAGAGAGGTCAGAGCTTGGTCTGTAATTGGTCAATGTCTCAGGATCGAGGTTGTGGTTCTTCAATAATGGAGATGACGTGAAAAGCTTCCGATGTAAAAGGGCACCCCATGGCTGAGTTAGTCTCTGATAAACGTGATGATGGGCTGAAGGACTGGCTGACGCATTCTGATGACCTTGGAGCTGCTGGTTTCAGAGGGGTAAAAGTGAACCATACCATTTAAATTGCTAATGATCTGTAAAATATCAGCTTCTAGAAATGCTGTGAATCCAGAGAACATGAAACACACAGAAGGTGATGGGAGGCTTGCAATAAGTCTACAGCTGGCAATCGCTTAAGGTAGCACTCCAACCCATCGTTCTTTTGCTCCCCATGCCACCTCAGTTTGGACCCAGCCATATGCAAATCAGCCTTGACCCAGCTCCTCATGAGAACAGTCCAGCCAGAACTGCCAACCTAGGTCCTCCCTGAACCAGAACACAAGCAACCCAGGACCTGTTTCGCCCTAGTTATGGGCTCATCAGCCAGGTGCAGCTTGGTTCCAGGGACACAGTGAGTGTGGGACCCACGTCTGGGTATACCCATGCCACTTACGGCTGTACATGAAACACACAAAAGCTGATGGGAGGCTGCTTACAATAGGTCGAACTGCTGGCAAACCATTGTGGTAGCACTCCAACCATCATTCTTTTGCTCACCATGCCACCTCAGATTGGACCAAGCCATAAGCAAATCAGTCTTGACCCTGGCTGGGTCCAAACTGAGGTGGGATGGTGGTTAATAAAACAATGGATTGGGATGCGGCCCAAGCAATTGCCAGTGGCTGAGATAAATTCAAGCATTCCATCCATCACCTTGTTGGTTTTGCATCCACAGAGTGGCACGGGAGGAAACCCATCATTTCTTTTGGTAGCTGCCGGATGGTGGCAGCAATGCAAGCATCAATAGTGTAACTCTTGACCAAAGGGCAGCAACGATTGCTGCTGGTTTATAGTTGTGGCCAACTCGGAAGGTGCCCTTGGCATGATTAGTAGTTCAGAAACTTGTAGAGTACTAGGCATGAGTTTGTGGTTTCAGATGCGCAGTATTGGTAAAGTATTTACGTTCTGCATTGCTTAACCAACAAGCCATGCATTTCTCAGCCAAATTTTGATATTAATAAACCGTGTTTCCCAGAGGAAAAAACTGCATATCAGCACCTTCTGGGTCTTTTTTAGACCAAGAGGTGGCACTGCTTGGTAAATGGCCAAGAATGGGGCTTTCAGATAACTATTTGGTGATAGGGTGACATCCTCTCTCGGGTTCCACTGCTTCCCTTCCTTTTTCTGACTTGTTTATTCCCTTTATATACGATTTTCTGTCTGAACCCAAGATGCAGTCTCCTTCTGCATGCTGTAAATAATTGTTACCTTTGTATGCACTGCTCGGTTTTTTACTGAATTTAACCTTGTGTGAACTAATGACTTCTGTATAGGCTGATAGAGTCTGGTTAGAAGAAAAGAAAACAAATGAATAAAAAGATATGGAGAATATTTATTTTTAATGCACTGGGTGTGGCATTAACTTTATTTGGTAAAGGAAGCAGTTTACATATTTGTGCACTCCTATGAAAAGCCCCAAATCAAGAACGTCCATTTGAGAACAAAAATGTAGTTGCCATGTTAACTTTTTAGGGTGAGAAGGACAAGTCATGCAGATTCCCTGAAACATTTTAGACTTTGGGAGGCATGGTCAAGGCTGAATGTAGTCTATGCCAAGAAGACGGTCACTGCTTTGAACAGAATTCTACGTAAAGCCGCAGTAGGATCTTGTTACCTCCAATGACAGTGAGAGATGCATCACATTTCATCGCTCGCGGATTTTCGGGAAGTTCTTTGGCCTCGCCTTTCCCCCTCGTTACCGCAGGCGAACCAAGGAGGCTCAGGAGACCTGTTTTGTCTCGACAGTGATAGTAAGTTCACTGCAAGGTTGCAAAGGAGTTTGGACAAAGGCATCCTTGAGACTACCAAGTTCTCCCTCACTGCTACAGACTAAAGGAAGAATCATCAGATATTCAAGATGGCAGCCATGAAGAAGAACGCCGCTAGTTGTCAAGTAGATTGTATGAGGTACCCATTACCTGGTGGTAATAAAGAGCATCTCAAACTTCAAACAAGACAAACCCAAGGCACTGGACTAAGAAAGAGTTTTACCAAAAGTTAAAAACACAACGTTCACTTTGCAATACCATACTCTGCCTCCATTCAGACCTGAGCATCTCGTTTTAAGCACTTCACACCACGCACAGTCTTTCAGGAATGGGTCTCACAACAACCTATAAGCATTGCTGTGGTGGGCCTGTGAGTTTGGTTTTGTACTGTGCCATGCACATCCTTACAAGATCATTCCACGGGAAGAAAATAAGGGATGTGCCATAGAAAAGCTTTAACACTTAAAGCTTAAGGCAGTTAACCACCCTTAGAGTTCAACACATTTCCACTTTTTCTTTAACAAACGTGTCGGCGGCTCATAGTCCACAAGTGAATGGGAAGAGAGACTGGTCATGGCCAAAGTAATGTAGAGAAAAGACTCCTGGTCCAAAGACACTTTAACCATAGGCAGAGTGAACAGTGATAGATGAGATGTTGCTGATGAGCACCTATCAGGACATTCAGTAACGAATGATACCGGCATATATTGCCTAATCTTCAGGAAGGATGAATATAAAATCCTCCGTTCAGCACCCAAGTCTCATATTTTAAAATTATGCTCTCTGAGATCCAATGTGACAGTCGCGTACCGGAGAAGTCTGGTTTTCTGCTTGTCAGAGCATCGACAGGCACATCTCTTGCAAGTGACATAAAATGAGGGTGATTAATGACCCAGTTTCACCGATACTAAATGAAATCTTTGAAAATTGAACAGGAAGAAGCGACTATAACCCAGGGAGCAAATTCCAGATCATTCCATGGTTTCATCTATCCTCTTAAAGTCGCCAGACAAAAGAAAGACAGAACAATTCAAAGACAGTCTATCTAGTTTAAATCATGGCAGCTTGAGGATGCTATTTCGAAATAAAGGTGGCTGTTTTTACACTTGAACTGTTTCAAAAGATCAAGAATCCTCAGAAAAAAATCATTAAATAAGGTGACTGGAAAGGGACGTGAAGCACCTATACCCCCCACCGCATAACCCCCAAAATACAAAAAAAATCACTTGCTAATTTAAAAGCTATAAAGCTTAAAATTACAAAATTACTAATTTAGAGACAATCCATCCCCATTTCTATCTCGGTGATGGCCTTTAATTGGAAGGTAAACAAGTGATCTAAGGTGAAAAAGTGATCTGAACTAAAAGTAAGAATTATGGGCTCAGAAATTCTGCACCCTCGTAAATTACAACTGTCTGGCCTTGATCAAAAAGGATACATGATGCAACAGCTGCAATAAACGTCCCAGACCTTACCTGATCCCAAAAGCCAACATCCAAAGTAAGCAGGTAATGTACAATAACAGGGTGTCGCAAACCCAGAGATACTGGAAAAAAACATTAATTGTTGGCCTGCAGAAGGAGAAAATTTTCCAATATACCAACCACCTGGTCCTCTTTACCCCACTGATCATTCTGTGATCAGTGGGTGACAGTGCACACTGCTTCAACTGCATTCTCAACTATGTATCCTGCCGAGCTAGGTATACCTCTGGATCTTGGATTTGGGAGCTAGAAAAACACCACAGGTGTTACAAACTTGACGTTTCAATGGAACCAAGGAACGTGAATCCTCATGATTACTCAAAGAGGCGAAGTTCCATTCATTTTTAGTTGTTTCCCACAGTTCAGACTTGATTTCAGTCTTTGAGTAGCTTAGATCCAAGGTCTTCACTTTTCCAACGAAAGAACAAGCTGCATGCATCTACAACATGGCACTCTCTTCATAGTCAGTCTTCAATGCAGTGTGCTCATCCTCCTCATACCATGAGAGCCGGGTGATAGAACCTTTGTGCAGAAGCAGCTAAAAGAGCTCGAAAAGAGGAAACTTTCTCAGAACTTGACACCAGAAACATGTTCTTTCACACAGTGCTGGAAGAAACTGATGCCTTCACCACTGACTGCAACGCTATAGATAGCTTCTGAGACAATATATAGGACAATGGTATCCATAATGGGGCCGGTCAATATGTGAGCAATGCTCAAACGGGGAGAGGGGCAACAAAAGAATGGAGAATTCTGAGAGAGGCGAGCAGGAAGACTGTAAGAGAGAAGATAAGAGAAGAAGAGAGAATGGAGAAGGGATTACAGCCGTGCCGTGTACGATGCTCAGCAAAGGAAGTTAACTAAGTCTCTTCCCACATCACAATATTTATTCACTGCCCAGAGTATTTTCACCTGGGGTAGCCATGATCTCTGCAAACCATTTATTAAATGCAAAGAAACGTAGATGTTGTATTCCGCCCCTGCCCTGTGAAAAGGGACAGGCAATATGCAGAGAGCAAGAAAACAGAATTGAAAGTGAGCCTGCAGGAGGACAGGTACCTACCTTCGCCATAGAGGTTGCATCTTCATGCTACCCACCGAGCGCTCCATCTCTTTTCTCCTCTTTGTTACCATTTCATTTTGTGTGGTATCGAGATTCCGAAAGTAACAGACTCACCGAATGGCTAAAGTACCACAACAAAAAACACACAGGACAGGACATAGGACCTCACAAAACGGAAGCAAAAGTAATCACCCCGTCTTCCCCACTAAAAGGGAATTATGGAAAATAAAAATATGCTACTTAAGCATAACATAAAGATGTAGGTAAGACAACGTTGTTACGGCTGGCGGCGGAGCAGGTTTCCGAGACTGCATTCTCAGCAGGTTCACCACAGAGCGGAAGCGGAGACCACCGGTGGTCTGATCAATGCCATTTCCCTGTTGGGTGCTGTACTCATTATCCCTGTCCTCGGTTTTAGCTTTCCAGATTACACTGTGCTCCTTCTAGGGCACAGACCTGGTTCCAGTGTCAATACTGGCACTAACATTTCGACAGCATGTTCCAACGTAAGATAAGGCACTGTGGGAAAGCATAGCCTGCATCAGGGTCCAGTCCCATCACCTTGCACGCAATAAAAAAGTCAAAGGTAAAGGAGCAGAACTAAACGAGAAAGGTTGATCGCCAAGTCCACTGGTTTTGCCGCCTCTCCGTTCTCTCCAGTAGTCCCTCCTAAGTTGAGGTTCTCCATTAGAACGATCTTGCACCAGTAACAATACAGAGAATTTGCTCTTCGAGCCAGTAGCATGGGATCCCGTTCTAAATTACTTAGGATCCAGAATACTATCTCTGTCCAGGTCCGACAAGGGCCTTCCTTCCTCACTTTCCAAAACGAATCAACATAAATGTCTTCAGGCAACACTTCATCTTTGTGCAATTACTAGTTATCACAGGACCACTAAAGACAACCCTCCATCTGTTAACTCCACTGTTCCCCAGTGCTCTAGGTTAACCTCCTCCTACCAGTGCCGGATTAAACCCTGTGGAGGACCCTAGGCAGTCATAATTTTGGGGCCTCCCTCGCAAATTATCTCCTAATACCCAAAGCACCTGTTTTTTTTTTACAAACTGACAGCTGCAAGAAGATGAGTTTTTAAGAGACAAACTGTTATGTGAATCTGATGTCTCTGGTGTATGTACTTTAAGTTAATGTGTACATTACATTAATGCAGTATTTTCTCTATAGAGTCTTTAATGTAAAGTTTTCGTTTCTTTGAGTTGATTAATTTTTTTCTATCTTTTGGAAACAATATTTAAGAAAGCTCGATTGTAATTTTCTTTCAAGATCAATTAGATACTATTTTGATCAGTTGTCACGGGGCCCCAAAAAGGAGTGGGGCCCAGAGGCGGTGCCTACTTTGCCCATTTGGTCATCTGGAACTGCTCCCTACTTCCCTTCTACCCTCTGTATCCTTCCCGCAGCCCATTCTGCCTTTATATGTCCTTTCCCTGTACTGTCTGCTGAGCCCAACTTTTTCTACTCCTTTTCTATTCCCCCACAAATGTATTATGCTGGTTGTTTTTGCCTCTAATTTTAGGCATGAACATTGTATGATTGTACAGAAAAGACACAGGATAAAGAGGTTTACCCCAAAACACATTACAACACTTTGATTTGCTTGTTGATACACTCAATATTTCAGAAATTGAATAGAATAGGAGTTATAAATACATAGTCTTAATGGTAAAGAACAAGGACTTATTTGTAGGGATTCAAGCAAGCTTGGATTCCTCCTCACCCACTTACCATGTAATCTACCCCAGTCCTGTTGGACTACATCAAATATACCCCACAGTGTCTGCAGATTGTCCCATATGTATATCGGAGGGGCTGACTTGTTCATCTAGAATGGTCCAGGTATTCTGGAACTAAGCGATCCTTGCACTACAAACAGCAGTGGAATCTATGGTTCGACTTGAGCTCTAGCATTGCATATTGGGCCTGCACCCAAATCTCAAGAGAAATACAAGCACTTCTATATGACGGCGTCGGGGCAGATCTTGGCCATGGAACGCATACCAAGGTACCAGAATCTGAATCATGGCAAAAAGATGTGAATTATAATGGAAGAACTCTGGATAATGCAATTCGAACTCTTCCCAAATTGGTTGACGAACTAGTGAAATGGAGAACAATGTAAGACTTCAACTGAAAGAACATACCTGGCAGATACTACTCATTTTGTAAAAATTACACTCAGTCTTCCAATGTGCTGTCTGTTAGCTTTTCATTGTGCGATATCTATATGAAGCATCTCAGTGTAATAACTGGGCTAAGACCTGTTGCTGTGCGGATGAGATTTTGTTTTCAATCTGTGCCAAAAACCAATAAAATGTTTAAATGATAGAATTTAAGATTACCCAAAATTTGGGGTCGTACGCTGTGCACTGGGAAATACATCTATGTTTCTGAGTGGTGCTCATGGTGCTCTATGTAAGAATGCGACATACATGCACATGCAAATACATACATAAAATATCAGTCATGCCTAGGAGACAGGGTAGATTGCTAGGTCTCACTTCAGATTTGTTTTACAAATTAAGCATGGATTGTACCACTTTAGTGGGATTCATTTCTGCCTCTTGTGACAAGGTCTTCTAGCAAAAAAGTGTTTAGAGCCACAAGGCATACAAGGAAAATCCAATATAAACAGGTCCAAAAGCTTGCAAAGACCTAGATAGGCCACAAGGAATGAGCAGTGCCTCTACCAGCAGGGTCTTACAAGACAAGCATTGGCATAGCCAATAGGTCTCGCCTTTGGGACCTTATAAGTATTTAGTTATGCAGCACAATATCCTTGGTGCAACAACATCAACTGTTGCATGGCTAAACACTTATAAGGTCCCAAAGGCGAGACCTATTGCCTATGCCAATGCTTGTTTTTATTGGCCGATTTAAAAAGCTGGACGCCACTTAGATTCTTGGATTGCTAAATTGAAAAAGAAAGATATTTTAAGTGTGCAACGCTTTTCATGTAGTGAAGCGTCTGTCAGAAAATGGCAGCTTGTGTGGGCACACTAGAAAATGACAGTTGCTGGCTCCTCGGAATTTAAAAAAAATGATATCATTGTATTTGAAGGACCACAATGGGTAGGCTTGCAGTGGAGGAGCAGTTGAAGTGGAATTAAAGGGGGGTGGGGGGGTTGAGTGAGGGTTTAGTAGCACATGAGAGAGAGTAAGATAACATATGCTCCAGGGGCTCCTCACTGTGTGAGGAAATGCTACCCTGTGTGTATAGCTTGCACTCCTGTCAAGTGCTGTCACAGTTTTTGTGTGAAGGAGGTTCATTGCTGCTGCTTTTGCTGTATCGTTTATGCCTATAGGCAGGGCTAATGGAATTATGCGATTGTGACACAGTGGCGATTTTCACATAATTATAGATTTGCCTCATTTGCCACATAGTCCAGTATCTGCTGCATAATCTGCAGATTTTACCCCCCAAAAATGTAGTTTTTAGCTCAAACGGTTCAAAAGTTACTAAAAACGCAGTGACCGGTGTAGCCGTACAGTGGAAAGCCCTGTGCAAAGTTGTACTGGTCACCTTTCTGTTGCTTATTGCTATATTTGTGTGTTAAACTGGTACTAAAGAGGTGCAACTAATGCCCAGACAGTGTTAACAAGTTTAAAATTGACAATGAATGAAGTAATACTATCACAAAATGTGCGCATTTTCTTGCTGCGTAATTTACTCAACCTTGCCGCATAATTTGGCTTTCCACTGCCGCATAATTCCAGTGGCCCTGCCTATAGGTGAAGCTTGCACCTCTAATGACTATGTCTTATTTTCTGTGTGAGGGGAGCTTGCTAAGTTCACTGGAAAGTGCTTGTTTTCGGAGTGAGAAGCATGCACATTTAGTCCAAGCTGCTCAAATTCAGTTGTGTGAGGGAAGATCGTACTGTATGCTTCTCTAGCACTGTGTTTCTGTAAACAAGCGTAGAGAAATTTGGGCAAAATGTACCCAACTACACTGCTGCAGACTTACAACATTTCTGTGTATAATGGAAACATGCAGTCTTTGGCTCTTATTACGAAAGGCTAAACTTTGGTGTGAAGATACCGGGATGCTGTAATTAAAATGAGTAGCTGGTATCTCTGCAGGAAAGTCCAATCATTAGATTCTCACCCCCCCCCCAACCCCCCCCTGAAATTGGGAATAACTGCTCGGACCTGTGTTACTTGGTGCTTTACCACGCAATTTGTCACCATTTTGCCGAAAAAAACACGGGGCTGACCCTTGAACTCCTTCCACACGCAGGCTCTAATGCAGCAGCGCACGTAGGCCTCTTCTTTATCGGCTCCGATAACAACTGACCTGCAACCCCAGCCTTCCTTCAGGAAGGCCTGCTTCTCAGAACCAACTATTTACAGAAGGGCTCCTGGAAGGCAGGCGTGGCTGGGATTGCTATTTCGGACAGTTGTGGTGCAGCTGCCTTCCCACGTGTTCCTTCGGAGATACAGTCAGCCTCAGGCCTTTGTACCCTGCACCCAGGGCGTGGGGGTAAGGGGTGGGGGGTTGGAGTGTTGCCTTCTACCCCTGAAAGGCCAACAGGCCGAGAGCTGGGGAAGAAAAGAGTGGACCTGGTTGAATTAACAGGTGGATAATTTATTGCACTGATAAAGCGTGGCTCGACGAATTAAATCACTGGTCTCCCAAAGAGGCCAAAAAGTGAGAACGGATATGTGAATTCTACATTTGAAAATGATATTGGCAGACACCACAAGAATGTACAATGAGTGAAAGAATGCAAATGCTTACGAATTTTATAATAAATCAATAATCAATGGCTTGTAAAAATAGATGGGCGCGTGTGTGGGGCACGTCATTCGTGACAGAGGGCAGGCTCTGCTTTCGGCAGCGTCAGAGAGGAGCGGGGGCGAGCGAGCGCGGCAGCCTGCTAAGCTGACCACACGCTCGTGCACAATGGCCTTTTGCTTGCGGTTACCCGCACGGCCGCAATGTGTTTCCAATTATCGCGCCCGCATCTGGGCACGATAATTGGAAACCGATGGCGGCCGTGCGGGTAACCGCATGGAAAAGGCTATTGTGCACGAGCGTGTGGTCAGCTTTTTAAAGCCCCTTACATAAAGTCTCGCAGAGCAGCGCTTGCGCGCTACTCTAGGCTCGACCTAAAAAACAGCATCATTAGAAAAGTACACATGCAGTGGTAGAGGTCCTTAGACAGCAAAGCAACATTTTGACGTAACCAAGCTTGAGACTTTATGTTATATGAAGGAAGACCAGTCTGTACCTGAGGCTGCGCGACCGGGGTCTCATGGCTGGAGAGTGCCGGCCCTCCTCGTCCGTTATGTTCTCAGTACTGAAATGCTTTGTCAGGAAATGTAACTCATCTGCAGTGGGTTGGTAGGGGAGCTGGTGCAGCTTCTCCTGGGATGAGCATGAAGACTGAAGGCAGAAAAGAAACAAGTTAAATGCAAGCACACAAAACAGAATAAAATAATAGCAACAACACCCTTAGCTTTTGTATTAAGCTAATTTAGTAACACTTGTATGCTGTAAACATTTTTACACGCTTTCTGTAGTAAATTAGCTACAGCAGAGCTTGAAACAAGAAAAGAGTATTATTATTAAGTTAACCATTATCGGCAGCAGATTTTACATGGGGAAATAAAAATGGATACCCCCAGAGAGTGGTTCATCTCCAAAACTCCACACGTATTCGACCAGAATCCATAGCCTATCTTTGCAAAAACTACCTAGTAGGAAAGCGATCTGAAGTGACAATAAGGTGACAACTGGTGCTCAACAAAACACCTAAGTGAAAATTAAAAGATACCTTCCCAAGAAGGAGACATAAGCTCTCAAAGAACAAACTTCAATCCAGCGACCTCAACGTCCACCTTGACGACAATACCGCCCACCGCCTCGACAGAATGAGCAGCCTCAGACGGACCCAAATTGTCCACGACCCTACGCACACCGTAGGACACATGCTGGACCCTATTTTCACCTCTAGCAACCGCGTCAAATACAGCCATGTCACAGAACTCACATGGACCGACCACTCCATCATCTCAGTCTCCCGCACCACCACCCCGGAGATGGCCAGTGCTCACCACTGCAGCTGGAGCAAAATCTCATATACCAGCTGGGCGGACGCCCTCAACAATTCCAACTCAGTTGCCGCCACCAACCTGAAAAAGGAATTTGAACACCTGGATCACCAACTGTGCCAACAGCATCGTCCCCATCAAAAGCAACAATGGCAAAAGACCCTCCAGAATGGCCAGTTGCTACACCCAAGAACTCAGAGCAGTGAAATTTAACAGCAAACAGCTGGAGAGAATCTGGCGCGCCAGCAAGGTCTCCCCCAACAGAGCAGCCTTCAAGACCTCCCTCAACCTCTACCACCTCCTGCTGAGGCCAATAAAGAAGAAAGTCCTAACCGCACGCATCAAAACAAGCGCCAACAGCAAGGAACTTTTTGCAACATAGTTAAGTAGTTCTCCAACCCGGCTGCCAGCAAAAACAACATCACTCACTCACAAGAGCTGTGCAACAACCTCGCTGACTTCTTCTATGACAAGATTGCAACCATATACGGAAACTTTGAACCCAAACCTACACCCACAGACTTCCTCGACCAATACAACCTCACTGCAACCGACATGAACCACAGACTGACCACCTGTAACCAGCTCCCCACCCACGATACAACTTCCATCATAAAATCCATCCACTGGGGAGCTCCCACAGACCCATGCCTACACCACATCTTCAACCTCAGAAACCTAAGGATCGGCCAGGAACTCACTACCCTGATCGAAAAACACATCAATCACCACCGCAACATTTCCCGACACTGGTAAACACGTCGAAGTCAGACCACTACTTAAAAAACCATCCCCCGTCCCCAGCAAACTCAAGAACTACCTGTTAATCTCTGTGCTCCCATTCCCAGCCAAGGTACTGGAAAAGACTACCAACAGGCAACTCACAACACACCTGGAGCATAACCAGTTACTCAACGCCTCCCAATATGGCTTCCGCAGCAATCACAGCACCAAGACTGCCCTAGTCGCAGTCACAGATGACATCTGAACCCTTCTCGACTGAGGAGAAACAGCAGCTCTGATCCTTCTTGGCAGCCTTCGACACTGTATCCCACCACACGCTGACCGAATGACTCCACCACATTGGCATCCGGGGTGACACGCTCAGATGGATCACCTTGTTCCTCACCAGTAGAACACAGAGGGTCCGCCTACCACCTTTTACCTCTGAACCCAAGGATATCGTCTGCGGTGTCCCCCAGGGTTCATCCCTCAGCCCTACTCTCTTCAATGCATACATGACCCAACTGGCCAACATCATTAGATCTCAAGGTCTCAACATATTATCCTACATAGACGACACCTAATTCATCCTCTCACTCACCAATGACCCTACCACCACAAGGACCACCTTCCACAGATTCATGACAAGCATCATCGATTGGATGAAGAACAACTGCCTGAAGATGAACACGGACAAGACGCAACAGCCCATCTCCCCACCCTCTCTTCCCTGCTTTGTAGTTCCGTCCTCCCTCCCTTTTTTCTTTCTGCCCTTCTTACCTTCTTTTTTCTTTCTTCCTTCAATTGCTTATTGTCTCACCCCTCTCTTTTTTTAAAATATATATTACTATTGTTTGGTATTGGTGCATGTTTCGCAATCAAAATTTGTATCTCAATATGGGTTCATGCTGGAATTGCATGTGACTGTATATACTGTTATTTTTCGATACTTAATTTATGCTTATAAAATAATTGCTACACAAAAAAACAAAACACAGACGTATCGATCTTCGGCAACAACAGCTACCCCTGGAACAACTCCTGGCGGCCCTCAGACCTGGAATGTAACCCATACCCGCCGACCACGCCAGAAACCTCAGAATCATCATTAATAACAGGATCACCATTAAATCATATCAACGCCGTCTCCTTCCCCTGCTTCCTCACTGTACGTATGCTACGCAAAATCTTCAAGTGGCTACCCCTGCACACGAGACGCTCCGTGACACAGGCCCTCATCACTACCCGGCTGGACTATAGTAACTCTCCCTACATAATCACCGCACACCTCCTACAGAGACTTCAAACCATACGGAACGCCACAGCCAGCCTCGTCCTCGACCTCCCCAGACGAAACTGCATCACACCACACCTCAGGCAAATCCACTTGCTCCCTGTACATAAGAGATGCCAATTCAGGCTGCTGAACCAAGCACACAATGCTCTACACAACCAAGGACCTGCCTACATTAACCACCACAAGATGACTACGCTCCGCCTCCCTTTCACTTGCCCATACTCCCAGCATCTACCGAAGCAGAAGTGGAGGCCGCTCCTTCTCCTACGTCGCTGCAAAGACCTGGAACAGCATCCTCATGTAGCTCAGGACCATCACCTCACTTTCGGAATTACGAAGGGCCCTCAAGACCTGGCTGTTCAAATGAGCCTTCCAGGACCTGTAAGCGCTTGGGTACCATATTGAATGATTAGCAGCGCTATGTAAATCTTGACTGACCCGGCTGTCTCTACAGTTACAGAACTTTGTACAAAAACAGTTAACCACGATAGTGAGCATGTCCAAAACATCCTCACATTGCCTCAGCCTGCCCTATACCCTTTGTAACTGGAAATTGTATTTATAAAGAGCTCACTATCCCGACAAGGTGTTGAAGTGTTTTGCGGCGAGCAGCACGGTACTCCGGAACCCAAGATCAAAGTTAAATAGTACAGTAGTAATATGTGCTTTCTTTTTTTCCATGTGGATTAGCAGTGTTAGGTTTGTGCTTTTGAGTTCTTGTTTTTTTGGTAGGGATTTGAGTAGGGATACAATAATGAGGATGGATTACAAAAGGGATGTACTAAGTTGTTATTGGAAGTAGTGGACATGTGCGCCTGTTAGTTGGGTGAATTGGCTAAAAAGGATGGGAAAGATGTTTGGAAGTTCATAGGAGTCAGAACTTTTTGGGGTGAGTCAGGGAGAGGAGGAACGGGACAAAGGTTGAAGGGCGCAGATATTCACATGACAGTAAGCATTTAGTGGCTGGAGTAAACCCCTCTATATGCATATACCCATATGTACATAAAAGAAACAATATTTACATAAGTCTGATACGCACATGTATCTAGTGTTGAAGTATGCAATTTTATTTATTCAAATAACTGAAATTAACATGTACATAGAAGTAGCAATATTTACATGGTCTGATACACACATGTATCTTGTACAAAAAGCATAGTTCAATGTACATAGACATGTATAAAGACAAACTCCTCTTCATACCGTGAAAAGCATGGTTTGTCATGTCTGAGCGTACATGTGGTGTCCATATATATATGTACACACACACACACACACATGTATGTATATATACACACACGCTACAGAGAGAGAGACATGTTTTTTTTTATATCCAAATATATAATACCTTGTTATATTCACATTTACATAATGAAACATATGTCTTGATAGAAAAAGAGGCCTAAAGCCATATACACACTCAACTTATGTTATGTAAATAATAAGTATTTATTATGGAATATGACATACTATACATGTAATGCAAAACATATACATACAGCGACTCACCTAAAACTACCTTACATCCATCCACCTATCGGCCGTGGAACAAACTCAATTTGGAACACTTAGAAACACAACTAACATCCAGCACAAATCTGGAAACAAATTCTGTTCAAAATCTATATGAGTGGCTACAGGAAGCTTTTGATATCCTGATACCACTCAAAACCACACAACAGAACAAAAGAAAAAAAGCGCCTTGGAGAAACATAGAAATAAAAGACATAAAACAACAAATTAGAAAGCTGCAGCGTACCTGGCTCAAAACAAACGCCAAACAAGACAAACTTCACCTACAGAAAATTAACAGATTATACAAGTCAGCTATCAAAAAAGCTAAGAAAAGGTACTATTCTGACAGAATTCAAAATGCTAAATGTGCAAATAAAGAATTCTATAAAATACTCAATGAATTTCGCAAACCAAATTGCCTAGAAGGAACTCATCCTTTTACTCAAGATTTCACAGATAAACTGGCAAATCATTACACGGACAAAGCAGGCACATTGGACTCGTACTTAAAACAGAAACAAAGCACCAGCACTAACCCTTGTACAAAACAACAATCCAAGAATACTCTAACCAAGCCTCTCCGTTCCTTCCAACACATCTCACACGATGAATTTATGGACCTGGTCAAAGGAAGCAGGCCTGCCGGCAGCCCTTCTGACCCCTGTCCACCACAAACTTTCAAGAAAATTCTTTTAACAACCTCTGCTGCCACTCCAGTAAGAAGAATCATCAACGATTCCTTAACTACCGGAATATTTCCAGAAGAACTCAAAAAGTCACACGTACGCCCTTTACTGAAGAAAACAAACTTGGACCCGCTGAACCCTGACAACTACAGACCCATTACAAATGGACCTTTCCTGGGCAAACTGATAGAAAGAGCAGCGTTCGCCCAGATGTCACAATTCATTGACGACAATGCCATACTTTCAGACTTCGCGGACGGAATCCTGTTTGGAAGAGGCACTGAATCTGCCCTCCTTGCCATCTGGGATGACCTGAAGAATACAGTAGACCGCAACGGGGTTGCTGCACTACTCCCCTTGGACCGCTCGGCTGCCTTTGACACGGTTGACCATGACACTCTGAAACAAAGACTCAATGAAGCCGGAATAGAGGGAACAGCTCTAGACTGGATTGCGTTCTACCTTCGAAATAGAACTAATGTCATCCATACCCCACCTTTCTCGTCCAAACCATACTCCACAAAAGCAGGGGTCCCTCAAGGCTCTATCATCTCGCCCATGCTTTTCAACATCTACATGAAGTCATTACCGGAACTGATCAATCAATTTCACCTCATGTGCTATAACTATGCAGATGACACGCAAATACTCCTTCAACTGGAATGCCCCAAAGACATTGGAAAATCCCCAATTTTCAGTTGTCTCAGAGCCGTGGATCAGTGGATGACTTGGAGCCATCTCAAATTGAATGCTTCCAAAATGGAAATACTCACGTGTGGCAATTGGAAACATTATGACCCGCTTGCCGCCTGGCCTGATGAATTGGGATCACCGCCTAAAGTATCGAAGGAAGTAAGAAACCTCGGAATGACCATGGTCTCCAAGCTGTCGATGAATGCCCAAGTGGACAAACTAGCAAGATCAGGCTTTGTCACTTTAAAAACGCTGCGACGAATTTTCCCTCATTTGGAATTTCCACACAAAGTCCAAGCTACCATCTCCCTTGTTCTGTCCAAACTCGATTACGCTAATAGCCTCTACCACGGATCATCTTTAACAACCATGAAAAGACTACAACGGATTCAGAACTCGGCTGCCAGACTACTCTTGCATATCAAACCGCGAGACCACATCTCACCTGCCTTGAAAGCCCTGCATTGGTTACCGGTTGCCAGAAGATCCACGTTCAAGCTCCTTTGTATCACCCACAAAGCAATACATGAAATGGGACCGCTCTTCATCAGGAATAAAATCACCAAACACATTCAACAAAGGAACCTCCGCTCTAAAGGGGCATCTCGCCTCAAAATCCCAAGATACAAGAAAAAAACCATGGGTGACACATCCTTCTCTGTTCAAGCAGCCAAACTATGGAACTCTTTACCCCCCAACATAAGATCCACCGACAACCACCTTATCTTCAGAAAACTACTCAATAATTGGCTCTTCGCCACATAAGCACCATACGCAAACAGAAATTTACAGCATATCCCTCTGTATATAAGCATTTATTTTCACTATAGATATGTACCTATCTTTGTGTATTGCTTTGTATAAACATGTACAATAATTATGTTGATAAAAGAAAAAAATCTTTGGTCTACATGTACTTGCTTCCATTGTGCATCTATGTACCTCCATGTACTTGGATCTGTGTGTCTGTTACTTATCTCCTGAAAAAGCATATCCAATGCACTACCCTATTTCTCATCCTGTACCTCTATCAATATCTTTAATCTACATATACTTATCTCCTTTATGCATCTATATACTTTCAATGTACTTATGGATCTATATATTCATCACTTTCTTCTAATTTGGCATTTCCAATGCACTACCCTATTTCTCAGCCTATACTTCTCTCAATATATCTTCTAGCCCAACTTTGACTCATCTCAAACTACTTTCTACTACTCTTTCCAATGCACTACCCTATCTCTCACCCTATACATCTACTCCCTCATTTATCCCAAACCCCATACCACTACTATGATCCCCAAAATAACCCTTTCTAGACTCTCTCCTACTCTACCCCTCCTTGCATCATCTGACACCTCTTTTACTATACCGAACCCCCAAAAAAACCTCTCTAAACTCTTCCCTCTGACTCTTCCCCTCCAAAAACCCTTTTTACTCATCCAAAAGCCTCCTCCTACTGCTATGACCTAAAAAAAAAAAAAATCTTTCACTCTTCTACCCCTTAATAATCCTTTTCAATCAAAATAACATACTAACATGTTCACTTCTCAAATTCCATATTCCACTATACTAACTCACCACTAATCCTTTATGGGTTCCACATTAGCGTGCTACTCGCCAATAAAGCGTTTCAACACCCCATCAGGGTTACAAGCGCTATATAAATGCAAACCTTTTTTCCCTTTTCTACCCCTCCCCAACCCTTCTCAATCCAAATAACTGACTAACAAATCCACCACTCAAATTAATTTCATGTTTCACCATACTAATTCAACATTAATCCTTTTGGGTTCCAGAGTAGCGTGCTACTCGCCAAAAAAGTGCTTCAAAACCCCATCAGGGGTAGCAAGCGCTATATAAATACAAACCTCTTTCCCTCTTCTATCCAGCCACCTACCCTTCTCTATCCAAATAACTGAATAACATATCCACCACTCAAATTACTTCATATTTCACTATACTAATTTTCAACACTAATCCTTTATGGGTTCCGGAGTAGCGTGCTACTCGCCAGAAAAGCGCTTCAACACCCATCAGGGGTAACAGGTGCTATATGAATGCAAACCTTTCTTCCCCTTCTATCCCTCCGCTATCCTTCTCACTCCAAATAACTGACTAATATTCACCACTTAAATTACTTTCATATTTCACCATCCTAATTCACCACTAATCCTTTATGGGTTTCCGGAGTTGCGTGCTTCAACACCCCATCAGGGGTAACGAGCGCTATATAAATACAAACCTTTTTTCCTCTTCTATCCTTCTGCTATCCTTCCGAATCCAAATAACTGACTAACCTATCCACCACTTAAAATGGACTTGCATGTTTCACTATACTAATTTAACACTAATCCTCTATGGGTCCCGGAGTAGCGTGCTACTCGCCGAAAAGCACTTCGACGCCTCGTCAGGGGTAGTAAGCGCTATACAAATGCAATTACAATACAATACAATTTATATATAGATTTTTCTGCCTTTTTTTTTTTTTTTTACTATACGTCTATCTATAGATATAGACATACCCACAAATCTGGATCCAACTATGTGTAGAGTAATATATGAATATAACATACACATATAATTATTATACTTATAAATATTGATGTACACAGAATAAATCCATTTGTATCAACATCCAATTCATAGGTTCATGCTTGTATTAATAGTTACATGTTCAGACAAACCAATGTATGTTGTGCTGTATTTTTAATTTTTTTTCTATGTCAAAATAAATTGTCATACACTTCTATTACAGTTTATTTTCCCTCTAATCACATTTACATACTCTGACGTTTAAGTACTGGGCTAGAAAGCAGCAGAAACCCATCTACATATATTTTCAATATACAATAAGACACAGAAGGATGTAATGTATATACATATATATATATATATATATTTTTTTTTTTAAAGGAGCGGGAAGTAATGTCTAAACTCTTTCCTAAAATTAATTACTAAATTAAAACAAAATTAAGATGTTATAAGGCCTTCTTGAAGATGGCAAAAATTAGTGCCATTTTGCAGTGACCCTTTATACACATTAGGCACAACTTCCTGTATAACCAAAGGCTGCAGCAATACTTGAAGTAAGATAAATGATTTTACTTCTAAACCTAGAACTGTGCAAGTTGACTAGATGGTGGTTAACAAACTAGACAGAATTTTCCTTTCATGCTTTGATGCTCTTGACACCACTTGTCTGAAACTAGAATGGTAAGAAGAAAACGTTACATGCCTATAGCAATAGTTTTGACGATTACATCCATTACAACTTCAAACAATGTGTATGGTGATGCCATCTAGTAACTGGAACAGGAATAATACCATATTTTACGTTAAATTTAAATGGTAGGATCGACCGAGTGAGTGAAAACTAGAATGCCAACCCAAAGCCTACAAACGTCCACATCTAAACGCAATCTTCATATTATATTTTTATACCACAGATGTGTAAGATGAGCCATCTTTAGGTGAAGCATTTAAAACAAGTTACTTACCTTCGATAATGCTCTTTCTGCTGGATATTCTATCTGACAACAGATTACTCACTGTCCTCTGACCTCCCCACTATGTGGAGGTGGTATCTATTCTAAGGTGAGTGCTTCTCTCCTTAAATAAGATACCTAGGCTTTCCTGTTTTCAGTTTCTATTTTTGGTAAATTCTGGTGGTGTTTTTTCAGTGTTTTCCAGTGATTTCAATACCTTAAAAAACAAGTGCTTTTCAGTGGGTACTCATTTTTGCGCCATAAAAAAACTGCAGAAACAGTGTTTTACCGGTGTTTATGGAACGCTTTGCTTTTATTATTGCTTGCTTTCTTCACTGATGCATGGTATATAGACAGTGTACGTACAGTGTATATGAGGTCCAAATACATTTTTACAAGTCAAACTTATTGTAGTACACCATACAATATTTCTTCAGTGAATCTTTGGAAAACAGACGATTCACAATAACGAAAGAGAAGAGCAAACTGAATTGAAAAATGTGGTCATTCAATTTCTCCCAAGAGAAGGAGTCCAGAAGCTGCTTCTTTTCCCATCAACAATAGCGATGAGGTGCCTTTTACCAAACAAATGCAAGTCGAACAAAACCAGCACAGTAGTCATACATGCATTAGCAGCCTGCTGCATTTGAAAACGCATGGGGATTGGGGGGTTGACACGAGAGCAAAAATGTTTAGAGTTAAAATATTTTATCAAATATCAAATATAATTTGGAATGTCTAACACTTTGGCACTTCATTAAGGCAACTTCATAGTAGAGCCAATGCATAACCAGAGTAAGGTTTAACAGTTGCTTTTTGCTGCATATTTTTTTGGGGGGTTTGTGCAACCTTGGATTTATTGAGGGAGGAGAACAGACTACGTTATCGCGGACCCTGACCTAACTGCCGGTCTCCTCGTACGAGTACCCCCAACGAACGGTGCAGCCAATAGGCCAAATTAGCCTCTCCTGCGGCCCAACATTACGCCTCCACCCTCCCGGTGTAGCACTGGCACCACCCAGACAATCTTCCTTGCTCCCTGTCCGTCAACAGGCGGGTGGGGGGTGGTGGAGGGGCGCGCAATTAGCCTTCTGTAATCTTTTCGCTGCCGCCATGCCAGACACTCAAATTATTGCACGCTCTGCCGCCTGTGTGCCCACCAGCGCGCCACCCACTGTTCCTTCCATCTCCAGCATCATCCCTGTGTGTCCTTACTGCCTCGTGCCATGAGAGCCCCCCCCTTTCATGAAGGTGACCGTCCGCTCCCCAACCACCTGCGCAAACTACCTCCAGCCTCCCTTGCATTTCTCCCTGTATTGCGCCCCTTCATCCCTCCCCAGACAAGTCCCATTGAGCGCCACCATAGGCACAGTGGTTATTGGCAACGAGTTGTAACTTATTTAATTAGTCTCGGAAGGATGAAAGGCTGGGGAATAAAGACTGGGCCCGAAACCGCTATCTAAGGAAACCAGCGGCTCCTTGAATCCACTCCGCATGCGAATTGGAGCCAGCCCGGCAGTCGATTCGAGGGCGGAGAACAGACAACCTTGCCCTATGGTCCCACCTGCCTGTCCCATCATTGTGCCTGCTATGAGGCGCCGCCCCCCCCGCCCCAATCTGATGGCACTGTATCTTCGTTCTCCTTCCTCCCTGCATCTTACCGTGTTCTGCCACGGCCTTCCGACCTAAAAACAAGTCGCTTTTTTTTTTAATGTAGGTGGCCTTTGGCGATTAATTGAGAGATCCGCTCCTGTCAGGAGTGTGGTTAAAATATAGTTCTTTTGGAATAAAAATAATTGCAGCCTCAAAAGTATTTTTAACCTTTCAAAGTTTGAAACCGATGGGTGATATTTGTGTAAAGAGAATTCCCGGAAAATCTGGAGTAACAAAGAAAAAGGCTATCGGGTCCATACTCACCTTTACCTTCCTTAGCAGGTATACAAGCACAGCTGTGGGCAGCGTGAGAGGCTTGCGCCGCTCCTCCGAGATATATTCTGAATGGGACCATGCTCGCATTTCTCAGCACTACATGCCCTTTTTATTTCAAAACAGGAGCGTATCTTCTCTTCTCAGTGACAGCATTTTTTGGAAATCTGAGAAAAAACACCCAAGCACTCAATCTGCCCTACAAATCCGTTTAAACGCACAGTGAAGAGCAGTGTGGAAAGCTTGCACTTCAGTGCTTTCAACATGGCAGTTTCATGACCTCCCCATGCCCGGCAAGTAGCTAACACTGCCAGAGGGCTACATCCAGGGCTTAAAGTGGGCCCGCTCCTGCCGGTGCTGGGCAGAGGCAATTCTTAAAAGCAGGTGCTCAGACGCGTCTCTACTGGGCTCTCCATTTTTGCCCTCACCCTCAGGGTGAAAAAAAATTCTTAACTCTGCAGCAGTGCCACTGTTTAAAGCATTTAATGTGACTTCAACGAGACTCGTTATAGTTCTTTCAGTGTCTCATCAATTCAGCACTGAAGCATTTTCAATATTACATACAACAAAGCCGTAGTTGCTGCTTATTTATCTTATGCAACTAACAACCATTGACGAAGAAAATAGCCCTGGCTCATTGCAGGTGTAATGTTACTTGTTGTATCATATATCGGGATGCAATGACAGAAAACGCAAAATACCAGTGGGGCGGCTCACTATGCTAAGCACAGGTTTTTAGCATACGTGTTTTAAGCCACGCCCTTAATTACATCCACCACGCCCATTTGAGAGACCCACCAGTTTTTTCATCCTAATTAAAGCACTGGCCACGGGTACCTTGGTGTTACAGACGCAGCAAAACACCGGCTGGGGTAATAAAACATTATACCCAGCACCAATTGAATTACGGCGGCACTTTATTTGTTCGGAAATGCTACATTGTAAGCCGAAAGCGCTTTATCTGCGCCCCCCACATCAACGCGCTACCACAATTGCAGGCACGTGGGGCACTGTTCTGCTCTGCATGACAGATGGCCGATCTTCCCGTAGGTCGGGCCCGGTTTGTTGAGCATTAAATTGCCCACGTGCTTGCCACCAAGTGTTTCCCCCACACTGGTGCCTCTATCCCCCTCCATGGCACCCCCGTGTGCAAATGAATCCCGCCCTTGTAAGAAATGGCGCTAACCCATGTTCTCCTATAGTGCCTGGCGCAGCAACTCCCCCCCCCCACCCCCAGATGTGGGGGAACGCCCAATGGATCCTAACCGGCCAGACTCCATTCTTCTTATCTTGCAAAAACCTCCTCCTGGGCAGCCTGGTTCCCTGCCTTAACCTTGTAATTAGACCCCTAACTGCCCTGTCTTAAGCTGGCGAAATGAGGGCCCCCTATGCCCCTTCCTTCTCGCTGCCCCCACTTAGGCGCTTTGTCTCCCTCGAACCCGCCTCTGATATTGAAGTGTTTTTTATGCTGCCCCTGTTGCGTCACCCCTGGACAAATACCTTCTTTGCGGTATTCTGGGAGATATATCACCCGGCCAGGCTCACAGGATGTTGAGCCATGCCGAGATTCAAACTTCACTCTCCTGCTCCAGAGTCAGCAGGTCCGAGCCTCGGGCCCCCTCGCCTCCCCCTTATACCCCTCCATTTACTACTATTGTCTTGCGTAACAACCTTGCGCTCCAGTGTCCAATTACAATTTGCACAACTCCTAAAATGGGCCTCCTGCATCCCCTCTCGCTGCTCACATTCGCGCCCGCTCTGTCTGCCCTTCAATCCGACTCCGAAATTCTAACCCGACTCCACATTGAAGCCTTCTTCCTGATACTCAGTGCGTCACCCCCAGGCCAAAGACCTCGTTTGTGGTAGCCTGAGGACATTAACCCATCTGCCCAGGATCACTGTATGTTGAGCCGCTCTCAAGTCGGCCGCTCTGGCATAGGGCCACATCGCTTCCTCCTTTGGTCTCCGCTATTGCCTACTGTGGTCCAGCAGGCTCCATTGACTACTCGCAAACCTACACTGAACATCCAGCATCCCGAGAAACCATCCTCCCTCACGAGCGTTACCCCTACCCCAAGCCTTTCTCGCCCCCCCTGCGTATTAAGTACCGACCATTACCCACCCCCCCATATCATATTAGTGCCTGGACGTCCCTACCCCCCCATTGCTATCCACGGGCATTTCACTGCTCTTTAATATCCTTATCCTCTGCCCGCACCTTATATCTTATGTGTTGCAGCTTGTTAGTGGCCTAAGCCCCCGTACCCATCCCTCGCCTATGAATGGCACTTGAATCCCCGCTGTGCCCTTCCCACTACTCTGCCCATTTATAACCACCATCAAGCCAGCCCCAGAATAACAGTTCCGCCCTACCATTATCACACATCGTTACCTCCTCTCCCGCACATTGCTCCACTCCTGCTGCCATATGAACTTCGAGCGGGGGGCCATTGTTCTGCTTTGGCTCCACCAAGTGGCCAAGAGGTGCAACAAATATGAAAATCAGTGACACTCGGTTTAAACCGGGTCAGCTGATTTTCAGCCGGTAGGGTACTGTCGGGCACACTCGGTTTTAACCGATTTCCGGACAGCCTAAAGATACCAAAGCAGTAACTCCCCAAGGTGGATGGTCTGTAGAGTGGTCTCAAATCAACAAGTCTTGCAGAACCGAGGGGGGTAAAAGTGTCCTTCCCACAGACCTGGCTGTCACTGTAGCAGTACTTCATGAATGTATGCACCCACGCCCACCTTGAAGGCTGGCTGATAACTAGGACAGGCACCTCTCAAGCCAACACAGTGGTAGTGGCTTAGAATGGGCTTTCAGACTTTCCGGGGGCTATTATTTGCCCAGTATGTAGCAGATCTGAATGCTGTGCATTATCCACATCACCAGGTCCTATTCTGCACAGCATTCCGTTTATTTGCTCCACAGAACCTCACAAAATGTTGATCAACCATATAATGATACATGTAAAAGTGTAAAGACCTTTTGGTGTCCAACCAATAAAGCCTCTCCTCCTCTTACGAGGAGAATCAAAGAGTGCTGGCAGAGTGATGGATTGACCAACGCGGAAGGAGTCATGACTTTTGGTAGAAAAGCAGCCTGAGTCCTTAACACCAATTTGCCCAAAAAAATATGGTGTACAGCGGCTGCATAGACTGTGCTTGAAGCTCACTCACGCAATCAGCTGACGTCATCATAATGAGGAAGACAGTTAAGGTTAGGCAAGGCAGCAAACAGCTATGTATAGCCTTGAAGAACCAACAAATAACCTTTTATAATGTGCACTACAATGCCTTGCTGGGCTAACGGCAAAACAAATAAAAGGACATCCAATACCTTTGCCTGTTATGGGTCGATGTCCTCAAGTTACAAATTTGTCCCAGCGCCCGGCATAAACTGAGTTCGTGGAGGTGTATCTGGCAGTGGGGATGAAATCCACTTCCTCAGGCGGCAAATCAAATGCAATCAACTGCTGCCACTAAATCTCCATGCATGGAGATGTAGATTGCAGAGATTCGGGTGGAGGACCCTGCCCTGTTGCTGAGAAAAAGTACTCACAAAATGGCAGCCTGATCAGAGGACAGATGCTCATGTCCAAGAGATCTGGGTACCACAGTGATCCAAACCGGAGCCATTAGGATGACTTCGGCCCAGTGGTTCCTGATCTTCTCCAGAACTTGGGGCAGGCGAGGTATTGGCGTGAAGAAGTATAGGACTCCCTTGTTCCATTCCAGCCAGAATACAAATCCTAACTAGTGTGCTTGAGAACACTTCAAAATACAGAATTGTTGACACTGCATATTTGACGGTGGTGGACAGAAAAACCCAGGGTTCCCTCACATTGCTGGAAAGCACCCTGCACCATGTGGGAACACAGACACCTCTGTTAATCTGCCAGACATCTGCTCAGTTTATTAGCTCAGGCGTTCAAGGACCCTGCTAGGTGGTTGGCAACTAGAAAGATGCCCTGATGCTCCACCCACCTCCAGAGACACCAAGCCTCCTCGCACAGGACCTCAGGACGCCACTACGTTCTCCTTGTTGCAATACCAGATGGCAGGGGTATTTTCTTTGAAAACCTACACCAGCTTCCTCTTGGTGGATGACAGGAAGGCCTTCAGCAAAAAATGAATGGTCCACAGCTCCAGCAGACTGATGTGGAGCTGGCCTGCCACTGTAGATCAGAGTCCTCTGATGCCCATCGCCCCCAGATAACCTCCCAATCCAGCTGTGACTTGTCCATCATCACTGTCAACCCTGGGTAGATGAGGCAGAGGATCCTGCCACTGAACAAACTGCAGTCGATCAGCTAACACTGCAGATTTTGAACTTACTCCTCTGAGACCTGGATGGAATCTGAAAAGCTGTCTTGATGCTGGGTCAACTGAAACTACAGGTTCTGCTGCAGAGCATGTATCTGCGACCTGGCACAGATTGCCAGGAGGATGCATGCGGCTGAGAGGCCGAGGAGGTATATGAAAGGATTATGTTACTTACCCTGTAAGCATCCGTTCTTGGCATGTAGAGCTATAGATTCACATGCTTTGCATACTCCTGCTATCTAGTGTTGGGCCCGGATGTTTTCAAGTTGTTATTCTTCAAAGAAGTCTTCCAGTCACGAGGTAAGGTGACTTCTCCTTTCGGTGATAATGCGCTTGGGCATCGACTCCAATGTTAGATTGTTTTCGAGGGTGAGAATTGAGATGTCCATGCATATGTACTGTAAATTATGGTAACTGCAACAACTACAGGTGCCCGGGGAGGTGGGAGGGCGCATGTAAATCTACAGCTCTACATGCCAAGAACAGATGCTTACAGGGTAAGTAACATAATCCGTTCGAGGCATGTGTGCTGTAGATACACATGCTTTGCATAGACTATATAACAGTATTCTCCCAAAGCAGTCGCTAACCGGTAGGTGTTGTAATTGTTTGAAAAAGTGTCTTTAGCACTGCTTGCCCCACATTGGCTTGTTGACATGCTAACACATCCACACAATAGTGTTTAGTAAATGTGTGTGGTGTGGACCATGTTGCTGCCTTACAAATGTCAGCTATGGGAATGTTACCTAGAAAGTCCATAGATGCTCCTATTTTACGAGTGGAATGAGCTCTAGGAGGTATAGATAAGGAAAATGCTACTTACCAGTATGCATCTGTTCTTGGCATGTAGAGCTGTACACTTTTGCATAGATCGCCATCTGGTGTTGGGCTCGGATGTTTGCATGTTGTTTTTGTCGAAGAAGTCTTTGTAGTCCCGAGGTTGGTGACTCCTCATTTGGTCGACAGTGCGCATGGGCATCGACTCCATCCTTAGATTGTTTTTGCCACGTAGGGTTAGATGGAGTGGTGAGAAGTAGAAAGATGTCCATGTGTAATGTATCTAAGTAAGATAATACTGGAACAGATAGAGGTACCCGGGGAGGTGGGTGGGCGTGTACAACTCTTCAGCTCTACATGCCAAGAACAGATGCATACTGGTAAGTAGCATTTTCCGTTCGAGGCATATGAGCTGCAGATTGTACACTTTTGCATAGACTATACAGCAGTTACCTCGTTAGCGGTGGCTACCTGTATCTGTTGCAGTTTGAAATAGTGTTTTTAATACAGCCTGGCCCACACTAACTTGTTGTTTTGCCTGCACATCTACACAATAGCATTTTGTGAAGGTGTGTGGTGTAGCCCAAGTTGCTGCTTTACATATGTCATCTAGGGGAATGTTCCCTAAGAATGCCATAGAAGCCCCTAGTTTGCGTGTAGAGTGAGCTCTAGGGGGAATGGTTAATGTGCGTTTGGCTTTGATGTAGCATATTTGTATGCATTTTACAATCCACCTTGCAATTCCTGTTTTGGATATAGGATTACCTTTATGAGGTGGGGAGAAAGCCACAAAAAGTTGTTTGGTTTTCCTAAAGGATTTTGTTCTTTCAATGTAGTAGAGTATTGCTATTTTAACATCTAAGGTGTGTAGAGCTCTTTCTGCCACTGAGTCTGGTTGAGGAAAAAATACTGGGAGTTCAACAGACTGGTTGAGATGGAAGGCAGATACTACTTTGGGTACAAAATTTTGGGTTAGTCCTAAGAACCACTTTGTTATGATGGATTTGTAAAAATGGTTCCTGTATAGTTAATGCCTGGAGTTTACTAACTCTTCTGAGAGATGTGATAGCAACCAAAAAGGCTACTTTCCAAGTGAGGAACTGTAGTTCACATTTGTGGAGAGGTTCAAAAGGAGGACCCATTAGTCTGGTAAGGACTACATTAAGGTTCCACACCGGAGAGGGTGGAGCTCTTGGTGGAATTATTCTTTTAAGTCCTTCCATGAAAGCTTTGATAGCAGGAACTCGAAACAAAGACAAATGTTGTCTGTTTTGTAGGTAGGCCGCTATGGCGACTAGATGTAACCTAATAGATGTATACGCTAGGTTACATTGTTGTAGATGCAAGAGGTAACAGATGATGTTCTGAATGGAAGCATCTAGTGGGTTGATCTTGTTATGCGTGCAATAAATGACGAATCGCTTCCATTTTGCCGCATAGCATGCCCTTGTTGTAGGGCGTCTGGCCTCTTTGATAATGTTCATACAGTCTGGCGGGAGATTGAGATAGCCAAACTCTAAGATTTCAGGAGCCAGATCGCAAGGTTGAGTTGATTGGGATCTGGGTGTCTTATCTCTCCATGGTTCTGAGTAAGAAGTTTGGGTGAGAGGTGTAGCTTGTGGTACTACTGATAGTTCCAATAGAGTTGTGAACCATGGTTGCCTTGCCCATGTTGGAGCAACTAGGATCATTGTGAGGGAATGTTGTTCGAGTTTCCGCACCACTAACGGAATGAGTGGGAGAGGCGGAAAAGCGTAAGCAAATTTGCCTTACCAATTCATCCATAGCGCATTGCCTTTAGACAATGGGTGTGGATACCTGGATGCGAAGTTTGGGCATTTTGCGTTTTGGTGTGTGGCAAACAGATCTATTTCTGGGTGTCCCCACAGTCGAAAGAATGGAAGAAGAACTTGAGGATGAAGTTCCCATTCGTGGATCTGTTGTGCTTGACGGCTGAGCAGATCCGCAATCTGATTGTGTACCCCTGGTAGATGTTCTGCCAGGAGGTATATGTTTTGCGGAATGGCCCATCTCCATATGCTTTGAGCTAGGTGTGATAGCTGTAGGGAGTGTGTGTCCCCTTGCTTCTGTATGTAATACATTGCTGTCATGTTGTCTGTACGGATCAGGACAGCTTTGCCTAGAAGGTGCAGTTGAAAAGATTTCAACGCTAGGAAGATTGCTAACAATTCCAGGTAGTTGATGTGAAATTGGTTTTGTTGGGGGGTCCAGATACCTTGAATGGTATGGGTTTGAAGATGAGCTCCCCAGCTGGTGAATGATGCGTCTGTTGTTAGCACTATCTGTGGTACTGGCTCGAGAAACGACCGCCCTTTGGAAAGGTTCTGTGTGTTCCACCATTGCAGAGAGCGATGGCTGCGGTCGTCCACCAACACCAGATCTGTTAGCTGACCTTGAGCTTGGTTCCACTGACGTGCTAAGCACTCTTGTAATGGACGCATTTGTAGTCTTGCATGAGGAACGAGAAAAATGCAAGAGGCCATCATCCCTATTAGTTGCATGAACACTCGTGCTGGTAGTGAGTGTTGTGGCTGAAATCTTTGAACTAGCGCCTGTATAGCACTTATCCTGACTGGGTTGGGATATGCTAGGGCTGTGGAAGTATTTACTATAGCTCCTAGATATTGTTGTATTCTGGACGGTTGGAGGTGGGATTTGCCCAGATTTACTGTGAATCCCAGACTGTGAAGCAGTTGTATTGTGTGGAGTGTGTGTTGGACACAGCTGGTGTGGGATTTTGCTTTTATGAGCCAGTCGTCCAGATAAGGGAAGACATGAATCTGCTGTCTTCTCAAATGGGCTGCAACCACTGCGAGGCACTTGGTGAAAACTCTGGGTGCCGTGGTGACCCCGAATGGTAAAACTTTGAATTGGTAGTGTTGACCATCTACCACAAACCTGAGATATTTCCTGTGAGCGGGATGAATGGGAATGTGGAAGTAGGCGTCCTTTAGATCTAGAGTGGAGAGAAAGTCGCCTTGCTGAAGTAGTGGAAGCACTTGTTGTAAAGTGACCATGTGGAAGTGGTCTGATTGGATGTAGAAGTTGAGTGGTCTGAGGTCCAGTATTGGCCTGAGAGAGCCGTCCTTTTTTGGAATTAGAAAATAGAGTGAATAAACCCCTGTGCCTTGATGAGGCAAGGGAACCGGCTCTATTGCATGTTTTTGTAATAGTGCAAGAACCTCTTGTTTGAGAAGCGTCAGGTGTTCTGATGACATTGGACGCTGTTTGGGAGGAATGTTGAGGGGTAGAAGTGAGTTCCAGGCAATAACCATACTGGATAATTTGTCTTACCCACTTGTCTGTTGTGATGGAATTCCAGACAGGCAGGAACTGTGAGAGACGTCCCCCGACAGGAGTGGGATGATCGGGGGGAAGCGCAGGGAAGACACTGTTTGGCATTAGGGGAGCTGCGGGTGTTATTACCCCTGCCTCTGCCCTTGTTGTTGTTCCCCCTGTAACCTCCTCTAGAGTATCCTCTGGAAAAGGAGCCTTGGTTGGGACTTTTGTAGGATGAGGACGGGTGTTCTGGTGTATTTGTTTTGGAGCCTGCTCTATAGAAGGAACGCCAAAAGGAGCCTCTGGTAGAGGGTGACTGTAGGGCTCCCATAGACTTGGCAGTCTCTGTGTCCTTTTTTATCTTTTCCAAAGATGTGTCCACTGCAGGGCCAAAGAGGTGCTCATGGTCAAAAGGCTGATTAAGGATGCTATTTTGTACCTCTTGTTTAAAACCAGATACCCTGAGCCAGGCGTGTCTGCGTAGCAAAACACTGGTATTTACTGCGCGGGACGCGGTGTCTGCTGCGTCGAGCGCGCATTTGATGGATGTGTTAGTGATGAGTTTGCCTTCCTGTATAAAGTCATTGGCTTTGTCTTTATATTGTTGAGGTAGGTGTTGAATGAGCTTTTCCAGCTCATCATAGTGAGCCCTGTCATACCTCGCCAGGAGGGCTTGTGTGTTGGCTATTTTCCAGTAGTTTGCAGCTTGAGACGCCATACGTTTGCCTGATGCGTCTAATAATTTAGATTCTTTGTCAGGAGGTGGTGTGTCACCTGACCCCTGAGAGTTTGCTCTCTTGCGTGCATTGGCTACAACCAGGGAATCTAAAGGAAGTTGACCCTTGATGTATATGGGGTCAGTGAGAGCTGCCTTGTATTTCTTATCTATTCTGGGGTTAAGAACCCTAGCTCTAACTGGGTCTTTGAACACCTCAGGAGCGTGTCTAAGAAGACCTTTTAGCATTGGCAAGACCTGAGCAGATTTTTGTGGCTGGTCAAAGGTTTCTAGAAGAAAATCCTCTTCTACAGGGTCTGAGTGTAGTTTGACTCCATGGTATGTTGCGGCCCTATTTATTAGTTGGGCAAAACCCACATTGTCATCTGGCGGAGATGGTTTCGAGGGGTAGAAGTCCGGATCATTATGTAGATCAGGATCGGTATTATAGTCATTCCATGGGTCTGGATCCTGTGGTGGCTCATCAGGATCCTCAGTGCCTAATGGTATTACATTTTCATCTTCTTGCCCATCCCCATGTGCATCGTCACTATCCTCTGGTTGTGGAGAATGTGCTGGAGAAATGAGTAAATTAGGGTTAATTGGTGGAGGGGGTGAAGGTGGTGGTGAAGTATTAGTAGCTATGTGTATTTTCTTTAGAGGAACTGGTGCATGTGGTAAATGTTCTGGTTTCCTCTTTGTAGGTAGCTTAGTAAGTATATGACCATCCTTTGGATGAATTAAGATGGTGGTTTGCTTCGGATCGGGGAGAAAAAGTTCTTCGGAATCGATAGTTTTCTTCGGTGTGGAAGATTTCTCCTTGGAAACTGGTCTTGGCTGTTTAGTGACAGTGTCCGGTATAGAAGCTTTTCCTGGCTCCGAGACCTTCGGTGTGGGTTGTTTCGGCTCCGGAGGTGTTTGTTTGGGAGGCTTAGTTATGGAAGGCTTCTCCTTTGATGTTTTCGGCTCCGAGGTCTTCGGTGCCGAAGGCTTATCCGTGTGCTTCGGTGCCGAGGTCTTATCCGGCGGCTTCGGTGCCGAGGGGTCTTTTGCCGGTTTCGGTGCCGAATGTTTTTCCGGTGCCGACGGAGTGGGGCGCGGCATCTCGGGCGACTTAGCTTTCGGTGCCGAAGATGGTTTTTCGGGACCGGGTGGCTGGCTCGAGCTGGAAGGCTTTTCTTTGTCCTTCGGAGCCGGGCCCGGAGGTGGGGCGCTAAAAGTCTTTGTTCGGTGTGTACCTCAGCCCGGGGGCGAAGGTGACACCAGAGCCTTTGTTATGGGCTTGGGTGGGGCAGGGGTCTCGGTACTCACGTCCCGTGGAGCCGGGGTGATGTCATCTTCGGCGTCGGAGTCATCTGCTTCGGAGACCGAGACCTGTTCTTCCTGTTCTGGTTCCGGCAGGCTGTCGGGGCCTGGATGGAAGATGTCCGGAATGGATCTGTGCCTCTGGACATCTCGTGGCATCGAGCTTGACGATCCCGGATGGTCTTCTTGGACTTGAATGAAAGACAAGCCTCACAGTTGTCCTCTCGATGTTCTGGAGAGAGGCACCGATTACAAACGGAATGGAGGTCCGAGTGTGGGAATTTAGCACCACACTGTGGACATTTCTTAAAGGGAGTCCGTTCCATCGACGTCCGTCGTTACCGACGCGGGTAGGCCCAGCGGCCCGCGTCGAAGTTCGCAAGATGTCGAAGGTTTTTGAAGTTTTCGTCGAGGGTGCGTCGAAGGGTACGCGATCGAGACAATACCGTCGGTTAGCTGTGATTGCGCCTCGAAAGGGGGTTCAATAACGACACCGACCCGGAGTGCAGCAAGTCACATCCGAACCCGATGGCGGAAAAAAACAATCTAAGGATGGAGTCGATGCCCATGCACACTGTCGACCGAAGGAGGAGTCACCAACCTTGTGACTACAAAGACTTCTTCGACAAAAATAACATGCAAACATCCGAGCCCAACACCAGATGGCGATCTATGCAAAAGTGTACAATCTGCAGCTCATATGCCTCATAGCAAGTTTGAATGCATTTAACAATCCATCTTGAAACACCAGATTTAGAGATAGGATTGACTTTGTGAGGTGTAGCAAATGCAACAGTTGCTTTGTCTTAAGAAAATTCTTTGCTCTTTCAATATAGTATAATAACGCTCTTCTGATATCAAGTGTGTGAAGAGCCCTTTCTGCTACTGAATCAGGTTGAGGAAAGAACACAGGTAACTCAACTGATTGGTTAATATGAAAAGTAGAAACCCCTTTTGGAAGGAATTTTGGGTTGGTGCGAAGAACTACTTTATCTTTATGAAGCTGAAGAAGGGTTCTTCTAAGGTTAATGCCTGTAGCTCACCAACTCTCCTTAATAAAGTGATCGCAATGAGGAAGGCAACCTTCCATGAAAGAAACTGTAATGGACAATTGTGCAATAGCTTAAAAGGTGGACTCATGAGTCTTGTAAGCACAATGTTCAGATTCCAAACTGGTGCAGGAGGTACTCTGGGTGTTATTACTCTTTTCAGGCCCTCCATAAAGGCTTTAATGACTGGATCCTTGCACAAAGATAAATGTTGTCTTTTTTGCTAATATGAGGCTACTGTTGCAAGGTGCAATCGAATGGATGTATTGCGGGGATTCTGCACATACACAGAACTATGCGCAGGAAAACAGGACCTCGGTGTATAGGGGTGTACCTACCTACCACCTTAGTACCCAAAATCCCAAAACCGACTAGCTATAGTGTCTCATTCGTTCTCCTACATAATCACGAAGCTACAAATGATTAGACAGCCCAGAACACAACACTCCCGACTCTCTCAGGAATCGCGGTAGCAAGACATACCCTTTCGCTCACTCACTCGTACTTGTCCACAATAAGAATGGTCGGAGTCACCGTTATAGTTTAAAATGTTTATTTTAACGACCATGCTCTATAATGCAGTATACGAGCCACTACCAGCAGCGAAATGCATAAACGTAGAACAATTAGCATTGTTACAATTCCATAGAATATAAAGGGGGATGTCATCATATACAGACAGTGGAAAAAGGACAATAAGACCTAACCACCCTCCCCTTGGTAAGGTGAAGTTTATTATATAAAGGAAGATCTCTGGGCTTTGTCAGCAGACCCCATACCTTAGTGCCTAGATGGAAGCTTTACATCATAGGAACAGCATAGCTCTTCTCCCTGGAAAGGACCCTCTCCAAGTGTGTGTCAGAACAACATGCATCCCCGCAATATCAAAGCACGAGTTTCCAGTAGCGCAGCTGTGTTAGCATGTTTTGTCTAGATGCTAGGGACTGACCAGAACAGAATAACAAGGGGCATTGTTTATCGACCTTGCACATCGTGTTCAGACTAAACTCCAGGAACAGGCAGAGAACGCAAAAAGCAGACAGTTCTCATGTGAAAGGCACAAACAGAGTCTTGCAAAACAAAGTCATGTAGTAACGTGGGCAAAAGCAGCATCATGGCAGCAGAGCTCATGCTAATTTAGCAATGTCAACAATGACCCTAATGGCCATATAACAGATGTGTAGGCTAGACCAGCTCGCTGTAGATGCAAAAGGTAACAAATAATATTTTGAATAGAGGCATCTAGCAGATCAATATTGTTGTTGTTACAATATACAACAAATCTTTTCCATTTTTCAGCATAACATGCTCTGGTGGTAGGCTTTCTTGCTTCTTTAAGAATAGTCAAACAATCTGGCAGCAAACTTAAGTATCCAAACTCTATAACTTCAGGAGCCAAATCGCTAGATTGAGCTCCTTTTTGCTGTTTTTGTGTTTGATTTCTCCATGGTTCTGAGTGAGAAGGCTGGAATTGATATGCAGCTTTTGATGTGGCGTCACCGATAGTTCCAATAGTGTGGTGAAACACGGTTGACGGGCCCATGCGAGAGGCACCAAAATCAGTGTGAGCGATGTTTGCCTGAGCTTCCGAACCAGAAATGGAAGGAGAGGGAAAGACGGAAAAGCGTAGGCAAATATCCCTGACCAATTCATCCATAGGGCATTGCCTTTGGATAGAGGGTGTGGTAACCTGGAGGCAAAGTTTGGGCATTTTGAGTTGTCCACTGTGGCAAACAGATCTATTTGTGGGAATCCTCATTCTTGAAAGTATGGAAGGAGAACCTGGGGATGAAGTTCCCACTCGTGTATTTGTTGCCGCATCCTGCTGAGGAGGTCAGCAATTTAATTGTTCACTCCTGGCAGGTGCTCTGCCAGAAGATGAATTCTGTGATGGATTGCCCAAAGCCAAATGGTCTGAGAGAGGCGTGATAGGTGCAGAGAATGTGCCCCCCCCCCCTGTTTTTGTACATAGTTGTCATATTGTCCGTGCGGACTAAGACAATTTTCCCTATGAAGTGAGACTGAAAAGCCTTCACTGCTAGATACACAGCTAGAAGCTCTAGATAGTTGATGTGGAGACTTTTGTGCTCGTTGTCCCACAGACTGTGAATTGTCAAGTTCTGTAGATGGGCACCCCAACCTGTGAGAGATGAGTCTGCTGTTAGCACGATCTGTGGAACAGGGTCGATGAAGGGCTGCCCTTTTGATAAGTTTTGTGTGTTCCACCACTGAAGAGAGCAAGGGTGCGGCTGTCTACCAACACTAGATCTGTTAATTGACCCAGTGACTCATTCCACTTACGTGCTAAGTATTCTTGTAGGGGGTGCATGTGTAATCTTGCATAAAGCACTATTGCAATGCATGATGCCATCATTCCTAGCAGTTGCATGAAAGTCCTGACTGCTAAGTACTGGTTGGTCTGAAATTGTAGTAACAGAGTTTGAATATTTCAAATTCTGGCTGCATTGGGAGAGCTACATCTGTGTGAGTGTTTAGAGTCGCTCTGAGATAGGACTGCATTTGTGAAGGCTGGAGATGAGACTTTTACGATTAACCGTAAAACCCAATTGGTTGAGTAGGTCTAATGTAGTCTGAGTGTGTTGCAAACACTTTTGGTGTGTGCTGGCTTTGACAAGCCAATCGTCTAGGTATGGAAAGACATGAATCTGTTGTCTTCTGAAATGAGCTATTACTACTGCTAGACATTTTGTGAACACTCTGGGAGCAGTAGTTACTCCGAATGGGAGCACTTTGAACTGATAGTGTTTTATTGCTATCACAAATCTGAGATATTTGCGATGTGCTGGGTGAACCGAAATGTTAAAGTATGCGTCTTTTAAGTTTAGTGTGGATATAAAATCGCCTTGCTGTATAAATGGAAGCACTTGTTGAAGCGTAACCATATGGAAATGTTCTGACAGTATGTACAGGTTTAACATTCTAGGTCCAAAACTGGTCTTAAGGAGCCGTCCTTTTTGGGGATTAGAAAGGACAAAGAGTAAACCCCTGAACCTTGGTACTGTAATGGAACTGGTTCTATGGCTCCCTTTGTTAAAAGAGCTTGTACCTCTTGTTTGAGGAGCTGCAGGTGCTCTGACGAGAGTATGTGAGTGCGAGCTGGAATATTGGGAGTATTGCTGGTAAGCTCCAGGCAATAACTATGTCAGATAATGTCTAGTACCCATTTGTCTGATGTTATCGATTGCCAAATGTGGAGAAATTGGTGAAGTCTTCCCCCAACATCTGTTAAATGATCGGGAAGAAATGTAGGCAAGTCACTGTTTATTGGGGGAAGGGGAGTTACGTGTTGGTGTGTTTTTACTCTTACCTTTGAAATGGTTTCCTCTGTATCCTCCTCTATAGAAACCTCTAGAGGGAGAGGGTTCTGTGTTTGATTTATAGGAGGAAGCATTAGGGTCTGAGGAGGAGGAAGCATTAGGGCCTGAGGAGGAGGAAGCATTAGGGCCTGAGGACGTACTTTGGACCCTCCTTTCTGCAAATGAGCATCGAAACGAGCCTCTATTTGATGGAGACTGAAGAGCTCCCATTGACTCCCATGGCCACGTCTGTGTCTTTTTTCATTTTTTCTAGGGCCTCATCTACTTGATGCCTAAAAAGGTGTTGTTTGTTAAAAGGGGTATTTAGAATAGACTGCTGAACTTCTGGTTCAAAACCTGAAATTCTAAGCTATGCATGTCGTCGTAGAAGAATGCTGGTGTTAATTCCCCTTGAGGCAGTGTCAGCAGCATCTTAAGCACATCTAATGGAGGAATTAGATATGAGTTTACCTACTTGTACTAATTCCTGTGCTTTTGTGTTATGATCCTCACAGATGTTGAGTTAGGTCTTCCATTTCGTCCCAGTGGGCTCTATCATACCTGGCTTGTAGGCCCTGCGTGTTGGCAATACGCCAGTGGTTACCAGCTTGAGCAGATACTCTCTTACTGGATGCGTCTATCAATTTAGACTCTTTGTCTGGGGAGGTGCATCTGCAGAAGTTTGTGAATTTGCTCTCTTACGAGCATTAGAGACTACGAGTGAGTCTAAAGGCAACTGTCCCTTAATAAAAATGGGATCAGATGGTGGAGGTTTATATTTTTTGTCAACCCTAGGTGTTAATATGCGGGCACGAACAGGGTCCTTAAAGATGTCATCGGCATGTCTCATCATGCCTTTTAACATAGGTAGACTCTGACTTGTCCTATGTGTACAACCTAGTGTCTCAAATAAAGTCTTCTTCTAACAACTCTTTGTATAATGTAACCCCATGGTAAGCTGCTGCTCTTGAAATCAGTTCTTGATAAGCTACATTATCATCTGGAAGTGATGGCCTTGCAGGATATAAATCAGGATCATTATCCAAAGGTGGATCAATATTATAGTCATCCCATGGGTCTGCTAGTAAATGAGTATTGTCATCTTCATCATCATCCCCTATATCAGGCTGTGTATGTGAAGACCCCTGAGGTGTTATGTGAAAAGGATCTGAGCCTGGCAATTGTAGTAGTGGTGAAGATGGTGGAGGGGATTGAGGGTTAGAGTAAATAGGGCTTATAGTCATGTCCTTTTTCTTGAGAGGAATTTTATAGCTACTGTCCTCTGAGCTAACTTTCCTTTTGGAAGGTGTTTTTGGCAAAATATGTCCAGTATCTGGCTTCAAATTTTCTTCTGCTTAGGGTCTAGCTTTTCCTTCATAAGTTCTAGGATCGGTTCTAGAGGCTTTGGAAGGACATCTTTCGATTTCGTGATGAAGGTTTCTGTGCCGAACCAGACTTGTCTTTTTTGTCCTTCGGAGTGGAAGTTTTCAATTCCGAATCGGACTTGTCTTTCGGAGCGGAAGGTTTCGGTTCTGAAGTCGGATTTTCTCGACTCGGTCCCGAGCTGGAAGGCTTGACTGGTTGTTTCGGTGCCGGGCCCGAAGGCGGGGCGTTGAAAACATTGTCTCGGTGCCAACCATGGCCCGAAGGCAGACGTGGTCCCGAAGCCTTTTGTTTGGTCGAAGAGAGTTTGGGGGGGTAAAGGGACTTTAGTACTCACGGTACCCTGTCCCGGTGGAACATCTTTGGACTCCAACTCGATTTCCAGCTCGGAATCCGATTCTGGGATAGAGAAGGCTTCCTCCTCTTCAGCTGCTGAACCTCTTCATGTTCGGATTCTTACCCGAAGATATCCGGAGTATGTTGTATGTTTTGTCGCGGCATGTCTCTTCATTGAGCCCGACGACTCCGCCAGAGTTTTTTTCGATCGGAACAAAGGACAAACCTCACAATCTTTTTCTTTAAGGTCCGGCGAGAGGCACAAGTTGCAGACTTTATGCAGGTCGGTGCAAGGTTACTTGAAGTGGCACTGAGGACGAAATGGAGGCCGTTCCATCGGCAGAAGGCTGGCTAGTACGGAGCGGAGTAGAAGTCAACCGATGTGGCTAGGCCCGAAGGCCGCCCACGATGTCTTCGACCGAAGATGGAGAGTTTCTCAATCGATTCGATACACGTAGAATAGTGAAAACGTGTACGAAAACAATACTGTTGAGGGTACAGTGGATTGCGCACCGAGGGGAACCCGAAGGACGGTCTTGAACCAGAGCGCCGCAAACGACGTCCGAACACGATGGTGGAAAGAAAACAATCTAACAATGGAGTCGATGCCCATACGCACTATCACCGAAAGGAGGAGTCACCTTACCTCATGACTGGAAAAGACTTCTTTGAAGAAAAACAACTTGCAAACATCCAGACCCAACACTAGATGGCAGGAGTAAGCAAAGCATGTGTATCTACAGCGCACACGTCTCAAACATTCGTGTTCTGTAAGTGCAAGCACACCATACAGTCGCCAACGTCCAGAACAGATAGGATCTGGGCCAATGTGACTATTTTGAGTTTGTTCTCCTGCAAGAAAACAGTCAAGGGTCGAAGGTCTGAGCCCCCTTCCTTTTCCTGGGAAAAGGAAATAGTGAGAGTAGCAACTCCGCCATTCTCAGAGTCCAGTATCCTCTCTATGGCCGTCTTGAGAGTAACATGCATACCTCCTGTAGCAGGATGGACAGATGCTCTTTACAAAATTTGTTCTGGTGTGGGAGGGATATTGGGCGGGAAGAGAGAAAAGGCAGGGCATAGCATTTTTGCAGGACCCTGGATGGATGTGATGGATTCTCAACCCGGAAGGAAGGGCTGGAACCTGCCTCCCACTGCTTGGGTATGTTCTGTCCAGCTGAAGACAAACTAAGTGTTTTTTTTGGCCATTGTAACAGGAGTGGGATGGTGGAGAGGGAGGGGTGAGGAGTAAGACTGGTGCCCTTGCGGGCCTGCATGTTGCCTGCCAGATCCGCGTTCCACAAAGGACTGATCTGTCTGATGCATCACTGGCTGGGATGGCTCTCTCTCCCTATACACCAGTCATCTGGAATAGCCCCTAAATGTACAGAACTAGCGTGGAAAAATGTTTAGCAGGGGTCAGCAGCCCTGAGAATAGCGTTGTAGCTCGCTGTCTTTAAAGCTTTCCAAAAACAGGGCCTACATTCTCTCCGAAGAGGTGAGACCCACTGCAGTTCCATGCTGGATGCGACTACACCACTCGATATGGCCTCCATCCAGCCCTCAGATGATCCAAATACAAAACTAAACATGACCGGGCCTTCCAATATGGCTGCCAAAATATTCCCCAGCTGTATCGACCAACTATGTACCAGCCGCACAGGAGAAATCGGGTTGAGGCCACGATCAACATAAAAGAGGGACCAACGGCATCGTCAGAGAAGGACTAACGAGTGAGTTATGCATGAGAGACGGCTACCGTAGTGGGGAGAGCTGGAGAGCGAGGATCAAGGGTAGAAACTTCCTTCAGGAGAGGACCGGTAACCGAGTGGAACCGGGAAGGTGATGTCAGACCAGATGAAGAGGGAGACCGCTTTTCCAGCACTGCCTTTAAGTCCAGCTGACCCCGAGTAGGAGATAAAGCTGTGACCCTCGAAGCCACGACTCAGGAGGGCAGTGGTAGCAGACAAGTCCTGTCGCCCAGCGTGGGCTTACTTTAAAATTGGTGGGCTGGGTTATGAGGGAACAAGTGAGAGGTATGCTGAACCACCTTCACGAGAGGGGAAAACTGAACCCTGAGCACTTGGTGGTGGGCACATTGCACTGAGCACAAAAAAGCACCTGACACTATTAAGCCTACTGATGTAATGTCCTATGTTTGTGTTCGAGGGCCACGACGACCTCAGAACGTGACCTTTAGGGACAGTCCAGTATAAGAAGTCCCTGGAGGAAAAAGGAAGGAAATGAAATGCTGCTTTTTGTTTGGACAAGTCCCCAAATAGTGACAGTAGTTCTGTAATAAAGTTCCTACACTTTCCAAGAAAAGCCTGCGTGTGTCCTTCTGACAATTGGGCAACAGACCACACCCATCAAAGAGCATCTCCCTATGAAACTGTGGACCTCATCCAAGCATGTCTCTGAAGGACAACACTGGAACTGACTGCAGACAATCTGAAGTATTCAGACCTGTGCAGATAACATACTTGGCCATCATGTATCGTTTGCGCCAAAGAGGCCCTAAGATCCTCCGGCAAGATCTCACTTTCCATTTCACAAAGAGCATGTGTTTATTGGCCCAATAGAGACTTTATTAATAGAGTACAGAACCAAAACTGTTTGAAGAAAGCATAAGTTTGCCAAAAGCATCAATCCTTTTGGATTCTCTATCCAGAAGTGGTTGTAAATGAGTTAGGATTCATCTTTCTGGTCGAGTCCTGCACAATAAGGTTCCCTGGAGTGTGGTGCTTGGTGAGAAAATCTGGGTCACCAGAAGCCGGTCTATGACATTTGGCCACCTGCTTGTTCACAGGTAGGCAAGAAAATGGTTTCGATCAGGTAGCCATCAGAGTATCTGTCAGGGCATCATTAAAAGGAAGTAAGGGCTCATATGCTGCTGGTCGAGGCCACAGAATTTGTCAAAACATTTCTTTTAGTCTCAATGGATGACAGCTTTAATTGCAGTACCTTGGCTGCCCTAAGAACCACCAGTGGGTGGTGTGGCCGAGCCGTCGACCAAGATGGCTGCACGGTTTTGAAGCCCTGACGCCCATAAGCTAATAAAAACTCCATAATCCTGCTGATTTTACCGGTGGAGATGACCTGCCAAAACCGCCTGACACCACGGCGACGCAGTTGGAGGCGGCGAGATCCTGAAGGGGCGAGGGAAGACATGTGGAGGCCCAGCTAGTATTGGAGGCCTTGCGGCGACAGGGGCCACAGGCGATCCTGAGACCGTAGCTGCGGTGCTCCGCTGGGACCCTTACTCACCCTGATTGTTGATGATGGAGACGTGGGGAGGCGCCCCGCTGTGGCCGCTACACTAGACGGCAGAGATCATCGGCAACTGTGCTCCAGGTGAGTCTATCGAGCCAGGCTGTGGCGCGCGCGGCCTGGCGCCGGTGCCCACGCGGGCCGGCCCCCCACTCCATCTCCCTTCCCGGACACAGCACCGCCTCTGTGGACCCCCACGCCGGCCTTGATATAACCCATGGGCAAACTTTTATGCTGCCTCCTCCGGGTTGCCGCTGAACCCTGCGGAAACCAGTGAAGACATGTGGAGGCCCAGCTAGTCTCAGAGGCCCGCGGCGACAAGGTCCGTGGGTGAGCCGGAGACCGGAGCTGCGGTGCTCCGCTGGGCCCCCTGCTCACTTTTTTATTGCCGCTGCTGGAGACGCGGGGAGGTGCCCCGCTGAGGCCACTATAATAGGCGGAAGAGAACATCGGCTGCTGTGCCCAGGGTGAGTTAGCCAGGCTGAGCTGTGGTGTGCACGACCTGGCGTGAGGGCCGGGCCGGATCCCCCACTTCATCTCCCTCCCCCGGGCACAGCACCACCTCTACGAGTTCCTGCGCTGGCCCTGCTGTAATCCAGGGGCGCTCTTCCATCCTGGTGCGGAGCACACAAGAAGTCTGGGGGAGAGGCCCCGGAATTGAAATGCGCATACCGACAGCTAATACTGGATGAAGCCCGTGTTTGTAGGTCTTGCGTAGCGTTGCAGCGCAACGTGCTGCTTCGCTTTGCGAGGCATGCTGTATTAGAGTATATTTTAGAAGTGGGGTGGAAGCCCCGCCCCTATTTTTCATTGGCTGGCGTCATCGTCTATGGTAAACGCTGGCTTCCGATTGATAATGAGGCTTTTTAGTCCCTCCTTGTTACCGCCCTGTCTCCTTTTGGGACCGCCCATCAGGACTGGATCGTTTACTTGCGGCGTTATACTGTCTCCTTCAATTAGTCCCTCTCCCTCGAGTCGTGTCTTCACCAGGCTCCGGATTGGGCCTCGGGCCCCGCCCCTGGCAGTGTCAACATTGCACAGATGCCGAGCCGAGTCTCCAGGACGAGGAGGGGAAACGAAGAAGGTAAACATGCGCTCCAGCTGCCCTCTCGTCCAGGGGCGGTTCCTTAATTAGGGCTGAGGGGCGCAGCTCCTACCTCAATTCTAACCTATTATAACCTACTGCTCCCTGGTTGTATATGCCAAGTCTTCAAACGCCTGTGCTACCACCAGCCATCAGTAAGGCAGAGGAGACCTGGCCGCTTTCCGTGGACTTCTCCTTTAAACATTGTTCGTTTGCCCTTTGTTTAAAGCGCTCTTTCACGGAGCCCCCATTTCATGTGCGGAAGCGATATAAAAACATTGAATTACAAATTTATTGGCTGGCTTCCAAGTGTCAGAATCTCGTATTCAATTCTACATATTTTAAGAAGAAATGTCAACGTCAGAGCCTCTCCCGGGAGCCCTTCCCCACACACACACGCTTGAAAGACATCGCTTCCATGTGGAAAATATGTCGCAACTGGAACCTTCCCGGGTGCGTTTCACTGCGACGATGTCTGTCGCACACACTGTTCTGCAGAATGATTGCCCCGTGAGCCACTGTAACACGTTCCCATGGTTATGCTGTGCCAGGCTATTTAATGACAAATATTACCACAATACACCTAAGCTGAGAGGCTGTTTGGCAAAGCTATCATAACCGTGTCGGTGCTCAAACACATTACTCTTGGGAGCCGCCCGCCACCCAGATATTGGAAGGCTGCTACTTTTCACATCATGGGGGGGAAGGAAGGCTGCTACTTTTCACATGATATACAAGTAAGCAGTGTTTGAAGTGAAGTTGGGGGGGCTAGGATTGTGAGGGAAGAGGATCATCTTGGTGCATCTGTCAGCACATAGTTTATTTTTAAATGTTCTTGATATAGCATAACTCTTAGCCACATTTACCGAACAGCTTTGCCAAAGCGCCTCGTATCTGAATAGCAGCAAGTCCCGCAGGGATCGACACGTAGCGCTGTCAAGGCGCTTTAATCCTGATCTGCAGCACCCCCTGCTATTCCATTGTAGGACCTACAAGCAGCGTTGACAAAGCACCTCGTACCTGAGCCGCAGCGCTCTCACAGGGATCGACACGTAGCGCTGTCAAGGCGCTTTAATCCGGACCCTTCATATTCCAGCGCTAGGACCCATGCAGCTCTGCCAGTCACCCTCTGCTAAGCCAGTGGTATATGCCAAAGCACGTGACCCGCAGCACCCCTACTAGTCCAGTAATGAGACCCCCCAGCTCTTCCAGGGCACATCCATGCCGATCCCAACACACCCCGTCAGTCTAGGGGGGCCTCGTGCACAGAGGTGCAGCAGGCAGTCAGCTGCTGAGGGGCCTGATGGCCAGGTCCAGAATCTATAACCAACCCCCCCCCCCTCCCCCGGGGTAGTAGTGGTGGCAGAGGTGAGGTGGGGTGATGCTCTTCACTGTACAACCAGCCGTGTGATGCTTCCTGTGCCCCCCTCTCCATGAGGCCTCTAAAAGCAGCAGCTGTTGGGGGGGTCCGCACAGATCTTTAAAGCTCCAAGCAAAATGTTATTACCAACTACGAGACCCCGCTGTGTACAGACAGGGGGGCCCCGGGGCCCCACTGGAATACTCCTAGCTCCCTTCAGGCAGTGCCGGCTGCGCTCCGTTTGAGGTAAACAAACGTGCAAACCAAGGCTGGTGTGAAACTAGTGAATGCGCATTAACTGGACACCACGATTTACTTTAATGAATTTCTCCTACTGCAGGAACGGCATGCTTTCCTGCAACATTCAGCACGCCATGCGTGCTTTCACTTTCCAAACAGCCCGTGACAATGGTGGCCGCTTATTTGAAATGAAATAGGTCTCGCATTTACAAGAGTTTGAGCTATTGGCATTGTAAATGACAATGCTTTTTATTTATGTGTTAATTATCAAAACAGATAAATAAAAGGTATTGTCATTTACAATGCCAATAGCTTAAACTCTCACAAATGCCTTACCATATTCCGAACAGCTGTCGAGAAACCTGATCCTGCCCAGCACCAGATATAACAAGCATTTGCAATGCAATAGGTCTCGCATTTTAGAAACTGTGACCTATTGGTATTGTAAATGACAATGCCTTCTATTATTGCAGGTTTTTTTAAACACATAAATAAAAGGCATTGTCATTTAGAATGCCAATATCTCAAAATCTCGCAATTGCGAGACCTATTGCATTGCAAATGCTTGTTTACATGCTGTTGTGGGACTGAGCACGGCCATTTTGAACTGAAGGCTTACACTATACAGATAAGCTTGGCCAAGGTAGGGGATGCGAGCGCTATAGATTATCACCCCTTCAGCCCCTGCTAGTACTGCTTCTCCTTCCTTATTTGGGGGGGTGCAGCCCAACGATACGGCTGAAACCGGGAGAGCGATGCTGGCGGATTGCCTCCCCACCCCCACCGCCTGCACCAGAAACCAAGCGCAACTCTACGGATCGGGGGGGGGGGAGGGGGGGGAGGGGGGCGAGGGACCTGGGGCCCGGTTGGACACTTTCCTGGTCTGCCTCTCACATAACCACCAACGGGGATTGGGCCAGTGTCTGCAGGGGGTGCCGGTTGGCCCCTTGAGCAGCTTCCCCTCCACCTGCTGACCACCTGAATCTAGCTCCTTGCCGACCGGAACGGAGGCGGTTCTTTATTTTTTCACTCTCCTGTGACTCCCCCCTTGTCGGGGGTATCACTGAGGAGGGCCCCCCACAGGTGGTGACTGCCCGCCATATACCTGCCTTCAGGCGGTACGGCGACCCTGCCTCTTCCTTTGCACATCTGCGGAGCTGATACCCATACCCACACCGCCGGCATGGGAAGGGGAGACCCCAAGCAGCACAGGCTGACCTTCGACAGGCCGGGCGCCTCGGAACGTCCAGACCAGAACCACGATGCAGATGGCGAGTTGGACCAGAACGCTCAGCCCCCCGCCCTGGAGGGCGCGGTGGCCATAATGGCAGAGCTCTGTGCTGGGTTTCGTGTGATAGAATCTAGATTTGATCCCCTCGCTTCCAGGCTGGACAGAATGGGGGAACGTATTGATGGGCACGGCACCCAGCTGGACGAAGCGGAGCAACGTATTTCTGCTCACGAAGACCAGGCCAAAGACACTGCACGACGGTTGGAGAAAATGGAGCAGCTGCTTAAGACCGTAGCCAGTAAAAACGAGGACTTGGAAGCCCGGTCACGAAGGAACAACATTTGTATTTTAGGTCTTGCAGAATCTACCAACACTGGGCGCCCTGAGCTATTTGTCGAATCGCTACTTATCGATACATTTGGAGCAGATAAACTCTCCAAATCCCTCATTGTGGAGAGGGCACATAGATCCCTAGGCCCTCACCCACCCTCCTGGGGCACCCCCGCGGCCTATAATCGCCCGCTTACTTAATTATAGGGACCGGGACACGATCCTTCGCCTGGCCCGAGAAAATGCACCAGTGCAATATCAGGGCTCCGTGCTCTCCTACTATCCGGAGCATACGGCCGCAGTCCTGCAAGCCCGCCGCAAATTTGCAGATGCTAAGCTGCAGCTTCGCACACTTGGTCTAAAGTATGCCATGCTGTACCCTGCACGGCTGCGGGTCTTGGTGGGCGACAAGCCTCGTTTCTTCGACACCCCAGCCAATGTTATTGCTTTCTGTAAACAACAACAGAGCAACAACCGCAGAAGCCCTACTTACTCCTCTGGCCACTCCTCCCCTGAACTGCAGCTGGCTGCGAGCGCTGAGCTCTTCCCCTCGGAGTGATGACCACACGGACTATCTCATCTCACTGGACTTTCATTCATCCAAATACTAGCCGCCCAACTAAGACTACCTAACGGCTATGGCATCTCCAAGTATTATCAATGTTTTTGTATTTCTCGTTTACAAGTTACATAATTCCAGGAACGGGCGTTGGGCATCCGAGGCGCTGCCCGCTCTCTACGGATGACTCCAAATGGTTTGCTTTTGGGACATTTTCTTTTCGTGTTGGGATATTAGGTATTCGCCAGATTCTTGAGTTCTGGTGTGGGAGGAGGGTGGGAGTTGTCCTTTGCGGTTTTCTCTTTTAAACATCTTTCATCTTGGTTTTCTTCACCCTCTTTAATCTCCCCCCCCCCCATTGTATTTTCCCCCTCTCCATATGCAGCACACTCCCTACACTACAACGGATGTACACACATATGCACTCTTCCCTATGACGCTGACCTCTGGCACGAATGTGGAGGCCAAGTTGATTACCTGGAACATGCGGGGGCTTAACAACCCCAGGAAATGCAAACTCGTGATAACCTACCTTCGAAGGCACAACATCAAGGTAGCATTTTTACAAGAAACTCACCTCCCCCCGCAAAACTCCCCGCCTTTCGCTTCCTCTTGGACGCCCCATAGATATTTCTCTTGCTACAGCACCTATTCTTGTGGAGTTTGTCTCCTTATTCACCACACTGTCCCTTCACACACAAACTTACAGTGTCTGATATGCAAGGGCGGTACCTTTTAGTGATGGGAACACTCCTGGGCAAAACGGTCATGTTTCTTAATGTCTATGCACCTAATACTGACAATCCCGCTTTCTTCTCTGATCTCCATACTTTGCTTGACCGCCATGAGTATGACATGCTGTTCCTTGGTGGAGATCTGATTATATGGCTTGACCCCAGCTGCGACTCCTCTGGCCCTGCGCAAAATACAAAACCGCATGCCTATCGGGCGCTCCAAGATCTAATACAAGCTTTTGCTAACCGTGACATCTGGCGCATACACCATCCGGATACCCCAGGATACACATTTCATTCGGCACCACACTCGACCTGGCCTCGAATAGATTACTGGCTCACCGACGCCCTTGGGTGTCGATGGACCAGTGGCATAGAGATACTGCCTCGCACTATATCAGACCATGCCCCAGTACTTCTCCACCTCAAAATTCCATATTCTAATGGGTGGTAGCAAAGATGGTCGTTCCCGCCACAGCTCTGCTGGATGCGCTCTTTAAGTCTGAACTACAAGAAGCGATCGACGAATACTTCACACGGAACACAGGCTCAGTACCGCAATATGCAACCTTATGGGACGCCTTTAAGCGTACATGCGCGGTATCTGCATTTCCAAACAGGCCGGGGTCCTACGCTCGATACGGAGTAGCCTTGCCCGCGTTGAATCCGAATCGGCTTGCCTATATGACTCGCCCACCACCCCAGATACTCTTAACAGGCGCAACACTCTTATACTTGAACTTAACGAGCATGCGGACAGTGCCTTACTGGGCAAATATCATGCGGCGCGTAGATTCGGGGAGGGGGAACGCCCTGGTAGGACTCTCGCGCGATTGGTACGGTCCCCCCAAGGCGCCGGGCACATCGCAGCGCTGAGACGACCTGACAACGTCACAGATACTGACAACGCTGATATAATGGCAGAGTTAATCTCATACTACCGGTCACTATATGCGACTAAACTCCCTGCAGGTTTCACGCAGCACCTTGCTTACCTGGAGGAGATCGCAATGGTATGGTTAACTACAGGGCACGCACAATTTTTAAGTGAACCCTTTACCGTCGAGCAGATTACCCAGGCTATAGACGCGCTAGACGGATCGAAGGCCCCTGGCCTTGATGGTCTGTTGGGGGCTTTCTACAAGACATTCAAACAAACACTAGCACCGCAGCTCCTCGAGGTATATGCTGAAGCGCTAGAAAAAGGCACTCTCCCCCCCTCAATGAGGGAAGCAGCCATATCCCTCTTGTTAAAACCAGGAAAGGAACCCACTAGTTGTACTTCATACCGCCCCATCTCCTTAATAAATTTTGACAACAAAATACTAGCCAAGATGTTGTCCACCAGACTATCACTGCTACTGGACCAAATTCTCTCACCGGTACAATCTGGTTTCATCCCACAGAGATTTACTGCCCGGACTGCGGATTAACTGGGACAAATCAGATCACTGACTCAACTAATCCGACGGAAGACTGCCTCCCCCTGCGATGGGCGGTAGACACTACCAAGTACCTAGGTATTACTCTACATAGAAATAAAGACCAAGTTATCCGCCTCAACTATGGGCCAGCCATAGAGTTGCTTGTTTCACAAATTGAGCGTTGGATTCAACTGCCGTTGTCCATGGCCGGGCATATTGCCCTCATTAAAATGAATGTCTTTCCCCGATTCTCCTATTTATTTGTCAATATACCGATTCTATTTACTAGGGCCTTCTTCATGCAGCTCCAGGGCTTACTTATTCATCTGGTCTGGGCGGGGCGGAGAACACGGATAGCCTGGGACACCCTTACACTCCCCTATGTGCGAGGAGGATTTGCGGTTCCCGATCTGCATATCTACTATCTGGTCGTACAGGCCCAGTTTGCTCATCACTGGTTCCATCCAGACGTCCGCATACCATATACTAAATCTGAACGAGACTTGTCCGCCCCTACTCCCTTAGGCGCGCTACTCCCCGTAGGCATATCACTAGATCGAAATGATATACAACCCCTATCCACCACATGCTGGGCCTGGCGCATACTCAGCCGGCTACTAGGCTGTGGCTCTTTATACTCACCCAACCTCCCATTACAGCAGAATCAGTTTCTGCCGCTCACGTTTGAGAAGGTGGTTCAGCGCACCCTCAATAAGCTCCAACTGCACACCATTGGTTCCCTGTTGGGCATGCGATAACCATGGCAGACCTAGCCATGCGGTCCGAGATGTCCTATATGGATAAATTTATAGCAACTAGACTGCTCGGTGCTCTTCGCTCGGCCACTCCTTCGTTCCCTCTCCACCCTGAGGAGTTCACACCTCTCACGATGCTTATAACTGACCAGGGCGGCGCCCATCTGATTACCAAGTTATATCAGGCTTGTATGGCACACAAGCAAGTTGAGGATAGAGGAGTGCGGCGTCACTGGGAAGAAGACCTAGGTCAGCCATTGACCGATAAAGAATGGACCAATAGCCACGAACAAATAAAGAGGATATACCCCAATCACACACATAAATGAATCCACTTCAGGTTTATCCATCGGATTTATATCACACCACGGCAACTGACCAAATATGATCCCACCAAATCCTCAAACTGTCCCAAATGCCAAGCCCCCGACACGGATTTCGCGCACATGACCTGGACATGCCCGCCCATAACTAAATACTGGACGGAAGTGTTTCAAACGCTATCGGACATAACTTCCATCCCACTTTCTCCCTCCCATAAGCTAGCTTTGCTGGGAATAGTCAGCAGAATAAAATTATGCTACCGTAGGTTCCTCGCTATAGCACTATTGTTAGCAAAAAGAGAAATTGCATTACACTGGGGCACTAGACAATGCCCCAAGAAGGAAACATGGCTCCGCAGCAAGACTTACTGCGATATGCAGGCTGATATATATGCTGTACTTCAACCCCCCCATTCAACCCCCCACTTCACGACCTAAAGACATCTGGCACATATACCGCCAATACCTGCAGCCGACACACTAGGTCCCATCAACTCTGTCTCCCTCAAGTCTGTCCGACCTGGATGGGCCTTTATCCACAAACCCCCCGCAGTCAGCCTCAGAACTGTTCCACTATGATTCCATACCTCCATTGCATTTGATGCATATTCGGCTGCCTCCATGCTACTTACATTCTCGATATCCCCTTTTAGGAACAGTGTATTGTGTCTTTTTCACGACCATCGGCTCTACGTATGAGAAGTGCGCATATGGATCGTCCTCTGTCTCCCCCTCTCTCCCCCTTTCTTTTCTTCCTTCGTTGTAAGCGAGGAAACATGTTAAACTCTCATTTATTCTCCATGAACAATGGTATCGATATTCTTTGTTAAATGTGTTTCTGAAACCAAGCAATAAAATCAATAAAAATAAAATAAAAAAGAACCACCAGTGCAAAGGAGTCACTCTTTTGTTGGTGGCGCATGTGGCAAGTCAAACTCTGCCTCAAGAAAGGTATCAAGGCACGGGTGTTCTGTAAAACAATGTATAAGGCATCATCAGTTTAATGAGGGTGCAGCAGGCCATCCAGGTTATCATCATCAATATCCTGGTGTGTTGCCCATCTCCCTCATCCATGTCTCAACATCCCTTTCTCCGGGTTCTCATCCTTATCACCCCAGGCTGCTGGCTCTCACACCTTATGTCTCTCATCTCTCCAAAGGCACAATCAGCTCCCCAGTTCCCACATTCTAATTACCGAGCTTCTCTTCTCCTCTTCCTCCCAAGTTCTCCATGTCCCCTCCCTAGGTCACTGATCTCTCCCGTAGCTCTCGAGTCACTCTTTCCTGCATTAGGTGGCTCTTATCTCTCTCATCTGATGTCGCTCACATAGGTCTTTATGTATCTTTTCTGGGACTGTATCTTTTGCAAAGGTCTTGCGCCTCCCCCAAAGCTGGCAGTAAGATCTGAACCTTGTAGGACGGTGCTGCCCTTTAAAATCAGACAATGTTGGCAGACTCAACCATCACCTGGCATCTCCCAGGGCCTCATCTACTGAAGAATGTTTAGGGGGAAAAAGCCATAGCTTTCAGCTATTTATTTAGGATTTTCATCAAGTGCCAACTTGCAGCCTGCGGCTATACCAGAGCCCAAATGGAAGAAGCATTTGCAGCGCCATAGGAAGGAGGGCAGAGTCTATAGCATCCTTGTCACAACAAATAAGAAATAAATAAACACTCTTCCCGTTGACGGCAAAGATCAGAGAAATGCCGGTCCAAGGAGTGCAAGAAGGTGGCTGTGAACAGTAGGGCAAGAGAGAAGCACTGAACAGCAGAACATTTCACAAACAGTAACTCCTCTGTGATGCTACGATGAAAGGCAACGCCATTCAGTTCTGGGAAATGAAGTGGAAAGGTACAAAGGTACTTACTGAAACAGTGGAGCTGGGAGTGTTGGTTCCATATCCAGATGAGGGAAGAGACGCCAAGGACCAGCGCCGTCCATCCGTCCTGTGAAGAAGGTAAAACGTCCATCACTTGGAGGCAGTACGACTGAGACTACATCATATTTTTATTCTACACAAGCTACTGCTTCCAGTTCAAATTCATGTTAAAGAAACATATTTGAGAACTCGTAGCGCTAGGGCAGGGGTGCCCAACGTAGGTCCCACAATGAACCTAAATGTTACCCACTCGCATCATTAGCTGTCATCCAGAATCTAGCCTGGAAGCGGCCCTCCTGGACCTACCCTGGGCACCCATGTTTTAGGGCAAGCAGAAACCAATGCAGTGAAACCTTTGAAAACAGAATCTTCCATAGATGAAGACAGTAACTATACAATTACATAAATTCACAAAATGCTTTTCTTTTTAAGGGCTTTTGGGGGTGAGAAGGGTCCTTGTTTGTGTCTATGTGTTATTAAGACAGATCCCATTGAAGCACTATATTTTCAATACATCATTAACATAAATCAAAGAAAAGCAAATCAAAGAAACTGCATCAATTGGATGCAAAAGACAAAGGCAAATTTGCTTTCCATGTCACTTGTCCACATATCATATAAGGTTATTTAGGTGTATAACAACGTGTTTTGTCTTCTCTAAACAGTAACACATTAATCTCATTGCATACTGCGCAGAGTGACAAAACTGCACTATGGTCACCAGAGCATCGAAGGCAAGATAACCAAAAGGGGCAGATTAAAACAGTCAAGACAATGTATTTTACTCAATGAGGCCAGCGTTAATAAACTCTGTGAATAAGGGGGTGCTACAGACAGCCACACAGCCATACACTGGAGCTTCCATTTAATGTCTTCTTGACTCACTTGCCTAGATTACGAGTGGGCATCATGATGTCCGGAGCTCCACCAGATATTTAAAAATGGACGTCCCCCTCCCCCATCAATCCTTTAAAAACTGCAATCTTTTCTCCTTACTGACCCTTTATAGGTTGCAAGATATCTGGGAGGAGACGTAGCTTATCCGGTGTTTGCCCCCACCAGTTGTGAGCCTCCATCTTGAATTCCCTATGCTCTCTTGGTATCACCTTAAGTGGATGCTTAGCAACACTGACGTGTTCAGGTCTCTTCACATGCCATTCATGGGATGGGGGGGGGGGTAGGGTGGCATGGTTAGTTTTCTTAAAGTTTAATGACTATGTAGAAACCTTCCTTGTTACACCTAAGAACTCCACTGTCCTACTGCTGTCAACAAAGCAGATGTCATTGACTCCTTTTAAAGACATGCCCTGCTACCGTAGATGGACACAAACCAATGACACAACAATAACCCGCCTCGACAGACAAGATAACCCAATCCCAGACAATGCCACACAGACCCACAACTATGTCACCTTTGGGGACAATATCCGCATCCAGGCTCGGGGTGACCACAATGCAAACAAGAACACTCCCGCAGAAGGAGATATAACTGTGTAATGATTTCAATGCCATATGTGCCTTAAGGCTGTCAACCTGCCCAGGTAACATCAACGGCGTCCGAACAATGTGGGATGCAGGGAACACCAAATAACTAAATTAATTCCATCCAACCACTCTCTTCAGAGGCTCACACCCTCCTTTCCCAGACGCAACAAATTAACACACAGCAACAATTACTGCATAGGGAATTAACACGTTGCTATTGGTAAAAAAACATCAGAATGAACAATGGGATTAATTCATCCATCTATAGCATAAATACAGATTCAATTATCATGTTGCCTGAGTAAAAGCCACTTTGAGAAAGGCTACCGGTCTTTGTCTGGGGCGTGCTAATGCACCAACTCTGAAATACATTTAACTATGTCGTCTATACGGGCTATCCTCTGGTCTAGGTACTACAAACTATATTTCTTGGTGCTCCAGAAAGCAACAAACCACATCAGTTGCTACTCCACCGAGTACACTAACTACAGCCAAATCATGCAAGACAGCAGTGTGGGCTTGAACTCGGCTTAAATTATAAAGATTTCGAGAAGTGATTTTATAAACCAGATGTACAGCCAGAAAATTGTACACACCCTAATCCACCGGACTGAAAGCATTGCCATGGCATCCTAAGAAAATACAGAGGAAAAGATGAACACAAGCTCATCGTGGACAACACGAGCAGCCAACAGACCTGGAGAGCTGTACCTAGGTCTTGCCCTTCAAGCTCGATTAAATACTTCACACAGTCCACATCACATACATCCAACACAGCTCGCATTTGCCATAGAGTCATCTACTGTAGGGCTTCCAACAGCCGTTGAGACAATAATGAAACCCACCAACACGCACTACACACAGCATCCAATGCAACACATTGCACAGACTATATAACATACATCCAGCTGAGAACAATATGACAAAGATCCCAAAGTTGCCACCTACCAAGATACACCTCACACAAACATTCCAAAAGACAGACAGAACACCTTCCACAATTCCAACACAGAACAGTATGCAATGTATTTCACAATCATGATGCTCCTAACAACCCCTGCCATCAATGTATACAAAATAACACACATATCCACCCATCCAACTGCAACTGAAAGACAACAGCTAGTTATTATGGAAACATGACTCACAAAGACAACAAAACGAGGTAAAACATCACACTGACTTCACTACACTCAACCGGCATCAATCCTGGGCAGGATATAAGAGTGGTATTTGACATCTCCGAGAACGCCTTCACCAGGTAAAGAGCTGCAAGTGCACTCTCTTTCTAGGGATTGGCCGTTGCCCAGAGGATAAACAGAACCTCCCTAAGCATGGGCTTTATGGCTGCCACTGTCACCTTTTTTAGTCTGGAAGCCAGGGGTCATCTGCCTTCAACCAGGCTACATCTCTCCAGTGGTTGCTGGCCCAGATCTACCTTAACAACTGCGTGCAGCCTCATTTTAAATTTCAAATGAAACCAAACTCATTTTCCACCTATTGTGGGACAGGTACAATTTACATTTTGAGTATAGAACTGATGGTTGATTTAGATGAACCTGCACACTTTTGTATGAATATTTTTACTAATGGTTGGTATTTTAGTAGTCATTCGTTTTGAGTCTGCATTTTTGCAATCTGTGTCCTTTCAGCTTCTTCAAATGCTACCTCTTCTAGTATTTTGTGCCCTTTTCCCAGACAGATGTCTGGAGTTGGAAGGGAATTTGGTTGCATTTTATTTAAAGCTTAGACCTTAGTTACCACATTGATGGTATAAACATGAACAGCAATGAACATGTCGTAAAACCAGGCAGCACCTCATTGATTTTGTTTCAGCAGCGACCTGCAAGTCAAGTGCTTGGGACGACCATCAAGCAGGTTCTTACCACCAAGTTGTGTGATGACCCGGAGAAGTCTGCCTTTCCTTCTGGAGTTTCTGCATGCCGGAGAACAGTCCAGTTCATTAATGTGTTCAAGGCACAATAGCTGTATTTAACAACACAAGAGTGACCGCCTGTCAATGGGGCTTCACAACACATACACTTGAGCTACTCCTACATTGGTAGGCCAGGATGGCAGTGATAAAAGCTACAGCTCCCAGTCACTTATCAATAAGTTTACTGGAATGATAAGACAAGTGTGGATGGAGCCTCTAGCGGCTGGGACAAAGTGTATCCTCTGAGAGGGACCATCGCTTTCGATCTGCCCCAAGCCGATGCTGAACCTCTCTCCATCTCTCCACAATAAGCCACCTTTGAGACGCTGCCCTTGCTGGTCTCTTCTCTGAAAACGCCCTCCTCCTTCTATCCACCATGCCTACGCCCACTCTGAATTTTTGTACAAAACTGAAAGCTCATTTGTCCTCTTTGGCTTTTTCTCTCCTCCGCCCCGCTAGATCTCCTGCCCCGGGGTTGTGGTGCTAGTTTTCACTCTCTGACATCCTTAATGAAGCCTTGTACATTACCTTTGCTTCAGGGGGTCGTGGAATAACTGTTAAGGAAACAAATGACCTCAAAATATGAATTTATGTGCCCAGAGGCGTCACCTGTAAAGCACACAGCAGACTACAGATGTGGATTTTTCTGGCCCGTGACATCCCAATAATTTATTTGCTAGGGGAGTTTTTGTGGTCTCTAGCATGCTCCACTCAATCCCAGACCCACCAATCATTAGTCAAACGGCTAGGCGGTGTATTTTTGGCACATACAGCCATCAGACAGAAGCAGGCGAGAGGAGCCCACAGGCTAGCAACAATGTATATGCATCTTTAGACCCGTTACCTGTCGGCTCGGTGTCCATAGCTGCATGGAAAACATAAAAAAATACCAAATTTAAAATAACACAAATCACTGTAGACTTTTAGTATAAAGAGCAACTATTTGAGGTCTGATCACATAATTTTACTGCGAAGGCCACATCTTTCTTGCTGCTGAAATAAAATGACTACTGTGTATTACGTCGCACTGCTGGGCATTACCGTATAATGCTCCTAGTGGCCGCAGAGGTAAATGTGCACATTATTAAGATGTTCTGCAATACGCGACCTTACTTCTGCAGTCGCCAATAAAAACTCTTAAGGGGTTCTAGTTTGAAGTGTACACAGAGCGGTGGCAATATCAATAGTCAATGAAAACACCCTGTTGCGCTGGTAGACACTACTGATTGCTGGACACTGCACATGCGACATCCACAGGAGGCATCTCGCTGGGATGTGACAACTAACAAGGCCGGACATAATAGGGAGCGAGGGCGGATCCACCAATGGAGAAGCAATAGCGACGCAAACTACTATTCACGCTGACTTCGTTTCTGAAGAGTCCTGTCCTTTCTTAGGCATTTGATTAATTGATGCCTTTAAATTCATAGGAAATTGTATCAGCTAACGGATCTTGCACCCCAGCTAACTCAACCAGGGGCACTGGCCCCCTACAACAACTGGCTATGAAAGGCCAGTGCCCATAATGTATGTATATATTGTATAGTGTGTGATGCGAGCTATAAAGCAACAGAGATCTTCAAGAGATGAGTAAGACAATGGTGTACGAGAACCAACAGAGGTGGAATTAAAGGGATGACCAAGGATGGGCTTACAATGGGCAAGGGAGCATGGAGAGACGGGTATACCGGAGAGGGATGGCGGGGAATAGGAACGGGGAGCCTCCAGAACACACTGCCTGCATTGATCATCTCTAACAGGGACATGGCAGCTGTAACTCTGAGAGGACATAAACTCTCCCATTTCTTCTGTTAAGGGCTTCTGCTTGCCCCCAGACATGAAGCATTGTGATATTGTCAATCCCTCTTTCTCATCCCGGTTACTGTCAGCATGGAAGAGGTACCGCTCAGACCCTGCTTGGGGGTGGGGGGGCGGGGAGGGTGTGTGTGTGTGTGGTGTGTATTCACTAAAAAAAAAAACAGATTTCAAGGACGTTATAGTTGGGGATTAGCATTTAAAAAACCTTAGAAATTCATTGAAAAAACTACAGGTTTCAGGGACGATATAGTTAGGCTGACATTTCACTCTTACAAAAACAGAAATTCGGCCGTTATAGTTAACTGAGCTAACTATAACTCGTGCCCCCACAATGCAGTGCTGATGATGTCACATATTACATCACTCATGACATGGTCAGTGACATAACTCATGATATCATCCAGTGACTGAGTGTTTTTAAAAAGTTTAAGAATTATATATATATCAAAACGTAGAGAAAGACGTCAATGCTGTGGCAGGCGGAAAACAGCCTTACAACAAGAAATCAGCAAATGCAACGCAATTAAAAACAAACAGCGTCATTACCAATTCTAATGCAGTGATTAACTTGTCCAATATCAATTTAAACATGGCTGAGAAACAAATCCTGGCACTTGGCCTCTCATACAGTCCCGAGAGTAATTTCAATTACGCTGAAACACGCATGGACGTTTTTAGGTTCATTCGTAAACTGAAATTGAAGAAATATCATCTGTTACAGACTAATCCCAACAAAAATCCTCAGACACAACTTACAGTAAGCAGCACCAGTCCAACATTGCTGGTGGCAGGTGATGTGGGTTTATTATTAGATTTACACCAACTTCAAGGAGAACAATACAATGGTGATAATTCCAGTGAGTTGGAAAGAATCGGTGATTCAATCCATACACCGTTCAAGCCCAAATCGACTTTTCAACCTGTTATGCTCCATGACAATTTGGATATTTTCCATGAGCAAATAACAACAGACTTGAAAAAACTGTACAAGACCACACTATGCGCCCAACGAAACGTCAGCCGGAAAAACAATTCTTATTTCCAACTGATGAGAAAGTTGCAAGCACAAGATAACATCATTGTGAGACAATCTGATAAAGGGGGTAATGTGGTCTTGTGGACAAGAGATATGTATATGGAGGAAGCTATGTCCCAGCTTAATGACAAAGACTGCTATCGGAGAAGCAATATGCAATGTGTCAGGCAGGCTCAGAATAACTATTACACTAAACTTTTAGCATGGAAAAGTGGAGGGTTAATAAGCTCGGATGAGTTTAAATTTTTAAAAAATGATTACCCTACTATGCCGGTTTTATATTTCATTCCAAAAATTCATAAGTGTAGAGACAAACCGCCTGGCAGACCTATCATATCCGCATGTAACAGTCTCATGGAAAAAACTTCCAAATATGTCGATTATTTTTTACAGAGCTTTGTACGTGCATTACCTTCCTATTTGCAAGACATGAGTGATTTTTTGTGTAAGTTAAAGGAGGTTAGATGGGATTCTGAGTGTATTTTAATAACATTAGACGCTACGTCACTATATACTAGCATAAGGCATCAGGATGGTATTAAGGCCATCGAGCATTTTTTAAACAAACGACCAATGAGCCTGTATATGCACAATAAGATGCTGGTAGATATGATAGTGACGTGTCTGGAAAATAATTTTTTCCTATTTAATAACCAAGTGTACCAGCAAACCAGAGGTGTTGCGATGGGGGCTTGCTTCTCCCCAAGTTATGCCTGTTTGCATATGGGGCTTTGGGAGGAGCGGGTCCTATCCAACACCTTTGCTGAAGTGATGAACCAACATATAGGTTGCTGGTATAGGTATATAGACGATCTGTTCCTAATCTGGAGGGGCCCTGAAGATCTGGCACTCCAGTTTATTGAACAGATCAATTCGAAATAACCTCAACTTACATTTCACTGCGACCATGAGTAGAGAAAGGGTTTACTTTTTAGATGTTGAGGTATTTATTGGGGAAGGAAAAGTGGAATCCAAATTACACAGGAAACCCACGGCTGGGAATACTGTGTTACATGCTACCAGCCATCACCCCAGACACCTTATCCAGAGTATACCCTATGGTGAGATGCTGCGTATTAAACGCATTTGCAGCACCTCGGATGAATGTTACCTAGCCCAACAAGAGAGTAGGGATAGATTCCTGGCTAGGGGTTATACAGCTCGGACTATAGATACTGCCATCGCCAAGACTAACAATGTTGCAAGGGAAGACACTCTTGCAGTAAAATCTTCTACTCAGAGCGACAATACTTCTTTAGATCAGACTACGCGCATGATCCTTACATATAATTCTCAGCATGGGCAAATTAGAAAAATCTTCAACAAAAATTGGGCATTGGTGCGTAATGATCTAATATTAGGAGAGTTAACATCTAAAACCCCGGATATTACATTTAGAAAGGCAAGATCTATGAGTGATATGCTGGAGAAGGGCAGCCCAGAAGTGATAACACCTAAAAATTGGTTATCTTCCCGTAAGGGTTTTGTGAAATGTCCATCATGTAAGGCATGCAAATATGCACTCAGTACTACTTCATTTACCTGTCCTTTTAGAACAGAGGCTGTACTGATTACTAAATTTCTGACATGCAAAACGGAATACGCAGTATATGTGCTGGAGTGTCCCTGTGGCCTGCGGTATGTGGGGAGCACTAAGCTGCAGGTCCACAAGAGGATACTCCAGCACATTAGGGCTATCAACAACTATGATCCCCTGTACCCCGTCGCTAGACATTTTAAGGAAGTTCACAACCAGAATTCAGGTCTTTTAAAATATTTTGTGGTGGACGCAGTTTTACCGTTGAGAAGGGGAGGTAATCGTGAATCATTCCTCCGTTTATTAGAGACAAGATATATTTTAGAACTGGATAGTAAGGCCCCTTCTGGTATGAACTCGAGTGAAGATTTTTATACTTGCCTGTAATGATATGTTGCCCTTTCTTTCTCCTTTGGAGTATGATGAAAATTCTGTTAACTGTTTACATTTTATCAATATGCTGCTTCTAGTTTTTAACCTTGTTGAATTTTTGCACTTTGCACTTTATTAGGTGGCATTGTAAGGAAAGTTAAGTTTAGCACTAGCACTTTATAGGATTGCATAGAAGTATGGTCGATGCCCACTTGGGGCTTTATTCAGTTTTTAGCCACACAAGACCCATGCTAACAGTTGGTTTTATATAGTTTATAGCGGAATCCACCCTATAACGCAATACAGATGAGTTATGGAAGGTACATGACATATCAATTTATTTTTTTTGATGTTTTTATGACCTTTTTAGATCTTTGCCCGTTATTCATATAATTTTGTATGATAATGTTGTGCGAACTCAGGTGATGCTTTTAAATGAATTTAGTTTTAAGTATTCACGTTGTATATGTTTATATATTTATATATTATATATTTTATGTATTTATATATTTATATATCTGTATGTTGGTATGTTTATTTAATTACCATTTGCAATGTCCGTTATATAAACCTTAATCAGGGCAGGCTCTATGAAGTTAAAAACGTGCTAAAAGAAAGACCTTATATTCAATGTTTCTTCTATGTTTAGCTGTCATGTGAGGAGTGTTTGCACTATGCACTTTAAAAAGGTATGGCACATCGCAGCGCGTTATGTGAACAAGACCTCTGGAAGGTCGAAACGCGTCGTGGCGGTGGTGCGGGGCATATTAAATAAAAATTACATCAGCACCAAGTAAAGGGTCCGGTTTCGTCTTTTCCCTGCGGATTGGATGTTGTTGGCGAACTCCATTCGAGATATATATATATATATACATGCCAAGGTGTATTGAAGAATGAGTGAGTGTATGAGTGTCTGAATGAATGATTTAGTGGGTGCGTGACTGACTGTATGAGTGAGTGATTAAATGTGTCTTAGTGATTGCATGGGTAAATGACTAAACTGTGTCAATGTCTGTATCAGTCTGTCAGTTGATGTGTAAGTGGCTGTATAAGTTGGTGAGTAGCTACACGAGTGTCTATATGGGTTAATGATTGGTTGTCTGAGTACCTGTATGGGTGCCTGACTGTCTATGGGGGTGGGGGGTGCGACTCCCTGCATGGATGTGTGAGTGCGTGATTCAATGGGTGTATGGGTTCATGAGTGCATCTGTGAGGGGTTGTATGGGTGGGTGAGTGTGTGTATGGCTGTGTTGGTGAGTGAATGGATGTCTCAGTGGTACATGTGTGAGTAACTACATATGTGAAACGCAGTATATGTGAGTGTTGGAGTATATAAGTGACTATATGTGAGTAAGTGATTGTGAGAGTGGCTGTATGGATGAGTGTGTGCTTGTGTCAGTGATTGTAGAAGAGAGTAAGTATGTGTTACTAGCTGTATGAATAAGTTAGGTGGTGTGTGTGTATAACTGTATAGGTGAGTAAATGGCAGAGTGATTGATTCTTTGGGTGACTGACTAGGTGTTTCAGTAACTATGGGTGAGTGGCAGTGTGTGAGTGTCTGTATGGGTGCATGTTGGAAAACGAGGCAGTATCTGTGAGGCCTGCACAAATAACATGTCACATTTGTCCTCCACTGGGAACCAAACACCCTAGTGCAGCGCCTGACTCTCAGAGGGTAGCGTTGCAGAGCAGTCTAAGGCTTACTCAAGGGAGGTGGTGTGGGCTAGTAATCACCATTACAGGTGCGCAGAAATAACACTCAATAATTGATTGTCCAGTCTGTACTTTGCTTTATAAAAGTAAGAGTACATTTATTAAACACACATACTACTCAATACTATGCCGCAATTTACAAATATACATAAGCTGTTGGAATCACTTCGTGACATTGCATAACATTTCCACCCCTCCCAAAGGGGGGTGGGGTCTAGTACCAACACTCCCATGTATGCACATCATCTTGCCCCCTAATGTAGTTAGTTGAACATAACCTGGGGCGAGGGCCCTGCGCACTGGCACCATCCCAGTGGCGACCCACCCCATTATCTCAACAAGCATTAAAAATAGGTACACCTGTCTTGTGACACATAACCCTGACTGAGCATCTCATATTGTCCATACAGTATGCACCTCTACATCTTCGGGGCTAACAGTCTGGGTGGTTCTTCACGTGACGCAGCAGCAAGAATACATGTTTGGGCATCACTTTAAATGAGGTACTTACCATAGAGGATAACAATTAGAATGCATTGCAATCACAGCCTCTAAAAGGCATCACAGGTAAAATCACAGGATTACGCAAATACAGCCAGACACCCTAGCAGGAATGTCCAGCAACATAACCCCACTTTGCTTATGACTCCACCTTACACAGGTACTTCACATTACACGTGTGACTTACAGTCCCTCTAAAAGAAATAACAGTGATAAATGCATTTGTGGTGCAATTACACTACACCTCTTCACCTTCAGGGGATGCCCTTCTCGAGACATCCCCAGCACCGCCTTCCATACCTTGGTGCAGTCCCAAAAGCACCTCCAGCTGTAGAACAAAAGTTCCAGCCCCGGGATACTCTTAACTGCTGGCTGAGCCCTTGAGGGGTTATTCTTTTCAAGTCCCTAGAGACTTAGGGAGGGACGTTCCATATTCGTGCTGGGGGAGACTGCGTTGCTCCTGCAGCTCCCCCGGCACCTTTGCACACTCCTCGTGGTGACCCCATTCTCCTGGGGCCACCGCACGCAGAAAAACGGGCATTTCCCTGCAAAGCATTATGGTGCGAGGTGCTCCGGCACCGTGAATATCGTAGCAGCGGCTCCCCCGCTGCGCGGGGAGAGCCGCGCTGTGGGCCTCCAGCCAAGTCTTTCCTGCGTTGGAGGGTCCGGTCCCACCCGGACCCCCAGGTCAGTGCTGCAGCTCGGGGAGCCCACCCCCGGCTGCTCCGGCTGATGTTCAGGGGCCCGGTCCCCTGGATCTTCAGTCTTCTTCTTCGGGGGGGGGGGGAGCGGTCCCACCAGGACCCCCACATGGCCAAAATGATGGAGGGCAGCCCGGGGAGCCCACCCCCGGCTGCCCCCGCCGGCTCCTTGTCTGGCCTGCACCCTCGCGTGCTGCCGCGGGAGCCGGCCTCCTTGTTCTGGTCTGCCCACTCCTGCCCCGGGACCTCGGGGGAGTGCAACGGCACTCCCCCCCCCCACCTTCTTCCGGCCACGGGGGGGGATGCGGCGGCACTCCCCTTCCCACCTCGCGACACACATCGGGGCCCGGAGTTGGGATCCCAGGCCCCTGGGGATCTTCACTGGACTTGGCCTCTTCACGGGGAGCGCGACAGCGCTCCCCGACTTAACTTCAGCGGGGCCCAGAGTTGGGGGTCCCGAGCCCCTCTTCCCATGCCCAGGGGGGCGCGACGGCGCTCCCCCATCATCGGTTTCGTCGGTGGCCAGGGTGGGCTCCTGGCACCCCGTGGGGGCATTTTCTCCCCGGCTTCGCTTCGGGGCCTGGAGTTGGGATCCCGGGCCCCTCCCACCATTCCCCGGGGGGCGCGACGGCGCTCCCCCGTCTCCATCTTCCTCGGGGGCCAGGGTGGGCTCCTGGCACCCCTTTTGGGGACACTTCACGGGGAGCACGACTTTGCTTCACTTTGGGGCAGCCCCAGGGACCTGACCCACCCCGGGGGCATCTTGGAGACCGGCGGCGGAGCCCCACGTGCGTCGTCGGTCCAGCCAGAGGTCAAAGGTCGCTTACCTTCTGGGGGGGCATATCTCAGCCCCCAGGGGTCCGATTGGTACCATTCTGGCCTCCTCTCGCTCCTGATGGCCAGCTCTACCCATCCGGAGCACTTTCCGCCGCCCTCCTCGCCTCCAAGAGGGTGAACTTCAGCAGGGAGCTGTTTTCACTGGCTCCCTGCACCAGCCTTTCACCTGGCTCTCCTCCTGGGCCTCTCTTCTCCTTGCGCAGAGGCCCCGGCTCCTGCTCACTGGACCTGGACTCCTCTCCTGGCACTATCCAGGATCCTGGGACAGTCAGGGGGTTCCTCCTTCCAACTGCCCATGGCGCCAGGCTCCAGCACCCTCTGCCTCAGCAGACCACACCCCAGAGAGAGCTCCTCTTCCTGTGCAAACTCTTTTTAAGAATTGGGGAGGGGCTGGCAGGAAGTCTCTGCTGGCCCTATCACACAGCGACACATCACTTCTCTGCCCCTGCTCCCTCCTTCCTGCCCAGGCCTCTGGGTTTGTTCAAAATGGCATTGTCCAGGGGTCTCATGCCACATGGTCTCTGAGAGCCCCTTCCCCCCTCGCTACCTTCTCTCCAGAGCAGCTTGGTGCCTGGCACCAGGTGACAGCTGCTGATGGATGAACCTGTAGCTCCACCCATCTTCTCTTCTTGGAGTGGAGGCCTTCGCCCTTGGAATGCTTGTTGTGCAGGGCTGGCTGGGGGAGGAAGGTCATCAATTCAGCCTGGCCGGGTCAGCCCCAGCCAGGTCCTCGTTATGAGCTGACTCAGAGAAATATAACATTTCTGGATGACCCAAAAGCAGTACAAATATGACTTTGGTCTCTGCAGAATACTTCTTCTCACCTAAGTTACAGTGGACTTTGGTGCGTGTCTGGAATTTGTAGGCCCTAGGAAAGTATAACTAGCCCATGTGCTCCCTATCCTCATAAGACAATAATGGAATAAACACTGTATAGCACACTGACTTTCCCTCAAATGTTTCTTCCCATTGTAGAAAGCCCATTCCATGTCACCACCCAATTCTGCATAAGTCCTGCCACACCATTCACTTTGTAGCTGCTCCTGGGCTGCACACGCCAGGCATCTGTCCTGCACAGCCCTTACACTTGTGCACTCGCATGTACACACATGTTTGCATGTAACCAGCCCAGTGCCCCTTACTCTGGCTGCAGCGCAGCGGCCTACTCGCGCCAGAGGGACACCGGTAAAATACACATGCAGTCCCCTTCATCATGAGTTCACTGTGGGTGAGTCCCAACTTATGAGGCTCTCCCACAGTAAAAGCTCAACAAATAGGTGTTCAAAAAGCAAAAAATCCGGGCGGCTCAGATGTGTCAGAACCACCTTCTAACAGTGCATGAGTGCATATCTCAGTGGCTGTATTAATGAGTGACTGCATGTATGAGTGACTGTATGGGTTAGTGAGTTGATGTGTGTGTAGACCTATGAATCAGTGAGCGGGTATGTACTAACTGGTATTGGTGTGTCTATAGTTTCGAGAATGGTAGTCTGTATTTTAGAGTGGGTGTATCAAAGGTTATTTCAGGGTGTGAGGAGGTGCATCAGATATTAAGTGGATGATGTCATGAGTGATGTCATTTGAGATGTCACTGACCATGTCATGAGTGATGTAATATGTGACGTCATCAGCAGTGCATCGCGGGGGCGCGAGTTATATAAAGGCCGAATTTCTCTGTTTTTGTACTGGTAAAATGTCAGCCTAACTATAAGGTCCCTGAAACCTGTGGTTTTATCAATGAATTTCTAAGGTTTTTTAAATGCTAATCCCCAACTATAACGTCCCTGAAACCTGCGTTTTTTCCAGTGAATTTTTAAGGTTTTTTTAAATGCTAATTTCTAACTATGCCTACATAGGTAGAACATGAACAGAAAGAGGAAGAAAGTCGCAGAAAGAAGCAAGAGAACTGCAGAAAGAGGGAAGAGAGGTGCAGAAAGAGGAAGAAAGGTGCAGAAAGAAGCAAGAAAAATGCCGAAAGAGGCAACAGAAGTCCAGAAAGATGAAGAAAGGTGGAGAAAGAAGCAAGAGAAGTGCAGAAAGAAGCAACAGAGGTGCAGCAAGAGGCCTACTTTGACTTACCTTTCCACAAACTCAAACAAAGTAGCCTAATCAGTAATCCTTTTCCCAAGAAGTCTTAAACCTCACTTTTCTCTTGAAGGTTCACTATTCATCGACTGCTCAGAATGTTAGGTGTACCAAATGTAAAACAGCAATCCTAACCATATCACTGTTGTAAGTCTCACCAAGTTTGTGAAGGTATGAATGCATGTGTCTGTGCGTCTACCTAGTGAATTGTTACAAAACAATAAACATACAAATACTTGAATTCCTGTGTTTCAAACAGCATACACTGTAAATTTGTGAACAAAAAGGAGTATGTATTTCTTTCTGCTCATTATACAGGGTACATGGGAATTCAATAGTATATTTGAGGGGCTCTATAACACATATATACATAAGATATGTCTGCCTGTGCAACCGAATGACAGAGCAGAACTAAGAAGATTTGACCACCTATTAGAGAAGCTACTCGCTTTTTAAGCTACCATCTTCAGATGCATAACACTTGAGAATACATGTAAAAGTAGACATATACCTCAGTCACAAGAGCACACAGACCTTTAAACTTGACAGCTTGCACTTCCCATTTAAATACAGAAAGAGGCAAGAGAAGTACAGAAAGAAGCAAGAGAAATGTAGAAAAAAACAAGAGGTGCCAAAAGAGTAAGAAATGTGCAGAAAGAGGCAAGAGAGGAGCAGAAAGAGGCAAGAGAGGTGCAGAAAGAGGCAAGAGAGGTGCAGAAAGAGGCAAGAGAGGTGCAAAAAGAGGCAAGAGAGGAGCAGAAAGAGGCAAGAGAGGAGCAGAAAGAGGTAAGCGAGGAGCAGAAAGAGGTAAGCGAGGCGCAGAAAGAGGTAAGAGGCGTAGAAAGAGGTAAGAGAGGAGAAGGCGTAGAAAGAGGCAAGAGAAGTGCCGAAAGAGGCAAGAGAAGTGCCGAAAGAGGCACGAGAAGTGCAGAAAGAGGCAAGAGAGGTGCAGAAAGAAGCAAGAGAGGTGCAGAAAGAAGCAAGAGAGGTGCAGAAAGAGGCACGAGAAGTGCAGAAAGAGGCAAGAGAGGTGCAGAAAGAAGCAAGAGGTGCAGAAAGAGGCAAGAGAGGAGCAGAAAGAGGCAAGAGAGGTGCAGAAAGAAGCAAGAGAAGTGCCGAAAGAGGCACGAGAAGTGCCGAAAGAGGCACGAGAAGTGCAGAAAGAGGCAAGAGAGGTGCAGAAAGAAGCAAGAGGTGCAGACAGAGGCAAGAGAGGAGCAGAAAGAGGCAAGAGAGGAGCAGAAAGAGGCAAGAGGAGCAGAAAGAGGTAAGTGAGGCGCAGAAAGAGGTAAGCGAGGCGCAGAAAGAGGTAAGCGAGGTGCAGAGAGGTAAGAGAGGAGAAGGCGTAGAAAGAGGCAAGAGAAGTGCCGAAAGAGGCAAGAGAAGTGCCGAAAGAGGCACGAGAAGTGCAGAAAGAGGCACGAGAAGTGCAGAAAGAGGCAAGAGAAGTGCAGAAATTAGCAAGAGAGGTGCAGAAAGAAGCAAGAGGTGCAGAAAGAGGGGTGCAGAAAGAGGGAAGAGGGGTTGTTAGACTTGGCATCTTTTGGCGTGTTTCCCCTGACTTTTTGCTTTCTGACCTCCCAGTTTTGACTCTGTTTTTGCTGGTGTAATGATTCTGCGCGCTTTCCTCACTGCTGTCCAGTGGGAAAGTGCAAGTGCTCCTGTATAAAATGTGTTATGGATTGATGTTTCCATGATTGGCCTATTTGATTTATGTGTCAGTCCCTTGTAAAGTGCACTGCGAGTGCCAGGGCCTATAGACCAAATGCTGTTGGTGGGCTGCAGCACTAGATTGTGCCACCCACGCAAACAGCCCGTAAAGTGTAACTCGGGCCTGCCAACGCAGAGCCTGTGCGCAGCCTGGGGCTGCCATGTCGACTTGGCAAGTGCACACACTTGCAAGTCCCTAAACCTTCCCTTTGCTACATGTTAGTCACCCCTAAGGTAGGCCCAAGGTACCCCTGTGGGCAGGGTGCGTTGTATGCGAAAGGTAGGACATGCCCGGGTGTGTGCGGCATGTCCTGATAGTGAATTACAGCCTAGTTCGTTTTTCACTATTGCAAGGCTACCTGTTCCCCATAGGCCAGAACGGGCAGTTTTGATTATTACAGCTTATAATCCTAACTGACCCCGGGAACGTGGTAGAAATGCGAGTTTAGTATGCCTGGACTCAGAATGATAAAATGCATCTTTTAGTGAAGTTGGTTTTAACATTCTGTGTTTGAAAATACCACTTTTAGAAAGTGGGTATTTTCTTGTCTAACCATCCAAGCCTGCCTCTGCGAGGTTGTGTATTCCTTGTCTGGAATGTGAGTGACAGGGGCTGGGGGATGCCAGGAGACAGGGTGAGTCAGCACAGGGCTGAATAGCAAGATCTACATGTAGATGGGTGGGAGGGGTCGCACCTGGGCCCTGAATAGGACAGTGCCTTCCCTCCACAATGCTGGCTCCACCTCCTGTGGTGCGTCTGATGTCCCTGGCCTACTCACTGAAAGAAGGGACGGAGACTTGTCAACAAAGTGCTCCAGAACTGGTTTGGACTAGGCAAAGGCCTCTCTGCCTTCAGAGAACAAAGGAATTTGGGATATAAATATTGGGGCCCTGACCCCATGAATTTAGATCTCGCTGGAATCAAGGAACCTGCCAAGACGAAGAGCTGGAAGAGCTGCCAGGAGGAGTACTGCCCCTTTGCTGTGTTGTTGCTTTGTTGGGTTGGCCTGCAGCTGCTGCCTTGGGCAGTGAAAGGACTGGACTGAACTTTCTACAAACTTGTGCTGAGTATCTCTAAGGGTCTGAAACCGAGCTGGCCTCCTGTTAAGAAGTCTCAGGGACTACAAAGACTTCACAAGCCTCTGGGTACCGCTTCTGGAACGCTGTTTCAGTTGCCACAGAGGAAGGGAACCGCAACCGACTCCGTCAACCGAATCCATCCCTGGCCGGTGACCTGTTTGCACCGCAGACCGCATCGCCCCGCTTCGCATCGCAACCCTGGTCTCACCGTGGGCGACGTCCGCCGCCGCCAACATCGAGCCGCTGCTTGCACCGTGACCTGTGGGCACCGCAGTTCGCATCGCTTCACTGAACCAGCCGGACCCGACCGACGCAGTCGCTGCAACTGGCTCAAGAGTCGTGACCGCACCGCATTTGGGGCACCGCTCGCACGTCTGCGACGCACCGCTCCGACTCGCACCGCTGTCCGACGCCAGCTCCCGCACTCCGGCTTGGTCGCCTGCATCGCAACCTGTCAGCACCGCATCGAGCATCGTCTCACCCTGCATCGCACGCCTTGGACTCACCGACTCCGTCTGCACGACACTCATCGAGCCGCTGCCTGCACCGCATCGAGGGACACCGCACCTTGCATCGCTCCGTCTTGCACCGCAACCGCGACGAACGCCGACCGGCTCGTACACTCCGTACCAGCCACAACGAGAAAGGTACTGTGACCGAGTCTGTTCACGACTCTGCTGGCCCGTATCGACGCGGTCGGCTGGAACTGTTAGACTCTGTGGTTTTCAGCATCGCGGTAGGCTCGGACGGAGCTACCGACTCGTACGAACTTTGCTTTTGTGCTATTCCTGCAAAGAAGAAGTTACCGTACCAAGCATTCATTTTTAAAGTATAGTATTGTGGATTTTTGTCGTAATTGGTCTTGTCTTGAGTATATAAAATATTGGTTATTTTTCTAAACTGGTGTGGTGTCCGTTTGTAGTGCTTACACTGTATTACTGTTGGTTATGTGCAAATGCTTTACACACTGCCTCTGAATTAAGCATGACTGCTCGTGCCAAGCTACCACGAGGGTGAGCAGGGGTTACTTCACGAGAGTAACACCCTTACCCTGACTAGGAAGAAGGGTCCCTACTTGGACAAAGGTGCAAGCCCTTGCCAACTAGAGATCCCATTTCTAACATTGGTTGTCAGCGGTGAGGATAGGACTTGTGTTTGCACTTGACTTACAGTGATTGGTGTGCACTACTACCATATCGCAGACCATTACGTACCACATACTGGTTCTTTTTCTTTTGGCCTATTTTTGATCTTGCCAGTTTTCAACTCACTACTTTTGTCATGCCTGAATCAATTGCATCATCCGTTGCATCTCTGGAAATTATCTTTGAGGAGGATAGGTTGGAAACCTACGCCGTAAAGGAACTACGGGCAATTTGTAAAAACCTGAAAGTCCAAATTAAAGGCCTCACAAGGAAGGAGGAGCTACAGAAGGCGCTGAGGGCCTGGGTAGCAGCCAGACATGCCAATGGGCAGCCTGGTAATCTCAGTGAGGAGGTGGAGGAGCCTATTTCCAGGGTGGATGTGCTTTTGGGTAGGGGGGAACCCGCCAGGTCAGGCAGCAGCAGTCTGTCCCCAGAGGAGCTGGAGGACAGGCGGGAGGCAAGGCAGTTAGAGCTGCAGAAGCTCAGGCTGGAGAGTGAGCGGGAGGAGAAGAGATTGGCCATAGAGGAGAGGAAGATGCTCTTAGAGCATGAGAGAGAACTGAAGGAGCTAGAACTTAGGAGTAAGTCAGGCTCAGATGGTGGCAGCAATTCGTCCAGAAAGGCAGACAGGATTGTGCACATTCCCAAGAACGTAGGCAAGGAGTTCAAGAAGGGGGATGGCATACAAAGGTGGTTTCAGGGTTATGAGGCAGCCATACACATGAATGGGGTCCCTGAGGAGAATTGGGGAGCAGGATTATGGCCACTTTTCCCTGAAGAAGCAAGGGATGCTCTGATAGCTTTGGGTAAGGGGTATCACCTCACCTATGCTGACATGAAGGATGCCCTTCTCACGAAGTATGGTCTTACTCCTGAAAAGTACAGGGATCAGTTCAGGTCCAGTAAGAAGTCTGATGCCAACACTTGGTTGGAATGTGTGGATGTGTTCTGCAGGTCTCTGGATGGTTGGGTGAAGGGCAGTAGTGTAACAGATTTTCAGGGGCTCTACAACTTGATTGCATGGGAGCACTTGTCTAGTCTATGTTTTGCAGATCTGCGCCAGCACCTAGTTGATAGTAAGCTAACTGACCCCAGGAAGCTTGCTATGGAAGCGGACCGCTGGGTGAGTACCAGGGTCCACAAGAAAGCGTTTGGGGGAGACTCAGCCAAAGGTGGGCAGGGTCCCCAGCAGAAAGGTGGGGGGACAAGGGTAAAGCACAGGAGTTCTCTAAAGGGCCCCAAACTAGTACCCAGGGTAAAGGTTCCCAGCCCCCGGTGATAAGAAGAAAGGGGTCTCTACAGGGAAGCCTGTTGAGACCGGCCGCCGCAAGTGTTATGCATGTGACCAGGTAGGTCACTTTAAGGGGGACCCCAAGTGCCCGAAGGGGACACAGCCACCCACCGGTGGACAGTCCAAAGTGTTGGCTAGTGTAGCGCTTGGGGAGGAGGGGTACCCACAGGAGGGTGGGGATCCCGTAGAAATGACCCTTGTCTCACTAGGGGACAGTGAGATGGTCCCAGGAAACCAGGTGCCCCCTAACACAAAGAAATATAGCACCTGGGTGACCATTAATGGGAACAGGGTAGAGGCTCTCAGAGACACTGGAGCCAGTGTGACCTCAGTTCGGTGTCACCTGGCGTCTGAGAAGCAAGTAGTCCCAGGAGCATTCCACCAAGTAGTTGCTGTAGACAACTCAGAGCGCCAATGTATGGTGGCACAGGTTCCCTTTGAATGGGGGGGGGGTCTCAGGTCCCTTGAGGGTGGTTGTGAGCCCTACCATGCCTGTAGATTATCCGCTAGGAAACGACCTGGAGCAGTCCTTATGGAAGGAGGTTGAGCTCAGGTCTCACTTGGAGATGCTTGGGTTGCCAGAGTGGGCATTCTGGTCTACTCGGTCAATGGCAGCCAAAAAGGGTGATCAAGAGGACTTGGAGCCTGAAACAGTGGCCCAAGTCCCTGCCAAGAGAAAAGGCAGGGGGCGCGGGAAACCGGCCCCCGAAGTTCCCACGGACCGGGAGGAGGCGGACCTCGAGGGGGACGCCCCGGTGCCTACAGGGGAGCAGGTAGCCGAACTGGGAGACATCTCTGAGCTGACCCATTGGCAGCAAGAAGGGGGTCCCACCAGGGAGGAGTTCTGCAGGGAGCAGAACGAGTGCCCTACTCTGGAGGGTCTGCGGCGGCAGGCTGCAGACCAGGCAGCTGGTAATCAGTCCGGGTCACATCTGATCTACTGGGAGAGTAGTCTCCTATACAGTGAGCCTAAGGTTGCTGAGCCTGGGTCAGCCCGTGTGCTGGTGGTACCCCAGCGCTTCAGGACCTTCCTACTGGGTCTGGCTCATGACGTGCCTTTGGCAGGACATTTGGGGCAGGACAAGACCTTTGACAGGCTTGTCACCCACTTCTTTTGGCCCCAAATGCGAAGGCAGTCAGATGCACACTGTAGGTCTTGCCAAACTTGCCAGGCAAGTGGTAAGAGTGGGAGGAAGGTCAAAGCTCCTCTCCAACCTTTTCCTGTTGTTGGAACACCCTTTGAAAGGGTAGGGATGGATATTGTGGGGCCACTGGATCCCAAGACAGCCATGGGCAACGGGTACATCCTGGTCTTGGTGGACCATGCCACCCGGTACCCGGAGGCAATCCCTCTCAGGACAACGACGGCGCCAGTGGTGGGCCGGGCGTTAATGGGGATCTTTTCCCATGTGGGATTCCCCAGAGAGGTGGTTTCTGATAGGGGGACCAATTTCATATCCAAGTATATGACATCCCTGTGGAAGGAGTGTGGTGTAACCTACAAGTTCACCACTCCTTACCACCCACAAGGAAACGGTCTGGTGGAGAGATTCAACCAGACCTTGAAAGGCATGATCAAGGGTCTAACAGAACCCATGAGGCGTAAGTGGGACGTCCTCTTGCCATGCCTACTCTTTGCATACAGGGAGGTGCCTCAGAAGTCTCTTGGGTACAGCCCCTTTGAGCTCCTGTATGGCCACCCTGTCAGAGGACCTCTGAGTTTGGTAAAGGAAGGCTGGGAGGCAGCTCCCAGGAAAACTCCCCAGGATGTATTTAGCTACATGCTGGCCTTTAGAAACCAAACTGCCCGCTTCAGGAAACTCGCTCAGGCGAACCTAGAAGCAAGCCAGGAAGAAATGAAGAGATGGTATGACCAGAATGCCACTCTGGTCGAATTTCAACCTGGGCAAAAAGTGTGGGTCATGGCCCCAGTGGCACCTTGTGCCTTGCAGGACAAGTGGACTGGGCCATATGAGGTAAAGGAGCGCAAAAGTGACGTCACATACCTGGTGGATTTGCAGGCTCCAAGGAACCCTTTGAGGGTCCTTCACGTGAACCGCCTCAAGCCCCACTTCGAGAGGTCCGAAGTGAGTATGCTCTTGGCGACAGATGATGGGGTGGAAGAGGAGAGTGAGCCTCTCCCTGACCTCCTGTCTAACAAGGAGCATGATGGGTCAGTAGAGGGTGTGATCCTCTCCCCTACTCTGACTCAGGAGCAGCAGGGGGACTGTCGCCAGTTGTTGGGACAGTTCGCCCCACTGTTCTCTCTGACTCCCAGTGTTACTCACTGGTGTACCCATGACGTGGACACTGGTGACAGCCCTCCTGTGAAGCACAAGATTTACAGGTTGACTGACCGGGTCAGAGCCAGCATCAAGGAGGAGGTCTCTAAGATGTTGGCATTAGGGGTGATTGAGCCCTCCCACAGTCCTTGGGCCAGCCCAGTGGTCTTGGTCCCAAAGGCTGCTGCGCCCGGTGCCACTCCAGAACTCCGGTTTTGTGTGGACTACCGTGGGCTCAATGCCGTCACCAGGACTGACGCGCACCCCATCCCCAGAGCTGATGAGCTCATTGATCGGTTGGGAGCTGCCCAGTTCCTCAGCACGTTTGATTTGACGTCTGGGTACTGGCTGATTGCCTTAACCGATGGGGCCAAGGAGAGATCAGCATTCTCAACCCCAGAAGGTCATTACCAATTCCGGGTGATGCCCTTTGGGTTGAAGAATGCCCCTGCCACCTTTCAGAGGTTGGTCAATTAGGTGTTGGCTGGGCTGGAGGATTTCAGTGCCGCCTACCTGGATGACATTGCTGTGTTCAGTTCCAGCTGGGAAGAACATTTACAGCACCTTGATTAAGTGTTGAGGGCTCTGCAAGGTGCAGGACTCACGATCAAGGCCAGTAAGTGCCAGATCGGGCAGGGTTCTGTGGTGTACTTGGGACACCAGGTAGGAAGCGGCCAGGTGGCGCCCCTACAACCCAAGATTGACACCATTCTGGCTTGGGAACCCCCCAAGACCCAGACAGAGGTGAGAGCCTTCTTAGGTCTCACCGGTTACTATAGGAGATTTGTTAAGGGCTATGGCACCATCGTTGCCCCTTAACGGAGCTGACCCTCTAAGAGGCAGCCCAGGAAAGTGATCTGGACTGAGTCCTGCCAGAAAGCTTTTGATGCCCTGAAGGCAGCCATGTGCACGGCGCCCGTGCTCAAGGCACCTGACTTCTCCAAAGAATTTGTCGTGCAGACTGACGCTTCAGAGCATGGTGTGGGAGCGGTGCTCTCACAACTGAACGAAGAGGGCCTGGATCAGCCTGTAGTCTTCCTTAGCAGGAGACTACTTCCCAGGGAACAGAGGTGGAGTGCCATAGAAAGGGAAGTTTTTGCTGTGGTCTGGGCACTGAAGAAGTTGAGACCATACCTGTTTGGGACTCACTTCAGGGTTCAGACAGACCACAGGCCCCTCAGATGGTTGATGCAAATGAGGGGTGAGAATCCAAAACTGCTGAGGTGGTCCATCTCCCTACAGGGAATGGACTTTACGGTGGAACACCGTCCTGGTACAGAACACGCCAACGCAGATGGTCTGTCCAGGTTCTTCCGCCTTAGTGAAGAGAACTCCAATGGTGTTGGGTAGTTCTCCCTACTTTCAGCTGGAGGGGACATGTGTTAGACTTGGCATCTTTTGGCGTGTTTCCCCTGACTTTTTGCTTTCTGACCTCCCGGTTTTGACTCTGTTTTTGCTGGTGTAATGATTCTGCGCGCTTTCCTCACTGCTGTCCAGTGGGAAAGTGCAAGTGCTCCTGTATAAAATGTGTTATGGATTGATGTTTCCATGATTGGCCTATTTGGTTTATGTGTCAGTCCCTTGTAAAGTGCACTGCGAGTGCCAGGGCCTATAGACCAAATGCTGTTGGTGGGCTGCAGCACTAGATTGTGCCACCCACGCAAACAGCCCGTAAAGTGTAACTCGGGCCTGCCAACGCAGAGCCTGTGCGCAGCCTGGGGCTGCCATGTCGACTTGGCAAGTGCACACACTTGCAAGTCCCTAAACCTTCCCTTTGCTACATGTTAGTCACCCCTAAGGTAGGTCCAAGGTACCCCTGTGGGCAGGGTGCGTTGTATGCGAAAGGTAGGACATGCCCGGGTGTGTGCGGCATGTCCTGATAGTGAATTACAGCCTAGTTCGTTTTTCACTATTGCAAGGCTACCTGTTCCCCCATAGGCCAGAACGGGCAGTTTTGATTATTACAGCTTATAATCCTAACTGACCCCGGGAACGTGGTAGAAATGCGAGTTTAGTATGCCTGGACTCAGAATGATAAAATGCATCTTTTAGTGAAGTTGGTTTTAACATTCTGTGTTTGAAAATACCACTTTTAGAAAGTGGGTATTTTCTTGTCTAACCATCCAAGCCTGCCTCTGCGAGGTTGTGTATTCCTTGTCTGGAATGTGAGTGACAGGGGCTGGGGGATGCCAGGAGACAGGGTGAGTCAGCACAGGGCTGAATAGCAAGATCTACATGTAGATGGGTGGGAGGGGTCGCACCTGGGCCCTGAATAGGACAGTGCCTTCCCTCCACAATGCTGGCTCCACCTCCTGTGGTGCGTCTGATGTCCCTGGCCTACTCACTGAAAGAAGGGACGGAGACTTGTCAACAAAGTGCTCCAGAACTGGTTTGGACTAGGCAAAGGCCTCTCTGCCTTCAGAGAACAAAGGAATTTGGGATATAAATATTGGGGCCCTGACCCCATGAATTTAGATCTCGCTGGAATCAAGGAACCTGCCAAGACGAAGAGCTGGAAGAGCTGCCAGGAGGAGTACTGCCCCTTTGCTGTGTTGTTGCTTTGTTGGGTTGGCCTGCAGCTGCTGCTTCTGCCTTGGGCAGTGAAAGGACTGGACTGAACTTTCTACAAACTTGTGCGGAGTATCTCCAAGGGCCTGAAACCGAGCTGGCCTCCTGTTAAGAAGTCTCAGGGACTACAAAGACTTCACAAGCCTCTGGGTACCGCTTCTGGAACGCTGTTTCAGTTGCCACAGAGGAAGGGAACCGCAATCGACTCCGTCAACCGAATCCATCCCTGGCCGGTGACCTGTTTGCACCGCAGACCGCATCGCCCCGCAACCCTGGTCTCACCGTGGGCGACGTCCGCCGCCGCCAACATCGAGCCGCTGCTTGCACCGTGACCTGTGGGCACCGCAGTTCGCATCGCTTCACTGAACCAGCCGGACCCGACCGACGCGGTCGCTGCAACTGGCTCAAGAGTCGTGACCGCACCGCATTTGGGGCACCGCTCGCACGTCTGCGACGCACCGCTCCGACTCGCACCGCTGTCCGACGCCAGCTCCCGCACTCCGGCTTGGTCGCCTGCATCGCAACCTGTCAGCACCGCATCGAGCATCGTCTCACCCTGCATCGCACGCCTTGGACTCACCGACTCCGTCTGCACGACGCTCATCGAGCCGCTGCCTGCACCGCATCGAGGGACACCGCACCTTGCATCGCTCCGTCTTGCACCGCAACCGCGACGAACGCCGACCGGCTCGTACACTCCGTACCAGCCACAACGAGAAAGGTACTGTGACCGAGTCTGTTCACGACTCTGCTGGCCTGTATCGACGCGGTCGGCTGGAACTGTTAGACTCTGTGGTTTTCAGCATCGCGGTAGGCTCGGACGGAGCTACCGACTCGTACGAACTTTGCTTTTGTGCTATTCCTGCAAAGAAGAAGTTACCGTACCAAGCATTCATTTTTAAAGTATAGTATTGTGGATTTTTGTCGTAATTGGTCTTGTCTTGAGTATATAAAATATTGGTTATTTTTCTAAACTGGTGTGGTGTCCATTTGTAGTGCTTACACTGTATTACTGTTGGTTATGTGCAAATGCTTTACACACTGCCTCTGAATTAAGCCTGACTGCTCATGCCAAGCTACCACGAGGGTGAGCAGGGGTTACTTCACGAGTGTAACACCCTTACCCTGACTAGGAAGAAGGGTCCCTACTTGGACAAAGGTGCAAGCCCTTGCCAACTAGAGATCCCATTTCTAACAGGGGTGCAGAAAGAGGCAAGAGGGGTGCAGAAAGAGGCAAGAGGGGTGCAGAAAGAAGCAAGAGAGGTACAGAAAGAAGCAAGTGAAGTGCAGAATGAAGCAACAGGGGTGCAGAAAGAGGCAAGAGGGGTGCAGAAAGAGGCAAGATAAGTGCAGAAAGAAGCAACAGAGGTGAAGGAGGCAAGAGAGTTGCAGAAACAGGCAAAAGAGGTACAGTAAGAGGGAAGAGGGGTGCAGAGAGAGGCAAGAGGGGTACAGAAATTTGCAAGAGGTGCAGACATTTGCAAGAGCGGTGCAGAAAGAACCAACAGAGGTTCAGAAAGAGGCAAGCGATGTTCACAAAGAGTGAAGAAGGGTGCAGAAAGAGGCAAGAGGGGTGCAGAAAGAAGTAAGAGGTGCAGAAAGAAGCAAAAGAAGTGCAGAAAGAAGCAACAGAGGTGCAGAAAGAAGCAACAGAGGTGCGGAAAGAAGCAACAGAGGTGCAGAAGAGGCAAGAGAAGTGCAGGAAGAGGCAAGAGGTGCAGAAAGAGGCAAGAGAGGTACAGAAAGAGGCAGGAGATGTGCAGAAAGAGGCAAGAGGGGTGCAGAAAGAGGCAAGAGGGGTGCAGAAAGAGGCAAGAGGGGTGCAGCAAGAGGCAAGAGAGGTGCAGAAAGAGGCAAGAGGTGCAGAAAGAGGCAAGAGAGGTGCAGAAAGAGGCAAGAGAGGTACAGAAAGAGGCAAGAGAAGTGCAGAAAGAGGCAAGAGAATTGCTGAAAGAAGCAACAGAGGTGTAGAAAGAGGCAAATGAGGTGCAGAAAGAGGCAAGAGAGGTGCAGAAAGAGGCAAGAGAGGTGCAGAAAGAGGCAAGAGAGGTACAGAAAGAGGCAAGAGAGGTGCAGAAAGAGGCAAGAGAGGTGCAGAAAGAGGCAAGAGAGGTACTGAAAGAAGCAACAGAGGTGTAGAAAGAGGCAAGTGAGGTGCAGAAAGGCAAGAGGGGTGCAGAAAGAGGCAAACTAAGTGCAGAAAGAAGCAACCGAGGTGCAGAAAGAGGTAAGAGGGGTGCAGAAAGAGGCAAGAGGGGTGCAGAAAGAGGCAAGAGGGGTGCAAAAAGAGGCAAGAGGGGTGCAAAAAGAGAGGCAAGAGGGGTTCAGAAAGAGGCAAGAGGGGTTCAGAAAGAGGCAAGAGGGGTTCAGAAAGAGGCAAGAGGGGTGCAGAAAGAAGCAAGAGAGGTGTGGAAAAAAGAAAAAGTGCAGAAAGAAACAACGGAGGTGCAGAAAGAGGCAAGAGGGGTGCTGAAAGAGGCAAGAGAAGTGCAGAAAGAAGCAACAGAGGTGCAGAAAGAAGCAAGGGAAGTGCAGAAAGAAGCAAGGGAAGTGCAGAAAGAAGCAAGGGAAGTGCAGAAAGAAGCAAGTGAGGTGCAGAAACAGGCAAGATGGGTGCAGAAAGAGGCAAAAGAAGTGCAGAAAGAAGCGACAGATGCAGAAGGAGGCAAGAGAACAGGGGTGCAGAATGAGGCAAGACAGGTGCGGAAAGAGGCAAGAGAGGTGCAGAAAGAGGCAAGAGAGGTACTGAAAGAAGCAACAGAGGTGTAGAAAGAGGCAAGTGAGGTGCAGAAAGGCAAGAGGGGTGCAGAAAGAGGCAAACTAAGTGCAGAAAGAAGCAACCGAGGTGCAGAAAGAGGTAAGAGGGGTGCAGAAAGAGGCAAGAGGGGTGCAGAAAGAGGCAAGAGGGGTGCAAAAAGAGGCAAGAGGGGTGCAAAAAGAGAGGCAAGAGGGGTTCAGAAAGAGGCAAGAGGGGTTCAGAAAGAGGCAAGAGGGGTTCAGAAAGAGGCAAGAGGGGTGCAGAAAGAAGCAAGAGAGGTGTGGAAAAAAGAAAAAGTGCAGAAAGAAACAACGGAGGTGCAGAAAGAGGCAAGAGGGGTGCTGAAAGAGGCAAGAGAAGTGCAGAAAGAAGCAACAGAGGTGCAGAAAGAAGCAAGGGAAGTGCAGAAAGAAGCAAGGGAAGTGCAGAAAGAAGCAAGGGAAGTGCAGAAAGAAGCAAGTGAGGTGCAGAAACAGGCAAGATGGGTGCAGAAAGAGGCAAAAGAAGTGCAGAAAGAAGCGACAGATGCAGAAGGAGGCAAGAGAACAGGGGTGCAGAATGAGGCAAGACAGGTGCGGAAAGAGGGGTGCAGAAAGAGGCAAGAGAGATGCAGAAAGAGGCAAGAGATGCAGAAAGAGGCAAGAGAGATGCAGAAAGAGGCAAGAGAGATGCAGAAAGAGGCAAGAGAGGAGCAGAAAGAGACAAGAGAGGTGCAGAAAGAGGCAAGAGGGGTGCAGAAAGAGGAAAGAGGGGTGCAGAAAGAGGCAAGTGAAGTGCAGAAAGAGGCAAGAGGGGTGCAGAAAGAGGCAAGAGGGGTGCAGAAAGAGGCAAGAGAGGTGCAGAAAGAGGCAAGAGAGGTGCAGAAAGAGACAAGAGAGGTGCAGAAAGAGGCAAGAGAAGTGCAGAAAGAAGCAACAGAGGTGCAGAAAGAGGAAAGAGGGGTGCAGAAAGAGGCAAGAGAAGTGCAGAAAGAGGCAAGAGAATTGCTGAAAGAAGCTACAGAGGTGTAGAAAGAGGCAAGTGAAGTGCAGAAAGAGGCAAGAGGGGTGCAGAAAGAGGCAAGAGAAGTGCAGAAAAAAGCAACCGAGGTGCAGAAAGAGGTAAGAGGGATGCAGAAAGAGGCAAGAGGGGTGCAGAAAGAGGCAAGAGGGGCGCAGAAAGAAGCAAGAGAGGTGCGGAAAAAAGAAAAAGTGCAGAAAGAAGCAACGGAGGTGCAGAAAGAGGCAAGAGGGGTGCAGAAAGAGGCGAGAGAAGCGCAGAAAGAAGCAACAGAGGTGCAGAAAGAAGAAAGGGAAGTGCAGAAAGAAGCAAGTGAGGTGCAGAAACAGGCAAGAGGGGTGCAGAAAGAGGCAAAAGAAGTGCAGAAAGAAGCGACAGATGCAGAAGGAGGCAAGAGAACAGGGGTGCAGAAAGAAGCAAGACAGGTGCGGAAAGAGGGGTGCAGAAAGAGGCAAGAGGGGTGCAGAAAGGCAAGTGAGGTGCAGAAAGAGGCAAGAGATACAGAAAGAGGCAAGAGAGATGCAGAAAGAGGCAAGAGAGGTGCAGAAAGAGGCAAGAGAGGTGCAGAAAGGCAAGAGAGGTGCAGAAAGAGGCAAGAGAGGTGCAGAAAGAGGCAAGTGAGGTGCAGAAAGAGGCAAGTGAGGTGCAGAAAGAGGCAAGTGAGGTGCAGAAAGAGGCAAGAGAGGTGCAGAAAGAGGTAAGAGGTGCAGAAAGAGGTAAGAGGTGCAGAAAGAGGTAAGAGGTGGAGAAAGAGGCAAGGGGGTGGAGAAAGAGGCAAGAGGGGTGCGGCAAGAGAAGTGCAGAAAGAAGCATCAGAGGTGCAGAAAAAAGCAAGTGAGGTGCAGAAAGAAGCAAGTGAGGTGCAGAAACAGGCAAGAGGGGTGCAGAAACAGGCAAGAGGGGTGCAGAAACAGGCAAGAGGGGTGCAGAAACAGGCAAGAGCGGTGCAGAAACAGGCAAGAGGGGTGCAGAAACAGGCAAGAGCGGTGCAGAAAGGCAAAAGTAATACAGAAAGAAGCGACAGGTGCAGAAGGAGGCAAGAGAACAGGGGAGCAGAAAGAGGCAAGACAGGTGTAGAAAGAGGAAAGAGGGGTTCAGAAAGAGGCAAGAGGGGTGCAGAAAGGCAAGAGGGGTGCAGAAAGAAGCAAGAGGGATGCAGAAAGAAGCAAGAGGGGTGCAGAAAGAAGCAAGAGGGGTGCAGAAAGAGGCAACAGAGATGCAGAAGGAGGCAAGAGAACTGCAGAAACTGGCGAGAGGTGAGGGAAGAGAGGTGCAATAAGAGGCAAGAGGGGTGCAGAAAGATGCAAGAGGGGTGCAGAAAGAGGCAAGAGGGGTGCAGAAAGAGGCAAGAGGGGTGCAGAAAGAGGCAAGAGAGGTGGGGGCAAAGCAAGAGAAGTGCAGAAAGAACCAACAGAGGTGCAGAAGGAAGCAACAGAGGTGCAGAGAGAGGCAAGAGAACTACAGAAAGAGGCAAGAGGGGTGCAGAAAGAGGCAAGAGGGGTGCAGAAAGAGGCAAGAGGGGTGCAGAAAGGCAAAAGGGGTGCAGAAAGAGGCAAAAGGGATGCAGAAAGAGGCAAAAGGGATGCAGAAAGGCAAAAGGGGTGCAGAAAGAGGCAAGAGGGGTGCAGAAAGAGGCAAGAGGGGTGCAGAAAGAGGCAAGAGGGGTGCAGAAAGAGGCAAGAGGGGTGCAAAAGTAGTAAGAAAAGTGCAGAAAGAAGCAAGAGAAGTGCAAAAAGAAGCAAGAGCAGTGCAGAAAGAAGCAAGAGAAGTGCAGAAAGAAGCAAGAGAAGTGCAGAAAGAGGCAAGAGGGGTGCAGAAAGCGGCAAGAGAAGTGCAGAAAGAGGTAAGAGAAGTGCAGAAAGAGGCAAGAGAGGTGTAGAAAGAAGCAAGAGAAGTGCAGAAAGAAGCGAGAGAGGTGCAGAAAGAGGCAAAAGGGGTACAGAAAGAAGCAAGAGAGGTGCAGAAAGAAGCAAGGGAAGTGCAGAAAGAAGCAAGTGAGGTGCTGAAACAGGCAAGAGAAGTGCAAAGAGGCAAGAGGGGTGCAGAAAGAGGGATGCAGAAAGAGGCAAGAGGGGTGCAGAAAGAGGCAAGAGGGGTGCAGAAAGAAGCAACAGAGGTGCAGAAAGTTGCAAGAGAGGTGCAGAAAGAAGGGATGTGCAGAAAGCAGACGAGATGTGCAGGAAGAGGCAAGAGAAGTGCAGAAAGAAGCAGAAAGAGGCAAGAGAGGTGCAGAAAGAAGCAACAGCGGAGCAGAAAGATGCAAGAGGTGCAGAAGATAGAAGCAAGAGAGGTGCAGAAAGAAGCAGGAGAGGTGCAGAAAGAAGAGAGGTGCAAAAAGCAGAAGAGATGTGCAGAAAGAGGCAAGAGAACTGCATAAAGAGGAAGAAAGATGCAGAAAGAAGCAAGAGAAATGCAGAAAGAGGCAAGAGAGGCGCAGAAAGAAGCAAGAGTGGTTTGTGCACCATTTGCACCAATTTAACACCCACATTTAGCAATAAGTAACAGGTGACCATTCCAGCTTTGCAAAGGGCCTTCGACTACGCTGTAACACTTGTCGCTGCATTTTTGGTAACGTTTGAGCTAAAAACAAGTTTTTTTTGTTCAAATCTGCAGAATATGCGGCAGATGATGGATTATGTGGCAAATGCAGAAAATGTATAATTTGCAAAAATCGCTGCAGCCGAACAGTCGCATAATTCCAGTGGCCCTGCTCATACCTCTGACTAGGTCCAGAAGTGCTCCTCAGTGGTTCCTTCTTTTTTTGTCTCTCATTGAGTTTATAGTTTAGCTTCTATGGAAATGAGGAAGACTAAACCCGAGGTTACCACTCCACAACACAGACTACCATACCACATAATTACTCTCCATAACACATAACCCCACTCTACATAATTCCTATACACTAAATACCACATACTTTCTATCCACATAATTTCACTGCACAACATACCACATAATTCCATTACACACAACGTACATCCACTCCAGTCCAAAAAACATTAGTAAAAAACGTTTACATTTACAACGACAATAGCTCTACTCTCACAAATGCGAGACGTATTGCATTGCAATTGTTTCTTTAACTAGTAGTCGCGTTTCCAGAATGGTGGAGAAAGGGGGCTGGGCCTCCGACCAGCGCTCAGGATTTCTCCTGCGTAGGACTTACAGGAGGTACCAGGATGCCTTCTTGGCCCCCAAAGTCCCTTAGGAGTAAAGTGGACTTCATCCCCCAACCAGTAGTGTGCCAGGAGGCACGTTTGCAGAGTGGTGGACAAACGGGAGGGTGGCCTCCGAAGATCTTTTAGCAATCCCACTGTGTGACTTACTGGAGGTAACAGATGGGGTAGTTGGCCCCCAAGGAAATCCTTGGGGGCCAACTACCCTTCCTATTACCTCCACTAAGTCTCACACAGCAGGATTGCTAAGTTCTGATAGGCCACGCCCCCTTTGCCCATAACTCTGCAAACGCGCTTCTTGGCGTGCTCTGGGTTGGGGAATGAAGTCCCCTTGCGTCTTGAGGGTCCCTGGGGGCCAACTAGCCCTCCTGTTACCTTCAGTAAGCCCCACAGAGTGGAATTTCTGAGGTGGTTGCAGGCCACGCCCCCTTTCTCCACCACTCTGCAAACACACCTCCTGGCGCGCACTGGGTTGGGGGAGGTTATATATACATATATATGCCGCCTAAATGATCCAAAACATTCCTCTCGTGCCCCAAAGGAATAGAGACGCACTCGACTGGCGGCCCAATCTCGCTATTTAATGTTGCCAGAACACAATAACCCTATGTATTTCGGTCTCCTGACCTTATTCATGGGTTCGAACGGCAATGTATCACGGTTATTCACAGCTGTTGTCCTTTATATCATTGGCCCCTCCCTCACATGGGCCAACCAATTGGAGTCATACAAGTGAATTCTGGTCTTGATAGTCCATCTCCCCTCAATGGGTCCGCATTCGTTTTGTTTCATATTTAATAATATTCATAGCTGACTGTCACAGGTAACACCCATCACCTCAGGTAACCCGGGCCCTCTACGCAGAGAATCTGCGGTAGCATGCTGCTTCGAATCCTCCAGGCAGCATGCTACTAACGTTGGCGAGGTGGTGCAGTCTCTGTAACGGCGTTGGGCTACGCCGCCTAAATCATCAAAAACATTCCTCTCATGCCCCCAAAGGAATAGAGACGCACTCGACTGTCGGCCCAATCTCGCTATTTAATGTTGCCAGAACACAATAACCCTACGCGTTTCGGTCTCCTGACCTTATTCATGGGTTTGAACGGCAATGTATCACGGTTATTCACAGATGTTGTCCTTTATATCATTGGCCCCTCCCTCACATGGGCCAACCAATTGGAGTCATACAAGTGAATTCTGGTCTTGATAGTCCATCTCCCCTCAATGGGTCCGCATTCGTTGTGTTCCATATTTAATAATATTCATAGCTGACTGTCCCAGGTAACACCCATCATCTCAGGTGACCCGGGCCCTCTATGCAGTGAATCTGCGGTAGAGCATGCCGCTTCGAATCCTCCAGGAAGCATGCTACTAACGTTGGTGAGGTGGTGCAGTCTCTGTAACGGCATTGGGCTACGCCGCCTAAATCATCAAAAACATTCCTCTCGTGCCCCCAAAGGAATAGAGACGCACTCGACTGTCGGCCCAATCTCGCTATTTATTGTTGCCAGAACATAATAACCATTAAATAGCGAGATTGGGCCGACAGTCGAATGCGTCTCTATTCCTTTGGGGGCACGAGAGGAATGTTTTTGAGAAAATATACATATTTGGTCAGAAGGGACCCTATCTTAAGAGATTTAATCTCTCGGAAACCACTGATTACTTTTAGAAGGGCTAGGTCCTTAAGGCAGGACTTAGTTAATAGCAGTCCTGAAGTTAGAGACACAGAAGGGTGGTTGAGGGCAAGCACTGTTTTTTATAAATGCTTAAAGTGCAAAGCGTGCAAAATAGGGAAGAACATGAAACAGATTACATCGCCCCTATTAAAAAGCCCATGGAACATTAGAGCCCACCTGACCTGTAGGAGTGATTTTGTTGTTTACATGCTACAGTGCACTTCCACCAAAATGTATGTGGGCAGTACCATTCACATGGCCCATGTACGAATACTGCAACATTTAAGAGCAGTTACGAATAAAGACAAAAGCTACCCAGTAGCGAGGCATGTTAATGAAGAGCACGGGGGCAACATTAAGGACCTAGTGTAGTATGTAATTGACCGAGTGGACAAAAGCAGAAGGGGTGGAAACCGGGAACGGAGGTTAAGACAACTTGAATCCCGATATATCCTCCTATTTAACACCAAGATGCCCTTTGGGCTTAATACAGATGAGGATCTTTCTGTACATTTAAGTATTTAGACAACGTTGTGAGCAGCTCCCCGGTTATTAGATTGGATAAAGTTTTAGACTTACCCTCGTAATGTGAGATCATGAATCTAAAACGATTTGACAAAGATTATGTAAACTAATGAATTGTGATGTCAACATTCATTTGATTTGGATGACCAAAATGATGAATTATTCTTGAAATCAATCATGTTTGTAAAAACTCCAAAATAATCAGAAAGTGATAATTTGCACTAGCTTGGAGGCTTTATGTTAACCTCAATATTTGCCACTTGGCGAGTACTGCTGGAGAAACAACTAAAGAGTGATGTTATTAAATGTCCAATTGGTTAGTTACTTGCGGCACACTGAATGTTGAATGTGGAGTAAAGTTATGCACTTGCACTTTATCGTGAAAATATAAAATAATATACATGGTCTCGCATGAACTGAATAGGAACTGAAGCAGAAAGCTTCAAGACAGAATTTTGTGTGTCACATGGAAATATACAGAATAATATGAATGAAATTTGTAATTTATTATGTGAAAAATGTAAAACATAATAATCATGACTGTCGACTGAACAGAGACATATGTAGAAATGTGTTTATTTAGCAGAGTTGAAGAACAACCTTGCGATCAAAGTCTGTTTTCAGTTGCATTGAAAATTTTCACCCATGTGACCACAGGGCTCCGATGGTTTTTAAACTCAATTAGTGTAATGCGCTTGGTGTGTGAACAAGGCAGTAATGTCGAAACGCGTTACAGCGATATAAATTAAAAGAAGTGCGGAAAAACTATTGGAGTGTCATACCTCGTGTTGGTTTCCGATTTATACTTTGAAGTTGGAACTGGAGGAAATATATATATATATATATATATGTGAAGTAACAGTATCTAAATGCAGATCTTAAATGACCATTCCATTTTAAGCACAAAGTGAGCAAATGAGAGGTATATACCAATGCACGTCCTCCCTAGGTTTACACATTAATAAGCAATATGTGCATGGGCTAAAAATCCAGGATTGCCCTATTGCGTAATCTCCTACCTCACCACAGTATAATTAGGAGAAGACACCTCTCACACAGTTTATACAGTTCATGAAGCGGCAGAGACGGGATGAATAGGTTTAATGGCAGCGCTGTTCTCTTGACAAATGTGTGACTACAGGGAAGTGCTACCACCCTTGTGAGAATGAAGAAGGAACAGGAACTAGAACAGTGTAACTTATATCCACAAAAAATTCAGGTACGATAGCCGCTTTATGCCTTTACTAAAATTGCATGAAATCTCCTGAGGAATTTGGCAGGATTCTGAGAGTCCTGAAGAAAGCTAGAGACCCTTTTTGAGCTATGAAAGTGTATGAAACATGTCAGCAATCTGCAAAGGATGCATGAAACATTTTTACCAAACATCCAAGACTTCAGTTTCAACGATAGCTAGGTTACTTGTTGAATAAAGGAGATATCTTGAGTATACCCTTAGTCATTTTTATATTATAAACTGGATTCCTGCTTATGTTCACATTTACAATATATCTTGAGCTCCCCAAAGGGGTCAAGCCTGTTCAAATGGAAAGCAATCCTTCTCAGTGGGCGAGAAGGCACCCATGACGAAGTATGCCACTCTAAATTGTGGGTGAGGGGTCTTCTAATTTTTTCAACTTACTGTGGTGAGGCAGGTGATTACACGATAAGGTAATCCTGGAGTTCTAGCCCATGGACTTATTATGGATAAGAATTGCCAGACCATTCCATTGTTCTTAGCTGAAATATGGAATAGAGTGTACCCCGAGTAATTACTTGGGATTCAGAATTAGTCAAGCATTTGTAGAAATCACTTTTGGACATGTGAGCCCCTTCAAGTAGCCGCTGTATGCCCAGACCTGGTCCCAAGTTTAGAATGAAACACACCTGGGAATGGTAGTGCTACCATTCATACATGCAGTGCTTGCTTTACCACTGCTGGATACCAGTACGACAATCGCTCCTACGCCCCAAAAAAACCTTACTGTCCACGAATTCCCTCACTACCACGCCCCATTGGTGCCCCTCTTCTCTCCATAGTCCCTCTCTCACATGCATTTGTTTTATAGTGCTACTGATGCCAGAGTAGGGGGTCAGAGCACTTTATATGACAAACACATTATAGAGAGCCGGTGATAAGTGTGTAAATAAGTCTACAGGATATGTCACATAAGACAATAAGGATTAAAAGGTGTAGGAGACACATGTCACCGATACTAGTAGGCAGTATATTTTAAAGAGTGTTTTGTCTGGAGAAGCACAAACTCCGTATTTAAAACGTACCAAAGTGGCTGGCTTTACTGACAAGTATGTATTTCTACCCAAACAAACTCTTTTTAGCAACATTAGCATAATGAAAGACTGGAGGAAAAAAACAATGCTCTAATACCTAGGGCCACTGGATTTATGCGATTAAGAGTCACAACGTTTTTGGCATAATTATAGATTTGCAGTGTAGGAGAGTAGGATCTGCTTCACATGGATACCCCCACTTTTTGCTGATGCTTCACTGTTTTTCGACTTTAGTCTGGCTGGGGCCCTGCTAATCAGAACCCCAGCCTAGCTGCTTCCTCTCTAAAATGGTTTCCATGTGCCTTAGGCACATCTCTGATTGGGATCTGGAGTGCCCTTATAAGTCCCTAGTATATGGTATACTATGTACCCAGGGCATAGGTACCTCAGAGGCCTACCAGGGGCTGCAGCATGTATTGTGCCACCCCTGGAAGGCCATCCAAAATGACACCACAGGGCTGCTACTGCAGCCTGGGTAAGGTGGTGCATGCACCCCTTACAGTGGTATAGGCTACCTATATCACTACCATCGCACACACATATAAACCTATAAGTCACTCCTATGGCAGGCCTTACCAATCCTGAAGGCAGAGTGCTTGGTTTTTATGTGAGAGGGTGCCCCTGCATGAGCAGAGCCCCTCTACAGCGTTCGGAGTCCCTCCTCTGATGCGGTTTGTGGTACAGCCTGACCATATACTCGCGGTACAATGCTAACTTTGGACTGGCTGCACCAAAACATGTCGTGTTTGGTGTCAAACATCTTGGAATACTACCCCCCCCCGCCAGTTCTGGCAGCGGGGGTAGCATTCCACCCTTCTAGAGGGAGAGACATGTACACACCGGCCTACCCGGTAACTTCCTTCCAGAGCCCTGGCATCACAAAATGGATGCCGTTACCACAGACACGGGTCTGGCCTCCTGCTGCTGACAAACTCCGGCAGGGGAGGCCTGGACAATAGGTTTCCTGTCGCAGGGAGGTGTAACCACCTCCCCAGACAGGATAATGTGTATTGGGGCTGGGCGGGAGCACTCTCTGGTGCTCAGAAGTCCTGCACTGGGGGCACACTTGGTGTCCCTGTGCATATGCCAGTTCAAACCGGTTGCAGGGGCTACCTGCCCCTGCTCTGGCGCGAAACTGGACAAAGGGAATGGGTGTAACCACCCTCTTCCCTGACCCTCCCATAGGTGGGTCCCCAGAGTATGTCCAACCCCCTAACTTAGTATAAGTATGGGACCCCAGTCCTTAGGACTTTAGATTTACCTGGACGAAACTCTGATACAGAATCCTGGACCTTCGACGCTCTACTTTAAGATTAGAGGACTGAAGAATCTCCCTTGGGGTCAAGGAGTGACTCCCCTGCTTGGCAGGCACCTAAGAAGCAATTGTCCGGTCTGCATCGCCGAAGCTCCCGCCGGACGCCGAAGTCTTTGCATCACCAGAGGTGAATTTCCAGACTTCCGAGACGCTGCCCTGAGTCCCCAGCAAAGCTGAGGCCCGTAGCTGTCGTGGGTAACGTGGAACCGTGACCCCTGGACACCGAGCACATTTGCAAGTGCATCCTCTTCCTGGTCTCCCACGAAGTTGTGCTTTGGGCTCCGAGTAGCCCCCGCCCCCAGCACCGACTGCACCGAAGATCACTGGCCTCCACTCCACGAGTGTCCTGTGAGCCAGCTCTAAGTGCGTCCACTCGAGGCTCCTTCGCAGTCGCTAGTCCGTTGGCTAGTGGGCCCTCCCGAAGGCAACTCTTCTTCTGCTCGGGCTTCCCTGGTTGCTCCAGACATGCCCTGACTTACCCTCGCTGGGTGAGTCCCTAAGACCTTGCTGGTCTGTACCACCGTCCTTCTTCTATTTCCACGTGACTTGCCGTTGCCAAGGCTTGTTGGGTCCAATCCGGTCGCCGACACCCCTGCAATCGACAGACGTCGTGGGACAGCTCGAATCCAGCTCCTGGTTGTCGTCGACGCCTCCTGGACCTCGTGGCTGAAGAGTCAAGACGACCGTCAACCTACCTGAAGCACCCGACATTGGTGGGCATCTGCTCATCGCCTTCCTGGTCACGGGCTAGTGACCCAGACTCTGTCCCCTCTGCTTTCAGGTTCTTCAGATCTTCGATCCACCTTTGGATCCACCAGAACACTTTCGACTTGGTCGCCAGCAGCACTTTGCAGCAGATCGCCATTGAAAACGACGACGAAACCCGACCCCGAAAGACACCTATGCACCCGGCTTCCCTGGGTGAGGTAACTCGAGTACTCCGGTGCTCCTGTGGGTATAGACTCTAGAACAACCTAGTTCTAAAGGGGTTTGCTCCAAGTCCTCCTCTAAGTGTCCTTTTTCTTTAAAACTCCAACCGCGACATTCCCCATAGAAGTCAACGGCGGCTCGCGGCTGTGTTCTCACACTGCACGCGTCCCCCGTGTGTCCCCTGTGTCACTACCTTGGGTGGTTCCTTGAGGGCCAAGCACTTCTACAGGCTCTAGGCCTTGTGTCTAGTTCAGTCGTGGTTCTTATACCACTTTATTGGTATATGGTTTGGAACGCCCCTAGGGCTCAAACGTGTATTTGTGCTATTACTGTTGATAACTAACTTATAACTTATGTACTTCGAACTCTAGCCTCATAAAGAGACTAGAGGGGTGTGTTTAGCAATAAATACATATATTTTGAATATATACCCGGTGTGGTCCTCTTTCATTTGGTCACTCAAGAGGTTATAGACTGGTAAAACAAGCTGCTTTACATTCCTTCAAGACTTAGCCTGAAGGCTGCTCTCCATAGCTACCACTAGGATAGCTTTCAATAAAGGTTGTCTTTAACCTATCTCCAATAAGGGGTTGTTTGGACTGGTGCAAGGTGCCCACTATAATTAGTGGACAGCATATACCAGGCCAACTTCTCACATGCAGCATCTGCCATAAAATCAATCCATCATCTGCTGCACAATCTGCACATGTTAGCAACAAAACAAATTTGTTTCTAGCTCAAATGGTTCAAAAGTTACTAAAAACGCACCAACACGTGTTCCAGCGAAATGGAAGTCCCTTTGCCAAGGTTGAATGGTCACCTTTCTGTTGCTTATTTCTATATTTGGGAATTAAAATGGTACTAATGAGGTGTAACCAATGCCCAGATAGTGTGAACACGTTTAAAAATAACAAAATAATAAAGTAATATCACAAAATGTGATGCATTACGCCGCATAATTAGCCTTATCTTGCTGCATAATTCACTCAACTCTGCCACATAATTCCAGGGACTCTGCCCGTACCATGCAGTTAGTATACAGCCCTTCGATGACAGTTTAAAGTTCATTGTGCCATATTAGGATTGTAACTTATAAACTACAAGCAACAAAAGGAACTCTGTGACAAAAGCAGTAACTTTAAGCGACCTACATAAAATACAGTTCAGTGATTTGAGTGGTACACGTACTTTGCAGCAGGCACATTATACTTCTGTGCTACTTTATCATAAGTGGAAACTGCCAGTAGACAAAACTCATCTCTCTCTCCAACAGGAGCATTAATCACCCGAAATATCTTGACATTTTTACTGTTGCCTGAAAACTGGACGCACAAGGAACTCTGCAGCAGGTGCTTTTAAAACCTGTGATATTCTAAACATGGCGCCCCTCCCCCCCCTCCGAGGTCAGCGCCAGGTGCAACTGCACCAGTCGCACTGCCCCAAAACCGGCCCTGCATATGTGGTAGTGCTGAAGAATTTGGACTGGACTATCAGTTTTTAGGCACAACCAGGTTTAATTTGCTTTTTGTTGGTGCCTTGTCTGTAATAGCACTGACAAGCCTGGAAAGAAATGGAACAGAATGGACTCGGCATAACTGGTTGTTCACACTGATTCAAACATTTTCATCCACTGCTCTTGTGCCGTCTCAGTGAGTTACAGTAAGTCGTGGGGTCCCAAGCTGGAGCTGCAATGAGGATTAAAACTGCTCCTCACGAGAGGGTTCAACTAGACGAAAACACATTTAGGGTTGCTTGGATTTCTGGTCAAAGGGTGCATATGCCGGGGTATAGCAATACGTGCAGCAAATGCAATAGCATCAGCGACTAGGAGATGAGGGGTCCACTGAACCCCAATTATGGCTGTCCTTTTCTACCTATTCGGGAAGCAAAGGGACTATTTCCCTTGCTTGAATTTGTGCCAACTGCTAAGCTGTGACCTAGGCTAACAGGTTGGGGACAAACATCTCCTTTAGAGCAAGGCCAAAACAGATTTGCATATGGTTGGTTCTTGTCTGTAATTTCAGTGAAGAGCTAAAACAATGAAATACAATATCTTCTGCATAAATACAAGTGATTCAGATGTCCAGCTATTTTCATGCTCTCTCTACTACGTGGCAAAATATATAGATTTCCAGAGTTAAATAAGCATTGGCAGAGCCAATCTTTCTTAACTTGCCAATGCTCGTAGCTCGATACTACTAGTTTGGCCAGTAGTGGATGCCTTTAAAATTGTGACAAAATAAGCATACACAACAGTGATGGATGGAATGCTTGAATTGATCTCAGCCACTGGTAATCACTCGGAGACGCTGTGGAAATCTGAAATAATTTCCGTTAGCGTAAGCTGAAGCCATCTTGGTTGTGGCATCCATTTTGTTAGCTATGTAATTCTTCCGTCTTCACTGTTGCTTGCCTTTCTATTCCGCTTGAGTCATCTACTTTAGTTAACTCCTTCTATTCTAAGCTACAGCAATGTATGTGCTGAGAAAAGGCCTGTAGCTGCTAGAATGCACCTGGCTAAAGATATAACTGTCAACTGTTTTCTGCTGATGTAAACAGTTCTGTTCCCCTCCCACTCTGCTGACTAAGTGATCACCCATCTGCCCATGTTTGTTGGTAGTTATTCCTGTGTATGCTTGTACCTTCTATTTGTAACTACATGCTTACTCTGCAACAAACTCTGTATATAAGCACCATGGTCTGTGACTTCAGTGTACTACCTCAGGCAGCACTTGAGTGCTGTGTGGGACGTAGTCCCACTCATGAGTGATTAATAAACTTGTTATTTTGAATTCCAGCTTCAGTGCCAATCTCTATTTTGTTGGTCTATGGACCCGTGGACAAGAGAAGGGGGACCCCTGCACCAGTGTGCTCATTAAAAGGCACATTTCCACAGCTGGCGCCCGATACGTGGGGCCTCATCGAGGACACGGACGTCTGAAGGAGTGGTCTCGACGGAAGAGTGGAATATTACTGAGGAGACGTCCTGCATGAGGAGACCCTTGTCTTTGCAGCCAAAGTGACTTTTCTGGTTTTTCGATTTGACCCTCCAGGTGGCGGCCGGTCCTGACTGAGGTATCCTTTGGCGTTATTTTTGCAGTGACCATTAGGTCGATCAAGAGATTGGAGGTTGGAGACTTTTGTTTGGTAAGGTCGCTGAAGCGGCACTCTTGTTTGCTTGGCCAAGATTCTGGTTTTGTTTGATTTATTTTTTGCAGAAAATAAAGGCAGGTAATGTGGAGATTTTTCTCTACTTTTGAACAATTTGGAAAAGTAATATTTTACAAAAACTTGGTAGCATGCCTGTTTCCAGCACACTCCGTAGGTTGTGTTGCTGTTTTGGTGGTACCAAAATGGATTTAGAAAGAAATCAGCCGGCTCCCTTAGAGGGAACACCTAATAGACATATGTATATTAAATACGGTATTTCTTCCATAATGTATAGTACACTGTGGAACAAATATACAAAGAAGGATCCTGATCTTCAATGGCCAGTGAATGGGTCATTTGATTTTAAAAAGATTCAATATTTAGAGCAGTGTTTATTCAAGAAAAAAGTCGACAAGATATGTTTGATTGTGTACGAATGTGGGAGAAAGAAGTGAACGAGAGAGTGAGGAGAGAAGAAGCTATAGCAGAAAAAGAACAGCGAAAAACGATATATCAAAAAGCGTTGGAACTAAAAAATAAAGAGATGAAGGCAATAAAAGAAAAAGAGGAAAGGGAGCGTCGCTTAGAGGTAACTGGCCAGTACCCTATTAGGCGCCCCATTTATCCCATACTTAATAAACCTCAGGATTATTCTATCTTATTTGATAGACCTCCGCCCCGTATAAGTTTCCCTCTGCCCCATAGGATGGGGTTTCTGACAAGGAGCATTTGTCTTCAGAAGAAAAAGATAAAGATAAGCAAGGTGGGCGGCAAACTCGCTCTACTTTGACTAAGGAAGAGAAAGATAAATTACGGGACATTGCTAGAGAGGAAGTGCGTAGGACTACTACAGCGACAGTCCTCACAGTTACAGTTCAGACTTGGGAAGACGCCAAACAGTTATATTTTTTAGAAAACTTCTCTTGGGAGGTAATATATGGTTGGCGGCATAATTTTAATGAAACAGAGCCAGATGATAGAAGCACTGATTATAAACAGTTAGTAGATAGGATTTTCCCTTTTTCAAACCTACCTGATATGATTAGGCGAGTGGTCAAATTACGAGATGAAACATTGTGTTTACGAAAAGAGAAAGAATTAGCTAGAAAAAATAACATTGTAGAAGTAGCTCATTCTCAGACAAAGGAAGTAGATGCTTCGGTAGATGCGAACAAACCTAGTAGTAGTGAAGCTGTTATGAAACCAATGCGTGAAGCAGCACCTCTGTATGTTCCCCCAAAGGGAGCAGGGACAAGTGAGGATAAAACTTCAGATGATGCAAAGGGCTATTTTGTCTATAATTGGGTCTATACCCCTTGGAGTAGAGCAGATGTTATGGCTCTTAAGGCTGCTTTGCCCGACCCGTGGAAAAATCCGGCCGCTTTTTATGAAGTGGAAGGAGCCATTTGCTCCTGCACTATGACCTTGCCAGATATTGATATGCTTTTTGGACTTATTTTGCCCCCTGGTATGTGGAGAACAATTCAGAAAATAGATGATAATGTAGCATATGGTGATACTTGGGTGCATTTAGAAGAAATAGATGCGGCTAGAGAGCCTGCGCAGAAACCACAACAGGAGATATTAGATCTTCCTAAAGCTATTGTGACTAAGTTGAAAACTCTTATACCCCCTAAGAAAATAGATTGGACTATGTTAGCGTCTTGTAAACAGAAAGCGGATGAGTCAGTTTCTGATTTCTTTACACGATTTGAAGAGACATTCCATGACTTTAGTGGGCAGTCCTTGACAGATGACACGGGTAAGCATCTGTTCGTCGACAAATTTGTCGCTAACATGTTGCCAGAAATAGCTAGTCGCCTTGAGGCCAGCGAGAGTTCGTGGACTACGTCTTCCCCGGTCTCCCTTTTGACTATGGCCCAGTATTATGAGCGTCAGGAATTGGAAGCAAAGGACAAAGAGGATAAGAAGGTTAAGGATTTAAAAACAAAAGTTATGTTGGCTCAAGTATATGGTCCACCATTCAGAGGTGGTGGTAGAGGTGGACGTGAAGTATATACACCTGGTGTACCCCCTTTCTCTCGATCAACTTTGTCTTCTGATCATTGTGCTTATTGTAAATTAATTGGACATTGGCGTTCTGAGTGCCCCCTTTTGCGAGGTCAGCAGTACCAACGAGGTAGAGGAAATATGAGAGGGCGCCCAGGGAATTCAGGAAATAGGGGAGGCATGGGCAATCGTCCCAGATTTGAGGCAGTTGAACACAGACCAAATTATTCTAATACCTTTGATAGACGAAATCAATATCAAATGTCAGATTATTCAGCTGATGGTCTTGGGGATTCTGATTACGCATAGGAATGCCTAGGATGGGGTAAGGAACCGGTTGAGGTCCCAGTAGATCAGAAGGGTCCTTATGTTGATGCAAATGTCTTGGGTTCTACTGATCGGTTTCTGGTTGATACAGGAGCTACTCGTAGTGCTCTGTCTAAAAATTGGTTCCTAGGGCTCCCCTGTCTGGCGCAATGATAACATCGATAGGATTCGATGGGACACCTACACCTCGCCCACTGTCACAGCCACTTGCATTTAGTCTTGATAAATTTACTGCAGCATGTCCATTTCTGCTTTCCCCAAACACGCCAGATAATATTGTGGGCATTGATATGCTTAAACATTTTCGTGCTACAATACGTTGTTCCCCAGAAAGTGTGCGTGTTATCTTAAATGATAACTATCCAATAGTTGAGAGGTCTTGTCTCATCAAAGAAGATATCGCTTTGGCATCTTTACCTAGTACTTTGTGGGCTACATCAGATACCGATGTGGGACAAATGGTTATTCCACCAGTGCATATTCAAGTGAAGGAAGGTGCTTCATTGCCTCGATTGCCCCAATATAAAATATCTCGGGAAGGCGAAGAAGCATTAACACACATTGTTCAGGATCTGATCAAGGTGGGGGTTGTGGAAGAAGTCCCTTATAACATTTGTAATAGTCCTATCCTTCCTATTTTGAAAAAAGACACTGATACTAAAATTTACAGATTTATTATTGATTTGCGAGAGGTTAATAAGATCGTGGTGCCCCAATACCCGGTAGTCTCTGATATCACGACACTTCTCACCATGGTTCCTCCTACTGCCACTACATTTAGTGTAATTGATTTAAAGAATGCATTTTTCTCAATACCTATTCACCCTGACAGCCGTTATTTGTTTGGCTTCACTTTGAATAATAGATCATTCAGGTTCTGTAGAGCCCCACAAGGGTAAACAGAGAGTCCTAGCATTTATAGTCAGGCATTGAAAAGGCAGCTTGATTCTTTTCCTGTACCGAAAGGGGTGGCTCTTATTCAATTTGTCGACGACATCTTGTTGGCTGCTGATACCCCTGAACACTGTAAAGAAGGAACACTGTCATTATTGTTATTTCTTGCCTCTCATCATCACAAAGTCTCTAGGAAGAAACTGCAATTTTGTAGACAGCAGGTTACCTATTTAGGTCACCTCCTGTCTAAGGAGGGACGTGCACTCACACCAGATCGCATTCAAACTATTTTAGACACTCCCGTGCCCCGTACTCAGAAGGATGTCCGTGCACTGATTGGCCTTACTTCTTTTTGTAGGCAGTGGATCCCTAGCTTTTCTCACACTATTAAACCCTTGTTGGCCCTTTTGACTAAAGACACTCCGATGCCTCTCCCATGGACTACTGAGTGCCAGGATGCCTTCCAACAGTTACGTCAAGCTCTTTGTTCTGCACCAGTATTAGGAACTCCAGACTACACTAAGACCTTCACACTCTATGTACACGAGAGGGAATGTTGCGCTCTCTCAGTTTTAACACAAACACACGGTGATAAACAACGTCCTTGTGCATATTTCTCAGCTGTCCTTGATCCAGTTGCCCGCGCACTGCCTGGTTGTTTTCGAGCGGTGGCGGCAACGGCTGTGTCCATACGTCAGAGCGAGGGAATAGTCTTGTCACATAGATTGCTTGTGTTAGTACCCCATTCAATTGATGCCTTGTTAAATCAAACAAAAACACAGCATCTGACTAGTGCTCGCTTGACAAGATATGAATTGACACTTTTGGCCCCTCATATCACGTTAAAAAGATGTTTGACTCTGAACCCTGCTACATTATTGCCATTTCCAGCTACTCAGTCTCAGTCACAAGAGTTACATGACTGTATATCCCTTACTGAAGAACGAACAAAGGGTCGTGTTGACCTACAAGATACACCTCTTTCTAGGGTTGATGGGGAATTGTGGGTTGATGGATCCTGCCTGAAATTGCCTGATGGCACTACATCTGCTGCTTATGCAATTACAACACTTCAGACAGTAGTTGAGACAGCTCGTATCCCGCAGAAGTCAGCTCAAGCAGCCGAGTTGATAGCACTGACCAGAGCATGTGAGCTTCGTACAGAGTTGCTTCTTAACATTTACACTGATAGCCAATACGCCTTCGGTGTGGCTCATAACTTCGGGCAACTTTGGAAAGAAAGAGGCTTTCTCACTTCACATGGGACACAAATAGTGCATGGGGAATTAGTACATAATCTCCTTACTGCCTTGACGTATCCTAAGAAAGTGGCAATTGTTAAACGTAGTGCACACAAGAAAGTGACTGATAAAATAGGAGCAGGCAATGCCTTTGCGGATTGCACAGCTCGTGAGACTGCAATGCAGCGAAGTACCACATCTATGTATGTAGTTAAGTCACAGGCTGAATGTTGGCATGATGCCAGGCAAGAGGTGCTGGACATGCAGCAATCTGCTTTTGTTAATGAATTAGACCAATGGTCCAAGGAGGGAACACTGGATGACGAGGGCTGTTGGAGGAATAAAGAAATGACAAAATGGAAGTTACCCGCAGCCTATGTTGGAGCATCCTCAATAGCAAAGCAACTTATGCAAGTTTGGGATCATCCAGAGATTGTCGGTACGGCTAAGAAAATAGTCCAGTCCTGTCTGATCTGTCTCCAGTATAATCCTGGAAAGGGAACACGAACTCCAACAGGAGGGTTTGCAATACCAACTGCACCATTTGAGGTCCTGTAAATTGATTGCATCCAGCTTGAGCGCTGTAACAACCTAAAGTATGTCTTAGTAGTGGTTTGCGCCTTCAGTAAATGGGTGGATCATACGCTACGAAGGATAATACAGTTCTTTCCCCGATTCGGCATTTGCAGAGTTTTGTGGAGTGACAACGGACCCCATTTTATTGGGCAAGTTGTTGAGTATCTCATGAAAGGATTGGGAATTAAGCAGAAGTTTCATGCTGCTTTCCACCCACAATCAGCAGGACTAGTGTAACGTTACAAGTCCACTCTGAAATTAAAATTGGCTAAGATACAGGCTTCCACATCTTTGAAATTGCCTGATGCACTGCCTTTGGCATTGCTATCCATTAGATCGATACCACATACACGATCTGGCCTCACACCGTATGAGGTGGTTTTTGGAAGGCCAATGAATATTTGGGGGATTCCTAAGCCACGCCCTATACATGATGTACCTTATGTATTGATGAATGACTATTTGTCTCAGTTGACTGACAGTTTGTCTTCTATTTATCAACAGGTTCGGGAGACTCTTCCAGACAGGTCGCAAGGTGAGGGCCACTGCTTACGCCCTGGTGACTACGTTGTGATTAAGTCCTTCCAGAGGACCAGCTCCCTATCACAGAGGTGGCGCGGCCCTGAACAAATTCTACTGGTTACCAGGATTGCAGTTTGAGTGACGAACCGTAAGAACTGGGTCCACGCAACACACTGTCGAAAAGTGTTGCAAGACCTAGTGAGCCCAGCTGTGTTGGCAGATCACCACGATATCCTGGTCACCGAGAAAGGACAAGCTGTGTCACCTGAAGGACCGGAGGAAGTCTTCCCGGACCACACGATTCCTGCTACATCTCGATATCAGCTTCGACCCAGGAAGAAAGACATTTCATTGAAAGAGACTGTTTGAGCCACTGTCCTGGGTAGTTAAAGCCTAACTACAAAGGGGGGTCTTCTATTAGTGATTACTCGTCTCAACGTTAGTGAAGAAATCAACGCCTGCCCAGGACCTTAGGGCACCATCTGCTTTGTTGTTTGTCGACGAAATGAATAGGTCTAAGGAGAAGAAACCAACTGCTGCAAGAGTTTGTAGCAAAAGAACAATAATTGCTACTGGACTTACTTTGACTATTGTTATTGTTGCTATAATAACATGAATTGTAGAGGAAGTAGCTCCTGTCTGAAATCTACTGAGTACTACTACTCCTGTCCCAATTGAACATCATTATTTCACTCTACCGTATCATGAGAAAAAGCATAGAATGTCCTACCTCAATAACACTTTCATTCAAATGTTGCATCATACCCACAATGACACGAACGTTACTAATTGCTGGGTATGTGGAATGATGCCAGCTCATCAGAAAAAGGGAGGAACGCCTTTTATTCCCTTGCCGTTTTCACATAATGGCTCCTGCAGAGCCTGGTTTGCATTGCTGTGGGCTTCTGAAGTTGCTAATATTACTTATGCTGATGTAGGTGGACTAAACGCTCAGTTGAATAAAGTTTGTTACCCTGATGAGGAAGGAGATCCACAAGCTAAAGGAACTGTGTGGAAAATGGAGGAGTATCGCCGAGGAAATTCCTCCATACACTATGTTTTCCCTAACACTCGAACAACTAAGGGGAATGGGCCTCCTGTTATTGCTGTTACTAGAGCTCGAGCGGATCTCTGTGTGAGCAGTATTGGCAGTATCCCTGTAGGGAAAAGTGACTGTACTTTAGTGTTGAACATTACTGGAATGAACAATAGCAGCTTTTTGTCCTCACACAACACCTATTTCATTTGCGGAAGTAAAGGTTATTACCATCTACCTATTGGTTGGTCGGGAAGCTGCTACGTGTCCTTTTGCTTCCACCTGTGTTTTTGGCACCTGCATCCTACCATAAAGACTATAAACTGTATAATGACATTTCCAAGAACAGATTCAAAAGGACAATAAACAATGATGAGGTGGATCAAACTGATACTGCACTACAGCAGTATATTGACTTTAATTTGGGACTATTCTTCTTTGTTGGTGCGGCCTTAAACAGTAGAAAAAAAAGGCGCTTGACAAGTGTTGTAGAGGCTGTAACCAATCAGACAGCAATGGCGCTTGGAAATATCACAGAAGAACTACAAATTGCGAGAATTGTGGCGCTCCAAAATAGGATGGTCCTTGATGTCCTCCTGGCCGACCGTGGTGGAGCATGTCGTATCATCGGGAGTAGCTGCTGTGTCTATATCCCTGACCACGCCCCTTCTGTTTTTGACGCAATTTCCAAGTTGCACAAAATAGCCACTGAAATCCATCAGGATTCAGGAACTTGGACTTTGACTGGATGGCTATGGAACATGTTTACTGTATGGGGCTGGAAGCTATTGTCAGCCTTATGTATATTTCTTGCTATTCTTTTCACTTGTTGCCTATGTATTCAATGCGGCCCAATGCTTTGTTCCCTTTGTGTTTCTACTTGCACCTCGTGTATACCGACTAAACAAAATGCTAAGAATGTAAATGCCCGATTAGCAAGTGATCAAGAAATTAATGAATTAATGCAGATAGATGTACATGAAATTTTCCGTACTCCTTATAAAGCTGTTGTATTCCGCTTTAGGTGTCCGTATATAGGTTTTCCTGAAACATGTCCTTATATAGGCACAATTCGCATTGCCCTTATATAGGCATAAGATCCCAGTCCTTATTTAGGCATTAGCCATGCTATCCAAATACAGCCATGGTCACTTACATCCGTCCACCCTAACGTCACAACGAGTTCTTAGAAACCAGACCCTTAAGCTCTTGGGAGTTCCCCTAGCACAGGATTATTGATTTCTCCAAGAACTCATTTATTATGCATGAACCGCTATACCTTAAGGGTTCATTCCGGACGTCTTCCTCTGCCCGACTTTACGTCAATACTAACATTCCAAGGCACCTACCAGGTATAAATATACCTTCCCTTGCCCAAGCAAGTAGGAGGAGACCTCGACTTTAGAGGAGCCCGTGTCCCGGCCTGACGCACTGACAAGAGACGCTGTCATCCCTGCTCGCAGAGAATCAAGCTTCCAATGTTCTGACTCCCTTCGCGGGGTGTTAGAGTTCGAGACCTGGAAGGAGATTCCCACCTATCTCATTCTCAAGGTATGGAGCTGACTAGAACCTAGAGGGACTCTTGGCATACTAGACTCTTGGCATACTAGACTATAGCATACCATACTATAGAAGAATACTTCACCTACTTCTTACCTTGCACTACACTTAGGTTAGATACACTGGGGTAGAACTAGTTAGAGAAGCATCTTATGAGTACTCGCATTTTTAGCTTATGTTATTTATGTATATGAATATATGTGTCATAGCTAAAAGATAATGCTAGCGCAGTATTATTTCTTTCTACTGCTTACGCTCATATCTCTTACACGAGAAACAAGACTGTTCAATAAATCCTTTTATTGAAACGCCCGTCTATTCTTTCTGTGTAACTCTGAAGAAACTAAGCATGCACGATTAGTTGAGTGAAACTGTTATCTATTTTTCCACGATTCTGAGAGTGTTCCGATTCTAAAGGGAAACAAAGTTGTCATATTTATCCGGTTGCCAGAAACTACTCCCTTCTTGTTTACAAGGAGTTTCTAGTGGCCTCTGAGTTAGCTGGCACAAAGTAATTAAGTTTAATATACTCGATAGGGACATACTGACCTCAGTCCTATGTCAAACCTATAGGCTATATTATTCCAATGCGCAGAGCCTATTAGGAAAATAGGAACTACACTACATGGCGCCCAACGGTTTGGTAAGGCACTAATTTAACGCTAATTTAACGCTAGATACTGAGTAACTCAGTCGTGCTTTTTCTCTCAGAGACCCCTACTCACATACTCCATAAGACGTCTGGAGTGGGTAGGGTTAAATATCCGCCAAAGCTAAATAGGGCAAAAAAAACTATAGATTAGCTACTTGGTTTGTTCAACGTTGAAGGATACAGTGTTCCAAAATATTGTGCACCTTATCTTTTGTTTCCTTGAAACTTGTTCTACATTTTTCAAAAAACAAATGTCCATACACGGGGATAATGGCACCGAGGACGGTGTAGCTGCGGCTGACCGAGTCGTAACAGCTTTTAATTTTACAGGTTTAAATGAAACCGATGAGGGTGTTATAAACATCCCTCAAAACTTAAGGAGAGCCATCACTCTAAAACTTATAAAACACGGCCTACCACCAAGAGGTGGTAGAGCAGTTTTCGTGATAGAGGCACACGAATCCTTTCAGACAGAGGTATTCTATTCATGGATAGTATTCCCAGAATCAAATCCAATAACAAAACTATTTCACTTCTTTAAAGAAGATGAACCACCAGAGGAATATATTCCTTTCGAGGATATTGAAATTCCACTCACATACCAGGAGCATAATCTCTGGTTTAAAGGCGCACTAAAACATCACAAAAACATTACCAGGCTCGGTCCACTAGATAGACCAGGAGCAACATGGCCGATTCTAGCCGGCTACACACCTCATCCTGACATCGATGTAATGTCAGACGAGGAATTACTTACTCAACTACAAGAGTTAATAAAAATTTACAGACAATTAGTCCAATATGTCATGCGGACTTTCACAGTCCAACCACCATTCCAAATCAAACCTCTCAACAGGGGAATACACTAAAAATTACTCCACAGACTTTACACGCAGTCATGGGTAAAATGCCCACAAAACGTGAGCAAATTCCATTCTGGATAGCTCAAAAAATTACTCAAATCAAAGCAGTATTTCCAAATACTAGCCCTTATGAGAAACACAGAATCCTAACAATCTGTTTACCAATGGGGATCACACCACAACTGGAAGATTGCACCACTTGGGGCGCAGTCTTTGCTGCCATCTATACTAAAACACATGGTGTTCCGTCAATTGCAGTAATACCAGATGTCCTGAAACAAATTCAAAATGAATACGGGGCAGAACCTGCTCTGAATTTAGGTATGAAATTACTGAAAAACTTCGACCAGGTCTCAACAATAATATTGTCTAATATTAAAGGAGAGGCAGCATCAGTGGCGATCCGCCAACGCTTAAGGGAATTTGATGTAACAGAACATCAAAATGAACTACCCAAAATAATAGAACAATCTTATGCAGAATTAGGCAGAGATAGTTTGGGTGGAAAACCTTTGAAGCCAAAACTATCTGAAAGTCCTGAGAAGGACTCTATTAAACAAAGTCCTACATCTTCTAAAAGGAAGTGGGAAACTAATAAACAAAATTCAAGAGAGACACGTTCTCAATCCCGAGGTAGGTGTCCTCAAAAGGAGCACTCTGAAAGGAGGTATAATCTCAGGAATAGGGATAATTTAAGAAAACCTGACAGGTATCAAGATACTGATACACGTTCCTCTCGTACCTTTCAGATATCGTCACAGACATCAGAAAGAAGAGGACAGTCAGAACACAGAGAAGAACGCGTGAAATCCAAAGACGATAAACCCGTTCAGAAAAATAAATCAAAACCTCAATTCACAAAAAAGAAGGTAGCAGGTCTGAAGATCAGACATGCCGAGAATACGGAGAACACAGGTCAAGAACGGAGAATGGGCTCAGACAATGCTGGACAGTGCAGCAGAAGTAACAATAGCTCGCCAGAAACTGAAGGAACTTCTGGAGATAGTGGACTTGAATGAGTACATCACAGTAGAAACTGTAGACACCAGGGTTAGTACTCCACAAAAGTTATATGAAATACACTCCGAATGGAGAGAGACATACCAAGAAAAGTGAAAATACTCTTTTGGGAGAAACTTTCAAGGGGTTATGATATACTTCTAGCAGAAAAAGACTGGCCACCAAACTTTGTCAGGGAGTGCCCACATGGTGAGGACATCATTATGCCTGCCTTCTCCAACCATATTCCAATTCACCTAAAATATACTTATGCCAGGAAATGGGCAGTTGCCCAGGCCCCAGCATTATATAAAAATCATGTAGGATGGGATGAGGACTTACCTCACCACAAAATACATCTAAAAATCAACCTACTGCACAAAGGCAGTACCTAATAAGGCAAGAAGCTAAAAAACAGGTCAGGGAGATCTTAGATCAACTTGAATACCAAGGGGTGATTGAAACATGCACCTCCTCAATGAACAATCCTTTGTTCCCTGTATCCAAGCCAGACAACACCTATCGTCTAGTTTTGGATTACAGACACTTGAACACTTGTTCAAAAACATATGCAGTGCAAAATGCACATAGTACAGCATTAATGAATAACATTGTGCGTAAAAAATATAAAACCACATTGGACATTTCAAATGGTTTCTTTTGTCAAAACATAGCACCTGAAAGCAGGTACTTAACAGCTTTCTCAATAATGGGGACACAGCGCCAATTTTGTAGACTCCCACAAGGGTTCAAAAACAGCCCGGGGTTATTCTCAGCAAGGGTAACAGAGTTACTACAAATTTATGATAATGAGGCATTGTCATATGTCGATGACATTATCTGACAGACGATGACCTGGACAGGCACTTGAACAGGGTGAGTACCATTATATTGGGCTTCGCCTCTGAAGGCTATAAATTCAACTTTAAAAAATCCAGAATTGCCCATCTCAATGTCCTTTTCCTAGGATATGAGCTTTCAAGTGAAGGCAAGAGCCTGGCAGCCAACTTTTTAGAAAAGTGTGCGCTGCTCCATCCTCCAAAAACGCTGAAAAATTTACAATCCATCTTGGGTTTCCTAAATTTTGGAAGAACTTACATTCTAAATTACGCAGAAAGGGTTAAACCTATCTACGAATTAATCAAACCTGATTTATCAACAAAACATTGGACACAGGAACACACAGAAATCCTGCGTTCACTCCAAGTTAACATGTTAGCAACAAATCACTTACAAACATGCGTAAATACACGCAATTTAGTGATCCGAATAATTTCGGGACAATGCGGATTCACCTATTTAACATTTAATGAGGGTGAAAAAGTACCAATAGCATACAAATCACATTTGTATACACAAGCAGAAATGCGCTTCACTTCAACAGAAAAAATACTGACAGCAGTTCAAACCGCTGTAGCAAAAGAAAGAGCTCTAGCCCAAGGGAAACGCATTATTGTCTTAACTCCAGTACCAGCCTTAGAGGCGGTCACAAAAGCGAGCATTCCAAATGCAAAAGCTTTACATCCTAGATGGATACAATGGGTTAATTCTCTTGCTGCAACAGATGTTGAATATGTTTTTGATCCTGATTTAAAAACACAAGCGTTCCTGCAATATGAACATTAATGTCCTCTGTCCACTGAAATTCTGCCTCTCGATCAGTATGAATTTATAATTTACACTGACGGATCCACACAACCCGCTACAGGGAGTAAGCAAGCTTACAGTGCAGCGTGCGCAATCGTTAAAGGTCGCATGCAAGATGGTAACTTCAGATCAATGGTCACTAAAACTCAATCTCTAGGAGATTGTACAGCTCAGTGAGCTGAACTACAAGCTTTCAAACTGGCACTTGAAAATACAGATCGCGAATTCCGCACACTTATAGTGTGCGATTCTTTTTACTGTGTTCAGTCGTATAATGAATATATACAAAATTGGCTTGAAAACGGGTTCAAAGATGCAAAAGGTGGCACAATAAAGCATAAAACGCTTTGGGAACAACGAACTACCAAAAGCTCACGTGATACACACGCTGAGTCATCAACGTGATGGCGTTCACGTTGCAGCAAATTCATTGGCTGATGAAGCCGCATAGGGGGCTGTTCAGACAGCTTCCGTAGCTGCGATCACTCGTTCAAAAACGAGAATAGACAGTGAGATATTGTTGGCTGTCAATGCTTCAAGCAAAGGCAGTGGTGCAGCGTTACCACAGAAATTTCCACTCAAGTACTCTTATGTAATTGATGCGAACAACGTTCCTTTTGCTCGAATCCCTGGAGTGGGGAATAGGGTAATTCCAAACATGGAACATAGAGCAGCTTTGATTTATGAAGCACATCTGGGGGAGGGTCTGTCACATCAAGGGATCTCTAAAACGATATTAACATTAAAAGAGATGAACTGGTGGCCTGGAATGAATACACAGATTTGCATCTTCATCGATGACTGCATAGACTGTAATATACAGCGTGATGCAGGACGCCATCAGACACCAGACTACGAAGTAGCCTGCCCAGTACAGACAGACACCATTGTTAGACAGCATTAGACTATCTATGCGCAGGCGTCCTTTTGGACAAATGCAATCCCACAGATACTAAGTCAAGGTTCCTATGGATGTGGCCTCAGCGCTCGGCTGACGCTCGAACTGTTATAAAAGATTTGCGAGTCTTTATCGGCACATACGCAATTGGCACACTACATTCTGACCAGGGCCCTGCGTTTAGCGCTGGGGCTTACAAAGAAGCCATGGCCAGTTTGGGCGTAGCATTGCGGTACTCCTCTCCGTTTCATCCTGAGGGAAATTCTGTTGTGGAAAGGAAAAACCAGGACATAAAGCAGTCTATAACAGCTAGAGTATTAGGTTCGGGTGATGGGTGGGTCAAACATCTTTATGGGGTCCAACGCTCATTAAATAATTTGCCAAGAAGTTCTCTAGGGGGGGTCACTCCATATGAGGTCCTATTTGGGACAAGAATGTGGGTTCCTGATCTCGAATGTAAAGGCACAGTGGTGGAAAATAAACCCTTTGATATCAAAGATCGTTTGGCTGTTTTACAGGACCTAAATGAACTAAGATCGAAACAAAGCAACGTGTTCCTGAAGCCAACCACCACTGGGGAAACACCGGTAGTCCTAGCAAGGCCTGTCTGGATCCCAAAAGTTGGGGATCTAGTCAGAGAGAAGATTGCGGACAAGAAGGAATTTGGACCTTCTTACAGACAACCAGTACCTGTCCTAGCCGTCCACGGAACAAGAACAGTACTTCTGCCGCCCCTTGCTGGAAAAAAGGAGAAAAGATTTGTGTCAATCGACCTCATCAAACCACAGTATGTGGCCAATACTAAATAGTAGGCCTCGTGGACTCTGACCTAGTAGCAGACGCACTCCTCTCGCTACTATCCAAGAGGTTCAGACTGAAAGACTCATAACAATCGAGAATTCAGCAGTAACAGATGAAGGACTAAGCAACAATGCTATGGAACTCATCCCTCTTGAAACTCAAGTAACAGTTCGTCCAGATACACCTGTCTACACCAACGTAACAAGTGATCAACTGGTTCCAGCGATTTCAACAAATCCTGATGCAATTTCAACAATTGACCGAACTGCTTCTGGCTCTTTCATTAACTTTGATACGTTTTCTGAGGATCCGAGTGAGCCTGAAACGACGCCAGCATCAAAAACTTTCAAACAACAAGTACAAGACCTTTTTCATTTCCTGAAAGAGACTTATCTGGTTTCACCATGGATTGAACTATGGATTATTTCTGGAATATTTTTCTTTCTGCTTTGGTTATGACTATCAGCGTGCTTATAAATGGCAGATACATCCATATGGACACTGAAAGTAAAAATGTGAACTTACTTTTAAAACCACACAAATCATCCCATCGTGAAGCAAGAGACTTGTCAGCAGTGAACATCACAGCCGTTCCTATACAGGATGGTATAGTGTGGGACAAAATCGATTTCGATATATTCGGCCCAACGGAACTTTTGAACATTCCACATTTATTTAAAATATCATTAAGTGATTTTATTACCTCCAGTACCTATTCTGATGATTGGGACTTTGAGACTGTAAATGACATGATGTCTGATCTAGAAAGGTCTGCTGCATTCTCTAACAATGAATACTTAGAGGGTTCATCAGACTACGAACAGCTTTATTGTTACAACCACTATGGTCATCATTTCTTGCATAAATCTGCAACACCTAGAAATGTGTTTATGTTTAACCAATGGGAACATTGTCCTACACCACCAAGGGGTAGTTCAAAAACGTTTGCTAAAAAGTTTCCATATTTTTCAGGGTACAATACATCTGATCCAGAAACATTTTTACTATAAAAATGTAACCAAAACAGGACAGAAAATTATGTTAAATAATACAAAACAGATTTATTCTGCAGCCTTTATTACCCAACTGTCTAGACATGGATTTGACTTTTGGAAAGACACAATAGACACAAAATCTGCCTGAGGTTCTAAAGATTGGCAAGTACAGGGGATAGAAGCTTTGTTTAGAGCATGTATCATCCCTCAGCAAATAATGTTTTTGAATGACACTGTGCAACAAACGTCTTGCCTTGGTTTAGCCAAGATCAAAGACATGAAGAAACCTTCTGTACCAACACATGCAAGTAATAGCACTACACAGGGAGCGGTCACAGTAGACACAATACTACAAAACAACAGACCAGATCCTGATTGGAAAAACTGGTTACTCTGGCCCACAGACACAAACATCTGTCAAGAAAGATTCCTGAATAGAAGACAGGGCTTTACTATCCATAGGCCAGACCCACGTTATGTTCAACGACAACATCCGGGGGTAGTAACAACATACAGTGTAGGAAAATTGTGCCTCGACTGGTTACAAAAATCTACACTCGAGGATGTGAAACAACACTTATCTTTACTTAAACAAGACGCAGACCTTAGGGATTTCTTGCTAGGCCCGAGAAAACCGCGTCAAACGTTTCATATATGCCGGCATTTATGCAGCTTATAATGAAATATGGAAGGTTGCAGAGGCCGCAGAACGAATACGTGAGCTTGATCGTATTAACTTAGAGAAATCTCTCTCTGTGGTCGACAATGGGTTAACAACTTTGTCATCCAGAATTTATTCATTGGACAACATTGTATCCTCTGCTATTGACATACTGGAACAAGATTTAGCCATGTTACAACAAGGCCAATCTCAGTTACGTTCTATTATGTTATTAGGCTGGACGCTGCAATCTTTGCTTGCGGGCTATGTGCCTTGGCGTTTTATCAACACGTCGTCTCTGTTTGCAGAATACAATCTAACGGATAAACAGATCGAACTGGCACAAAGGGGAGCAAAGTATACAGTGCTGAACATTGAAAAACTGGAAAAATTACCATTTACGGTAGCAGAAAAACCAGCTACAGAATGGCTTATCCATGGCAAAATAACTCTGCCTGTCACTACTTTTCAGTTTCAGTATTGTCTCAAACAAATGCAAGCAGGCAAATATGAAAGGTTGGGTAAAGAATACATTAAGACATCCTGGGATTTACCTTACGAATACAGATGTTGGAGTGGGGATCGTGAAGTGTTTCTAAGCGGTACACACTGTGAAAATGCACTAAGCGGTCCACTCATATGTCAGGACATTTCTTTACACGGGGCTTGTAATGGTTCTGTGGCAAATTTGTCCTGCCACCAGCAGGGTACACCGGCTACTGTGATTAATCCAACGTTTGGCCAACTTTCTAACGGGAGTTACCTCATGTTGAATGATCAGAGTTGCTGTGGCATGTTGCCAGGCATCCCATATCTGGTAACTGTCGGCTCCAGGGTTACTTGTTGTATGCAAGTATTGTTCCCCCCAATAGACACAGTCAGGGAGTCGCCTCTATGCAGTGGCGGCTGGTGGGGCGTAAAAGTTGTGCATGAGTTCTGTGGCGAGCGAGCAGAGCGAGCCTGACCGCCAAAAGAGAGGTTCAGGGAATTTCCCCGAGAAAATTTTGAAAAAAAGGAGTGGGCAAATGACGCATTTTCAAGCAAATTTGAGTAAGCAAGTTGCTTAATAAATCAATAAAGAGATCTCATATGATTATGACATAGGTAGCTACTTATTCAGTATATCCATAGAACTTCATAACAGACTTTGCGATAACACCTCTGAATATGCTAGTGAAGTATCTTACATCTGATGCTGTGATGGCAGCACTGACCAGTGCCTCATTACAGGAGCAAGACTTACTAAGTGTAATGATGCTGCTTGTTTTAATATTTATTTGCAATTCTTTTTACTGGATTTGGTTTCAAACGTTTAATGTTTTAAGAGCTGTATCCGAAATAAGCTTAAATTGAAATCACATTCATACCACCAGTTCCCTTTCAGACAATTCAACTCTTTGGTAGTTGAGTTGACATTATTTTCAATTTCGCTTTAAAAACAACAGATTCTATTTGTGAATCATTTTGGTGGTCAATCCCCCTTCAACCGATTTACTGAATCTTCAAGTAATAATGTCGCTATTATGGGCAGTACGAGGCTGAACACTAGGGCAGACCCCGATGAATCCGCAAACACCAGTGGCCTAACTGCTTGCATGTGCATAACCTTGTATGTGCATCTTTGATGCATTCACAACTAGTATGCCATAGCGCTTCAGCTCCTTATATTTCTAGCAGCGCTACCTACCCGTGTGTAAAATTCTGTGTTTTACTTTTCTGGCACCATCACTGTCACATGCTGTAATTCCTTCGTATGTGATTTTTATGACCCAAGTACAACCATGTTTCCTGGATGGACTTTTAAGATGATTAATTGATGCAGCGCGTGGGCTGGGCAGATGTAACCAAAATGTGATATTGCCTGTTGCATGCAGTAACGGGGCTAGCAGTGACTACTCCTCACAATATTTGGCAGTGACATGGATTATATTTCTGCAGCAAAGTCAATAAAACTTTATGCTGCTGCGGTAACTTTTGTACATTTGGGACCATGTATATTTTACACAGCAATCACTTCTTTGTTCACATTATCAGTTTAGTCAACTGCTACCGGCTCTGCCTACTTTCAACCAAGCAGGAAAAACCCCTCAGTGGCCAGAAATGCTGACAAATCAAATTAGGCGGCAATTTACAGATTATCTCGCCTTGACACGACTGATGCGGAAGGGCAGTTCATCTGGGGACCTCACTAATTTTTTAACTTTAAAAGCGGGGCGAGAGTGGCAATAGGGTTTCCTTTGATGCAATTCGCACTGGCACCCTGCAGCATCCGTGCACTCCAAATGCTTAGCTATACCGTGTACCTGCCATCAGTTCCATTAATAGGAAATTTCTTTGAAGCAAAAGGTGAAATATTACAGGGCGGCTGCCTAGGAATAAGAAATGCTTCCTCACAAAGGCTGCTCCTCATGGTAAAATGAAACAAAATTAACTTTGAATTGCCACCAATACACGAGAAATAATTAAGCAAGCACGGCTTCATTCTTAATCAAATAGACAGATGCCAGCCCCGGGGGGCTCCCGCAGCTCCCATTTGACGAGAGGCCCAAGCACAGAACCCGGCGCAGTCAGGAGCTCCTCTACTTCCTCGCAGCCTGAGGCCCTGAGGGTTGGGTAGAAGAGGGTGACGCAGTGAGGCCCGTTAGAGATTAGTCTCACTTTACTCCATGCTGCCTATGCAGAACCGGGGAGCAAAGGCTGCTCCTAACCAGCAGTGTTACCCGAGAGGAGAGGCTTTGTCAGGTCTCCTCGACGCCGTATTGGGCATTAATACCGCTCAGTTTAGGCCCTGATTCCCGAGTGGGGTGCTGCATTTCGATCCCGTGCAAACTCCAATTTGCTCAGGGGTCGGAATTTCGGGTTCCTCAGAAGAGACCTGCCCCGCGCCCCGCCCTCCACCTTCATAAATACCTCTCCTCGGAGAATCTGTAATTACTGCCTAAAATTTCCCCAAACTCTGCATCAGGGCAACAACTGTGTTTATTTTAACGCGCGAAATGGCAGACTCAGGCGGCCTTGCCACTGTTAGCACAGTGAACGTTTCAATGACAGATGGCTGACCCCTCTTGTCGGTGTGTGATTTAAAATGCCAAATGCCAGCCTGCCCTTCGTGTAGTGCCTTATGTCAAATGCCAGGGCTAATAACGGAGTATACGGTTTCTATCTCGGCGTTATTCTTTTAGGAGGCATTATTGATTTTTTATGAATCCAATTACAGCCTTGCGGTTCCCATCAACTCACACTCGCCATAGGTGCCTGCCTAGTTTGGTTAAAATGCACCACTACAATTCCCCAAAAATCGTTGTGTGGGCTTCTCCAAAGCCCATTGTGAAGCCGTCTTTACGCCATTCGAGGTTTTGACCAATGTTAGTAGCAGCGGCGGCCGGCATGCTCGAGGGAGGGGGGGAAGGGGGTCGCGGGTGGGGAATAATTAATAAAACAAAATCAAACGTACCTGAGTGCCGGGGTACCGCACCGCCTCCGCTCCAGGCCGGCCACGCTGTACTGGTGGGTCCGCGTGTTCCGGCTGCAGGAAGCAGCCAGCAGGCAGCTTCCCTCCCCTACGCAACGAAAGCCAATCACAACGCTGATAGGCGCAGCAGGCGAGCGCCCAGCCGGGACATTTTCTCTTCATAGAGAAAAAGGGAGAGTGGGCGGTCCTGCTCGAGGGCAGGGGGGGAGTGGCTTACCCACTGTTGTGAGTACTGACTGTTTGGTCGGCTCCAGGGCCGACCAAACAGTCAGTACCCACAACAGTGGGCAAGCCACTCCCCCCCTGCCCTCGAGCAGGACCGCCCACCCCCAACCAGGCACAGAGGCACTTCTGCTTTCTCGCAATGCGAGAAGGCAGAAACATAAATGGTCGTTTTTACCGTTTATGTTTCTGCCTTCTCGCACCGCGAGAAAGCAGTGGGGCGACGCCCCCACGCCCCAATGGGGGAGCCGCCACTGCCTCTATGGCCTTCATTGAATGTTTCTTTTATACGTTTTGATACTTTAAGCAGAATGAAAGCCATGCTTTTGCAACAGACCGTGCCTTTGACCTCGGCCAAAGAAATCTATGATTTACAAATTGCAAGGACTTCGGCTGAGATACAGGCTTTAATTCGTACAAACTGCCCTATACATTTCGTAGAAATGATGGGACGTATGTTAAACATGTCTGATACGAGCGGGATTGTACATGTATTTAAGACCATCTGTTCAGGACTGTTAACACCTTTCCAGGCAGTCCTCGGAATCATTCCAAACTTCGCACATTCGGTGTTTGGTGGTGTGCCATTAATTGTAGCACTCGTTGCAGGAATCCTGTTTTTATTCCTACTACTACGCTATGGCAAGCATATCAACCGGCGTCACTCTCAGCAATTTGGAGAAAGCTCTCCTAGAACGGAAGTGCCGTGAGGGCATAGTGCAACTTTTGGGCATACCTCGTCTACGGGAACTTAATACAACATGGTTTCTGTCATTTAAACCAATCGGGCAAGATTACATCTTACCTGTTCTACCCTGCCTGCTTTGCGGTGAAGAATGCGTGCTAGACACCTGTCTAACACTCCCATCAGTCATGCCAACGGACATTGATACTCTGCTGGACCCGATAACGGCCCATGCTCTGTGTTGTCCCCAGAGGCTAACAATCCTGATGACGGCATTCCTTGAGATCTCACAGACGCTTCCTGCTGCTGCGGAGGTACGAGATGGATCAACAGGCACACAGGTAACAACGGACGCGAACATTGCTGCGGCATCCTATGCTGAGGGCGATGCTTCACATCTCTGTGCAGTCAACCTTCTAAATGAGGTATTCTAACTGTCACCGACATCGGTAGACGATCTTTTGTCTACAGAAATAGATGATTTCATGTTTACACCAGACCCATACACTGACTTTGATTCGGCTCACAGTGTACCAGGAAGCAATGAATTTGGCCTCCATATTTTCAAAACAGAACAAAACTTGGAACTCTTCCTAAAAATTGACTTTTTTCTTTTTTTCTATTTTTTGAAAATACATGGCAATTCAATCTGCTTACAGTAGAACTATTCATATAGAACGGACTTCTTTGAATACTTCCAGGGACACATTGTTACCTTATTTACCACAATTTCATTTAGTACCATGATATGCAATGGCTTTGATTTTTGAAAACTTGTCAACCATTTTCATCATATGTATATATTTCTGTTTATTTATTCATGTTGCAATTATTTCCAATATATGCTTAGAATGAAAAAATGCTTTAAAATGTACAGTACCTATTGCATTACATGTTTTAGCAACAGTTCTTTTAAAACTTCTTTTAATATGCTTTTAGAAATGTTTTTAGCAACATGTGGTACTCGGTTTAATGTTTAGCATTTCATGTTTAGCATTTAGTACTATCATTCATTCGAAAGTGGAGTGGGTGTTGTATTCCGCTTTAGGTGTCCGTAGATAGGTTTTCCTGAAACATGTCCTTATATAGGCACAATTCGCAGAACCCAGTCCTTATTTAGGCATTAACCATGCTATCCAAATACAGGCATGGTCACTTACATCCGTCCACCCTAACGTCACAACGAGTTCTTAGAAACCAGACCCTTAAGCTCTTGGGAGTTCCCCTAGCACAGGATTATTGATTTCTCCAAGAACTAATTTATTATGCATGAACCGCTATACCTTAAGGGTTCATTCCTGACGTCTTCCTCTGCCCGACTTTACGTCAATACTAACATTCCAAGGCACCTACCAGGTATAAATATACCTTCCCTTGCCCAAGCAAGTAGGAGGAGACCTCGACTTTAGAGGAGCCCGTGTCCCGGCCTGACGCACTGACAAGAGACGCTGTCATCCCTGCTCGCAGAGAATCCAGCTTCCAGTGTTCTGACTCCCTTCGCGGGGTGTTAGAGTTCGAGACCCGGAAGGAGATTCCCACCTCTCTCATTCTCAAGGTATGGAGCGGACTAGAACCTAGAGGGACTCTTGGCATACCAGACTATAGCATACCATACTATAGAAGAATACTTCACCTACTTCTTACCTTGCACTACACTTAGGTTAGGTACACTGGGGTAGAACTAGTTAGAGAAGCATCTTATGAGTACTCGCATTTTTAGCTTATGTTATTTATGTATATGAATATATGTGTCATAGCTAAAAGATAATGCTAGCGCAGTATTATTTCTTTCTACTGCTTACGCTGTACATTATATATCTCGCATACTGTCTTGTGATCATAACAGCTCATATCTCTTACACGAGAAACAAGACTGTTCAATAAATCCTTTTATTGAAACACCCGTCTATTCTTTCTGTGTAACTCTATAGAAACTAAGCATGCACGATTAGCTGAGTGAAACTGTTATCTATTGTTTCCACGATTCTGAGAGTGTTCCGATTCTAAAGGGAAACAAAGTTGTCATGTTTATGCGGTTGCCAGAAACTACTCCCTTCTTGTTTACAAGGAGTTTCTAGTGGCCTCTGAGTTAGCTGGCACAAAGTAATTAAGTTTAATATACTCGATAGGGACATACTGACCTCAGTCCTATGCCAAACCTATAGGGTATATTATTCCTATGCGCAGAGCCTATTAGGGAAATAGGAACTACACTACAAAGCCTAGAAGATGTCTTCAGCATATGCTAAAAGGGTCGTCTGTGGAAATCTGAAATAATTTCCGTTAGCGTAAGCTGAAGCCATCTTGGTTGTGACATCCATTTTGTTAGCTATGTAATTCTTCCGTCTTCACTGTTGCTTGCCTTTCTATTCTGCTTGAGTCATCTACTTTAGTTAACTCCTTCTATTCTAAGCTACAGCAATGTATGTGCTGAGAAAAGGCCTGTAGCTGCTAGAATGCACCTGGCTAAAGATATAACTGTCAACTGTTTTCTGCTGATGTAAACAGTTCTGTTCCCCCTCCCACTCTGCTGACTAAGTGATCACCCATCTGCCCATGTTTGTTGGTAGTTATTCCTGTGTATGCTTGTACCTTCTATTTGTAACTACATGCTTACTCTGCAACAAACTCTGTATATAAGCACCATGGTCTGTGACTTCAGTGTACTACCTCAGGCAGCACTTGAGAGTGCTGTGGACGTAGTCCCACTTATGAGTGATTAATAAACTTGTTATTTTGAATTCCAGCTTCAGTGCCAATCTCTATTTTGTTGGTCTATGGACCCTTGGACAAGAGAAGGGTGACCCCTGCACCGGTGTGCTCATTAAAAGGCACATTTCCACAATGCATCCCAATCTATTGTTATTCTACACACCATGCCACCTCAGTTTGGACCCAGCTAAATGCAAATCAGTCTTGACCCTGCTCCAATAGGAATAGTACAACCCGAACTGCCAGGCCAGGTCTTCCCTGAACCGGTAAACAGGCAACCTAGGATCTGTTTCGCCCTAGTTATGGGCTCATCAGTCGGGTACAGATTTGTTCCAGTGACAGTGTGTATGGGCATATCCTGTCCCACTTAGGGCGCCAAATTAGTATACAAAACAGTGATAGATGGAATGTTTGAATTAATCTCAGCCACTGGTAATCACTCGGGCCGCATCCCCATCCATCTACTGTTTGGGCTGCACTGTTCAGATTGGAGCAGGGTCAATATTGATTTGCATATAGCTGGGTCCAAACTGAGGTGGCATGGTGTGCAAAATAACGATGAATTGGGAAGCAGCCCGAGTAATTACCAGTGGCTGAGATTAATTCAAGTATTCCATCCATCCATATATGCAAATCAGTCTTGACCCTGCTCCAATAGGAAGCATCAATTGTTTTTTAACAGAAATTGAAGGGAAAAAAAGAAAAAACATTTGGTAGACTGAAAAAAAACACTAAATTTTCCTGTTAAATTCCAGCACGATGCTAGTAGACTACCCCTAGACAGCATTCCCCTGAAAGTTCAGTCAAAAGTAAGTTCAGTTTTGGAAAAATTTGGAATAGTTTGTTTCTCCTCTCAGACTTGACTTAAAGGCATTCGTAAGCCTGGAAGCATGAATGCACCAATACGTCCCTACATGGCACAAAGGATTTTAATGGACAACTGCTTTTAACGCTTGTCTAAATCGCAAAGGATTTACTTACTATGTGTTCTCTCTTTGCGTTCTCTAAAAGAGAGAGGCGGGGGGGCGTGGCCAAGCAAGATGGCTGAGCGGACGTGAGCCGCTTCAGCTCCGGCCCCTGAGTTTTGCCCACTGACCTCTATTGCGCCCACAGAGGACCAACAGGCTTGTAATCCGCTCTTGCTGGTGGCCGTGCTGACCGGGAGCGCCGTATCTGCCTCATGTCCAGATTCGGGGTGTGAATGCAGCCCAAAGACGCGGCGGACTGGGGAGCCGGGTGCGCACTTGAAATGGCGTGGAGATGAGGAGGGCGGAACGACAGGAGCAGAGCGACAGCTCGCGACCCGGTGACTTCCCCCGCCTGCGGCTCCTGTGAGAAGGCTCGGTCTGTGCCGGGCGACGATGCGAGCTGCACAGGGCTCCGGAGCACGCTGGGACAGCCTGTGAGTGTCTGGGCGACTTGAGGCGCTGTGTTGAGAGCGGCCGCGGCTAAGTACACGCCACACTGGAAGTGCCTCTGCAGCTTCGTGAGGGCCTGGTGGGAGTGCCATTGATGACCGGGGAGCAGCAGATGACGACGGAGGCGATGTCCAGCCAAGGGGTTAGTCCGCTTCCCCTTCTTTATATTTAATTATCGGCGAGAAGGAGGCCTAGGGGAAAGTGAGACCAGGAGGCCATGCTTGACCTTACGATGGCGCCCTACCAGTGATTGTTCCCAAGGAGAGGCCCCTGCAAGTTATCAGCGACGTGAGAAGGTGGTCAGCAAGGGAAGGCCTCTCTTAAGGCCCTGGTCATTTTTGAGGTGAGGGGGCAGAAGGCGACTGATTAGCCGGCAGTGAGGCCTCCACAGTGCCTGATCTTAAGATGGCTGCCGATGCTGGACTACAACGAAACCCTGCCTCGTCTCTAAGCCTACCCCACGAGATCCCAGACAACTGGGCTGACTGGCATCGCGAAGACCATACGCAGAGGGGCTCCCAGTGCCCGGCCTTGACCTGGAGAGTTTCCCTGCCCATATGCCACCTAAAAAGGCGACGAATAAGGTCTCCCGCTACTTCGCAGCTACAGATAAAGGCCCTGCTGCCTCTGAGTACCACCAAATGGCGCTCACCAGGGAGGATCTGGTGGCTTCCCTCCGGGACTTTAAATTAACCCTGGGCGTAGTTTGCGTAGTAGCACTACACGTAGCTACGCGAAATACATTTTGAACTACATGTAGCTACGCAAATTGCGTAGCTGTGTGCTTGACTGCACTGTGCAATAATTGCCAAAGGCATCTTACACAATGCAAGTTAAGATAAAATAAGTATCTCTGTCTTTATATGCTAAAATGCATATAGTCATTTCACAAAAGTGAAAACGATAAATTAACAAGCAGTGAGAGAGGTGATGATTTTGGGATCCTCCCTAACCTAGGGAGAGAACCAAGCAGATGCCTTGAAAACAAAAAGCACATCTTTTGAACGATTCGGTGGTGGTCCCATCCTCTTAGGACCACCCCAAGCACAGTTATTGGCAATAATACAATCCCAACCAAAGGCCCTGCAAAGCATTATGGGACGAGATTAGCAGCGGGCAGTGAATATTATAGTATCAATATCAAAATAATTCTACAAAGAGCTGCAGTTCAACTAGTCGTTACTAGATGTCCCTCACGAGTCAAATGCAAAGCATTGAAATTATTATTACATCAAGCTGCAGTTCCACTAGTCGTTAGTAGATGTCCCTCACCAGTCAAATGCAAAAGCTTCATGAAAGGGTTTCAATGCTTTTGCATTTGACTCGTGAGGGACATCTAGTAACGACTAGTGGAACTGCAGCTTGATGTAGTAATAATTTCAATGCTTTTGCATATGACTCGTGAGGGACATCTAGTAACGACTAGTTGAACTGCAGCTCTTTGTAGAATTATTTTGATATTGGACACTATAATATTCACTGCCCACTGCTAATCTCGTCCCATAATGCTTTGCAGGGACTTTGGTTGGGATAGTATTTTTGCCCATAACTGTGCTTGGGGTGGTCCTAGGAGGAAGGGACCACCACTGAATCGTTCATCATGATATGCTCTTTGTGTTCGAGGCATCTGCTTGGTCCTTCCCCTAGGTTAGGGGGGACCCCAAAATCATCACCTCTCTCATTGCCTGATATATTCATTCTCAAAGTTCACTTTTGTGAATTGGTTATATGCTTTTTAGCATGTAAAATTGCTTCATCAAAGCATTTGTAGGTGTTGATGATTGTGCTGCTACGTCAGCTACGTCAATTAGCACAGTATTTGCACTGTGCTATGTGCAATTTGCGTAGTAGCACAAACTACTCATGCTCCGTGAGCGTAGCGTAGTACTACGCCCAGGGTTACTTTAAATCCGCGCTATGCCTGGAAATAAAACAGGACCTGCGTGCCTCCATGGACCAACTCAAGGCCGACCTTTCGGAGAAGATGGCGGCGCTTCGGCAAGACGTGGACGCAGTGGGATCCAGAGTGTTGGAGGTGGAGGAACAGACGCAGGACCTGGATGCCCGCTCTGACAAAATGCAAGGAACTCAACAAGACCTTCGGTCTCAGCTCCACCAAGTGCTCTTGAAGGCGGAGGATCTGGAGAACAGATCCCGGAGGGAGAACATAAGCATTCGGGACCTGGAAGAAGGCGCGGAGGGCCCAGACCTAGAGGCATTCGTGGTGGGCCTCTTCTCGGAAATCCTAAGCCCACAACAACTGAAGCTCAAGATCGATCGGGTCCATCGTGTGGGGATGGCACAGTCTGGAGAGCGCAGACGTACGAGGGATGTTCTTGTCAAGATGCACTCCTTCACTACCAAAGAAGCCATTTTAAGCGCAGCGAGGAAAAAGGGAGAGACCTCGTTCCAAGGCTACAAATGTGCGCTATTTCAAGACTTGGCACTTTCTACACTGGCACGTAGGCAGGTATTGCGTCCTGTCACCTCCAAACTATGAGAAGACGGTGTGAGATACAGCTGGACCTTCCCCTTTGGACTTTCTTTTGAACACAAAAACAAATCTCATCATATCTCAGACTTGAAGGAGGGTCTACGCATTCTGGGTCTCCCCCATCCCGGATGATGACAACAATCCTGGTCCTTCTACCGACTCGGGATTGCCCAGGAGGGAATCCCGATCTTGGCACACGGTCTCCAAAAACAGACAGACGCCAAAATGGAGTCCCCTGGCGAAGTGTGCCCGGGTCATGACGACGGTCGTGTTCCACGCCCGCCGTGGCCTGCTGATGGGACATTAGCCTTGGCGATGACGGTGCCACGTGGACACTTTGAACACTTATACAGGTTCTGCTGAGACACACCTGATACTCCGAGGTACTAATGGACCGCAAACTGTCCTCTGTGTTCTCATTGCTTGGGCAATTGGGGGGTGCGGGTCTTGTCCGTATTGCCCAGAATTTCTTCATTCTTCTCTACGAAGTTAAGAGCTAAGAGCCCGTTGGCTTCTCGGCATGCAGTTCTTGGGGGGTTTTGGGGGGTTTTTCTTTCTGGGGGGGGGAGGGTTCCTGGTGGTGGTGCATTGGAACAGTTAATTTATGCTTTATTGGGAGACGAGCTGCTCATGCTGGGTGGTTCCTCTGGGGATGCGAAGTTGGTGGGAGGCTGTGATGCGACCACAGGTATATGCTCCACGTGGGAGTATTGAGGGGCTGGGAGAGGGGGGCTGGTTGTTCCCATGGTGTCCATAGCATCCTGGAATGTCAAGGGGCTGAATTCCCCCCCATAAAAGGCAAAAGATTTGGAAATACCTCAACGACCGTCAATTTGAGGTTGTGGCGCTACAAGAAACTCACCTCAAGAAGTCTGAGGAATTGCGACTCCGTCACAAATCTTACCCATTAATTTACAGGTCCTCCGCTAATACCAAGCAAAAAGGGGTAGCCCTCCTCTTCCGTAGTACAGCCAAATTTCAACCTGAGGCAATAAAGGCGGATCGAGAGGGGAGGTTGCTCATGGTGAAGGGGAGACTACGGGGCGGCCTTTGCACTTTCATCTCACTCTATGCACCCAATGTGGGACAGACGGCGTTTCTGACTTCTGCTCTGGACATGATTGGGGGATTTGTGGAAGGCCCAGTGATTTTGTTGGGCGACTTTAACCTGACGTGGCATGAGGCCCTGGACAGTTCCCGGTCTCACAGGGCTGCTCATAGCAGCTTCCCCAAGGGGGTTAAACAGAAATTGCATGGCTTAGGCTTGCGTGATGCCTGGCGCACGCTCTATCCGACTACCAAGGACTTTACGTACTTCTCCCATGTCCACCAATCCTATTCGTGGATTGATTACAGCTTCATCAGCCAAACCCTGGTGGGCTCTCTACAGACTGCCCAGATCTTGCCCATCTCCATCTCGGACCACAGCCTGATCTCTATTAGTTTAACCTGGGGGAGGGGGCAAAACCTAGCACTTCTCAGTGGTATTTCCCTACATCGCTCACACGGGATAAGACGTTACAGGACGACTTAAGAGCTTCCATCACTGAATATTTCACTCTCAATCTTCCACAAGCCACTTCCCCCCCAAAATAACTGGGATGCTTTTAAAGCGGTCCTAAGGGGCAAGTGTATTCAACTTAATGCAGTCCTGAATAAACAACGGGCGAAGGAACGCACAGCACTTGAGGGGGAATTGGAGGTGGTGGAGAAAGCACATAAGGAAACACCTACCCGGGTATTGCAACGTCAGCTCACCACCCTCCGAGGCAAACTGCGCTCCATCTATAACAATAGAGCCGAGTACACTTTGCTGAAGCTGCGACAGAGATCATATGCGCACGGCGATAAGGTGGGGTCACATTTAGCCCGTCAATTGCGTGAGAAGAGGGAACGCAAATTTATCGGGGGTATTCGTGATGGGGATGGTAACCTCACCTACTCCGATGATACTAAGGCTAACATTTTTGGTAAATTTTACGGGGAGCTCTATCGTGGCACACCCTCCGATGTGATATTACAACAACAGTATCTAGATTCGGTGGACCATCCCCATCTTTCCCCGGCAACCGCAGAGCCCTTAAATGCACCCATTGCGGCAGAAGAGGTTGGACAGGCCATCTCCAAACTCAAGCTTCATAAGGCACCGGGACCTGATGGCCTCACAGCCCAGTTTTATAAGTGCTTTGCGCCCGAGCTTATCCCGCATCTCACTGCGCTGTTTAATGCGGTAGCCCTAGATGCCCAGGTCTCGACCTCGATGGCTGAGGCGGTGATATCAGTCATTCCAAAACCCGGGAAGGATCCCCAGGGCTGCGCCTCTTATAGGCACATTGCTCTGCTTAATCTTGACGTGAAACTCTATTCCTCAATCTTAGCCGCTAGATTGGAGGACTTGATGCCCACACTAATCCACCCTGATCAATCCGGCTTCATAAAGGGACGGCAGACGCATGATAATATCAGGCGCACCCCTGCACCTAATCAAGAAAGTGTCTAAATTTAAAATTCCAGCAATTTTCGTTGGCCTTGACGCCGAAAAAGCCTTCGACAGGGTGGATTGGTCGTTCCTCTTTCTTACCATGCAGAAATACAGCTTCAGAGGCGGGTTCCTCAACATGGTCCGGGCCAACTTTCACCTCCCGCGATCCCGTGTTCAGGTGAATGGGAGCGCCTCTCTCCCCTTTGCCCTTAACAGAGCTACGCGGCAAGGATGTCCGCTCTCCCCCCTCCTCTTCGCGCTCAGCATCGAACCCCTGGCAGCTACAATCTGGGCAAATGAGGGGATCAGAGGAACACGATTTGGCGACAATGATCACAAAACCTCACTCTTCGCAGACGACATCTTGCTCACACTCACGGACCCTAGCTCCTCACTACGGGCAGTACAGGAAAATTTAAAGAATTTTGAAGCTGTGGCGGGTTTCAAGGTCAACTTCTCCAAATCTTCCATTCTAAACCTTACACTCCCCGAAGCTGACGCCGCGAGACTAAGAGGCCAGACACCGCTGCAATGGGCTAAACACTCTCTCCTATATCTGGGCATCCACCTCACCCCTAGAATTGACGGTATCTATAGAGCCAATTATCCCCCGCTGATGAGACAGCTCCGGCACGACTTTAAGAGATGGAGGCCTTTGTACATCTCTTGGCTTGGCCGGATAAATGCCGTCAAAATGACGGTGCTACCTAAACTTTTATATCTATTCCAGGCACTTCCAATCGACCTTGATCGCGATTTCCTTCCACACTTACGTTCTCTCGTCATTAATTTCAGTTGGCAGGGAGGGAGGGCATGGCTTCCGTTTCATGTACTGCGGCGTCCGAAAAAGGGGGGAGGGGTGGCGTTGCCAGACTTCGCGCTTTACTACCAGGCGGCACAACTGCGGGTGGTTCTGGAATAGTCCCTGAGAGAATTTGATAAACACTGGCTCCACATGGACAGGGCGATAGCGGGCAGGTCCATCTGGGATCTTCTGTGGAAGCCGAGGAAGGACAGAACCGCAAACGCTTACCATAGCACACCCACCCGCACCACGCTCAAAGTCTGGGACGATATTACGCGGAGGGAGGGTTGGACATCTTTCCCTTCTCCCTATACCCCAATTCATTTCAACCCTGCCTTTCCACCAGCATTACGCGAAGGGTCCTTTGATTGTTGGAGGGAGGGGGGCTGTTTAATGGTTTCCGACTTATTTCATAACTATGACGTGCTGACGTTTGAGGACTGCAAACGGGATTTTCATATTGCACATAGCGAGCACTACCACTATCTCCAGCCGAAACATTGGGTCTCTCAACCGCACATAAGAGACGCGGCCACCAGGGAATACATTGTCATGGAGAACTTGGTCAGGCGAGCGGGTACCATGAAGGGTGCAATTTCCTCATTATATACCATGCTGCTTACTAATATACACGCTCCTAGGGCGCGGTACATGTCTTTCTGGGAACAGGTGATAGGACGAGACATTACTGATGAAGAGTGGAAGCACATTTGGGGGGATCTCACCAAACACAATCACTCAGTAGCTTTAAGAGAGGCACATTATAAGACGCTCCTAGACTGGTACCTTTACCTCACCAAACTCAAATGGATTTTCCCTGATACATCCGATCTTTGTTGGCGTGGGAGTGGTTTACAGGGGGACTTTCGTCACATCTGGTGGGATTGCCCAGGTATCCGGACATTTTGGGAGGAGATACTCTCGCACATTCAAGATCTACTGGGGTACCCCGTCCCGATGACTATAGAGGGAACTCTTTTGGGCATTAGATACCCTGCTCTTGAGCACCAATCAAAGGCTGACAAAGCTATCATGTGGGCCTGCTTGGGGACTGCTAAACTCACGATTGCGGCCGCTTGGAAAAAGAAAGATGCTCCGTCCATATCGTTGTGGCACTCGCGCCTTTGGAGAATTCTCTCCATGGAGAGGCTTGCTGACATTTTTAGAGATGAATACAAGAACTTTGAGTATAAATGGGGCCCCTTGGTTACCTACTTGTCCCGCGGCTTACCCTCAGCGGTGTGCCCTGCCCTCCCTGCGGGCTATGCACCTCTTTCAATTCTAGACCCTTCACTTAGCGTTAGGGAGCAGAGTATCCCCTCCATGAAAGGCTATGGAATGCTTCCCGTTGCCTTATTTTTTCAATGTATCCGAGGAATTAACTATGAAGTTTAGAGCGCTCACCACCACCAGGGGAGGGAAGGGGGGTGCGGAGAAGGGGATTTTTTCTTCTTTCTGTTTTCCTTTTTCTGTTGTTGGTTATAACTTGGGGGACTCCCCCTGTAACATGTTATTAAAAATCCAGCATTTCTTCTTTTGTCGGGGGGGGGGGAGGGGGTCGAGACCTCTTGATATGAGAAACTGGACTGTAACTAGCTAACCATTTTGTTGCGAGGTCCGGCGCACTCTCCTATGCCCCTGTTGTGACATTTACTTATGATGCTGAATAAAAAGACTTTTGACAAAAAAAAGAGAGGCAGGATCCATTCCAGATTAAGACCTATAACCAGCATCATCTCAGCAAGGTGCCCATTCTACACGGGTCCTTAAAAGCATTTTCTTTAATACCGCCTACAAGAATGGATCCCACCATCTCCAGAGAGGGATCTCGAGCGTTACATTGAAAAAAGAGATCTATTTCTAGCATTAAAAGCAGGATGACCCTGTTTGCGGAGTCTACAAAGCAGTCCAAATTGACCAATCAATGGAAAGAAGGGTGTAAAGCTTGATGTGCAATGACTTGCAAATGTATGCATCAGATAGTTTACAAAATATTGCAGACTTAGGGCCTGATTCACAAAGTTAGGAGTGTGGAGGCTTCACACTCCATACTGTGGGGACTGCAGAGAGTGCGCTGTAAAGCGATTCCGCCCCAAGTGCGGAGACTCCACACTCGTAACTTTACTACACATAAGTACCTTCGCGAATCGGGCCCTCGTTGTTTGAAATGGTGATGGCAAAGGCCGCTAGGTCACCTAAGATGATGCAGGTGCACCCTACCATCACAGACAACATGTACTCACCTCCGGACAGGGACGAAGGAGAAGTGAGCAGCGGCATTGGGAGAGAAATTCCTGGGGCTGTCCAAGGGACTGCTACCTGTGAAAGAGAAGAGGCGGTAAAGAAGCGTTAGTGTCCGTAGTCGCACCCAATGTGAAACAGCACAAACTAATTGTTGTGTAGTACCCTTGCACAACAACACATAATTCTGGGAGAAGCTTACTGGTATTTGATGTAATTTGGCAAATTTAAGCTTCTGACGCATTCCATTTCCTTTTCAATTTGTAATGTTCATACAGTTAACAGCATCATCACCTTCTGCTAAAATGAGTTCATATGGTGACACTTTACAATGAAATGACAGACCCGCCTTGAGTCTAACCAACAACGGGCATCTTGTCTTTGACCGGGGAAGGCGCAGAGGGCAGTCACCTAACCCTCGGAGATAGCAGCTCCAGCGAGATGCTCAACAAACAGCATCAGCATCACAGGTGCTGCTCAATCTCTGGGCTGCATTCAACACTCTAGAAGGATGGGCATACCCCAATACCGGGAGGGTCGCTTGGACACATTCCTTCCTAAAGGGTCATACACACAAGCAAAATACATTGTCAACCCACTCATCGCATACCCCTCCTAAGAAGCCTTGAAAGTGTTCCTCACTAACTCCCTGAGTATTTAACCTCTACAGGAACTCCCCTGGAGACACACTTGTGTGGTCTTAACAAAGAGACCACAAGAGCAAACGCAACTCAGATCATCTAATCCTAGCCATCGCAGGAAGTAAACAAAAAGAACCTTCCATCCAAGACTTCAGTGGAATTAAAAACCTGATGCAGAAGAGCTCAAACTTCTAAACAACAAACATTGGCAAAGCCAATCGGTCTCGTCTACGTGAGAGCTACTGGCTTTGGCAATGTGTTTTAGCCATTATGTACACCAGCATGGCTTCTGTTCAGCGTGGCTAAAAGTTAGTGGCGTGGAGTGGGTTGGGGTAGATTGGAGTAGAGTGGATTGGGATAGAGTGGAGTGGGGGTAGAATGGAGTGTGGTAGATTGAATTGGAGAAGATTGGGTTGGAGTGGGGTAGATTGGGGTGGACTGGAGATTAGAGTGGAGTAGATTGGAGTAGGGTCAGATTGGAGTGGGATATATTGGGGTAGATTGGAGTGGGAAGATTGGGGAAGAGTGAAGTGTGCTATTGGGTTAATTTTATTTTGTGTTTCCTAGTTTTAATTAAAGTCAATTTTTCCACCTCTCATCCCCCTGCAGACCCGCCCTACTCGCTCCCGCAGTTCAGCCCAGGTTCCAGCTCACGCAGGTTTTTCCCACCCAAACGCCCTCCTGCCCAGCCTCTCTGACCTGCCAGGACTACTTATGCCGGCTGTGGGCAGCCGCGCTGAGCTAAAGGCAAGCCTGTATGCGCCCGGCAGCGTATGGAAACCCTGACTCTCCAGACTCCCAGAGGTACTCCGCAGCAGATCTCCGGGCCCTGGACTCCAGACGCAACAAGTACTGCCTCACATCGCCTTGCTCCACAGCGGGTCCCTTCTCCTGCGTCCGCTGCCGAATCACCGCCTCTCTAGGACCAATGAACAACACAGCATCCAGCGCCATACCATCTCCACCGGCCGCAATCCCCCTGAACAACTCAGCTGCTTCCTGATCAACGCCCGGTCGCTCTGCAAACACACCACCAAAGTCTGGGACACCATCTCCATCCTCGCCCCGACGTAACAATCACGGCAACCTGACACACCCCCACATCAGCCCCAGACATCGCCACAGCAACACCTAGCGGCTACAAGATGAAACACCACAACCACACCAATCAACATGGAGGTGGCATCGCCATCGTACACAAGAAACCTGCACCATCACGGATGACGAGACCACGTCGATCATGGAACACATGAACTTCCAGCTCCACACGGACAATAAAACCACCACCAAAGGCACCCTTGCATACAGACGGCCAGGACCACCAACCGGCCTCAGCGATGCCATCACTGAATTTATCACCCCACTCGCCGTTGAATCTGAACACTACGTCTTCCTGGGAGACCTCAACTTCCACCTGGATGACTCCACTGACACCAACTCTACCGACCTCATAGAAAGATTGGACAACATCTGCCGCAAGCAGGTGGTCACCGACACCACGAACACAGCAGGACACACTCTGGGCCCGATTTTCACGTCTAACAACAGAATCAGATACAGCCACACCCTGGAACTCACATGGTCGGACCACTCCATTGTGCACTTCACCCTCGCTGGACCTCTTCGCACCGCCCCCCCAACCACCAAAGGACCAAGGTCACTCAACAACAATGGACAGACGCCCTCAGCACCACACAGCCCAACATCACTACCAACCTGGACAAGACAGTAGAGAACTTAATCGCCTAGATCACCAGCGTCACCAACCGAGTCGCTCCCACCAAACCAGCCAAAACGCACAGACCCACCAAACGTGCCAGCTGGTACACCCTGGAACGTAGTACGTTGAAACGCAGGTGGGAAGCAACTGGAAAGAAGATGGCGCACCAGCAGGAACCACATCACCCGAGCCACCTATAAATTAGCCCTCAACAACTACCACTGCCAGCTCAAAGCCACAAAAAAGGTGGCCCTGACCCACCGGATTGAGACCAGCGCCAACCAAATAAAGAAACTCTTCACCATCATCAGAGAATTCACCTGCCTGTCAGCCACCGAAAACACGATCCCCCTCCTCACAAGAACTCTGCGCCGCCCTCGTCGACCACTTCCACAACAAGATAGCAACCATCAATAGAAACTTTGATCCCCAACCCTCCGACCTCTTCAGCAAACCATCAACCATCACCGCCGACCTCCCGATCACCACATGGGAACAACTCAGCACACCGAACACAACCACTCTTACGAACTTCATCAGATTAGGGTGGAGTCGAGAGGGCTGGATTAGCGTACAGTAGATTGGAATGAAGTGGGGTAGACTGAAGAGGGGTAGTTTGGAGTGGGGTATATTGGAGTGGAGTAAACTGAAGTGGGGTAGGGTGGGGTAGATTTCAGTGGGTTGGATTGGGGTAGATTGGAGTGGAGTAGATAGGGGTAGACTGGGGAGGGGTAGGTTGGAGTACGGCAGATTGGGGTGGGGTAGACTGGGATGGGGAGGAGTGGGTTAGATTGGAGTGTAGTGTGGTAAATTGGAGTGAAGTGGAGTGGGGTAGATTGAGTGCAGTGTGATAGAGTGGCACAGATTAGTGTGGAGTAGAGAAGATTGGAGTGTGGTAGATTGGAGGGAAAATGGGTAGATTATGGTAGAGTAGAAAGGCTAAATTGTGGTAGAATGGATTGTGGTAGAGTGGAGTAGTTTAGAGTGGAGAAGAGTTGGATAGATTGCAGTATAGTTTGGAGTGGAGTAAATTGGACAGGGGTAGAGTGGAGTAAAGTGAAGTCAGTGGAGTGGAGTCTGGTAGATTGGAGTGGATTGGGGTACATTTTAGTGGGGTGGATTGGGGTAAAGTAGACTGGGGTAGATTGAAGCAGAGTAAGAGAAATCTGAGTGGAGCGTGGTAGAATGGTGTGGAGTGGGGCAGGGTGGGGTTGACTGGATTAGACTGAGTGGAGTAGGGCGGAGTGGAGTAGACTGGAACAGAGTGGAGTGGGGTAGATTGGAATGGAGTGGGGTAGATTGATTCGTAGTGAAGTGTATTGGGATAGTTTGGAGTGGGGTAGATTGGGTTAGAGTGAGGTAGACTGAATTAGGGTGGGCTTGGTAAATTGGTGTGGGGCAGAATGGAGTGGGGTAGATTGGGTGGGGTGGAGTGGGTTAGATTGGAGTGGGGTAGATTGGAGAGGGGTATAATGATTTGTTGTGGAGTGGATTAGGATAGACTGGAGGGGGTAGATTGGGGTAAATGAAGTGGGGTAGGTAGGGGTGGGGCAAATCGGAATGGAGTGGGGTAGACTGAGTGGGGTAGACTGGGGAAGGGGGTTAGACTGGAGTGGAGTCGAGTATATTGTAGCGGAGTGGGGTAGGGTAGGTTGCGGTAAATCGGAGTGGAGTGGGATAGACTGTAGGGGAATGCGGTAGATTGGAGGGGGTGGAGTGGGGTAAATGGAGTGAGGGGTATAGAGTGCAGTGGCGTGTCGTAGAATGGAGTGGCATGGCATAGAGTGGAAAGGCATAGAGTGGAGTGGCGTATTGTGGAGTATGCATGGTGTGGTAGGCACTGCCATTACAGACAACACATTTTCAATTGAAATGACCATTACATTTGCACAGACATACGGTTACACTGCACACAAATGATGTGTGCAGATGTCATCACTTAGTGTATTTATGTGTTTTGATCGTATTCAAATATTTGTTTCCACCACACTAGAGAATAACAAAAAAAATTGCTTCATTTATACTAATTCTGATATATTCTGAGACATCAGCACAGTTCATTTTGTTGTGTGTGTTAGAAAAACAGAAAACATCCTAAACCCTCCCCTCTTCCATGGATACTCTGTAAGATTGTCACAAATTCTCTCACTTTGAAGTCAGCGAAAGAAAAGTAAACACTATGCTCCCTCAAAAAGAGAGCTTGACATTGGACCTCTGTCTTTGAATTCACAGCAAATGTGACAAGATAAGAACAAGATTTAAAGGCCTGTTTACAGAAGGTGAGTTTGTGGAAGAATACAGTAAACAAGATTTTGGAAATGGGAGGGTCGAACTCAAGCTGGACAGCCTAAAGCAAATGAAGCCAGCAAATAGAAAGCCAGAAATTGCAAGTTACAAACCACAAAGCCAGTGGTAAGCAACGGGTGGAATGCATTCCTAGGCCAGCTTTCTCAATGTCCCCAAGATGTCTTTAGCAAACCAGACAGCTGAGCTGTCTGGTAGGCTAAAAAAAGAGTGCTACGGCGTGCAGGTTACAAAACAAGCAAATACACCACAGTACATCCGATGTAGACTCTTACAGGTACTGACTGCTCAACAACAGCAGAGCGTTGTAGCACTTGGATAAGCAGAGAGTTTAAAACTATGTTGACATCTGAATTACACTTTCTCCTCCACCAGCATAAAATAAACAACCTTTTCAAAGATGGGTTTAAATCGATTGTTTAAACACAACCTTCATGCCACATCCCAGACCCCAAGGAAGTGACATTTTTGTGTGCAAATGTCACCTCCACGTAATACCTCGTCTCCAATTTCTGTATTCTTTTACACACAGAGATCTACCAAAGAAAGTGGATGCGAGAAGGTGACCTACACGAAGACATGAATATTGGGAGAGCAGTGAACCAGTACAGAGTGATGTGTGCACGCTGTGACAGAAAATAATAATACGAAAAACTGCCATTTCTAACCGAAGATGCAAAAAGCAAATACATTATAAGTATTCAAGTAAAATGAAGCATTGCAAGGACCAGGCCGAAGAGAACACCGCTCACAAGATAGGAGGCGGAGAGCAAAATACACTGAACATAGTAGAGATGGAAAAATATTGCATGCATATCCGTTTATATGAGTTTTTGGTAGATACAGTTATTTCATCAATCATCAACAATTTTGGGTCATGAGAAACACAAAATAGTGCATTAAGTGAAAGGTAAAAAACACACACAGGACCTTCATATGAATTTAGAGCTGCCTTAGTTTGTAGAAAAATATGCACGCAACCTGGTTTAGTGACAGCTCATGTCCAGCATTTAACTAGAGATCTTTTTGCTTTCATTTGGTTAAGCATTTTTACCATCTTGCATTTCTTACCTATGATTATGAAATCTGGATTTTCACCATCATTAAGGTTTCAAGGCACCCACAGGAATGTTGTAATAAATTGGGTTATTAGTTAAGGGGGCGGGAGAGGTTGATGACCCATACCTTAAGTAATAAGCACAGTCCTTGTCAGGGTCAACCACTAAAGTCACTAAATTAACCAGAGCTCAACCCCCTGGTATATGGCGCAAACAGACAGGCTTAAATTAAGGCAACATAGAAAGTATTTATGCAATACCAAAACTGTAATTAAGTCAAAATACAACACAAGAAAAAAACCCAAACTAATTTAGAAAAATAGAATACATTTTAATAAATAAAATGTTATGTTAATTAAATTTATAAATCACGTAGCTGCCCCAACAACGCGGCTTCCCAGCACTGACCACCAGACTGGAGTACCATATCAAAAGAGCATCAAAAGAGATCAGAACCTCCTAATAAAGGAAAAGCCAGATTTGAGCTTTTTTTCTGAAATCAAAATGATTATGGATATTTCTTAGCTTGAGAGGCAAATCTCGAAAAGAGCAGCTCTGTTTTGCTCAAATTTAATTTAAAAATTGTCATTCTACTGGCCACTGACAGCATACAACCAATTTGGTAATATCCTTAAAGGAGTCAGCGGAAAAAGAAAAGATAAGTTGTGTATCATCTGCATATGCGACAATAGAGACCCCAAGATGTTTCACTATCTCTGCCAAAGGTCTAACATATAAGTTAAACACCGTGGGGCTCAAAGAGCAGCCCTGAGGAACCCCATGTTCCAAAGGTCTGGAAAATGAAGAAAACAAGCATTTGCAATGCAATAGGTCTCGCATTTGCGAGAGTTTAAGCTATTGGCATTGTAAATGACAATGCCTTTTATTTATCTGTTTTAAAAACCAACACATAAATAAAGGCATTGTCATTTACAATGCCAATAGCTCAAACTCTCGCAAATGCGAGACCTATTGCATTGCAAATGCTTGTTATGTTAGTATCTAGCACGGCCCCGCCCCAGTCATTTCATAATAACACTGGACCACGTCAGTAGTAATCCAAAAGTATTTGTGAACTGGGCCCCTCACGTTGTCACATCCGCGAGGACAGCCTGCAAACTACAGACTACCCTTCCACACCAGCGCAGTTCTGGTCCAAAGTGCACCAATGGAGAGCCTCCATTGAAATTAGTCGAGTCCCTCACAAAGCGCCAAGATATACAAGTAACTGATAGTCGCTGCGCTATGTAAATAGCCAGTAATGTAGCGTTATAAAACCTTGCAATTGTCACCAGTGTATTTGTAAAGCGCACGTTCACCCCAACGAGGTCTCTTGGCGCTGAATAACAGATGTTTATTGTTACCCAACTCAATGGTACTCATTTTATCGACCTCTGAGTGGACCCGCCGGGATTTGTACCTGTGACCATGAGGTCGAACACAGGCCCCTGCAGTGGATGCATTAGTCCACTGAGCCACCAGACCTGGCTACATACAGGTCAGGCAACAGATACACATTTCTTGCCTTCTCCTTCCTTAAATGCAGACTGTCGAGGAAAAGTGCAAATTATTAAGCAACATTCACCTTAGTTAAGTGCCTATTACAGACTTCAAAGCTCGCCGTTGTCGGGTTTTGTCAGGGGTAAACATGGCATTTTCAGGACAATAAAGGGTTTTTCACACCTGGTAAAAGGGCAGTAAAGCGGATTCCTATCTTGTAGGCGCCATTTCTCAGAGAATTCTGACGAACACTTTGCATGAAAGATCCTTTGTCTGCCATGCGTATAAGGCACGCTGTCTGTGTTTGCACTTTCTGCGAGTTTTAGTTGTCCACGATAGGAACTGTCTGGCTTTCGGGTTTTTCAAGTCTGTGAACAGATTCCTTTCGAGCGGCGTCTTTCCACTCTTCCCAGCTGTAATGTTGTGATATGTGCTGGGCGCTAGGACCAGCACATGAGATTGAGAGGTGGGAGGAGAGCTGGGTGGCGGAAGAGGAGGAGCGAGGAATAGGCAGTATAGAGCAGGAACAGGAACGTAGTGGATGCACGAGAATAAAGTTCCCACTACAAGAATAGTGTCTGTGTCGTTTGTACTGGCCCAAAGACACTACAACTGGCGACGAAGGTGGGATGTAAACTTTGCCTGCCTACCTGTATCCTGGCGTGCGCTCCGCTGCCTTGGAGCTGTGCTGAGTCGCGGACCGGGTGCCCACCCCGGTCGCGTTGTGCCCCGCTGTGTTTGCTGTCCGCCCCGCTGCCTCGGAGCTGTGAAGTCCGCCGCCGCGCCCTGGGAGTCCACCCCATTCGCGTGTGTCCTTGGAGGGGATTCGGCGTTGCCGCGACCCGGGAGCCCACCCCGGTCGCGTGTGTAGAGGAGACGGCGCAGTCTGTGGATCGCGACCCGGGAGCCCACCCCGGTCGCGTGCTCTGGGCTGCAAGGGCCCATGTGGACGTGCTGTCTGTGGAGGAGTGCGGGTTCCGATGCTGTGCCCGGTGACTGAAGTTGTCACCTCCGAGGTACCGGAGTCTGTCTGTTCCCGTGCTGCTGCTCCCACTGAGTGAATTAAGCCTGATAATCTCGCGAGGAGCGAGATTTCACCGGCGGCCATCTTTAAGTCAGGCGCCTCAACCAATCCCCTGCGAGGAATGCCCGGCGGCCATTTTGAGGTCGGGCGTCTGCTGAAAATCTCAACAAGCATTGGTAAATGACTGTCAGAGGAGCTGTCAGGTGCCTCATCATACATTAAAAGGCTATATCAATGGACTTATGGGACTGCAAGCTCGTCCTGTCGCCTGCCCTTGATATTCCTTGATGCGAGTGGCAGTCCCTACACATCAAGTAGCTGGTGGTCTGCTCTTCCTTGTCATAGGCACCCTGCTATTGACCCTGCACTAACGTAATTGAAGATTGGCGCTAACGGTGGCATTTCGAACCGAGTGGCAGGCGCTGTAAGGGTTCCTGTGGGTCGGCTATTCACCACAAAGTATTTGCCCCACCATATTCCTACGCGATGTCTGGATCGCCAACGTCAAGACAGAGTCATGCCTCTGCTAGCGCCAGCACCAGGCAGGAGTCACCTACGTCCACAGCGCAAATGGGTGGACACAGAGTTGGCTTGCTCGGAGTCCCTTATCTACGCCCGCCGGAACCCTTGGTCCTCATATCAGGGGGAGGTATGGGCCTTCGCTGGCAGGAATGGCTAGAAGACTTTGAAGACTTCATGAAAGGGTCTCATGTGACCGAGGAGGAGCAGCAACTGATTGCATTACGCAATTTAATTGGGAAAGATGTTGGTCAGATTATAAAGGAGCTTCCGGCTGACGCTGCTTCGTCCTATGCCAATGTGCGTGACGCACTAAACAGAAAATTTCTTCACAAACGGAACGATTATGAAAGATATACCTTCAATCTGACTTCTCAAGAAAAAGACAAGCCCATGAGTACCTTCATTACGCGACTTCGACGCTTGGCCCGCTACTGTGAATTTGACTCTTTCTCGACAGAAGACGCCCTTCGCCTGCGAATCATAGAAGGATGCCAGTCTGAGTCGTTGCGCAGACGTCTACTAAAGAAAAGTTACTCTCTGGATGAGATCGAAGAAATGACGAGAGTACATGATCAGGCAGAAGAACAGGCCAAGAGAATGGAAGCTGGAAGAGGTGGAAAATGTGAACAAGCATTTCGGCTCCAATCCCGTAACACCAACAGGTCTTCCCCTGCAAAGCAACGATCATCCAGATCCAAAGTTCAGTCCCATTATACAAGTCGTCGGCGTCGCAGTACCAGCCGGACTGATAAACGACAGGAGCGCCAACTTAAATGCTATCGCTCTGGATATGACTTCCCTCACACGGAGACCTGCCCTGCATTAGGCCAAAAATGCAGGAAGTGTGGCCGGGACAACCACTTTGAGAACGTCTGCGGAGCTCCTCGCAAAGACACCCACAGAGACAAGTACAGACAATCCAAACAGTCTAACACTCGCCATCATGCCAAAGCAGTGTGGGACCGCAGAGATTCTTCCACTGGCTCTTCACAGTCCAGCCGTCAGTCTCATGGGACATATCGAACCCGTCGATCACAATCTCGTGAGTCGAGGTCGCTGTCACCAATATCGCAAGACAGTGATGAGTACGTCTGCATGGTTGCGGATCCGGACCGGTTGAAGAAATCCCCGCGACTAGACCTGAAAATGGACACACACTTGGCCAAATTTGTTCTGGATAGCGGAGCATCTCTCAATTATATTTCAGTTGCAGAATACAAGAAAATGAGTCCACCACCACACTTGCATAAAGCCGCCGTGCAGGTGTACACTTGGATGTCAAAGGAACCTCTTCCTTGCTTAGGACAATTCCCGACTAATCTCACGTACAAGGACAGAACTATTCCGGCCCGCATTCACGTCATTGATGGTCCTGAAGCAGATTGTCTTCTTAGCTTGCCCACGGCGGAACGACTTCGACTAGTAGAAATTTTGTACAAAGTTGATGATGAACCGGACATAGTTCACAAGTTTCCGAAGTTATTCACCGGACTTGGAAAGATGGCTCATTGCCAAGTTCGATTGCACATAAATGAACGTGTGACTCCCATAGCACAACATCACAGGAAAATTCCATTTCACCTTCAACAGTCTGTAGAGGAGGAACTGCAGGATCTTCTCCAGGCTGACATTATTGAGAGAACGTCAGGACCCACTCCCTGGGTCTCTCCAGTGGTCGTTGTGCCTAAAAAGGGCGCACCTGGCAAAGTGCGCCTCTGTGTAGATATGAGGGCACCCAACACCGCCATTGAAAGAGAAAGACACCCGGGGCCTCATATTAGTGACATGATTGCGTCACTCAATGGGGCGCAAATATTCTCCAAACTAGACCTTAACAAGGGCTATCACCAGCTGGAACTTCACGAAAAATCGAGATATATCACCACATTCTCGACTCATCAAGGTCTGTTCAGATAGACTAGAACGGGCGGTCAACTAACACAATCAGATTAAATGACTTTAAGAGACCAATTAAAGTGTAAAAAGTGCCCTTTTTAGTGGCTGTCATGGACTGAGCAGCCTAAGTGTTAATACACAACAGTGAACACTAACTTGAAATGTTGTTTAATCTGAACGCAATGCCATGTAGAGAAAGCGAGGAAACGGCAAGCACTCTGCCTGCTCCTCTGGGTCTCTTCAGTCTGGAAACCCCTTTGCCCAAAGGTGGAGATGAACTGGCAATACTTAAAATCGTCGACTTCAGTTGTCCACTGCGTTTCTGAAATAAAAATAGTTTTGACGTTTTTTTCTTAACGAGTCCCTCGATGGGCTCTCCCTATGTCTCTTCACGCAGCAGTGCACTTTCTGGAGAGTTTCACTGCAGGAACAACAGGTGCTTTGTATAAAATGGCCCTTCAAAAGAAAAGCACCAAACAAGGAAGGAATCCAAGAAGACCGCCTCAGCTCGCTAAATAAATTCATACCGTAAAATCGTGCACTGCGCCATGTGTGCAAGACATCAACCACGTCCCAGCCCTGGGGCGTCTTCGGGCAAACCAGCGCAATCCAATGTGTTTACCCCTCCAGCTCAAACGACGCAGCGTTCCCAAAATGCACTGAAAACTGCGGCTAAGGGAAGCGGTCGACTGTTGATAACGACCCCCTAAACTAGGCTTAACATTCATTTAAAGGAGGCACATATGAGTGGAACCGCGTTAGATAGCAGGCTGTTACTGCACCGTAAATTAATTAAAGAAGCGCGGCCGCCTAAGCGAAAGCGGACCGTGGTTCATATTAAATAAATAAAGCTGCGTGGCCGCTAAAGTGAAAGCGGACAGCGTTGCAAATTACATAACGATGTAAAAGTGGGCTGGCGCTGCCAATTAAATAAATAAAGCAGTGCGGCCGCTAAAGCGGACCGCGCTGCAAATTACAACAAGCATTGAAAATGCAATAGGTCTCGCCTTTGATTAAGTTAAAGCCATTTGCTTTGCTAATGGTATTGTATAGCAAAGCAAATGGCTTTAACTTAATGAAAGGCGAGACCTATTGCATTTTTAATGCTTGTTCCTATTGGTCACGGTTACAGTGTCCAGGTCCTGAACGCAGATTCTACACGATAAACGGGACACACAACTTAGTTTTCAAATATAAGTCAGGAACGTGAGACGCCAACAACGAGGTTGAAAAGAGAAGCAATGAATAAAAAAAGTTTAAGCGCATTAACTTGGGGAGGCCAAGTTTAGCGCGAATGATCTAAAGCTGTGGCATGAAGGTCCCAAATTGAGGCAAGTCCCATGCTGTTCACGTCTGAGAATTAGAGGGGATTCCACTGTCACGAAGAAGGTCTGGAGATGAGGTCTCCAAAGGAGTTAGGGGCGGCGCCATACATAAAAAGAAAAAACACTGTGCCAGCCTGCCTCAAGCGCTCCTCCCGAGCAGCCCTGTCTGCCGATCACATAATCTCCCCGTGCCTGAATGTGCCCTTGTGTAACGTAACCGGAGCTCATGTAAAGCGCTCCAATACCTTCAGCTAGAGTTCGCGCTACAGAAATCTGCATTACAAAAAAACTCTGTGCCAGCCTGCCTCAAGCGCTCCTCCCGAGCAGCTCTGCCTGCCGATCACATAATCTCCCCGTGCCTGAATGTGCCCTTGTGTAACGTAACCAGAGCTCATGTAAAGCGCTCTAATACCTTCAGGTAGAGTTTGCGCTATGGAAATCTGCATTAAAAAAAACACTGTGCCAGCCTGCCTCAAGCGCTCCTCCCGAGCAGCCCTGCCTGCCGATCACATAATCTCCCCGTGCCTGAATGTGCCCTTGTGTAACGTAACCGGAGCTCATGTAAAGCGCTCCAATACCTTCAGCTAGAGTTCGCGCTATAGAAATCTGCATAAAAAAAAAACACCGTGCCAGCCTGCCTCAAGCGCTCCTCCCGAGCAGCCCTGCCTGCCGATCACAATCTCCCCGTGCCTGAATGTGCCCTTGTGTAACGTAACCGGAGCTCATGTAAAGCGCTCCAATACCTTCAGCTAGAGTTCGCGCTATAGAAATCTGCATTCAAAAAAACACTGTGCCAGCCTGCCTCAAGCGCTCCTCCCGAGCAGCCCTGCCTGCCGATCACATAATCTCCCCATGCCTGAATGTGCCCTTGTGTAACGTAACCGGAGCTCATGTAAAGCGCTCCAATACCTTCAGGTAGAGTTCGCGCTATAGTAATCTGCATTAAAAAAACCACCGTGCCAGCCTGCATCAAGCGCTCCTCCCGAGCAGCCCTGCCTGCTGATCACAATCTCCCCGTGCCTGAATGTGCCCTTGTGTAACGTAACCGGAGCTCATGTAAAGCGCTCCAATACCTTCAGGTAGAGTTCGCGCTATAGAAATCTGCATTAAAAAAAAAAAAACACCGTGCCAGCCTGCCTCAAGCACTCCTCCCGAGCAGCCCTGCCTGCCGATCACATAATCTCCCCGTGCCTGAATGTGCCCTTGTGTAACATAACCGGAGCTCAGGTAAAGCGCTCTAATATCTTCAGGTAGAGTTGACGCTATTTATGAGTAGATCACTTTATAAAAGACCATGCGCGCATTCTGACTGCGTTCCCATGCCACGGTGTATATAAGTGGATTCCTACTGTAGCTCAGCAGGCAAGGGTGGCACTGGAGGCTAGGTAGAGTTTACGTGTAAGGAGCCGGAAAGGATGGGCTGAACGGATTGACCGGTGGTATTCTGCTTCAGTCAGATTGTGCCTCCTGGTGTCCCGGGTGGCTTGGGCGTGTCCGTGCATTCGCTGTAGGTGCCGGAGTGTGCCCGTGCCGGCGTGCACACTTGGGTCGAATTCAGTTTGTGGCGCGTGCATACACCCGCCACGGCGCCCAGGTGTCTGTGTTGTGGCTATAACCCCTAATGGGCTTCTCCGTGTATGTCTGTTGGAGCCTTGCGGGTGTATGAGGGCGACTGGTGATGACAGTGCTGGAATATGGTGCTTATGTGAAGTGCTCCAAAAGCTTCGGGTCAAGTTTGCGCTATATAAATGTTAAGATGTTAAGAAAAACAAAGTAAGAAAAAGCAGCTACGCAAGCCATGCACACCTTGGAAGGACGCCCTAAGATGCGGAAATCCTACTAAAAGAAGCCCGTTACCATATGAAGAGCGTTCTCTCAGCGCCCAATCAGAGAGCCGGACTGGCGCGTGCAAGGCAGCGTGACGAAGCTTCTGATAAGAAACTTCGTCACGACAGCCGTAATGCAGGCAAGCCAGTCCGGATGGGCGGGACAAAAAAGTGAAAAGGAGGCACCCCAGAAACCTTATTTCCAAAGGCAGCCCACCGTTTAACATAAACGGTGACGCAAGCCAATGGGAATAAGGGGCGGGGCTTCAAGCCCTTTTCTCAATGTCCTCATCTGCAATAAATCTCGCCGAGCGAGCTGCGCATGTGCGCAGCAACGCTAGGCGAGAACTAAAAACGTAACCAAAATGTAAAAGTGGGCTGCGGCGTTGTGTGGGTGGATTAGGTAAAGACCATTCAAGAAAATAGTGCTCACCCACTAGATAATGCAGACCGTGTGACAAGCCAAGTAAAAGGTCCAGTCGTTATGGGCGGTAACAAACGGAGACAAGGCAATTAACAAGGAGGGACTAACAAGCACACTTACAAATCAGAAGCCAGCATTTATGAAGGGCAATGACATAAGCCAATGACAAATATGGGCAGAGATTGGGAGACGCTTCAAGAACATACCCTAATACGGCGTGCCTTGCAGAGTGAGCAGCGCATGCGTGCTGCCCTTAGGCTCGACCTAAAAAGGGGGGGTGAGAGGCTTGGGGGGAGATGACCTGGAAAGAACGGTGACTAAGGAAGGATTTGAACCAGGACACCGCTTTGCCCCGTATGCCTATGTTGTGAAGGCTCTGTAAAAACACCTTATGAGAGATGGTGTTGAAGGTGGCACTGAAATCTAACTGAATTAGGGCGGCAAAGCCCTCTTTATCCACCACTCTGTGAAGCGTCTCAGTGACAGACAAGAGCAGATTCTGAGCTATGATGGGACCTGAAGTGGTTTTGGGAAATATCCAGAATGCCGTTGGCTTCTAAACAAATCCGCTAGAAGTTTGTTAACATGTTTTTCTGCCACCTTAGCTAAGAAAGAGAGAAAGGATAGTTACCAGGAGTAGACGGGTCAAGCGAAGGCTTTTTCAGGAGGGGAATAACTTTTGCCTGCTTCCATGCCCAGGGAACAGTAGCCATCCCTCCCAACGCCCCAAATTCCCTCCCCAGATGCCCCCACTGTCTTGAGGAATCTGTCTTCCAAGCATCCTCCCAATCCAGCATATGCCTCTAGTTGTATCCATCCTCAGATACTAGTAGTTGTTTATAAATTTGAGATGTAACACCCCGGACACAAATAAACTTGGGAAATATTGTTTCAAACAGACACCAAAATGACGAAAAGCAAAGAAGGGGATTCTGAGATATGATTTTTAAAAAGGTTTTACATAAAAATAGCACAAAAAAGTGCTAAGCAACAACCATGATCAATTGGTTGTGGTAGACCGGGACCTAGCCCGATTTGAAGCTGACAGCGATGGAGCCTGTCGGGAATACAGAAATTAGGTTCGACCCAGTCAGATGCATTTCCTTAGGATTTAGTATTAAAAAAATGGAAATCCAAAATCTTCAGTTGGTCAAGGCAGCAGGCTGTAGCCGAGGAGAGCTGAGGTCAAACAGCCATCACACAAGGTCCCAGGGAAGCTGCTGTTTTTTGGATGGGAAAGTTCCAGCTGGGAGAAATTCTATTTTGTGCCCAATGAAGGTCCATTGCGGGACAGATACTTTTGGCGCCTTCAACCAGTAAAAATGTCTTCATTCACACTTAGTCAATTATTTTGAGCTTGGATTCCTCCAGTGGGTCAAGCCTGGAGGCTGAAGCCGAAGAGGGCTCCACAAGGCCTGATACTTTCTCTGTGAGGCCAAGCTGAATCAGATTTGCTGCAGTGGAGAAGCTCCAAGAAACCGAATCTTTAGCCCAGTGGCAACATACCTTAGTCGGATCGGCTTGGCAGGTTTGTCGCAGTCACCTAGAGGTCTTTGGAACTAAAAAGTTTCTACATCCCAGGTTTTTAGGGTGGTAGGAGGAGTCCAGCCAGTTCTAGCCAAGGGTTCTATGCCCTCAGTAACGGCACTTGAGGGTCAGGACTCACTCCAGCGGAGTCCACCACCAAGGCCCAGGACAAGCTGGAACTAGTCAGCTGGGCAGTTGCAGGAAAGGCCTTTTGTAGCAAGTTGTGTCCCTATAGCGTGAACAGGAGGCCAGGCTTATGACCCTTGTAGTCCACTACTTTATCCTGGGTTCAAGAGGGAGCAGGTCCGGTCCTTCCGGCTCCTGTCAGGTCTCAGAGAGCGGGTTCAGTCCTTTTCTGATCTTTCTCCGGTCCAGTAGTGTTCTGAGGAGGGTACTGGGGATGCCATGTGTATGCCTGGCACAAGCTTGTGGGTGGGGGAGACTCCTGGCTTCTCCTTAACCAATGGGGTAAAGGTTCCCAGGGGTTACCCTACCAATGATTGCAGCATTTTCTGTGTGCCCTACTGCAGACAATCTCACAGTGTCCGGCTCTGCCTAAATCCAAGATGGTGAAAACCTTCTCCCCTTGTGAAGAGCCTGTGTGCCCACTCCAGAACTATGGCCACGCAAATGAGCAACCCCTCCTCTGACATTACTTCAACCAGTTCTCGGGGCAGCTCCCTCCCCACTGGGATTGGAGCCTGTCTGACTGGGGGAACAAATGAAGGGGGCCTGTCCAGGTGTCGTCTAGCATCTGCCAGTGACATGGGAGACCCCTTTGAAATAACACTCTGAGGGCTGTAGCTGGAAGATAATGCAAATTAGTCTTCAGAGGCTTTAGGCAGGGAAAATTGAACATGCTAAAAGTACTTTTTCCTTACTATTTCATAAAAATCCGACATCACTAGTTAATTGAGCTTTTAATAAGTAGTACAAAAAGTTCTAGCTGTTTTCTTGCAGAAGATAGCATTATTAAATTTAATAGTGCATCCCAGTATTTCTCTCTGAAACAGAAGCCTTGCTTCTGTGAAAATAGCTTTTAGGCACTAATAACTGTAAGGACATGTTTAACATCAAATTCCTAGATGTTCTACTTTTAAATACCATGCACTCTGCTTTACGGACTACAAGGCGTACTTAAGGGTCACTTATTAATATTTAAAAGGAAGGATTAGATCTGTTAAAAGGGATAAGTTTGACAGGCTGAATTGCAGTCGTTAAACTGCTCCAGTCATGCTACAATGGTAGGCCTGAAATTATGTTTAACTGCAGCTGTACTAGATGGCAGAAGAGGTGGGCAGTTCACTAGCGGCATTTAACTTATAGGTCCTGGGCACACCCTGTAACATATACTAGGGACTTATAGGTAAGTTAAATATGCCAATTTGGAGTATACCGATTCAACCATGGTTAATAGGGGAGCTCAGACACTTTACTACTGGTTAGCAGCAATAAAGTGCACACAGATCTACACCTAGCAAAAATAGGGTACAGAAAAAAGATGAAAAATCCAGGATAACCTGGCAGAAAAGGTGATTTTTCTACAAAAGTCTGCTTGTGTGAATCCTTGCTATTTGAAGTGATGCTCACAGTTGTGTATTGACATGCATCTTGATGTTAGAGCTTCTCCACAGAGATGCTCCGTTAAACCCTGCCCTTTTAACTCCTGGTACACTCTCAGTCAGCATCAGTGCTTCCATCTGACCGGTAGCACTAAGTTATTCTGAATTAGGCTGGGCAGCTGGACTGAGTTTGGGGTTTTAAAGCTCCTATTATCAGCAGTGTTTTTTTTCTATTTTTAGCCAACATGGTTGGTCTCCATTACTATGTACTTTGCACCACTCGGTCATGCTGAATGCCACGAGGAAAAGGAAATGGATGTTTATTTATCCTGTCCTTTCTGTGCAAGGCGTACACAATGGTGTTTCCCTGCAGAGTGTTGAGGCATTTCCACATGCCAGGTTCTTCCCTGAGTAGACAAAAGGACCACACTATAGAGGCCAATAGCAGTTTCATCCTAGTCTATTTCTTGGCATGCTCAACATCTAGGCCATACATTCACCTGATCCCAAAAGACTGGCCGAAACCTGTGTCACCGCCTAGTTAGATTGATCTCGAGATATCGAACGAGCAATTCTGCACTGGGTGTGTACAATCCACATCCCGAAGGCCATCCATGGTCCTTCAGATTCAGCCGAGCCGAGCTGAGCTGGAAAAATTCCACAGCAGATTCTGTTGCTTCACTCCACGATAAAAACCCTTCTGACCATTTAGTGCTCACGCTCTCCCCTCCTTTGTGTAAATGTCTGTGTAGATGTGCCCAGCCTTGATTGGCAAGAACTTATATTTGAATCTGCACACCTTTTCATTGCTGTAGCGTCCAGCCAGTGCCAAACAAAGGAGTGAAGAAGTACAGTTCCAAATAAATAATTTCCTTGGATGTAGTCTGGACTCCGAGATCTATAGCTCAGCTCATTGAAGGGGATTGATGAGGTCCAGGACACCCCGAAAGGCTGGGGCCAACGGCAGGGTGAGCTGCTCAGTGACTACGCAGACCTAGAAGAACAACTACTGGACTTTCCAGTGAAAGGCGGGATAACCTCAAATATTAAGACAAACACCCTGCATATCATGGACCATAGTGCAAGGAAGGAAATGGCCCCCCTGCCTGCTGTTCAAATGATAAAATAGGGCAATAATAAGGGTTCAGTGGGTCCCTCAGGCCTCTGGGCACCAGTACCACTGCACCTGCTGCACCAATGGAAGCTACGCTCATGACTGCACCCAGCATAATGGCAGCTTCCCTACCAAGAACCATCACAAACTGTCTTGTTAAACCCTACAAGCAGTGACAAATGACCGATGCTGGCACTGTGCGGCTTCATCTAGCGGCGCGCATTTCCTTGGACCGCACGGCTTCGGGGCGCTGATGGGGAGTGCATCACCAGTCATCTTAAAGCAGAAGGGAGATTAGAAACAACTCCAACCAGAGGCGAGGAAAAGCTATTGTGGCCAATTCAATCAGCTTGTGAACAAAAACTGCTCCTCTGACATCATGCCGGCCAATTGAAAAGCAAATCGAATGAGACATGGTAGCACAGCAAAGAGGCTCTAAGGGACGAGAGATGAATGTTAATGTATGCTAAAAATCTGAAACTCAGCAGCCTAAATAATGTATATTTATAAAGAAGGTAAAGGTGAATATACGGAGCAGTGCCACGATTTGAGATTCAATCTGCGGCCCAACAGGGGGTTTAATGCTTTGCGTAGAGCCAACCGTGAAAGATGCTCAGGCCCCTTTTGGCCACAACGTTCAAACCGGTTGACACTTCTTTTTCACCAGCCGACAAAGCGCCTGGACTTTCACTCTCAGGCTGTGCCAAATGATCAACCTGGGTTTGACATCATCTCTGCCATTGAGGGATAACAACGGTCTAAGCACCCATTCCACTCTGGGACTTCTGCACTCAATAATGATGTCTTATATTTTAAAGAATTGGGTATTCTTTTTACCCACAATACCATACTGCACAGAAAAGTTCCCCAAAACTTAAACTCGCAAAGAAAATTCTTATACAAAGTCTAGTCGCAAATGTGCCAACATCTTGAATCGCACTCCACAGGTTGTTCTTGACTTGGTCGTGTTCTATTAGTGTCCAGATTATCGTGGTACGAGCAGAACAATCTTAGCAAAGGCCATGGAAAAACGGGCCATTTTGCAACGTTTGTGAATGGTGAAAATAAACACCTTTCGAAACTTTGCAGGTAAAAATAATTAAGGTGCATATCCGTTAATTACAACAAACAGCCAAAGCTGGAAAGAGGGTGGATGCAGGCAGTTTCCCCCCTCACGCAGTGTGGACCTGCTGCATGACAGGGTGGCATCATGCCCACTGGGGCGGCCATAGTGTCTGCGGTGCAGATTTGTACACACAGTTCTTCCTTGCAATCACAGTGCACCATTGAGCCAACCCACTGAGATGCCTTTAAGAAAGGTACTTGTATCTGTGCTCCAAAGTTACCTCAGCACTTCAGTTGAGGACAACTCATCACTGATGCAAAATGTACAAATTCAACTAGAGCTATTTATGTCCAAATTTCCCTTAAAGTAACCATTTCTTATACATAAATGCCACTTTTGCCCACTCTGCTCTTAAATGCCTCCAGCCCTAGAGGTGGCGCTGTATGTGTCGCCCTTCTCGTTGATTCTCTTTCTTTCCACAAACTTCTCTATGGGTTACCACAGAAAATCTGCAGTCTTTAGGGAAACAGAGTGACTTCCTGATAGAGAAAAACACCAAATAACTCGAACCGAGCCAAGAGCCCTGGGAATTCACGTTACTTTAAGGGGGCCATTCAACGTAAAACACTCTTTTTTGCCCACACCTCCATCTCGAATAATCAGCAGCAATAGGCATTCCAAAATGTTCCTTTGTTTGATGGCTGCTTGGGTATGGAGGCCTGAAGTGACATGGGTCACTGGAGGGCCCCTTTAAACCATTCACGGCCCAGGTTGGCGGACTTGAAGCCATGTGCTCTTCACAGACAATGAACTCAGACTATACAACCGCGCCTTCTCCTCCGCTCCAAAAAAACCAAAAACAAAACTACACTTTAGGACTGTGATAGGATGGGTGAGGGGGCGGACGGACGGGGACACAGACAGACAGACACACACACACCTTAAAAAAAACAAGCATTTGCAGAGCCAATAGGTCTCTTTATGACATCCACTGGTTTTACCAATGCCTTTGGCAAAAAGCAAAATGCTTTTCAGCGCCGCTGTGCAGCTTCAGCAAAAAAGAAAAGCACCATGACACGATACACATATAGAGCGTGCATGTCAAGACGCTGCTGGTAACCATCTCATTCGGTAGACATGCGCATGCATGACGACTCATGTGTACATGTGACCATGCATGCACGCGCCTACTGAATAACACAGGTGCCACTTCATTTATTTACCTATTTATCTGTTCTAACATTGTCGCCCCTGGAAGTACAAGCCTACTCCCAAGCCAAACCATATTAATATCTCAGCATTAATCAAGCATGTCCAATTATTTACTTGGACAGACAATCCTATGCTAATGAACTCACAATTAGCATGCAAATGAACTCCAGTTGTACAGGAAGGCATTGTGTTACAAAGTGCCTCATAAATATGGATTCTGGTCCCAATTATTCACCAAGCCCGCTCAAAACACAGGAAAGGCTCCCTGACTTAAGTATGCAAAATGTATCCGACAGGGCTAGTTTAAGAACCTACATAAGGTAAATGCCCAATCGATTGCAGATTTCAGGTTTGACTTCTGGGTAAGCAGGAGTTTAAAAGGAAACTTGGGAAAATAAATAAAAAATCCAGTGATTTATCCAGAAATTAACAAGAGTTGCGGGGGGGAATCCAATGACTATTTTTCACATCTCTTTTGGAGCGTCGATGTTGCACAAAGGCATGCTTAAGGTTTGACTATCAAAGGATGACTTCTACCCTTCTGTACGAACAAGAAGCAGGGAAAACATGATGGAAGACCGAGCCTCAGGACAGGGTCTACAATACCAGGCGAAGATGACAAAATGTTTCCAGGCAAATGAGCTGCTTGCCCTTGCCTGAAGCCAGCTTCGGCGGCTGCCGGAGATTGATGCGTACCGACTGGAAGGGACGGCTTCAAAAACTGTCAAGTGAGAACCTGTTTATATCCGAAGCGTCTCCAAACCACTGATCAATTCCCCCCATAAGATGTTTCTTGTTGCTCTTTGCCACTGGTCTCTCGTCTATTATCGTCCCCACCCAGGACTTCCTTCTTCTTCCTTTGTTTCCTTTCCAATGTAAAAACCATGGCCTTTCCACTTCATGCCGGGCCAGTTTAATACCAGGGAACGCGGCTCCTGCTGTACTTAGAAGAACATCAATTTATTGAGAAATTAAAGTGATGGATGAAATGTTACTGGTAATTACTCCGAGCCACACTGAAGTCCGTCTTTGTTTGTTCACTGTGCCCTGCAGGCAGGAGCAAAGCTTAACCAAATCCGCCTTGGTCTTGCCCAACAGACCTCCAGGCCAGCTATAAACAATTGTTTCTTTTAGTTTCTTGCTTAACTAGAGACCCTGGGAAGCAGGAACTCAGAGACCTCAGGACAAAGCGTACCTCTTCGATTCCACTTGCCAAAACACACAGCAAGAGACCTGTGGACACAAGTAAAACCTTTTGCTTCTCTAAATAACCAGGACCTGGAGCCGGCTCAAAAAATGGATACAATCTCCCCCCTTTCACCAGTAGTCTGACCCATCTCATCTTGTTGGCCACACGCTCCAAGGTAGACTAACCCCACAGATTGTGACTGAACTATCAGATCCTTTTTTTAATCTTTTAGGCAACTAACGTGGTGGCAGAACTTGTAAGTACCAGAGTATCTGAAGGCGTACATCAAAACACAATAATGAGACGGAAAATATATGTAACTAAAAACATGTTTTCAAGTGTTTCCCAAAATGTATTATCATTCAGAACTCCTCTGAAGTCTATGATGAGGGTATTACAGATTACGATGACAGGTACAGAAAACAGATACCTCCCCCTCCGGGGACAAGAATAAAAAGAAGATTAATAAATACATTCCTCTATATTGCCCAATTAGTTAGTGGATCCGACATGCCCAGGTAGATTTCAAATGAATAAGTGGCATTAGTAACATTTGTTTGGTATGAACAATGTTTCGGATTACCAAGTTATTGAGTATATTTAAGACCACAAGATACTACCATTGGCTACATATTTTTTTGCGGCTTGCATTCTTTTATTCTGCTGTTCGGGGCGCTATACTTGTATTAACTAGGGCTGTGAATTTGAATTCTGTCTACAGCTGAGCGATGAGCATAACTTTGCAAACCTGGCAGAATTTTAAAAACACAATTTGTGGAAACTTTTCTGGAAAATCTAGTTCTCCCCGGACAATTCTCCTACTAAATTCAGTGCTAATCTTTCCTCAAGCAAAACTTGTGCTTTGCAAGTTTTTTCACCTACTTTTGACTTTTCCGAAGTTAATTACGTTAAAAAAAGAATCCTGAAGAGAGTGTAGGCAACGTTTCCTCACTTCCTTAGTCCCTCGTAAAGGTTGGCCCACACTTCTGCCTCATTAAATATCTAAAGGCTGGCTGGTAGTGTCGGCGAAAGAGCTCCAGAGGACGCAATGCTCTCCGAGTGGCGGAGTAAACTAAAGGGATTGGTTAGTGATGAAGAAGGTACTGGGTGCGCAGACGATGCATTTTGTGCAGCAACAAAACCTACTCTTCAAACCAACGCGCCGTCAACCATGCATACCAAAGGGAGCAGCTACTTCTATGACCACTGCGTAAGTACGTTTGGGCCTTCGTGGAGGAAAGCACAACACAAATGCTACAACACCCATTGTGTTAAAGACTGGGGTGGGGTAACGAAGGACGTCAAGATTAACTATCTACCTCCTAGCCTTTGCAGAATGCATTGCTTAATTAAGCATGACATCACTGTGAAGCAGCAGGGTAATCTGCACATGGAATGTAACAAATGTTAAAATAATACATTAAAACAAGATGTCAACGTTTAGGAATCTGCACTCCTTTATTACGGTTAGTAAATCTTATCTACAGAAAACTGTTGTACGTACCTAGAGTGAAATACACTGAAGTTACACCAACCAGGACCAGTGTAAGGATTTTCTGTGCTATAGGCAAAATAGCATTTTGTCTAACGGAGCACTCCCCAAACCCACACCCTTCGAGAGAGATTGGAGGGGATTCCGAGACACAACGAGAGAGACTGGCAATGAAAATCAGCAAAGGTAAGACCCTGAAAGCACACACTGAACCTTTGCCATAAAAGTACTTTTCTGGGAGCAAAATTAGTAGTTTAATTTTTGCAGACTCTTTGCTCACTGCTGAAAAGTCTGCCCAAGTAGGAGGTTAAAGACATTCAAAAACCTGCTAATGTGTTTGAAGCACCGAATGAAAGGAGCATCTCAGTCCAACTCTCCACAGGAAGATGCCCACCCCAGGTGAGGCCAAAGAGCAGCACTGGTGACAGCTGCCCTCAATAGGCAAAGGATGAAAGGAGACAACCATAGGGCACTATTAGTGACCGCTGCCCTCAATAGGTAATGGACGAAAGCGTATTACCAATGGACACCACTAGTGACTGCTACAAACAACCAAAGAATGAAGGGGTATATCTGACGGGCCCCACTGGTGACAGCTGCCATCAAAAACCAAACAATGAAGGGGTATAAACGACGGGCCCCACTGGTGACAGCTGCCATCAATAACCAAAGAACGAAGGGGTATAAACGATGGGCCCCACTGGTGACAGCTGCCATCAATAGGTAATGGACAAAAGGGTATTACCAATGGACACCACTAGTGACCGCTACAATCAATAACCAAAGAATGAAGGGGTATATCTGACGGGCCCCACTGGTGACAGCTGCCATCAATAACCAAAGAATGAAGGGGTATAAACTATGGGCCCCACTGGTGACAGCTGCCATCAATAGGCAAAGCATGAAGGGGTATAACCGATAGGCACCGCTGGTGACAGCTGCCATCAATAACCAAAGAATGAAGGGGTATATCTGACGTCCCACTGGTGACAGCTGCCATCAATAGGCAAAGCATGAAGGGGTATAAACGATGGGCCCCACTGATGACAGCTGCCATCAATAACCAAAGAATGAAGGGGTATATCCGACGGGCCCCACTGGTGACAGCTGCCATCAATAACCAAAGAATGAAGGGGTATAAACTATGGGCCCCACTGGTGACAGCTACCATCAATAGGCAAAGCATGAAGGGGTATAACCGATAGGCACCGCTGGTGACAGCTGCCATCAATAACCAAAGAATGAAGGGGTATATCTGACGTCCCACTGGTGACAGCTGCCATCAATAGGCAAAGCATGAAGGGGTATAAACGATGGGCCCCACTGATGACAGCTGCCATCAATAACCAAAGAATGAAGGGATATATCTGACGGGCCCCACTGGTGACAGCTGCCATCAATAGGCAAAGCATGAAGGGGTATAACCGATAGGCACAGCTGGTGACAGCTGCCATCAATAAGCAAAGCATGAAGGGGTATAACCGATAGGCACCGCTGGTGACAGCTGCCATCAATAAGCAAAGCATGAAGGGGTATAACCGATAGGCACCGCTGGTGACAGCTGCCATCAATAAGCAAAGCATGAAGGGGTATAACCGATGGGCCCCACTGGTGACAGCTCCCATCAATAACCAAAGAATGAAGGGGTGTATCTGACGGGCCCCACTGGTGACAGCTGCCATCAATAGGCAAAGCATGAAGGGGTATAACCATGGGGCCCCACTGGTGACAGCTGCCATCAATAGGCAAAGCATGAAGGGGTATGGATTCTCACAGAGGGAAACGGACTTATTCAACCTGCGCTGGACAGTAACACGTAGACTGCATGTTTGTTACTAGTTCTAGGGTGAAATAATGAATTACTTGGGACTACGCATTAGGGACTGTTTGACCATGAATACATATGATCAATTACATTTGGAAAGTTTAATCACTTGTAAAAGTTCAGTAGAGGTGATCGGCCCACACGTGAAACACGTCTAGGTAGACTCAAGTCAAGAAGATATGATGTGACAAAATTAACCAGCTATTAAAAATTATTTAAGAAGTAAACCCTGGATTGAGAACACAATCAGAACTAAAATCAAGGTGAATAAAATAACATTACATTAGAAACACATTCCTAATGCTAGACGTATGATGACCAACCTAGATAAATGTTACTGCTAGAATACTAGAGGATCCGAATAGGTCACAGGGAAGGATTGCTGTAGTAAAAGATCTATAAAATCCCCCAACACAAGACAATCACTTGGGCTCAGAAGATTAAGGCAACTGGCTAGCAGACTGTTTCTGAAAGAAGACAGAAGATATATAAAAATCTCTGATGAAATGGACACATCAACCAACCCACATGATGCATCGATGTACCAAGTCACTTAAGTGGAAATGAATAATACAGATGCTACCATGCTCGCCAAATTTAAACATCTCGCTAACAAAGATTTTAGCTCGCTATTGAAACAATGCCAACCCTCAGGATCTCCAGCCCATCCACTGTCAGTTTAGCTGTACAAAAAATACCTGCAAATAGACCTGCTGGGAAACACCGATGCACACAAATAATAGCAAGTTTTGAGAAGAACGATCCTGAGGCTGCAGGTAAAGTCCTCCATTATCTTGAGTAAATTCAAGGCTGGATGGGTGCAGATTATCTCAAACATAGCAGCTCCAAAACGGAGATTTTAGGACTAATAAAACCTACTACTTCACTACCAGCGACTTTTTGGTCTGAAAGTCTGGGGCCTCCTCCATTACTGATGCCAATAGAGAAAAATCTGTGTTTTAACATCGACTCTGCACTTACTTAGGGCCTGATTATGAGTCTGGCAGTCCACTGACCGCCAGTCTAATGGTGGCGAGGCGGTGGCGGTCCGACCACCCCATTATAAGTTGGGCAGTCGTACAGCCATTGCACCTCCACAACCGCCAGGGATCAGAGATCCCTAGTGGTGGAGCAGTGGTCTTGAGGCTGCAATATGCTTGGCGGGATAGCGCGGTCCTGCCAAGCATATTGCGAGTTGCCATGGTTTCAATTGCGGTTCCTCCTTTATGAAAACTGTGGCGGAGAGGAAACTGTTGCCTAAGGGCCATGGGGCGCTTCCAGGGGGGGGCACATGTTGTGCCCCCCTGTGTGCATGGACTGCATCAGTTCATGCCATGCAGGTACTGCCTTTGACGTTCCCATTGCGGTGCCTATTTCATAGGCACTGCCGCGTGGGATCGCCAAAGAACCACCAACAAAAAAAATCTGACAGGCAGTGCACATCCAGATTTGGCGGAGGGGAGCGGCGGCGTGGCAGTCCCGCTCCCGCACCGCCAAACTCGTAATCAGGCCCTTAGTCAGATCAAAAATCAAAAGTAACTAAAAACTGTCTATTTCAATTACACTTGATCAAATGAGTGATAAACTTGTTCACACCTACTCAGAAGATCACTATTTTGAATGCATTTGCTTCATCGTGTTTATATATTGTAATTCCACCTACCTAGGCCTACCAGCATATAGAATTTCGCTGCAAAACTGGCCACAAGGACGTAGTGTAGTTTCCATATAGCTCCTATATTGCCAAAACGTAACTGGCTACCAATAAAAGAAAGAGTGCTATTCAAATCATTTTGCCTAGTTCATAAAGCTGTACACCATCCAAACTTCTCACCAATTGGATATTGCTTTAAACTATATCAACCTAACCGAACCTTGAGATCCAGAGATAAATTTAACTTGATAATACCAAGATTGAAGCACAAGACAATAGGTGGCAGAGCTTTCGGAATAATAGCAGTTCAAATGTGGACTCTCACCAGATACACTAAAAAGAGAACTAGATTATCTGAAATTTAGGAAAAGCTTAAAGACCTGGCTGTTCACCACAACCTAATCGGAGTAGCCCATGGATAGCAACTGGATTTTGGTGTATAATCTGTTTTTAGGACCAAGATACCTCTGCGGGGTGATAGATGTGCTTTACAAACAAATACACATAACATATTGAGAAGTCTGTCAAGAAGTAAAAGTGGATTTGCAAAAGAAATTTGGTCTCTGGAAAAATACCTACTCAACTTCTTGAATATATTCCCACCGATTTCATGGTGGAAAAAAATGTGTGAATGTTTGAGGGACGCTGGCCTTTCCCTCAAAATTCAGGCATGGGCTCTTCATCATTTAGTATTTGTAATGGAACTGCTTCCTGGAAATGTCAGTTATACACTGTAGTTATCGTGCTAGAGGTAAGAGAGCATTCAGCTCCTAAACAAGGGTCTCACACTTGAAAATATTAAGGGACCAATCCGGGTTTTAGTAGGGAGTTCCAAACTATCGAAACGCTTCTCTTAATGGGCGCAATAGGCATCTCTTTTTCATTAGATAGGCTTATCCCATAAGACCACTTGTTTCCACATACTCTTCTCATTCTTAGTTATTCCTTTTTTCAATGCCCTTTGTACATTTCCACCCTCTGCTTTCGTCTTTCACTTTTGTTCTCTTTTCTGGCACAATCCCCATCTCCATGGACCCAGCTCCACTGGAAGAAGTTTAGGAGCCCAAGGAAAATTGTCTTGGGTGCCTCTTCCCTTTAGCAATAAGCCATTTTGAGAGCCATTTGTTTTAGAATAGTGCCCGCTTTTGATAGTGCAATAAAGGAGGTATCTGGAGTGGCCTTACTACAATGCCACATGTGCCTGAAAATAGCATGTTTTTTGCTGGCTAGTCTCACTGGCACAGAACTTCACATATTTAATGATGAATGCCAAAATGTAAAAACTTTTTCTCTGTCAAAAACATGGCTGCTTACTGTTCAGAGATAAAACAAGACCATTTTTAACATTCTAAGTTTGGCACCTATGACAAATACATGGCATTTGCCACAGAATCCATCATCTGCTGCATAATCTGCAGATTTGAATTTTGTTTCGAGCTCAAACATATCAAAAGTTACTAAAAACATGGCAACATGTTGCAGCGCAATGGAAGGTCCTTTGCAAAGATTGACTGGTCACCTCTCAGCTGCTTCTTGATGTATTTGTGTGTTGAACTAGTACTTATGAGGTGAAACCTTTGCCCAGACAGTGTTAACGTGTCAAAATAACAACGTAGTGAAGTAATACTACTACAAAATGTACTGCATTACGCTGCGTTATCTGCTTTTACTTGCTGCATAGTTTAGTCAACTCTGACGCATAATTTGGATCATTTGGGAGAGGAGTTGGCCTAACGGATAAGGCGGTCGACCTCGAATCTGGGGAACTGGGTTTGAGACTCGGCAATGACGATGAACATCCTGTGATTCTGGGCAAATCACTTAATCTCCCCTTGCCTAACAAAAAAATGAATGTGTCCTCATGTAATGCAACTGGTGCTATGTAAAGAGCTCTGATACCCGATACCTTCGGGTCAAGTTCACGCTATTCCGTAAAAAAAAGAAAAAAAAAACCTGCTGCACAATTCTAGTGGCCCTCAATATATGAATTTACAAAGATGTTATAAGTAGCTAAATCTTGTTAGAGGATTTGTCTAACTCACTAATTTGAAAACTTCCAGTTACTGAAAAAAGGGGTAAGTAGTCATTGCAATATTCAGACAGTGGTACACTGCGGAGAGCATACCACACAGAAAATGTTGAACTCATTCAGGGTTCGTCAAAGGAGTACTAGTTCTCAGGGTGTGGTCCTGCAGTGGCTCACCCCATCAGATAGGAGCAGGTGCGAGAATTAATTCCGAATCCTTGCACCTACCTCTTCCCTTGAGATTGTCACTTCCTACATTCGACTGTGATGTCCTAATCTATTCTGAGGAGCAGTTTTCTCTTCTTGAAGCCAAGGGCTAATCGCCGACACGTTGACCCCCAGGTGCTGAAGAGATTGAATCCCCAGAGTAGGGAGGATGAGTTAATATGCCCATCAAACACCTGTCAGGAAAGGGCTCCGGCTTCCGCACGGAATACAAATGGCACCCTCAAAAGTAAGGCACGCGCCAAGGCTGACAAAAGCCATCTCAGGCTGCCGCGGCTTCAGATCGGCTCTCCATTAAGCTGGACTATTTATTTCGAAGGCCATCAAAAATAATCTTCTATTTAAATGGAAACTTAATTTGAAAAGGAAAGCTAAGAGGAATTTAGCATGCTATGAATTTTAATGCCCTTGCCTTGAATTTCTGACGTTAAGTAGATGCAGTTCACCATGCTTAAAAGGTCAGGCAGCCCTAGAGAGGAGATCTTTTATCACCACCGCTCTCTTTGTACACTTGATCCAGAAACCTGCCCATTGTGGGTTTAAGCATCAGAGAGAAGACTGCCAAGTTGTGACAAGTTATCACCATGAAAGATATTTTATTTAGAAGCAACAAAGTGATGGAGGAAAAGTCTATATCAGTCTGATGCTCCCAATTACTCTGGGTGCATTCCCTTCCATCGTTTAATACCGACAGTGATCAATCACACGTACATCAGTCTTGGACTAAAGAACAGTTCAGCCAAACTCTCAAGCCTTGTTCCCTTCTAATGGGAACGCAAGGAAGTCCAAGATGCATTTCAAGTTTTGGTTTCACCAGTGATAGACAAATTGATTTTTTGTGGCTCAGTGAGACAAGCACCCACGTCTGCCAAAAAAAAGCCTATTGGGAGTGTGGCCTGGCATTGCTGGTTCAGAAGGGGTCAAGGTCTAGTAGGCTGTGCCAGGCTACAGTTTAGGGATCGAAGTGCATGTTGCTGGACTCATTCTGTTCTAGTGGAGATGAACAAATGGGAATGGCACGCAACCTAGAAAAATTGCTAGCAGTTTTTATAATCTGAAGTACCTTTAATAGCCACATACTTTCTGTGGGCTTTCACTGTTGAATGTATTGGGCCTCAGAGGCAGGTCACAGGTTGTATATGCGGCCTCCAGTGCGTATACATGCCCAGGATGTATATGTGCTCTCCAGGGTATACTTACGATATACTACAAGTAGAGAGGTAGCCTATTAGCTAAGCTGTCATCTTTGGAACCTAGGGGCTTGGGTTTGAATACCCAGGCTCTACACCAAGTACAAGGATTTCCTCCCACTGTCTGAACACATTAGATATGCTGCACACAGCATGCAAAAACATTGACAAATTCCAAATTATGTAAACTTGACCGACAACAGAGAAGACATTTTAGAGTCTTGGGTTCTAGTTTTCAGGTAGGATCATGACACAATTCAACACCGTACGGGTTGCCAGCACAGAACTTTAATATATCTCGATTCAGGTGTGACCTGGGAAGGAGTAGGCACGGAGCTTGGTAAGGAAGCTGAATATTTCACCCTTGCACTCTAGGATGTTAGGCAGACAACCCCACCTCACAAACACCCAACCTCCCCCACAAGGGATGTGCTGGACTAGGGCGTTGCAAAATCTTGGTTGTTCTGGTGATACCTCTTGGAGTTCGAAGAGGCATTCTTGGGCAGCTACTCTTGCAAAGCCGGCCTCTGTAGAATTCTTTGATCACTATGGAAGCCTCAAAAGTGGTATTGGTAGAAGAAAGCAGACAGGGCAACATGGCTATCTAACCAGCCCTCATAGGAGACGGGTGACAGGCCCCAGCTGGACTTGCCACTTTTTTTTTTTTTTAACTAAATAAGCAAGTCTGCCTCCCAATTTTAAAGCACAGTAACTCCCCCCCTTTGCACTGGACTCCACACTGCCTCAGGGCACACCACGCTTTCTGGGTCTAAATTCAGGAATTCTTCACGACTTTGACACCGATCATCTTCTCCTCTGACACACACAGAAAATATGAGCAAGAAAGACATGTTTCCGGAATCAGTCTTAGTAAGTCAAAAAATGAATATCTGCTTGAGAGCTACGAAACGCAAGCAAAAAAAAACTGCATGAAACAGTTGTGAACTCCAACCTTGACTTGCTGACACGGCTGAAAGTTTGTTCACTTCCGCCCTCTCAGCCTAATATTTAAATAAGCTCCAACCTAGACTTACTGATCCCGCCCGCCCTCTCAGCCTATCATTTAAGTAATCCTAAAGGGAGGCTGATCCGTTAAGTGTATGGACAGAGAAGGGAGACCAGGCTGTGGCTTTGCCCTCACTCACATATCTAACACGTATGTCGCCATCTTCAAATGCCTGCCGGCTTAGAATACATCTGTCTTCTTCAAGCAACCCACACTTACATGCCATATCACCCTCAATAGACAATTGAGTAATGCTTTAAGCAAAGGCCATCTCTACTCATTGCATCAAACCCTACTATTTTCCTGGGACTTTTTAAACTTCATGAACTTCAAAATGTCCCAGAAGCCTCCAGTCTTGAACAGTATCTGAGTGCAAATGACCTTCCTCAACCCCTCCTCCCGTCCCCATTCTCTTGCACTCAAAGATTGAGGACTAGTTGACTTTTTTACTGCAGAACAGGCTCTAGACTAGTGCAAAATTCACAAGATGTTGATTGGTCACTTCACAAACTACATTAACCAATCAAACACAACAACCACAAGATAGGCAGCTAACAAAAAAGAAGGTAATATGAAATAGAGTTTGATCCCCAACCACTGTAACCCCTGACCTGCGCGGACAATGAGCCTGTTCTAATCTCCTACTATCATGAGCCGTCCTCAATGGCTATTTCCACTCCATAGTATACAGCTAGGATATGCCAACAGATGACGGAAGTAGCTACTTCCATGCAGGACTCATGTCTGAACCTAGCGAAAGCAATAGTTAACTCACATCTCTCTATACCCCCACCCGCCAGCTCCGCTCGACCAGCCTCGCCCTCGCCACAGTCCCCCGCATCCGGAAAACGACCGCCGGCGGCAGATCCTTCTCCCACCTCGCCGCCAAGACCTGGAACACCCTCCCCACCAACCTCCGACAGACCCAAGACCTACTGGCCTTCAGAAGACTCCTCAAGACCTGGCTCTTCGATCAGTAGCAGCACCACCCCCCTCTTCCCCTAGCGCCTTGAGACCCTCGCGGGTATGTAGTGCGCTTTATAAGTGACATGATTGATTGATTGATTGATTATTTTATATTTCATTTATTATGCCGATCCATTTACTTTCTCTAAAATGATTTGACTGCCTCATGCGATTTCATGAAACGCTTAAATAGTTTTTTCACACCTGAGTGTGTAGCACTTTTTTTATATTGCAAGCCTTAACTGCAACATGAATATCTATATAATCAAAGACTGTATTCCCCCCCCATCCCACCTGCTCTATGCAGCAATTTCACTGTGAGTTCTAGAAACAACATATTCTAGTTAATTTTTTCTTATCCGTTTCTTTGCCAGCATTACCCATAGTGATCATATGCTAACATTGTAGGCGTTCAATGGAAGAACTTGTCGGTGCAAAACAAGCATCTAGTCAAAGAACCTGCAGGTCATCACTACCGAGTTTGCCACAATGATGTCTAAATCTAAAGCCACGGTGCAGAGTGATGTCACCGCTTTCTACCAATACCTTTACTAGGCTTTGACCATAGGAGTATCGGGTTGCCACGTGGCACAGTATTGCCCACAATTCTTAACAGTAGCTGGAAATCAACCTGGTTCATTCAATTACACTGCATTACAGGTCTTCAAAAATTTATTTGGAACAAGACAATCCCAAACCTATTCGCCATACAAAAAAACACAGCTTAACGCTCCAAGGTAGTCCTGCTTTAAGCCATCTGCCTACTTGTCAGAGTTCAATAAATCCCGCTCTTTGCTCCAGCTCATGCGCAGTCTCCGCTCCACACCGCAGTTGGTCCGCGAGACCACCAGGGGGCACATGAGCTTTTTAAGACTGGAGCTATTCTCCAAAGACTGCTGGCCAATATTATGACTATCATGCTGGGAAGAATTTCATGCTCTGGCTTACAATAAAATGGAATTCTGTCTGTGCTGCGCCAAGGCTTAAGCTGCTAGTTCAGACCTGGCCTGCGACGATCTGTCCTCATTTCCCCCTCGCTGAGGACAGCTGACATGTGCTGATGGGAGCTGAGCAGCATTTAAATGTGCAGCTTACTGTAAAGCGCTTTCTGAAAATGACCTCTTTCTAAGGATTTCATTCTCATCTCATCTCATCTTCCAGGAAGCCACAGGACAACACTGATTGAAGCCACGTCCAGAGACCAGGGCACACGTGTACAGAGAAACCATCCGCAATTCTCTGTATCCGCTGGGGTTTATTTCGCAGCACTGTACGAGTACTTGACGCAGACCAGAAAAAGAAACTATAGCAACACAATTCAAATAATGTCACAGCGCACTCAGATCAAAGGTGTCGTAGGATTTCAGCAAAGGAGTGGACAGGATAATGGTTCCTTCTCCTTGTGATTTAAAAGTGAAGCAATGGAAACAGAGGCAGAGAAGACACTGAATGTCTCAACAGTGCATGTTACAGGGCATTGGAATAGTCACTCGTGGTAGCTGAGACGCTAGGAAAGCTTTGGCATGGATGTCTGAAAGTTTTGCTCTAGAGATAAGGTGTACGAACGGGAGGGTTTCTAAACTGGTCCAGGGTTGCTTGTGGTCTAGAATCAGGGAGCACTTGGGTTGGCAGTTCGGGCTGGACTATTTCCACTGGAGCTGGGTCAAGACTGGTTTGCCAATGGCTGGGTCCAAACTAAGCTGGCATGGTGGGCAAAATAACAATGGACTAGGATGCGGCCCGAGTAATTAACAGGGGCTGAGATTATTTCAAGCATTCCATCCATCACTTTTTTTTGGTATATTTCAGTGTTTTACAAACAAGGAAGCAATCCGTTTCCTTTGCATGTCTGTAGCAAGATAACACAGGTGTCCAACAAGGGGTATAAATGTGCTGGATAAACAGAAGCCACGGCCTCACTATCCTCATGGTTGGACGTATGGGGCAAGCATGGGATCCAGTGAAGAATTAACACACTGAGCGTGTTTTTACATTTTACAAGAGGAAGCATAGTGCCCTAGGGAGTTTGTACACGGTTCACCTCCCTAATGTGGGATGGACCTCACGCATCCATGAGAAAGGGCATGTCGAGATGTATGGGATAGCATGGCTCGAGTCAGTTCAGACCACTACAATGATCCAAGATCCTGGCATTCTGCCTTGGTCTTCAACAGGGCCATCCTCCACCTGAAGCAATTCAAGACTGTGGAACTCTATCATGATACCACCTCAAGCCTGGCAGGTCTGTGTGAACTTTGAGGTACAGATTCATCTTGGAGAGGATCATCCATGAGAATCTGCTGCCTGCCCAAGTTATGTTATGTGCATTTAAGGAGGGCACTATCACTGGCGGGTATCCTGGCACTGAGCAGGCGAAAGAGCCTTGCGTCAAAGGGTTCCATACTCCGCTTTGGCCTTAGGCAGCAGGTTCTATCATCTGAAGCTTGTTCTTTACCTTTGCTCTCTCACGGCCATTGATGAACTACTCTCAGGGCTTAGAACTCCCTTTTTACTCTCGCATGGGTGAACTGAGCTCTGAAGATTCTACAGAGTCAGAAGGGAACCTCCTCAACTGGGCCAAACTTCCACCTTCCGACCAAGTTTGCCTGGTCGCCCTTTAATGGTGTTGCTGCTAAAATAAAAGTTTTTAAAACTCTGATTCTGTCATTGCTCTTAATGGGCAGCTTCAGTTACCTATATTTATAAGAACATCTACCCTAACCCTATAAAGTACCCAACACAATTTTATTCTGTTTCTTATTTTTCATGCAAACTTTATAGTGGTATTTAGAAATACATTTTTTGCTATTTGAATATCTAGGTTTGCCTCTACACCATCTTTTCACCACTTGATGTTTTGTGTTACACTTGGTTTCTTTATATTCCAACTCCTTTGGAGAAATTTTGCAAAAATCCAATCAAGATACCCAATATGAGAGCCAAAGATACCTCGAGGAGTCTGCGGAGTTGATTACTGTAGCAGTTAAGTTGCTGATGTTCAGGTAAAAAGCATTCCTCTCTTCCGCTTCTATTCTCCAGTGTTCCTCTTGCGTGATAACTTATTTTCCAGACACGGTGAGGACACACAATGAATATTAAATTAGCTTTCGCAACTACCCATACATCGGATATAAAACCTTTGCTGAATCATTTTAACACAAATGTGTTTAAACTATTCAGAGCTTCAAGTTACTGGGGCTGTTCTCAAGCAAACATTGAATATGTCACCACCCTGTGAATTTCAAATTACAAATGGAACCAAGCTTTGGCAATGCCAATAGGTCTAGCTTTAATATGCTAATGAATGAAGACCCAGGCAAGCAGAAATTCTGCTTGCTCGTGCAGCATGCATAAATGATATTTAGAACTAAGGCCGGATCTATTGGCTTTGGCAGTGCTAAAAAAAAAATTAAAAAATAAAAAGTAGGAAAAAATTAAAATATTGCTTCCTGCGCACAATGCACAGAGATAAAGAATTGAAGGCAACAATAAGGTGTGATGATTGCTCAGACTTTTCAGAGGGAAAATAGTCCTTCATGCATTTCAATGAAAGCACTTCCTAAAGGGCGAGATGATACAGAAGAGGGCCTATAGCATGAGCTGAGAAAAATAAACTTCTCTGGTTGGAGCCAAAACCTATTGAATGAATATATTATTGGTAAATATGGACAGCTGAGCTGTCAAGTCAGACGTAAATACACTACTAGGACCAGAGATATTAACTGTGTATAGATTAAAAAAAAAAAAAAAAAAAGCTAAGCTCAACAAATGTGCAAGGATTTGTTGATGAGAAACTTTTTCCACTAGGTGTATTTGCCTCACATTACTACTACCTTGTCTACCCCTAATGAAGTTCACTCGGTGGCTTCCATCAAGAAAGGCGTGCCATTCTGTTAGCCAAAACTTTCGAGAAAATAATTGCACAACATTTACTAAACACCAAACCAAACACTCCTCTTGCTCCTTCCTGAGTTTTAGTATTAAAATCAGATCAGCTTCTCTCATTGTGGGGAGAGGACCTGTCTGCAGGTCCAACGAGTAATAGAGGGTCAGCCTAGGGATTCCCAGTTGCGACAAAAATGCTTTAAAAACCTGGTATGTCCTCATTTTACTGACAATGACTACCGGCCCAGTCATGGGTCTAGTGTGAATTTTCTTGTCATTTCTCTCTATTAGTTTCTTATCACATTCTTTTATGTTGTTCTCCTCCTGGTTTTCATGCAAAAATAAACTTTGCGAAAACCAACAAAAAAAACCAAACTGTGTATAGGTTGATAGGGTGTCAGCAAACTTACACGGGGCATTGTAATAAATACTTGGATATCAAAATGGCTCTGGTGGTACGTACTAACGGTTTCCCAACTGCAGGCGTGGAGCGCTGAATTGCAATTTAAACCAATGCTCTTTGTGTCTTAAGCAAAAGTTCAATGCATGATGAGAAGGTAGCAGCAAGCACGGCAGTCAGCCGCCATCTGTCCACCTCTTGCTCTTCTGAACAATAATGGTGTTGAGGACTGGTCGAGTGGACAACCGCCAAGGCACAAATTTGCTGACACTTTCAGACCCCAGTCTCCCGAGAGGACTACTTTGACTATCATGATGACAACTTCTGCCATGTCCTCCCCTAAATCGTCCTTACCCTATTCCTTCTGCCCGCCTCCCTACACCCCCCAAGAACAGGGGGTGGATACAAGTAACCCACTCTGTGAGGAGGAGTTCCTGAGGAGGAAGCTGCCTCTGAGGTAGCGGTCACACTTTTTATTGAGTCTCAATGTTTTGAGTAGTGCTTCATCAGGTAAAGATACTCTAATGAATACATAGTATTCTTTTTTGATCATTTCAATTCAATCTAATTCCATATGAGGAAGGGTATACAGCCCTCTCGTCCGCCTAGAACTAGTCAAACTGATTCACCACAGATGGGGCGTTTACCAGACCCTCCTGCTTGAGTTTTTTTGACCCGATTAAGTGACAACATTGAATCAAGAAACACGTTTTGAAAATTCTTCTGAATGCCAAAAAATGTCAATTTTGGCAACTATCTCGTTGATTAGAAGAAAACAAAAATGGTTTTAAAAAAACCCAATATCATTAACACTTTAGAATAGTCAGGGTATCACCCGTACATTTGAACACTGTCCTTATGGCATAGCGAAACTCAGGGCGACGGAGTCTTGCATCTACTTACAAGTGAGTGAGACTTGCTAAACAAAGGGCGACGCTTTAGGCACCAGGACGCTGCTGCAGCAAAGACAGGACCAGGCCACAACATGCTCTTGGCCCATGCCACCAGGGAGAAGTGAAGCAAGCCTGACAGAGTGGAGAAGCTGCTGGAGCAGACGTGTGCTCCTCTGCATGCTGAGATGGTGCCAGGAGAGGACTGCCCCTCGCTGCTATCAGCCATCCAGATCAGCGCTGTATCCTCGGTCTGTTTCAACACCCTCCTCATACTCCGAAAAACAGGTCACGCACGCCCTCATCAGTAGCAAACTGGACTACGGCAACGCTCTCTACGCCAGAATCAACAAGAAACTACTTTGCAAACTCCAGACTGTCCAGAACGCCGTAGCCAGACTGATCCTAGAGTCTCCTACCAGTCGATTGCGAGCTACTGGTAGCTCGCCGATAGCCTATGAGTAGCTCACGATCCGACATCTCCTTTTAGCCCCGTTTTATCCCATCTTTAATGTTTTGCTTAATTTAAGGCCTTTTTTCAGTGCTTGTCCGCCCTCGCCAAACCAGCTGCTGAGATTGGCTGAACTGAAGTTAGGAGGGGTGAAGCAGGTGACGCCTTTGCCAAAAGCCCAGCACAAGCAGTATTAGACTTCCCACCGGAAACCAAGCTCTCTGCCTTCTGTATCTAGGCACGGAACTTCCATCCTTCACAACCTGTGTGGCTGGAGCAGCAGAAAGGTGGAGTGGCAGAGGACTATGGTTTACATACCATGCCGGTGGTGCGGTTCTCGGCACTAAAGCACAACCAGTGTAACCCTGGCAATGCCATGACTTCCAACACGTGAGAGGTACTTCATTATAAAAAAAATATTTGTGTAAAACGCTGGGAGAAATTACAAATAGGAGAGGATTTTTATTTATTTTAAAAAAGTGAAACGCTGCTTTCATTTAATCATTGTGGTTACTACGGCCTAGTTGCAATGATTAAATTAAAGCAGCATGACTAGGCCCTTCACTCAAATCGTCATCTTGCTCATGAATTTGCTCCTCCCTAATTGTTGAGTTGCTTTGGTTTTACTACGTTATATCGGAATGAACCCCCAGTGCCACGTCGGAGCTTTTCATGTAATTTATATTTTTAGTTGTACCAGCTATATAGGCGTATTGAGCATGGAACAGCCTGACTTTTCTTTGGTTATTCAGCTTTTTTCACACTGGTAGTGTACATTGTTTTGTGCTTATTTCCGTTTTATGTGTTAATTCTTGCCCTCTGAATAGAGAGGAGTGAGTTTGAAAAGTGGATGTGGCCTTCTAGTCAGAGCTGCTGAATTTGGAACTGGGGAGCCAGGTTTGAATCTCAATGGTAGCCCAAATCTTGTGATTCCTGTGCAAGCTTGTCTGATGTAACTGGTGCTCATGTAAAGCATCCCAATACCTTCTGTTGAAGACTGCAAATAAGTGCTTCCATTTTTAAATCACTTTAAGATACTGAGATGGAAAAGTTCTTATTTACTATCTTCAAATGTCCACTTGAAGCTTCCTTTGTCTTCACTATACATGTTTCAGACTGGGTTCCCCTTCTTACTAGATTAGAGGCGGAAATTGCCGGAAGCTCCACTGCTGGACACCTGTGAACCCTCAGCATTCACCATTTGAAGAGACTCTCCGGCTGATGGTGGCTAGAATATGTCCAAAGACAAGAGATGCTGCCACAGTTTGGTCTCTCAGAAACATTCACAAATGTTTGTGATATGGTCTAGTTAACGCCATAGCACACAAATCTCAATGTGACATATTAATCATGGTGATATTTTCAGAGGAATTTATTGTAACGAACGTGTACCTATGGAAATAAGGCTTCAAGTCAATAAAGTTGACTGTGCGGGCTCTCTGGAAGCAATGCTTGATTTGCTTTGCCTCTAGTAGCTCACGATTTTCACTGATCAGAAGTAGCTCTCACTAAAGAAAAGGTTGGAGAACCCACTCCCCGTCACAACCACACCACCCAACACCTCCGCAATCTCCACTGGCTCCCCATCGACAGAAGAATAACCTTCAAGCTCCTCACTCATGCATACAAGGCCCTCCACAGCATTGGACCAGCATACCTGAACAACCGCCTCTCCTTACACGCACCCAAGAGACACCTCCGATCAGCTGACCTCTCTCTGGCCACCATTCCACGCATCTACAAGACCAGAATGGAAGGAAAGTCCTTCTCCTGCCTCTCAGCTAAGGCCTGGAACGACCTCCCCCTCCAGCAAGTCCCTACACTGCTCCAGTTCAGGAAGGACCTCAAGACCTGGCTCTTCGGATGACCCCAGCACTCAAAGGAGTAGTGATCACCTGCAACTGCAGAATATTATCAGCTTGTTTAGTGTGCTTGAGATAAACAGAGCAGAACGTCTCTAATTAGGAACCTGTAGTAAGAAAGGGAAAGTCCCTCTGAAAATCTACAAGCCAAAAGTAAAACTACCTACAGCATTTTTATCAGAAGATCCAGGCCGGAATCAAAGCGCCTGCGACGCTCACGTGGAAACACGTTAACTTCTTAGAGTTAGTCAAGGAACAAGGGTCTGCGACCACGGAGAGGCGCCTCAAACACGTAGACAGACGCACATCGACTTCTGAGCCTGGCTCATCTATAGAAACGCCTCAAGAAAGGGTTGTTGCTGGGTGACATGAAGAGGATCGCGTGCATCTTTTCCTATATGATGGCTTTTTACAAACGGGTTTTATGCCCCTTGTCATCGGGATTACAAGCACTGGCAAACCGAACATCGCTTTCAATACGCCTATAATACCACTAGGTGGCACCACCCCTCCACCCTGCACAGCCAGACGACCGTTCAGAGCTTAAACATAGAAATATTCTGCACTGTAAAGGTGCAGATTACAGGCAGGACTTTACTCCTGTGTAAGAGCATCTCTCTGAAATTAACAAAAAAAAACACTATGATACAACGAGTTGCTTGCATGGAATCCATATAAATTCTGACAAATTAAAGGGTTAATAGTTTGACATTAATGCTCGTTTTTTGTCGCTCCGATAGGCATTTAAAGCAACACATTTCAAGGAACCATAGATGAGTGGGAACTGTAGTACTTGGTTTCCTGAATCCATCTTACGTTACCTACTTCCCGACATACGTCTGCCAAGCATAGGTACACTAGAGACTGCATCTCACAAGGGTAGAATAGTGCAAGTCTGACACTAGTCCTTGTAGTCCAGTCCCTACCTGTTATACACCTGCCGACCCCACCACCACGCACGTAACTATCAATAGTGCATCGGGTGCAGTGGCACCAGGGCCCAGGCGTCTGAGGAGCCACTGCACCTCAATTAGAATTGATTTTTACTATTACGCTTGCCCGCTGTTTAAAGGAATTTATAACAGACGAATGTTGAGGCATCAAATCAATTTTATTGTACTGTTCCCTTGACGAGTCTTGTCCAGACCCCGCATGCACTTTAGACGAGTTTGCACAGATACGTTTGCACTTTAACCTGGGAATAAGGAGGGAACGGAAGGGCACAGCGTCCCTTTGAAGAAACTTGTAATTCTGTTGACTTCATTTGGTATACTGCTTTCTGCTCAATGGAATCACAACACATGGTTGTAGAGACATACTGTGTATCTACTAAGCTTGGTTATTATATTATTCTGTTGTTTGGAGGACTCTTGCACAAACTTCTTCTTCACTTTAAGTGAGGATGCACATACACCACCGCACTTTACCTTGGAATAAGGCTGCACTAAACAAGACACTGGGAGACCCTATGTTAAACACTCTATATAGACTATAATTTATCATCTTTGTTCTCCCTAATGGAATATTGTCTAATGTCTTATCCCCACCGTCGTCGTTTATGTAAATGAAAATGTAGCTATGGAGATAACCTATATGTTATATCTTGGCACACGCACTTTAACCAGAGCTAATCGCAGATATTGTGACTTTGATGTTCTTAGTTAGCACTTCAATTTCTACTGCATTCCTCTATGAATTCTGTAAAAAAAATTCTTGTTGTGCCATTTCCTACTCTAATTTACACTTTAAATTCAAAGGCAATAGGAACAAAATAGCGCTTATGCTGTAGTCTGCAATAGCATACAACTTTTTAATCTTTGAATTTCACATTTTTCAACAGAAATTTGCCAGAACTAATACCATTTACAGTCAATAATTATAAAGTCTTTTTTCAGCCATTTGAGATTTTAACATTTTATCGGCCTTTCTATACAATATATTATGGTTTTTATTAACTGAAATAAACTTATTTGGACTTTTTTTGCTTGCTTTTTACTATCAAAGCAGGGGATGGGGGCCCACTTTCCTTGCTTGTATTAGGGCCCTTGGCACTCTTGCTAAGCAAATGCCCACCACCTCAGCAGTCTCCATTGGAAGAAGACCCCCACGGTACAAGGCCAGCAGAATCACCATGTCTGTACTCTTACGCCTCATCTCTTTGTAACAGGACTCTTCATGAAACACAGAGCCAGACAGAACACTAGGATGGTGGTTCATGGCACAGGTCCCACCAAGAAAGCAATCTTCCTGAAGAGAAAGGCTGAGAGAGCCACACCCCATTCACATGCACAGATATGAACAAGGCACAAAACCGAAGGCCACTCGTTGAAAGACACCACTTCCAAGGAGTAGGTCAGCATTACTCGGACTGTTCGATTAAATGTTACTGAAAGCATCTGAAAAAACAAAAAGGAGCCTCCTTTTGCCTTTGTTTTTAAGAAATGAGATTACTGCTTATAATAACTGTAAAAGATTCTTGTCATCACCCTAGAACAAGTATTTGCAATGCAATAGGTTTGCATTTGCGAGAGTTTAAGCTATTGGCATTGTAAATGACAATGCCTTTTATTTATCAGTTTTGATAATTAACACATAAATAAAAGGCATTGTCATTTACAATGCCAATAGCTCAAACTCTTGTAAATGTGAGACCTCGGCCACCATTATCCCGGGCTGCTTGGAAAGTGAAAGCGCGCATGGCGCACTGAAAGTTGCAGGAAAGTATGTCATTCCTGCAGTATAGAAAAGAGTGCTTACAGACATACCGTGTAAAAACTGAAGCAAAAGGCCAATCCTCATGGGAGGTTACAAATGAATACAAGGCAGTACTAAGGAGGGACTAACAAGCCTATTAACGAATCAGAAGCCAGCATTTACAAAAGGACATTGACACAAGCCAATGAAAAATATGGGTGGAGCTTCAAGTCCATACTCAGATACAGCATGCCTCGCAGATCAGCGCATGCGCTGGCCAGGCTCGACCTAAAAATAAGCGATGCACTAGGAGGTGGCTATCACCCATCTTCCAAAATCTCCCTTTGCAGCATTGTACTTGCTGCAGCAACTCTAGATGGCCTAATAAATATGACCAAATTACACACCCTGACGGAACTCCACAGGCCCCTCTTGCACCATCTTCAAACCCACCTGCATCATATAGTAAGTCATCACAACCAATACAGCCATCTATCTCGCTGACAAGCTCATCACCTCTGATGGCTCTCAACACACCTGCAGGCAGGACACCAGGACTAAGTAATGTTACCCACAGCTTCTTCACAAGATCCCTTAGATTTATAATATTAAGCGCTCCCTTACAGTCTGTACTGTAGAGTAAGTCTGGGAGAAGGAGCATGTGTATATGGTCAATAAACTCAGGGAGCAATTCAAAGGAAACAAGCAACATCCTGGATGTCCATGGGAGTAGAAACTGTGGGAGACAGGGTGGATTTATCCTCCCCCTCCTCCCTCCACCCCCCCCCAGATATTGCAGTGGAGGGAACACAGGGGACAATGTCACCTAAAGATTTTAAAGTGCAAAGTAAACATTAAACAGTGGCAGACAGAGCATGTCACTGAAGCAAGGCTATGTCTCCTTGAAGTGTGGTAACCTGAGGAGCAAACTCTGTGGTGGCTTTATGACCCTTTTGTTTTGTTAATGATTTAATTGCGGTCATTGAAGTGTTGATACTCTTCTAACATAGTTCTGTTTGTCAAGGCAGGCCAGCAGCAGAGTAAGGGACCTCAGGAGAAGCTATGTTATGTTAATAGAAGTTACTGCTCACTCCCCACACTTGGGGGTGGGGAGGGGGGGGAACAGATTTTAGAAGAGGCTCAGTCACCAGAGGTTGCTCATAGGTTACAGGAGACGTGTGAAGGGCAGCATGACTTCAGAGATTTATGTTCAGTCACTAGGGTTGATCTTGAGTGAGTGTGGGAACATTCCACAGAGAAAAGCACCCCTTTAAATCTTATAGTACGCACAGGCATCGAAGTGTGAATCGCTACTTTTACATGAGATGTGTTAAGTGCATTTATTGCACTCCATATATTAACGCCAACTGAATAACATTAATTGAGGCACTGATCTTTGGTGTTAAACTGAGGAGAGAAGGCTGTAACCCTGCAGGCTCTGAACTGCACAATTTGTAATCCTGAACTCAGGATTACAAATTCAGCCAACCTGGTGTGCGTGACTAAGTTTACGTGACTAAGTTTAGGAAATCCAGTCAAGGTGGCGGGACCTTCATGGCTGCAGCGACTAAGCTTTGGAATCAGCTCCCAGCTTTGCTGAGGTCCTTTTTCCTAAGTAATCTGCGTTTCAGTCCCAATAGTGATTAGCTGACCTATTAACCGCTATTTCAAACTTCTAGTTCTCATGTTTCTCTGTTTTAGTGGCTAGCACCAGGATACCAGTCAGTGACAGAGTGCTTTAAAAATCCTACAAATAAATAAATAAAATAAAATCCCGTTTCCTGACTTCAGTGTGCGACTCAACATAGACAAGCGCAATGCAATTGCTCACCCTGCAGACACCTTCAGCGCACGACTGGCATACTGCCATCCAGCAACAATGCCCTTCAGCTGACGCACGCAAATCAAGGCACATGAAGAGTGCACAGATACCGATTCTGCCTGCCCTCGCATTTCTACATCAGCAGCACTAAAGGGGGCAAGAGTTTGTCCGCTGCTGCCGCCTGTTTTCCGTCTCCGACAGCTGTCTGTGCCAACATGAGGGCAGTCTTCAGGCTTACGAGTACGTGGCATTAGACAGTGCATTAACCCCTTCCATGCGCATGATGGAACGGTTCCGTCATGACACCCACCCACGGGGGAAGCGCTGGCACTCCCCCACATGGGCAGCCCATCTACCCCCCCTCAAACAGGGATGGCAGCAGAAGAGGTTCCGCTGCCACCCCAGACCACCCACACCCCTCAGCAATCCCATGACATCAGTGTGCATAGCGCGCGCCAACGTCATCAGGAGCCCCCGGATGCACTGGAAGCCATTTGCTTCCTGGTTTCCGGAGGTACAGGTAGTTGTTTCTCCCGAGGAAAGAGTTTTTCCTCTCCACTAATTGTCTCTTTGCAGGGCATTCCTGCTGCACGATCCCACACGGGGTAGCGATCGTGCAGCAGGAATGCCCCCACTAGGCACCAGGGATTTTTTTTGTTGCTTTAATGGAAGCGACCCCTTGGGCAAGGGTCGCTTCCAAAGGGGATAATTTATGTGCATCCATTTCTGACTCCATGGGACATATGGCACTTTTTTGGCCATTCTGCCCCAGGAGGGGTGGCGGGCAGAAAACCCCACTAGGCACCAAGGATTCTTTATTTTTACAGATGGAAGCGACCCCTTGGGCAAGGGTCAGTTCCAAAGGGGGCAATTTTTTCTCTGCTGGCTTCTGGCCCCCTGGGGACAGATCGGCCTTGTTTTTTTTAGCCTCTTCTGCCCCTTTGGGGAATGGGGGTTACAAATCCCCACTAGGCAACAGGGATCTATTTTTTTTTTTTTTACAAATACAAGCAACCTCTTGGGCAAGGGTCACTTCCAAAGGGAGCAAATTTCTGTATGCTGCCCCCCACTAGAACCAGGAATTTTTTGTAAATGGAAGCGACCCCTTGGGGGCATTTTGAATCAGCTGTTTTCTCCCCCCCCCTCCACCCCCTCCTCCCCACTGGACATATTGGGCAGATTAATTTTTTTATACTTGTCGGCCACGCAAGTGAGGTATCATTTTACTAGGGAGACCGAGGGGAATGCTGGGTGGTAAGACTTTGTGTCAGCGTGGTGATCCCAGACAGGAATGTGAGGAAAATGTGATTTTTTTAGCTAAATTTGAGGTTTGCAGGGGATTCTGGGAAGGAAAACGTACGGGGATCCACGCAAGCCATATCTCTTTGGACTCCCCCAGCTGTCTAGTTTTCAGAAATGTCTGGGTTAGGTAGGCTTTCCTAGATGGCCGCCAAGCCCGGAACAAAAAAGGCAGGTGACCCCTTGTAAAACCAGGTCATTTTGTGACAGGTAATTTTGGTGTCTCAACAATACGTTTTGGGCCCTGTTGGACTTGGCCCTTTTTGCATGTTCCTCCCAGAACTTTTTGCTTTTCTCCTGAATTTTTTATTGACCTGTCGTTGGTGGTTTCATGACTCCGGGCACTTTATCACTGCTGATCAGTGCTAAAGTGCATGTGCTCGCTCTTGTAAACTTGGTAAGATTGGTCTACACCTGTTTGGCATATTTAATTTACCTATAAGTCCCTTGTATAGTGGTATCCCATATATCCAGGGTGTGTAAATTAAATGCTACTGGTGAGCTTGCAGCGCTGCTTACGCCACCCACCGAAGTAGCCTTTCAAACCGGTCTCAGGCCTCTGCCACTGCAGGGCCTGCACGCGCAGTTTACTGCCGCCGTGACGTGGCATATAAAGTGGTTGCCACGTCTGCAACCCCCCCTTTTACTAAATATCAGTCATCTCTAAGGTAGGCCCTAGCTAGCCCTATGGGCAGGGTGCTGTGTAGGTGAAAGGTAGGACATGTGCCTTAACTGTGTGGCATGTCTTGGTAGTGACAGCCTATTTGGTTTCTCACTGCTGTGAGGCTGCCCTCTCTTAGGGATGTATTGGGGATTCCCTGATATGTGCTTCAGGGGTGATTCCTGACGTGAGAGGGGTAGCGTGACCTGGTTTTGGAGTGACAGGGACAGGGGATGTGAATTCTCTTCAGACATCCACGGGGGGGTTGAGGTGTGACCGGCCTTCAGGTTGAGGCAGGGCTGGCCTGAATAGATCTGGGTTGCATATAGAGTGGTGGGGGAGATTTACCTTGCACCTGAATAGGCCTGGTCTGCCCTGAATAATGCGGTCTCCACCTCCTGCCCGGAAACTACACCAGTGGGGACAGAACTGGTTTGGACTGGGCTTAGAGCCCTCTGCCAGAAGACAGCAATGACTTTGTGCACTATAAGTAAAGGGGCTGTGATCCCATGTTTGGTGGGACTTGAAAAGAGAAGACACAGCGTGGACTGCTGTGTGCCAGGAGGAACCCCAGTGGGACTAAGTTGCTGCCTGTTGGGTAGCTGACAGGACTGCCCTCTGCTAAGGGGCCCTGCGTGCTGGCCTGCCTGAGCCCTGCTCTCTGCCCCAGTGATCTCCCAGGGCTTGTGTGGGCTGCCTAATGGATGGAAAAATATAGCGTGTGGTGAGCGCTGTGCGGTTTACCTTCTTTCCCTTCGAAACGTGTGGTGGGTGCTTTTACTTGCCCAGGCGGGAGGAGCATTTTGGTTGCTCTACTCCCTGATCAGTGCGTGTGAGGAGTGCGGTCTTCACGTGAAAGGCTATGCCAGTTTTCAGCTTGCGCTGCACTGCCTCCACCAGAGTTACAGCCGGGGCTCTGCTTACTTGGCCCCATACTGTACAGGATTATTGGGCAGGCACCAGAGACCGGAGCGGCCCGACGCAAGGCAGCAAGGCGCTGAGAACCGTGGCCGGAGCAAGGAAGCCACTGAAGGAGGAGGATATCCAAGGCGGGAGTCCCCCCTCCCACTTAGCTTCGCAACCACTACATCAATGAGGGCAGGGCCTCGCCGGAGACTGGAAGAGAAGGATGGAAGACAAGGGGGCTCTGCTCCCAGTTCTGCCGGCCGTCGGCTTTTGCCGGCACAGGAGGGGAGAACTGTCCCCACCAAAGGTGGTCTCCCTCAGGAGGAAGTCCGTGGAACGTCCAGTTGGGCTGCCAGGTCAGTGAGAATTGGAGACCGGGGAAGGTCTTCCGTGAGGGGTCTCCTAAGTATTCGGCTTGCCAGAAGCTGCACCCCACAAATTGCGGCAGCTGTCGATTTTGTACACCTTTGGGGGCTTTTTCTTGCTACCATTGCGGGGCGAGCCCAAGACGGGCCCCCGCCGCAGTTGTCTCGGCGGCTGCACCACGGGTCTGTGGGCAACTGCCTCCCACAGTCGGGGGAAATTTGGTTCGAAGGAATGCATTTGTCTCACAGCTCTGCCCATAATTGCTATTTAATGCATATTATTACAGTGAAGACATGTGTATAACATGGCCTCCTTATAAGTACGTGCTTTAGTGTACTAATGGTTGGGTTTATGACAACTGCATTATAGCCAAGTGATGTACGACAGATGCAAGTTATGAGTATTTACTATAGTGCACTACTACTGTTGTTTATGCATAGTGTTTTACGCTAAGTGCAATCCTGCCAGTAGTTACTGGTCACCCTAACTGTAATGTTTATGACTGTGGCCCGATTGGCCAAGTGATTTATGTAATCCCTGTGAAGTCATGACTAGTGCCTAGTGGCACAGTACTATATGTGTTTGTGATCTAATGTGTTTTTATGGATAATACAAAGGATATTTTTATATACCCTTGTGTGGAGTCTCTTTTGTGGTGTGCCTAGTGTGTCACTGCTTTGTGAGTTTGTTGCGCAAACGCTTTACACATTGCCTCTGAGATAAGCCGGACTGCTCTGCCAAGCTACCAAGGGGGTGAGCAGGGGTCATCTTCATTGTGTAACTCCCTCGCCCTGACTAGAGTGGCGGGTTCTGCCTGGCTTAGGTGCATACCCTAGCCAACCAGAAATCCAATTTCTAACATTTTATACTTGTCGGCTACACAAGTGAGGTATCATTTTACTCGGGAGACAGAGGGGAATGCTGGGTGGTAGGACATTTGTGTCGGCGCGGTGATCCCAGACAGAAATGTGAGGAAAATGTAATTTTTTAGCTAAACTTGAGGTTTGCAGGGGATTCTGGATAGGAAAACGTACGGGGATCCACGCAAGCCATATCTCCTTGCACTCCCCTGGCTGTCTAGTTTTCAGAAATGTCTGGGTTAGGTAGGTTTCCCTAGATGGCCCCAAGCCCGAAACCAAAAACGCAGGTGACCCCTTGCAAAACCAGGTCATTTTATGATAGGTAAATTTGATGTCTCCACAATACGTTTTGGTCCCTTTCCTGCCACAGGTACTTGGCACACCCACACAAGTGAGGTACCATTTGTATCAGGAGACCTGGGTGGGTGTAAGTTGTTGCTGCCCGCAGATTCCAGAACTATCCATCAGAGAAATGTGAGGAAAATGTGGTTTTTTTAAACAAAGTTTGAGGTTTGCAAGGGATTCTGGGTAACAGAACCTGGTGAGAGGCAGACAAGTCACCCCATCCTTGATTCCCCTTCCTTGGTGTCTAGTTTTAAAAAATGTACAGGTTTGCTAGGTTTTTCTAGGTGCCGGCTGAGCTAGGGTCCCAAATCCACAGCTAGGCACATTGCAAAAAAAAGGTCAGTGTTCTGTGGAAAAAAGTGATGTGTCTACGTTGCATTTTGGGCCGTTTCCTGTCGCAGGAACTAGGCCTACCCACACAAGTGAGGTACCATTTTTATCAGGAGACGTAGGGGAACACAGAATAGTAGAACAAGTGTTATTGCCAATTCCCTTTCTTTGCATTTCTGCCTTCCAAATGCAAGACAATGTGTAAAAAAGAAGTCATTTTGAAAAATGTCCTCCAATTCACATGCTTGTATGGGTACCCACAATTTCAGAGATGTGCAAATAACCACTGCTTCTAAACTCTATATTTTGTTCCCATTTCGGAAATATATAGGTTTCCTTGATACCTATTTTATATTTTACAAAATGAACTGCTATATACCCGGAACACAATGAAAAACCATTGCAAGACGCAGCTCAGTCATTGGCTCTGGGTTACTCGGGTTCTTGGTGAACCTACTAGTCCTATATATCCCCGCAACCAGAAGGGTCCGGTGAATGTTACGGTATATTGCTTTTAAAAAATCTGCCATACTTAGGAGAAGTCACAGGTGAAAACGTTGGCACAAATGGCTGTTTTTTTCAACTCCTTTTCAATTTCTTTTTATTTTCAACTATGTCCCAGTAAAATGCCAAAACTGTATAGAAAATTTTGGTTTTCTGACAAATGTCTGCCTGTCCCTGAAAGCTAAGAAGATGGTGATTTCAGCACTACAAACCCTTTGTTGACACCATTTGCAGGGAAAAAACAGATGCTTTCTTCTGCAGTACTTTTTGGCATTTTCTTTTTAAAAAACAACAACATTTTGCTGTATTTTGGCTAATTTCTGGGTCCCTCCATGGGAATCCACAAACCATGGCTACCTTTAGAATCCTCAGGGTGTTGGGGAAAAAGGACGCAAATTTGACGTGGATACCTTATGTGGACAAAAAGTTACAGGGGCCTAAGCGCAAACTACTCCAAATAGTAAAAAAAAAGGCTTAGCACAGGGAGTGGGGGGGTGGGAGGAGGCCTAGCAGCTAAGGGGTTAAAAACAAAACACACACAGTTACATAAATTGGAAAAAAAGGGGGAGAGTTGTATTGTTTTGCTATCCTTTGCTATTCACCACAGGCGAGACAACAACGGACGGCAAACTGCGAGAGGAGGAATGCACACCGCTGAGCGCAGTTGTGCTAGGTTCCCATGCTGTACAGTGTGTATGACGAGAAAACAACTAAAGAAACGTTGCAAAACCAGATTTGTAAAATACATTAAGAGGAGAGCTCTATTAAGGGTGAAACAGCCGACCTGGCGTGTGGCAGGGCCTGTAAGTGAAGCAAGGAGGGGCCTTGCTGGACTTGCCTTCCCTTCCAAGTCCAGCAACAGGTGGCCACATTGTGCGTTGTGGTCTGCACACACTCGCTCCCTCCACTGCACCTCACTCCTGGGTAACGCCTGCTGGTCAGGGTGGGGCGGCCATTTTGTGTTGGGAAAGGGGCATGCAGCTATACTGCGCCACACCCATATTGGGGGTAAGGCTGCAAGGCTCGGGGTCCCCGAAAGCTTTCATTTATTCTGCTGGGGTGGGGGCATACCTTGGAGGCCATGCTTGCGGGCCTGAGGTCCTTCTGAGGGCCTGGAGCAGCTGGTGTTTCTCTAATGGAACACTGCACATTGAACGAGGAAGGAGGTGCTTGTAGAAGGACAGCATTTGGGCAGATGGTAACTTGGAGGGAAGCGCATCCACACAGAAGTGCTGTCCTTCAGCCCATGCAAGACATGGGGTGGCCACAATAAAAGTAATACCTCTGAATGCATTTTGTAAGCATAGGAAAAACAGTTTCTGCAATTTTTTGAGCAGCCCAAATCATTAATTGTTGATAAGCACTGATTTTCAGAATTTATAAAACACAGGAAATACCCCACAGTAATACCACAAAAATGAAGACTGAAAATTGTGAACTCTTTCACCGGCTTTTGCCACCTTCTGGCAACTATAGCTGAACACTAGGACATCAATATCTCAATTCTCTTCTGTGGCAATTCAGCTGACAAATGGGTACCCCCAAAATAACCCAATGCTCGCTTACATCTTAGGTAAATATTCACCATGCCCTAAAGTAAAGAGATGCCTACACATACAAAAATCCCAATAGTACGAGTTCATGAAAATGAATAAACATTAATTGCCAATTTAAAGCCTCCAGGACACTGGTACACATAGCATAGCCGCAGTCCATCTTGTATTAAGACACGTGGTTGATAACGACTCTCAATTCACTTTGTTCTAGGTGTTAGCTCTTGGATTGATAAAGCTTTCAAATATTAATAACGATAGGTATACTAGCTTATTATTTAGTGTGAAATACGTCATTTTTGCTGATTCGAACCGCTAAATAATAGTTGTTACAATGCCCCAATGTTTGGAACTTAGTTTACCCACCTCGGAAAGATGGAAGCTTAAGTCTGTCTTTCTGAGAGGCGGTCTGATCACCTCTGCACCACAGTGTTTGGCAGCTGTGAATATTCAACTCACTGAGGCATCATAAGACGGGGCAAAGGGGAGCATTATGTTCTAGGCCCAGCACTGCTTCAGCAGAATGTATGTTTAGATTTTTACATGAAAGTAAGTTTGCGGTCTTCATTTGTAAAGAGATTGTTTAGGTGGCCATCCCACAAGATGGCGGCTTTATTAAAAAATATATATATATATATATATATATATAGGATTCCAATCACACAATAAGAAATGGATTCTTCTATTTGTATAACTCACAAGTGAAAGTAAAGATCTGTGAATTACCTGTGTGCCCATGTAGTGGGGAGTGCGGTCTTGGCAGCGTTGGTGATGTGCTGGAAGTTATGATTAAACTTTTTCTGTTACTTGTGCGGCAGCTGAAATAGAAAAACGTTATCAACGTTAGACACAGTAGGAACAATGGATGTCTTCTCTCATACAGGAGACAACAGCAGAAAAATAATTGATCATGGAGCACATCCAAGACAGCTGGAGGCATTCCAGCAGCCGGAGTCCATGATGACCATCGCAGAGGCTTCCTAAAGCAGAACTGTGCCAAGGGGCTAGAAGACATGCTCACTTTTGAAGCGCACTTCTTAACATGTGTTGCCCAGTCGAGACCGTGACCATTATGTACCACCAATGATTCCACAGGCTTAAGCCTTGAGGCAGCATTTTAAACCCTGGTAGATACCACCATTGACAAATATGAGTGTGTCTATTCAATGAAGATAAAAGGATGTCTCCTATCAACAGGAACTGTGTGGTCAAGGGTAAGACATCAAGTTAAATTTTTAAAAAGACAACTATATTGGTCTCGTATGGCAGTGCTGGAGGCACCATCATTAACAACCAATCAGCAGGTGTTGGTAGCATCGGATGCAGGAGGAAATCATAATCCCATCTCTAGGCCTCACATTTCTATTCAGAAAAACCTTTAACAGGCCCGACACACTAAGCCCACTCATTAAGTCCCTTAGTATGTTTTAGTAACATCAATTGTGGAAAACATCTGTACTCCAGTGAGGGTAGGGCCTACAACTCCTCTCAGCAATTGAAGTTATACAATATAGAGTGCATGTTTGCCGATTTATGTATATTTCCAAGTGGACAGAATTTAGAACACTACACATTTTTAGTGTTTGAACAAAACTTCATTCTAAAAACACAAATAGCACATATAGAAAATGTTTACTGTTAGCAACAGTTGTTGAAAGTACATTTGTTATACATAAGACAGTCCCTTGGTGAATCCTTTACACAGTTTTCAGAATATCTCGTTAGCTGTTCTGCAATTTGAATTATTTTTATTTCGAATGTATTGTGCGCTGTCAACATAGATACAGTTAGGAGTATCTTTATAAGATTATATGAAGCCTTCCAAGAGAACACCTTTAAGCTAGTCCTTGTTGTAAGTATTTCAATTATTTGAAACCTCCTTTGATTCAACAAGCCACCCTCTGCTCGCTTATTTTCTTTCCAGGATTCTAGGAATGGCGGCGGATCCTAAGCAACCAGGAGCCTCCTTCCCCTCTAATGCCAACTACCATCTGGCCTGCTCCCAGAATGTACCCATCTGCTATACTCTTCTGGAAAAGTGCCCACCAAAGAACTGAACACAACAGTCCAGCTCAAGTCTTGCTAGTGCCAACAACAAGCTGTTTTTTTTGTCCTGGCAATAACTCTCCTATGCTTTCCAACATTCCTCATTCTCTCCCTTTCCCATTGATTGCCCAATTCATGTAAACCTTTTGGTGACTTGCATGATCTCACGTCATATCCTGTTCAGCTTTTTGCCATTTCTATAGGCGATATACCAGACACTGCACTTTGCTTCAGTGAACGTATGATGCCACTCCTAAGAACATTCTCTTAGGCTCCCACTTCTCCTGATCCACGAGCCATATGGCAGATCTTGTGTTCATTATCTATACATATGCAAAAACAACAGTTGATGGACAGAATGCAGAACAATGTCATACATTCACCCCAGTACAGAGATCTGGGCCTAATTCTTTTGCATAGTGAGCAAAAGAATGATGGATTTAACCCAGATCTCTTGACTGGGGGTGAATGTTTTGATTTGTTCTGCATTCCGTCCATCAATTGTGTGTCTTTTGCTTCCTCGCCCTAAGTGCGCCGGGTATGCCCAGACGTGGGTCCCGGGCTCACTGTGCCACTGGAATCAAGCTATCCTGGCTGAAGAGGGGTGAAACCCCGAAACCGGTCCTAGGGTGCTTGTTTCCGGTCCAGGGAGGACCTGGCTTAGCAGTTCGGGCTGGACTGTTCCCATGAGGCACAGGGTCAAGACTGATTTGCATATGGCCAGGTCTAAACTGGGGTGGCATAGTGAGCAAAAGAATGATGGATTTAACCCAGATCTCTTGACTGGGGGTGAATGTTTTGATTTGTTCTGCATTCCGTCCATCAATTGTGTGTCTTTTGCATTATCTATACATAGGCACACACACCTTCTCCATCAGCTCCTTACTAGTGTTTAAGTTTTCTTTATTCACCAGAGAACTCATCCCCACGGCACCTCCATTTTCCTATTAATGACCACCTACCTTCTCTACTCTCTGTAAACCGGATTTTAGTGTGAGTGGAGTGAAAAAGTGGAAGTTTAAAAAAGCAGCAACCATGTGGGGGGTGGGTTTAGAGTGAGCATCCGGGACTTGGAATTCTACTTGTTGCTTATGTAATTAAGCCAGTCCTTTCCTACAAAGGGGGATGATATACTTGAAGGAAAGATGCATAATCTTCCCTTTTCGAAGCCAGGCAGGCGTGCTTTCCACAAACAAATCTTTTCGGAGCAGTTAATGCACTAGATTAATCTTCCCTTCAAAAAAATTATACTGATTTCAAGACAAACTTCGTGTACTTTGCTTTCTTTAGAGGTTGGGGCAGTTGTTCTAACGAAGAAAAATAATAAAATAGTTGGACAAGTGAGTTTGAGTATTTCACTGTTTGAACAAAGGAAGTGGAGCATATAGAGAAGAATAATCGGGGAATTATACAGGTTTTCCTGTCAGTAAAATGGTGGTTTTGCACCGAGAGGTTCAAACTGACAGACAACAGGGCAGTTCAAGTTGCCTGTCATGTCCCTTTAAACCCCTCGATGGGAAGTTCTTTGATATTGACAGATAGCTATCTACAATTTTAGGTTGTTTATTGATTCCCTGTGAGGACACCCACCCTGAATGCTGGCAGTGAAAGAGAAGAGCCATTGGGCAACCATGCACAACATGGCCTCTTTTATCCTCTCTCTGCCACACCCAGTAGACCCAGTCCATACACAAAACATCTCCACATACACCAGCCTGCACTCCTTCAAACACCTTCATGTAAAAAATAAAATGTGAACACAACGCCAGGCATTCTGCTGTCCTTGTCCAGCTCCCCTCCCACTCACTACACAATGAGTGTGCGGTTTGCACTCAATGTGAGTGCGAGGAGCAAGCAGCGTGCTGACTGCGGCTCAGATGGACCGCCTGCAGGAGACAAGTAAGTCCAGAGAGAGGTGGGGAACACAGGGGACCATCATCACCATCCCCCCAGCCTCCAGAACTCCACGTAGCCATGGTTGGTGGTAGATCAGTAGTCCCTCAAGCACTGGATTCAAAGTAGGGTCAGCTTGTCACAGCACTGTCGCAAGAGCAGTGAAAAACAAAACTTCATTGCCCTTACGTCACATATGTAAATAATCTGGTTTTAAGGCAGGTGTGTAGCATTACGGGTTCCTATAAAAGCAATACAAACATTACTCCTAGGTGTGTTCAGCACAAAGCAGTCTTTACAGCGTGTTCTCTACTGCCCATGCAGTGCCCTTTAGACACTTGATGAAAGGTCGCTGAGGCTGGGACACAATGGTCTTGGCTTCTGTTAATTCGCCATTCCCTGGCAGCCGAGCTCAAGCTGCTACGAAATCACTAAATATTCCCCCGAAAGGACATCCAGAAACCTGTCCAAAAGCCACCGGCCCTAGGTTGCTAAATCTGAGATTCAGGTTTCCTCTTAGAGACAGGGTGTTTTTATTAGATAGGCAGTGTAGCACAGTATAAACACAAACAACCAGTCATCAGCTGTTCCAGTCCTTCACCCAAGCTGGGAGTACTCGATCCAAGAGATAGTGTGTGTTGGAGATAATGACGTTTCTTTGAGTGCCACAAGAACACACTATTGAACTCAAGCCATGCTCGGTGAAGAACAAGCTTACAGAGATCAGGCTTGGCGAAGCGCGGTTTTAGTATAAAACCCTAGAGAAGCAGAGGCTTACAGCACCTACAAGCATGCTCTGAAGGGTTATGGCAAACAAATGACTCATTTAATCCACACAAATCGCTTTGTAGATTTAAGTGTTACTTAGCGAACTTCATTAAATAGTGTATTGCTTATTTGCATAAAGAGCGCAGGCTCCAACAAGTGAAGGCTCTGAAGAGCTCCAAATCGGCAGCTCGCCTAACATCTCTAAGTGGGCCAGCATATTACTGAAAAAGTTGTGTAAATGGCAAGTGGCGACTTCCATCAAATACTTAGAAAACAGGTCGTTTTTTTATTCAATAAAGGTCATTTATCTTCACTGGTTGTTCAGTGATTGCTCATCTGTAGCCCAAGTGTCTCAAAGGCTAGAACTGGTGATGGCTCTTTTTTCATTTCTTATTTGCATCCACAAGTCAGTAATTCACTTTCGTCTTCCATTTCCTCCTGTGGATCCCTCTGTGCTTTTTCTTAAATGCTCTAAGCATGGCTCTCCCTCATTCAATCAAATAATAATTTCCTTTACATATACGCCTTCTTGCTTTTAGTATTACTATCAACGCTAAGCACCAGGAGGAGGCCTTGTCTAACAATGCCTGTTACAGACCCTCAAAGTGCGATAACAAAGGATATATATTTATGCGCTGGTACCTCGAGATGCATGACAGCAGTCCAACCAAGTTTAAAGTCACTCCTTAGTCTCTTCCAATTGATGACCTGGTGCATCCTGGGATTTAGGAGTCTTGGTTTGATTCCATCGTACTATTTGGAGCATCATACCGGATAATAATTTATAAGAGAAAGCCACAGGACTGCAAAAATGTAGTCATGCCAACATGCACCCACCTTCATGCAGGCAAACTGCAGTGTAAGCGTGAAAACACAAACTCAAATGTATTTCTTAATCTGTACTGGCTATAACTTGGCCGTGTTGCATTCTCAGCGCTTTACTCTTGATTTGAGGTCCGCAATGAGGAAGAAGTGTGCCTTTTAAAACCCTCTGTACTCGTTCCTAACGGCTGGCTAATCTTACACCAGGACAATTAAGTACAAACCCATTTTCTCTGAGGTCCAGAAAGTTCCTTCAAATCTTAAGTGAAATGAGCGAGGATCCCACCAAGTGCCCTTGCATCGCCAGCCTGGAACACTTTTCTCTCAAAATGGCGGCCCCTAATGCAGAGGAGTAAAAGGTTTTTAAAAGGCCAGCTTTTCCCCACTTTTTTTTTTCATTACAGACCCCGAGGCATCTGAAAATGTAGAACTCCAGGAAGCTCGGACTGGAACACTTTAAAAACAAAAACCCTAGTAGAGCAACACATGCAGGAATAGCACAAACAGAAAAGCAAGTCAGGTGGGGTCCAACTGCAGGAAAAATTGAGGTCAGAATCCATGGTTCAGCATGGCAGTAGCAGAACACAATGGGAAATAACACTAGATCACCCCACACAATGTTCCCCACCCCAGGCTTTCACTCCCAGAGGACTCAGCAGCCCGAATTCCAAACCTCTCTAACACAGCTACCACCCAGAAAGCTATTGTGCCTTCTCATTCTTCCACTCCTTTCAGTGCACAATGGTCCTTGGTCTGGCTATGGTAAATTTGCCTGCATTCCAATAAACACAAAGGAGGCCTGAGGAGGTTTAACGACCAGCAGGGGGCAACTCCCCTATAATGTAATCTGGCAACACAAAAAAGTACCCCTGGGTCTAGAGTGAAAAAGGAGTGCGGGGAATCCCTTTTACAGGGTGGTTTCCCTCACCCACCCATAGGTGGCATGTTTCATCATTGGGTAACCTCCTTGCACTCCGAACCTAGTCGCAGTGTGGGCTATAATCCCCTCACTGAGAGGGAGGAGCTCAGGGATGTTTTATGATTTCACCTAGAGGTATACTAAAACCTTCAGATGAGCCGGGCATGGAGGAAGTGAAGAAGGAGGGTGAAAGTGAGTTAAAACGAACTCCCTGGTATGTCAAAACAAACATTAATCGGACATCCAGAGGTCAGGATTAAAATAAATGGGCTATGGCATGAGAATTCAACATGTCACAGACTCTGACTGGTCGACATGTTTCAGCGTTAGTGTCCTCCTTAGAGGTGACGTGGCTTTCTTCAGGACCAAAATAGTGCAAATTAAGGCGAATCAATCACGCATACCGAATTTAGTAGGTGGTTAAAAAAGCATACAACCAGCTAGTTGGTATTTTAATCATTCGAGAATTCTGCTGGTCAGCATCTTCCCTGAAAAGAGACAAGTGTTACGAGAACAGTGTTAACACATTTCACACACACTCTCTTATGATTGCAAGCCACATGCATTCATTACCAGTGCAAATGTGGCCTCACACAGTGTTAGGATCATCCATTTATGCTTACCCGCATAGTCGGGTGAGCTAGTGGCACCTTGCCCTCGGCGCATGCACTCGAGGCTGAAACATGTCGACCAGTCAGAGTCTGTGACAGGTTGAATTCTCCTGCCATAGGCCATTTCTTTTCATCCTGACCTCTGGATGGACAATAGAACTATTAAAGTTTGTTTTGACATACCAGGGAGTTAGTTTTAACTCAATTTCACCCTCCTCCTTCACTCCCTCCACGCCCGGCTCATCTGAAGGTTTTAGTATACCTCTGGGTGAAATCATAAAACATCCCTGAGCTCTTCCCTCTCAGTGAGGGGGTTGTAGCCCGCACTGCGACCAGGTTCGGAGTGCGAGGAGGTTACCCAATGATGAAGCATGTCACCTACGCGTGGGTGAGGGAAATCGTCCTTTAAAAGGGATTCCCACGCACTCCTTTTTCACTCTAGACCCAGGGGTGCTTTTTTGTGTTGCCAAATTTGCCTGCATTGCCATAAACTGGAGTTCTTCTACGTTGGTCAAGTGAGCTCCATGCCAATTTTTTTAAATATCAACAAGAAATATACAAAATGAATCTAAATGGATGTCATTTACATAATCTCTGATTATCTTGAAAAATTGTCATAGATCGTCTTGGCAAATGCAGATAAACTATGACAGGGTCTGAGCGAAATACAGGATCATTTAGATAATATAACAATAACATGCATCATCATCAAAAAGGTAAGCATTTAGCAAAAAAGGAATTATGGTGTTGAGTCATACCACAAGCTTCAAAATCATAGGATCCCTCCCACCCCTATGTCACAATGCAAGAAATTTGAAGATCAATATTAATACACATCTTTTATTTGCTCCCCAAATCAACGCTATAGTTAATGGAGTAAACCTACAACTTTCAATTTCCAGGAAGATCCTCTAACTAATACAAATTAATAAATTAATCATCAAGTGTACAAGTATGCATAACTTCCATACAACTCAGACCACAAAGACAACTAAACCACACGGATAAAGCAGGTATGAAACTTCAAGAAAACAACCATGCGAGACCAGACTTGAAAGCCCTTCATCGGGTCCAAGTGGATTCAGATTCGAAATCCCTTGCACTACCTACCGGGCCTAATAGATCCAAGGATCTGCCTGTATACAAAACTGGAAACCATCAACTAGGATCCTTCGATCAGCAACCCTGCACAATAGCTGCAGTTGGACCATCAAAAGAAAGCAACATGGAGGCAGGTCTGTGAGCCACTGGCACCCTAGACTCTGGACACCAATCTTGAACCGTTGTTTAAGAGCAGGATTTAACCACCTCCTGGTTCGAAAATTCCTAAAAAATAGTATTTTAAATTACCATTCCACTGAACACTTGCAACAAGGAAAGCAATAGAGTAATACCAAAAAGGATGGTTACACCCATTTTGTTGGGGCCTCCCTACACATGACCCTCCCTGCAACACTTGGACCCCTTACTACTCTTTTCAGCATGCTCAAATTGAGGCAAGGTGACATGTTGGTGCTTTACAAAAGTCATAAATATATAATTAAGTTTTCCGTCTTCATTCTTTCCAGTCTCATCGAACATAGCGTGTCACTAATAGTGCTCGAGCGTGTGTAGCTCATTGCCTTGTGCTGCATGAAAAACCTACTCTATTAGAGACCTTGAAGGTTTTTATTTAATTAGCTTATGACTTTTCAGAGAATACAAGCCACTTGTGGTTTTACAACATGTTACAAGTAGGTCATATAACAGAGTCACTCTTAAGGTCAAATCGCACAGAGCCCTAACTTGTCTCTAGGAGATTGAGCTTGGTGGCCATTTAAGGTGATGGTTGGGGGCAGACGTCCTCCATAGCTCAGCAATTCAACTCACAGGGTTTGTGCTTAAGGACCATGCTTACCTTGATGCTTTAAACTGAGATGTGCTGGAGATCTGACAATAGTACAATGGTCATCATTCTACTCCTACCGTATGTACCAGACTTTATCCTACTCTCTGCCCGACCCATTGGTATCTTAGTTGAAGACGTACCGAGTGAAGGTGGAATGGAGTCTGCCTGTCCTCTGGAGTGTGACACACTGATCTCCACTTCCTAAAAACTTTGTGCTTCGAGAACATGGAACTTGCTGCTAAACAGCAACCATCGCCTACCAACTGCCTCATCCCCTTTTCGGAATTTCTCCCAATATCAGTTGAGGACTCATTGGCGGAACTCTTGAAGTGCAAGTCTGGCTCTCCAGAAGACCCTTGCCCTCAGTTTTTAGAATGACGGCCCCCCGGTTAAATCCAATATTGAACCAGATTTATAACTCCTCCTTGAAATCTGGCATCTTTCCAGCCGCATGGAAGCAGGCGTTCTTGCTGCCATTAATAAAAAAACCTAATGCTGATCCAGGAGTGCTCAGCAATTTTAGACCTATTTCCCTGTTACCAGCTCCCACCAAAATCTTAGAGAAGTTGGCCCAGCGACAGTTAGCTGACTTTGTAGAAGCTAATGGCCTCTTACATGATTCTCAATTGGGTTTCTGTGCTGGGTACAGCATGGAGACCGCACTACAAGAAATCTCCAAATAAGTGAGAGCAACATTGGACGGCGGCACATCTGCCATGATAGTACTTTTAGACTTGCCGGCAGCATTCGATATGGTTGCACACCCGATCCTGTTGAAGAGATTAAGTCATCTAGACGTTCAGGGGAAGGTACTTCCCAGGATTCGGTCCTACCTTGAAGACCGTTCTTAACAGGTCTTTCTTTGTCCTTTCTCATCCTCACCGAAACCACTGGTGTGCGGAGTGCCACAGGGCTCGGCCCTGAGCCCGCTGCTCTTCAATGTATACCTTGCCCAGGGCTGGACTGGGAACCAAAACCGGCCCTGGCACACTGCTCGGCCGGCCCCCCTAGGGGGGGCGGGGGGTGCGGCAGAGCTGTTTGCAGCGCCGGTTTTGGCAGATTTTGTTACAGGGGGCCGATATTGCCAGTCCCCTGTAACAAAAACGGCCCCCAGGGGTCTAAAACCGGCCCCCAACCTGGCGGCCCACCGGGGAAACGCCCGGTGCCCGCTAAGGCCGGTCCAGCCCTGACCTTGCCCCATTGGCCACCCTTATTGTATCATGGGGCATGAAGGTAGTTTCCTATGTGGATGACACTCAGCTGGTGTTTTCTTTCAAAGAACACTCCGCTGCGACCTTCGATAAATTCAAGGAGTGCTTGAAAAACATTTCTAATTGGATGAATGGAAATGGTCTGATGTTGAATGCAGATAAGACCGAGGTCCTGTTCTTTAGTCAGACATCACCTCCTCCATCAAATCTTTGGTGGCCCGCAGAGCTGAATCCTCCCCCAATCCCGGCTGATTCAGCAAGAAGTCTGGGAATCGGGTTGGATACGGATCTCTCTTTCATGGCACAAATCCAGCAGATCTCTTCAGCCTGTTTTTGGAAGCTGAGATCTATTAGGAAAATCATACGCTTTCTGCCGGAAGAGTGCCGTAAGATCACGGTCCACACCCTGGTGACCTCTCAGTTGGATTATGCCAACAGCCTGTATCTGGGGCTTCCAGCCTACCTGATTCACAGATTACAGATAATTCAGAATGCAGCAGTGAAGTTAATTCAACGGGTACCCTTCCAGCACCATATCTTCCCTCATTTGAGACAGTTACATTGGCTCCCTATGGCCAGGAGGATAGAGTTTAAGGCTCTGACTTTTGCCTTTAGAGCCTCAAGGGGCATTGGCCCATGCTATCTCAAGCAGAGGCTCAGTCTTTATCAATAGGAGTGGACCTTGAGATACAATCACCTGTGACTCCTCCGCATCCCACGATATTTCAAAACTCGTCATGGTGGCAGGTCCTTCTCGGTAACGACAGCTAAACTCTGGAATGCACTGCCTGCCCACCTGCACCTGATTGAGACAGAACAGGAGTTTAGGAAGGTCTTAAAAACTTGGCTCTTTAATCAGGTGTAGTCTCCTGGCTTGTCCTTTCCTTAGTCTCGCTATTAGCGCTGGGACACCTCTTTTGAGGTAGCTGTGCGCTCTACAAATGACTATTGATTGATATAGGGTACACAAGACCCCTGACTTGACTATTAGTTCACTAACAGCATGGCCATCAGGGCTGGGGCAAGACTGTTTCTCAGTTCATGTGTAAAACTCACTTTTAGCAAATATATTACTAAAGCATGACGTGGTAGTGCACTGTCATTTACAGACAGCACATTTTCTATTGAAATGGCCAGAAACATTCGCACTAACATGCAGGTTTACTGATAAAACTACATAGCATATAAACAATAATCTCTGGAAATTGGGTTTCCGTAAAAATGGATCATTTGCATATCACCAAGTAAAGTGTCTGATTGGTTTCCATCCTAATAAAATCTTGTTTTTCATCACAGAGTTACAAAAAATGTTTTTATGCCTAGTTCAATTATTAGATATTTAAATGTTTTGTTAGAAAAAAACTTGACATCCTACAGCCTTTCATTTCACACTCTTTGAACAGCACGATTTTCAGACAGTTCACTGCAGAAAATCCTCTACTTTTCTTTCACCGACTCCAAAGATAATTGTAGGAAGACAAACTGACTTTTGACCTCTGAACTCAGAGCAAATATGTCAAGATAAAAAGATTTAAATGCATCTTTACTGCTCATTCACTTTGTGAGTAAACAGAACACCTGTTCTTTATCAGCTCAACAGGGGCAGTAGGCTCTAAAAATAGCTTGCACTGATAAAATCTGACTCTCCATATTGTGTGGCCAAGTAGATTTTTTGAGGCCTGAAAGGGGAGTTGGCATGAAAAGGCTTTGCTCTTTGAGAGGTAGGAGCTCACACTGGACAGCCTAAAACAAATAAAGCCAGCAAATAGAAATCCAGAACACATGAGTTGCAAACCACAAAGCCAATGGTAAGCAACGGGCGGAATGCATTTCCAGGGAAGTTTTCTAAATGGCCCCAAGAGGTCTTTAGCAAACCAGAGAGCTGCACTGTCTGGTATGCTTCGACCTAAAAACACTGCAAAGCTGAAACTGAGCGAGGAGAGCTTTCCGTATATTTTAATCGCTTATTTGTACTTCTGACAGCTCATCGCCTGGAAGTGATCCGTGCATCTCTCCTAGTCTACTCCAGCGTGCATTAGCCCCACCTTTTCTTGCTGCTGAAAGCACAGACTCTTGGGCTTTGCAGCTTACGTTTTTTGTAACTGGAAGCGGCTTAAGGGCCCCTGGTGGCAGGTACTGTGAAGGCAGACACTCATCTCCAAGAACACTGCTCTGGGAAGATTGACAGGCGGACCCATGGGGAAGAGGCTCCAATAGCAGGAGGCGGCACAGATTGACAGGCATTAATCCGCCCCCAGTCACAGACCTGCTCATCTTCCAACCAACAGTCTCACCTTCCAATATGAGTCATTTTATGGAATGTCGTTTGAAATGGAGTTTACAGGGCCTGCTAAAAAGAAAAAAAACATCACAAGCTTTGGCCAAGCCAACAAGTCTGGCCTTGGTAAGCTGGTGCAATGGATTTTATTGCAAGCATAAGACAAAAGAAATACATAGATAAAAAGAAAATATCTACCGGCAAAAAGGGGCCAATGCAGCGATGTTTTTAAAATAACAAGTCTTTCGGTTACTCCAAACATTTCATCATTATTATTATTGACAAAGATAAGAATAAGTCACCATCCTAACAATCAAATAACAGGCAGCAACAATGTTCCAATACTGCTTAAAGACTTTATACATGATTAGTGAAATAAATCACTACCTAACCGCTCACTGGGGTATATGAATATATATATATATATATATATATATATATATATATATATATATATATATATATCTCAATTAAAGTTACTATAAAATAAAGCGACTTGCACTTTGGACCAGGTTTGTCACTGAAGAGAAGGGAATTACTTATAGATCGATGTGAACAAGATGCACTGGATTTGTGCAGTCACTAAAAGGGAAGGGAGCCAATAGGTGAAATAGACGGACTCACTGCCCCATGACAATGCAGAACTAAAATATTATGTAATAGATACAGTGCCTCCTAGTAGAAGGGGCGGAGATAGAATCACCAAGCTGAGGAAACTAGAGACAAGATATATTCTGCAATTGGATTCCAAGGTACCGTCAGGGCTAAATGCCACAGAGGATTTGCATACTTGCTTAAATTAGATCAAAACTACTGTTAGTCATCCTCAATGGGAATCACATTACCGCAGGTGGGAGGATTAGGCTTTAAACAGAATGGATCAGTCCAGATGTCAACTAAAAGTACATAGGTCAGCGATTATATTTTAGAAATGGTTAACATTTTAACAAGTTTAGGAATTTTATGACTATTTATTCTAATATTGTACAACAATTGTGTTTGACATGAATATGAAATTTTGTAAAAAGAATTTTTTCTATAGAAATTTTTATATGTGTTCATATATTTATGTATTTATGTACGCTTTTACGTATATTTATATATTTATACGTGTAAACTAACTTGCTGCTATATTTCTGTGTACTCAAAGTAACAATTTTAGGACGTGAACATATTAATACATTCCATATCCATATCCTCCTTCCTTGAAGCTCCGGTATCTAAAGGCTTTGGATAAACTTCACTTACATTGTTCATAATGAATAATGTACTTGTATCTATGTACTCAGGCTGTGAGGATTAACAACTGAATTTTAGGCATTTGCTCACAATGAAAATATGATTATATAAGTCGGACAACAGGGAGACACACAGAGTTAATTTTATCCTTATTAACATTTTCACAATCACTTTGCACTTTTCACTTAGGCACTTTATAGAATTTTGTACAGACCGCAACAGGGACATATGAGGGTACAAAAGAAACATGCAATTATATTGGAATATAGGATTAAACCTATTATTAATGTACTTTTCTGCTTTTAGTATTTTACGTGTAATTTTAAAAGCATTGGAAACATGAGAATATAAATTATTTTCTAATAGTACTATGTTTTAAACAGCCCAAAAATGATGGAATATGTTTAGCAACATCATAAACAGTGTTGGTACCATAAGTATTTTCTCTATGTCCTTGAACACGTGATGATCAATTGGGATGTACGTTTCACTTTAAATATTGCACTAACCTGTGTATCCATGTCATGTGATCAAGGCTCCACGGAGTCGAAACGCGTAATGGAGACGATTGAATAAAACATCTTAGCACCGAATTGGGTCCGTGTTTTGGGAGAGAAAAGACGCTTCCAGGGTGCGGAGTTATTGGGGGGGGGGGGGGAGAAGGTGTGTGTGTGTGTGTGTGTGTGTGTGTGTGTGTGTGTGTGTGTGTGTGTGTGGGTTTGTGTTACTATCCTTGTGGGGACTTGGGTGTGATAACACACTCACGCTGTGGGGACTTGATTGCACTGTGGGGACCTGAACCCAAGTCCCCACAAGGCAATGTCTTCTAAATGATAAAAAATGACTTGGGGAACATCTGTGTCAATTTTTACAACTTTTTAAAAATTGCCTTGTGGGGACCTGTGTTTCGTAAAGTGTGTTTAAATTTTTGCTCTGCTCTGCCCCTGCAGACAGGAGGCGGTACTGCAGTCTTAAACACACTTTGCATTTAAACACACTTTGCTCACTAGAAACACATTCTAGCACCAGAAAGCACAGACATTTCAAAGGAAAAGCTGCATAACCTTGTGTTAAAAATATTTTTAATGCAAATTAACCTTTGTTCTATCTATTAAAGAAAAGCTTTATTTACATGAAGCCGTTGAATTTAGACTATTTGTTTCTGAAAATTATTTGTGGTTTTATAAACTTTGCTAAAATCAATATGGGTCAGTTTCAAATCCCAGAATACTTCACTATTGCAGTTTTATTATTATCTGCAATGAAAAAATGATGGTGCACTATGCCACACTACAATATAAAGGGATTTGATCGTTTTTTGCAAATACCCTATAGGCATCAATGTCAATTGTTCCATTTTGATGCTTGTATTAGGAATTCAGGGGCAGATGTATCAACATTGTATTTTGCGAGTCGTTAATAGCGAATTTTACCGATTCGCTATTAAGGACTCGCAAAATACAATGCATGTCGGTTTCGAGTCGCAAATAAGGAATGGCTTCCCATTCATTTCTATGGGCCAAGAGGCCCATAGAAATGAATGGGAATTGCATGCGCAATTTGTGAGTACCCAATAGGTACTCGCAAATTGCGTAGTACCTATTGGGTATTGCAAGGGTGGCAAAAGGACACCCTGTTGCACCCCTGAAATATGCATGTGTGCACATGTGGCGCACATACATGCCCTAAGGGCATGTATGTGTGCAACATGACACTCGCAAATTTTGGGTGCTTCCAAAATTGCATTAAAGGAATCGCAATTTGCGATTCCTTAAATGTATTCGCAAAATAGGTACTCGCAAAAATTGCGTGTCCCTATTTTGCGAATGCCTTTGGGATGATACATCCCAAAAGGCTTTTTCCCATTCGCAAACGGGAAAACGATTGATACATCTGGCCCTTAGGGCCTTATTTGTGGAGGCCTTGCAACACTTTTGTGCCACAGTTGTGTCACTTTTCATGACGCAGCGGCGCTGTAAAGAATGCGCCATACGTTGTGCCATATTTATAAAGTGACGCATCTAGGAAGGTGCGTCACCTTGTAAAGCCCTGCGCCACATTATACCCGCATCAGGTATAATGTATGCATGGTGGGCGTTCAGACTTAAAAATGGGTCGTAGAAGAATGGCAGGGAAATCTATGAGATTTCACTGCGACACTTCTAGGGCTCCACTGCATCAAAACGTTACACCTACCTCATGGCAGGCATAAGGGTGATGCGGTGCAATGGGAATAGGACTACCCCATGCATTGCTGGAGTTGCATCATGCTTGTGACACAACTCCGGCAATGCGTCACTTTTGCGCCTACAGATACGTCAGGAATACTTCCTTGCGACATGGAGCATCGTACAGCAAATACAGCGCATCCATGCTGTCGCAAGGAGGGCACAGTGAAAACTGTTGCATCACTGGTTTCACGCAGCGATGCAACAGTTTTCATAAATGAGGCTCTCAGTGTTTGTGTTGCTTTGCCTTCGATTACATATTAATATGCACTATGGAATACATTCTTTTAGATGATGGCTAGATGAGTGCGTGACTATCATTGCATTCACCGAACTGCAGCAATGTTATGCCCACAGCATATGAAGTTTCATTTTAGCAGAAAAGGCATGTTCTTGGTGAATTAGTGACGTTCTTAGAAGATACATTCAAATATTGCCATAATATGTAATTACATTTACATTGTTTGAATTGATGAATTTTAAAACTGTTCACAAACCTTTACAAATTAAAACAGCTTGTTGACATTCCCAAAGGTGGGTGAAGAACGGTCATATAACATACATTGGTAAAGCCAATAGGTGTCACCTACGAGAGGGCTACTGGGTTTGTCAAAGTTTTTTTTGTAATGTTGAACACTGTTGCATGTATGAAATTGACATAAAAAAAAATTAAGGGGGCGTGGCTAACCAACATGGCCGATCGGACGTGATCTCGATCGGCTCCGTCCCAGGCCCTACCGAAAGTGAGGCATGAAGGCATCGCACCGGCTTGGCGAACACTGCTCCTGGATGCCGTAGCAGCGCAGACCGTCGCGACCCGGAATACGGGGTTTGGGAGACCTGGTGAGAGCCCAGTCGAGTCCCGAGGAGCGTCAAACGGTGCAGCAGCGCCAAAAGCAAATGGCGGAGGTCCGGGCTCAAAAGGCCGGCGCACAGAGCTGAAGGAAGCCCGCAGCGCACAGCAGTAGATGCCCCCGGGTAAGCCCTGTCATCGGCGCCCGCAGGGGAGCGCAGACGCATCTCTTGACCCCGCGGTCATTCCCGGTGATATGCGAGACCGCCTTGGGCCTGACGCGGGGCTTCCTGAGATGGCGGACAGCCGCGATGAGCAGCACGCGGGCGGCCGCCCTCGGAGGCTCGGCGGAGAGGGTTCACCGCGAGCATGAATGCGTTGTCCTACCTCAATTAACAGAGACACACTAAACGGTGCTGGAGACGACGGGACCGACCCACCAGAGGTGTTCACCCCCTTGGGGTGCTGACGAGGTCCCAGGGGTCCCTATGGCAGAGCTGCGACCCCCCTCCTTCAGGATGAATCCACGGCGAAGGTAGACATAGGAGGGGGTCCTTTGATCCGCGCAGAGACTACCCGGAAGAGGAGCGCCTGACCCTAACATGGCTGCCAGGAGGCCCTACCTTGCGGATATATGCTCAATGCGAGAGGACTGGAGGCGAGGGTAGAAAGCGAATAGAGGGTGCTAAGGAGGCGAGTGGGTTACATCCTCTAATGAACCTGCTGACTCTTGAGGGCTACCTGGAGAAGAGGAGTAGAGTGAAGTCGTGAACGGAGAAGGGGTCGAGGGAGTCCCTGAGTGTGGCCATCGGAGCGGCGCAGATTCCAAATACGCGAGGGGCGGCCGACGGCTGGCCGGGCGGAGGGCCCCCTATGCCACCCAAGCGGAACCTCAACAATAGGGTCTCCAACTACTTCACGACGGCTGGTAAGGGGACTACGGAGGAGGGAGTGACCATGGCACTGACACGAGAAGACCTCTTGTCTTCCCTGCGAGATTTCAAACAAGAGCTCCGCACAGAGCTGCGGGCGGACATTAAGGCGGACATGGAAGCCTCCTTCGAAACCTTCCGCGTGGAGGTTGACGAGAAACTAGTGTCGGTCCAGGCAGATGTAGACTCCGTGGGATCACGTACACTCGATTTGGAAGCGCAGCAACAGGAGACAGCGGGCAAGGTTAAAGCTCTGGAAGAAAGCACGGCCGACCTACATAGGCAACTACGCGACTCACTACTCAAATGCGAAGACTTGGAAAATCGCTCACGCCGTGAAAACATAAGAGTCCGAGGCCTGGAGGAAGACTGCGAGGGGCCAGACTTGGAGGCGTTCATGGTGGGTCTTTTTTCCTCTGCTCTTGGAGAAGATGGCCCGGAGGTCCGACTGGAGAGAGTGCATAGAGTGGGTCCGCGCCTACCAGGGGAGAATCGTCGCCCACGAGATGTCCTGGCGAAGTTCAGCTCATTTAAAATAAAAGAACTAGTCCTGCAAAAAGCTAGGGCCACCGATTCACTTACCTTTCAAAACAACACGTGCACCCTATATCAAGATGTGGCCCAGGCCACACTCATACGTCGTCAGCAGTTCCGACCAGTCACCGAACATCTACGAGAGAAAAACGTCAGGTACCGGTGGACATACCCCTTTGGGATAGCCTTCCTATGGCAAAACAAACAGCACCATTGCGTGGAGCTAGCGGAGGCGGCGACCTTGCTGGGCTTGGAACTCTCCAAAGCCTCTTCGGACCAGGAGGGGGAAAGCCGTACGGATCGGCGACATGGAGGACAATGGCGCAGAATGGGCAGGAAAAATACCAAACCTCCAGTCTGAGGGCACAGCTTTAAGGGAGAAGGGAGATCTCCACCCACTGGTACGGAGGGAGTGACGACGGTCTCCACTCACCCCCCTCTTGCGCCCAGGAGTGGGTCAGGTGGGAGTCCTGGAGATTTGGATGGAGCGGAGGACTTGCATCTTCCACGTTTCACTGCGGATTGGCTGCCCCGATGTCTCAGAGCGCAGTTACTCCCGGTGCCCGACACAGTCGACACGTGAGCTAACTGTCATTGAGAGCTCAGGCTGGGGGGGGACTTCCAAATACACGGAGGGGGGAGACCTCAGGGGGTTGGGCTGTGCAGGACGGAACCTGTCCGGCAAAACATGCAGGAGATGTATACTCGGGACAATGTTGAGGCTACTCACTGACCAGTTTAAAGGTCTGTTAACGGCTTCTAGATTTTGGGGGGAGCAGTTTCCTCATGCAATGAAAGCCTTCTTTTTTTTTCTTCTGCTAAGGCAAGGGCTGGGAGACGGGAAATAGTAATGTTCCTAGAGTGTTTCTTAGTTATGGACTTCCCTCTAGGAGGGGGATTCCACACACTCATCCCATATGTTTGTTGTGGTTTTTTATTTTAGTTCGATGTCATGGTGCTATTATTTTTATTGGTTTCGGGAGGGGTAAGGGGGAAGGAGATCCAGAGGGGCGAGTAGAAGGGGTCCCCCACCAATACGGCAACATCCTTTCCTATGTACTCATGGCAGTTAGGGTGGTATCTTGGAATGCACGGGGGTTGAATTCCCCAATAAGCGCCAGCGATTCTGGAAGTACATGCTTGACCACAATGCTCACATAATAGCTCTTCAGGAAACTCATCTTAAAAAACCGGATGCTCAGAGACTGCGTCACAAGGCTTATCCCCACATATTTAGATCCTCACATTCCGCTAAACAAAATGGGGTGGCACTGATGTTTCATGCAGGGGTTCCTTTCCAAGCTCAGGACACTAAAACGGACAGAAACGGGAGGTTCCTCATGGTCAGGGGGGATCTTAGGGGTCGACCATGCACATTTGCGGTGCTCTATGCACCTAACACGGGTCAACAGGATTTCATCCTCTCCTTCCTTATGACTCTGGAAACTTTTGCCCGGGGGGATATAGTGCTTTTAGGGGACTTCAATCTAGTCTGGGATTTGGACAGAGACACATCACATTCACATAGGGCTTCAGGGGGGGCGTTTGGGAAGGCGCTGCGCTCACAAATGCAGCGCTTGGGATTGGTGGATGTATGGAGGGATGCCAATCCCACAGTAAGAGACTACTCGTTCTTCTCGCATTCCCACAGAACGTACTCCCGTATCGATTACATTTTTCTGAGCCAAGCCCTATTACCGTCTGTTTTACAATCTCAGTTTCACCCAATCTGCTTATCGGACCATGCCCCCGTAGAAATGACGATTACTTGGCCAAACCCGCGCCCTAAACATGCCCGATGGTACTTTCCACACTTCCTATGCAGGGATCATCTCCTTAGAGACGACCTTCGGAAGACTATAAAAGGGTATCTCGAGACAAATGCTCCTGAGGACAGCTCTTACTCCACAACTTGGGATGCCCTTAAGGCTGTGATCCGGGGCAAATGCATTGAACTAGCCACTACGCTACGTTCCCAGCAAGGTGCGGAGCGACTCCAATTAGAAAATGACCTTAAATCCGCGGAACAGACGCATAAGTCCCAACCTTCAGTTCTGACCCTTAGGAAGGTCACAGCCCTTAAAGGGAAACTACAGGCCATTTACACTAACAGAGCTGAAAAATCTATTTTACGACTCCACTCCAAGGGCTACGAGAGTGGGAATAAAGTTGGCACTTTACTGGCGCGCCAACTAAGGGCTAAACAGGAGCGGGAGTACATCAAGCATATAGTGGACGAAAAAGGCATTTCCCACAGAGAGGAAGAGGGCAAAGCTAGAGCCTTTGAGGATTTCTATAGAGCACTTTATACTTCGGAGTCCTCAGGGTCGATCGACCCCTCGGGCTACTTGGACTCACTGGACCTCCCTCGGGTAGGGGCGCACACCAATGACGAACTATCACAACCCATTTCAGCAGTAGAAGTGCAAAAGGCGATTGACTCCCTTAAACTCCAGAAAGCTCCCGGCCCAGATGGATTCTCAGCACACTTCTATCGTACTTTCGCACCGGAGCTGGTCCCCTTCTTAACTACACTATTTAATGTCATCGCTCCCTCAAATAAGGTCACTCCCTCGATGGGAGAAGCAATAGTGGCAGTAATCCCCAAACCTGGCAAGGACCCAGCCCAATGCTCTTCCTATCGCCCAATCGCTCTTCTAAACCTGGATGCCAAACTCTATTCCAAAATCCTAGCTACACGTCTCGAGAATATTCTACCCGCTCTCATAGATCCGGACCAATCTGGGTTCATTAAGGGGAGACAAACACACGATAACCTGAGGCGCATCATTCATATTATTGAAAAGGCCCGCAAGAAGGACATTCCCACAGCGCTTCTCTCGCTAGACGCGGAGAAAGCCTTTGATCGCGTGGAATGGTCCTTTTAATTTAAAGTGCTCCAACGATTTGGCTTCAGCGAAGCCTTCATTGGAATGATTCGCGCTAACTATCACTCTCCAAGCTCCCGGGTCCTTGTGAACAGAGTGGCGTCCTCCCTTTTACCCTAACGCGAGGGACGAGACAGGGCTGTCCCTTATCCCCCATTCTCTTTGCTTTGAGTATCGAACCTCTGGCGCACAGGATCAGGGGCAACGAGGCGATTAGGGGTATGAGTTTTGGCACAGATGTTCATAAGATCTCGTTGTTCGCAGACGACGTGCTCCTTCCGGTGACGGAGCCCCAGGTTTCTCTCCCGGCCATTCAATCGGAACTGGAGGCGTTTGGGAAGGTGGCGGGTTTTAAGGTCAACCTGACAAAATCCTTTCTCTTGAATCTGACAATACCCGCAGGTGAATGGAGGGTGATCGAAGGGTTGACGCCTTTCCAGTGCACCGCCTCGGAAATTACCTACTTGGGGGTTAAGCTTACCCCACGAGTGCGGGACTTATATCAGGCCAACTTCTCTCCCTCCTGCGTCAACTAAAGATCGATATGGGCAACTGGAGTGCAGCTTACATCACATGGCTGGGCAGGATTAATGCCGTTAAAATGAATGTTCTCCTCGTTTACTTTATCTTTTCCAAGGGCTTCCTATTCCAGTGGAGAGAGGACTATTTAGAGAACTGCGAAGCATGCTGACTAAATTCATTTGGCAGGGAAAGAGGGCCAGACTTCCATACAAACTACTCATTAGACCACGCAAGGAGGGGGGCCTGGCGCTACCGGACTTTCAATCTTATTATAAAGCAGCTCAGGTACGAGTAATCACGGAGTGGTCACTGAGGGTCTCGGAGAAGCATTGGCTACACATAGATAGACAGATAACAGGGCGCACTATCTGGGACCTCCTCTGGAAACCAAAGCGTGACAGACCACTTAATGCTTATATTAGCACCCCCACCTCCACCACACTCAAGGTCTGGGACACTCTCACCTCTAAGCTCCAGCTTACGACTTTTCCATCCCCCTACACGCCTATACACTTTAATGCTGCGTTTCCCCCTGCCTTGCAGGAAGGGCCCTTTGTGGCCTGGAGGGAGGGGGGCTGCCTCATGATATCGCATTTGTTTGATAAGGGAGAACTCCTCACTTTCCAGAAATGCAAGACACAGTTTGCATTATCTGACAAAGAAGAATACCACTACCTGCAGCTGAAACACTGGGTGCAGCAGCCCCTGGTGCGGCAGGCCGCTATCAGGGAATTGCTTCCCCTCAAAGTTTGCGGGGTCGGGGTCCTCTTCCAAGGGCTGCATCTCCTTTTTATATGCTCTTATTCAAGAATCGAGCCCCAGGGTGACGCCGCGCTTTAAGCACTTTTGGACTAATTTGTTGGAGGCCCCTTTAGAAGACAAACAATGGGAACATTTGAGTAGGGACATAGGGAAATTCAATCGTTCCATGTATCTGAGGGAGGCACATTACAAAATAATGTACGATTGGTATTTGTACCCTCAGAAGCTGCAAACGATTTTCACGGGAACCTCCGACAGGTGCTGGAGGGGTTGTGGGCTCTTAGGTGACTTCAGACATATTTGGTGGGACTGCCCTGTCATCAAGCCTTTCTGGAAGGAGATCCTGTCCCAAATAAAACTTATCTTAGGCTACCCCATTCCCAACTCTATGGAACAGGTGTTGCTGGGGGTGCGAGATCCACTCCTGAAGAGACAGACACAGAGTGAACAATCGGTGATGTGGCTTTGCTTGGGGGCCGCCAAAATGTCAGTAGCCGCGGCATGGAAGAAACAAGAGGCCCCATCCCTAACCCAGTGGCATGCACGATTGTGGCGGGCTTTGGCACTGGAACGAATGACTGATATTGTTGAGGACACCAGGAGAGGTTTCGATTACATTTGGTCACCATTGGTCAGTTATCTATCAGAGGGGCTACCTTTGACAGCTTGCAATCCAAGGCTTAGGGCCCTCCACTTGTTCCTAATCTAAGCCCCCACTGTCGTAGGGAGGGACTAGTACGGCACTGCCCATCGGAAGGAGGACCTCGATGACCCAAACCTCATTCCCATTTTTCTGCGCTTTTTATTTGCACCATGACATCTTAGTTAGATGTATTCCCTTTTTTTTTTAGGGATAATTATGTTTCTTTTTTATGTTACTCTCTTGGGAGGGTAGTGGGTTATTAGCTCACATTATTGGAAAGCAACATGTCTAGTTGAAACTGTGTCATATATTCAAAACTCATCCGCTTGAACATGGGGGTAAGATGTAGTTCTTAGGAATTTGTTGTATTCCTGGGCGGATGTTATCATTGAGAAAGGTTGCATATATACTGCTTTTGCTGCACTCTCTGAGAAAAATTTCAATAAAAATATTTTGAAATAAAAAAAATTAAAAAGCAAAATGACACAGGCAGAGCTAACCGCATCATGGCACTTTTATTTTTATTGCAAGTCATCATGTGAGGGGTCAACACTAACAATGGAGAGGGTGAGGAAGAGAAAATACATTGATGCGGCTACTGCTGATCACAGTATATAATGCAGTTGTCAGAGCTTCTTTGGCTTTATTCAATTGTAAAATGGTGATATATATATATATATATTCACTGAAAAAACCATAGGTTTTAGGGACAGTTATAGTTAGTTGGACATTGCACTCGTACAAAACCCGTGAAATTCCCGTTATAGTTAGTTCAGCTAACTATAACTCGCGCCCCCGCAATGCACTGCTGATGACGTCACATATTACATCACTCATGACATGGTCAGTGACATCACTGATGACATCACTGATGACATCTCAAATGACATCACTGATGACATCACTGATGACATCACTGATGACATCATCCAGTGACTGTGTGTTTCTGTAAAGTTTAAATATGTTTAAAATATATAGGGAAAGGCGTATTGAAGAATGAGTGGGTGTATAAGTGTCTGAATGGATGATTTAGTACGTGAGTGACTGACTACAAGTGAGTGATTAAACGTATCTTACTGAATGCATGGGTTAGTGACTAAACTGTGTGAATGTCTGTATCCGTCTGTTTGTTGGTGTGTAAGTGGATGCATGGATTTGCGAATAGCTACATGAGTGTCTATATGGGTTATTGATTGGTTCTCTGAGTATCTGTATGGCTGCCTGAGTGTTTGTGTGGGTGGGGTGTGTGTGACTCTATACATAGATGTGTGAGTGGGTGATTCACTGGGAGCATGATTTCAAGAGTGCATCTGTGATGGACTGCTTGGGTGGGTGAGTGTGTGTATGGGTGTGTTAGTGAGTCAATGTATATCTCAGTGGTACATGTGCGAGTAACTACATATGTAAAAGGCAGTATATATGTGTGTTAGAGTATTTAAATAGCTATAAGTGAGAGTGTGTTATTGTGAGAGTGGCTGTATGGATGCGTGTGTGCTTGTATCAGTTATTGTATAAGAGCGTAAGAATGTGCTAGTATTTGTATGAGTAAGTGAGCTGGTGTGTGTATAACTGTATAGGTGAGTAAATGGGTGTGTGATTAATTTTTTGCATGACTGACTAGGTGTGTGAGTACCTCTATGGATGAGTGGCGGTGTGTGAGTGTTTATATAGGTGTATGAGTGCATATGATAGTCCTGTACTGAGTGACTGTAAGTATGAGTGACTGTACAGGTGAGTGAGTGGATGTGTGTGTAGACCTAAGAATCAGTGAGTGGGTATGTAGTTTTTGGTGTTGGAGTGTCTATGGTTTTGAGAATGGCAGTCTGTAATTTAGAGTGGGTGTATCAAAAGTTATATTAGGGTGTGAGAAGATGCATGAAATTATCACATGGATGATGTCATCAGTGATGTCATTTGAGATGTCATCAGTGATGTCATCAGTGATGTCACTGACCATGTCATGAGTGATGTAATATGTGACGTCATCAGCAGTGCATTGCGGGGCGCGAGTTATAGTTAGCTGAACTAACTATAACAGGGGAATTTCACGGGTTTTGTACGAGTGCAATGTCCAACTAACTATAACTGTCCCTAAAACCTATGGTTTTTTCAGTGAATTTCAAAGGTTTTTTAAATGCTAATTTCTAACTATAACGTGTCTGAAACCTATGGTTTTTTCAGTGAATTTCAAAGGTTTTTTAAATGCTAATTTCTAACTATAACATGCCTGAAACCTATGGTTTTTTCAGTGAATTTCAAAGGTTTTTTAAATGCTAATTTTTAAGTATAACGTGCCTGAAACCTATGGTTTTTTCAGTGAATTTCAAAGGTTTTTTAAATGCTAATTTCTAACTATAACGTGCCTGAAACCTATGATTTTTAAGTGAATTTCAAAGGTTTTTTAAATGCTAGTTTCTAACTATGCCAACAGAGGTAGGACATGTGAAGAAAGAAGAAAAACGCACAGAAAGAAGCAAAAGATGTGCAGAAAGAACCAACAGAGGAGCAGAAAGAGGCCTTGTTGCAAAATCATCCTGTGCCCACAACTTTTTCAGACGGGTACTGGTGGTAACTGACTGACTAACCAGAGCCAGTGCGCTGCTTGCACAGTGGTGAAGGGAGGGGGGCCTGAGGTGACGTGTGCAAACGCGCCCGTGGCGCGTTTTAAGTTGCGGGATTAAGTCCCCTTGAATCCTGAGGGTCCCTGGGGCCCAACTAGCCCCCAGGTACCTACAGTTAGGACCACAGAGCTGAGTTGCAGAGAGGCGTTCCGAGGCCACGCACCTTTTTCACCTCTCTGCAACGCAACTCTGTTGTGCTTACTGAAGGTACCTGGTGGGCTAGTTGGCCCCCAGGATTCAAAGGGAATTAACTCCCCAACTTAAAACGCACCACAGGGCGTGTTTGCGCACATGTCACCTGAGGCCCCGCCCCTCCCTTCACCACTGTGCAAACGCGCCCGTGGCGCGTTTTAAGTTGGGGGATTAGGTCACCTTGAATCCTGAGAGTCCCTGGGGCCCAACTAGCCCACCAGGTTCTTCCAGTAAGCACCACAGGCCTGCGTTGCAACGCCTGTAACAAATTGTGCAGTTGTGTTTAGGTAGTGAAGAGGGTCGTGCTGGGGGTAGTGTTTTAGGGTTTAGGGTAGTGCAGTGGGGTTTGTGTAGTGTAGGGGGTCATGCTGGGGGTAGATTTAGGGTTTAGGGTAGTGCAGTGGTGTTTGGGTAGTGTAGGGAGTCGTGCTGGGGGAGTGTTTTAGGGTTTAGGGTAGTACAGTGGTGTTTGGGTAGTGTAGGGGGTCGTGCTGGGGTTAGTGTTTTAGGGTTTAGGGTAGTGCAGTGGTGTTTGGGTAGTGTAGGGGATACTGCTGGGGGTAGTGTTTTAGGGTTTAGGGTAGTGCAATGGTGTTTGGGTAGTGTAGGGGTACTGCTGGGGGTAGTGTTTTAGGGTTTAGGGTAGTGCAGTGGTGTTTGGGTAGCGTAGGGGGTACTGCTGGGGGTAGTGTTTTATGGTTTAGGGTAGAGCAGTGGTGTTTGGGTAGTGTAGGGGTTCGTGCTGGGGGTAGTTTTTTAGGGTTTAGGGTAGTGCAGTGGTATTTGTGTAGTGTAGGAGGTCGTGTTTTAGGGTTTAGGGTAGTGCAGTGGTCTTTGGGTAGTGTAGGGAGTCGTGCGGGGGTATTGTTTTAGAGTTTAGGGTAGTGCAGTGGTCTTTGGGTAGTGTAGGGGGTTGTGCGGGGGGTAGTGTTTTAGGGATTAGGGTAGTGCATTGGTATTTGGGTAGTGTAGGGGGTCATGCGGGGGGTAGTGTTTTAGGGTTTAGGGCAGTGCAGTGGTGTTTAGGTAGTGTAGGGGGTCGTGCTGGGGGAGTGCTTTAGGGTTTAGGGCAGTGCAGTGGTGTTCGGGTAGTGTAGGGGGTCGTGCTGGGGGAGTGTTTTAGGGTTTAGGGCAGTGCAGTCATGTTCGGGTAGTGTAGGGGGTCGTGCTGGGGGAGTATTTTAGGGTTTAGGGTAGTGCAGTGGTGTTCGGGTAGTGTAGGGGGTCATGCTGGGGGTAGTGTTCTAGGGTTTAGGGCAGTGCAGTGGTGTTCGGGCAGTGTAGGGGGTCGTGCTGGGGGTGGTGTTTTAGGGTTTAGGGCAGTGCAGTGGTGTTCGGGCAGTGTAGGGGTCGTGCTGGGGGTGGTGTTTCAGGGTTTAGGGCAGTGCAGTGGTGTTCGGGCAGTGTAGGCGGTCGTGCAGGGGGTGGTGTTTCAGGGTTTAGGGCAGTGCAGTGGTGTTCGGGCAGTGTAGGGGGTCGTGCAGGGGTGGTGTTTCAGGGTTTAGGGCAGTGGTGTTCGGGCAGTATAGGGGGTCATGCTGGGGGTGGTGTTTCAGGGTTTGGGGCAGTGCAGTGGTGTTCGAGCAGTAAAGGGGTCATGCTGGGGGTGGTGTTTCAGGGTTTAGGGCAGTGCAGTGGTGTTCGGGCAGTGTAGGGGCCGGTGCAGGGGGTGGTGTTTCAGGGTTTAGGGCAATGCAGTGGTGTTTGGGTAGTGTAGGGGGTGGTGCAGGGGGTGGTGTTTCAGGGTTTAGGGCAGTGCAGTGGTGTTCGGGCAGTGTAGGGGGTGGTGTTTCAGGGTTTAGGGCAGTGCAGTGGTGTTTGGGCAGTGTAGGGGGTGGTGCAGGGGGTGATGTTTCAGGGTTTAGGGCAGTACAGTGGTGTTCGGGCATTGTAGGGGGTGGTGCTGGGGCTGGTGTTTCAGGGTTTAGGGCAGTGCAGTGGTGTTCGGGCAGTGTAGGGGGTCGTGCTGGGGCTGGTGTTTCAGGGTTTAGGGCAGTGCAGTGGTGTTCGGACAGTGTAGGGGGTCGTGCTGGGGCTGGTGTTTCAGGGTGTAGGGCAGTGCAGTGGTGTTTGGGCAGTGTAGGGGGTCATGCTGGGGCTGGTGTTTCAGGGTTTAGGGCAGTGCAGTGGTGTTCAGGCAGTGTAGCGGGTCTTGCTGGGGCTGGTGTTTCAGAGTCTAGGGCAATGCAGTGGTGTTCGGGCAGTGTAGGGGCTCTTGCTGGGGCTGGTGTTTCAGGGTTTAGCGCAGTGCAGTGGTGTTCGGGCAGTGTAGGGGGTCGTGCTGGGGGTGTTTCAGGGTTTAGGGCAGTGCAGTGGTGTTCGGGCAGTGTAGGGGGTCGTGCTGGGGCTAGTGTTTCAGGGTTTAGGGCAGAGCAATGGTGCTCAGGCAGTGTAGGGGGTTGTGCTGGGGGTGATGTTTCAGGGTTTAGGGCAGTGCAGTGGTGTTAGGGCAGTGTAGGGGGTCGTGCTGGGGGTGGTGTTTCAGGGTTTAGGGCAGTACAGTGGTGTTCCGGCAGTGTAGGGGGTCGTGCAGGGGTGGTGTTTCAGGGTTTAGTGCAGTGGTGTTCGGGCAGTGTAGGGGGTCGTGCTGGGGTGGTGTTTCAGGGTTTAGGGCAGTGCAGTGGTGTCCGGGCAGTATAGGGTGTCGTGCTGAGGGGTGGTGTTTCAGGGTTTAGGGCAGTGCAGTAGTGTTTGGGCAGTGTAGGGGTCGTGCAGGGGTGGTGTTTCAGGGTTTAGGGCAGTGCAGTGGTGTTCGGCCAATGTAGGTATTCTTGCTGGGGGAGGTGTTTCAGGGTTTAGGGCAGTGCAGTAGTTTTCGGGCAGTGTAGGCGGTCGTGCTGGGGCTGGTGTTTCAGGGTTTAGGGCAGTGCAGTGGTGTTCGGGCAGTGTACGGGGTTGTGCTGGGGCTGGTGTTTCAGGGTTTAGGGCAGTGCAGTGGTGTGCGGGCAGTGTACGGGGTTCTGCTGGGGCTGGTGTTTCAGGGTTTAGGGCAGTGCAGTGGTGTTTGGGCAGTGTAGGGGGTCGTGCAGGGGGTGGTGTTTCAGGGTTTAGGGCAGTGCAGTAGTGTTCGGGCAGTGTAGGGGGTCGTGCTGGGGCTGGTGTTTCAGGGTTTAGGGCAGTGCAGTGGTGTTCGGGCAGTGTAGGGGGTCTTGCTGGGGGTGGTGTTTCAGGTTTTAGGGCAGTGCAGTGGTGTTCGGGCAGTATAGGGGGTCTTGCTGGGGGTGGTGTTTCAGGGTTTAGGGCAGTGGTGTTCGGGCAGTGTAGGGGGTATTGCTGGGGGTGATGTTTCAGGGTTTAGGGCAGTGCAGTGGTGTTCGGGCAGTGTAGGGGGTCTTGCTGGGGGTAGTGTTTCAGGGTTTAGGGCGGTGCAGTGTAGGGGGTCGTGCTGGGGGTGGTGTTTCAGGGTTTAGGGCAGTGCAGTAGTGTTCGGGCAGTGTAGGGGGTCATGCAGGGGGTGGTGTTTCAGGGTTTAGGGCAGTGCAGTGGTGTTCTGGCAGTGTAGGGGGTCATGCTGGGGGTGGTGTTTCAGGGTTTAGGGCAGTGCAGTGGTGTTCGGGCAGTGTAGGGGGTCGTGCTGGGGCTGGTGTTTCAGGGTTTAGGGCAGTGCAGTGGTGTTCGGGCAGTGTAGGGGGTCTTGCTGGGGGTGGTGTTTCAGGGTTTAGGGCAGTGGTGTTCGGGCAGTGTAGGGGGTCTTGCTGGGGGTGATGTTTCAGGGTTTAGGGCAGTGCAGTGGTGTTCGGACAGTGTAGGGGGTCTTGCTGGGGGTAGTGTTTCAGGGTTTAGGGCAGTGCAGTGGTGTTCGTGCAGTATAGGGGGTCGTGCTGGGGATGGTGTTTCTGGGTTTAGGGCAGTGCAGTAGTGTTCGAGCAGTGTAGGGGGTAGAGCAGGGGGTGGTGTTTCAGGGTTTAGGGCAGTGCAGTGATGTTCAGGCAGTGTAGGGGGTCGCGCTGGGGGTGGTGTTTCAGGGTTTAGGGCAGTGCAGTGGTGTTCGGGCAGTGTAGGGGGTCATGCACGGGGTGGTGTTTCAGGGTTTAGGGCAGTGCAGTGGTGTTCGGGCAGTGTAGGGTGTTGTGCTGGGGCTGGTGTTTCAGGGTTCAGGGCAGTGCAGTGGTGTTCAGGCAGTGTAGGGGGTCATGCTGAGGCTGGTGTTTCACGGTTTAGGGCAGTGCAGTGGTGTTCGGGCAGTGTAGGGGGTGGTGCTGGGGCTGGTGTTTCAGGGTTTAGGGCAGTGCAGTGGTGCTCGGGCAGTGTAGGGGGTCGTGCTGGGGGTGATGTTTCAGGGTTTAGGGTAGTGCAGTGGTGTTCGGGCAGTGTAGGGGGTCGTGCTGGGGCTGGTGTTTCAGGGTTTTGGGCAGAGCAGTGGTGTTCGGGCAGTGTAGGCGGTCATGCTGGGGGTAGTGTTTCAGGGTTTAGGGCAGTGCAGTGGTGTTCGGGCAGTATAGGGGGTCATGCTGGGAGTGGTGTTTCAGGGTATAGGTCAGTGGTGTTCGGGCAGTGTAGGGGGTCTTGCTGGGGGTGATGTTTCAGGGTTTAGGGCAGTGCAGTGGTGTTCGGGCAGTGTAGGGGGTCTTGCTGGGGGTAGTGTTTCAGGGTTTAGGGAAGTGCAGTGGTGTTCGGGCAGTGTAGGGGGGTCATGCTGGGGGTGGTGTTTCAGGGTTTAGGACAGTGCAGTGGTGTTCGGGCAGTGTAGGGGGTCGTGAAGGGGGTGGTGTTTCAGGGTTTAGGGCAGTGCAGTGGTGTTCGGGCAGTGTAGGGGGTCATGCAGGGGCTGGTGTTTCAGGGTTTAGGGCAGTGCAGTGGTGTTCGGGCAGTGTAGGGGGTTGTGCTGGGGGTAGTGTTTTAGGATTTAGGGTAGTGCAGTGGTGTTTGTGTAGTATAGGGGGTCATGTTTTAGGGTAGTGCAGTGTTGTTTGGGTAGTGTAGGGGGTCGTGCTGGGGTTAGTGTTTTAGGGTTTAGGGTAGTGCAGTGGTGTTTGTGTAGTGTAGGGGGTCATGTTTTAGGGTAGTGCAGTGGTGTTTGGGTAGTGTAGGGGGTTGTGCTGGTGGTAGTGTTTTAGGATTTAGGTTAGTGCAGTGGTGTTTGGGTAGTGTAGGGGGTCGTGCTGGGGGTAGTGTTTTAGGGTTTAGGATAGTGCAGTGGTGCTTGTGTAGTGTAGGGGGGTCATGTTTTAAGATGCAATGCTCCAATACCTGACCAGTCTGCACTACATAAAACTGCAAAAAAACTAAAAATAAAAAGTGTTTTGCACACTTTTGTCATTGGGCTATATGTGGGCTACATCTGGGTAATATTTGTGCTACATTTGGGCTCTTTTTTCACTGGTGGCCATCTTGGAAGACTTCTTGGTTATGAAGTTTCCTAATTTCTTCATTTACTGCAGTCTCCTCAGTAGGAAATGCTTTCAGTTTTTTACTTTGATTCCATCAAGAAGGCATTCAGATGTGTCTCACACCTGCCATAAATTCAGAATGTTAGCACTCTAGTTGCTCATTAGATCACTGGAGTAAAGCTACTGCTCACCAGGGAGTTAACTGGTAGTCTGCTGCTGGTATTGAAAGTGATTGTTTCAGTCTGCATGTCAGAATTTTCTAATGAAATAGAAGAGGATTTGAGATCTCACTTAAAACATGCCCTCATTTTTCTTTCTGCAGCACTAACCATAATTTCTATTTCAAAAAGAACCCCTCATTTTGTTCCTTTTTAAATTAAATGTTTTAAGTGTTACCGGTTTATTCCAATCAAGATGGCTTCAGGTGTGCCATACTTTTGTCATAACTAAGGCTGTTAGCGCTCTAGTTGTTCTTTAGAACACTCTGGGAAGCTGCAGTAAAACACAAAGGCATCAACTGGCAGGCTGCTCCTCTTGAAATATAACAGGAAGATATTTGAGATCACACTTGAAATATGTCCTAATTTTTCTTTCTACAGCACTAACCATAATTTCTATGACAAAATGAACCCCATCATTTTGTTCCTTTTTAAATTAAATGTTTTAAGTGTTACCAGTTTATTCCAATCAAGATGGCTTCAGGTGTGCCATACTTTTGTCATAAGTAAGGCTGTTAGCACTCTAGTTGTTCTTTAGAACACTCTGGGAAGCTGCAGTAGAACACAAAGGAATCAACTGACAGTCTCTGCCCTTGTTGGATGTACATGTTTTACTGAGAATGTCAGACTTCATTCTCACATGACTGAGAAAGATAATGTGAATTTACAGAAAATATGCTCTCATTTTACCTTCTGGAGCACCTTCCAAAACTCTATGGGACAAGCATGTGAAAATAGTGTTCTCTCAAACATGATTCATGATATCCCAGCAGAAGGTTTTTCACATGGTAAAATCACCTTAGAATACACCACAATTCCTAAAATTAGTATGGTACCATCAACAAATAAATTCTAATGTAACTAAAGCCTGTTATCACCCTTTATAGTTCTCCTTTTGGTGACCCTCAAAATCTTCTATTCACTACAATGCATTTCAATGAGGTACTATCATTTATATTGGTCCCAAGATGGCTGCCAGCAATTCCAGGATGAAGTGCTGACAGCCAATCAGATCTCACAATGACATGTGTGGTTAGGCTCCGCCCAGATATATATGTGACTTTACTTTTGATTTTCTCAGGAACTACTGAACGGATTTACACCATTTAAGCAAAAGGCACGACACTGAACCAAGGGCTACCTCTTTGCCAAATTTGGTGTAATTCCGTTCAGCAGTTCGGGCTGTAGCTGCGACTAAAGGTTCCTATGGAAAAATGAATGGGGAAAACACGTTTTGGGACCCCCTTTTTCTCGGCCCCCGCTTGACGTATCACCCCGAGACTTTCAGGATAGGAGCGGACCGGAGCGCCCCAACAAGTTGGAAACTTTCGCGAAGATTCGTCAACCGGCACCAACGTTATTTCAAATAGAATGTCGCGGATTTCCTATGGATAATAGGTTTTAACTATAACTATCTACTGGCGACCGCCAGTAGATAATATATATATCTATCTATCAAGATTTACTGAAGTAGGTGCAGAGACACCGGCTCCAAGTTCATCCTAAATAGTGGGTATTTTTTTTAAAGCACAAACAGGGGAGGTGGGTAGGAACCCACATTCCTTCGTTGCATTAGGGCCCATGGTGCCCTTGCTACTGCTTTGGCACCCACACTTATTACAGTTGGGACTTGGCTCTTCAGCTGAGGTGTGAAGTTCTGCTATAAAACAGCCCACCTCCTGTTGGTGTCCACATCAATATGCCCTTCCTGAGTATTTTAAACATAGTTTGTCTTCTTAGACTTCACCAGTTGAACTACAACATTGTGAAGTAGCATAGGCTTTGCTCACCCACCTGCCTTATAAGTAGGGCTCCCGGTTTTATGGTGTTTCTTTTTTTAACATTTCTGTCTGTATTTATCCGGATTTATTTTTTGACCACTTTATTGGTATTTATCCATATTTATTTTATGTTTTGAGAATAAATGGAGTAGTAAAATGTTTATTTCCACCTTTATTTAGCAGATAAACATTCACTCATACTTTGATGCCCCAGCAAATTAAGCAGCCACATAACACTACACCGACAGGTAAATATCAGCATTATACACAAATATATGTTAACATATGCCTGTATCTAAGGGAATCACATCCTGTTTTAAAATCTACATGGTTTCCATCTGTTTTACAAGGACAACAAGGAGTGTCACAAGAACCACAATTCTCTGTACTTTTCCACTTTTAAAAATAAATACAGACAGATAGTAGATTGTTTTATGTCTGTATTTATCTGTAAAAATCAGTAAAAACTGAAAACTGGAAGCCTTACTTATAAGTGAGATCGTTTTCAAGCTGGAAGTGTGGAAAGGATGTGTTATGCCATAGCTGCAGACTTGGAAATTAGAACTTAAGCCTTGATGTTGGATCAACATCCTGTGATTCTAGACAACTCACTTAATCTCCTTGGGTCTCAAAAAATGAATGTGATCTAACTGGTGCTCATGTACATTGTTCCAAAACGGAGCGACACAAGCACAGCAAAGGTGGGAACGAGGCATTCACAGAAGTACTTGAGAAGTGGCCTCTGTTGCTTCACCATGAGAACTTTTGTGTGGTTCAGTTCTACTAATGCTAGATCAGCTACTTGCCAGGATGAAATAGTCTACTGCTCGGGTCTCTAGGTCTGTTAAGAAGTAGCTGCAGCCTCTCACACATCAGTACTACGCCTACTAATAAGATGAACTGCCTGTTTTTTCGTATATATATCTTTTTTATTCTATATAATAAAGAAAGCAGTGAGTTCTGTTGGAAACATTCAATCTGCTTAGAGTATAAGGTGAAAAGGAAGAACTAATTGTCTCCTGCCCCACAGTTTTTGTTTACACCACACGGGATGACTGTAAATACTACAACTGTAATAGGGCAATGTTTACTCTGGAGTGTAAATAAAAAGTCTGACTGGACTTACCCCTGCCGATTCCCGCACCCACCTCCCAGCTGTGCCTGCCTCCCCCTCCCCTATATAATGGCGGCCGCGCCGCTGGCGGAGCTGCTGGCACGCCGAAGGTACACCAAAGTCAAGCCCGTCTGCACCTGCCCGCGACCCGACCGTGACCAGCACCAGGAACCCTGGATCCCGACCATCCATAGCTACTACTCAACCACCCTCCTCGCACTCAACCCCGGAAGGAGCAACAACTGCCAGATGTCCACACCGAGCACTACCCACGGACAGTTCTCCTGCCGCCACTGCCACCAAACCTTCACCACCGTCTGCACCCCCACGGCCACCACCCCCGCACCAAACGCCAACACCTCCGAAGAACTGAAGTGCATCCTCCTCAACGTGCGCTCCCTACACAGACACGCCATAGAGATCTGGGACCTCCTCGACACCCTCTCAACAGATGTTGCCTTCTTCACAGAAACATGGAGCAACACCTCCTCCGCCCCCGATATCGCCACCGCCATCCCTGACGCATACAAGATCCAGAGGAAGGACCACCCCAACCGCCCAGGAGGAGGACTCGCCATCTTACACAAGAGCTCCCTCCAACTCTCCACCTCCACTACAAATTACCTTTTCTCCACCACCAAACACCTCCATTTCCAGATCCAGACCAGTCCTAGAACCACTCTTCATGGCAGCCTCGCCTACAGACCCCCGGGACATCACGCCACATTCGCCATAACCATCGCAGACCTCATCGCGTCCCACGCCATTGCCTCCATGGACTACATACTCATCGGAGACCTGAACTTCTACCTCAACAACCCCAGCGACCCCAACTCCACCAACATCCTGGACAACCTCGCCAACATAGGACTGAGACAGCTCATCACCATGCCCACCCACAAGGCAGGACATACCCTCAACCCCATCTTCGCAGGAGGCAACAGCATCCACTTCAGCCACATCACACAACCCCCATGGATGGACCACCACTGCGTACACTTCCATGTCGACATACCCAAGCTGCCTGAACCTGCTACGTGCCCTCCACAAAGGAACTGGAGCAAAATCACGGAGGAGCAGCTCAACTTCACCCTCAACCGCAACACCCCCACCACCTCGACTGATGCCAACCTCGCAGCCAAAGAACTCCACTGATGGATCTCCAACTGTGCAGAAAAGCTCGCACCCCTGCGCAACTCCGACAGACAGCCCCAGAAAGGCCACCTGGTTCACCACCGACCTCCAAGAATCCATATGCACCTGCAGACGTCTCGAGAAGAACTGGAGGGACAGCAAAACATCAGAAGATCGCACCACCTACAAGGACGCCATGACAGAATATCACCAACGCATCAGATCCACCAAAAGGACCTTCATCCAGAGCAAGATCCTCGCCAACTCCAGCAACTCCAAGGACCTGTTCAGCATCATCCAGGAATTCACCAAGCCCCCCCAGTGAAACCACGGACATCACCCCCTCCCAGGACCTCTGCAACAAGCTCGGATCCTACTTGCATCTGAAAATCAAGGGCCTCTACGACCATTTCAACGACCAGACAACTGACTCCGAAACAACTTCCCTCGCCAGCAACACCAGCCAGCCCACCATCTCCTCCTGGACCCCAGTCACCACCGAAGACACTACCTCAACCATGAAAGGCATCCACTCAGGAGCCCCCACGGACCTCTGCCTGCTGAACATCTTCCACCGAGCCGCCATCGCTGCCAGATCTACGACACACCATCAACGCCACGTTCAAGACTGGTATCTTTCTTCCCCGATGACTGGAAACGCGCAGAAGTCAGACCCCTGCTCAAGAAGCCCTCAGCAGATCCCACGAACCTCAAGAACTACCGACCCATCTCCCTTCTCCCTTTTGTGGCCAAAGTCACAGAGAAGACCGTTAACGCCCAGCTAACAAAATTCATCGAAGAAAACTCCATTCTCGACCCTTCCCAATCCGGATTCCGCAGCAACCACAGCACCGAGACCGCCCTACTCGCCGCCACAGACGACATCCGTACCCTCCTTGACCAAGGACATACAGCGGCCCTGATCCTACTCGACCTCTCGGCAGCATTCGACACCGTCTCCCACTGCACACTCACTGCCAGACTCCATTAGGCCAGCATACAGGGAACTGCCCTCGACTGGATCCGCTCCTTCCTCACTGGCAGAACCCAACGAGTCAGACTGCCACCCTTCCTCTCCGAACCCACAGAAATGACCTGCGGTGTACCCCAAGGATTGTCACTCAGTCCCACGCTCTTCAACATCTACATGGCCCCCCTCGCCGCCATCGTCAGACAGCACGGACTCAGCATTGTATGCTACGCCAGCGACACTCAGCTCATCCTCTCCCTCACCAAGGACCGCATCACCACCAGACTCAGCTTCCAGGAAGGTATGAAGGACGTCGAATCCTGGATGAACAGCAGCTGCCTGAAACTCAACTCAGAGAAGACAGAGGTCCTCGTCCTCTGACCCTCCCCCTCTGCATGGGACAACACCTGGTGGATTACCGCCCTCGGCAGCCGTCCAAGCCCCATGGACCAAGCCCGAAACCTCGGCATCGTTCTGGACTCCTCCCTCTCCATGGCCTGACAGGTCAACGCCGTCACTGCCAGCTTTTTCAACACCCTCCGCATCCTCCGGAACACCTTCAACTGGATCCCCCATGAATCAAGAAAGACCGTCACCCACGCACTCATAACCAACAGGCTGGACTATGGAAACGCCCCCTACGCCTGGATCAACAAGTCCCTGCTCTGCAAACTCCAGACCATACAGAACACCGCAGCCAGACTGGTCCTCGGCATCCCTCAACACGAACACATCACCCAACTCCTGCGGAACCTCCACTGGCTCCCCGTCAAGAAGAGAGTCACTTTCAAGGTACTCACCCATGCCTACAAATACCTCCATAACACCGGACCCCAATACCTCAACGAGAGAATCTCCTACGTACCCAATAGAAACCTCCGATCCGCCGACCTCGCTCTCGCTGAAACCCCGCGCATCCACAGAGACAGAACAGGTGGAAGAGCCTTCTCCCACATCGCAGCTAAGACCTGGAACGAGCTCCCTATCAACATCAGACGCGCCTCCTCACTGAACCTTTTCAGGAAGGCACTTAAGACCTGGCTCTTCCACTGAGCGGAGTTGCCCCCCCCCAGCACCTTGAGACACTCACGGGTGAGTAGCGCGCTTATAATCCCCCTGATTGATTGATTAGGGCCGGGCTTGAAATCTGTTTTGACGGTATTTGGAGACTGCCACAGACCACGAAGTGGTCTGTTAAGCCTTGGTAACTCCGTGTCCAGTCCTTCCTCCTGATTTTATTTGGAGAGAAATTGTTCTGTGTGCCTGGTCCATCCTGCCAGGCCCAGTTCTAGGTTGATATTGCGGATAGCTGCCTTTTGATTGGCTACTTGGGCAGCTGTTCTAGGCTCACCTTTCCTTCTTTTACATAGCCTTTTACATTCTCTCTTGGTCATCCACCCAATTGGCTTTTATACAATAAGGCTCTCAGTTTCTGCAAAGAGTACAAAATGAAGCGACAGTGGCATCATAGTGCTTTCTTACATTATTTGCAGCCATGCAGCATGGCTGAAACTCATTCTCCTAGCCAATATGTCTCAGAGGTGAGACATATTGGTTTTGTCAATGCTTGTTTTTTATTTGCAGCCAATTGTTATCTGCTTCCAATAGAAAGTAACACGCTCAAACAGGTTTTGACATTCACTTTGCACATAATATTAGTGCTTGCTCCCTAAATAGAAGAAATAGAAACCACTCAGTAAAACCTGGGGGTACTTTCCAGTGCTACCGGATGTACGATCGATTTTTTAAATAATCAGTGCTATTGCATAAACCTCACAATTTGCATATGCGGTCATTTTTGCAGTGGTGTATAGGTCAAAATGTCCCAGGAGGGTGTTTTGTCATCCCTCTCACATTTGAAGCAATTCGTTAAATTATATTCTTTAATCATGATTAGATGTTTAACTATGTAAAAAACGTTTAGGTACAAGGACAATGCAAAAAAAATTAAAATATTTCTTAGACTTATGTACTTCAGAACTTCTTGGCATTTATGGAACATATTCTGAAAATAATATTTGGTTTAACCAGTTCTGTTTAGTTTGTATTTCTTTTACAAACGATAATTACAAAAAGAAACGGTTTAATAAAAAATGATAAACTTAAGGTGAATGAGCGCCAGATGAATTAGTGGCATTGGACATTGTAAATCATTTTATGCATTGCTTTATAGGTTAGAATGAAACGCACATTCTCACAGCTGCACAAGCAACAAAGTAAGGATTTTTTTAAAGTAACTTAACTCGTTCGTTTTCAAATTCCGTTCTTGCATTACACTAATGATCGCTTTCAGCTCTTTGCCTTTCCAAATGTTGAAATTGCAGCCCAAGCGTGTTTCTAGGGGCTGGGGGAAGGGAGCGGTGTTCCTTCAGTGCAGGCCTCCACCTTTGACTTTGACCTGTTTCCTGCCTTAGAAAGGCGAAACAAAAGCCGTGATTTGCATTCGTTAACACCTCTTCAGGTAGGAGGCCTGGAAACCATTCTGTTGTTAATCCAGTGCTGTCTGCGCTGCTGTTCAGAGAAGGGTGGAGGCCTTCATTCCAACATTTTGAGAACTGCTTTGCAGAGTCTTGTCTTAACTCTGCGTGAAATGCAAAGTTTGGTTTCCCCTCCTTGTTGTGATGCTGGTGAGGGGAACATAAGAAATGCGAGTAGGCTCAATGCATTTTCTTTATTTTTTCGGTACATTTACTTGAAAGAGGAGGTGGAAACGACTTTCTTTCTCTTATTCTAAAGGGGAAATAGATAACAAGTAAAATGCCAGTTGTATCTTTAATTGTGCCGTAAGACCTAACCGCAACAATAACTCTGAAAAATCTATTTTGCGGAGTACAGGGCAAGGTGCATGCAGACTGGGCCTTCTTTACGGCCCCTCAGCACAGTCAAATTTGAGATACTTCAAAAAGACCACTATTTAACTGCCGCGATAGAGGGACATGTTTTAATGCACTATTAAAATGATTTGTGAAGAATGTGATTGTCGCATTAATGAAACACTGGTTAACCCTTTAAGTAAGAGATTCATTTTAAAAGATCTGGAAAAAATGGTTGGCATTTGGTGAAAACTCTTTAAATGGAACAGTAGTGATTCAATACCTCAAAAGCACATATTGGGAAAGAAGCAAGTTGAAATATAGGTATTTTTTCAAATTAAATAGCACAAATAAATACTAAAGGCTAATTTGCACTTAAAGTATTCCATGCTAAACGAAGGTTGCATTTCCCTGGTAGAGTGGTACAATAGGTAAATGCACATCCCTGAGACCTGCCGTCAGAGCTTTTCATGCCTCTGAGGTCAATGGTGAATGTGTTAATTCATAGTGTAATGATTGCACTTATCACAAGACTTGCTAGGTTTATTATGTGCTGTATGTAAATAAATACTTATATTAAATATTATTATCATTAAAACGCCCTTCGCTCCAGGGGAATAGTGGATATTCAATTTTCTGAAAGGCAAGTTGCCATAAAGGTGCATTTATACCTCACACATGTACTTTGTGACAATACACACAAGGCACTGTCTAAGAGTGCCACCTTTTCTTTGTTGCATTTTATATATATGGTACAATTATGGACCAACCAAATAGCTTTGGAGTTTATGTATTGAAAAGGTTTTCTCTAACTTATCGCACACACATCGAACAGGTATACCATCGCAGCAGTGGTGGAAGAGTCACTCAGTTATGCAACAGGTACAATACAGACAATATTAGTACCAACTTCCTTTCACACATAGAGCACGTACAGCATGGACATAAGTAGTGAAAGCTTGAATGTACACAAAATAGATACCAGAACTAGGACATTTTTCCTCAAGCGGAAAGAGTACAAACTTCCCTAATACACGCAGAGAGCATGCAGCAGCCCTGTAAGCATCCCACACCCATACACACAGCATTTACATCCTGGTAAGCAGAAGTGCAAGCTTTCCTAACCCACATTCAGATTAAGCACAAACAGCAGCAGTGCACGTTTTCCTCAGAAAAAAACGTGCAACACGTGTTGCAGCAGTTCAAGCTTATTCACTACACAATAGAAGATGTAAGGCGGTGCTTCCCAAACATTTAAGAACCATAACCCAATTTTCAGAATGACAAACTTTCGCGACTGACCAAACATTTATTGATATGAGGCCAGGTGATTTTTTTATGTAACTAAAGCATTGGGTCGTAGCGCACTTTACAGACATTTTGAAATGTTCATTAAATTTGCACAGACAAGCGGCTTATTTATGAGCCCCTGCGTTACTTTTGCGCCGCTGTTGCGTCACTTTTTGTGATGCAGCGGCGGTGTAAATAATGCGCCATGTTGCGCCATATTTACGAAGTGACACATCTAGGCAGATGCGCACTACATTATACCTGTGTCAGGTATAATGTATGCAGGGTGGGCGTTCCCCCGCAAGAAAGGGTCATAGGAGTGGCCGCGCCACTTCTAGGATGCCAACGCATCAATATCTTACACCTGCCTCATGGCAGGCATAAGTGTGATGCAGGCCCTTTCACATGGGGCTTCCCACACAACGAAATGGATTAAGCCCATTTGTCAGCAATTGGGCACGCTGAACTTTCGGGAAGCTCTGCATATTTTAAAATCGGACACAAGAGCTGTTTTTGTTGCACAGTTGCTAAGTTCCTAGGCCACAAATGGGGTATCATGACAAAGAGGCAGGGAGGTTACACAGCACACAGTTGAGTGGCCACTAGCATCTAAACGGTCTATTCCATCATGCACTATATAGGGGAAACAATATCACAAACTGTCGGTCAACAAGCAAGGAGGCCTTCTTATTGTACAAATTACCACCAAAGCGATTTTGGGCTGTTTTACTATTGTTTACATATGATTCTTTACTCTTATCTTCTTAATTCCAGTGATGTTTTGAATGTCATTATTTAAAATTGTATGAATTTTTACTTGTACGAAAGTGTTCTTAACATGAATGGTTTTATCTAGACTGCTGTATGTGATACTTTTGAAGGCCTTTTGCCAAAATAAAGTAATTTGAAAGGTATACAAATGTGGCACTCTTCTTCTACGTCCTTGGCTATGGGGTTGGTATGGAATAATCCAATTCTTCTACTGGAATTGCATGTCATAATACATGTAAGAGACAGTTATGTGGTACACCATATGTGAAGTCATTTCACTTCAGTTCACATACCTTATTCGATTTCGCATGGAAATCAAATAATGATGCAACTGTCACTGACGAAAGGCAAAGAGTACAAGGGACTGTTTATGCCTTTGCCCACTTTGCTTGTGTGGTAGTTGCTATTGATTGCATCCACGTGACACTTCAGCTATTTAACAAAACAGCACTACTTTTCTACAACTGACACACGTGGCATCCCATCAATGTGTAAGCTGTCTGCGATGTCAAGAGCTGCTTCACTTATCTGCACATGACAGATGTACCTTCAGTCAGTCACCTTTTACCTCTCAAGTTAATGGGGAGAGATCTGGAGGCACTTATGACCTTGGGGTAATTGGAAGAACTCTCAAATCCAGGACAAGGAAATAGAGGGACATCGAGACTTGGCAGAATTCTTGGAAAATTTAGGAATCGCTCAAAAAAGTGGTGCAAGTAATTTGAAAGCTAAATCCAGCTTAATTCCACAGACTCCTCACAATGTCATCGATACGTTCCAAGAAATAGTAATCGAGGAATTGAAATAACTACAATCGGAAGGTCCGTATCTAATGAGGAACCACATCACTCCAGGCCAATGGAAAGCCATTTTGGATCTTAAGAATGATGAGGCTCCAATAATCAAACCCTCAGACAAGGGTGGAAATGTGGTACTATTAAACAAGGAACAGTATCAAAAGGAGGCTGCAGACAACTGTCCATGGAAGAATGTTATAGATCCATCACCAGAACGACATATGAGGACAGTGTACAGAATTTCTACAGATTGCTGATGAAATGGAAGAAAAAGGGAATTTTGGGAGACTAAGATTTCAACTTTATGTACTGTGAATATCCTGAACTACCCACATTCTATCATCTTCCAAAACTGTAGAAAAATAAATTGGACCACCCAGGGCATCCTACTGTATCCTCTAGAAACAGCCTCTTGGAGAACACTTCAATCGGGAGACATTGTTTACAACGAATGCACTACAACGCATTCCATTACAACGGGGTCGTTATAACAACTGCGTTGTTACATCGCAAACCATTGCAACGCAAGTCATTACAACGACTTGCTGTAGGGGCAGAAGGTGTTGGATTTAAAATCCAACACCTTCCCTACTGTTGCACAGACTGGAGTTGGAATAGTAAATTCTACTATTCCAACATCCAGCTTCCCCTACAGTTGTTGTAATGACTTGCGTTGTAATGATTTGCGATGTAACGTGGTCGTTGTAACGACCGCCTTGTAATGAAATGCGTTGTAGCGCATTCGTTGTAACATAGCATATTCCTTCAATCTACATAGCTTGTTTTCTCAGCCCTTTTGTAAAGGACCTTAGTTCATACGTAAAAGATATAAAGGACTTTCTACGGAACATTGAAGACATCCAGTGGGAACAGAACATGCTGCTCATGATGGACATAACGAGCCTTTACACGTGCATTACCCATGAGAAGGGATTGGCTGCAATACCATTTTTCCTGAACTCAAGGGCCCTCAAATACCAAGAACATAATGAAATGTTGCTAGAATTAACATCGTTCTGTTTGAATAACATTTTCTTATTTGCAGGAGAGCTCTATCAGCAGCAACAGGGGACTGCCATAGGCACGTTCTTCGCCCCCAGCTACGCACATTTATTCGTCGGCTGGTGGGAGAAGGACGTGGCCTGGGCAGACACCATTGAAAAATGGATGGATAATATAGCCCTGTGGGCTCATTATATAGATGATTTTTTCATAATTTAGAAGGGCACACGTCATGAGGCTGAGGATTGTATCACTTCTTTGAATCAGAATGATCTTAACCTACACTTTACAGAATGCATCAGTGATACACGGATGTCATATCTAGATCTTATGGTCTATGTAGAGAATGATAAATTGCAGACCACCTTGTGCGGGAAGCCAAAAGCAGGGAACAGCATTCTGCACGGAGGCAGTTTCCATCCCCGGAGTGTAATTGGCAGTATTCCTTATGGAGAGCTTTTACGCATGAAACCAAATTGCTCAACGGTAGATAAATATAGAAAAGCATAGGGTCTGGCTCTCAATAGATTCAGAGAGAGAGGCTATTCAGGAAGGATCTTACAAGAAGAGATTAAGAAGACAGACAAAATACAAAGGTAACAACTGTTATCAGAGAGAGATAAAACATCAAGAGGGAAACGTGCACCACAAAATAAGAATGATCACTGACGATACTGTCAACTCATCAGAAGTGTATCAGATATTTCTCAGAAATTGGTGCATCCTAAAAAATGATAGCACAATAGGATCACACCTCCCATCATCCCCCCTCATTGCATATCGGAGAGGTCCCTCATTAAAACATAATTTGGTAAGAAGTGTTTTTATGACTGGGCAAAGGAAAAATATTTGGGTACAGGATTATACCCATGCATGTGATGCAAAGCATGCAGAAATAGTCAGAAAGTTCGTGAATTTCAAATACCTGGCAGGAAAACTAAAAGAAAAGTGAACAAACTGTTTAATTGCAATTCTGAATTTACTGTATTATTGCCTTGTATGTCCATGTGGAAAGCAATACGTGGGAAGCTCTATACATCCGGCTAAAAAAGAGTGCTTGAGCATATGCGGGCAATCAAAAACAAGGACCACACATATCCAGTGGCCCGGTATTTTGAAGACAAACACAATAGTAACTACACTTTGCTCAAATACTTTTGTAGCAGACCAAGTGCCCAAGGAAGAAAGAGGAGGGAACAGAATCAGAAAGTTAAGGGTTCTAGAATCAAAATACATAATCGAGTTGCAAACTAAGAGTCCGAGAGGACTAAATAACGAGGAGGAACTGTGGATACATATAGGCTAATGTGTAACATATAGAATCCTTTTCCTAGGTGGTACGTCTCAACTTCAACAATGATGGTTCCCAAGCCCATTCAGGGCTAGATGGTACAAATCACGGTAGACCTTATTGCATAAATTTTTGAATAATTGAATAAAAGAGAAACATCATGTATTCTCTTAATAATACTTACCCCTTGCTCCAAAGCCCATTCAGGGCGTGATTACATGAGTCTTAGCAGATTTATGAAATTGAAATCAATTAGCAGCAAAACAGGAACGTTGATGATATCTGAATCATACATGGAGTATAATCAAATCCCTGAAATAATTGTGTATATATTAGAATGAATGATGCATAAGGGGGATTTTAAATGAACAATGTTTCTCATTTACTAGTTTGTTAACCACTGAAAGATGGCCGCCATGAAAATGCATTTCTTTTTGCTGCTTTGTCCCTTATTGATTTCAATGCCTGATCAGAGCAAAGAACTGCCACCGCCTCTTCAGTTTGATTTAAATTGATCAATGAATTATGCCACACTGACATTGATAAAGGTGATCGTGCCGAAACGCATCTGTCCAGTGTTTTTACGTGTTGGCAATAAAGAAAGAATAACTGCAAACTCCTGGTGTGCACTTCAGACGTTTGTGGTCGTGACGGGACCACGGTTTTGAAATATATATATCTCCAGAAAGCAAATTCAATTTCACGCGCTCTCAGGCCAATAATGCATTATTGGCCTCAGAGCGCGTGAAATTGGATTTGCTTTCTGGATCTTACAGCCGGTCTTCTCTGCCGGAAAATGTGCCACCCCCCACAGGCACCGGTTCCCAAAAGGAGTTTGCTTTGTTTGGATATATATATATATATAGTCTTTCACAACATTGTTTAATGTTTTTTATTTTTACATTATTGTTTTAATATGGTACATTTTTATTTTCTCAGCTATATACATTTGGCCAACATAATTATTTGTAGACATCGATTATATAGGTTTTTAAGTATTTTATAAACACTATGGGGTCGATTCCGATTCAGGCCGGAAAAATCTCTGTCCGAGCCGGACCCGGAGAGATTTCCGACCGAATCGGACTCTGGCAGTCCGACCGAACGAGTACGATGCATTCGCATGCTATCCGACTCGATTCGGTCGGACTCCCATTGAAGTCAATGGGAGCCGGGCGTACAACGCGTACGCGGGCTCCCATTGACTCAATGGGTGCGAGGCGAACAAGGGCGCCCCCTACAGCGGGTACGCGTTGAAGCGGTTCGCGCCGTACACGCACAGGTAGGGGGGACCCATGGGTCCCCCCTGTGTGCGCCTCGCGCGGGTACGCGTACAGGGGGGTCCGACGCGGACCCCCAAAGTCCGGCTCCGACAGCTCTTTCGAGCCGGACGGCGCGAGTCGGTCGGACTGCTCGAAGCGCGCATCGTACTTACCCGGCCGGAAAACGACTCCATTGCGCGGTGCGAGTTGTGTCCGTGCGAGTCGGTCGGAGCGTGTTGGACCTGCGTTCGAGTCGGTCGGCGATTTCGCGGGCGCTTGCATCGTACTCGCTCGGCCGGACGCGCGTCCGAATCGGTCGGGAAACAGGGCTCCGAATCGGATCCGGTTAAACCGAATCCGATTCGGAGCACTACCGGCCGAGATCGGAATCGACCCCTATATTGTTATTTTTTGTTTTTATAGTATTCTTTATTTTATACTTTACATAACTTTTTCATTTAACATTTATTATCATGTTTTACATTTTTAAAAATTCTTTAAACAGTTTAAATCATTTTTATTTAAAGTCCCACTGTTCTCTATAGAGAGATAGTCTTTTTGTTTTCATTTAGTGGCCATTTTTTACTACCAACTCTACTTTTGTAGTATATTGTGCCATTTTTTAATTGTTTTCCTGGTGGTGAGTTGCACTGCTGCTTGTTGGATAAGGTAAAACATTTTTAAGGTTTTGTTTATTGGGTTTTGGGGTGAAGAGTGTAGGTAGGACTAGTTAATGGTAGTAATGTTGTTGGTATTAACCTTCTTGTTTTTTTATTCATACTGTGTGCTATTTTTTAAATAGTGCTGTGTGTTAGGCCTAACTAGAGTTTGGTAGTACTGTATTGTTATTTTATATACTGTTATGCTATGTGTTTTGCATACTTTTAAATGTTTATATTATTTTTGAAGATAGTGGTTCTCTGGGTGGGTATTGTATGTTTTTTACATGTTTACTGATCCGAAGTTATCGTACAATTATACTGGTTTCTAGTAAACCATATTATGTAATTTTTGATTTGCTTTGATTTTTCAAGTTTCCTGGCGTGTTCCCTTTTTTTAAATTTTATTTTTTTTACAATTTATCAGGTTTTTATGGTTCTTTATAATGTTGATTGCTTTGTCGGATTTGAATTGAACTTGTTTTAGCACAACACACCATGGAGGGCAACAGTGAGACTATAATGCTATACACACAGATGTTGGAGGAAAGGTGGGGGCGGTCAGGGACAGCAAACTGACTACACAGGGCAGGTGGGAGGGGATGTGGCAGCACAGAAGACTCTGCATGGCAAGCAGGAGGATTAATGGCAGCACAACAGCCATGGTGGGCAAGAGGGAGGGGACAGGGGCATGCACAAAGGACCATGGAGGACCGAAGGCAGGGGTATGGGCTGGACACACACAAAAGAGGGCAGGGGAAGGGCTTCACAACAGACCACGCAGGGGAGGCAGGAGGAACAGTTGCAGCAAAACAGAGCATGGAGGCAGAAGGGAGTAGCAACAAAATGGATCTTGGAGGACAGGAGAGAGGGATGGGGCATGGAACTTGACAGGCAGGGTGGAGGTAGCAGGAACAGGTGGCAGCCATCTGACGATGCCAGGCAGGTGAAAGGGGCAGTGGCAGCTCAACAGAATACTTAGAGTAGATAGGCGTGTGGCAGGTCCATGGAATATGGTGAGCAGACAGAGGGGAGCAGGGGCATGCACACAGATATCAGACGGAAAGTGGAAATAGAGTAGGGGCAGCAAGCTAAGCACAGAGGCTAAGCAGGAGGGCAATGATGCGGCATATAATTTGGCAACAGAGGGCAGGAGGAGTGGGCAGGGACATCAAGCTTGATGGAGAGCAGTGGCAGCACATCAGACCATGCAGGGCAGGAGCGAGGGGGCTCGTGCACAGACTCAGACAAAAGAGGGTAGGGAGGAGGGTGATGGGGCAGGAAGGGCAGTGGCAGAACAATAGCCACAAATGGCTGTAATGAGGGAGCAGGGTCATGGACTTGGACAATGGATAGCAAGGAGGGGGTGGGCAGGAGCAGCAAGCTTGGGTGGGGGCAGCACAATGCCAGGCCAGACCTTGTGTTTAACCCCCCACTGTACATTGTGATGGGCATCTTACTTAACGGTAAAAAAAAACATAGAAATTCACTGAAAAAAACAAAGGTTACAGGGTCATTATACTTAGGAAACAGAATTAAAAAACCCTTAAAAATTCCCTAAAAAAGCCAAAGGTTACAGGAACGTTTGTTACTCGTACAAAACCAGTGAAATTCAGCAGGTATAATTACCTGAGCTAACTATAATTTATTCCCCCACAATGCACTGCTTATGACCTCACATATTAGATCACTTATGACATGGTCAGTGACATTACTCATGACACCACTGATGACATCATCCAGTGATTGTTAGTGTTTTCTAAAAGTTTATGAGTTTTAAACATAAATACAAAGGCACTACAAAAGTACCACATATGCCCAGATATACAAATTTGGTTTCCTATAATATCTCAATAACTACTGAACGATTTACACCAAATAATAACAGGCATGATCTCCAGAACAGAATCTACTTTTCTCCTGATTTTTTTTTTATAATTCTGTCCGGCGGTTTGGACTGCAGGAGTGTGTAAAGACTTGAGGTAATTAACATGGGAAATGCACTTTTTTTTTTTACCTCTGCCTTTTTCTATGCCCCCGAAACTTACTATGCCCAACTAGAATCACCGGCACACTTTTTTGGGAACATTTTGTGAAGATTCGTCAACCTGCGCAAAAGATATAGAACACTAAAAATTCCGTTGCCATCCAATAACCCATACCCACCCTAACTCCTAAAAATTCCCCTGCCAATCAAAAAACAATATCCACCCTAAACCCTAAAAAGTCCCTTGCCACTCAAAAACCCATACCCACGCTAAACCTTAAAAATTCCTTTGCCGCCCTAACCCCAAACAAATCCCTTACCACCTAAAACCCATACCCACCCTAAACTTAAAGAAATTCCTTGCCACCCAAAAACCAATACCCATGCTAAACACTAAAAACTCACATGCCACCCAAAAACCCATACCCACCCTTTACCCTAAAAAATACCTTTTCACCCAAAAACCCATAACCACCAAAAACCTGAAACTCAATTTCCACCCAAAAACCCATACCCAACCTAAACCCGAAAAACACACACCGACCCTAAACCCTGAAAATTCCCTTATCATCTAAAACCGATACTTACCCAAAACCATAAAATTTCCCTTGCCCCCCAAAAAATCAACACCCACCCTAAACCATAAAAATTCCCTTTCCAGCCAAAAACCCATACCCGCCCTAAACCCTAAAAATTCCCATGCTAATCAAAAACACATACCCACCCTAAACCCTAAAAGTTCCATTGCCACCCTAAACCCTAACAAACCCCTTGCCACCCAAAGACCCATACCCACCCAAACACTAAAAATTCCCATACCCACCCAAAACACTAAAAATTCCCATGCCACTTAAAAAATGATACCCATCCGAAACCCTAAAAATTCCTTGCCACCCTAAAACAAAAAATCCCTTACTAACCAAAAACCCATACTCAACAGAACCTTAAAAAATCCCTTGCCACCCAAAAAACCCATACCCACCCTAACCCCATAAAAACTCACAAGCCACCCAAAAACCCATACCCAACCTCAACCCAAAAAAATACCTTACCACCCAAAAACACGCACCCACGATAATCCCTAAAAATTCCCATATTGCCCAAAAACCCATACCCACCCAAAACCATAAAACTTCCCTTGCCATCCAAAAACCCACACCCGTTCTAAACCCTAAAAAAGCCCTTACCACCCAAAAACCTATACACACCCTAAACCCTAAAAATGCCCTTGCCACCCAAAAACTCATACCTACCCTAAAACATCCCTTACCACCCAAATACCCACCCCAAGCTCTAAATATTCCCTTGCCACCCAGAAACTCATACCCACCCTAAACCCTAAAAATCCCTTGCCACCCAAAAACCAATACAAATGCTAAACCCTAAAAATCCCTCACCACCCAAATACCCATACCCATCCTAAATTCAAAAAATTCCATTTCCACCCAAAAACCCATTCCCACCCAAAATACTTTACCCACCCTAAACCTAATAAAATCCTTTGCCACCCATAAACACGTACAAATGCTAAACCCTAAAAAATGAGTTAACACCCAAATACCAATACCCACCCTAAACCCTAAAGGTTCCCTTGCCACCCTAAGCCCATACCCACCCTAAACCTAAAAAATCCCCTACCACCCAAAAACCCATACGCACCCTAAAGCCTAAAAATGCCCATATCACCTAAAACCCATACCCAACCTAAAACCTAAAAAATCCCTTGCCACCCAAAAACCCATACACACAGTAAACCCTACAAAATCCCTTGCCACCAAAAATCCTACACCCACTCTAAACGCTAAAAATTCCCTTGCCACCCATAACACCCTAAACTCTAAAAAAAAAAAATCCCTTACCACTCAAAAACATACACCTACCCTAACCCCTAAAAATCCACTTACCACCCAAAAACCTATACCAACCCTTGACCCTAAAACATCCCTTGCCACACAAAAACCCATACTCCCATAAACCCTAAAAGATCCCCTGCCACAAAAAACACATACAAACACTAAACCTTAAAAGATTCATTACCACCCAAAAACCCATACCTACCATAAACACTAAAGGTTCCCTTGCCACCCAAAACCCAGGCCCACCCTAAACCCTAAAAAATCCCTTTCCACCAAAATACCCATACCCACACTAAATCTAAAAAATTCAGTTGCCATCCAAAAACCCATACCCACCCAAATCCCTAAGAGGTCCCCTGCCACCTAAAAACCCATACCCACCATAAACCCTAAAAAATCTGTTACCACTCAAAGACCCATACCCACCGAAACCCTAAAAATTCTCCTGAAACCCAAAAACCCATACAAATGCTAAACCCTAAAAAATTCCTTGCCACCCAAAAACCCATTCCCACCCTAAACCATAAAATTTCCCTTGCCCCACAAATACCCACACCCACCCAAAACCTTAAAAATTCCCTTGCCACCCATAAAACCCATACCCACCCTAAACCCTAAAAAACCCCATATCACTCAAAAACATACACCCGCCCTAAAGCCTAAAAATTCCCATGCTAATCAAAAACCCATACCCACCCTAAACCCTAAAAGTTCCATTGCCACCCTAAACCCTAACAAACCCCTTACCACCCAAAGACCCATACCCACCCAAAACCCTAAAAATTCCCTTGCCACTCAAAAATGATACCCATCCAAAACCCTAAAAATTCCTTGCCACCCTAAAACAAAATCCCTTACTACCCAAAAACCCATACCCACCAGAACCTTAAAAAATCCCTTGCCACCCAAAAGACCCATACCCACCCTAACCCCATAAAAACTCACAAGCCACCCAAAAACCCATACCAAACCTCAACCCAAAAAAATACCTTACCACCCAAAAACACGCACCCACCCTAATCCCTAAAAATTCCCATATCACCCAAAAACCCATACCCACCCAAAACCATAAAACTTCCCTTGCCCCCCAAAAATCCACACCCACCATAAACCTTAAAAATTGCCTTGCCATCCAAAAACCCACACCCGTCCTAAACCCTAAAAAAGCCCTTACCACCCAAAAACCTATACCCACCCTAAAAATGCCCTTGCCAACCAAAAACTCATACCTACCCTAAAACATCCCTTACCACCCAAATACCCACCCCAAGCTCTAATTATTCCCTTGCCACCCAAAAACCCATACCCACCCTAAACCCTAAAAAATAGAATGCCACACATACACACCCTAAACCCTAAAAATCCCTTGCCACCCAAAAACCAATACAAATGCTAATGCCTAAAAAATCCCTCAACACCCAAATACCCATACCCATCCTAAATTCAAAAAATCCATTGCCACCCAAAAACCCATTCCCACCCAAAATACCTTACCCACCCTAAACCCCAAAAATCCTTTGCCACCCATAAACACGTACAAATGCTAAACCCTAAAACATTCCTTGCCACCCAAAAACCCATTCCCACCCTAAACCATAAAATGTCCCTTGCCCCACAAATACCTACACCCACCCAAAACCTTAAAAATTCCCTTGCCACCCATAAAACCCATACCCACCCTAAACCCTAAAAACCCCTAACCACTCAAAAACATACACCCACCCTAAACCCTAAAAAAATACCTTACCACCCAAAAATCCATACCCACCCTGAACCCTAAAAATTCTCTTGACACTTGCCCAGACAGTCTTAACAAGTTTAAGAATGACAAAATAATGAAGTAATATCCGAAAATGTGACACATATTGCCGCATAAGTTGTCTTTTCTTACCACATAATTTACTCAACCCTGCCACATAATTCCAGTGGCTCGGCTTATGCTCCATGCATGGTCATCGAGCAGGCTTCACTCAGCTCTTTACCTCCTTCAGCCCTGGTGCCACTGTGCCTGCTGCAATAACAATAGATTTGCCCCAGTGCTCTTTCCTAACCAGTTTGCACTTTGATCCTTAGCCTTCTGAGTCCTGGAAGTCGGTTGCATTGAGCTCTTCACACCCATCTGCTGCGCTGCATCTGTCATATCAGCCATACTAGAAATAAGACCCTTTCAACTCTGCATAGTGTCCTCAAATACAAGACAGGCAACAAACTGAGCTCTTAATAACACCATGAGCCCCTTGCTTCTCTTACTCCGATTATGTTGCCCCCTCTTTTGATATTTTAGAGAAAGTCATATATGATCAGTAAAAACAGTTGGCAATTTGACAGCCCTTTTAAAGGAAACAGACACACAAAAGGAATGTTTATATTTCTCTGTAATATAAGCTCATAATATAGGAACCATAATACTGCCACTTCTATAGGTAATATTGCCTTTTTATATACCACCAGTGCGTAAAGAAGCACTACTACAAATTATACATTGCTGTGGGTGCCTCTCTTTCTTCGTGACTTTGCAGTTGAGGTGTACATATCAGGGGTCTCTCAGTTGTCATTTTCAGTGGTCCGTACTCACCGTGGGGTCTGTGGCCTGTGCTGATGGACTGCACACATTGTGGGTCTCTGTACAGCTTTTAAGCAAATTTTTAGGTAACCTTTACTTACCGAATGTATAAGGAATCTCTATAGACTGTTGGTTACAAGCCTAAGTAACTGTGCCAATATATTAATGACCCAGCATGCATGTTTTCCTCGCTTACATGCCCCATAGTATGAGCAACTCAATAGACGTTCCTTTAGAAAAGTCAAAACTATCGGCTTTGTCTGTGCTTAACTTGTATCTTTTGTGGTTACTTTACAAAGAACAGTCAGCCGGCTACAGAAGGTCATGAGCAATTCTTAGAACTTATGCTCCAAGCCTGCTCTTTCTTTTGAGTCTGTGCACCCGCATCATCCACCCCCTGTTAGAACTGCAACAAGAGTATGCACCCCGCAGTACTTTGTAGTAGCTTTACACTCATGCACAAACTTAACTTGCCAATTAAGCACAATAATTTCTGTAAAAGTAACTCTGATCATATTGGCTTTGTCAATGCTTCTTTTACTATGTCCATTAGGCCCTCATTTTGAGACCTGCAGTAAATCTGGTAGCGAATAATATCCGGGCAAAAAAAGACTACACTGGGTTCACAGTGTAGTATTACCTCCCTATTGCGAGATCCGCGGGTTGGAAAAGAGAATAGCATGGTAATAACACGTTTTCTCTCATTCTGAGCTGTAACACTTTCACCATGTTTAAGCCAGTGAAATATGTACAGAGAAGTCAATAGCCAGTGCGAACTGTACATTCAATTTATAATGCTGATTCAAGCGCAAACACCTGTTTGAGACTGAATGAAAACTACAGAGGCCCTGAAAATGAGGCAATAGCTGTCAGAATTTCACACTGAGAAAAAGGTACATATATGCTTACGGGCTATATATATTGCGCAAATTGTGCAGTATTAGTTCGTGGGCTAAGTATATTGCACATATTTGTATGTGACTTAATAGCCCAAGATTTAGACCCCATGTAAATCGATATTTCTTAACAGAAACCGACTTGACCAAATTATGGGATGATAGGCAAACAATTACATGTAATGTGGCTCAATAATATTAAAAGCGCAAGCGCATCCAAAACTGTTCAACGTGTGTTTTTCAGACATACCCTTTCGACGTAATGAGAGTTGAGATTGTATAAAATATTTTCAGATTTAAAATGACATCTTTTGTTTTGCTAGAGATGCGCTCTTAATTATTCTCCTCAAAAATGGTTTACAGACATCTTTAAAAGCAATTTCCACATAAATCTTTCAATGTGCTGAAATGCACCTTCGCCCTAGCTTAAGAATAGGAGCCCCCTTTCCTGTTACTCCATACGCAAGACATTACACTTTCAAAGAGAAAAAAAAGCGCTATTCCCACTCCCATCCTCTGAGACAGTCCCTTCCCCCTCCTGTTGATATGCAGGTGAGGGCTTTCATTGTCATTACAGCGAATAAGCACTGAATGACAAAGGGCCTAACCTTGACACTCCCAGCTCCAGCCGAGCTGCTTTGACCTCCTGACACCTGTGTCTGTAGATTTCTATGAACTGCACTCACTTATCAAACTCTTACATTCCCACAGCACACAAGCTTAAAAGCATTGCATATTTTGCAGTGAAAAATAAACATTTTCAAAGCTGCAACCGTTTAAAAAAAGTTTTTATCCTAATTTATCAATTAAACTCATAAAAATCAGCAGTGGTTTTGAAAAATAGTTCCACATTACTGTTACACATACTGCACAACATCGTACAATGGCTATAATATTATTTTTAGGAGTTACAATCTGGCCGCTCAAGTGTGACCGCCCAACTAATAGAGCGGAAGTGGGCTCCTGAAGTCTTTAGTCGATTATTATCATTCTATAACTTATGTGAATAGGCAAATGGCTAAAAAAAAACATTTATGTTGCGCTTTGATGTCTTAACATTTTTACAGAAGCAAAAGGAAAACCTATAGCTTTGACTTGAACTAGCGACTGCCTGCCTGCTAATGTTTGTGTGTTTTTTATAAGCAGATCCTTAAAGTCTAATTATCTTCTTTTTCTTAACATACCCGACGTAAGATCCCCGCGTCAGCAGCATTTCTTTTAGTTAAAAGTCTTTTAATGGACTGTTTTTTTTCACATCTCATGGTGTTCTTCTCTATCGTTAATGACATATAATTGTACATAAGTAGGCAGTATCTCTGCCTTTTAAAAAAAAAAAAGGTGCATGGCTACTTCTCATAGCACCAACTCCCATCATTACCATTTGGCATATTATTGAGACCCGGTTGAAATTTAAATTAAGCTGCTTGAGTCATGTAATTTCTAGAATTTCATGCTACACTTGTTATACAAATTCCAGTGCCACCTCACATAACTATGTGGCATTTGTGGCAAAAGTTTATCGCAAATGCATGGGACTAATACAAATGTCCAGAACATGAGAGCCTTTTCCTTATGCCACTTATGTTTTTTCGTGCTATGTTTTTACTGCAAAATTGCAAAACTCATTTTGTGCTCAAATATAGCACTAAATAATGTATTTTGCATTTGCGTAATTTTATGTGATTTCGCATAATTTTCCTGAACTTTTGCATAATTAAACAAAAACAAACTAAGCAAATTGTGTACACGCTATCATTTTACACACTTGACAGGATCTCTGCCTTGCAGACGTTGCCAAAAGGATTACTAGGCCTTCTCTGGTTATCCCTATAGTGTATTTGCACACATCACCCTGCTGTCCATCTGACTTGGCGAGTGCTGCCTATTTATTTGAGTTCTAACTATATTATAATTTGCGTGACAATCTCTCACGGATCCTGCTCCGTTCATATGCACTATGCCCCAAGACAAGAAAAGAACACCTCTCTGGTCACTCATCCATGAAATCAAAACACATAGAATGATAATAAATACATCCTCTGCCAGCCTCACACTCCCTCATGGGGTAGCATGCACCTGTCCAAAAATGTGCTTCGGCACCCCACATGAATCACTGAACAAAACAATACAGTAGCAGCGCCCTAATTCCTAATGTCAAGATCAGGCTTTTGTTGGCTCTTCACCCTGCCTCTGCCCAGTGCCACTGTACCTGCTGCACTAATCATAGCTGCTTCCTTATGCTCCATGCTTGGACTTGGACTACACTGCAGGGAGATTTTCACCTCCTTCATCTCTGGTGCCACTGTGGCATAGAGTAGATTGGAGGAGAGTGTTATACAGTGGACTATCGTACAATGGAGTGTCCTAGAGTGGGGCATTGTAGAGTGGAGTGGCATGCAGTGGAGTAGTGTTATAGAGTGGAGTGGCATACATTGGTGTGGCATAGAGTGGAATGGGGTAGAGTAGAGTGGCATAGAGTGGAATAGCGTAGAGTGGAGTGGTGAACAGTGGAGTGGCGTAGAGTGGCGTGTAACATAGAGGTTTAGAGTGGAGTGGCGTAGAGCGGCATGCCGTAAAGAAGAGTGGAGTGGCATGTCATACATTAGAGTGGAGTGTTGCACCATAGAGCTGCGTGTCGTACAGTGTAGTGGCGTAGAGTAGACCGGAGGAGAGTGTCATACAGTGGACTGTTGTAGAGTGCTGTAGAATGAAGTGTCGTACAGTGTGGTAGTGTGGACTAGAGTGGAGTGGCGTAGAGTGGAATAGTGTACAGTGAGGTGGCATAGAGTGGAGTGACCGAGTGAAGTAGATTGAGTGGAGGGGTGTGTTGTAGAGTAGAGAGAAGTGGAGTAGAGTGCATTGGTGTGTCAGAGTACAGTGGAGCTGTGTAGAGTGGTCTGCCATATAGTAGAGCAGAGTGGCGTGTTATAGAGTGGCATGGCATACGGTGTAGGGGCATAAAGTGAAGTGGCATAGAGTAGAGTGGTGTAGAGTAGTGTTGAGTAGAGTGCAGGAGAGTGTCATACAGTGGACTGTCAGAGTGGTGTGACAAAGTGTGGTGCTGTAGAGTGGAGTGTTGTATAGTGTGGTAGTGTAGAGTAGAGTGGAGTGGCATACATTGGAGGAGAGTGCTGTAGAGTGGAGTGGCTACAGTGGAGTAGAGTGTCATACATTGTGGTAGAGTAAAGTGGCATAGAGTGTGAGTGGAGTGACATATAGTGGCGTAGAGTGGAGTAGTGAAGTACAATGGAGTAGAGTGCAATAGTGTCTCATTGAGTACAGTGAAGTAAAGTGGTGTGGAGTGGCCTAGCTGGAGTTGTATAGAGTGTTGTAGACTGGAGTATACTTTTGATTAGTGGCATAGAGTGGAGTAGAGTGGCATAGAGTGGAGTAGAGTGTCATAGAGTGGAGTAGAGTGGAGTAGAGTGTAGCAGTGGAGTAGAGTGTTGTATAGTGGACAAGTGTACAATGTCATAGTGTAGAGAAGAGTGTTGTAGAGTGGAGTGATGTGTTGCAGAGTATAATAGGGTGGTGTAGAGTTTGTGAACCTAAAACCTGCATTTGAGCTAGTCCCACGAACAAAACTCTGGTCAGTTTTGGAGAGGATGGGGGTCCCTAGTAACATATTATCAACATTAATCTGCTTACTCAATGACAGTTATGCCCAGGTGTGGAGGGCTAGTCAGGGTTAACTGGCAGAATGCATCACCATGTATAAAGGGGTGCGGCAGGGATACATGCTTACTCCATTCTTTTCTTTTTATTTATATGATCTAGTTGCATAGTTCATGCTAATGCATCTCCAATACATTGCCTCAAAAACCCTCAGAGGGTTACAACTTTTAATTGAATACTTTTTTCTGATCTGCATAGAGAGTAGACTGGGGAACTCCTCCAAAACAGATTATATACCCATCAATCTGCAAAAATCATACCGGGAGAATATCCATGAGTGGAGTACATCTTAAAAGGGTAAAAATGGACTTTGAGTATTTGGGACAAAGATAATGGTACATTTGTCTTTGACAAAGCATTAATCTGAACCTGCCTCTGTCTTAACTTCCATGGCCCAACATTACACAACTCTTCCACCTAATTTTCAATGATTCAGCATGAATATATATTTCTCAAAATGTCTAGGATCACACACATTCTCTTTGGCAACCTTGGTAATACTATAGTCACACACCATCTTTGTGGGGACCTGGACATCTCAATAGTCACACACCATCTCTGTGGGGACCTGGACATCTCTATAGTCACACACCATCTCTGTGGGGACCTGGACATCTCTAGAATCACACACTATCTCTGTGGGGACCAGGGCATGTCTATAATCACACTATCTCTGTGGGGACCTCGACATCTCTATAATCACACACTATCTCTGTGGGGACCTCGACATCTCTATAATCACACACTATCTCTGTGGGGACCTCGACAACTCTATAATCACACACTATCTCTGTGGGGACCTCGACATCTCTATAATCACACACTATCTCTGTGGGGACCTGGGCATGTCTATAATCACACACTATCTCTGTGGGGACCTCGACATCTCTATAATCACACACTATCTCTGTGGGGACCTCGACATCTCTATAATCACACACTATCTCTGTGGGGACCTGGGCATGTCTATAATCACACACATTCTCTTTGGCGACCGTGGTAATACTATAATCACACACCATCTCTGTGTGGACTTGAGTATTCCTGTAATTACACGCAAGCTCTGTTTTGGCTTGAGCATCATCAGCTTCGCATTCTCTGTATGGGGCTTTGTGAATACAGAAAAGTAGTAAAGTTAGACTTTTGGTCTAAGTTTACATTTGTGAAACTGAAAAGTAGAAAAGTTAGATTTTTTGTCTAAGTTTACCTTTATGAATTGGGCCCTATTTTAATGAGGACTTAAACAGAATCAACTTCATGCACTCTCTCTGTGGGGACTTAAACATCGCTATAATAACACACTATCTTTGTGGGGGCTTGAAAAAACTATAATAAAACACTATCTTTGTGGGGATTTGAATATCACTATAAAAACATACCATCTCTGTGGGAACTTGAGCATTCCTGTATTTAAACACAGGCTCTGTTTTGACTTGCAGCACCAGGGGGTGCCATGAGGCACAGGGTCAAGACTGATTTGCATTTAGCTGGGTCTGAACTGGGGTGGCAAAGTGAGCTAAAGAACGATGATGAATTTAACCCAGATCTGTGACTGGGGGTGAGTGACTGAAAGGTTTCAGCGCTCCGTCCATCATCTCCTTGTGTTTGCTTCGACTTGAACATCATCAGCTTCACATTCTCTGTATGGGGCTTTGTGAATATTGAAAAGTAGTAAAGTTAGACTTTTGGTCTAAATTTACCTTTGTGAATACTGAAAAGTAGTAAAGTTAGACTTTTTGTCCAAGTTTACCTTTGTGAATTGTGCCCGATTTTAATGAGGATTTAAACAAAATCACCTTCAAGCACTATCTCTGTTGGGACTTAAACATCGCTATAATAACACACTATCTTTGTGGGGACTTGAACAACACTGTAATAACACACTATCTTTGTGGGCACTTGAACATCACTATAATAACGCACCATCTCTGTGGGGACTTGAACATCTCTATGATAACACACTATCGCTGTGGGGACTTAAACATCGCTATAATAACATACCATCTCTGTGGGGACTTGAGCATTCCTATAATTACACCCAACCTCTGTGTGGACTTGAACCTCATTAGCTTCACACTCTTTATAATGGGATTTAAGCTTTGAATGTATACACTATTTCTATGGAGACTTAAACACAATGATCTTCACCCACTATCTCTGTGGGGACTTGAACATCTATTTTTGCAAAAATGTTAGCAGCTAATCAAGCTCTGGGTTCCACTTGACCATATTCCTTAGTTCCATAAGTTAATTTCTTTATGTGTTAGTTCCCTTATCTCCTAAAATTTTAAGCACTAATAAATAGGTTAAATACAGCTTTAAGTGTCTTTCTTTAAGCGTGATATGATATTTTCTGGCACATTAACATAATCTGTCTTTAATGTATACCCCTAGTATATATGCAGCAATTCATATATGAATAGATTATAATGTTGTTTGTGTATATTGTTGATAAAATAAACATTTAGTCATGTGCCTTCAACTATATTCAGTCACAAATACTTTTACGGACAAGGTCCCCACAAGGATGGTAGCACGTGTTCAAGTCCCCACAAGGATGGTGCTGTGCGCACGACTAAATAACAATATATTTGCACATTTGAAGCAGGATCCTGTATCATGAATTTTTTCTTAACATTTTTCTGTTATTAGTGTATTTTAAAAACATTGGGAAAGGTTTGTCCCCACAAGGCAGGTATTCACACATAGTCCCCACAAGGAGAGGGGGGGGCGGGGGGGGGGGGGGTGTGTGTGTGTGTGTGTGTGTGTGTGTGTGTGTGTGTGTGTGTGTGTGTGTGTGTGTGTGTGTGTGTGTGTGTGTGTGTGTGTGTGTGTGTGTGTGTGTGTGTGTGTGTGTGTGTGTGTGTGTGTGTGTGTCTCTCAATTAAAGTTACTATAAAATAAAGCAACTTGCACTTTGGACCAGGTTTGTCACTGAAGAGAAGGGAATTACTTATAGATCGATGTGAACAAGATGCACTGGATTTGTGCAGTCACTAAAAGGGAAGGGAGCCAATAGGTGAAATAGACGGACTCACTGCCCCATGTGATATGCTGTGGGTGGGTGGAAGCAAAGTGCAAATGACAATTTAACAGACCAATGATGTAGCCAACTGACCACCAAAAGCCTGTATATTAATGGACATTATATATACTTTTTTTTTTTTAAACCGTAATCTGGCTAGAGACCTAAAGCAGGCAGGACCTAACAATATTGACAAAAACAACGGCATGCTGGTAATCGTCAAAAAAAGGTCCTAATACAAAGATTTCCTCAGAAGCAATATAGAGGAGTCCCCAACACATCAACAAACTCTGCCTTATTCCAGATTCACTGAGGTGCATAAAAGCAAATCTCTAAATTCCCAGGGAAGCAACTTGGAGAACAGTTGGCATGCTTTAAACCACCAGGGCCACCCTGTCATAGTCAGTCCGCAAGCAGAAGCCCATTATCATATTTATTGAAGACTGATGGTGCATTGTGAGCTGGTGTTTACACTTCAGCTTTCAGCAGACAGGTCATCACTTGAACTATCATCGCTGCTGGAAGTAGAACGGCCTATATCCAACCTATCGCAGAAGTCTTACAAGGCTACCTCTTCATCATGTTTGCTGATGGCCAACCTGGGCAGGAGATCCATGAAACTCGTATAAGTCAACCTACTTCGCTATTGGTGCTCTAATTCTTGCAAGCAGCAGAAAGCCTTGCAGCACTAGTCCAGCAGCTTGTCTCAATAAGGAGCTGGCCTCATATTCATACACACTTTTGCTACATAAATAGTTATTGTCGCAAAAGGCATTGCGATGTACTGTGATTACGATCACTGCCCAAGAACTTGGAGACATCACCTACAAGTTAATTTTAAAAAGTTGCTATGGACACCTTAGTGAGCAAGGTGAGATCTTAGGATATTAACACCATCAGTGCAAAAAGACCACCTGATGGCTGATTCTGGTCTGTCAGCCTTACTCGATAAGCATATTGTGTACTGAGATTCAGGTGCCACAACTGCAAGCTTTGTAAGCTTTTGACAGATTTTTTTAGATGCCACAAACGTCTGCTGCCTGAGGGTCTGAGGCTTACAGAAAGCAGATTTGTATGGGTCGCTAGACAGAGGGATTGTGCTGTTCAAGGAGGTTGCAAATGTCTCCTCAATTAGTAATCAGTGGACAAAGGGCAGGCCAGGGTTGTGGCCTTGAGTATAGGTTAAGCCAGCAGAACATCAATAGTAGCACTTCTGTTTGGTGAGGCTGTTCAGACTGATTCCCAGGAGAGGACCTAGTCACAGGATGGCAAAGAATAGTGAGAATGAGGGGCGAGGGGAGTAACTAGATTAGAGGAGGGGCTTCAACACAAGCAGCGAGCGGTGTACACATGACAGAGCGAGTCAGAAGGAGGCGGGCTGAGAGAGCAGCTGTAATGCGTAGACTTCATAGACCCATGTGGCTGGAGGAAAATTTGAAAGGCCCAGGCATTAAAAAAAATAAAAATACATCTGTTGCAGTAAAATACAATATGAGACTTGAAGTGTAACCTTAAGTCCCGTTAAAAGTAAGATTTTTTTTGCCACCGTTATCCACGAGTGAGTCAGTAGGATCAGGTAGAACACAGGGGGGATTGGTCTCCTCATTTACTTAGTCCATAATGTGACATTGTCCAAAGAATGTAAAAATGTCTATTGTCTTCAACAAAGGTACCTTGAGTCATCGATGAAGTTTAAACAAAGATGGGGCTGCACCAACCCACATATAACCATCAATGAATCCAGGCATTACTACAGCCAACACGTTTCGCAGTTACAGGGCTGAAAATAACTGTTAAGAAACACAATCAACAAGAGTTTGTGCAAAAATGATATAACATATCCTGCTACTCATAATTTCATTGTCAATTTCAATAGTCACCCTCAAAAAAAGAGAAAATACAGTTTCTCTTTGAGGTCCATCAAAGTATAGTCTGCAATAAAGACATGGCATCTAGCATAGATTATAATTAGGGCTCCCTGTTTTCCGTTCTTACTGATTTTTACAGATAAATACAGACAGTAAACATTTATTTTCTTGTCTGTATTTATTTAAAAATGTGGTTAAAAACGGAAAATAGGTTGCTTTCTCAGTAATTCTAAATGCTAAATGCCTGCCAGGCCAATAGCTGTATGGATTGTTAGGTAAGAGGCTTAAAAAAGAAAGGACTTTTAGTAATGAGGCTTTACCAGCAGGAGATATGCACAAGGTTGATACTGAAATTTGCATATTTTCAAATAAGTGCATTGATTTATCTTCTGCGGGTGTTCACAGAATTGAAACTTGCCAGGCATTCAAGCAGGAGTGCATTTTTATTGGTTAAATAAATGTGGAAATATACTAATTTCCGCTTAATTTTTCCACAAAACCCCAAATAAATATGGATAAATACAGATAAAATCAGCAAAAAATAAATATGGATAAATACAGACGGAAATGTCAAAAAAATAAAAACCATAAAACCGGGAGCCCTAATTATAATAGTCAGAAATACCATCTTATCACTTGAAACTTGAAAACTGTATAAATAAACTGAGAACTGTCTGCCAAGCATATATCAATACTTATGTATCAAAAAACAATACATAATGAGAAAAAATGTATACACAAATGCACCTATTTCACACTTTTACAAACAAACCCATATGACCCTGCATGATACCCAAAGGAACCTCAGGTCCAGGATACAACTATGGAGTCCAACAAAAACAAGCATTTGCAATGCAATAGGTCTCGCATTTACGCGAGTTTGAGCTATTGACATTGCAAATAACAATGGCTTTTATTTTTGTTTTCGGTTTTTAAAACATAAATAAAAGGCATTGTCATTTACAATGCCAATAGCTTAAACTCGCGTAAATGCGAGACCTATTGCATTGCAAATGCCTGTTTGTGCATCGCTGCCATGAAAGTAAAACAAAAGAGAGCATCAAACCTGTCCCTAAATTGGAAAGGTGTGTAAGATATTTACACAAGTTATGCTGGCAGCAATATGCTTTCTCAATGTCTTTCACTGTGGCTTTTGTACAGTAAGAAACGATTCTCAAACTTCAATAACACACGGTTACAGGTGCAACCTGGACAGCTGGATAGCAAGCTTCCCTTACACACAGAGCATTGCCACACACACACAGGACTAGTACAGCTCTTGTACAAGCTTCTGTCACACAAACCAAAGAGGTAAAGCCAGGCAATAGCAGTGCAAGCTTCCCTTACACACAGAGCACTGCAGAGCATTGCCACACACACAGACAGGTCCAGCACATACTGCAGCTCCTGTACAAGCTTCTGTCAACCAAGTCGAAGAGGTAGAGCCTGGACAGCGGGAGTGTAAGCTTCCCGTACACGCAGAGAACAGTAGGGCATCATCACACACACAGGGCAAGTTCAGCACATACTGCAGCTCTTGTGCAGGCTCCTTTCAAACAAACTGAAGAGGTACAGTGTAAGCTTCCCTCACCCAGAGTGAATTACAGAGGATCGCCACACATACAGGACAGTACAGCACAGACTGCAGCTCTTGTACAAGTTTCTGCCACACAAACCAGAGAGGTACAGCCTGGGCAGTGGGTCTACATCACGCTTCCCTCACACACAGAACAGTATAGCATCACCACACACAAAGGACTAGTACAGCACAGACTGCATCTCTTGTTCAAGCTTCTGCGACACAAACCACAGAAGTACAGAGGAGGCAGTAGCAGTGCAAGCTTCCCTCACACACAGACAAAAGTATAGCATCACCACACACAAAGGACAAGGACAGCATAGAATGCAGCTCTTGTTCAAGCTTCTGCCACACAAACCAGAGAGGTACAGCCAGGCAATAGCAGTGCAAGCTTCCCTTACATGCAGAAAACCACACACACACAGAGCACATACCGCAGCTCTTGTACAAGCTTCTGTCAGAAATATCAAAGACGTACAGCCTGGGCAGTGGGGTACAAGCTTCCCTTACACTCAGAGAACTGCAGAGCATCGCCACACACGCAGGAAAAGTACAGAGCAGACCGCAGCTCTTGTACAAGCTTCTGTCCCACAAGCCAAAGAGGCACAGCCTGGACAGCAGGAGTGCTAGCTTCCCTTACACACAGAGAACAGTAGTGCATTGTCACACACACTGGAAACGTACAGCACAGACTGCAGCTGTTGTACAAGCTTCTGCATACCAAACCGAAGAAGTACAGCCTGGGCAGCGGGGTGCAATCTTCTCTTACACACAGAGAACTGCAGAGCATCGTCACACACACACGACAAGTACAGTACAGACTGCAGCTCTTGTACGAGCTTCTGTCACACAAACCTGAAGAGGTTCAGCTGAGGCAGTAGAAGTGCAAGCTTTCTAAACACAGAGAACTGTAGAGCATCGTCACACACACTGGACTCATACCGCACAGATTGCAGCTCCTGTTGAAGCTTCTGTCACACAAACTGAAGAAGCACAGCCTGGGTATCGGGAGGGCAAGCTTCCCATACAAGCAGAGTGTATCGAGGCAGTAGTACTGAGAGAACAAGGGTACCACGTAGATTGTGCACGTAGAGGCAGTAGTACTGAGAGAACCCGGGCAGTTCTGAGAGAACAAGGGTAAGGTTGGAGTCCACGTAGGTTGTGTATGCAGAGGCAGTAGTACAGTGAGAACAAGGGTAGTACTGAGAGAACAAGAGTACCACTTAGATTGTGCTTGTAAAGGCAGTGGTACTTAGAGAACAAGGGTGGTACTGAGAGAACAAGGTACCACGTAGGTTGTGCAAGTAGAGGCAGTAGTACTGGGAGAACAAGGGTACCGCGTAGGCTGTGCCTGTACAGGCAGTTGTACTGAGAAAACAAGGTTACGGTTGTAGTCCACGTAGTTTGTGCATTTAGAGGCAGTAGTACTGAGAGTACAAGGGTACGGTTGTGGCCATGGCGGACCTGCGCGGTGAGTAGCCTCGGCCTGCGGGGCTGAGGTGTTATGGAAGCTCAGCCTGCAGGCCCTGCCCCCCGCCCCCCCCACTGGCAGATGTGTTACTAGGGGGCAGGGCCCCGGCCTAAACACAACCATCCATACTGCCTGCCCACATCACAGGCCGCCGCCGCCCCCTGACCCAGTCTCCCCGAGGGGGGTGGGGTTAATTAGAGAAGGATGGCTTCCCGTAAGCAGAGGTGGTGGGAATTTTGGGAAGCGTGGGTGAGTCAGTCCCCCTCTTATTGTCAGCGAGTCTCTCTTCCCCCCAGCCCCTCCACGACCAGATGCCTTCCAGCTCAGAGGCAGGGTCTGCTCCTGGAAGAGGCGCTCCCAGCCCGGCCAGACACACTGGCAGAGGGCCCGACCCTGCAGGCTGAGGGGCGGGGCCTGCTGCTGCGGCCGGGGCACTCAGATGGGCCCTGGCAACTCTCAGACCCAAACAACATACGGCCCGTGACAACGGTGAGGCAGACAGCGCTTCACGCTTTCACTATCACACACGCCGCCATACTAGTATACACAAACACAGGGCCTCCCGGCTGCGGCCGGGGCACTCAGATGGGCCCTGACAACTCTCAGACCCAAACACACGGTCCGTGACAACGGTGAGGCAGAAAGCGCTTCACGCTTTCACTATCGCACAAGCCACTATACTAGTGTACACAAACACACTGCTTCCCGGCTGCAGCTGCGGAATGGAATAAAAAAGTGCTTACCCACTAATTAAAAGACACTGCCTACCGCCGCAAGTAAAAGATCCAGTCCAGGTGGGCGGGGCCAAAAGGAGACAGGGCTGTAACAAGGAGGGACTAAAAAGCCTCACAATCGAAAGCCGGCGTTTAGCATGAATGAGGACGCCAGCCAATGGGAATAATGGGCGGGGCTTCAAGTCCCCTTCTGAAATCTTATCGATCACAATAAGCCGCGCTCCAGCGCTAGGTCTGCGAGAACTAAAAAGGAGCCTCCTGAAATTTCAGCATTACGTGATTTAGCGTCCATGAGGTAAGGATTCCTAACTGAGCTGTAATCAGACTTGAAGCATAATGCACTCATCTTTCATTGTGAGGCGTGAAAATGCCACCACCATCTTAGTGTATATTAAAAAGAAAATGTTAATTAAAAAACAAAACAAGGAAAGAGTGTCACGTTCACAATGAAAAAGAAAATATCTATAAAAAAATGTTGCATCTCTGCATTGAAGCGCAGTTTCCAAGAAGCCAGTCCCTGGAACAATGATCAGAAGCAGAAAAAAAATTTAACATCTCATATGATCAATACAAATATATCTTATATCAAATATACAGCAATCAGCCAATGAATCCACAAAAGGTTTCATCTACATGAACAGGCACAAGATCACATTAAGTCCCATACCACTATTAAGTCCTAATTTAACTGTTCTTAATTTAAGAATTCAACAGGTTTCAGTTTGGTGTTGCTTTAATTCCAAATCATCTCCTTATTTATTGAACTCAATTTGTTTTTTAGTTAAAAATGTAATGTCTGGGGCGTGGCCAGGCCGAGATCCCAGATAAGCGTTCGACCATGAAGCTCCGCAGATCCCGCCACTATCGTACAGCCTACCTTCGTTTCCAGACCCTTGTCCGCGCTGCCGCTGCAGGAATGAGCACGCATTGACTTCCTCGGGACGGCAATCCGGTCCGCTTCCTGCTGAGTTGCAGCGGCGCGGTGCTTCAGCCTGCTGCGGTCGCTGCGTGACGCAGCCCACTGAAACCCCACGATGACAGGGGTTGCGGGCAAGCCTGAGGACGGGGCCGCGATCGCGCTCGGCAGCTGCCCCATAATCGAGGCCAGGTCACTATCTCTCCTCACCCTTCAGGACTCGGCCCTGAGTGCTCACGGCTAAAAGAGGCGAGCGCCCTGCTGCTGGGTCACGTAAGACTTCGGGCTGCGGTGGCGAGTTATTTCCTTTTCCTCTACTTTGTGACCCAGTGGCGCATTCTCCAACTTATGGGCCTGGGCGGGCGCCTCTGGGCTGCCGGCTCTGCGACGGACAGGGCCGCGTGGGCCCGGCCACATGGACGCCTCGCTACCCATCAAGTTCAGGCCCCTTACCACTCACCGCCATGGATGCGCTCTGGGCTGCTGCTAAAAGGGAATTAAGGCCCCATGATGGCACTCGGTTTTACACTAGACCTTGAGTGTTTCCTCGCTCCTGGGCATGTTTCTACCTAGACGGCCCTATGTGACTTTCCACATATCGTGCTTCCCAACACACAGCTTCCACTGGTCATTTCTCTTGGCTATTGGACTGCGCCTGCATTTTTGTGGCTTGCTCTTGTGCAGCGTGGACTGCCTGACATTTACTGAACTAATTGGCGATGGCCTGCTGGTGTGTGCCCCCGCCTTACCTACTTGGCACCATTTTTTTTATTAGAGTTTTATATAGAGCAAACAACTAGACCAGAGACATCGGGTATCAGAGCGCTTTACATGAGCACCAGTTTCGTTACAGAAGGACACATTTATTTTTGTTAGGCACTGGGAGATTAAGTGATTTGCCCAGAATCACAGGATTTTGAGCATCGGTACCATTAGCACGTAGCCCCAACCGCTTCTACACACAATCGGGCGCAGAGATCCCAATCAGCGTCCACTCTCCTTTGACGCTACCAAGACCTCCCCCCTCCACCCCCCCCCCCCGACGCGGGGAAGTTGAGAATCTCCAGGGGGACGCCCCAGGATTATCCATGTTGGGCGCTCTGGCGTTGGGAGGGCCTGAGGCCATTATGACTGAATTGAAGGCTGGCTTTAATACAATTGACTCTCGCTTCGACACGCTAACAGCCCAGCTGGAAAGCATGCACAAATGATTTGACCAGCTTGAGACGCGAATCGGCACCGCGGAGCAGTGCGTCTCTGACCTCGAGGATGCTGGCCCCACGACCAACAAGCGTACTGAAAAGCCTGAGAAACCCCTCAAGACGATGGCTGCTAAAACAGAAGATTTGGAGGCGCGTTTGTGCCGAAATAAAATCTGCACTGCAGGAATAGCGGATTCCACCAATAACAGCCGCATGAACATCAATGTGGAACGACTACTTGAGGAACTCTTTGGCAGAGAAGCATTTTCGTCCACGTTTGCGATTGAGAGGGCCCACAGTACCCTTGGCCCACGGCCAGTACCGGCAAACCACCACACCTGATCATCGCGAAACTCCTAAACTAGCATGACCGAGACACTGTTCTTTGTCTTGCCCGCGACAATCAATCAATCAATCAGGCGTTTGTTGAGCGCGACTACTCACCCGTAAGGGTCTCAAGGCGCTGGGGGTGGGGGTGCAGGTTCAAGTCCATCAAGGAGGGGGTCTGTCGAAGAGCCAGGTTTTGAGGTTTCTTGCGAAGATGGAGAGCGATGTCTGTCTGAGGTAGAGCAGAAGGGCGTTCCAGGCTCTGGCCGCGAGGAAGGAGAAGGAGCGGCCACCCGATCTGGTCTTTCTGGTGCGGGGGACCACGGCGTAGGGGAGCTGGGCTGATCGTAGGGTCCTTTGGGGTGCGTGGAATTTGAGTTGGCTGTTCAGGTATGCTGGTCCGGTGTTGTGGAGGGCCTTGTGTGCGTGGGTGAGCATCTTGAAAGTGACTCTAGCCTCGATGGGGAGCCAGTGGAGTGTGCGCAGGTGCTGGGAAATGTGGCAATGTCTTGGCAGGTTGAGGACCAGTCTTGCGGCGGCGTTCTGGATGTTCTGTAGCTTGTGGGTGAGGTTTTTGTTTATTACGGCGTAGAGTGCGTTGCCGTAGTCGAGTCTGCTGGTGACCAGGGCGTGAGTGACGGTCTTTCTGTGTTCGAGGGGGATCCATTTGAAGGTCTTACGTAGGAGGCAGAGGGTGTGGAAGCAGGAGGACGAGACAGGGTTGATCTGGCAGTCCATTTTGAGCTCTGAGTCCAGGATGATTCCCAGGTTGCGTGCGTGGTCCGTGGGGGTGGGCGGGCTTCCGAGGGTGGGGGGCCACCAGGTGTCATTCCAGGCATCAGGGTTTGGGCCCATGATGAGTACTACTGTTTTGTTGGTGTTTAGTTGTAGGCAGCTGTTTTTCATCCATTTGGCGACGGCTTCCATGCCTTCTCGAAAGTTGTGTCTGGCGGTGTTGGGTTTGTTGGACAGGGAGAGGATGAGTTGGGTGTCGTCTACGTATGACACAATGTTGAGTCCGTAGGTTCTGACGATGGGGGCGAGCGGAGCCATGTAGACGTTGAAGAGCGTAGGGCTGAGGGAGGACCCCTGGGGGACTCCGCAGGTGGTTGGTGTAGAGTCCGAGAGGAAAGGGGGGGGAGTCTGACCCGCTGCGTTCTGCCGGAGAGGAAGGAGCGGGTCGAGTCGAGGGCCTTGTCCTGGATCCCTGCGTCGTGGAGTCTGCGTATTAGGGTGCGGTGAGAGACTGTGTTGAACACCGCTGAGAGGTCGAGGAGGATGAGGGCTACTGTTTCTCCTTTGTCCAGTAGGGTGCGGATGTCATCTGAAGCCGGATTGGGAGGAGTCGAGGATGTTGTGCTCTTCGATGAATGTGGCGAGTTGGCTGTTGATGGCTTTCTCAATGACTTTCGGTGGGAACGGGAGCAGGGAGATGGGTCTGTAGTTTTTGAGGTCGGTGGGGTCCGCCGAGGGTTTCTTCAGGAGGAGGTTGACCTTGGCATGTTTGCAGTCGTCGGGGAACGAGGCGGTCGCCAGGGAGCGGTTGATGATGTGGCGGAGCATGGGTGCGATGGTGTCGGCGGCTCTGTTGAAGATGTGGTGGGGGCAGGGGTCCGTGGGGGCCCCGGAGTGGATAGACTTCATTGTCTTCAGTGTGTCTTCGTTGGTGAGGGCTGTCCAGTTGTCAATCGCTGGCTTCAGGGTGTGGGGGGTGGTTGGTGAGGGTTCAGTGTGTTGGTTGTCTTCGTCGAAGTGGTCGTAGATGCTCTTGATTTTGTGGTGGAAAAAGGTGCTGAGTTTGTCGCAGAGGTCTTGTGAGGGAGGGATGTCAGTAGACTCGCTGGTGGGTTGGGCGAACTCCTTGATGATGTTGAAGAGTTCTTTGCTGTTGTGCGCCTGTGTGGAGATTCTGTCTTCAATCGCTTTTTTCCTCGTTTTTAGGTCGAGCCTAGCGTAGCGCGTATGCGCTGCTCTAGGAGATGACCTTTTGGAATCGGTCTGCACTTTTCAAGCACTTGTGCTTGTGGTGGCATCCACCTTGCGGGAGCGAGCAGCGGCGCGCAGGGGCCATCTGTTTCCAATTAGCGTGGCCGCGCGCGCGTCTGCACTTTTCAAGCACTCGTGCTTCTGTTAGCTTTGTTGCTAGAGAAGAGCGCTTTCCATCGCTATGTCACTGTTATAAAATGCGAATCCAGACTTGGAAGCTCATATAAATCCCAATCTAGAAACTAACATTTCTCCAAAGACCACTCGGCATCAGAGACCGTAAATCTTCCTCTCAACATGCTCATCCCTTGGGCGCAGTTAACGGGGCTATGTTCTGATTTATAATCTCTCCAGACTTGGGTCCTGTCCATAAACGTTGGTTCTTCCGATACATCCGAATCACCGAAACTGCTAGCAATTCAAAATCCTAAGAGGTTTGTTTTCCCCGACCTACTGTCCAGACATGCCTGACAATCAATGGGTAGACAAGACTTTTCTTCGCCACCCCTTCAAAGTATATACAGACCTAGACGCATAAAAACATAAATTTAACGCATTCGTGCCTTCAACAAGGGAGTGCTTTTCTAGCATGCAGCAGATTAACAAGCATTTTCGGCAACCAAAGTAAAGTTACGGCCTGAAATGTACGTTTATTTTAGGGTGCAGTTGTGAACCCATTCTATTTTAGACAACACAGACTGACGTGAAACATTCTATAATCTATTTAAATACACACACGCCAGATTGAATTTCAAAACAGACTTTCCTCGGAAAAACACATATTTAACAACTGTTGTAAACAGCTGAAAAGTCAATCCATAGTACAGATCGGGGGTTTTGTAAAATGTTTATTTTCGATACTAAACGTTTAAATTAAGTCATTGCATGAATGCGGTTCTCAGATGCTACTTCGAGTGCGCACACAGTAACACGTGTAACACTGTATTTGCTCAACACGTCTGAATTATTAGCCAGAAATAAACATTTATATAGCCCTTACTAGTCTTTCAAACGGAAGTACACAAAAGGGAAGGCGCTGTTATAAAAACAAATCCATCCACACGAATTTTCGTTAAAAGGTATACCAGACTTACAAGGATAACAAGATAAAAGTTCACGATCTAGTTACAATTTTACAAAATGTTTACAACCGCAATCTAAATCAATCCTCAATCTAACTCCAATAAAAACGCAGATAAGACCACTTATCCATCTCCCTCAATGCACGTTCATATACCACCACAAAAATGCAGCATCGGATATCACACTAACTCGATTTATTCTCCACCAGTCTATCACGTGAATATTTATGAAAACGTCACACGAGGCCGTGATCCTAAACAGTTTATCGGCAAACCATTTGCCTGAAAGCATAATTGAAAAACATTATCATGCTTTAGCTTCATAAATGTTTCACATTTCAAATAGTGACTTCGCCTAATAACAGCTGTAACAATACACCAAAAACAGCCTTACCTGAAAAGCAATTATTCCCAGCCACTAGGATACTATTAAATCTGGTTTTGTTATATTTCTTTATCAAAAGCAACTTCATTTTTTAGAGCCTGTGAAATCTTCCAGTCCGTGCAAATGCTGGTGAAAGCAGAGGCCTCAGAGGAGAGCACATTTGATTTAAACAACACAGCTGCAATCCCAACCTTATAAACGGCCAAAGATTAGAAATTAATCCAACCACAGTGAAGAATTACATTTTAACCATCTAAATGAATTGTGCAGGATTATGCGTGGATTATTTATATTATAATCAGCAGCGTTCGAGCTTCTGAACATATAGCAGGGCCATCATTGATCAGGATTTTGAGGCATCAAAAATGATAATTTAACTCTAGCATCCAGTTCTTCTCTGTTAAGTTTATAACGAGTTTGCTGCTGCACACAGGCAGAAAATCTAATCCTTCGATTAGAACCCTCATTTTAACTCAAATACGCGTTCTTCCATATCCCAGAGTTTGCTGCACTCTGCCATCTGGCGTTACTGCTATCCACTTAGACTACTGCATGTGTTCAATTCCATGTCACTAACAGAGGCAAAGATTATGTTTATCGTGCTTGTGGCGGCATCCACCTTGCGGAAGCGAGCAGCGGCACGCAGGGGCCATCTGTTTCCAATTAGCGTGGCCACGTGCGCGTCTGCACTTTTCAAGCACTCGTGCTTCTGTTAGCTTTGTTGCTAGAGAAGAGCGATTTCTGCCGCTATGAAATATTGGTTTACTGTTTACCCATGTAAGACACTCGCTGTCTTCAGTGTGGTTCGGTTAGTTTATTTCTTTATCGCCGTTTTAACCTCCCTTTGTGCTGTAAGTAAAGAATGTTTACACAAATTAATATCTTTGAAGTATCTAACTATTTTTTACATAGTTCCAATTTTTAAAAAGAAATTGTGAAGGGAGGTCGTTGTTACGCACTCTCCGTGTAGATCTGAATTGATACAGAGCCAGGCTGTGTACAATTAATTAGATGTACGCCATAACTACCTAACATATACAGAGATCTTTGATTTGATTCGGAAGCATTTAAATCTGGCTAGTTCAGCTGGGTGCTACAGCTCCAGAAATCACCCTTAAAAGAGCTTGTAGAGTATTGAAAGAGGGCCCTTTGTTCCCCCACTATGCTGATAATTCTTCTCTTCAAGCATTTGGTTGGTCAAGAGTAGTGTTATTACACCCTTGAAGTAGTCCCATTGCTCGAAACTGATAGACATATTGCTAACGCAGACCCAGTGTCAAATACAGCAACACAGGACTTTGCATTGTTAAACCCCATGACAAATACTATATATAACAAGCATTTGCAATGCAATAGGTCTCACATTTACGTGAGTTTAAGCTATTGCCATTAGGTCTCGCTTTTGAGAACATATAAGTATTTAGTTATGCAGCACAATATCCTTGGTGCAACAACATCAACTGTTGCATCGCTAAACACTTATAAGGTCCCAAAGGCGAGACCTATTGGCTATGCCAATGCTTGTCTGATGAGTTGGTGGTGGGCGTTGGTGGCGGCTCTGAAGTTGTTGTGGGCTTCTGTGGATTTGGTGTTCCTCCAGGCCTTTTCGAGGCGGCAGCAAGTGCGTCTGGACTCTCGAAGTTCTGTGGTAAACCGCCTGGCTTTCTTGGCATGGGTGTTGTTGTTTTTCTTGAGGGAGGCTATGGTGTTGGCGCTGTCGGAGATCCATCTGTGCAGGGTTCAGGCTGCGGTGTTGGGGTCGTCGTTTTCCGCGATGGTTGGGGTGGAGTTGCTGAGTGAGGAGGTGAGCTGGTCGTCGGTGATTCTGGTCCAGTTTCTTCGTGGGTGCTGGTGTCTGTAGATGGTGGGTGTTCTGAAGGTGAAGTGGACGCATCGATGGTCAGTCCATGGGAGTTCGGTGGTGTGGCTGAAGGTGATGGAGTTTCTTGTTGTGAAGAGGGGGTCGAGGGTGTGTCCTGCTGAGTGCGTGGGTTCGGTCACGATCTGGCGGAGTCCAATGTTGTGGAGGTTGTCGAGGAGGGATGTGGTGTTGGGGTCCAGTTGGTTGTCGAGGTGGAAGTTGAGGTCTCCCAGCAGGGTGTAGTTGGTGGATGCAATGGCATGCGGGGAGATGATGTCCATGATGGAGTTGGCGAAAGGTCCACGGGGTCCAGTGGGTCGGTAGATGAGGGTTCCTCGGAGGGTGGTGGTAGGGCTGGCCAGCATCTTGAAGTGAAGGTGTTCCATCAGGTCTGTGGTCTCGTCGGGGAGTGTGCTCAGGCGGAGGGTGGATTTGTGAACGATGGCGATTCCTCCTCCCGGGCGGGTGGGGCGGACCTTCCTGGAGCTCTTGTATCCTTGGGGAATGGCGATGGCGATGTCTGGTCCCGAGGTGGTGTTGGTCCAGGTTTCGGTGAAGAACGCTACGTCCGGGGTGGTACTGTCGAGGAGGTCCCAGATTTCGGTGGCGTGTTTGTGGAGGGATCGGACGTTGAGGAGGATGCATTGCAGGGTCTTCGGTTCGGTTGTGTTCTTGTGGGCGGGTTGTGCTGGGTCCGTGTTCTTGGCGGTGCTGTAGGTGTGCCGGCAGCGGTGACAGCTGAAGGGTCCGTGGGTGTCGGCCGGTGACGCTAGCTTGCAGTTGTTGTTGTGGCCTGGGTTGAGTGCGTGGAGTGTCGCTGGGTCGTAGCGTTGCGGAGGTCCAGGGTTCCTGGCGCTGGTCGTGGTTGGGTCACGGACGGGCGCAGACGGGCTTGCCTTTGGCGCGCCAGCGGGGCGCCCGCTGCGCGCGGCCGCCATTAAGTAGGGGTCGGGGAGGGCTGGACAGCTGGGAGGCGGGAGCGGGGAGGGGAACTGGAATGGGCAGGTCGTGCAGGGGGGGAGGGGCCGTGGGGGCAGCAGTGGCGGGGGAAAAAAACGGGTGGAAAAGGGCCGAAAAAAAGAGGAAAGAGTGGAATAGGGCAGAAAAAGTGCAAGAAAAGTGGAGGAAAGACAGAAGGAGAGTGAAAGGGGGAGATTGAAAGGAGGGAAAAGCGTGTGAAAACGGAGGAAAGACACAGAAGGAGAGTGAAAGGAGGAGATTGAAATGAGGGCAAAACGAGTGAAAACGGACAGAAAAGCGGAGCGAGAGAAAGGAGACAGAGGTCCACTGGACCACCAGGGATGAGGGGCAGGTAAAACCTGCGGGTGGAGGAGGGCCTCGAACACCAACACTCAAGAGTGCAGGGGCTCGGAGGAAGGCCTCACTTAATGGTGGAGCTGCGAGGGAGGGAAAGCAATTTCACTGACAATGAGTCAGTGGTCTTGCTCGCCTGTCCCCGCAGCGGCCGCCATTAAGTAGGGGTCGGGGAGGGCTGGAAAGCTGGGAGGCGGGAGCGGGGAGGGGAACTGGATTGGGCCGGCGACAGGGAGCAAATACATCATCAGGGCATCTCTCTTTTTTTCCCCGACTTCACCCCAATTGTGCAATAGGTGCGCCGTAAATTCTGTGATAGTAAGCGCACGCTCCAGAAAGCTAACGTGCACTACGCAATGTTATACCCTGTGTGACGAGTCCAACTTAATAGCAAATTCCACGTTTCTGACTCTCCTACTGAAGCCGCGAACTTCTGTAGTTCACCTTTGGATTCTGACGGAAACTTTTCTTCTTTCCAACAGTGGCTCTTCTTCGAAGTCCACCATAGAGATCGACTGCGGTTTCCGACGCCACTTCAGACCTATGCACCCGGCTTTCCTGGGATAGGTAAATCTGGTACTACGGTAACCACGGGTGGGGTGGCTCTCCAACCTCCTAACTTCCACGGGGTTTCTTCGAAGTCCACTTAGACAGGTCCTTAAACTTTAAAACTTCAACCGCGACTCTCCCATAGAATTGTACGTAGCACGCGGTCGTGTTCCCACACTGCAGCCGTCATCCGTGGGGTCCCTACTTACTCACCTTGGGTGGTTCCTTGGGGTCCCAGCGATTCTACATCCTCTAGACACTGTCTTGACTCGAGTCGTGGTTCTTATACCACTATTTTAGTATATGGTTTGGTCTCCCCTGGAGCCCTCTGTGTATTAGTGCTATTTACTATTGTTTCTGTGCTACAGTATTGTGTGCTTTTTGAGTATTCTCGTGTAGAGGCTACTGTGTCGTACTTAAAGAGTGTTATATCAATAAATACATATTTTTATAACTACTGTGTGGTTCTCCTTTCATTTAACCAATACTATAAGGTTGCATTCTGGTAAAACAAGCTGCTTAACATTCCTTCAAGACTAAGCCTGAAGGCTGCTCTCCACAGCTACCACTTGGATAGCTTTCTAAGGTTATCTTTGACCTCTTAAATTACCATAAGGGTTGTTTGGACTGGTACGGGGTGCCCAATTTAGTTAGTGGACAGAAGACACCAGGCCAACTTCTCATAGTTGCGTATTGAACATGGTATCTTACTCCCGACTTGTTCATGATTACCAATGTCAAGCACCCCTCCCGCCCCCGAACCGTGTCAGACCATTCTCCGGTGCTTTTAACCCTGCGTATCCCCAACATTGCGCCACCCCGTGCGACCTGGTGATTCTCTACAAATGCGTTGTTGGACGACGTTTTCTGAGTGGAGGTTCGTGACGCAATTGTGGAATACTTTGCGCTCAATACTGGAACCGTGTCACAACTTTCTGTACTCTGGGAGGCTTTTAAAGCTTATATCAGGGTAGTTTGTGTTGCCAAACAGTCTGGAGTACTCTGGTCCATACGTGGGGAACTTGCGGCTATTGAACGTGCATTGGGAGATCTGGATGCGCAGGCCCTGACTGAGGACCCCACTGCAGTGTAGTGCTGCCCCAAGACTTTCGCGATCTGGCAGCTCGTGAGGTGAACTATCTGGGCAAGTATGCGTGAGCGTAAGTTTACAGTGAGGGCGAGAGACCCAGTCGTACGCTGGCTAGGCTACTCCGCTCCCCATATCAGAGTTCCTTCATCACTCACCTCCAGCTAGACATAACCAAGACATCTCTGCTGCGTTCCTCACCTATTACACCCACCTATATATGCCCGCAGCGCTGCTGCTGATGAAGTGCTGGCTGATTATTTGGCAGAAGTAGCTATGGTATGGCTGGATGGGGGACAACAGCAGTTTCTCGCCTATCTCCTGCGATGAGATCTAGAAGATCATCAAGGACCTGAGTGGCACCCGAGCCCCGGGTCTAGACGGTTTCACCGGCAATTTTTACAAGGCCTATGAGTCATTATTGATTCCCCATCTGCTAGAGGTTTGTACAGAATCTCTAACACAGGGAATCCTCCCCCCGCCCCACATTGCGGGAGGATGTGATAACTCTTTTACTTAAACCAGGCAAATCTCCACAGAGTTGCATCTTGTACAGACCCTTGTCCCTGTAACATCATCACAACAAAATTCTGGCTAAAGTACTTGCTACCCGCCTTTCCCTTCTCATGGACAGCATAATTTCCCTGCTACAATCTGGATTTGTTCCAAATCGTTCTACATCGGTTAATCTCCGAACTGTATTTGCCATTCTTAAGCAGATAACTCCTGATCTCCCTGCTGCAGCTTTTTTACTAGACGCTGAGAAGGTGTTTTATTCACTAGAGCGGTCCATTCTGCATGCTACGGTGTGGAAGCTGGGCATGCCAAAGGAGTTTCGGGACCCTGTCCGTCTACTATACTGTCCCATTGGACCGACTAAAGGTAAATGGCACCCAGGGCCGGCTTTAGCACTGGTGGTGCCCAGTGCGACAATGTTTTTTGGCACCCCCTAATGACCACCTCCGCCACAGATTCCCTCCCTTCCACCCTTTAACAGTCTCCATAACCCCGCTCTCTGACGCATTTAATTTATTTTATAGTGTCACTCATAAAAGTGAAGGGTGTCAGAGCACTTTACATAACACACGCATAACACGGAGACAATCAATCATAGGTTTGTAAATCAGTGTATAGGAAAAGTTACAGACAGAGGACAACAAGGGGTGGATTTACATGTCATCCATACAGGTAGGCAATATAGTTGAAGAGTACTTGGTTTGGAGAAGCACAAACTCTAAATTTAAAATGTAACACAATGGATTGGGGCTCTCTTTAATAACAAGAACTGATTTGTACCCAAATGAACCCTTTTTGCAACATTAGAATAATGAGTCTGGGGGAAAATCCATACGCTCTAATCTATACCTTGAAGTCTGCACGCAGTTCTTTTATGACAGTTAATAGCTCACTGTAAACTGCAGCTAACAAAAGGAAGTCTCTGACAAAAACAGTAACCCACTGACCTGTTTACATTATATTCACTTTGTGATCTGCATGGTACGTGTTCTTTGCAGCAGGCAGACTAACCTTCTGCGCTACCTTACCATGAATCAAAACTTCCACGAGTCAAAACTTCTACTAGACAAAACTCTGATCTCGCCAGCAAGAACATTAATCACCGGAGATTTCTTGAAATTTTAATTCTTGCCTGAAAATTGCTGGAGGCCAGGAACGCAACGCGGCAGCAGGTGCTTTTAAGCACGATATAAACTAGCAAACAGGCGCCCCCGTGCGAAGTCAGCAACCGGTGCGGTGGCACCGGTCGCACCGCCCTAGAGCAGGCCCCGATAGCACCTTAACTGACCAGTTCATGCTTTCACGCAGCTCTAAACAGGGGTGCCCCCTATCACCCCTATTATTTATCATCCCCATGGACCCCCTAGTGCACCATTTTCAAGAGCGCCACCTGGCATGTGGATTGCACTTCCATAGCAGTCCCCTCATGGCTTCTCTATATGCAGACGGCGTGATGCTGTTTGTCTGGAGCCCTGAATTCAATCTCTCTCCTCTTCCCTGTGAGGTTGTCCCATGCCCCCTTGAGTTCCCTTTACAATGGTGCAAGAATTTCCCAAAAAATCTGGGCATCTATCTCCATCGCAACAGTGAGAAGGTTGTACACCTCAATTATGGCCCTGCTATCAACAGGCTGTCATCCCAAATCGATCAGTGGATTAAACTCCCTTTTTCCATTGTTAGGTCTCGCCTGAGCCAGCGCGCATGCGCTGCTCTGTGAGACATTTAGTAAGGGCTTTTAAATTCGAAACACACGCTCGTGCGTGTGCTTTTTTTTTTCCACCCGCTATTGGCCTTTGCATGCGTCTTTCTTAGAAAGACAGCACGCAATTGGCCGGGTGCATGTCCTGCCTTCTGTCTACTGTGGCCTAGGGTGCTCGGGAGCGAGCAGTAGCGCCATCTGTTTCCAATTATCGCAATTGGAAACAGATGGCGATCAGCGCTGGTCGCGCTGGTTTTTCCTTGTAGCGCGCGCGCGCACACCACTCGCGGGTAGTTTTCTAGTGCTTGTTCGGCTCTGTGGTGCCAGGGAGATGTGAACATTATTAGCAGCAATGCGTGCCCATGGCTAACTATTAATGTTAACAAGCCCGTTGCACTGCAGAGGTGCCTGGGTAAGCCACATAACGTCATCGCAAATGATGAGCGCGTGTGTAAACCTGCAATTATTTCACAGGCACAACAAGGCGACGAGCCCAGTGCTAAAGCCTCGCATCCGGACGGGCTACCACGGAGGTTTGAGCTCAGCAAGCTGGCACCGAGCACGGAAATGTAATCGCTGTCTGGCGCTGAGGAGGGAGCGGGGCCGCAGCCCGCACAATGGGCTCCCGGGCAACATCCAGCGAGCGCGCCGGGTGATATATGTATATATATATATGTATATATATATATATATATATATATATATATATATATATATATATATATATATACTCTCTCTCTCTCTCTCTCTCTCTCTCTCTCTCTCATCTCTCTCTCTCTCTCTCTCTCTCTCTCTCTCTCTCTCTCTCTCTCTCTCTCTCTCTCTCTCTCTCTCTCTCTCTCTCTCTCTCTCTCTCTCTCTCTCTCTCTCTCTCTCTCTCTCTCTCTCTCTCTCTCTCTCTCTCTCTCTCTCTCTCTCTCTCTCTCTCTCTCTCTCTCTCTCTCTCTCTCTCTTCATGCTCCTCACGAGTGATCTGATGGGACACGACTTTCTAGCCCTCCCTATCACGGTTTGCGACACAAATCTCTCCAAATCTAATAAAGTGGTTTTCTCTCTCTGCTCTTTTCCTCTCTTGTTGAATGATCCAAGATGTCTCTATTCATCTGCACGAACAGGTGAGTTCTGCCGAAAAAACACACAACGTGGGATGCTTTATGGCAGTGAACGGTGACAGCCAAACTCTCTCCAGCGCCGCAGGTCACATATCCGGGCTGGGAGCAGAAACCCAGTACCGGCTCTGTACCACATTAAAAGCAGGCGAATATCACCGATGACAGGCCCGAGAGCACATGATATGCGCAGCTTTAACCTACAGCCACTTTACGGCGAGCTGGTGTAACGGATGTGCCAACTTGGCACCCAGATACTTTGAACCAGGCAAAAACAAGTACCAGAAACGGGTGCCCTCAGACCCCCCGCGCCCCCTCCCTTAAGCGGGCATTCTGCTGTTGCCCTGGCATCAACTGCACTTAAGCCATTAAACAGATGCAGATGGGGCGCCGCTAATGTAATGCTGACTGTTAATCCATATACAGATGCATAAAATGCTGTCAGTGAAAGAATTTGTTTTCCTTTTAAATGCACGTGTTTCATGCATAACGCAGCACCAAGGTATTTGAGCACAGACCTGTAAGTGGGCTTCACCGTCCCGTGAATCACTCAGCACATTAACAGCCCCAGGATCATGTTTAATAAAATCAGTTCATTAAATGGTGTAGTGTACCTGCATGCGTGGACAGAGAAAAACGTGCTACTTAGCTTTTGGGTTAAGGTGCGTTTCATTTACTAGCATTTTAAAATGTCAGTTTGAAGATTCCTAGTATTTGGAGAAAATATAAAAAAATACAAAAATGTCTAATTTACTATGCTGTGAAACTAAAAAGAAAATATCTGTATACAGTATTTATTTGTGTGCTTTTTTTAAACAGGTTTTTCAGTTATATAGAATATCGTCTACGTTTGTATAAAGGTAACAAAAATGCTTAACACTTTTTATTATAACTTTTCAACATAATGCACAGCAGACACAATGCTCTACAACATAGCCAAAAGTTCTGGCTAAACACATAAGGTCCCAAAGGTGAGACCTATTGGCTATGCCAATGCTTGTTGGTAGAATCGCCAGCATCAAAATGGTGGTGCTGCCCCGGTTTTTATATTTCTAAATATCCCTATAGTTCTGATGGGCAGTTTTTTTTTTTATACCTTGCATAGCATGCTCACGCAGCTAGTCTGTGCCGGTAGACAACCTAGGATTAGCTGGCGAACGTTAACCATGCCCTACACACGCGGGGGGTTTGGAGTCCCTGATTTCTATCTCTACTATCTTATAGCGCAGGCACATTTTGCGTTCTATTGGTGTCACCTGGATGTTCGCTTGCAATTCCTGAAGCCGGAATGGACTCAAGTCCACCTGTATCCCCTTTCAATGATAATGCCGCGAGACCTACCCAGGACTCCCTCGGAAATACAGATGCTCCCTACTACGCACTGGGCTTGGACCAGACTCCATCACTACCTGGGCTTTGATCTCTTGTACTATCCCCATATTCCTCTCCCTGATAATCCTTTGCTTCTGTTGACTGCGGAGACATTGACTAAACGAACATTGTCCACATGTCGGCTACACACAATGGGCGACCTCTTTGCTGGTGCCATGCTGCGATCGGTTACTTCACTGACGGAGGGGAATGACGTGTCTTATATGGAAAGATTCATTCTACATCGGCTATACAACACCGCTTGTACAACACTGCCGCCCTCCCCTCCGGAGCCTTTGAACTTCCCACCACTCACCATGGTCATTACGACCCCATATAATGCCAATTTCGTCTCTCGTTTATACCATTCGTCTTCCCTACTGAAACCTGCAGGAGTGGGGGGAACACAGGTCGCATGGGAGAGGACAAGCTACTACACTTTAAATACCTGCACAGGGCATACACTACGCCCCCCCCCCCCTCATTTCATCACCAAAATTGATCCAGCCAAACTGCACTGTTGTCCCAAATGCGCACTGGACCACGCTGATTTTTCACACCTGGCGTAGAACTGTGCGCCAATACTCTCTTATTGGCAGGATTTTATTTCCATTTTAACAAGAATGATTGACTTTGCACTTACCACAACCCCACTAATGGCACTATTAGGCTATGTTAAGCTATTGCTGCCGATATGCCGCTATTGCTCTGTTACTGGCTAAACATCAGGTGTCCCTGCACTGGGGCAGAACTTCTGCCTCGACGACAAAGGCGTGGATTCGGGATTTGGTATACTGTGATACCATGAGTGACATATATGCTACATCACAACCACTAGCCTCCAGACCCAAGAACATATGGCAACCACTGCAAGACTATTTCCTGCTCTTTCCTACTGCTATAGAGGGGTCCAGGCATGGTTGATGTGTACCCCACTGGGCTCCGCATGACTAAAAGCATTTATATGATCATTTAGATGATTTTATTGTTTATTTCAACATGGACTCTATAGGACTACCTTTTCAGTTGGTGACTCAGTGTAACGGCCTGTTCTGCTTCATACTCCATCTCACGTTCTCTCACCACTTACTCTTTCTTTCACGTTGACTCTCAATAGGTGTCATTTATTTCCTATCTGTGTATTTGCGTGAATTGCTTTTTTGTTCGGCATCTGCTGATGACTATTTTGTATTGCATCAATCCCCTGTGTATTTCTTTTGTGTTTTCTTTTCTGTACTGTGTTCTTGTTAAAAAACTCTAAAAAAATAATGCCATAAATGTCTTTTTGGTTTTGTGTCCTAAAAGAGTCTAGCAATGGGTTATTTAGTATTGGTTTTAGATAATCTAATATATTATGTCCATCTCATTTTTCAGTTGTTAACACTAGAGACACAAACTATATATATATATATATATATATATATATATATATATAATATATATATATATATATATATATATATATATATATATAACATACACACACACACACACACAGATATACATATATACACATACATACATATATATACACACATACATATACACACATACATATACACACATACATATACACACACATACATATACACACACATACATATACACATACACATACACATACATGGGCTTTTGAACACTACATAGAAAAGCACAACAAGCCTGGACAAATGCCCTCAATGCATGTACATTAGGCAGCATAAAAGCATAAATTTTCATATAATGCTGTTGTTGAATATGAGGTGGGGCCAAGACACCCACCCCAGAGTCCACTTCCACAACAACTATGACATAGTGTGTCATTATTAAGTCTCCCTGTTTTCCGTTTTTACGGATTTTTACAGACAAAACAATGTGGTTTCTGTCTGCATTTATTTTTAAATATGGATAAATACAGAAAATTGTGCTTCTTTTAAAATGACGCTCCGTGCTGTCTTTCATGAATTATAGGCCAGCAGCTGAGCAGATGGACAGCATGGGAAATTAAAAAACAGGATGACATTTCTTTAAATAACAGCATATGTCAACATACATTTATGGTATAATGCTAGAATTTACCAGTGGATGTATTGTTATGTAATATTTGGCAGCTTAAATAGCTAAAACGCGACAGACATCAAAGTATGAGTGCCCATCTATCAGTTAAATAGATAAGGAAATGTACAGTTTTACGACTTCATTGATACGCAAAACACAAAATAAATACGGATAAAGACCGATAAAATGGCCAAAAAAATCAATATTGATAAATACAGACGGAAATGGCCAAAAAATAAATATCATAAAACAGGGAGCCCTAGTTATTATATACATCTTCAATGAAAAAACCAAAGGTTACAGGGACGTTATAGTTAGGAAATAGCATTTAAAAAACCTTAGAAAATCACTGAAAAAAACCAAAGGGTTAAAGGGACGTTATAGTTCGGTTCAGATTTTACACACACAAAACCATAGAAATTCAGAAGTTACAATTACCTGAGCTAACCCCCGCAATGCACTGCTTATGACCTCAGATATTACATAATTCATGACACGGTCAGTGACATCACTGATGACATCTCAAATGACATCATCCAGCTAAGTAAACTACAATATACTTCATAGAATACCATTTATTTATTTATTTTTTAAATAAGATAACACAGGTGAGAGACGTACAGCACAGAGCTCACTGTAACCTTAACTACTACATTTACTGATCACCTAAGAGACAGTTCTCAGTGGATAGTCCTGTCTCTTCTGAACCACTACTCTAAACACTAATGACCAAGTAAAACGTCTAACCGTATAGTCTAGTCTATTGGAAACCACAGCATCACCATTCGTGAACCTGGAAAGATGTTTTAACTTCAGATTTACACAAACCACTACACTATACAACCAGTTGAAAGGTCTTAGCAGATAGGCCACTGTGTCACAAGCCACTAGTAAAATTATTCTTCATCCTGAAGAAAGCTGTGAGCAGAGAGGTCAGTCTGTTGTAAATGTCTACTACACTGAGCCAGCACCTAGATAAAAGTCTTAGTGAACAGATTAATTTATTGCAATATTCTACGACAGTCATTCATCACAAAGGAGAGAGGTCTAAGGGAAATGGTAAATAGGTCATAAAATAGAACTATACTCCGCCATCACAATAGAGTGAAGTATCAATGAACAGCTTAGACTGTCGCAAAGCACTACCATACACAAACATCAGCAGGGGAGATGTGTCAGAGTAGAGGCTAGTACACTGATAAATAGTACACCAGCTTTAAAAACAGGATTATAGATCAGATGACATATGTAAGAAATAGTATCATTCATTAGTAGTACAAAAAGAATAGCAATTTAACATATGCAGTAGCTTAGTATATACCTTTATGTCTCAGAAACGTTTATGAAACACACTCACTGGATGATGCCATCAGAGATGTCATTTGAGATGTCCTCCGTGATGTCAATGACCATGTCATGAGTGATGCAATATGTGAGGTTATTAGCAGTGCATTGCGGGGGGTAAGTTATAGTTAGGTCAGGTAACTAGAACTGCTGAATTTCTATGGTTTCGTGTGTGTTCTATCTGAATCTAACTAGAACGTCGAAGTAGCCTTCGTTTTTTTCAGTGAATTTATTTTCTAACGGTTTTTTAAAATCTATTTTCCAACTATAATGTCCCTGTAACTTTTGTTTTTATTCAGTGAATCGCTGCAGTTTTTTAATGCTATTTACTAACTATAATGTGGCTGTATGAGTATGTGAATGGGTGTGCAACTGGTTATCAGGGTCTCTGAAAGGGTGTGTGACTGGCTGTTTGGGTGGGTGATTGGTTGGGTAAGTGTGTGTGGGTGTGTGGGTCTGTGAGTAGGTGTGTGACTGGCTGTGTAAGTGTGTACCTGAGTGTGTAAGTGGGTAAGTGAGTGCCTATGTGAGTGGGTGTGTAAGTACCTGTGTGGGTCTGTCAGAGGATGTATGAGTGGTTCTCTGGGTCTGTGAGTGGGTGCACGAGTGGCTGTAAGAGTGTGTAAATGGGTGTGTGAATGGTTTCTGGGTCGCTGACTGGGCATGTGAGTGGTTGTGTGAGTGCCTGTGTGGGTGTGAATGGTTCTCTGGGTCTCTGAGTGGATGTATCGGTGACTCCATGGGTGTGTGAGTGGCTGTATGGCTGCGTGACTGGGTGTGAGTGGCTTTTATGAGTATGTATAAGGGTGTGTGAGTGGTTTTCTGGGTCTCTGAGTAGGTGTGTGGCTGGCTGTATGGGTGTGTGAGTGGTTGTGTGAGTGTTTAAGTGTGTGTGTGAGAATGTGCTGGGTGTGTAAGTGGCTGTGTGGGTCTGTCAGTGGGTGTGTCACTAGCTGTGTGGGTGTGTTAGTGTGAGTGGTTTGTGAGTGGGTGTGCGAGTAGTTTTCTGGGTCTCTGAGTGGGTGTGCGTGTGGCTGTATGGGTGTGAGTGTATGATGGATGGGTTTATGAGGGGGTATATGAGTGGCTATGTGGGTCTCTCAGTGGTGTGTTAGTGGCTGGATAGCTGTTTGAGTGGGTGTGCCAGTGGTTTTGCTGTATGGGTGTCAGTGGCTGTGCAGGTCTGTGAGGGGTTGTGCAAGTGGCTGTACGGGTGTGTACATGGCTGTGTGAGTGGGAATGTGAGTGCCTGTGTGCGTCTGTGAGTAGATTTATCAATGACTGTTTGGGTGTGTGAGTGACTGTATGGGAATGAATGGGTGTGTGGGTGAGTGTCTGTGAGTGGGTCAGAGAGTGGGTGTATTTTTTTGCTTAACTGGGGCCTGGATCTGCGGATCAGACGCAGATTCACACAGGGGTACCGTGATGAGCGCCGCGGGTGGGGGTTGGGTCAGGATACCTCTATACTGACCTATTATATCCTATTTCTACTTTATTTCCCCTAGGACCCCATGTCCCGATTGATAACACGATGGCCACAACTTTTCTCTCAGGTCGTGGCCAGTCAAACACAGCATTGCTGTTGGCGCGTAGTTTCGCGGTGGATCCGCATTTCTCTAAGTCTACATAAATCTTTTTTCTTTAATAACTCTCAAACTACTGAACAGATTTACACCAACTCACAAAAAGCACTCTTTCTGGACTAAGATCCAGCTTTCTGCCAAATTTGGTGTAATTCTGTTCAGCGGTTCAGGCTGTAGTCGTGCCAAAAATTACCAATGGGAAACTGAAAGAGGGAAAATGCGTTATGGCAACCCCCCTTCCCATTTTTCTCGGCCCCGATAGATGAATCACCCTAACACTTTCCATACAGCAGCTGAAGTAAGTGGCAAACTAGTTTTGAACATTTCCTGAAGATTTGTCAAGTTATTGGCAAAACAAAAAACGCTTATCCTTTTCATTTGTTTAATTTTTTATTTAGTAAACTGTTGAAAATCCATAATTCACAAGGATTACATTACACCATCACCCTCAGCTGTGGGTTTTCAAAACAATTCTAAACATTAAGTTCGAAATGCAATTCACATACATTACTGGAATGAAAAGAAGCCATTCCAGAAACACTGTCAATTCAAACAGTCCAAGTTCAGAAGCAGTTATTAAACCGGCGACCAAGCAGGGTATGTTTAAAGCAGGCTTGGAATGAGTACACGAGAAGGGCTGGGTGTCCTCTTCAATCAGCTAACTCTCGATTAATAATGGCTCCTTTGGTTGGTGACGGGGTAATTCCGAGGCAGGGAAGTGAGACCACGCATGCACTACGAAATCGTTGAACCTCCTTTTTAACAAGCACAAAAACCTGGCAAATACGCAAAAAAGTAAATTGAATGTATTGTATCCATTGACAGAATTATTTCCAAAGACATGTCTGATTACAAAAGAGCGTCGTTCTGCGAGCCTGGCTGCATGGCACGGGGCAGTGCAGCTGCGCGCCTCTCTTAACCAGATATGAAAGTTATGCCTTTAATTATAGTAATTCAGAGAGGGAAGAGATTTGTACGCGGTAATACGGGGCTATGGCGAGGAGGAATAATTAGCTCCTCAAAGAGGAAAGAAAAAAAACAGGCGCATCTGGTTCAAACGCGAGCACAGAAGGGCGTTTGTGGAGCGTGTAAAAACAGTTTACTCCAGACATCTTAAGGCGTCTGCGAAGGAACATCGATTAACAAAAAACTCTTCTGACGCAACAAGGACCACGTCGCATAATTACTATGTAGATAAATCTATTGCAAACCTTTTGTGACTTCTGTAATTCTTTTCTAACTTTCATTGATGATTTTTTCCCCTGAAAAACACAACTTCCTAAGCAACGATGCTTCTTTGGAGCATGGAGCGCTTTGTCCCGGTGCTGCTAGCGCACAGCAGCTATTGCTGACCCCAGCCGCCTCCTCCACCAAGATTGTAGGAACACTGTGGCGTAGTGAGAAGCAGTAGGAAATGCATAGTAGGGTTACAGGCAAGTCACAACATTTACAACGGCACCTGCAGAACTGGAGAGAAGATTAAACTGAAGCCGGGGAGTAGGCCTCAGTTCAGAGACATTTACAGGGGCTGCAAGCTTTTTGGATGGAGAAAGATGTGATTTTGCATGCCAACCGGAGCTGGAAAGATGTGATTTTGCATGCCAATCGGAGCTGGAAAGATGTGATTTTGGATGCCAACCGGAGCTGGAAAGATGTGATTTTGCGTGCCAACCGGAGCTGGAAAGATGTGATTTTGCAAGGCAACCAGAATTGAAATGTCACCCTGTCTTGTCTCTGGATCCTTGGGCCCCTAGTAATTACCTGGCAGCAGAAGTGGAGCTTACTACTATTTGCCTTTGGTGTCCAATGAACTCAGATCAGATTCTACTGCCCTCCAATTAAATACTCGTTTTGTACAATTCCCTCTCCAAGGTTAGCTTAGCTGAAGAGTAATGGGCTATTCCAGGAGGTGGCATAAGAATTGAAGCTTAAATACAGAAAATAAAGTGGTGACATAAAATAAACTCAACATCCAGGGTGAGCTACAGCTTTTAAAAATAAAACATCTTTCCAGGCCAAGCCTGCAATAGCGCAAGTGCTTTTGCTTGCGAAACACTATTGTTTACAATAAAGTGCTTAGAGCCTGACCATTGATTACCATTTGTTGGCTTCAGTACCACTCTTCCTTGCAGCCTCCCAATTGGCCAGCGTAGGCCAAGCATTACTACCGTTCCTTTCAATGGAACATGGACCAAGCACAGATTGATTCAACTTAATTAGCACCAGTCTGCTGCTCGCGCTGACTATGGTACAATTTCTTCTGCCCTCCCACCACTCCCCATTCCCCTGTCTGGTACCCCTTTCCTCCATTTGCCCCCGCAACTCCCTCATTTTGTTTTACCCATAACCCCCCCCCCCTCCTGCCGTCTGTATGGCTGCTTCCTCCCCACCCCTTCCTGTTGCCAACCCCCTCTTTTTTTTTTTTTTAACATATTGCACAGCACCGCGGCCTGCTGGGCAATATGGCTTAAAAAAGTGCAGTGATGCGGTCATCGCTTGCCACGTCATAGCACTTTTTTTCTAGACAATAAAGCCATGTTGCACAGCACCTTGTGCTGCTGTGCAACATGTCTTAAAATATTGACAAAGCCAAAAGATCTCGCATAGGCGAGACCTACTGGTTTTGCCAATGCTCGTTTGCTATATGTAGGACAAGAGGGGTAGTTAAAATAGTTAACAACTAAAGAAACCGGACAGTTCTAACACCTTTTGGGTTTGAGACATAATCTCAAACAGGATGCGGACAATGCTATCCCTTGGGAGACGATTCAAGAATTGTCAACTTTAATCTTTGTGTCTCAATACTCATAGACAAAAGCACAAAAGTGCCAGAAATAATGTTAAACTGAATGCTGTGCAAAGGTTGCCCCTTCACTTAGTTCCAGGGAGGCCCTTGGCTCAGTGGGGGACAATTTACTAAGTCTGTGCCCATGCAGATGAGAAGCTGCCAATAATATCACAAAGTAAACAAATGTTTTAACACGACAAACTCCACCACTCAAATGTGAAAGTGATTTTGACAAAAAATATGATGGTTTTAGGCTGCCAAAGAACTGGTCCCAAAAAAACCTAAACACTATTTAAACAAGCATTGGCATAGCCAATAGGTCTCGCCTTTGGGACCTTATAAGTGTTTAGCCATGCAACAGTTGATGTTGTTGCACCAAGGATATTGTGCTGGATAACTAAACACTTATAAGGTCCCAAAGGCGAGACCTATTGGCTATGCCAATGCTTGTTATTTTTTACTTTGCCATGTTGTCCAGCAGCAACACTGCACAACATGGCTAAAAGACAGCGACAAAGCCAACAGCTCTTGGGTATGCGAGAGCTGCTTGGCTTCTTCAATGATTTTTTTTTGGTCCCGGTGGGGCAAGCAACATGGGACAGGGTGGGAATTGCAGAGTTAACACAAAATGACTGACAGCAAGAAGAGAGCGGAAAGGGCAAGCATGACCACGGAAGGAAGGGAGGGAGCACGCTACAACAAGGATGGCAGGAGGGAGCCAGTAACAGAGCACAGATCAGCATACTTCAGTTCATCTCTAATTAGAGAGACATCACCACTGCCAAGTAGATTGCCTTCAATTTTAGGATGCTGTTGTGATTTCATCTGTCCAATGGAGTCCATGCATGGGCATTGAGAAGGCCGAGAGATGCTCATTGTCATAGTCAGAAGGATTTTTGCTCTTGGAATCTCCTGATCTGGAAGGCTGATGGACAGCCCAAATCAAAGGGCTGCTGCGGATAGATGTCTTTCTTCACTGTTTAAGAGACTGGCTTCAGTGTGATTTGCTGGAGTATAATAAACCACCTGACTGTAGTAGAAGAATGTGAGCGAAAGTAAGAGGGGGTATCATGCATAGCCTGGATCTATTGTGGGATGGGAAAGAAGACCTTGCCTACCTCTGTATCCACATCACCTAACCATTGAGACAGACTACTGAGCATTAGAGTTGTTAATTTCAGACTTCCTCTTCTCCAGGGCCACATATTCGTAGCTATGTTTGAATAGCCAGGCTTCTCCAACGAGTAGCTTGTGAACCTGGTAGCGCTCCAGCTACCTGTAAGTAGCTCTCCTGTGTTCAGTCCAGCCTAATAAATCAGAATTTTTTACTTGGCTAAATTAATATATGTATACCAAAATTGAAAAGTGCATATTTAAGATGAAAAGTTGTTTATTTTCAGAACTCCTAAGATGATGCATAGGGAAAATGGTTGATTTCCAAAATATATTTAATACTGATATTTGAGTGATAAAATCATGTGGCATTGGGGAGACTTATTGTTAACATTATTACCTAGGATATCGGGGGCCCTGCATCAATGGCTGTTATGTATTACCCACATAAAGGCATTCCAAATTGGCAAAGCTGTTTTTCCATTACTGCTGGCAACCCTACCTCATGCAGTAACATGATTCCAGCCGGTAAACATGCATAGGGCGGCCACTAGTGTACAGCTGGCTGATGTGGAATTACAACACTAATAATATTAGTAGCTTGAGATGATTTGCATTGAAGATAAGTAGCTCTTATTACAGAAAAGGCTGGAGACCCTTTGAATATGCCCTTCAAGTAACTGAAGCTGCTGGAAAGTTTTGGGTACATTTCATGTTCAATCTCCTTGGAGCACCTTCATACAAGAGATAATAGAATTGCTGTCTTTTTGAATATATAGTTACATCATATTGCGCAATCTATACCCCACTACCCCTTTATCTTGGTTTTACATTTCATAGGAACCTTATACTTTCCTTGCATCCAGGCAGGACTGAGCTAGAATTTCAAGCACATCAATCGGTGTGCCTCCTGAACCAGATATTGGGCCCTCAGTGGATGAACTTGTAAAGCAGATGATACTGCAAAGATGAGCCCCGCTTATTGCATGCGTTTATAAAAATTATCAATACCAATGTCCTTGGGAATGCGGAGTCAATACACAGGTACTGTATCACACACACCTATGCTATTCTGGGGCAAGTCATGTGATGTGGGCACCACAGAGATGACTGTAGCCAGGATAAATTGGAGATTCCTGTATTGAATACTGGAAAGTCTGGTGGACTTGGGCAGCACCTCAGGTGAACATGAAGTTAGGCCTCGTTGATGCCTTAAAGCAAGCCTACATTTTAGGCGAGAAGCGCTCTTCGAGGTAATCCTGGTGTCAAAGGCGGGGCAATCGGAAGAATGGGAATTTGATTTGGAGGCTCCAGAAGCGGTGGAAAGGTGACAGTGCAGGAAGACGTAGTAACATGGACGAAGAAAGAGATTAGGGATTGAAGGGAGGTGAGTTAAGTCAGAGGCACAGAGTGGGCAGTCAGAAACGGGGCTGGTGGCTAAGAATGAGGGACGGCTAGAGGGAACAAAAAGAGGCATAAGAAGTATATGTAGCATGAAGCATTAGTAACTAAGAAGGTTTCTTGGCACAACACCATCACCAATGAAACTGTCTACCAGTCAAGCAGAGTCGGAAAAGGCTTCCTGTGTGGGACCCATCGGGTCTTGCAGCATCCCACTGCGCTGTGCCCTAAGGGGACACCAGGGTTCCTGGAGGGAGGGAGAAGAGCTCACTCCTCGAGCTGTATTACAACCCTTCCCCATAAAACACTAGTTAGTGGGTTGATTTTATGGCCATAGGTACATCGTTCCAGAGCAGAGGATGAATACATCTTTAGGCATAGTTTGCGTATTAGGATTTTTGTATGATTCTCACTTGGTGCGGCTTATCTATCCTTCCGGTGCAGATTGTGACATGTAAAGCAGTGACCATGTCAATGTGATCAACATAGGGTCACAAAGAGCGGGTTACCACTGAACAGATTGGGTTTGTATGAGAGACACTGGTGCATGACATTCGGAAGCCAGCTGTCTTGAACAAAACGTAACACCATTGCGAGTATAGATCACTGAGTGATGTCAAAGACGCTTAAGGAGCACACAGCTGAGCGACCAACTCACAGGTGCTCCAGAGCGCGTGAAAGCATTGCTCCTAGAGCCACCCTGCGGTTGATTTTCAGAGCAGTCGACCCTTGGCTCGTGCCCCAGGCCATTCTGCGTGGAATTTTTCTGTGTAACTTTATTTGTCATTTTTTTTACCCGGCCTCATATGTGGCTGTAAAAGTTCGAGGAACAAAGGAGAGACTTAAAATCAATGGGCATTATATCAGTTTTCTGCCATGGCAGGAAAAAGGCCGTGACATCCAAGAAGTCTGAGGTTCGAAGTTCTATGTGCGCAATTAAACATGCCTCGTTAGAGACAGAACTTATGTTATATAGTTAGTGTACTATACTATTTTGGGGGAAGAGGGCTAGAGGAACCAAAGCAAACGGAAAGTATACAGAGATGTAAATAGAAATTAAATGAAAGAAAAGAGCACGAGAAAAAAAGAGTGGAGAAAACCAGGTGTGAAAAAGAAAGAGAAGAATCAAAAAGAGAGAGAGAGAGCGAGCGCCCGGGAGTAGAAAAAAAGAGTGGAGAAAAGCAGGTGTGAAAAAGAAAGAGAAGAATCAAAAAGAGAGAGAGCGAGCGCCCGGGAGTGCTGCGTGCGTGCGCGGTCTGCTGTTTTTCGAAGCACATACTCGTGCTTGTGGCGCGCCGCTGCGCACTCCCGCAAGGTGTATGCCGCCACAAGCACGAGTATGTGCTTCGAAAAACAGCTGAACGACGGCTAAAGGTCCTCCTATGCTACGCATGCGCGCTGCGTAGGCGAGACCTAAAAAGACACTCCTTGACGGATGGATTAGTGATCTAATTGCAGACGATGGTATCCAAAAGCCCCTCCATATAATCAAGCCTTCCCCACAGTCCTAAAGCGTATGATCCTTTGCAAACTACTTCATGTCACATTGCTGCTGGTCACATACCCATGAAAATTGACAATGCTTAAAAATAGACTAAACACAAAAGCGATGCTCAAAGCAACACATTTGTCCAGAATTAATAATTCATGTTATCCCCAATAAAGATCTTGCAATAGGTTAGCTGAAGATACACATTAGAAAACAAACAATGGCATTTCATTGGGACAGTTACATTATCAAATTAATGGAGGGAAAAAAAATATATATGATTTTATGTTTCCAATAAAGAAAAGATTAAGAGGATGGCCAAACAACCAGCAGTAACACTAACTCCACGGCCCTCCTCGGCAGCCTCAGCAACCTCGGGCTCTCCCAGCTCATCCAAGGACCAACCCACACAGCAGGCCACACCCTCGACCCTATTTTGTCAACCAACAACAGGATCACCACCACCCACACGACCCCGCTCACATGGTCCGACCACTACATCCTAATTTTCAAGATACCTACCCCACCAAGCCACCCCACCCCACCAGAAAACCCAAAGCACCATCAAGACATTGGGACAAAATAGCCAGTGAAAGCTGGAACAAGACCCTACAGTAGCACCCACCAAACCACACCGGGAACCTCGATGTCGACAACAAGCTCTTCAACAAATGGCTCACCGACTGCGGCAACTGCACCACTCCCACCAGAAACAAGACCTACAAAAACACTAAACAACCCTAGCTGGTACACGAACCACCCCAGGGAGTCCAAGCACCACTGCAAACAATTTGAGAGGAAATGGAGACTCGACAAAAACACCACTGCAAGATCCACATATATAGCCCTCCTCAACATCTACCACCAATAACTACAGCATGCAAAGAAAAAGGCCCTAACTCTCAGACTCGAAGCCAGCTCCAACAACGGCAAAGAACTCTTCACCATCGTCAAGGAGTTCTCCAATCCCGCAGCTACCAACGACATTATCCCATCCCAAGCACTCTGCAACAACCTCTCAAACTGCTTCGAACAGAAGATTGCCAGGGTTTACAATTCATTTGACCCACAGCATACGGATATGAACTCCCCCGACCAGCCAGACAACTCCATCGCCAAACTGCAGCTAAGCAACTGGAAGCCCCTCTCGAACGTAGAAACCACCGCCCACATGAATACCATCCACTCAGGAACACCCTCAGACCCATGTCCCCACTTCATATACAACCATGGGAGAACCATCATCTCCCCCGCGCTCACCGCCATCATCAACACCTCCATAATCACCGCCACCTTTCCATTTTGCTCGAAAAATGCAGAAGTCAACACTCTATTGAAGAAACCAACAGCGGACCCCAACACCCTCAGCAGCTACAGACCCATCTCGGTCCTGCCTTTTCCAGCTAAAGTCATTGAGAAAGTCATCAATATCCAACTCGCAGACCACCTAGAACTCCATCAACTACTAGACAGCTCTCACTCAGGCTTTTGCACCAACCACAGCACAGAGACAGCCTTCACTGTGGCCACAGATGACATCAAAAGCATCCTCTATGGAGGAGAAAAGGCCGCACTCATCCTCCTCGACCTATTGAAACCTATGTTTCGAAACAGTCTCCCACAAGTCACTCATCAGAAAGCTTCAGCACATGGGTATCTGCGGACCGGGCCTGAAGTGGATATGCTCCTTCCTTACAGACAGAACTCAACGAGTTATACTTCCCCCCTACACCTCAGAACCCAAGAAACTCATCTGTGGAGTCCCTCAAGGATTGTCGCTCAGGCCAACACTCTTCAACATCTACATTACGCCCCTTGCGGACATCATCGAAGCCCAAAGCATCAACATGGCATCCTATGTCGATGACATGCAGCTCATCCTCTCCCTTACCGGCTCAACCAGCACAGCAAAAGCAAACTACGCCAACTTCATGAGAAACATCGCTGCTTGGATGAAAAACAACTGCCTCCAGCTCAACACAGACAAAACCGAAGACCTAAATTCAGCAACACCCACTCCCCTTGGGAGGTGGCCTTCTGAACTTGGCCCTCCACCCGCCCCTGTAGACCATGCCAAGATCCTCAGGATCAACCTGGACACCAACCTCTCCATTTGCAGACAGATCAACGCCATCTACTCATAATGCTTCCACTTCTTGCAAATGCTATGCAAGGTGTTCAAGAGGATCCCAATTAACACCAGAAGAATGGTCACCCTGGATCTTATCAGAAGCAAACTTGATTACAGAAACACCCTCTACATTGAAATACCAGCCCATTTCCTACGCCGACTCCAAACCACCCAGAACGCCATAGCCAGACTCATCCTGAACATCCTCTGAAATAACCACATCTCTCCACACACCTCAACAATCTCCACTGGGTCCCAGTCCAGGAAAGATGTAAGTTCAAGCTACTCACCCACACCTACAACGCTCTCCACAACACCAGTCCAGCTTACCTCAATGACCACCTCAACTTCTACCGACCCACCAGACACTTTCGATCTACGTCCTGGGCAAGAGCACACCTCCCTCACATCAAGAAGACCATAAGCAGAGGACGCTCCTTCTCAGACCTCACAGCCAAGTCTTGGAACGAACTCCCGAAACACCTCAGAACCTCCCACTTCCTCATGGAATTCCAAAGCAACCTCAAGATATGGCTTTTCCAGATGAAACAGGCATGATCTCCTCCATCCCCCCTCAAGCCTGCCCTACTCGGCTCCTGAATACACTCATGGTTGATTAGCCACGCTCTACAAATTACAATAACGTAACTGTTATAACCAAAAATTAATGTTCGTTTACAACGTCTCTTGGCTGGACACTCTTGGCTGGACACCCTAACATGGGCTTTCAATATATGATAATACCTATTTAGTTCTGCAAGCCCTAGCGAGAGAATCAGACCATAATTACGGCTGGCCAAATGAATTCCAAGATAAGCAGTAACTGCAGTTACCAACCATATCACAATTACGAGTTGTGCAGCACGCATCACACTGGCCACAGTTTTACCCAATGACATGCAGAACACGTGCTGTAAATAATGGGACAAGAGATTTTGGAAACTTAAGCACTAAAATCTGAATGTTATGCCCTATTTTTGGGCAATACTCGTAACTGAGTAGTATTTATTGCAGCAATCTGATCTTTGCTGTGTCAGAGTGGATAGGGTTTAGTATCACACCCTTTCCGGCCCCGGACAACCATAACTGCGGCGATAGCATTCACAAGGAGAGGAGGAGGTGGGTAAAAGTGATTCTGAAAGAGATTAATGCTAAAGCATATAAAGCACCAGATACAAGCAGTTAGAAGGCAATAATAGAGCAGCTTCAGTAATCCTAGTTTTCTTGGCATTGCACCTGTTAACTGCAGTTACAGTATCCCATACAAAAGTTGAAGTACAAGAATACAAATAAAAAGTCTTACCTGGGTTAACTAGAGTGTTATGTCAGATAGAGACTTTAATATTAGTCCTAGGCTTTTGGCTACCATCTTAGTGCATTCTTGGACTTGCAATCTTGGTTTATTTCAATATCATTCATTGAACTACAACACTTGGAAACAATGTTTGCTAAAACGTAAAGGCCACAAGAGGAATCGTTATCACTGTGCCGAAGTCATATGGAAACTACTCATGTCAAACCTAGCCCACAAGTTGACTATTCTGTATTTACGAGGCTGACACAGATATCTAGGATGAAAAGTTACTATAGGGTCTAGAGGAGGAGGAGAATTGGGCCCTGCATTAACAAAACAAGCACTTGCAAAGCCAACAGGGCTTGCTTTGCCAATGCTTGTTTGCTCATATCGGCTTTGCCAGAGCTTGTACATTTGTGTTGTATGCTCTAGGGTGTGAAACAAGAATGGGGAAGCCCATACAAAACCCCGCAAAGCCACCTGAAGACGAACAAGAAAAGAACTGCTTTTGTCACTTAAACTTCAATGCAATGACATGGTCTTCGACGACAGCCCACCTAATCAATGGCAACTCCTTAAAACTACCCGAGTACCAATGGCTGGATGGATGTGTATACATTAAAGTACATACCGTTGTAAATATTGGTAAAATTAGGTAACCAAAGCACAGCTAAAACTGTGGAAATCTGAAATAATTTCCGTTAGCATGAGCTGAAGCCATCTTGGTTGTGGCATCCATTTTGTTGGCTTTGTAATTCTCCCGTCCTCTGCTGCTCAGCTTTTTCCCTGCCTGTGCTGTCTATTTTAGTTGACTTCCTGACACAGCTAAAAGCAATGTATGTGCTAAGAGTTTGTAGCTGTCAGAACACCTGGTCTCAGACTCAACTGTGTGGATTTGGGGGTCTCCTTGGAAGACCACTCAAAGGTGCAGGGTCCACCCTTCGTCCACGGGTCCGGGATACAAACTGAGACCAACACTGGAGCGCCGAGAGAAAGGATATTTATTACAATCTCATGAGATGGAGAGAGAGCATCAGCAACAGACACCCGCAGCTTGTATGAGGAGGCAATCTGCCAAGCACTTTGGTTCCACGTCTTATATACCCTTCATCCCCACCCCAGGCGTGTATAGTAAAGAAAGAACACCATGATTATGAAAAGGGGGATGTATACAGAAAACGATGAACACCATAATTATACAAAGGGAGACGTGTACAGTAAAACAATGAACACCATAATTATACAGGCAGAGGTCAATCTGATAAGTTAGCAGATGGTCACTGTTGGGCCCCTGCAGGGCGTAGGTGAACACCATAATTACACAACAAGCAGAGGTCAATCTGATAAGCTAGCAGATGGTCACTGTTGGGCCCCTGCAGGGCGTAGGTGAACACCATAATTACACAACAAGCAGAGGACAATCTGATAAGTCCGAAGATGGTAGCTGTCAAGCCCTGTAGGGCGAAGGGCAGGGTGAGGGCAGTAAGCGCAGGTGAACAGTCCTGTTAAACTGGGGTTTAGCAAGAGTTCAGTCAGATTGTGGCAAACAAGGGCATGGGCAGTCCTGCTCAACTGGTTTAGCATGAGTTCAGGCAGGTCAGGTCAGGAACAGGGCATTGGTGGCAGTGCAGAGGTGAGGTGAATCAAGATGTGAAGCCACATAGCATTTGTGACCCCTGTAGAGAGGTCGCAATGGAGGATGAAGCGCAAAATGGCTGAGCTAATGGCAAGACAACAGACATACTTTTCCACAACTGTCAATCATTTACTGCTACTTTATAAGCACTCCTGCTCCCCCTCCCACTTAGCTGACCATGTGGTTTTTCATCTGTCCTTGTTTGCTGAAAACTATTTGTGAAACTTGTCCTTCCTATTTCTGTTCACATGCTTACAAGTGCAGAAAAAGCTGTATATAAGGCCTGTGTTCTGTGACTTCAATGTAATACCTCAGGCAGCACTTTTGAGTGCTGTGTGGACGTAGTCCCACTCATGAGTGATTAATAAACTTGTTATTTGAATTCCAGCTTCAGTGCCAATCTCTATTTTGTTGGTCTACGGACCCGTGGACAGAGAAGGGTGAACCCTGCACCGGTGTGCTCATTAAAAGGCACATTTCCACAATTGGCGCCCGATATGTGGGGCCTCATCGAGGACGCGGTCATCTGAAGGAGTGGTCTTGACGGGAGAGTGGAATGTTACTGAGGAGACGTCCTGCATGAGGAGACCCTTGTCTTTGCAGCCAAAGTGACTTTTCCGGTTTTTCGATTTGACCCTCCGGGTGGTGGCCGGTCCAGACTGAGGTATCCTTTGGCGTAAAAATTACAGTGACCATTAGGTCGACTAAGAGATCGGCAGGTGGAAGTTGGAGACTCTTGTTTGGTAAGGTCGCTGAAGCGACACTCTTGATTTGCTTAGCCAAGATTCTGGTTTTGTTTGTTTGATTTATTTTTTGCAAAAGATAAAGGCAGGTAATGTGGAGATTTTTCTCTACTTTTGAATATTTTGGAAAAGTAATATTTTACAAAAATTTGGTAGCATGCCTGTTTCCAGCACACTCCGTAGGTTGTGTTGCTGTCTTGGTGGTAGCAAAAAGGATTTAGAAAGAAGTCAGCCGGCTCCCCCAGAGGGGACACCTAATAGACATATGTATGTCAAATATGGTATTTCTTCCATAATGTATAGTACATTGTGGAACAAATATACGAAAAAGGATCCTGATCTACAATGGCCAGTGAATGGGTCATTTGACTTTAAGAAGATTCAATATGTAGAACAGGGTTTGTTTAAAAGGAAAAGTCGACAAGATATGTTTGATTGTGTACGAATGTGGGAGAAAGAAGTGCAAGAGAGAGGGAGGAAAGAAGAAGCTATAGCAGAAAAAGAACAGCGAAAAACGATATATCAAAAAGTGTTGGAATTAAAAAATAAAGAGATGAAGGCAATAAAAGAAAAAGAGGAAAGGGAGCGTCGTTTAGAGGTAACTGGCCAGTACACTATTAAGCGCCCCATTTATCCCATTCTTAATAAACCTCAGGATGACTCCATTTTGTTAGATCGACCTCCGCCCCCGTATAAATTTCCCTCTGCCCCCGAGAATGACCTTTCTGAAGAAGAACATTTTTCCTCAGACGATAAAGTCTTCGATAAGCAAGATGGGCGGCAGACTCGCTCTACTTTGACTACTGACAAAAAAGCCACTATTAGATCCACTGCTCGCAAAGAAGCTAGTGGGACTACTTCTGCTCCAGACCTTGTAGCAATGGTTCAGCAGTGGAAGGATTTAGAGCAGTTATATTTTGCAGAGAAGTTCACTTGGGAGGTAATACTTGGTTTTAGAAACGTTTCTAAAAACTTAGAGCCCGCTGACATCAATTCTGATTATAAACAATTAAATGATGGAACTTTCCTTTTTTCAAATATACCTGATCTAATTAGGCGAGTGGTTAAATTAAGACATGATACACTACGTTTAAAAGCGGAGCAAAAATCAGCTAGTAAAGTTAAAACTGCTCAAACAGTTCAGACCCCAGTGCAAAAAGAAGAAGTTTTGGGGATAGACAATGACCCTAGTGATACTGTGGTTACTGTAAAGCCAATGCGTAAAGCTGCGCCTCTGTATGTTCCCCCGAAGGGTGCGGGAACAAATGACGATAAAACTTCAGATGATGCAAAGGGATATTTTATGTATAATTGGGTCTATACTCCTTGGAGTAGAGCAGATGTTATGGCTCTTAAGGCTGCTTTGCCCGATCCGCAAAAAAATCCTGCCGCTTTTTATGAAGAAGTAGAAGGAGCTATTAGCTCCTGCACTATGACCTTGCCAGATATTGATATGTTTTTGGGACTTATTTCGCCCCCTGATATGTGGAGAACAATTCGGAAAATAGATGATAATGTAGCATATGGTGATACTTGGGTGCATTTAGAAGAAATAGATGTGGCTAGAGAGCCTGCGCAGAAACCGCAACAGGTGATATTAGATCTTCCTTAAGCTATTGTGACTAAGTTGAAAACTCTCATACCCCCTAAGAAAATAGATTGGACTACATTAGCGTCTTGTAAACAGAAAGCGGATCAGTCAGTTTCCGATTTCTTTACACGATTTGAAGAGACATTCCATGATTTTAGTGGACAGTCCTTGACAGATGACACAGGTAAGCATCTGTTCGTCGACAAATTTGTCACTAACATGTTGCCAGAAATAGCTAGTCGCCTCAAGGCCAGCGAGAGTTTGTGGACTACGTCTTCCCCAGTCTCCCTTTTGACTATGGCCCAGTATTAGGAGCGTCAGGAATTGGAAGCAAAAGGCAAGGAGGATAAGAAGGTTAAGGATTTAAAGACGAAAGTTATGTTGGCTCAAGTATATGGTCCACCATTCAGAGGTGGTGGAAGAGGCGGACGTGCAGTATATACACCTGGTGTACCCCCTTTCCCTCGAGCAACTTTGTCCTCTGATCAGTGTGCTTATTGTAAAGAGATTGGACATTGGCGTTCCGAGTGCCCCCTTTTGCGAGGTCAGCAGTACCAACGAGGTAGAGGAAATATGAGAGGGCGCCCAGGGAATTCAGGAAATAGGGGAGGCATGGGCAATCGTCCCAGATTTGAGGCAGTTGAACACGGACCAAATTATTCTAATACCTTTGATAGATGAAATCAATATCAAATGTCAGATTATTCGGCTGATGGTCTTGGGGATTCTGATTAGGCATAGGAATGCCTAGGATGGGGTAAGGAACCGGTTGAGGTCCCAGTAGATCAGAAAGGTTCTTATGTTGATGCAAATGTCTTGGGCTCTACTGATCGGTTTCTGGTTGATACAGGAGCTACTCGTAGTGCTCTGTCTAAAAAATTGGTTCCCAGGGCTCCCCTGTCTGGCGCAATGATAACATCAATAGGATTCGATGGGACACCTACACCTAGCCCACTGTCACAGCCGCTTACATTTAGTCTTGATAAATTCACTGCAGTATGTCCTTTTCTGCTTTCCCCTAACACGCCGGATAACATTGTGGGTATCGATATGCTTAAATATTTTCGTGCTACAATACGTTGTTCCCCAGAAAGTGTGCGTGTTATCTTAAATGATATTTTTATCCAATGGTTGAGAGGTCTTGTCTCATTAAAGAGGATATCGCTCTGGCATCTTTACCTAGTACTTTGTGGGCTAAATCAGATACCGATGTGGGTCAAATGGTTATTCCACCGGTGCATATTCAAGTGAAGGAAGGTGCTTCATTGCCTCGATTGCCCCAATATAAAATATCTCGGGAAGGCGAAGAAGCATTGACGCACATTGTTCAAGATTTGATCAAGGTGGGGGTTGTGGAAGAAGTACCTTATAATACCTGTTATAGTCCTATCCTTCCTATTTTGAAAAAAGACACTGATACTAAAATTTACAGATTCATTATTGATTTACGAGAGGTTAACAAAATCGTGGTGCCCCAATATCCGGTAGTCTCTGACATTACGACACTTCTTATTATGGTTCCTCCTACTGCCACTACATTTAGTGTAATAGATTTGAAGAATGCATTCTTTTCGATACCTATTCACCCTGACAGCCGTTATTTGTTTGGCTTCACTTTGAATAATAGATCATTCAGATTCTGTAGAGCTCCGCAAGGGTATACAGAGAGTCCTAGCATTTATAGTCAGGCATTGAAAAGGCAGCTTGATTCTTTTCCTGTACCAAAAGGGGTGGCTCTTATATGTTGATGACATCTTGTTGGCTGCCGATACCCCTGAACAGTGTGAAGAAGGAACACTGTCATTATTATCATTTTTTGCCTCTCATCATCACAAAGTCTCTCGGAAGAAATTGCAATTTTGTAGACAGCAGGTTACCTATTTAGGTCACCTCCTGTCTAAGGAGGGACGATGCACTCACATCAGATCGCATTCAAACTATTTTAGACACTCCTGTGCCCCGTACTCAGAAGGATGTCCGTGCACTGATTGGCCTTACTTCTTTTTGTAGGCAGTGGATCCCTAGCTTTTCACACATTATTAAACCCTTGTTGGCCCTTTTGACTAAAGACACTCCGATGCCCCTCTCATGGACTACTGAATGCCAGAATGCCTTCCAACAGTTACGTCAAGCTCTTTGTTCTGCACCTGTATTAGGAACTCCAGACTACACTAAGACTTTCACACTCTATGTACACGAGAGGGAAGGTTGTGCCCTCTCGGTTTTAACACAGACACACGGAGATAAATAACGTCCTTGTGCATATTTTTCGGCTGTCCTTGATGCAGTTGCCCGCGCGCTGCCTGGTTGTTTTCGAGCGGTGGCGGCAACGGCTGTGTCTATACATCAGAGTGAGGGAATAGTCTTGTCACAGATTGCTTGTGTTAGTACCCCATTCAGTCGATGCCTTGCTCAATCAAACAAAAACACAGCATTTGACTAGTGCCCGCTTGACAGGATATGAATTGACACTTTTGGCCCCTCATATTACGTTGAAAAGATGTTTGACTCTGAATCCTGCTGCATTATTGCCATTTCCAGCTACTCAGTCTCAATCACAAGAGTTACATGACTGTATATCCCTTACTGAAGAACAAACAAATGGTCGTGTTGACCTACAAGATACACCCCTTTCTAGTGTTGATGGGGAATTGTGGGTTGATGGGTCCTGCCTGAAGTTACCTGATGGCACTACATCTGCCGCCTATGCAATTACAACACTTCAAACAGTAGTTGAGACAGCTCGCATCCCACAGAAGTCAGCTCAAGCATCCGAGTTGATAGCACTGACAAGAGCATGTGAGCTTAGTACAGATTTGCTTGTTATTATTTACACTGATAGCCAATATGCCTTTGCTGTGGCTCATAGTTTTGGGCAGTTATGGAAAGAAGGAGGCTTTCTTACTTCACATGGGACACAAATAGTGCATGGGGAATTAGTACATAATCTCCTTACTGCTTTGACCTATCCTAAGAAAGTGGCAATTGTTAAATGTAGTGCACACAAGAAAGTGACTGATAAAATAGGAGCAGGCAATGCCTTTGCGGATTACACAGCCCGTGAGACTGCAATGCAGCGAAGTACCACATCTGTGTATGTAGTTAAGTCACAGGCCGAGCGTTGGCATGATGCCAGGCAAGAGGTGCTGGACATGCAACAATCTGCTTCTGTTGACGTATTAGACCAATGATCCAAGGAGGTAACATTGGATGAAGAGGGCTGTTGGAGGAATAAAGAAAGGACAAAATGGAAGTTACCCACAGCCTATTTACACCCTATGATTCACATGGCACATGGGCCGGCACATGTTGGAGCATCCTCAATAACAAAGCAACTTATGCAAGTTTGGGATCATCCAGAGATTGCCGGCACAGCTAAAAAGATAGTTCAGTCCTGTCTGATCTGTCTCCAGTATAATCCTGGAAAGGGAACACGAACTCCAACAGGAGGGTTTGCAATACCAACTGCACCTTTTGAGATCCTGCAAATGGATTACATCCAGCTTGAGCGCTGTAACAACCTAAAGTATGTCTTGGTAGTGGTGTGTGCCTTCAGTAAATGGGTAGAGGCATACGCTACGAAAGATAATACAGCTCTTACGACAGCAAAGGTGCTCCTAAAGGAGTTCTTTCCCCGATTCGGCATTTGTCCAGTTTTGTGGAGTGACAACGGACCCCATTTTATTGGGCAAGTTGTTGAGTATCTCATGAAAGGGTTGGGAATTAAGCAGAAGTTTCATGCTGCTTTTCACCCACAATCAGCGGGGCTAGTGGAGCGATATAACTCCACTCTGAAATTGAAATTGGCTAAGATACAAGCCTCCACGTCATTGAAATGGCCTGATGCGCTGCCTCTGGCATTGTTATCTATCAGATCGATACTACATTCACGATCTGGCCTCACACCGTATGAGGTGGTTTTCGGAAGGCCTATGAATATTTGGGGGATTCCTAAGCCACGCCCTATTTGTGATGTACCACATGTGTTGATGAATGATTATTTGTCACAGTTGACTGATAGTTTGTCTTCTATTTATCAACAGGTTCGGGAGACTCTTCCAGACAGGTCGCAAGGTGAGGGCCATTGTTTGCGCCCTGGTGACTTCGTGGTGATTAAATCCTTTCAGAGGACCAGCTCCCTAGCACCGAGATGGCGAGGCCCTGAGCAGGTGCTACTGGCTACCAGGACTGCAGTTCGAGTGACCAATCGGAAGAACTGGGTCCATGCGACACACTGTCGAAAAGTGTTGCAGGATCTAGTGAGCCCAGCTGCGCCGACAGATCACCGCGATATCCTGGTCACAGAGAAAGGAAAAGCTACGTCACCTGAAGGACCTGAGAAAGTCTTCCCGGACCACACGATCCCTGGTACATCTCGATATCAGGTGCGACCCAGGAAGAAAGACACTTCGTTGAAAAAGACTGTTTGAGCCACTGTCCTGGGTGGCTAAAGACTGACTTCAAAGGGGGGTAGTCTATTAGTGACTACTCGTCTCAATGTTAGTGAAGAAATCAACGCCTACCCAGGACCTTAGGGCACCATCTGCTTTGTTGTTTGATGACGGAATTAATATGCTTGAGGAGAAGAAACCGGCTGCTGAGAGAATCTGTAATAAACAAACTATGATTGCTACTGGACTCACTTTGACTGTTGTTGTCATCGCTACAATAACTTGGGTTGTAGAGGAAGTAGCTCCTGTTCGAAATCTATTGACTGCTACTACTCCTGTCCCCATTGAACATCACTATTTTACTCTACCTTATCATGAGCAAAAGCACAGAATGTCCTACTTTAATAACACTTTCATTCAAATGTTGCACCACACGCACAATGCTACGAACGTTACCAACTGCTGGGTATGTGGAATGATGCCAGCTCATCAGAGAAAGGGAGGAACGCCTTTCATTCCTTTGTCGTTTTCACATAATGGCTCCTGCAGAGCCTGGTTTGCATTATTGTGGGCTTCTCATATCGCTAATACTACTAACTATGATGTAGGAAGACTTAACGCTCAGTTGAACAAAGTCTGCTACCCTGATGAGGAAGGGGACCCACAAGCCAAAGGAACTGTATGGGAAATGGAGGAGTATCGCCGAGGAAATTCCTCCACACACTATGTTTTCCCCAACACTCGAACCATCAAGGGTAATGGGCCTCCTGTTATCGCTGTTACTAGAGCTCGAGCGGATCTCTGTGTGAGCAGTATTGGCAGTATCCCTATGGGAAAAGGGGACTGTACTACAGTATTGAATATTACTGGAACGAACAATAGCAGTTTTTTGTCCTCACACAACACCTATTTCATTTGCAGAAGTAAAGGTTATTACCATCTACCTATTGGTTGGTCGGGAAGCTGCTATGTGTCCTTTTTGCTTCCACCTGTGTTTTTGGCACCTGCATCCTATCATAAAGACTATAAACTGTATAATGACATTTCCAAAAATAGATTCAAGATGACAATAAATAATGATGAGGTGGATCAAACTGATACTGCACTACAGCAGTATATCAACTTTAATTTGGGACTATTCTTCTTTGTTGGTGCGGCCTTAAACAGTAGGAAGATCAGGCGTTTGACACGTGTTATAGAGGCTGTAACGAACCAGACAGCAATGGCGCTTGGAAATATCACAGAGGAACTACTAATTGCGAGAATTGTGACGCTCCAAAATAGGATGGTCCTTGACTTAATCCTGGCCGACAGTGGTGGAGCATGTCGCATCATAGGGAGTAGTTGCTGTGTCTATATCCCTGACCACGCCCCTTCTGTTTTTGAAGCAATTTCCAAGTTGCACAAAATAGCCACTGAAATCCATCAGGATTCAGGAACATGGACTTGGACTGGCTGGCTATGGAATGTATTTACTGTATGGGGATGGAAAGTATTAACAGCTCTATGTATATTTTTTGCGATTCTCTTCACTTGTTGCCTATGTATTCAATGCGGCCCAATGCTCTGTTCCCTTTGTATTTCTACTTGTACCTCATGTATACCGACTAAACGAAATGTTACAAATGTAAATGCTCGCTTGGCAATGGACCAAGAAATTACTGAATTAATGCAGATAGATGTGCACGATGTTTTCCGTACTTCCTCAAAAGCATAGAAGATGTCTTCAGCATATGCTAAAAGGGTCGTCTGTGGAAATCTGAAATAATTTCCGTTGGCATGAGCTGAAGCTATCTTGGTTGTGGCATCCATTTTGTTGGCTTTGTAATTCTCCCGTCCTCTGCTGCTCGTCTTTTTCCCTGCCTGTGCTGTCTATTTTAGTTGACTTCCTGACTCAGCTAAAAGCAATGTACGTGCTAAGAGTTTGTAGCTGTCAGAACACCTGGTCTCGGACTCAACTGTCAATCATTTACTGCTGCCATAAGCACTCCTGCTCCCCCTCCCACTTTGCTGATGATGGAGCAGAGTAAATGAAAAAATGTAACCCCTAACAAATTTTATACATAATTAATAAATATGTTCGTTTAAATGTATTAATCAACAATGTATGTGAGGGAAGGGTAACACGCAAGTATGTGTGCTGAATAATCTATTTACAAATGTCTGTGTGTCTAATTATAACATAAAAATAATTGCGTACTAAATAAATAATAAATGCATGATTCGTGCTTCATAGAATATAAAACGTGACGTTGCAAAAACAATAGTGATGGTAAGTAAGGAATAGCTTAAATGTTGCTTTCTGCTAGGTAATAACTAATTGGGGTACGTAGATGACGGGAGGGAAACGAAAAGGCTATGTTTCTCTATTTTAATTATGTTTTGTTTATTTCTAAATAGTGCTTCTAAGTCTAATCGAGTAGCGATATAAAATGGCTGCCGTTTATTAGAGTACGCATGCGCTGAGAATACACATGACAAGGGAGAAAAAGTTGGAGAAAGACTGACCACGTGATGGTGCTGAAAGGCTAGGATGCAAGAATGGTCAAGGCTGATGTGACCTATTTGAACTGATAATGTGCCGTGGTGATCAGCAGAGAATCGTGGGAAACAGTTTTAAGAGAAAGGACAATGCCTGCAGAGTTCTCGAATGTATCGAAAGAAGTTACAAATGTACTGATCGAAGCGGATGGAAACATGTCATGAACTGTGAGAAAGGAAATGAACATATGCATTCCAGAAGAACAAGCTGGATCCGGGAGAATTTGATTAAAACTGAATAAATGAACTGAGTGGACCAATGAAAGAAAAGCGCGTTATTAATGTTGCAACAATTTAGTTAGCAAAGTTAGAATTAGGGTATAAGTAGGCATACTCTTAGTGGGAGGGGTAGCTTCCAGTACTTGGAGTTCCAGATCGATCCATTTACTGAGCGGGAGATGCTGAAAGACTGTTAGATGAGACGGGTTGCGGTAGCTGATGCTGACGAGCTGAAGTTTCTGTTGCTGTTTTATTTTTCCAGTTGAGTATGAGAATCAGGTTATTTTTCAACTTTAAACTTAAGTTAGAAATCATTAGGTTAAATTAGGAAGATAGGCAGGTTAATTAGGATTTTTCCTCATGACAAAATTTCCTTTCTGCAATAAAATTGATTTTGCTTAATAAATATTTGCTTTAATAATGTATGAATAATTGAATAATAAAGTCTAAATTCTTTTCCATGCCTTTAAAATTATATAAATTTTGAAATTCTTAAATCAAACGACTCAGTGATTATTTACTAAATGGTTGTGAAATTAGTAATTAGTTATTGTGATTTAGCTGGTCTTGATCACTATCAACTGATTTTCACTAGATGATCCATCGACAAACAATGAGCAGGAATATCTTAAGAAATAACTAAGAAAGCGATAGGTTAAGGTAATAAGGTATCCCGGCTCCTTCCAGCGGTACATCATGATGATTTTCATTTAGTTTTTCTTTCTCCTAGGAGTATAGATTCGTAAAGGTGTAGAGGAAATCCAGGTGAGTGTGTGTTTGTTAGGCGATGTCATGGGCCCCATCGTCATGTGGATGTGAGAAATATAAGTCGCGCCTGGATGACCGATAAGTGACCTAGGAGAAATAGTTTTCATTGTATCCGCTGCATCAGATTTCTTGGTAGCAGAGTTATGGTTTCTATAGATTAGTTTGGTGATTATTGATTATTGATTATTTTGATGACTAATACTATATGTTGAGTCGCGTTATGTTATATGTGAGTTTTCACGCTTCTGGGATGTAGGAAGTGGAACACGTGTGGCAAGAGAAGTCACATGGAATTTGGTACATGGTCTGAATTCATTTTTTGGTAATAACACAGGTTCTGTTATGTTAGGGATTTTCTGTATGAAAGGTGTGTAACTGGGATAGCAAATCACGTTTTCTTGTGAAACTCTGGCCTTAATTCTCAGGAGCATAGTCTCCACATGTGTCTTATCCCCAGAGAAACGGGTTTACTGTTTGCTTGAAAGAAGGGTAAGGTAGAGGGAAGTGCTACTTTATCGGCGAAAGTTAATAATTCTGTGGTAGGGTAGAGGTAAGCGCTGCCTACTGGAAATACAGGATTCTTGTGTAAAAGGACAAAGCTGTCACTTTTGTTTAGCGAATCAGACTATGGAATTGTTTTAAATGTTGTAACTAACGAAGAAACATTAAAAAGAAAAATTGCCGATAATTTTTGTAAAGGAGGGTAAAAGAGCAAGAGTGACATAGACAGTGCCGCGCTAGGATTGGATAGTGCGCTAGTCACGTGAACGCAAAGACAGGAGTGACGTAGGAAAAGTGCTGCGCTAAGATTGGTGGGTGCGCGGAAGAAGGAAATCGTTCTGATTGGTGTGTTGGTGTGAATCGCGCTGTGATTGGTTGAAGTTCCGTACACGGAACAGTGCTGGTTTTGAAGAGAAAAACCAATCGAAAACATGCCGTATTAGGAGTATGAAAGGGAGAGATCGTCATGGACGACAAAAATTAAGAATTTCTTTAAGAAAGACAAAAGGTTGTGACTAGAGAGGGACAAGTAATTCCTCCGCCGAAATCAGCAGCTTCACATATGATGCTGAAATATGGATATCATACATGCATATGGTTAGAAAATTGGGCAAAGTATACGAAGAATGATGGAGCATTAGCTTTCCCTGAGAATGGTTCATTTAGTGTAGCGGTTTTGCGGAATTTGAGAGAAAAGATGACAAATTTAGAACCTAGACCGACACAGTTTGAAGCGTTGACGGAATGGGAAGATGAGATGTATGAGCGAGAGAGATTCAGAGGTTTAAGGGATCATGAGTTTATGCCTGGAAGAATGTGGGGAATAAATCATGAGGATAGAATAAAACGATGGAGATGTGCTAACATGACAGGAGGTTTGTTTCCGGCTTTTACAGTTGAGGAAGAGACTAAGAGAAAACGTACTGAGAAAAAGAAACACATGGAGAGGGAAAAATATATGCATGAGAGTGAAACGGGTGATGAATTGCTGGAAGATATTCTAAATAGAAATCCCCCTCCGTATCAGCAGAGTTCTACAGTGGTGACACCTAATGCGCCGCAAATAGAGACTGTGCGAAATAAAAGTCCTGTAAAAAGAATTGAAATAAATAGGTCACAAGATCAAATAAGAACTTCACAAAATGAAGGAGTAGAAAGTGACAATGCAACTGAATTAGCAAGAACAACAAAAGAGCTGACTGAGAAAATTAGGGAATTAACGAAAAACATGGAAGCTGTAACTGTACCCGTAACAATAGGTCCAGTAATACCAGTTTTTGAGAATCAGAAAATTGATGAACGATCTTTAGTGATTCCTATGAATTCACAATTTCAGAGAGAAAAAGAAAGGATGGAACCAAGTACAAGTAATTTGGCTAGTACCTACAGACCAAGTCCACCTACAAATTTGACAGTGAATGAGTGTAATGGTAGGAAAATGCCTATGGTAACAGAATCTGCAACAGTGACCCCTGAAAAGAGTGGTAATTGGATAGAACTAAATAATACGCCTATAGGTCCGACTCCTGATGAGTTAAATGAGTGGATGAAGGCATTTAAAATAAAAGAACCAGAAGAAAAACCATTAGATGTAATTAGGTTAAAGATTGACATGGAAGAATTAATTTTAGGGACGATTGGTACAGAAAAGCTGAAAAATTACCAGGATGATGAGATTATGTTTCTGTGCAAAAGTATTACATGGAGAGCTAAAAATTTACATGACAAACTGGAAGAGATAGCAAGTGAAATTGGAGTAGATTTTGCGAAAGTGAAAACATTGCAGAAACCGTACAGAGTAGACTTTTGTGAGAAAGATATTGAAAATTTGAACACAGAGGGAAGGCTGACACAGATAAAAGAGTTAATTGTTTTACTGAGAAAATGGGGTGATGTGGACAGATGGAAAGTCAGATGGACGAAAAAGTATGAGAAAACTGCAGACAAAGCTTCTTTGGCTTTTATGATAACTGAAAAGGAACCTGTTGCAAGAGAATACCCTATGAGAGAAACTCCAGGTGGTAGTTATGTGCATGTTCCCTGGACTAGACAGGATATACTGTCATTTACAAACGAATTCCCGAAGCTGAGAGAGAAACCAGTTGAATGGTACCGACAAGTGGAGAGGTTTGTGAAGGTTTCAAAGGTGTTGTGGATAGATTTAGATGGATTGTTTGACATAGTGGTGCCAACTGATTTGTGGTCTGAATGTAAAATTACAGTTGACTGGCCAACTACAGAATATCCAAGAGATCCTAAGACAGGAGCTCCAGGTCCTGAGGTGATGAGGAAATATGATAAGGTGATTACCTTTTTGAAAAATAAGATTCCTCCTAAAGAAACAGATTGGGTAAAAATAGACAGAACTACACAGGATAGTAAGGAGTCCGTACATGCCTATTATGAAAGATTGTTGTTGGTTTTCAAGCAGTATAGTGGGTATGAGGAGTTGAGTGAAAAGGATATGAGTCATTTTGTATATAGATTTGTGTTTGGACTGAAACCAGAGATTAGTGAAATGATTAAACAACATATGATTAACTGGCAAAACGGCACTGTAGATGAGGTACTGAGGTATGCTAAGTATTGTAGTGATGATATTGAGAGTAGACAGCGTAAATTGAAAGAGAAGGCAATGTGGGCACAGGTAAAAGTGGCAGAGAAACAAGAAGCTCAATTGAATAATAGTGGGAATGAAACAGGACAGAATAAATCCCGACCTAACATAGGTAAAGGGAAAGGTCAAATGAGTCTAGAAGAGGCAAAGAAATAATGGCCATGTCATAATTGCGGAAAATTAGGGCATTGGAGAAACGAGTGTACATTCCCACCTAAACCTAATCCGGAAAATCAATCATTAAATCCACAGGTGCAGAATGAGGTAGTTGTTCAACAAGGTCAGGTGCCACAACCACCACTTCCCAACAATGTTAACCAGCAAAGATACAGTACAGAAACAGGATTCTACGGAGGAGAGCAGGTAACACAGTTGCCGCGAGCAGCTAACATTTCTCAGTATTGGTTGCGTCAGAGTGAGGATGAGTCGGATGAAAGTTTCTGACGGTGCCTAGGAGAGGGAAAAGAGTGCGTACTTGGCGCAACTCTAGAGGTAGATCAGTCTGGTCCCTTTGTGGATGGAGAAGTGAATGGTGCAAATGTAACATTCCTTATCGATACTGGAGCTACCCGTTCTACTGTTAGGTCAGTGGAAATTCCAAACCTTCCTCTATCAGGTGAATATATCCAAGTAGTTGGAGTAGCGAATCAGCAGATTAAAATCCCACTTACTGAATTAGTGGAAGTAAAAATTGGTTCTTTTAGCAAAATGCATAAATTCGTAGTGTGCGATTGTAGTCCCGTAAATCTTTTAGGTCGTGACCTTTTGTGTAAGATGAACTGCACAATTTATTGTACGCCAGATGGAATTGGATTTCAGACCCCAGATGAAGATGTATTGTATAAAGTGACATTGATGAATCAGGAACCTGAAATGAATGGTTTGTTTCCTGCATTTGATGCAGAAAAACTTCCAAAAGAACTGAAAGAGACAGTGAAAGAGAATGTGTGGGATTTTACAGGAGAAGATATTGGATTGATGAAAGAAGTAGATCCCGTAAAAGTAACAGTAAAAGAAGGAACAACTTACCCAAATACGCCACAGTATAAATTGACTCCAGAAATAATTGAAGGAATAACTCCTGTAATAAATAAAATGATTGAACAGGGAATTCTAAAAGAAATAATGAGCAGTCCATGTAATTCACCTATAATGGGACTGAAAAAGCCAAATGGAACATATAGAATAGTACAGGATTTGAGAAAGGTCAATAAAATAGTTGTGCCTTGTTGTCCAATAGTGCCAAACCCTGCAGTAATTCTATACCAAATTCCACATGAAGCTGAGTGGTACACCGTGATAGATTTGTGTCACGCATTTTCTCTATTCCTTTACATCCAGATAGCCAGCCATTATTTGCGTTCCGGTTCGGAGAGCGTATTTTGGCATGGTGCCGAATTCCTCAGGGGTATACAGAAAGCCCCTCAATCTTTAATCAGATTTTAAAGAAGTCCCTGGAAGATTTGAAAATGCCAGAAAAGTCAGTGATGGTGCAGTATATCGATGACCTGTTGGTGGCATCGAAAACAAAAGAAGCATGTGTAAGCGATACAATTGCTTTACTGAACCATCTAGAGAAAAGAGGACATAAAGTGTCCCCTTCGAAATTGCAGTTTTGTCAATATTTAGGGCATAAAATTGAGAAAGGAGTGCGAAAGATAACGACTGAGAGAATAAAAATGATTCAAGGAATGAGAGCACCAATGACGCAGAGAGAGGTAAGAATGTTTCTGGGAATGGTTGGATATTGCCGACAATGGATAAGTGGTTTTTCCTTGATTGCTAAGCCATTACAAAAACTGACCAAGAAGGATGTAAGAGACCCTTTTGAATTGAATGACGAAGAAATGAAATCTTTCAAAGAGTTGAAAAAGAAATTGTGTGAGGCCCCTGCTTTAGGAATGCCTGACTACGAAAAGGATTTTGAATTGTACTGCAGTGAAAGAGATGGATGTGCATTTTCAGTACTGGTACAAAAACATGGAACAATGAAGAGACCAATTGCTTATTTTTCAGCTGTTTTAGATCCTATAGCAAAAGCGTTGCCTGGATGTCTGAAAGCTGTTGCTGCTACTTGTGTAAGTCTGGAACAAAGTGAAGGTATAGTGATGGGGTATCCACTGGGAGTATATGTTCCCCATTCAGTAGAGATTCTTTTGACAAGAACAAAAACACAGTACATGACACATAGTCGGCTGACTAAGTACGAAAAAGTAATCTTGAGTGCAGAAAATGTGACCATAGATAGATGTATGAATGTGAATCCTTCGACATCATTGCCAGATGAAGAGAGTATAATTGAACAAGATGAAGTAGATCATGATTGTCTGAATGTGCTGAAATATTGCACAAAACCAAGAGCTGACATAAAAGATGAGCCTTTAAAAGAATCAGATTATGTCATGTTTGTGGATGGCTTATGCTTGAGAACGAGAGAAGGAGTTTTAAGCGCAGCTTACGCAGTGTGCACAGTGGCGACTGTGATGGAAGCGTCTTGTCTGAAAGGAATAAGGTCTGCCCAAGTTGCAGAACTGATTGCTTTGATTCAAGCATGTAAGTTGGGAAGAAATGTACGAGTTACGATTGTGACCGATAGCCAGTACGGTTTCGGTATAGTGCATGATTTCGGTCAGATTTGGTCACAAAGAGGTTTCTTGACGTCAGCAGGAACACCTATCAGAAATGGAGATTTTGTAAAGAAACTGCTTGAGGCGATACAGCTGCCTAGGCAGATAGCTGTAGTGAAATGCAAAGCACATAAGAAAAATGAAGATTACATAACTGTCGGAAATAATTACGCCGACGAGATAGCCAAATATTGTGCAGAGAACATGATATCCCTGAATAAGAATCGGGAAAGGGAGCATATCTCTTCTACTTTGCTTTTTACTAACACTGTCGAGACATGGGATGAGGTGAGACAGTTACAGGAAGTTGCAAATGATGAGGAAAAAGATTGCTGGATAAAAGCAGGATGTAGAAGACAAGAAAACAATGGTGTGTGGGTTTACAGAGATGAAAGACCAGTTATGCCTGATAGCATGATTTCAGACATGGCACGGATGTACCATGGACAAGCTCATATTGGGAGAGACTCAATGATCAGACTTTTTAGACAAACATGGTATAACCCAAAATTCAGAGCCATAGCTGAAAGTCTTTGTCAAAGATGTCTTATTTGTCAGCAGTTTAATCCAGGAAGAAAGACAATAGTGAGTCTAGGAACAATAGGACGAGAAGGAGGTCCGTTCACTAGAATGCAATTGGATTTCATTGAAATGCCCCCTTGTAACAGACTAAAATATGTTCTAGTGGTCGTCTGTTTGTTTTCTCGTTGGGTGGAGGCATACCCGACTAGAAGGAATGATGGAATAACGGTAGCAAAACTTATGCTGCGAGAGTTCATTCCAAGGTATGGTTTTCCAGTCACGATTGAGACAGATAGAGGAACACATTTTCAAAATGAGTTGATTCAATTAATTTGTGAAGCATTAAGTATTAAACAAAAACTGCATTGTGCATACAGACCAGAGGCTTCTGGGGTAGTAGAGCAAATAAATGGAACAATTAAGAACAGGTTAGGAAAAATGTGTCAAGCTACAGGACTCAAATGGCCCGATGCACTGCCCCTTGTCCTGATGACCATCAGAAGTATTCCTGAAAAGAAAACTGGACTTAGTCCCCATGAAGTGATCATGGGACGAGCAATGAGACAAGCACAAGTACCTGTCAACAAGTTATTGACTATAACTGATGATCTAGTACTGGATTATTGCAAAGGACTGGCTGATGTGGTGCGTTCTGTGTTTCATCAGGTTGGACCGGATGCGACCACTCTTGAAAGAAAACCAGCCCACGACTTGAATCCAGGAGACTGAGTCCGCATAAAAGTCCACAGGAGAAGAAACTGTCTAGTTCCTCGCTGGGACGAGCCACGACAGGTAATCCTAGTGACGACTGCAATCAAGTGTGCAGGAGTGAAAAACTGGGTCCATGCCAGCCACACAATCAGAGTTCCAGAACCTGAAGATCGACATGTGAGTCGACATCTGGAAGTGTGGGATGAGAGTTCAGCGACTGAGACAGAAAGAAGAAGAAAAAGGGTGCCAGAACTTGAAGATCGACTTGAAAGTCGACATCTGGAAAACCCAACTGCAAGTACCTCTATAGAGGAAGAGGAAGAAGAAGAAGAAGAAGGAGAAATTGCAGAAATTCCAGAACTTGAAGATCGACCTGTAAGTCGACATCTGGAAATATCTGACACGAGTTCAGGATCTGATGATTCAGTTGAAAACTGTGAAGAATTTCGAAGGAAAACTTGGAAATTTGAACCAATTAGAGAAGAGAATGAACAAGAAAATGATCTAAATGAGCAACCAAGTACAAGTTATGGTGGAAATCCTTCAAAAGTAATATTAATAGACAAAGAAGGGAAAGAGACAATTAAAAAGCTAGAAAATCGAGAAGAACCCCGAGGAGCAATAGGGACAGATAGTGAAACAAAAGAACAGGGAAAATTAGAAGCAGAGAGTGAGATAAATACCAATTCGGAAGAACATCGAGGAGGGTCAGTAATAGGTGAATACAAGAAGGAGAAAATAGAACCACAAGTAAAAGAAAATGAGATCATAAGTTTCAAAATAAGAGACAATTGTGAGAAAATTGAAACAGAATCTGAAGAAAGCGGAGAAGAAGAGAAAACAAGAACTGAATCAAGAAAAAGAAACTGGAAATCAGAAAGAGGAGAAAAAGAAGGTGAAGCCAAAAGGCCAAGAAAAGGAGACAATTGGCCCAGCAACTATATAAGAAAATTGAGATACAGAATAATCAGAACAGGAGAAAAAAGTGCTGAACAGGTGAATGAATTAAGTCAAAAAGAACAAGAAAGACCAAGTGGAAAACGATTGCAAAAGTCTAAAAGAATAAAGAAAGTGAATTCGAAATACAAGTCACCTGAGTGGTTGTACATCGCTCTAACTGATTACAAAGAAGAAAGAAACACTCACGAGAACCTAAGACTACGAAACCGAATGGGTAAAGGTGAGGTGCAACAAACCTGAAGTGAAGACTTAAAGTGCTTCTGCCGGATGTGACAGTTTTACTGGATGTGACAATTTTACTGGATATGACAAATCACCGGATGCGACAACGAAAGAATTCTGAAAAGAATTAAAAGAAAGTACCAAGCAAAGACTTTTGAATGAAGGGTGGCATCTAAGTCCTTTCTGAGGTGTAGTGACACAATTTTCTGAGGTTTAACAAAAGATAAAAGCAAAATGGAGAATACTAGAGATAGAAGAGATAAATGTGAGTTTTTAAAAAGATGGTGTAAAATGTGCTGCTTTTGTACAGGATTATTAATGACAGTATGGATAGTTTTAGCAATCACAATTCCTATTAGTATAGCTGTAGTAGAAGCAAAGAATGATACTAAACCAGAAAAAGAAACTAATATTAAAGAACCAGTTATTGTAAGAAGTAGTGCAGAATTACATAAGGATAAGTCAGTAACAGATTTTTCTAAAAATGTTTTTACAAAATTGTTGTACGAATATGTAGAGACAATGGATGTGAGAGCTTGTTATGTTTGTATGCAGTTGCCTGCATCAGTGACAGAAGGTGTGACTTATCATCACCTACCTCTAACTTATGGAATAACATGTAGTGTCATAGCAAGTTTATTTTATAAAACAGGTAGATTAGAATTTTATTACACTGATGTAGATAAGATTTTTGCAAATATTCCTGTAGTTTCAGAACTAAACAAAGTAAAACAAGCAAAAGTTTTAGGAGAATTCTTTTTAGAGCATATAATTTTAACATTAGAAGAAATAGCTAAAAACAACCTTACCTGTGAGTTAAAGAAAGAAGAAAAGGTATTTTTAGAAATGGTTGAAGAAAGAAGAATGAAATTTCACAAAGAAGCAATAAAAGAGAAAAGAACACATCTATGGACGTTTGAGGAAGAGAATCCTGAAGGGAAAAAGATAAATGCAGCAATGACATTAGATTGGCCGCAAACAGGAAAGTTATGTATTAGGAGAAATAAGACAGTCTATGACAATTATTTTGTAGGTTCCAGTATCTGCCATGACAATTATCAAATTTTGGGAAGTTGGGGATTCAAAGGTGGAAAAGATCCAATATTTCCAGGTATCTATTATATTTGTGGGAATAGAGCTTATTACAGGTTACCGGACCATTGGTATGGAACTGGTTATGTAGGCCTGGTCTTTCCCAAAAAATTCATATGGACAGAGAAGAAAAAGGAACATACAAGATGATTAATAGCTTTACACGTAGAAAGAGGGAAAGTTTTTCAGAAATTGTAGGTGATATTTTTGGAGCATTAATACCAGCAGTGGGAATATCTTTGAATGCATTTAAAATTCGGAAATTATCCACAGTAGTAGATCGTTTGTCTACAGATACTGCGGGAGGGTTCTTGATGGTAAATACCGAAATGGTTGCCATGAGAGCTATGGTGATGCAAAATCGGCTTGCCCTTGATATTCTTTTGGCAAAAGAGGGTGGAGTTTGTGGAATGCTGAAAGTCCAACATTGTTGCACTTACATTCCTGATAAAAGTGAAAATATACAAAAGTATATCACAAATATTACAAATTTGCACAAAGAACTAGTTCCACTGGAGGTTGAAAGTGTCCTTGGAAAACTTGGTAAAGGGTTTTCTTCAGTAGCAAATTGGTTAACAAGAATGAGTAGACTAGTGATAGGGAAAGTTATAATAATAGCAACTGTAGCAATATTGTTAGCCATGGTGTTGAAAATTGTAATAACGTGTATAAAAAGAAAAAGAAGACAAAATAAGATAAAAAGAAATAACAGAATAATGAAAGAGAGAGAGAGAGAAATGGGTGAAATTGAGTTAGAGAAAATGAAAGAAAATATGTATAAAGAGACAAGACAAGATGAAATGGAAACAGATGTATAACTAACAAAAAGCAAAAGGATGAGAGACATATGCTGCCTGAAAAAGAAGTATAACTTGGATTTTATGTGGTGATTTAAAAATCACCAAAGGGGGAGTTGATGGAGCAGAGTAAATGAAAAAATTTAACCCCTAACAAATTTTTATAAATAATTAATAAATATGTTCGTTTAAATGTATTAATCAACAATGTATGTGAGGGAAGGGTAACACGCAAGTATGTGTGCTGAATAATCTATTTACAAATGTCTGTGTGTCTAATTATAACATAAAAATAATTGCGTACTAAATAAATAATAAATGCATGATTCGTGCTTCATAGAATATAAAACGTGACGTTGCAAAAACAATAGTGATGGTAAGTAAGGAACAGCTTAAATGTTGCTTTCTGCTAGGTAATAACTAATTGGGGTACGTAGATGACGGGAGGGAAACGAAAAGGCTATGTTTCTCTATTTTAATTATGTTTTGTTTATTTCTAAATAGTGCTTCTAAGTCTAATCGAGTGGCGATATAAAATGGCTGCCGTTTATTAGAGTACGCATGCGCTGAGAATACACATGACAAGGGAGAAAAAGTTGGAGAAAGACTGACCACGTGATGGTGCTGAAAGGCTAGGATGCAAGAATGGTCAAGGCTGATGTGACCTATTTGAACTGATAATGTGCCGTGGTGATCAGCAGAGAATCGTGGCAAACAGTTTTAAGAGAAAGGACAATGCCTGCAGAGTTCTCGAATGTATCGAAAGAAGTTACAAATGTACTGATCGAAGCGGATGGAAACATGTCATGAACTGTGAGAAAGGAAATGAACATATGCATTCCAGAAGAACAAGCTGGATCCGGGAGAATTTGATTAAAACTGAATAAATGAACTGAGTGGACCAATGAAAGAAAAGCGCGTTATTAATGTTGCAACAATTTAGTTAGCAAAGTTAGAATTAGGGTATAAGTAGGCCTACTCTTAGTGGGAGGGGTAGCTTGTGTAGTAGTACTTGGAGTTCCAGATCGATCCATTTACTGAGCGGGAGATGCTGAAAGACTGTTAGATGAGACGGGTTGCGGTAGCTGATGCTGACGAGCTGAAGTTTCTGTTGCTGTTTTATTTTTCCAGTTGAGTATGAGAATCAGGTTATTTTTCAACTTTAAACTTAAGTTAGAAATCATTAGGCTAAATTAGGAAGATAGGCAGGTTAATTAGGATTTTTCCTCATGACAAAATTTCCTTTCTGCAATAAAATTGATTTTGCTTAATAAATATTTGATTTAATAATGTATGAATAATTGAATAATAAAGTCTAAATTCTTTTCCATGCCTTTAAAATTATATAAATTTTGAAATTCTTAAATCAAACGACTCAGTGATTATTTACTAAATGGTTGTGAAATTAGTAATTAGTTATTGTGATTTAGCTGGTCTTGATCACTATCAACTGATTTTCACTAGATGATCCATCGACAAACAATGAGCAGGAATATCGTAAGAAATAACTAAGAAAGCGATAGGTTAAGGTAATAAGGTATCCCGGCTCCTTCCAGCGGTACATCATGATGATTTTCATTTAGTTTTTCTTTCTCCTAGGAGTATAGATTCGTAAAGGTGTAGAGGAAATCCAGGTGAGTGTGTGTGTGTGTTTGTTAGGCGATGTCATGGGCCCCATCGTCATGTGGATGTGAGAAATATAAGTCGCGCCTGGATGACCGATAAGTGACCTAGGAGAAATAGTTTTCATTGTATCCGCTGCATCACTGACCATGTGGTTTTTCATCTGTCCTTGTTTGCTGAAAACTATTTGTGAAACTTGTCCTTCCTATTTCTGTTCACATGCTTACAAAGTGCAGAAAAAGCTGTATATAATGCCTGTGTTCTGTGACTTCAATGTACTACCTCAGGCAGCACTTGAGAGTGCTGTGTGGACGTAGTCCCAGTCATGAGTGATTAATAAACTTGTTATTTGAATTCCAGCTTCAGTGCCAATCTCTATTTTGTTGGTCTACGGACCCATGGACAGAGAAGGGTGACCCCTGCACCGGTGTGCTCATTAAAAGGCACATTTCCACAAAACTGTAGGCGAGATCTAAAAACTGAACTATTTAAACAGTGTTAAATTTATTTAACTGCTCAGATGCAACTGTGCTGAATAGGAAATATGTACGAAATTTGGGGGGAACCCTAAGAAAGACAATGAGAGCAAAAAAGGAAAGTGAAAAACAGGGCAACAAGCCCTGTAAGCACTCGTTAATTACACAATATGCAAGATTTATGAAGAACTTAGAAGGTCTTATGCTTTTCCCCACATACAGCATAAGAGGAGATGGTCTAAAGATGATCAAAGAGGAGTGTATCTTGAAATTCTAGAAACCAGGTAGGCAGGAAAAGATCTGATGAAGCATCTGTGAACAATCCATAGAACATTAACGTATACTCTGGCACATATGGCAAGGCTGTGAAGATTTCTTAATCTAGACTTGGCTTTCGCAAAACCTGAAACTAAAGTGATTAGCCTGGCTGCTTGGTTTTGTAAAGACTGAAGTCAGGGAATAAGAATTTTGCTGATGCCCACATATAGAGCATTGCAAAAAAAACAAGGCGCAAGCCCACTCGTGCAGAAATTGTGGCTCTTCCTCCTAGTGGCGTACAAAAGTGGAGAGTACGTTTGAGATTTCTCATACAGAAAGTCTAGGAAGAGGTGACTTTGGAGACCTGAGTTTCTATCTTTAGGGTGAAGCCAACTTTAACCTCTAAACTTTAAACTATATTGACTGGTGTTAGGAAAAATTCAAAGTTGTGGGAAAAGGCCTGGTGTGACCAGAGGGATAGGCTATTACCTGTAATGAGGGCTTCTATCTTGTCAGATTAATTTTCAATCAGCTGGTATCCACCCGCTCCATAAAACAAACAGACATTCCTTCATATTAGTTGGTTTGGAGAGGTCTTCTGTTTGGGCTCATAAAAGTTTGGGCGTCAGTCAGCAAGCATTTAAATAGTTTCTAGATATAAACAAAGATGTTTAGATGTGCGACATTCCGTGAATTTAGCTAAAGCTGGTAGCAGAGTAATAGGTCTGTAGTTGGAGTGGGTAGTAGGAATCAGGCTAGGTTATTTGAGTAGTGACTTTACTACTCCCTGTGTAAGTTCTAAAGGGACAGTGCTGGTTGTGAGTGAGAGTAATAATTTTTTTTATCTTGCTTGAAATAAAAAGATTGTACTTTGTTGTACAACTTTTATAGGCAGATGGCCTAGAGGGGACTTGGATTTAAATTCACTGGGATGATAATTTGGAGGGTCTATTAGTGACTAGGTGCTTGTGATAAGAGGGGTTTCCAACTGGACATAGAGTAGGATCAGAGTGATCTTATTCGTAGTAAATTTGGAAAGAACACTGCATAAGTTTTGAGAGGGAGCAATGGAAAGAGCTAAAATGTAAATATTTGATCATTCATTCACAACTTTGGAATTTTTTTATGTGTTTGTTATTGGTTTCTAAGTTACAGTTGGAGACGTTCCCAGTGAATAGTTTCGACTACTTGTATACAGGTAAGTAGCTGAAGTTAATTGAGATTGTAATAAGTCCTCCATTTACACCCAGCTTATCAGGTAGCTTTGTTTTTTTTTTAGCTCCCATACACGGCTGGTGTAAACTGGGGGAAGATTTTTCTTTTTTCCTAAGTGGATGAGAGACCTACGAAGAAATTTCGTCAACAGCAGGTATTCAAGAATAGAATGAGTAGCTGGTGATAAGATATGAGAAGGGGGTGGAGAGGAGAGATCGGCCTCTAAATTCTGTATGTTCACTTTATTCCAACGCGTTTACTTCTTATACAAGAAGTGTGTTCTCCAATTATTGACTGGTTTTAGGGGGGACCCAAGCAGCATCAAGTGTGTGACCCGCTGCATGAGTGGGTCCTTTGAACAGGTGGGAGAGCCCACAGTCTTCACAGCGCATAATTAACTTCAGTGGGCCTGCCTCCGTCACTTTTCAAGATGGAGGTTAATGTCGCTTATAATCATTGGATGTTTATTACTGGAAGAAAATGCGGGTAGGAGGTGCGCAAATTCGGGAAAGAAAGAGGGAGGATTGTCCGGGAAAAGCAATATGCAATAAATAAATAGTATTGGCTGGAGAGAGTAAGAGATACTGTTACATCTCTGAACAGGCTAAATTAATTGAGTGTGGTAAAAGTGGAACAAGAATTTCTAAAAATAACCGTAATTCCCACGCTGAGTCTATCAGAAGGTCTGTCACACCTTAAGCTTTGCGTATCCATGTGGGATTGATGTAGCCCGTACGAATTGATGTCTTCCTTTAGCCAGTTATCTGTAAGGCATGGCATACACAGTACAGCAAAGCATGGAATACTTCGCATAGTACAGTAAGGCATGGTTTGCGCGGTTAAGTGAGGGATGGAATACGTATGGTACAGTTAGCCACGGTACGCACAGTACAGTAAGGCATGGGATACTTACCATGGTACAGTAAGGCATGGAATACTTCGCATAGTACAGTAAGGCATGGGATACTTCGCATAGTACAGTAAGGCATGGTTTGCGCGGTTAAGTGAGGGATGGAATACGTATGGTACAGTTAGACATGTTACGCACAGTACAGTAAGGCATGGGATACTTAGCATGCTACAGAAAGGCATCAGTAAGGCATCGTATGAACAGTACAGTAAAACATGGATAACTTAGCATGGTAAGTTGCAGATTTTAGTAATGCCTAGCACCTTCGGCAGGTTTGGGCATTTAAGCCAGTGACGCACTCATGCCGGGAATTGTGTGTTCGTGTTTAAATTGGAGAAAGCAAAACTGCGAGTTCAAGAACGTACTTTAACCTAAAGAAAACGGACTTGAAGTTGACAAAAAGTCAACATGATAGGCATGGGTTTCAAGAGGAGGAGACCATCGCCTCCTAATTCTTTTTAGAGTGTTTTCACTCTTATGGGAGGGTGGCTCGCTGCTCAATGGTTTTTTTAACTAAGTAGTTACATACTTAAATATTCTTTGTAGGTGACAAAAGGCATGTGCCCACACTTAAACTGCCTAACCTCCGTCCTTGGCACACAGGCTCCAGAAAGGTGCTTTGCAGGTTTCTGTCACATGGGACATGATTACCCTAACAAGGGGGGACGGGCTGCTTGGCCCCCGCTACACAGCCATGTTCAATGTTCATACTGCAGACAAGGCAAGCGCACAATCTCTCTTCAGCACGGATCCTTTCACTATAACTAAGATTATACAGCTGGCCAGTAACCGAGGAGCAGTGCCCTCCTCTGGTGTCCAGTTTGAATCCTTGCAGCCAGGACAAGTTCTCCTGTAGAAACAAGTCTCCTGGGGGTGCCAACACACATACCTGGTGAACTCGCAATGGGAGACAAAGTGCCATACTGCCCAGGATGTATATTCAATACAAGGTTGGGGGAAAGTACACAGGTTACTGCCAGCAAGAGCAACTATGATATACTTTTAGGTCCGACTTAAGAGTGCTTTCTGCCTTCATAAGCAGACCTTTCGGTAATCACATAATATGTAAGGACTGCAGGGGACCCTGACCAGGGCAGGTGCATTCCATCTGCATTCTTCAAGACAGAAAAACATCAAGAGAAAGGAACAGAGAGTACTAGGCTGCTCCAGGGGCGAGCAGAGTTATTACCCCCAGCTCTTCTTCTTGCTCTTATCAGTAAATATGATATTTCTATACCGAAGCCGGGGTAAGACGAACAGAACTGAAAATAATATCACCCTCTATCCACCCTAAATATGGATAAAATATTGGCCCGAATAATATCTAATAGATTAAACCCGATCATGCGCGACCTGGTGTTGCCAATCAGGGTTCATAGTTCATACCAGGCACGGCGACGTCCAAAACCCTCAGGACCTTTTACTCCCAGAGTCATCAAATGAGACCAGAAGCGAATGCTGCCTCGATCTTTCATGACGCAGAGCGCGCATTTGATTCTCTGGAGTGGCCACTTCTGTGAACGAAAGTATTCTGTTTAGGCTTAAGCAATAACATAATAAATGTAATTAAATTACACACCGAACCAACTGCCAGTGTCTGCGTTAGTGGCAACACATCTGAACCCTTTGCATGGTTGTCCACTTTCCCCTCTTCTTTTTACTGGTCTACAGAGCATTTGGTGGTTTGGCTACAGACAGAGCATTCTCACCGAGGCATAGCATTCCCAAGGAAACTAGCGCGGTTATCCATGTATGAGGACGACATTATGCTTTTTGTTAGGGAGCCAGAAGTAAATCTTGCTCCTGTCCTCAGAGAAATATGATATGAGGGGCTCTCTGGCATAGCAAGCACTTGGAGGAAGTCGGATATATTGCCGCCCACAGACGTCACCAAGAGGCCCGGCATGGAATATGCGCTTAACTGGAGTGAGGGCCAGTTAGACATTTGGGTATACTTCTATCAACAGTCAACCAGGCGATCATCTAAGATAACGATGGTCCTTCAGTGGCTAAGATCAATGACCAGACTGAGGGAAAGATAATGCTCCTGCTGTCAAAGGCAGGATGAGCTGCCCTCATAAAAATGATTGTCCCCCTCCCCAATTTCTGCATTTGTTTTACAACATCCCTGCTACGCTCAATCAAACATTCTCTGCCACCCTGTGAAAACTGCTGACAAGGTTAATACGGGAGGTAGAAACCCCAGGTTGTAGTGGTCATTTGAGAGCAGGGGCTTTGTGATACAGACTTTAGAACGCTATCACGTAGCACAGTCCCATTATGCAGCCTAATGGTTTAACCATGACAGTAAAGACCCTCACCTTCACACAGAAAAAGATCAAGCAGAGATTGGAGATCTAGACACAATGATTGCCTGTAACCCAATTAGACCCTTGCAGCTAATAGAGTGAAATGCATGTGTTGGTTGATTTGGACCATGGCCAGAAGGTGAGGACTAGATTGCCTATACTCACCAGTCCTGAAGATTGCTAATAACCCCACCATCAAGTCCACTCTGGAAACAGGAATTATAATTAGTATGTGTGAACTAAGACCAGGCCAGAAACATATTCAAAGACGAGAAACTCTCCCCATCAAGCAGTTTAAGAGAGACAAGCTAACGTTTTATACATTTTTGCCTACTATAGGGTTAGGCCAGGGATTTTCATGCTGTGGTCTACATTCCCTGCAGAACCTCCTGAATTTCTCCCACAAACACAGCTCCTTACGACACCAACCCTGCAAAAGTGGGTCTCTAAATTTTATAAACTATTCACACAGAGTATCTCGAAAAGTAGTAGGACAGCACTGGGCATATGAGAACGAGATATTAACGAAGACATAGAAGATGCTGCAAGGACATACTGCTGCATCTAAACCAGACTTATTTACATTAACTACAGACACAACTTATTGAACTTTAAGTTTATAAAGAGCCCATCTAGCACTCCTAAGCCCCTACAGAACATTGATGCCCGTGTTTCAGCACTTTGCACACACTGTTCCACTGCTCCAGCGGGTGTTTTTCATCTGCCATGGGAGTGCCCACTAGTGAGATCATAAAGGTCAGTTATCGCTAAAACCACAAGCATGAGATTACTGAAGCACAGAGACTCCTCTCCCAGACTGATGCTGCTAGGGTATGTAAAACCATTCCCAAAATCAACAAGGAGAGCAAACTGCTGTGTTGTTACTACTAGCAAACAAGCATTGGCATAGCCAATAACTCTTGCCTTTTGGATCTTATAAGAGTTTAGCCATGCAGCACATTATCCTGGATTATGTGCCGCCAGGGATTGAAGAGCTATACAACTACTACACAATGCGTCATGCAGTCTGATTCAGGAATACATGCTTGCCTCAAGAAACATTTATGGACACATTGCAAGGCTTTTTAACACACAGACAGGAAGACAAGCTCCTCAATGCAAGTCAGCAGCAATATAACATTCTGTGTGAGACTGCATCACTAGAGTATTGAACAGCCTGAAGAATCAGAGTCACAGGAAGTTATGCTTAACACAATAAGATGACGGATTTAACACCTCCCACTGTAAACTATGCACTGAATTTACAAATGTTTGGGAAGTGCATGAACCTTGCTAAATGTGCATTCGGGCTGTCTACGAAGCACCAGACCAGTAGCGATCTGTTCATGGACTGCCACCCTTCACTGTATTGTACTGCAGTCTCAAAATCATTTGAGTGCATTAACCTGTCTCCACTTTAAACGAGGACATGTGATGTCTGACTGAAATGTGACTCCCATGGCTTCCTCCCCGCCCATCTCACAAATCTCCTCGCTTTCTACACCTGGACGAGATGAGGAATGCAGAGAGTGGGTAGATTGGCAGGTACAGGATGTGGCCTTACGGGCAGGGCTGCTGACTTTTCAACTGGTGATCCGTGTTTGATTTCCTCTGATTCTCAGTCAACACCTAATCCACCCATGCCTAAAAAATGAATGTAACCATGTATAGTGTAACTGGGGCTCAATCTAAAGCACTCCAATGCCCCTGGGGCCCGAATTCCCACTATACAAACAAGTCTTCTGACTAAAAACCAACATTGACTGATGTAGCACATATGACATGGGCTATGAGCATTTTGTGTGTTCGGTTTTGCAATGCAGCGATGGGTCCAGCTGTAAAGCATAATAAACTGAGAGAAATCATGTGTAGCACCAAGTATGCGTCGATACGCACAAAGGTGGTTCACAAACTGATACTTTTAAAAATGTCCTCTTACGGACAAGCGACTCAAAGCAGCCTCAAAACACGCACGTGCAAATGAGGCAAACTAAAACCATTCTAATAGATTCTGCTTTTACACTATGTGAGGATGCCCAAACAAATAGATTACAAAATGCAGCCCAATTGATTCGCGATGAGGGTATCATGTAAAAATATCAGGAACGCGTGTAATATAAGGCACCTCATGCCCGGTTTCACAAGATAACAATTTATTCAAGGGTTTTTGAGGAGCCCGATAGCGACTACACGTTACGTCTCTACTCGGTGGTCAGCAGCCGCCATGTGAATCCCCAGCTATGGAAGACTAAGACACAGCGAAGATTTCATCTCCCTCGCAGAGTCGAACTACACCACGTCAATTGGAGTGAACCACTGGGAAAAGAGAGGGCTGGTGTGAAACTCTCGAGTCAGACACAGAAGCAGTCGCTGCGGGAAAGCCCCAAAACTTGGCTTTGTATATTGAGAGGCGTTTTTGCAAGTATTAATGTTTGAGGATTGTAAACCTGCGTTCAGGTCCTGTGAATGGGATAGCCCACTCAAAACTGTTTTGCCAAAGCAACTTCTTTTTACAAACAACTTTACTGAGGAATGTATTGCGGTAGACAAGAAACAGACGGGGGCATAGGGTTAAAGCAAAATGCAGCGCCTATGGATAAGGGAAATGGACTGAAAGACAATGCCTTTAAGCTGTCACGAAGAACCCCAAAAAAGGGAAGTTTCAACAAACACAAGCAGGAAACAAGGAAAAAAATAGAGCCCAAAAATTAACAGATAAGCACCAAAGCCTAAAGATACCAGTAATTAGGTTAGGCTCTGTAAGAAGAAACAAAACACAAAAAGGAGGGACAAAGAGCAAAGATTAACCACTAGCAAGCAAGCATTTTTAAAGGACAACTGAAGTAACAAATAAAAAGGCAATGGGCAGGCTGTAAAGCTCACAAAGTATATACAACATGTCTCGAAGAGACAGCGCAAGCGCTGTCTAATCTCAACCTAAAAAAGCGACTACTATTATGGATGAAGAGTCCATCTCCCACGGTGCAGGAGTGGGTTAAAGACACAGCAGAATCCTATGCTGAACTTCAAATGCCAAAGGCATGGCCACATTTGAAACAGCATCTGGACACTGCCCTAGCATAGCTATGAGGTGACTGGATAAAGTATTGACATTTGGTGTGTAGGAGAGGCCCTCCTGCAATGTACCTCCTTAAAAGGAAGAAACAGGACAGATGCAGCATTCTGTATTCTCATACGAGACTGAAAACATTAATCTAGCTGAGTAATTGGTACTATGGCTGCATTTTATTGTATCCTGTGTATTTGATTTTCACTTTCATAAAAAAAAAAGTGTAAACAAAAATGCAAATTATATTTACATTTCAAAAATAGTTATAATTTAAAACAAATATGTCGGAACAACTTAAAAAGACGAGTGTTCATGCCACTTCGAAGACGCACAATAACGCAAACATAAAAGCCCTTTGAGGGGGAGAAAAAAAAAAGAAAAAAAGAAATCGATGATAACCCAACCCATTTTTCATACTTTATGGTTGTGTCCATTGTAGACAGAAACTCGGTCTATGAGACCGGGGATCAGGATTAAGTCTAGCACCTCCACTTCTATACATTGGAAAGTTTCAATTTACCACTACATCGTCTACCAAACCACCAATCGCTCCTCTGGGCCAAATACCATATTTAAAATCTCTACTGAATCACCTCACTGTATTTACTGAATGTTCTCCTGTGTTGTGACATTCTATCTAATCAACATATGGGTCGGTATTTCTTTTGCCCCACCCCCAGACTGGATAGATGTCAGTATCACTTGCACAGGCTGTTGAACTAAAAGCCTCATGGATGCTTTGACATCACCCCTGACACTTCCCATAATCTTCTTTCTCCTTCTCCCTGCCTCCTACTTTCTTCATCAGTGTAATTGTGACTTATATACAGCGCGCAGTGATTCAAAAAAGGGCTGCTGGGCAATAGAGCAAGTGATGAAAAAGCCACCTGTTGTACCTACTCCCAACTTACTGATAGCGCTCAGATGGTAGATGAATATGTACTGGGATAGAGTTCCAGATGGTCGGGGATACGACTGAAATGGCCCTCTAGTTCTTTCTTCTTGAAATATTGAATTTTTAAATAGGCCGAGAATAGCAGAAAGCAAGGCCTTGACCAAGTACAGCAAATCAGCTGTTTATTGTGAGAGGAGAGCATTAGAGTGGATAATTCTATGTATTATGCAAAGAAGGTTCAAAGTTGTGTGAATCCAAATAGGAATCCTTCTATTTATGTTTGAAACTGCCGGCTATCCCTCTCCTTCCTTTGGAGCACATTCACTGTATCCACTGTTCACTCGTCTATAATATCCTTTTTTTTTATACAAACAAATCATAATCTTTTTAATAAATGTAGGCTTTTCTTCCCCGCACCTGCACTTCCTCCTGCTTCCAAATATCTAACCTCAATGTGTATGCCTACAGACACACAAAGCAAAGAGCTGTTATTAGAAATTACTATTTTCATTATTGAAACAATTGTTCCAGGGGGTGGGCAAGGCGTTTTTTTATTACTTTGCACTACTTTTTGGTTGGCTGCTGCACATTTTGGCCTTTTTTACGTCTAGCCGAGTGATAGTTTTAACCATCTCATCAGCCTCATGTTACCATCAAAATTAATAAATAAATAAAAATACTTATGTAACTACAACAAGGGGGGCTCTGGGTCAGCTCTCTTCAGTGTTTGGACTGTTCAACTCACCACAGCACACAGCCCACCTCAGCCATGCGTCTCGTGCACATCCTCCTAAACAGAAGTGCACTTCAGTGGTAGGGCTGTTGGGTCAATTATTTACTTCATTAATATTTGGGGTTTTTCTTCTCATTTCAATAATCTTGTATAAACTGTCTTCAGGTAACAGTAATTCTAAGAGAATATGAATTATATTTTCCTGTGTTTGCATTAAAACTAAAAAAAGGCCTGATACGAAGCACTTTTACTATTCTATTAAAATTGCATAGGATTGGTACGTTTTTCATTTATATTTTTAATTACAAGCATATGCGCATCACATATAGGCGATGGTACATATTTTTTATTTTTTCAATTTTATTTTTGGGGCATATGCTTGCAATGATTTTTGCTTAATTAATTATCAATGAGTTTGCCATGCCGGACCTATTGGCTAGGAATCTGGTCAATGCTTGCTAAAAATTGTATTCTACACTGAATTTCGATGTAAAGCCGTCACAGAAATGTTTTTAGACGCAGTCGTCTGAGGTTGCGTGTGCACCTGGAAGGGGGGATTGATGGGGCTGGACTCCAGACTCAGTTAACAGAACTTCTTGTAGCCAGTGGTTGGTTGCCCTCTCATATTTGTTCGGCCATTGTTCGACTGAGATAAAAGTGCAATAAATGTGCAACCCGCCCTTGTGAGAAACTAAGTGCTGATGTTCAGGTTGACCTCAACTGTTAAGGTTTCAAGGCAGTTCCTCTCACTCCTTTTAGTACTTGTGAGGGTCATAAGCAAAGGAGTCACAGAGTCTACAATAAAACCTACTGTTCAATGCATTACATCTCTAGGGACATTTACTTGGACATGTTCAACCAGAGCTCATGCGTAATTTTGTAAGAACATTTGGGGTGATGGCAGAGGAAAATACTGGCTTGCTTCAGAAAAATTGCCTCTCTTTCAAAGAGACTGGAATTAAGAACGAGATGGGGCATATTTCAATTGCTGGATGCATTCTACGTATCACCCTTCGGTGCGACGTCTTTGCAGGAACCTGAAGAGTTGGGATGCTAGACCCAATATGTTTTTAGAGGGGGTGTGGGTGGGGGTGCTGAATGGTCCAAAATCTCAGAACCATCCATTCAATTAATTATTTTCCAATGTAACGTCGGTCACTTTTTTCCCATGATAACAACTGAAAGTTAACACACAGCAGCTGCAATCTTCCCCCCTTTTTGATATTTTCTGACACATTTCACCTTGGAAAGAGGCAAACTTTATGGAGATACATCGGCATGAAAGTGCGATAAATAAAACAAAGCAACATGGGCCTATTTCTTCCACTTGTTTGAGAATAACAAGTAGGGAGAAAGAGGGTGGCTGTCAAGTGTTAACTTCCAGTTGTTAATCTTGCAAGAAAGTTCTTGCAAGAAAGTAACTGGACTTTACATTAGAAAAACTAAAATGGCTGAACGATTCTACGTTTGGAATTGTAGGCCATTCAATGGCTAACAAGCACTGGCTATGCCAATAGGTCTGGCTTTAATGAGTTGCATCCTGCACACTCACATGCACTCACTCTCCACTCACGGGCAGAGTGTTTTACCTCTTGTATACTGCGACTAGGAGTGAGAACTAATGAAAGAGCTTCTGCATGTTCTGGTGCGATGGAACCAGAGCACAACGAAGGCTGTCTGAGAAGCGGAACGACGCATGTGATAGGGCACACAGAGGACGGAAGCTGAGATAATCAGGACAAGTGCCATTTGCACCAAGCAAAGCATCTTAAATGCAATCCTTTTTTCGATGGTAACCTGGGGAGGAAGTCCAACAGGGACTTAACAGAAGCACACTAAGGTAAATTACGTAACACACATGGCAGCTGCATTTTGCACTATCTGGAGGCAACAGATTAGATATTTAGGTAAACCAAGCAAGACTGCATCCCTTTAATCCAAACAGAATGAGATAGCTGCCTAAATCACCAACCTTCCCTGCTCTCTAGGTGAGAAGGGCGAATTATCCTTAAGCTCTTCAAAAGGGAATAACGTGCCAGTGATCCTGCTGACATGTGGGAAGAAAGTAAAATCAGCATTGTTACTAACACCATCATATCTGGTCATAGAAGCAGCAGCTGGGAGTGAGCCAAGTGTTGGTGTCTGTCAAATGGAGGTCCAGGTCTATGGACAATTCCCTAGAACCAACACCTGGACATTTTACGTGTAAGTGAAGCAAGACATTCCCAGAGTTTAAAGGGAAAATCAGACTAACTTTATTGCATCAGGATCTGAATGTCAACAGCCCAGTTACAAAATGTAATGTAAAGACTGACTCATGGGGGGTGTTGTGGGGAGAGAAACCCAGAACTAAGCAACACACAAAAATGATACACCAAAAAATCTGTGTCCAACTAATATTTTTCATTCAATCAATCAATCAATCAATCAAGCATTTATAAAGCGCGCTACATACCCGTAAGGGTTCCAAGGCGCTGGGGGGGTGGGGGGGGGGCTGCAGCTAGTGGTCGAAGAGCCAGGTCTTGAGTAGTCTCCTGAAGGTCTGAGGGTCTTCCGTCTGCCGTAGGTGGAGAGGGAGGGAGTTCCATGTCTTGGCGGCGCGGTAGGAGAAGGACCTGCCTCCGGAGGCGGTCCTGTGGATGCGTGGGACGGCAGCCAGGGAGAGGTCGGCGGAGCGGAGTCTCCTGTTGGGTGCGTAGAATGATAGTCGGTTGTTGAGGTATGCCGGGCCGGTGTTGTGGAGTGCCTTGTGTGCGTGGGTGAGGATCTTGAAGGTGATTCTTTTGTCGATGGGGAGCCAGTGTAGGTTTCTCAGGTGGGGGGTGATGTGGTCTCGGCGGGGGATGTTGAGGATTAGGCGTGCAGAGGCGTTCTGGATTCTTTGGAGTCTGCGGAGGAGTTTGGCAGGGGCTCCGGCGTAGAGTGCGTTGCCGTAGTCGAGCCTGCTGCTGATGAGGGCGTGTGTGACGGTCTTTCGTGTGTCGGTAGGGATCCATCTGTAGATCTTGCGGAGCATGCGGAGGGTGTAGAAGCAGGTTGAGGAGACAGCGTTGATCTGGTTGGTCATGGAGAGTTTCGAGTCGAGGATGACTCCCAGGTTGCGTGCGTGGTTGGTAGGTGTAGGGGCAGCGCCCAGGGAGGTGGGCCACCAGGAGTCGTCCCAGGCTGAGGGGTTGGGTCCGAGGATGAGGATCTCTCTCTTGTCTGTGTTGAGTTTGAGCCGGCTTTCTTCCATCCAGTCGGCGACCGCCTTCATGCCGCGGTGGAGGTTGGCTTTGGCGGTGGGGGGTTCGTTGGTGAGGGAGAGGATCAGCTGGGTGTCGTCGGCGTAGGAAATAATGTTGAGGTCGTGGAGTCTGGCGATGCGTGCGAGGCCATGTAGACGTTGAAGAGCGTCGGGCTGAGGGATGATCCTTGTGGGACACCGCAGATCGTCTTGGTGACTCCGGAGCGGAACGGGGGGAGGCGCACTCTTTGGGTTCTGTCAGAGAGGAAGGAGGTGATCCAGTCCAGGGCCTTGTCGCGGATCCCTGCGTCGAAGAGGCGTGTGCGCAGTGTGTGATGGCAGACGGTGTCGAAGGCCGCGGAGAGGTCGAGGAGGAAGAGGGCCGCCGTCTCCCCGTTGTCGAGCAGGAGTCTGATGTCGTCTGTGGCGGCGATGAGGGCGGTCTCGGTGCTGTGGTTCTTGCGGAAGCCTGACTGGGAGGGGTCGAGGATGTTGTTGTCTTCCAGGTAGCGTGTGAGCTGGGTGTTGACGATCTTTTCGATGACCTTAGCTGGGAACGGAAGAAGGGAGATGGGCCGGAAGTTCTTAAGGTCGCTCGGGTCCGCCTTGGGTTTCTTTAGTAGGGCGTTGATCTCGGCGTGTTTCCAGCTCTCAGGGAAGGTCGCGGTCTTGAAAGAGAGGTTGATGATGTTGCATAGGTGGGGTGCGATGGAGGTGTCGGCCTTGTTGATGATGTGGTGGGGGAGGGGGTCGGACGGGGCGCCTGAGTGGATGGAGCTCATTGTTTTGCTGGTGTCTTCGGTGGTTATGCTGGTCCAGACGGTGAGGTGGTCGTGGTTGGAAGGTATCGGTGGGGCCGGGGTGGTGAGGTTGGCGGGGTCAGTCTGTGGATTGAAGCTGTCGTGAATGTCTGTAATCTTGCGGTGGAAGAAGGCAGCGAGGGCGTCGCACAGGGCTTGTGATGGGGGTATGTCGTTGGTGCAGGAGCTGGGGTTTGAGAGTTCCTTTACGACGTTGAAGAGCTCCTTGCTATTGTGTGCGTTGTTGTCTAGGCGGTTCTTGAAGGCGGCTTTCTTGGTGGTCCTGATGAGGTGGTGGTAATTGCGGATGGCGTCTTTGAGGGCAGCGTGGCTGTCGGGTGTTTTCTCCTTGTGCCAGGTGTTTTCCAGTCTCCGGCAGGTGCGTTTGGAGGCTAGGAGCTCTGGGGTGAACCAGCTGGCTCTCTGACTGGTATCTCTGGAGGCGGGTTGTCTTGTTGGGGCTAAGGCGTTGGCGCAGTCTTCCATCCAGAGTCTGAGGGTGCGGGCCCCTTCCTCGGGGTCGGTGGGGTTGGTCGGGGGTTGAGTGCGAGGTGTGTTTGCAGTAGTTCCTTGGTGATTTTGCTCCAGTGACGTCCCGGGATCTGTAGGGTGCGGTGGTGTGAGACGGGTTTCTGGAAGGTGAAGTGGACTCAGCGGTGGTCGGTCCAGGTGAGTTCGGAGGTGTGGCTGAAGACAACGTGGGGACTGGAGGAGAAGATAGCATCGAGCGTGTGTCCGGCGATGTGGGTAGGTGTCGTGACGATCTGCGTCAGTCCGAGGGAGGTGAGGTTGTCGATCAGGGTGGAGGAGTTGCTGTCGTTGTTGTTTTCCAGGTGGTAGTTCAAGTCGCCGAGGAGGATGTAGTCGGTGGAGGTCAATGCGTGTGCGCTGATGACGTCGGCGATGGAGTTGCAGAATTGGGGGCGGGGTCCTGGTGGTCGGTAGACAAGGGTGCCTCTCAGGGTGGTCTTGGGGTCCGTGTGGATCTGGAAGTGCATGTGTTCGGCGGTGCTGAGGGTGTCGGCGGTGTTTGTGGAGTCCCTGATGGTGTCCTTGTGGATGATGGCGATTCCTCCGCCGACGCCATTGGTGCGGTCCCTGCGGTTGATCTTGTATCCGTCGGGGATGGCCACTGCGATGTCTGGGGCGGAGGTTTCGTTCATCCAGGTCTCGGTCAGGAAGGCGATGTCAGGCGATGTGGAGTCGAGCAGGTCCCAGAGCTCGACGGCGTGTTTGCGTGCGGAGCGGGTGTTGAGCAGGATGCATCGGAGCTGGTTGGGTTCCGTAGTGGCGAGTGTCTCGGCGACTACGATGCAGGAGAAGCTGCAGTTCCGGCAGGTGAAGGGGCCATGGGTGCGCTTTGGGGCGGCCTTGTGGCAGCTGGAGGGTCGTCCGGGGTTGAGTGCGATGAGGGTGTTGGCGTCATACCGGACGCGGGCTGCCTGGATGCTGTACTTAAATGTACACACATCTAAATACTGTACTCAAAATATCAGGTATTTACAAGATTTCAGGTGGAATTACAAATTGGAACTTCCCTTCAGAGGCCTCATAGTTTAACTAAGGTGGCACTCATGTACACTAAAGAAATATCACACAGAGTAACTAACTATGTAAATGTGAAATGCTCCTGACATCTATGAGGTACCATGCCATGATCTGTACACGGTCAGGCTTTAGCCCTAAAAAAAGAGCTATGTTCCTATACAGGCCTTCTGGAAACGTAAGGCTTTTCACAATATAATGGTTAAGCCTGCACGCTTTGCCAAATCTTTCAAAATTAAACTGAGAGGGACTTTTGCCTTTATCACCACATTTAATAATCATAAAGCAAGCCTATTGGCTTTAACGTGAAAAGAATTAGAACCATGAAGTCTTCTCTTAGAGACTCCTAGCATACATTTTACGAAGACTCAAAGTGTACATTGGCATGAACTTTATATCTTCATCTAGAGATATTAAGCATTTTCCAGTGTGAAAGGCAGCGAGTCTTCTAAGACCCTCAATGCTGCCCAGTGCAGGGTTCCACCTCTAATTCACTTTGGGTTCGCTATCAAAATAATGAGGCAAGGCGCTGGAAACTGGAAGACAAGAAGAAGGTTTATTTCTCATGAGGAGATCGCGTCAACTGAGACACCGGGATGTCTCAGTGAGGTGTTCTGCTGGCAATGCTTTTGGCTCTTCCTTTTATACAGGTTTTACACAATGTATTTGTTTCATGTATCATGGTTACAAGCTTGGAGTCTCCGCCCCGGGCAGGTTGTCACACAAGCCTGACATTGTTTCATCAACATGGTTACACAAGCCCAACATTAACTCTCCTCCCGCCCGGGTCAAAAACAGACAATTTAATTGCAGCTGGACCTTGCTTCAGGGTCTAAAAGCGAGTGAGACCGGCCAGATCTAAGAGTCCGTTCTGTTGATAAAAAACAGGTCCCATTGTTGGCTAAAACAAGTCTTGCTGTGTGCAGTGCAATAAACCATGTTTGCAAGAGTCTGTTTGGTGTTTGTAACCTGTTTGTGCAGGGATGAGAGGAAAGACGAGTTTGAGGCAGCAGGTGATGTTGATGTTTGTCGTGGAGATAGTTTATAGCCCCCAGCACACATATCAGGTTTGGTCAGAGAGTCAGAAGGCTGAGAGGACAGGGTGAAATGAAGGTGACCAACAGAGTACAAAATGGCTGTGGTCAGAATGACTGTAGTTTATGTGCACGTAGGAACTTTCATCAGACAAGATGGCGCAGAATGTTCATGATTGTTGTTTTGTTCTTAACAGTCGCCCCTTTGAACATAACTAGCCAGCTTGTCAGTCTATTTCGATCTCCATAATGTCCTGTATCTCTTGATCATACATTACTCTCATTTTTGTTAGCTGAGTGTCCATAGTCTTAGGGTGCAAGGTAGTTATGCAAAGATAACACAAAGGTGGTATACAATGTATACCCAAACAACAACCACATATTGTCAATACTGGGACCAAGAGAATCATTGATATTTTCCAACCCCACTCCTTCAAGATGCCCCAAAGCCAACTTCCAATTGGCCAAGTCTCTGATCCTTGATGAATTTCTGGAGATAGTCTATGGAGATGTTCGATTGCTTCATAGACAGAAGGTGAATTATCAGGCTGCGTCGAGGAACTGGGATGAGGGAGAGTCTGTTTGATCAATGTCTTTAGAACGCTTTTCTTGATGATGCTCTGCAGGGGCTGTGTAGGTTGGTGGTAGAACAAAGGCGATGTAGCACGTGCCCCCCTAGTTTCCTGGGAGCCAGGTGTAGGCTTTGGTTCCACAAACAAAGTACATATTGGGTGATGCAACAAGCGCTGGGGGGTTGGCAGTGTTCAAAGTCCTTACAATGTTACAAGTGCTGTGACCCACATTCTTAGTCCCACGGCCTTCAATGCATACAAGGCCTGAGACGTTCACCACAGATAGGGCCACAGTCAGTGTTGCAGCAGTTCTTTTCTTCAGGTAGGAAAATGTGGCTCTGACAGGATTATTGAACACTTGTATTTCCACTCGTTCTTTGGAGGGGACATTCATTGGGAATGTCGTATTGGAGGTGTGAGGGCAAAAGGGAGCTGCTGTTCTTCCTGTTTTGTTTAGCCAGAACTCGTTGTAGAACTGAGCGATTGTCCCATCGGAAGTGGCATTGTCTTTGTAACTTTCTTGTAGGAGCATCATCCAGGCAAGGCAAGATCCATGAACAGAAAAGGGTGAAGGGATGGAATGTTCAGTGGCATGTGGTAGCAGCCCACAGACCCAACAGTTAATGGCATTGGTGGCAAGATTGTGCTGGTGCAGCATCTGTACGAAAGAATTATTCCAGAATTCTTTGCGTCGTTCTCGGAGATGTGGCGGTAGTGATACCAGGTAGTGTTCTTTCTTTGTGATTGGTTGCATGGTTGGTGACAATGTTCTGTATGCAGGTGCATTCTCTTCAATGATCCAGAGTGTGACCATTAGCAGGAGGCAGGTGAGAAATGCAGTTACAAGTGCAATTGTCTTTGTACTGTGCAGTTCAAAAGTCTTGGTGTCTTTGCAGTGGCTTTGCAGGTGTTCCGTTTCTTCCATCATCTTCGAGGAGCTCACCAACTGTTAGGACCACAGACTTTTGTCTGGTGTTTTTCCTGGTAGCGTTGTTTGGCTGTGCTACCGATCTGAGACTCTGACCCAGTTAGTGGCCTGGTTGTTGGAGCTCCCCCTTTTCGTCGATCTTAGGTTGTACCCTTCCTTGGATGGCACCGTGGGGTCGGGAAATTCAGACAGTTGGAGGGTGTCTTCTTGTGGGTAGCAACTCAGAGCTGGTCGGTCTTTTGCGAGTACTTCCTCTTGCACCTCCACCCCTTCACAGGTTGCCAGGGTTGGAGGGACTCGTTTGCAATGCAGCGTGCAGTCAGTTTCATTTTATTTCCACTCGGAGGGCAGTTCGGGTGGTGCTCAGGACTTGCCAGGGGCCCGTCCACCTAGGCTCCAGATTCTTCGTTCTTTGGAAGTTGCAGATCAAACATGGTCGCCTGGCTTTATTTCATGTCCCGGGCCCCTGGATAGTCAGGCAAGGCTTGCTGCACCTGTTGGTGGATAATTGTTAGCTCGTTTGTCAATTTATGCAAGTAATCTGCGTAGTTCTGTCTCCTGCCGTGGCTCGGGCAGTAACGTCTGCTAGTGCATTTCCCTGTCCAATGAGATCAGTCACTTTCCTATGTGCTTGGCATTTTATCACTGCTAACTTCTTGGGGAGGAGGACTGCTTGCGTCAAGGCGGAGACTAAATCTCCATGCAGGATGGGTGTACCGTGTGAAGTCAGGAACCCTCTTTCTTTCCATAAGATTCCAAAATGGTGAACCACCCTGAAGGCATATTGGCTGTCGGTGTATATGTTAACTGTCGTGTCAGTCGCTAAGATCGGTCGGGACAAAGGGTTGGTGGAGGGCGTACCGTCAAATCCTATGAGGTCACATGTGAGCCTGACAAGGGTGCCCTTGAAATCAGTCGTTTGGATAGTGCACTACGTGTTGCTCCCGTGTCTACCAGAAATGGCGACTTTGTGCCCAGGACCTCAGCGGTAACATAAGGGCCTTGCTGATCAACATAGAGCTCGACTGGATCCCTCCCTTGCCCCTGGCTGTCCTATGCAAAGTCGTACGTATTGTCATAATCTGTCTGTTGGTACTGATTCTGTTTGGGATGGTCAAATGTGTTCACTCTTCCTGGCCTTTCCTTGCTTGCTTCACTCGTGTACCCTCTCCCACGTCCTCTTCCTCTCTGTCCACTTGCTATTTCCCTCGCCCCTCTGCCCCTACCAGCTCCTAACAAAGCCGGGCATTGGGTTTTCCAGTGTCCATATTCTTTGCAAAATGCACATTGATCCTGTCCTAGGTCTTGGCGTCCTACATATGATGTCGATGAATTGTTACTAGGTGGCTGTACTCTAGGGGTATTCTGCTGGTATCCTCCCCTATATTGCTCCCTTCCTGTATTCGCCCCCTGGAGTTGTGCTACCATTACCCTTTCCTTCAAGTCCTTCTTTTTCCTTTCTGTAGCCCTGTCATTTTCGTTTTTCTGATGCTCCTAGTACTGGGCCATTTGGAGAATGGCCGCCGGTTTAGATGCTGCCCAACTACTTTCGCTGGCTTGTAATTTCTGGGATACATCTGGCAGTAGTCCTTTGACATAGTTCTGCACAAATAAGTGGTGTCCAGTTGCGGTGGACATGTCTTGTCCACTGTAATCGGAGAACACTGTTTCAAATCTGGAGAAATACTCTGAGACATCCTCTTGTGGTTTCTGGCGGCACGCGGTTACTATGGACCAGTCTATCTTTTTCTCTGGGATCAGCGTTTTCACTTTCTGCACTATTTTGTCAGGGAGGTCCAATATTGCTTTAACCGGTTTTTGACCAGGGTTCCGCTGTTTATCTAGTGTGTTAAGTTGTTCCCAGGTATGACCAAGCAGTTCGGTATGGTCTATTTTCCTAATCTGTTTCCACACATCTGCTGGCAAACATAACCCGAAGAACAAGTCTATGTCGGCAAGTGTCATTATTGTTGATCCCAGAGCGGTACCTAGCTCGGTGTAAAAGGCGGTGGGGTTCTTTCGTAAATCCGGTAGAGATTTACGGAACGTCAAAATGTCCTGTCTGTCCCATGGTTGATACACCCAATTGTAGACCACCCTTCCTCTAGCGTCTTGATGGTTTATATCGTCATTAGTCCCTTGTCCTCTAGGAAGTACCCAGTAAGGGGCAGCTTCTTTTATTGGCATCATGCTATCTGTTTTTTCCACTGGGGGTCCTGCTACCTTAGTTGTCCTGTCCCTATCTATCTGTCCTTGTTCTATGAGGTGACGCAATACTTCTAGTGTGGATGAAAATAGTTCTGCAACATCGTTGTCGTCTTCATCTCCGATGTCTACCTTCCTGTAGAGAGCCACTAATCGCTCGGGCCCTACGTCTTGGTACTTCTCTTCATATGCAGTAAGGGTGTGGTAACAGAGACGTACAATAAAGTATCGTTTGCGGTTTTCAACATAGGAGTTGCATATGTCAGTTACATACTCTTCTGTCTCCTTCCTATCTATGAGGGATTTAACTAGTTTATCAATGCCTGCTCGCTCATTTTTACTTAATCGCGGGACCCTGGGTGCTCCTTTTTCTTTTGATCCTACCTCTACTACTGTATCCTTTGATGAGGCATTTGGTGTGGGTGACTCGGTGGGAGCAGAGGCGGTGGAGACTGAGGCGATCGTGCCATCTCCAGCTATACTTTGGTGGTCCTGTCGTTGTACTACGGGATGAGTAGGGGCGTAAGGGGGTGGCATGTATATGATTGGGGGACCTAACAATAAATCATCATCTACCCTTTGTTTTGCTGGTAACTTGGGGTAAAGAGTCGAGGGCGTTCTAACAGGGCATTGACCTGATATTTTTGATTCCTGTTCCTTTTTATCGATTTCCTTTTCTTTTAGTTTTTCTTCTAATCTTTTACAGGCTTGGTAAGCTGATTTTCGCGTTTCTTTATCTTGTCTAGCTTCGTCCCTTTTCTTTCTTTGAGCTGCCTCTTTTCGCCATAAGCCAAAACTGTCAAACATGGCTGGTCTAGTTTTCTTTTTGTGGAGAGCTAATTCTAACATTTCTATTTTAGCGGGATGGAAAGATCCCGTCAGTGGCCACTGATTTACCCGGTCCTTCCTAGTGTATTTATGCCATAGTTTGCTATAAGCTACGCTGGCTAATCCATACTTTACGTACATGTCCTTGTTAGGGGTGCCTTCCGGCGGTGCCGGCTGACTGACCTCTAACAAACGGTCTGGTCCAAAACAATTACAATCAAACAATCTAGAGAAAACAGGCATGACGTATTTATCGGTCAAAATGAATATCTCAATCAATCAATTTAGACAAAAAGTCTGCACTACCTGTCCTTCGCTGTCTGCAAAGAGAGAATATTCCTATTCTACGTTGTTTGCAAGCAGGGAATGTCTCAAATAACTCTATATCAAAAAAGGAATACTAGTATTTCAATCAAACTATTCAATCCAATCAATCAATTTAAGTCGTTTTTTCACGACCTTACCCGGACCGTATGGACAGTTCTTAGTCTTCCCCTTCCAGCGCCTGGTTGTCCTCTCACTCCAACAATCAATGCGGCGTTCCTCTAAGGTCCCAGTCAGGACCGCGGGTCACTCGATCGGCAGCCAGACAAGGGTCTTCTCAGGCAGGTATACCCCAATCGTTTAGTTGTTCACTCCGTCGTTAGAACCTCTCTACCGGACCCGTGCGTCGCTGATGGGCCCCTACGCTTGGGCGCCAATTTGTGAAAGGCAGCGAGTCTTCTAAGACCCTCAATGCTGCCCGGTGCAGGGTTCCACCTCTAATTCACTTTGGGTTCGCTATCAAAATAATGAGGCAAGGCGCTGGAAACTGGAAGACAAGAAGAAGGTTTATTTCTCATGAGGAGATCGCGTCAACTGAGACACCGGGATGTCTCAGTGAGGTGTTCTGCTGGCAATGCTTTTGGCTCTTCCTTTTATACAGGTTTTACACAATGTATTTGTTTCATTTATCATGGCTACAAGCTTGGAGTCTCCGCCCGGGCAGGTTGTCACACAAGCCCGACATTGTTTCATCAACATGGTTACACAAGCCCAACATTAACTCTCCTCCCGCCCGGGTCAAAAACAGACAATTTAATTGCAGCTGGACCTTGCTTCAGGGTCTAAAACGAGTGAGACCGGCCAGATCTAAGAGTCCGTTCTGTTGATAAAAAACAGGTCCCATTGTTGGCTAAAACAAGTCTTGCTGTGTGCAGTGCAATAAACCATGTTTGCAAGAGTCTGTTTGGTGTTTGTAACCTGTTTGTGCAGGGATGAGAGGAAAGACGAGTTTGAGGCAGCAGGTGATGTTGATGTTTGTCGTGGAAATAGTTTATAGCCCACAGCACACATATCAGGTTTGGTCAGAGAGTCAGAAGGCTGCTAGAGGACAGGGTGAAATGAAGGTGACCAACAGAGTACAAAATGGCTGTGGTCAGAATGACTGTAGTTTATGTGCACGTAGGAACTTTCATCAGACAAGATGGCGCAGAATGTTCATGATTGTTGTTTTGTTCTTAACACCAGTGCTAGACCAAGAAAATGGACATGTGTATAAAAGCCTCTCTTAATGCATTTGTCAGAGATTTCACAATGTAAAACCCTTTCTACTGTGTTTGTCAGATAGTTAAAAATATAAAGCCCCTCCCTGTGGTGTTTGCCATGGAGTTCAGAGGGTGAAACGCCTTCCTATGATATCTGCCAGAGTACACCATGCATAACCACTTTCAGTTGTATTTGTCAGAGTTCATAATATAATACTCGTTCCAACTATACCTGTCGGAGAGTTTACAATGAAAAAACCTTCCTATGCGGCATATCACAGAGTTCACAATGTAAAAGCCCATCCTGATGCATTTGTCAAGTGTTCACATTGTATAACCTCTTAGAATTTTATTTGTCAAAAGTTAACATTGTATAGCCCCTTACAGTTGCATTTGTCAGGTGTTCACATACATTGTATAAGCCCTTACAGTTGCATTGTCACATTTCACATTGTATAACCCATTACAATTGCATTTGTCAAGAGTTCACATTCTGTAACCTATTACAATTGCATTTGTCGAGAGTTCACAATGTTCACCCCGTTCCCATTGTATTTGTCATAGATTTCACAATACAAAACGCTTTCCTATGATGTCTGGCAAGTAGTTCACAATGTAAAACCTCTTTCTATTACATTCGTCAGAGGGTTCATGATATAAAGATGCTCCCTATTGTATTGTATTGTATTGTAATTGCATTTGTATAGCGCTTACTACCCCTGACGAGGCGTCGAAGCGCTTTTTCGGCGAGTAGCACGCTACTCCGGGACCCATAGAGGATTAGTGTTGGATTAGTATAGTGAAACATGCAAGTAAATTTTAAGTGGTGGATATGTTAGTCAGTTATTTGGATTCGGAAGGATAGCAGAAGGATATATAGCGCTTCTAACCCCTGATGGGTGTTGAATCGCTTTTTTTGGCGAGTAACACGCTACTCCGGAAACCCATAAAGGATTAGTGGTGAATTAGTATGGTGAAATATGAAAGTAATTTGAGTGGTGGATATTAGTCAGTTATTTGGAGTGAGAAGGATAGCGGAGGGGTAAAAAAGGAAAAAAGGTTTGCATTTATATAGCGCTTGTAACCCTGATGAGGTGTTGAAACGCTTTGTTGGCGAGTAGCACGCTACTCTGGAACCCATAAAGGATTAGTGGTGAATTAGTATAGTGGAATATGGAATTAGAGAAATGAACATGCTAGTCTGTTATTTTGATTGAAAAGGATAGTAGAGGGATAGAAGAGTGAAGGATTTCTTTTTTTAGGTCATAGCAGTAGGAGGAGGCTTTTGGATGAGTAAAAGGGTTTTTGGAGGGGAAGAGTCAGAGGGAAGAGTTTAGAAAGGTTTGTTTTGGGGGATTGGTACAGTAAAGGAGGTGTCAGAAGATGCAAGGAGGGGTAGAGTAGGAGAGAGTCAAGAAAGGGTTATTTTGGGTAACATAGTAGTGGTATGGCGTTTGGGATAAATGAGAGAGTGGGTGTAGAGGATATAATGATAGATGTATAGGGTGAGATAGGGTAGTGAATTGGAAAGAGTAGTAGAAAGAAGTTTGAGATGAGTAAGAAAGTTGGGCTAGAAGATACATTGAGGGAAGTATAGGCTGAGAAATAGGGTAGTGCATTGGAAATGCTAAATTAGAAGAAAGTGATAAATATATAGTACATTGAAAGTATATAGATGCATAAAGGAGGTAAGTATATGCAGATTAAAGATATTGATAGAGGTAGCGGATAAGAAATGGGGTAGTGCATTGGATATGCTTTTTCAGGAGAAAAGTAACAGACACACAGATCCAAGTACATGGAGGTACATCGATGCCCAATGGAAGCAAGTACATGTAGACCAAAGAAGATTTTTTTTTTCCTTTTGCTTTTATTACAACATAATTATTGTACATGTTTATACAAAGCAATACACGAAGATAGGCACATATCTATAGTGAAAATCAATGCTTATGTACAGAGGGACAAATACATAGGTTGGGTATTAATGAATGGGAAAATGGGCAGCATTCCTGGCCCTGGTCCCGACCAGTTTCGAACAGGCTCAAACAGGCACTCACTCTTGTCCTCTCCACCCTTAGCTGAGACGCCCTAAGCTTTGGCCGTTTATAGCCCTAGTAGTCAGGTGACCTCTTCAGCCAATGGGAACCCTAGCCCTAACAATATCCAATCACAGCACTAGCCCTAAAATCTAGAACCAATAGGAGACGAGGACCTTACAGCCAATCTTAGCCCTAGTCCAAGCACTCAATCAGTTTCAAAAACCCTTGATCTCTACGTCCAATAGAGGCCCTAGCCCTACCAGTAGTCTCAGCCCTAGTCCAAGCAACCAATGGCACAGGAAGCCCTAGTCCCTACTTCCAATAGAAAGCCTAACCCTACTCTTAGTCCCACACCTAGTCCAGCAACCAATCACACCAGAAGCCCTAATCGCTACTTCCAATTAAAGGCCTAACCCTAGCCCTAGTCCCACCCTAGTTCCAACAACCAATAACACAGGAAGCCCTAGTCCCTACTTCCAATAGAAATACTAACCCTAGCCCTAGTCCCAACCCTACATTGATTGAATCACAGACCCAGAAACCAATCAGAACCCTCAAATACCCAACCAATGAGGACACTAACCCTAATCCAATAGAAACATCAGATACAACCACCAATCAGTGTACACATGTACCAAACAATATCAGACTATATAACGTCCCAGCTACCTCAGACAAGGTTTGCTGGCCAGGGAGTTGGAAGCTGCTTCTCTATTCAGAAATCTCCTAGGAGACAGACCGGCTCAATCCACACTTTGGACTTCTGCAGGTAAGGCCCCAACAAACAAAACTAAGTGCACAGTCCCTATTAAACACAGTTTAAACAGCTTACAGCACATTACTGCTGTCTCAGGGGGGAAGGGGGGGCTGGTTTCACTGACTTGTTAACACAAGATGGTCGCTGGGGGTGCACTGCTTAACATACAGATCTTAGCACAGACCAAAGGAGACATTTGGAGGGAAAAACTGATAGTAACAGGGAATGAGAGGGAAAAACTACAGAGTTTGGACTGCAAATCCCACAATTCAACAGGTTAAATGGAAGCAGTCACAGGCAGGACAAAACACAAGTTTAAACACAAAAACATGGGATAAATTATGCAATCACTGGGAGGTTAAAACTACAATTTTGAACTGTAACAACCACAGGCAAAGACAGTTAAAGAAATTATTTAAAAAGAAAAAATAAGATGATGCAATCGCAGGTAGGGAAAATCGTTTTTTAAACTTTTTTAGGAAAGAGACAGCACTAGTCTGCCTCCTTACCACTTCCTGGACTCTGCTCACTGCAATCTGGGGCACAGGTAGGCTGCAACTCACAAGATGGAGGAGAAAGATTTGGGGTACACCCAGCAAAGCCTTAAGGGGCCTGGGCAGGTGTGAGAGGAGGGCTCAGATTTGCTTGGAGCTGGGGAAACCCAATAGCAGTCCTAGGTCTGATGGCCTGGGGGTGGGGCTGGGACTGGGGAGCTGCTCTATTCACAGATCTCCTAGGAGACAGACAGGCTCAATCCACACTTTGGTAAGGCCCCAACAAACTTGTCCTCTAACAACACTATTTGTATAAAACGTTACTCCCTCTCTTGGCCAAAAAACGAAGTGCACAGTCCCTATTAAACACAGTTTAAACAGAATGTTTGGGAGTGAGTGTTGTGAGTGGATGTTTGAATGCATGGGTGTGAGTGAGTGTGTATGTGTGTGTGTGTCCCGTCCGCCCCCTCCACACTAAAATCACTATGGTGTCTGGCAAGGAGGTTGCAATTTAAAATCCTTTCCTATGTTATTTGTGAGAGGGTTAACAATATAAAACCTCCTTTCTGTTGTTTTTCAGAAATCCAGTTCCAGAAGTTCCAGGGCAGTCGGCCATTACTAGCCCCAATTTTGTCTTTGAAGGTCTTTCAATGCTGGTGTTCTGGGGTCTCTATACCCCATACTCTCAAACTAGGGACTGCGTGCATCTTTTAACACTTGCATCTAATGGTAACTCAGCAAAGCAGCCTTGGGGAGGTGCTGTGTGCCAAAAACTCAGAACACAGCAACACACAACATTTATACTCATTATATCAATGTCCACCTAGTTCTTTAAAAAAGAAAAACCTGAAAAGTTTTTAATGCACACGCACAACTCAATACTATTATCAAAATGACAAATATTTCAAGATTTCAGGTGAAAATATAAATTGGAACCACTGCTACTGACGCCTTGCAAGCTAACCATGGTGCAAAAAATCACATACCATAACGAAATATTGCAGGAGGCAACTAACCCTGTAAATATAGTCTGCTACCATATCAATGGGTTACCATGTTACAATGTGTGCATTAGCAGGCTCTAATCATAAACCAACAATGGTTATGTATTTGGCCTACTGGAAAATAATAATGCTTTTCACAATCCAAAATGTTAAGTCTACAGATTTTGTCAAGGCATTCACTATGCAAAATGAGAGGCCTATTGTGTTTGACACCACATTTGATAATTAATAGAGCAAGCCTGTTGACTTTAACTTGAACATAAAAATTACTATGGTATCTATTCTATGCTGCGAGAGAACCATTAAATAATTTAGGCAGTTCCAAAGTATATGTTGAAATGAACATTAAGTTATCTTTGAAAACACCAAAGAATTACTTTCGCCAGACCTTAAAAAGGATTTGTGTAATAAACCCCTTTCTACTGCATTTGTCAGAGAGTTCATAATGTAAATTCCAATTTTAAACAGTGCAAATTGTAAAACCTTTTCCTGGAGTGTTTGTCATGGAGTTCACAATGAAAAATCCCATCCTACTGCAGTTCTCATGGGAGTCACACTACGCTCCTACCTATTGCATTTGTCTGAGAGTTTACTATGGAAAGTCACTTCATATGGTTCAATGTAAAACCCTCCCTATAACCATGGCCACTGGAATTATGGGATTGGGCGGCTGCTGCTTTTTTTTTTTGCATAAATATGGCTTAGCCACATTTGCCATATAGTCTATCATCTACCGCATATTCTGCAGATTTTAACAAATAAAAGTTTGTTTTTAGCTTAAACGGTTCAAAAGTTACTAAAAATGCAGTGACACGTGCTGCTGCCCAGTGGAAGACCCTGCACAAAGGTTGACTACTCAATTTTCTGTTGCTTATTGCCAAACTGGAGTTCTAAACTGCTACTAATGATGTACAACGTATGAACAGACAGTATAAACAAGTGTGAAAAATGACAAAATAATGAAGTAATACCATCACAAAATGTGCCACATTACGCCACATAATCTGCCTTTCGTGCTGCATAATTTATTCGAACTGTAGCATAATTTGTCCCTCCCCTGAGGCATAATTCCGATGGCCCTCCCTATAATACTTGTTAGAGTTTTCACAAAGTGATACCGCTTTCTGCTGTATTTGTGACAGGCTTACACCATGCAAAGCCCTTTCCTATAGTATTTGACTTGAGGTCTGCATTAACAATATCCCTATCAGTTATGAGCAATAGAACTATTTCTTCTGCATACTAACACGTCTACGTTTCAATCAAATGCCTGCACTGAAGATCAACATGTGGGCTGAGCCACAGTCTCTCTCCTATTACCCTCCGCTTACAGAGCATTGTCTAGTGATTACATAAACTCTCGTACAGAGGTGCTCTATCAATCCAGGTCCTAAAAACAAGGAAATTAGAAAAAACATTGCCTGTCAGACCCTTGCCTACTAAAATAATGTGTGGAAATCGGTGCTAGAAAATTCCTGACTACAGGCTTTAACTCAATATAAGGACAATACATCTGAAAAGCCTGCCTGCTACCGAGCCTCACCGAGACGCACCCACGGACCCTTCACCTGCCAAGCCTGCCGATTCACCTGCCCCCGGACGTGCACCACCTCCGCCAAGTCGAGCACCAGCAGCAACCACCTGAAATGCATCCTGTTGAACACCCGCTCCGTCCACAGGCACGCCGTGGAACTCTGGGACCTGCTCGACGCAACAGCACCGGACGTCGCCTTCCTCACCGAAACCTGGATGAACGCCTCCTCAGCGCCCGACATCGCCATAGCCATCCCGGACGGATACAAGATCACCCGGAAGGACCGCGTCAACCAGACGGGAGGAGGCATCGCCATCGTACACAAGAACACCATCCGCATCTCGACTAACTCCGACGAGACCTTCACCGCCGCCGAACACCTACACTTCCAGATACACACTGACCCCAAGACCACCCTCCGAGGCACCCTCATCTACAGACCCCCGGGACCACGCACACTATTCAGTGAAGACATCGCAGACTTCATCAGCCCGCACGCCATGCCCTCCGCCGACTACATCCTCCTAGGGGACCTCAACTTCCACCTGGAGAACAACAACGACAGAAACACCACCGCCCTGCTGGACAACCTCGCCAACCTCGGACTCAAGCAACTGGTGAACACGCCCACCCACTACGCCGGCCACACGCTTGACCCCGTCTTCTCTTCCAGCAGGCACATCTCCTTCAGCCACGCCACCGGACTCCACTGGACCGACCACAGCTGCGTCCACTTCAGCTTCAGAAAGTCTGCGACCCACCACCACCCGCAACAGGCTCCCCGCCGGAGCTGGAGCAAGATCACCGCCGAGCAGCTCACCGTCTCCCTCAGCCAGAACACACCCACCAACACAACGGACCCAAACGAAGCAGCCAGCAACCTCGCCAAGTGGCTGACCGCCTGCGCCGACGACCTCGCACCACTAAAAACCCTCCCAGCAGACCCGGAAGCAAGAAAACCCCTTGGTTCACCAACGAACTCAAGGAATCCAAGAAGAACTGCCGCACTCTCGAGAAAGCCTGGCGACTCGACCAGACCACAGACAACAGGACCGCCCTCAAGCACACCACCCGCAAACACCACCAGCTGATCCGTGCCACCAAGAAGTCGGCACTCAAAGAACGACTGGACAACAACGCCCACGACAGCAAGGAACTTTTCAGCATCGTCAAAGAGTTCTCCAACCCCAGCGCCGGAAACAACGACATCACCCCCTCGCAAGACCTCTGCAACTCACTCGCCGCGTTCTTCCACCGCAAGATCACCGACATACATAACAGCTTCGACGCACAGACCACGCACCCTACCGCCGAACCAACGCCCGCCACCACCACCCTCTGCAACTGGACCCCGATCAGCACCGAAGACACCACCCGCACGATGAACTCCATCCACTCCGGATCACCAACCGACCCCTGCCCACACCACGTCTTCAACAAAGCCGACGCCACCATCGCACCCCATCTCCGGGACATCATCAACTCCTCCTTCCACACCGCCACCTTCCCGGAGAGCTGGAAGCACGCCGAGCTTACCGCCCTCCTGAAGAAACCAACGGCGGACCCCACCGACCTCAAGAACTACCGTCCCATCTCGCTCCTTCCGTTTCCGGCCAAAGTCATCGAGAAGACCGTCAACAGACAGCTTGCCGCCTTCCTCGAGACGAATGGATCCCTCGACCCCTCGCAGTCCGGGTTTCGGGCCAACCACAGCACCGAGACCGCCCTTATCGCAGCCACCGACGACATCAGAACCCTAACCGACAACGGGGAAACAGCAGCCCTCATCCTCTTGGACCTCTCCGCGGCGTTCGACACCGTCTGCCACCGCACCCTAGTGAAGCGCCTCAGCAACATCGGAATCCGAGAGAAAGCACTGGAATGGATCATCTCGTTCCTCGCCGGAAGAACCCAGAGAGTCCGCCTCCCCCGTTCAGATCCGAGGCCACCGAAGTCATCTGCGGCGTTCCACAAGGATCTTCACTCAGTCCAACCCTCTTCAACGTCTACATGAGCCCCCTCGCAGCCATCGCACGCCAACACAACCTCAACATCATCTACGCCGACGACACCCAGCTGATCCTCTCCCTCACCAACGACCCCACCACCGCCAGAGCCAACCTACACGACGGGATGAGAGACGTCGCCGACTGGATGAGGAACAGCCACCTTAAACTGAACTCAGACAAGACGGAAGTCCTCATCCTGGGCTCATCACCCTCCGCCTGGGACGACTCTTGGTGGCCCCCGGCCCCTGGGCACCGCGCCCAAGCCAACGGACCACGCACGCAACCTGGGCTTCATCCTGGACTCCTCCCTGTCGATGACCAGACAAGTCAACGCCGTCTCATCTTCGTGCTTCAACACCCTGCGCATGCTCCGCAAGATCTTCAGATGGATCCCCACTGAAACCAGGAAGACCGTCACCCAGGCACTCGTCACCAGCCGACTGGACTATGGGAACACCCTCTACGCCGGAACCACAGCCAAACTTCAAAAAGACTCCAGCGCATCCAGAACGCCTCCGCACGACTCATCCTGGACATCCCCCGACACAGCCACATCACCGGACACCTGAAAGACCTGCACTGGCTCCCCGTCAGCAAGAGAATCACGTTCAGACTCCTCACCCACGCACACAAGGCCCTCCACGACCTGGGCCCCAAGTACCTCAACGACCGCATGACCTTCTACACGCCCACCCGCCAGCTACGATCAACCAGCCACGCCCTCGCCCCCGTACCACGCATCCGCAGAGCCACCGCCGGAGGAAGATCCTTCTCCTACCTGGCAGCCAAGACCTGGAACTCCCTCCCCACTCACCTTCGGCGAACCCAGGACCATCTCTCCTTCAGGAAGCAGCTCAAGACCTGGCTGTTCGAGCAGTAACTTACCCCCTCCCCCAGCGCCTTGAGACCCTCCCGGGTGAGTAGCGCGCTCTATAAATGCCGTGATTGATTGATTGATTGATTGATTGAAAAGCCTTACTGTCTTTAACATATGCTTTCCACGATAAATAAGGCAGGCCTAATGCCTTTGTCATAACAGATCAGAGCTATTGGATCTGGCATAATGTCCCAATGAATCAATCAGTCTTACAGCCTTGATTCATCGGCTTGCCACCATAACACACTCAGGCCTACTGTGGCATACAAGCACTCTTTCAGCGGAAGCACACTAATTTTGCTCAAAAACAGTAAGAAGGACGATGAACATGTGGGCAGAGCCAAGGCCCTCTGTGCAGTGTTTCTTGAAGCTCTTTTTCTGTTGATCACATCAAGTACAGCAACATGCCAGACCTAAAAAGCATGTTGGGTGGAACTTCCCCTTTAAGGACTTGCTGCAACCACAAACCAGCCTCTGCTGCCCAGTCCTGTGGTTGTGGGCTGCTTTCATTTCTGCCTCGAGGTGTTTTCTCATCTCCAGATTCCCCTCTGCCCAAAGCAGACACTGTAGCTGCTGGTAGACAGAGAAGCTCAGTCCCTTGACCTGCAGGTCACTGGTACCAGTGACCTCACGGCTGACCTCTGCCTTTTAACGTTCTGCAGTTCAGAGGTCATACAGCTGCTCCTGCTGGGAAAGCAGCTAAGCAGGCTTCTGCTTGTGCCACATACCTGTGCACCATCTGCCCAGCCGGCTCCCAAGATACCTTAGCATTTCATTCCATGACCATATAAACAATTACAAATGGCATCTCGTAGGTTTTACAGTGGCACTACAAACTGCTTTATTGGGGGGGGATTAATTCGTGTTTTTAATTCACAATGACCGCACAGCCCGTGACATCACAATACGTAATGTTAAACCCTTATAATAGTATCCATTTAAAATTGAACCGCACTATTTTACAGAAACAACCATTGTGCATACTCACAAAGAAATGAGGAAAGAACACATTTCGTTTGCTTTACTTTTAACTCACAGGTAGGTCAGCGCGAACCAGTTTGTGATGCAGCTCAGGAATAGCGTAAAGCGGCCCTGCTGTGGAGAGACCCGAGGAACTTGGAATAGATCTTCAAACTGCGTGAAGAGAGAAAACAACACGCTCAAAGGGGTTCCGCTCCTCCCCACCCCCTCCCCACTCCCCCACAGCCCCTGGGCCGCTCTCGCACACAAAGGGAATGCTACAGGTGGGAGGATGCTTTAAACGTCCCGAGGCTACGTTTCACAATGTTTGTAAACGCAATGCAGGCATCTGCCGTGCTGGGCCGGGGTGACACCTCTCAGCCTCATTCTGCCTCGGCAGAGAGAACGGAGGCCCCTCTGTAAAGGGAGTGGCGTGGAAACGGACTCCGTTCACCCACGGTTGTCCTGCCCTAGGCAGCAGACAAATGAAACTCCTCGGTGCTTTTCTCCGAGGGCGGCTGCAGCGCTGCAATGGTACAAATCTGGGCGATTCTGTCGGAATGCAGGAGATTAAACAAGCATTTGCAATGCAATAGGTCTCGCATTTACGCGAGTTTGAGCTATTGACATTATAAATTACAATACCTTTTATTTTTGTTTTCATTTTTAAAACATAAATAAAAGGAATTGTCGTTTACAATGCCAATAGCTTAAACTCGCGTAAATGCGAGACCTATTGCATTGAAAATGCTTGTTTTCTCTTAGTTGCAATTGAATGAAAGCCTTCACGGACAAGGGAAAACTGGCAGCATGTGGTTGAAAAAGTACAACATGTTGCTTTTAGCAGCTAATTGAGGGCGCACAATAGTTGGTGTGATAGATAAGATAACGAAATTAGCCTCCGTGACAGCAGAAAAAGGGCTGGAAGGCATGTGTCTGGCCCGATAGTTTATAGCCGCGCCAGACTGACTAGCACTGGTCTACAATGGAGGGGAAAAGGGCTGGACCAGGGGGAGGGTGGTTGGGGGGGAGGAAGTGAGCGAGAGGAACGAAAATTCGTGTCTGAAGACCCTACAAATTAACCTGGGACATAGTAAAAAAAAAAAGTGCTTTAGGGCATGTGTGCAGCCTTAAAAAGTATGTATGGCAAAATTATTCATTAAGGGCAAATTTAAAGGGCAAAAGCCTATTAGTAAATCTGTAGTATGCTACGCAGTAAAATAATGCTGTGCTGCAAGATGATTATGGTAGCACTGTGGCTAGACGCAGTAACTGAACGCGTGCTATGCATATTAATGTTTGAAACATATTCGCATATTAAGGCTTGAAACATATACAGTGCCCGTGCATAGCAATGTTTGGCTTTGACCAGCCTTGGCACAGAATGGAGGGTGCAGAGAGTGTATGGGAAGGGAAACAGGGAGTGAACAAAGGGTGAACAAAAGTCTGTATGGTAAGGCGCTATTGTGTGTTAAGGCAGTACAAATTAGCGTGTGCAACAGTAAAAAACAAGCATTTGCAATGCAATAGGTCTCGCATTTACGAGAGTTTGAGCTATTGGCTTTGTAAATGACAATGCCTTTTATGTGTTGTTTTTAAAACAGATAAATAAAAGGCATTGTCATTTACAATGCCAATAGCTTAAACTCTTGCAAATGCGAGACCTATTGCATTGCAAATGTGTTCAGCGCCCGTGCTATAAAATTTTATAAAAAGCGTTAGGAGAGAGCGTATCCTGCCTGACAAAGCTATTTGAGAAACTAGTGCTCGGAGGCTGTAATCAAAGCCCACCGAGCAACAACACACATAACAGGGGGTGTCGCCATGGAAGGTTACAAAATGAGACAAGGCGGTCCTAAGGAGGGACTACTAAGCCTATTGACCAATGAACAGCCACAGTTTACAGTGGTCAATTACACAAGCCAATGAAAAATATGGGCAGAGAGTGGGCGGAGCTTCAAGTCCCTACCCGAATACACCATGCCTCGCAGAGGAGTGCATGTGCTGCCCAGGCTCGACCTAAAAGGATATTGGAACTTGGGAGTAATGGTTTTGAGACAGGAAGAGCAGGAGTTTACATAGCAAGCACTCGTTACACTGCAAGACCAAAATATAGCACTCTAAAGCAAACTGGAAGACTTAGAAACCCGCTCACAGCAGAAGTATATATAAGGGGACTAACGAGGTTAACAAAGAAGGACAGCATAGAGAGTACGTCCAAAAGACCTTCAAGAGACATCCTTAGCCAAGACAAATTTGAGCCCACTAAACTAGACAGAACGCACCATGAGGCAACTCCATTAAACAGCCTTAAGTGCACACCAGATATAATCTCAAGGGTTCATCGATACCAAAGGAAATAAAATAAAATGGAGGTGACAAGATAAGAGGGCAACGTGCACCATAACTAAATTACAATCCATATCTTTTAAGACCTATCCTCACCTACCCTTCTGAAGCGGTGAGACGTTAAGAACATCACAGACTAACCTGTAGTCCCTGATAGCCATCCTTAATGAACAGCTGCCCTAAATGACCTAGTGGCAACCGGTTGGCAAGTTTTAAAGCAAATGGATAAGGGTAGTACTATCCCTGCGAATTCGGACATTGACATACATAATAATATTTCATAAAGGTAAAGTACTCCAGTTTTTGGATTAGTTAAAATAGCATCCAGGCTAACCTGGAATAAACAAAAGCCGCTGCTGGTAAGATTTTACTTTCATTTGAGGCCATCACATGAGCAACGTTTTACCCGAGTACACTCAGAACACTCTGCAGTTGTGAAACTAAAAAACTCAATCATAGAGTTCTTCTGATCGAGTGATACATTTCGACGTGAATGACACTTTTTTCCCCGTTTAAATTGCCATGCATCCGAGGAACAGAAATAGGAATCACATGCAGAAACAGTCATCACAAGGGCAGAAACAGGCATCACATGCGCAGAAACAGGCATCACATGGGTAGAAACGGGCATCACATGGGTAGAAACAGGCATCACATGCGCAGAAACAGGCATCACATGAAACAGGCATCACATGGGTAGAAACAGGCATCACATGGGTAGAAACATGCATCACGCAGACAGATATAGGCATCACGCAGGCAGATATAGGCATCACGGAGGCAGATATAGGCATCACGGAGGTAGATATAGGCATCACGGAGGCAGATATAGGCATCACGGAGGCAGATATAGGCATCACGCAGGCAGATATAGGCATCACGCAGGCAGATATAGGCATCACGCAGGCAGATATAGGCATCACGCAGGCAGATATAGGCATCACGGAGGTAGATATAGGCATCACGGAGGCAGATATAGGCATCACGGAGGCAGATATAGGCATCACGCAGGCAGATATAGGCAACATGCAGGCAGCCACTGGAGTACTTTTGAACATCTCCGGTGGGTTGCTACAGACGGAGGGGGCTTTTTCGGGCCTGAATGGAATGCCATGAACAGGTCCTAAAAGTCACTACCCATTAAACTAGACAGAACGCACCATGAGGCAACTCCATTAAACAGCCTTAAGTGCACACCAGATATAATCTCAAGGGTTCATTGATACCAAAGGAAATAAAATAAAATGGAGGTGACAAGATAAGAGGGCAACGTGCACCATAACTAAATTACAATCCATATCTTTTAAGACCTATCCTCACCTACCCTTCTGAAGCGGTGAGACGTTAAGAACATCACAGACTAACCTGTAGTCCCTGATAGCCATCCTTAATGAACAGCTGCCCTAAATGATCTAGTGGCAACCGGTTGGCAAGTTTTAAAGCAAATGGATAAGGGTAGTACTATCCCTGCGAATTCGGACATTGACATACATAATAATATTTCATAAAGGTAAAGTACTCCAGTTTTTGGATTAGTTAAAATAGCATCCAGGCTAACCTGGAATAAACAAAAGCCGCTGCTGGTAAGATTTTACTTTCATTTGAGGCCATCACATGAGCAACGTTTTACCCGAGTACACTCAGAACACTCTGCAGTTGTGAAACTAAAAAACTCAATCATAGAGTTCTTCTGATCGAGTGATACATTTCGACGTGAATGACACTTTTTTTCCCGTTTAAATTGCCATGCATCCGAGGAACAGAAATAGGAATCACATGCGCAGAAACATGCATCACATGCGCAGAAACAGGCATCACATGGGTAGAAACAGGCATCACATGGGTAGAAACAGGCATCACATGGGTAGAAACAGGCATCACATGGGTAGAAACAGGCATCACATGCGCAGAAACAGGCATCACATGCGCAGAAACAGGCATCACATGGGCAGGAACAGGCATCACATGGGTAGGAACAGGCATCGCATGGGTAGGAACAGGCATCACATGGGTAGGAACAGGCATCACATGGGTAGAAACATGCATCACATGGGTAGAAATAGGCATCACACGGACAGATATAGGCATCACGGAGGCAGATATAGGCAACACGCAGGCAGATATAGGCAACACGCAGGCAGATATAGGCAACAAGCAGGCAGATATAGGCAACACGCAGGAAGATATAGGCAACACGCAGGCAGCCTCTGGAGTACTTTTGAACATCTCTGGTGGGTTGCTACAGACGGAGGGGGCTTTTTCGGGCCTGAATGGAATGCCATGAACAGGTCCTAAAAGTGCCTATGTTTGGAACGTGACCCATTTTTCCAAACAAGAAAAAATCTCCGAGGGAACACACACACACATTAGAGGGATGCCTAATATCATACGCCATCATCACGTGCCACACATAGGTACATCCCACTAGCATGACAGCAGAAGCAAGAACCAGGCAGCAACGAGCACCACATTGCCATTATACAAACATGTATCGTACATGGGCATAGACTGTACCCATCGTTTATGACAAACTGGTCTGGTTAGCTCCCGCTCTGCTTACCCCTCCGATCGCCCCTTCTTCTCCCCATTCGCCCTCACCTTGGTTAAGTCTATCCCTGACCCCACTAGCGGCAGCCCGTATTCGTCCATGGGCGCAGCTTTGGCTACACAGGAAGCTGTGGATCACGTGAAATAGGCTGCTCACCCAGTGCGCATGTCCAGGCTGCCCCCTGGCAGTCCGGAAGGAACGAATTGAGACGCTTTACTGTGGACTGAGAACTAAGCATCCTTGCTGCGGGAGGAAGGAAATCGAAACTGCGAGCGGTAATTCGCTTGCACCCAGTGGTCGAAGTGCATTAACAAAAGTATGGGAACTGCCATGCTGGGTGAGTGAGCGTGGTACAGGCGCGGCTTAAAAAACAACGTATTCTGTAACTTTTCGATCTTTCACCTTCAGACAGAGCAAATTGTGCCGAGTGTGCCCGGCATGCCGTGCCCATGTGGCTGCAGCACTGGCAGGGCTCTGAGGTCTTGTAGTAAAATCTGCTCCAATGCCCTCTCATCGAGCTCATAGTCGTGGTCATTTTCATGCGCAAGAACTATCTGCACAGGCCGAGGCGAGGTCACACGTTCGGAGTCAAATTCTGTTTAAAGAAGCCCGCGAGTGGTGCGCGCGCGACAAGCCCGCGAGATCCCTGTGAGGAGCGGGCGCCATCAGAAAGCAGCGTCCCGCGAGTGGTGCGCAGACAAGCCCGCGAGTGGTGCGCGCGCGACAAGGCTGCGAGGAGCGTGCGCTATCGCAAAGCAGCGTCCCTCGAGTGGCTGAAATAGACGCCATACGCGTGCACATCTCCTGTCCGGGAGTGCACATCTTCTGTCCTGAAACGCCGAAAGACGCCGTAAGCGTGCACATCTCCTGTCCCCCTTCCAAACTGAAGTCGACAACAATAGATCTCGCTAGCGACAGCGCTTCGCGCTGCGTCGCTAGGCGAGACCTAAAAATGTTAAAGGGCATGTGTGTGGGCATATAATGATGCAGAAGGGGCGGCATACCATGAAAGCAGAAGGGGCCTGATGGAGACAGGGAGGGAGCGCGCAATACAGAAAGCAAATAGCAGCGGCATGTAATGAAAGCAGAAGGGACCTGATAGACATAGGGAGGGAGGGAGCGAGCAGGAGTTGTGCTAACTCCGCGAGCCGTACGCGTGCACATCTCCTGTCCTCCGTACGCGTGCACATCTGCTGTCCCTTGTGCTAACGCCACGAGCCGTACGCGTGCACATCTCCTGTCCTCCGTACGCGTGCACATGTCCTGTCCCCCTTCGCAAAAGAAATCGACAACAATAGATCTCGCCAAGCGAGCAGCGCATGCGCTGCATCGCTAGGCGAGACATAAAAACAGAGGAAGGGTTACTTAAGTCAAAGTACACACCTAACAGATAGTGATGATAGTTTGGTTTTGTTGCACAGCACCAGATTTTAGCTTCTTTTGGCTACATCAGAATGCTGTGATACTCTAAGGACAGCCATGGAGGCACTGAGGGCAGATGGTAGTCATGGGAGAATTGATGATTTGGAGGATACGGAGGAACGAGGCACTGAAGAAAGGACAGAGAAAATATGTATTTTCTGTTTTTCACATAGTGTGCTCACAAGGTCACTAAATCCAGCCATACAAATGTGGACATAGATTTCACAAAACAAATAGTTTCAGCCGACGGCCTGTGAATCAAGTCTGTGCTGTAATACGCTCGTGACTCGGGAGAAAGCATTGAAAGAAGAAAAAAAAAAAAAGAATCAGGCCAATCCACTTAACTGATGGCAACCCCTGGAAAACATCTAGAACCTCTCCAACTTATTCAAGGACTAAATTGTGGTTGCCTCCCAACCCATAAGGAGCCGTAGCTTTGTTCAAAATTGCATTTGTTTACGATCCCTACTTTTACCTTTCCCACAGTGAAGAAAGAGGCCAGAAAGTTGGCTCTACAAGTCAAGCACTCTCTACTGACAAGTATGCATTGCCTGCAGACCAAAGGTTTCAATCTCAACAAGACTAACTTAGTCTTTCACCCTTCAAAGGTCGGTAAATTAAGCTCCATTAAATTGGGTAAGAGCATAAGTGGTCATTTCCAGGGCGCAGAAACGAAAAGGACGGTGGCATTAGACCTACTTCTGAGCAGGCTTCCAAATGATGTTGGAGTGGGTTTATTGGACAGACTGGAATGGAGGAGGTAGTGTAGTGTTTATGGCCCATGGGATGAGGGGAATAACGAGAGTACTCTTTACGGATAACCAACTGCCAGCAAAGTGAGGACTATAACAACAAGCATTGGCATAGCCAATAGGTCTCGCCTTTGGGACCTTATAAGTGTTTAGCCATGCAACAGTTGCATAACTAAATACTTATAAGGTCCCAAAAGCGAGACCTATTGGCTACACCATGAAAATCGCGGCACCTGCGCTTTACTTTTAACATTAAAAGTAAAGCGCTTTAACATTAAAAGTAAAGCGCGGGTGCCGCGATTATAGCAAAAGTAAAGAAATAGATTATTTTTCTATTTCTTTACTTTGCTACAATCGTGCACCCGCGCTTTACTTTAATGTTAAAAGTAAAGCGCCGGTGCCGCAATTGTAGCAAAAGTAAAGAAATAGAAAAATAATCTATTTCTTCAAAGCCGCGAAAGTGAAAGTGCATCGCGATGCACTTAATGACCCGTGACGAGCGTGCACGCTCACGTGAACGCAAGCTGGTCGCCAGGAAACTGCTGTTTGCACTTCCAAAACCCGCTTACTAAAACTCTCGCCAGAGCAGCGCATGCGCTGGCTCAGGCGAGACCTAAAAAGTAGGTGGAGAAGGTAACAGTCACCATGAGGAGCTTGTGAGGCGGAAGACTAATGCAAATAGAGGCACACATGGAGCCTTCGATATTGCAACTTTCAATATTATATAAATAGGACTTTCCCAAAACGTATAATTCAAAACGTAAGTAGATCTTCTTGAATACCCTTGTGTCACATTATTTATTTGGAGAGATTGCTATTGGAGCAGTCCAACATCGCCACTTTGTCCCTAAACTAAAGCGTTCGTTCAAAACGCTGCCAGAAGTACACATCTCACAACAAAAATGTCCATATCATTTCCTTCTAAAACCGATAACGTGTGCTAACGTCAGAGGAAAAAGATCTCCTCTGACGCGGTCTGTCAGGTGCCTTCCGTCCAACACTGGGCCGCGTCACTCTGCTGTCAAAGCAGATGATCCGGTCTCCCACTGCGAGTCACTGTCTCCGAACCAATCAATAGGAGTTGCTAGTCAGAGTAGATACATCTGTCTCAGCCATCCAAAGCAGACCCGTCGCACTCAAGCACAGAACCACCACAGCCTATCCTGGCCAAAGATTTCCCTTTGCAAAGTACCCTGCAGGACCTCTCAGTCTGTTCCGTTTTAGGTCTCGGTCTCTGGCAGTTAGCTATACCGACAGCTAGCGATCTGTTCTCGAAATAACTATTGTGTACAATGCCAACACTTACATTGGGGTTTGGTTCAGCTCCAGTGCTCAACTTGTACAACTTTAAGTGCTAGGGCACCAAGCATTTCTCGGGAGGCCTCTGCAGAAGCTAGGCTAAACAAGCGAAAGCGCTCCATGCGCGCGTTGTGCAGAAAATAGTGCATCCGTCTCACGCCGCGAGTAAAGCATCCAGTCCCCGCATGCACATCTTCTGCCCGTCCGCGTGCACATCTGGAATCCGTATTGATTCCAAAAGGCCCTCGCATGGCAAGAGCAGCGCATGCGCGCTAACGCCAGGCGAGTCCTAAAAAAAGAGAAGTCTTTCATAATCAAAGGATGACTGAAAACTGGGACCGGCACATGACGTTTTGGTGGGACACAGGATGTGCGGATGCTGGCGGCTAGGTTAAAAGGTATCTGAAGATATTCAGGACAAGATGAAATAATCTCCGAATTGTGTAAAAAAAAAAATGGTAGGCAAAAGAGATTGGCTGAGCGCTCCTGTGTGGTGGGCGGAGTCAGATGAGGGAGGGAAAAAGATCATGCAGGCAACCACTCCTCGCGCCATAGACAGCAGTCTCACTCCTCGCTCCGTGGACAGCAGTCTCACTCCTCGCGCCGGGGACAGCAGTCTCACTCCTCGCGGCGGGGACAGCAGTCTCACTCCTCGCGCCGGGGACAGCAGTCTCACTCCTCGCGCCGGGGACAGCAGTCTCACTCCTCGCGCCGGGGACAGCAGTCTCACTCCTCGCGCCGTAGACAGCAGTCTTACTCCTCGCGCCCTGGACAGCAGTCTCACTCCTCGCGCCCTGGACAGCAGTCTCACTCCTCGCGCCGTAGACAGCAGTCTCACTCCTCGAGCCGTAGACAGCAGTCTCACTCCTTGCACCAGGACAGCAGTCTCACTCCTCGCACCTGGACAGCAGTCTCACTCCTCGCGCCTGGACAGCAGTCTCACTCATGGGATGGTTTCACTGACCTTAATGTAACATAACAGCTAGAAATCACCAGGATTGTGTTACAACATTTCCCTAGTGATCCCAACCCCCCACTTCCCACTCTCTTGATAAGACGTGCAATGGCAGTGCTGTGGTACACGGCTTCCACCTTCAGGGTCACAGGTTCGACCCTGACCCCCGCCACCGACCCTTCCTTGCTAGAGATAGCGACGGATACACTGCGCAGGGGTGTCACAGCTCACATCCCTCGGACTCTACCAGCCCGCCCTTCTTCTCCGACTCCCGCTAGCGCTCTGTGGACGTGTCAGTGCTTCATAAAACCCCCTGAATAAATGTTGGCTTGACACAAGTCGGGTGGTCTCAGCCCGACTCCGGTGGGTGCGCACTGCCTGATGGGCATGAGCGGGCTGCCCTTTAATCAGCTTTACAGATGTTAACAAATAACTGGCTTGAGCTCCAGTGGAGCTTGTAAACAGGCCGTTCCCTTCACTCCTCAATTTTTGAAGCTAAGTAGAGAAGGCACTGATAGGGCGGAAAATAACAATAGCGCCAAGAATGAATGTGCCTAGCCCTGATGGGGGTAAGTATTAATAAGCTGATTTTTTACAAGCAAAGACCTCAGGATGTTTCTCACTCCTCTCCTTTTGGTACCCAACGGCACTGACAGACAGGGAGACAAAGTCATTTACCAGACAAGGATCACACAATGCGTTCACACAGGTGAGCAGAGATCTCACGTTGCCCCATGTCAGGCCTAATTAGCTTGTTTAGTTCTTTGTGAGTGCGCTCCAAGATTGGTTGCTCTGCACTTACAAAGAAGCAAAACTGCAAGTGCCATAATGCAAAGGGGAAGAACAGGACAGGCACTCCGATCAAACATGAGAAGATAAACGGGGACCTGGGGAAAGGAAAAAGTCTAAAAAAAACAAATAAAAATCCCTATGCACGTGCAAGAGGCGACTAGAAAAAATTAAAACAGCAAAAGATACATAGTGATAACACTGTAGGTCTCAAAATACAGTGCAAACAAAGTTTACAAAAGTGCCACAGCATGTAAACCTGTAATATCCCATCCCCCACCACCACCACCACCAGTCTACCCTTGCCACGTGCAAGACCCGTGTGGAGGCAAACGCACATGTAAACATGTAGCCGAGCTACAAGTGAACCCCATAAACAAAGGGGCGAGTGCCCCACACTCCTCGGATGGTACTCACCAGGGCTGGAAGTCGTCAGCAGGCATGAAGACATGGGCTCTGGGCTGCTGCTGCCCGCCCTCCATGACGGAGGGGTTTAAAAGCCACTCTCCGAGAGGAAGCAGGCTCACACGAGCCCGCCTGCAGCCCCGTGATGATGCTGTGTGTGCGCAGGGAGGGCCGGGCTCCCAGCCTGCCCCGGGGCAGAGGGGTACTAGCACCGCCGCCCCAGGGGCGCCTGTGCAAACAAAACCTGCTCCAAACTGGTTGCCACGCAGCACGACGCCGAGCTGACTGTTGCAGCAGTGCACATGTGCGAGGCAGCAACACCACATCTCTGCAGGAAAAAAATAACTTTACACCGGGCAGCTGATCTCTGACCGGATACTGGGAATGGTCAGAGTCTGAAGTCCCTAAATATGAGCAGTCTGATAAAGGCACTCGGACAAACGACGTGTGGGCCAGGATCACACGCTGATGAAACTGGAGAAGCCGGGATTCGAATTCCGGGTCAAAGAGGTCAACTCCCCCACCGATGCAGGGAGATTCGTTACGAACTGGAATGAATTGTTCAGCCGTGCATTAATTCTACGGCGCCACTGACACTGGGCTAAAGGTGAGCCGGATCCCCGTGGTGAACAAGGAACAGTTTACACTTTTTCGTAAAAGCAGACACCACAACTCTGGCAAAATGAATTCAGAGCGACGAGTCATCAAGGGTCCGCACACAATTTACATATAATGTAGTCAACCTGCAATGCATCTCTCCTTCGCAGCGCTATGTCCACTTTGGAGAGGTTGTTCTCGTAGCCATAACCCAGGCTCTCGCGCAACTCTTCCCTCCCAATCCAAGCTCTTACACACGGCCATGTTCAGCTTTCTCCTCGACTTCTTGGGCGGGCTGTGTGTTCTCGCTCCCCTTCAGCCAAACATAGGTACCAATTTAAGCTACATTATTGCTGAGGTACCCGGGATCCTGGCTGCCACCATCATATCCTCCTTCACGTCAGACAGCAGATGCCCCCCTTCCCAGTGCAAAAAGAGTCGTTGTTCCCCAGATGCAGGGCTTTAAGTGGGCTGGGTCTCACCGGTGCTGAGCACTGGCAGTTTTTTAAAGGGGGCCTCGAAACGGGTCTCTATCGGGCTCTGTTTTGTGCCCTGGCACAGGCGGTCCGTTTTTTTCCTGACTGCAGTGACAGCAGGCACATCGATGTGCGCGTGCTCACACTGCTCACTTCTCACTAATGGAGAAGTAACGGCATGACGTCATGCCAGGTGAGCGTAGTAGGGGAAGGGAAATCCTATAAAGAGAGTCATTTTCTCTATGGATTTCCTTTCTCTTTTTTAAATTCAGGAGCAGCAACTTTGTCTGGTGTCACCAGGGCTTTGAGTGGAAGCTTTTTCAATATTATATACAACCCATAGTTGCTGCTTATTTATCGAATGCAACTAACAACCATTGACAAAGCCAATACTCCTGACTTGTTGTAGGTATGATGTCACTTGTATCATATATCTGGATGCAATGACAGAAACCGCAAAATACAAGTCGGGCGGCACACTATGCTAAGTACAGATTTTTAGCTTACGTGTTTTTAAGCCACGCCCTTAATTATTCGGCCACACCCCTTTGAGAGACCCCCCAGTTTTTTTCAATTCCACTTAAAGCCCTGCCCAGATGTGACACCAAGACAGTTGGCCTTAAATGTTTTGTCAGTATGGAGGCCACCGCTGGCCCCAGCTGTGCCCATTTCATCCGTGGTCTTCCGAACCACATCATCTCAGTGCCAGCCAGCCCTGGTCCTTTGAACTGGTCTCTTGCCCACTCATCGCTGCGCCCTATGACTCCGACTGTCCGCCTGCCATCTGCGTAAGTTGTTAGGATGCAACTGTCGAGCGAGGAAGTCTGCGGATTTAGAATCCATCGTTCTCATGCAAGCCCTCAGGCACTGGATTCCCCCGACACCCTGCAAATACTGTCACCGTACATGCTGAACCTGAGCTGCCTTAGTAGCTACCTGTATTGTGAACATCAAGGTACCAAAGTGTAATGATGGGAGTCATGCTCTGTGTATGAAACTGAGAGTGACTTTGTTGAATTGGTACATAATCAAACAAGCCTTCATGTGGTAGGAGCAGTGAGGGGGGCCTTCAGATGGCCTGATACCCAAGTAGGCTTTAGAAGATACACTGAGCAGTAACTTGGGTCTGCAAAGCAATCTAACTTGGTGCACTTCCATTTTCCCATTGAGTCCACGATAGGCTGCCTCAACATCATGTGCCTGTCCTGGAGCTGAGTGTTCTCACGCTGAAGGCACAGGGCAAATTCTGTGCCTTTAGAGGCGGCCACAAGCTCACTCACGCTGTGTGGCCAAAGAAGGCCAATGCAAATGCTGCCTTGAACATTACCGCTTTGAAAGTGAAATTGCGTTCCAGCGGTAGCACTCCTGCACCAAACCAACCTTGTGAAGTCCAAGAGGGTGCTTGAGGCACCAAGCAAACACAAGGAGATGATGGACGGAGCGCTGAAACGTTTCAGACACACCCCCAGTCACAGATCTGGGTTGAATCCATCATCGTTCTTTAGCTCACTTCGCCACCCCAGTTCAGAGACAGCTATATGCAAATCAGTCTTGACCCTGTGCCTCATGGGAACAGTCCAGCCCGAACTGCCAAGCCAGGTCTTCCCTGGACCGGAAACAAGCATTCTTGGACCGGTTTCGGGCTAACAGCCCTCATCGGCCAGGCTAGCTTGAATCCAGTGGCAAAGTGAGCAAGGGACCCACGTCTGGGCATACCCTGCCAACGTAGGGCGAACAAAGCAAACACACCATCACTGCCCTCGGGTACGAACTCCCCTGTGATCCGTGTCTCTCTCCAGTTTGGCGAAATGAACAACTGCTGCCAGTTGAGCCTGTGCTCAGGACTTGCTCTTCCCCTCTTTATACGCCCAGTGAATGAACCTCTTCCCCGTTATCTATTTCCCGTCTATCAGCCCAAAACTCGCCCTTCTCGAGATTTGCCTCACCATTGCCAAGTTAGCTGCTCTTTTGGGGGCCAATGGCAGTTCGGCTAGGATGCTCTGGTCAGTTCTACCAAGGAAAAGTGTCATCTGTCGAGCAGCATAGGGGACAAGGAGCCTGAACGTGCCCCACTGCAATTGAGAAAGTGCCTTAGCAGTTAGGTTTACAGTCCCGGATACATGCCTTATCCTTAGGTCAACTTTGACCATGGATGGCACCTTACCAGCTGCCTCAACTTATGTACAGGGCACTCTGCATTCCAGTGTGCCTGGGTAATGAAGCCATATAGAAAACAGTTTCATAAGAAATCATTCAAACAAATATATTTAGAACACATTTTCTAAGATCTAGAAGGGGGTATTTTCGTTATCATCCCTTTCTTTATAATCCCTGCCTAGGGGATGATAAATAAAATAGCCCCCGCTAAATCATAGAATTATTTGTTTGAATGGTTCCTTGTGGAAATGTGCTTTCTATACAGCTGCCTGAAGAGGCAGAGCACCTTAGGGTGCCTCAGTGTCCCGTTGTTTATCATATAACTGTGCAACAGTGGTTCTTTGAGGTCTCATTTAACATGCACGTATCAAACTTATGAGCAAAAGAGATTTAGTGCAACACAACCAAATTGATTTAAGCAAAGTACAATAATTCCTACTAGCAAACCACAGATCCATTATTTAATCCACACAGGAGTCACATGAAGAGACAAAAAAGGTGCTCATTGTCCAAAGTGATCACACATTAGACAACCAATAGAGAAAAGTGCCCGTGTATGTGTAGGAAGAAATAATAATACTCTTTAATGATCAAACAGCACAGTATTAATTAGACTGCTACAATGCTCAGTCAATGAGCCTAAATACAGTCTTTTTTTTATTGTGGACAACGTTTCGACCCTAGTAATAACTTTCAAGGTAATAATCAGGACAGAATTATTTAGGGACTCCTAAAAAAATGAATAGGAATGGTGTAAGTATATGGGAACGGGAAGGGTGCTCATTGCAGGAAGGTGTAAGAAAGAGTAAAGTTACAAGTTGTCTTGAGAATCATTCCCCGTGTGGATGAGTCACGTTCATAATCGCGGAGCTGAGAAAAAAAAATATATAGTTCCCTCTTTTATGAGTTCCAATTAACCCTAATGGTGTAGAGGAATTCACCCCTAGTGTGTAGAAAGCAGTATAACCGACTCACTGCACAATGCTACCAAGGAATATAACCACTACTGAATTAATCCGGATTTAATTGTAAACAACAAGGGGACAGTTAATGAAAATGCACCATCTCCCAAGTTTAAAAAGGTTATTACAACAGCGACAACGTATCAAACTCCAACATTTTATTCAACTTGCTTATTGCTGGGGAAATTGGCCCAATGAATCTGGGAAGCGCGCCCTCCCTCAGAGAACTCACTGCTGCTGACCAGCTGCCCCATAGCCACCAAAGGGTAGTTGTCGGAACACCGCAAAATATTTTTGTTCTCGAATCTGTTCTTCCAGATGTGAAAGGCGACCAGTCGAGGAATCTGCTAAAGAAACGAGAGGAAGTGTTCGCCTAGGATCACACAATGATGTCAAGCTGGGATTCGCACCAGGGCCACAGAGGTCAGTCCAGCCATTAGACCACATCTGCTCCTATCGAGGCCAGGCCTTCCATTAAGAACTCAAATGAATAATTTAACCATGCATATGTTCTATTTCGCTATTAACGGCGAGTGTTGTGCCTGTGCTGTACAAGTAACAGAGTGTGCTTTTCATTAGACCATACAGCACAACTCTGGCAAGATGAATTCAGGAATACAAGAAAATAAGTCTGCGCACAACTTGCATATTATGTATTCATCCTACACTGGATCTCCTTCGCAGAGTTATATCCACTTCAGGCACACTTGGGCAATGGCTGGAAGTAAGAACTTTAAGATGGGACCATTCAGTAGTTCGGAAGCTACGATAGAGTCCAGGAGTGGGAACAGCAGGTAGGGTACCAACGCTCTTGAAGCGCTCTGGAGATGGATCTCAATGCTTCGTTTAGAGTGTTCTTATCCATCAATAACGCAGAAGAGTGATGGAACTTTTTTTGTCTTGGGAAGGTAGGTAGGAGTAAATCAAGCATATTCATTTTGCAAGCGGTCGTACATGGAAAAGACAGGCCAGCTGCTTTTTAGTATGCCTTAGAGAAAGAAGTCCTTTTGGAGAAAACAGAACCTGCATCAGGAGGCCACAGAATAATAAAGGAACAACAAAAGCCCAAATTCCAAAAATACGGGAGAGGCTAGATGGACTCTTGTGCCAGGGGCTTTAGGATTGCCAGAGTAGTACTAATAGGCACAAACGGGTCGACGATGGTAACACAGGTTGAATACAACCTAGCAACTGGATAGGAAATAAATAATCACAAGGCGTGTAATTTGTATCTTTCAATGCCATGGGTATCTGCATTCAACCTTGGCCTAAGGTAAGGAGGGTTTCTCACCCTCAGATTATCAGTCTTTAAACCAAATAATAAAATGGAACAGACGGTGCAGACTGATCAAGAATGCGGGTTGTACTCTCCATTTTAATGCAAAATTGCTACATGATTCTTGGTGGAGCCATCTCTTCGTTGAGAATTCATGAAGGCGTTTAGATGGAACATTGCAGAAGAGACATGTCCTGGACATGCACAGAAGTGTAAATAACAACAGCCAATGATTTGTTAGGAATACCTGCCCTAGATCTTGCATTATTCATGAAGGAGAAACGGGAAACAAATGAGAGCCTCTAGGAGTATAAAAGTTCATTTTGTTTTCTTTATAGCCCCAAGAGGTATATCTGAGACCCTATTTTTGGGAACCCTTGCCTTAACACATGGTGAATGGTAGGAAGACAGACATCCGCCATTGGACCGGGGCATGTGTTTAACTGTGGGCCTATCCTTAGCCCTCTACCGTACTTGTGTGATTTCTTTTTCTCGAATGGGACCATTCGCTTCAGGTGCTGGTAAGAACTCCGGATCTTTTACCCTATCACCTATTACCTATTACCAACCGGTCTAGATGTCTTCCACCAAAACAAATCAGCAGCAAAAGCAGCATCACTATTTCAGATCCTCCAGCTGGGCAGGATTCTGTTCTCATAAACAGAATGCTGTGCTCATGGCTTGAAGCCCTGGTTCACGTTCACATGATATAGGTGCATGCACTCTATGCTGGTGTGCCAGGGCACCTGCTACATCTATTACAAATATAAAGGACTGATATTCCATAGTTTTAGATGCAAGTTAATTTCCAGGAGGTCAAAGTATGTTGAAAGAAGGAAAGCATTATTTCCTGTTTCTATGCCAGGTAGTTATGGCTAAAAGCACTCCTCCAAAAATCATTACTAGCTTTTCCCACCACCTTTATGGCATCGCCAACAGAACCTGCACCACTGTAGTGCATTCACGTCAAATACTAAGTCTCAACGCTCTCACAAGGGAGCGAGAAGACACCGCTCTACATCTCCAGGATGGCACATGACCATTCATTTCTCCTGATGCGTCCACTTGATGGCATGGTACGTGGGAGCTGGAGAATACCAATGCACAAACTGGTAGAGCCCCTCACTCGTTTCACAAAATGGCATACACGAACCACATTCTGAGGGCAAGAATAAACCTGTGCGCTTACAGAGGAAATCTTTGAAGCACAGAACTAACTCATGCTCAGCTGCTTTGGTTTCTTCTCAGTTTGGTCTGGAATTACCCCACGAAGTGTAAGAGGAAGACGGTGTTTAGTCAATGCAGCATTGTCACCTTCTGCCCAGAGTGGCCAAGAAACCTGGCAGTCCTGCCCACTACGAGTCTCCACACATAAACATAACAGGAGCACAAAAACCAGACGTCACAGGCATCAAACACAACAGCAATACATCCAACAGCCACAATTACATTGCTCCAAACATCACTAGCCATCCATATATGGAACACAAGTCACAAGAGACCCATCAGACAAAACAATTCACATACATTCAACACAGAACAGATAAGCCATACAGCTGGCTATCAAACTGACCCCCTCAGCTTTCGTAAACAGGAGGCGACTAACAAAAACAAAGTGGAATAAACCATACGAATCAAACAAAGTGGAATATATGCTCAGCACCTCAATCTCGTTGCTCCCAAAATAGTAACCACCAGGTATGGTGCACAGAAACATTTCCTAAAGTTTTACCTGCTTACTACAACTTGGGATCTGACAGACCATCTCACATATGTCAGCACCAAACCGATGCGCCGCACATTGTTCCCAGGGGTATTATCAAGAAAGACACACCCCACGTTACAGGTTTAGAACACAGGAGCTAGAACAGGCTGCTTGTACCCAACTAGGCACTCACCAACAGAGACACCCACACCACGAACACAAGAGAAGATATTACGCACAACTCAATAGCTTTGACATGTCACATAGTCAGTAACCCCATGCACAAAAAACGAACTGAGGAAAAATGAGCAACTAGGCCTGTTCAAAAAGTTTTTTTTTTTTGTTTTTTTTTACACCAATATAATTGTGTAATTTTCTGTAATTCCCGAATTTCAGAGTAATCAAAATGTATGACATTTTCCTGAGTGATAGATAGTGCACTCTACAAATAGACATAACATAAATGGGACATTTCATATGATGTTGCCCACGCTAGATTGGTCCGAGTAGGTACACAACATAAATGGGAAATTTCATGATTTTGCCCACGCTAGATTGGTCTGAGTAGATATTTTTTGCCTCGAAAAAGTCTCCTGCTGGTATTTCGGATTACTTTTCTGTGCGAGGGATCCCTCATGGAGAAAAGGTGTTTGAGGTACCAGATAAACGTGTTTTATTTTTGAAGTGGAACTCATGAAATTTCCTCAATTTCGTGAAAAAATTGCAATTTTAGCACACCCCTAAATTAAGCATCATGCCAACCTAGACTCTTCATAAGCAAATGTCCAAGATCTCTGGCTGTACCTCCCACATTCTTAAATCATGTGCAGCCAGTTTAAAGAATGAGACATGGATCGCTCGCGACTGAATCCTATATGCATTCTTCACATCACACCATGGACTATCATGGTTTTAAAGACTGAGCAGAACCCATGAAACACATCAACATACCTGGCGAAGAAATCCCAGATCCATGTCCCATCAAACACCCCTTGAATGGATCCAAACCAAGCACATGTTCTTTTAAAACCTCAACACCACCACTGTCAGACCCTTCAAGCACTGCACGTTGCTCCTTGAGGTAACATCTTCAAAAGTCAAGGATGGTCAGCGATGCCTCATTACTGGCAACTGTGCAACGAGTTTGCAGTGGTGCACCTGCCCCTGCGCCCCGCACCCTCCCAGCTCTCTGATCCGCCGTCTAGACCTGCTGAATTATTAATTCTCCGCGCCAACCCACACAGAAGACTTTACTCGGAATCACAATGAGGCCATTGTCCGCCGTGGCTTGAATCTAGGATGCACTTTGCTCCACACCTTTCGACCCCTCACTTCCCCCAAAACCAGACCCGCTCCTTCGGCCTTTCGTTTGGGATGAGACTCCATAGGAAACAGTTACTTTTCAAAAGGTCACGTCCAGGCCTGTACCCAGGGGTATATGTTTTAGGGGGGCCAGGCCCTAAAGGGTAACTACAGAATAAAAGTGAGTGATATAGCTCCTCTCTCAGTATCTCTATTTATTTAAAAAGACACAATACAGTGAGATTTTAAAGGACGCCACCCATTTGGTGGCATTTTTAAAAAAAAGTATTGTACCTTGATGGCCATTTCTGATAAGTAGTATTATATGGTGAAATTAAAGGAATATTTCAGGAAATGTGTGCCAAATAGTGTTTTAAAAGCACTTAACCGTAAAAGTGAGGAAAACTGAATAGAACACAAATGCAATTATCCAAGGGGTTGTGTATACTCCATCAAGGAATCTTTGGAGAAATGTATGGCAACCGCTGAGTTTCTAGACACATTTTAATGACTGATAATAATTAAATGGGCTTTAGAGACCGTTCTAAAGATACTGGCACAGTTTTGAGTCCACAGACGTGGTGAATACCAAGATATAGTCCCATTGTCAGTGACCACTGTGCAAGCTGTAGCCGGCTACTCTGGGAGAGGCCTTGATGGAACAGTCACCAGTAGAGAAAGACAAGGTAGGCACAGATTGTTGGGTGAACATGGGCACAGCTCATGCACGGAGTGTGGCAGTGTGCCAACTTACACTAGCCAAAAGGATCTACAATTAGCCAGACAGCCACCCATCCATTGTTCCAGAGCCTTGGCCTATGCTCAAATTATGCAGGTCCTTGGAGGTGGCAGACACCAGCACTCATTTTTGGGGACTCAGACTTAATTTTCATTATCAGGCTTTGACCCAGACCAAAATGGAGGAAGCGATAAACAAAGATCACAGAGAATCTATAGAGAAACAGTAATAAAGAGAGGATAATGGGGATGAAAATAAACCTTCAAGAGTAAGAAAAAGATGCAGAAAGTGGTGGTGGTGGAAGAAATATGCACCAAGTGGAATCAAGACGAGGCAGCCTGGGTATTCGGCAGGCCTGGCATTAAGTAATGCAGCGACGGCCTCCTAATAAACACCTTCCGCCCCTGCACTAATATTGTTTACAGGGGAAGCAGCACTTGGACCCAAAGCCACTGACGGGGAAGAACAGTGATGCAGTTTTGGTGCGGATCCTCACTCTGGAGCTGGATGCTGATCTCCTTCTCTTTAGGTGCTTCCACTTTACTGAATGTGACAGGTGGGAGGCAGAGTATTTTGAATGATGGAGGCTCAAGCAAGAAGGGAGAGAAGAGACTCTCCTGCTTTAAATGCAGCATGCCTAGCCTGTGACAACAGAAAGCATATGGCCTTATCGCAGTGTTGGAAACTGAAAAGGGTGCATTCTGGGAACTAATAGTGACCGAGACAGGGTTCTGGTTATTTTGGGCAGGGCTGAGGAGTCATTGTGTTTAAAAGTGGACAGGCTGCCTTATTGTCTCAAGAATAAAGCTTAGGGAGTATAGCTAATGAACAGCGTTTGTCAACATTAAGTCCTCTTATTGCTATGGGTTGTTAAAAGCGATGCTGTTTAGTAAGGAACATGAAGTTGTTTGCTCCTATGACATAGTTTAAATTTCCATGGCCTCCCAATCTATTTCACTGGCTTAGGCCTTTTTGTCTACACATTTGTCTCTTTAGTTCCTCATGTCTCAGTGACCTTGTGCCACTTTCAGTGCCCTTCAAAGTGACACTGTGTGCCTGTATCCCCATGTTACGATCGTAAGTGGGTTTCCTAATGTGATTGTCAGTCTCAATGGCGATGTATCAGTGTCTGCACATTACTGTCCACATGCAATGACTATAACAGTGTCTTTGTCTCCATGTCCTTGTGTCCCTTTGCCAGTTTGTGTCCCTGTGTCAATTTCCAAGTAAATAACTGTCCCACTGTCCGTATCTCTCAGTATCAGAGAAAGTAGCCCTGACCTCCCTGGTCTGCGTGCCGCTCCCACATCCTCTGCCTAGCGCCACAGTCTGGTGCCTCTTCCTCCAACCCGGATTGGGTTCCCGTGGTCACCCGGGAGCTTCCTCCACCCCGGGTAACTGTTACGGGAAGTTTTTAGTCCTAGCTTTCTTTTGCTTGTTGTCGTTAGTAGCCGTGTTTTGTTTCCTTTTTAGCTAAGTATTGTTATTGTTAATGTCTTCTTCTCAATAGCCCAGTATTTGTCACTGTTTGCTTGCGCTGCTCGGTCCCGCCCTTCCTGGCGTTTTTTCCCACTGTTGCTTCCCGTCCTAGCCTCCCCGACAGCCCGCCCCCTCCCAGGACTACTTATGCAGGCTGCTTTCGGCCGTGCCTTTGGCACACCAAAGACAAACCTACTTGCACCTATCCGCGCCTGAACTGTGCCCAGCGACACAAACCCTGGGTCCCCGACCATCCATCACTACACCGCCGCCGAACTCATCGCCTTGGCCCCCAGTGGCAGCAACGGCAACTACTGCATCGGCTCCCCCAGGAACATGGAAGGACCCATCGCTTGCCACCAGTGCCAGTACACCTGCTACAATAAACCCCTGCAGCACCTACACAGTCAACTGCAAACCCGGCGGAACAGCAACACTGCATGCTGCTAAACGCTAGATCCCTACGCAGGCACACCATTGAAATCTGGGATATCATCACCACCTCCACCCTCGACGTGATGTTTATCACGGAGACCTGGCTCTTGCCGTCCTCAAACCTAGACATTGCAACCGCAATGCCCCATGGCTACAATATGATACACATGGACCACACCAACAAACACGGAGAAGGTGTCGCCATCATCTACAAGGAAACCCTCCATTGCACCACCACAGATAGCGACATCCCATCAATCGTGGAACACCTCAACTTCCAGATCCGGATCGACGAAAACATAACCGTCAGAGAAACCCTCTTCTATAGTCCCCCTGGCCCCCGCCCTGGCTTCTGTGACGCCATCACTGAAATAATCACCCTCGCTAGCATTCGACTCCAGGAACTACATCTTCCTCAGCGACTTCTACTTCCACCTCAACAACCTCAACCTCCTGGAAAACATGAGTAACATAGGACTCATGCAACTGGTCAGCAGCCCCACACATGGCGCAGGACAAATCCGGGATCCCTTTACATCCAACAGACTCAATTTCAGCCACACCACCTAACTCACCTGGACAGACAACAGCACCGTCCACTTCACAATCGCAGGCTCACAACGACATGTCACCACTCCCCTGACCCCCGCAGCTGGAACAGAATAACTATGTCCCAATGTACTACCATCCTCAACGCCAACAGACCTCACACCGCCAACAACCTTGAGACAGCCGTCCAAGGCTTCTCTACCTGGATCATCTACTGCACCAACACTGTGGCCCCCAGAAGAACAACCAGCACCAGAAGATCCACCAAACACGCCAGCTGGTTCACCCCCGAACTCCGAGCCTTCAAACGTGAGTGCAAACGACTGGGGAGACGATGGCGCACCAGTAAAAGCATGTCAGACCTCACCTTCAAAATGGCCCTAAGCAAGTACCACCGCCACCTCACGGAAGCCAAAAAAGAACTGCCTGACCGCCCACATCGAGACAAGCACCAATCAAACAAAAGAATTCTTCAACATCGTTAGAGAATTCTCATGCCCTTCGACCACCGAGACCTCAATCCGCACTTCCCAAACCCTCTGCGACTCCCTGGTGGACCATTTCCACAAGAAGATAGCAGACATCTACAGCAACTTAGACCAGCTGCCATCCGAAATCAACCACCCCCCAACTCTCACCGACAAAGCCCACAGCCACCTCACCAAATGGACCCCTTTCACCACGTCCTTTACCACAGCAATCATGTCGTCCCTCAACTCCGGAGCTCCGACTGCCCCCTGCCCCCACAACATTAGGACAGAAGGAAATCAACAGTGCACTCACCACAATCCTAAACTCTTCCATCACCGCTGCTACGTTCCCCAATGCCTGGGAACACACAGGTGAAACCCCTCCTAAAGAAATCCTTCGCTTACCACAGCGGGCTCAAGAACTACCGCCCGATCTCGCTGCTCTCCTTCCCGCCCAAGGTCCTGGAGAAAGCCATCAACTGCCAACTCACCTGGAAGAAAACAACCTACTCGACGCCTCCCAGTCCGGCTTGCGCTCAGACCACAGCACTGAGACCACACTAATAGCAGCAACCGATGACATCAGAGCCATCCTCGACCTTGTCGAACCTACAGCCCTGATGCTCCTCGACCTCTCAGCAGCCTTCGACACTGTATCCACCATACCCTTATCGCCAGACTCCACCACATCGGCATCAGAGGAAAGGCCCTCAAGTGGGTCTCCTCCTTCCTCACAGGACACACACAAAGAATCCACCTCCCTGTTTCACCTCTGAACCCAAAAACATGCTCTGTGGAGTCCCCTAGGGATCGTGACTCAGCCCCACCCTCTTCATCACCTACATGACCCCACCGACCGGCATCGTCCGCACCCAAGGAATTAACATCTCATACGCGGAAGACACCCAACTCACCCTCGCCTTCACGGAAGACATGGCCATCACCAAACGCAACTTCCAGACCGCCATGACCAACGTCGCCGAATGGATGAAATCCAACTACCCGAAACTGAACACTGAAAACCGAAGTTCTCATTTTCAGAAAAACCTCCTCTACATATGACAACACATGGTGGCCCCTCGGCACTTGGACCCACACAGACCCCCACCAACCACGCCCGTAACCTTAGTGTTATCATAGACAGTGATCTCTCCTTGAAACGCCAGGTCAACGCAGTCACATTCTCATGCTTTCACATCCTCCCCATGCTCTGCAAGATTTTCAGGTGGATCCCCATCAACACCAGGAAAACAGTAACCCAAGCCTTGATCACCAGCTGACTAGACTACGGAAATGCACTCTACTCCGGATCCTCCAACAGCTCCTCAAACGACTACAGACCATCCAGAACACCTCAGCCAGACTCGTCCTCAACCTCCCAAAACGCACCAGCACCCTCCACCTCAGAAACGTCCACACTGGCACCGCATTCCGAAAGGATGCAAGTTCAAACTGCTCACCCTCGCTTCCAAGGCCCTCCACAACGCTGTCTCCTCCTACATCAACCACCCAATGACTTTCCACCAAACGACCAGACAACTCCCATCCTCCTCCCTCGCACACGTTCCCCGCATCCAACTGAGCGGCAGTGGAGGGCGCTCTTTCTCCTACCTCGCCACCAAATCCTGGAACGATCTCCCTCTCCACCTCTGAATCGCCCCCTCCCTCACTGACTTCAGGAAGGGGCACAAGACCCGACTCATTGACTGAGGTTCACCGCACCCAGTCCCTGAATACCCCTCGGGGTGACAAGCAGCGCTTAACAAATGCTGTAATAAATACTATCTGTGGCTATAAAGTAATGGAAGCAATGGATTTCTTATTGTACATGCTAGTGTTTGTGTCAGTATATCTTTTTTTTTGTCAATTTATACATTTCAGTGCTTCAGTGCTCGAGTGTTAGAGTCCAAATGCCAGCATCACTGTGTCACTGACCCCTCTCCCCCATCAGTATTCATGTGCATGTGTCCCAATGTGTCTCCCCCCTAGTAAGGTTTGGAGTAACCTAGTGCCAGTGCTTCCAGCTGCCCAGTGTTATCACTTCCTAGTGTTAGTATCCAGGACTTGTAGCATTCTGCATCACAGTCCCAGTGCTTGTGCCCTTGTGGACTTTCTAGTGTTTCTAGGTCAGAGTTCCCATGTGAGTACCACAAGTGTAGGTGTCCCTCTTTTTGTTTCTCTGTCAGTTCCAGTATCAAAGTCAGTGCCCCTATTTCTCGATCTACCCAGTGTCGGCCTACCAATGTTAATATCCCTAGGTCACTCGTTTTGTGTCACTGTCCAAGTGCCAGTGGCAGCATCCCATTATTAGTGTCTCATGTCCCAGAGTCTGTGTTTCCAGGCAGTGTCACTGTGGCAGCAGCTCTTGGCATCGGTGCACTGCCCAGTGTCCATGTTAGTTTCCATGTAGCAGTAGCCTGTGTCCCTATGGCAGTGTCCTTGGGTTAGCAGCCCAGTGTCAGGGACCCATGTTAGCAATCACTGATGAGTACTCCAGTGTTCTGCCCCACCATTCAGTCCCTTTGTGTTAGTGTGTCAGTACCACTGCACTGTCCCGGTGTTGTGCATAAGCGCTAGTATTTAAGTGCGAGTATCCTAGTCTTCGCTTTTCAATATCCCAGTATAACCGCCCCTGGCCACTGTCCCAGCATCAATGTTTGTGCCCTGTCAGCATTCCAGTGTCACTGTTTACAAGACAACACCCCGTGTAAGCGTTACTGCTCTTGTGTCTGTGTCCCTGTGACTGTGTCCTTGTATCTGTGTTGTTGCTGGTGAACTTGTGTCTGTGTCCCAATGACTGTGTCCTGGTATCAGTGTTGTTGCTGGTGCTCTTGTGTCTGTGTCACAGTGACTGTGTCCTTGTATTAGTGTTGGTGAGCTTGTGTCTATGTCCCAGTGACTGTGTCCTTAGATCTGTGTTGTTGCTGGTGCTCTTGTGTCTATGTCCCAGTGACTGTGTCCTTGTATCTGTGTTGTTGCTGGTGCTCTTGTGTCTGTGTACCAGAGATTGTGCCCTTATATCAGTGTTGCAGTCTGGTTGCTGGTGCTCTAGGTCAGTGTCGAAGTGTCAATGTTTTTGGCGCATGACAGTGTTCCAGTTTCCTTGTCCCCGTGCCAGAATCCCAGAGGCAGTGATGGCGACCCTGTCAGTGCTCTACTCTGTGTCCCAGTGGCTGTATCCCAGCATCAGTATCTCCATGTCATGTCTTTGTGTGAGCCTCCCTGTGGGTATCCACAGGCCAGTGCACTGATATCTCGATCTACCAGTAAGTGTCCCTACATCATGTTACTGTACTGGTATTGTGTCCCAGAGTATATCCATGGGTCCTAGAGCTCCTGTGTCAGCCTCCCATTGAAACTACTCCACGCACTGTCCCAGCATTAGTGAGTGTATCCCACGTCAGTGCTCCAATGTCATTGTTCTGGTGACAGTGTTGATGCTTGTGTATCAGTGACTGCAGTGTCAGTGTTGATTTGCCTGTCATTATTACTAGTGTCTTGCCTATTCGCCAGTGCCCGTGTGTTAGTGTCTCCTTGTTAGTGTCATTCTACTTTAGTCCCTTTAACCACATCAATGCCCCCATGTCATTATTGGTGTACCTGTGGCAGTAAGCTAGGGAGAGTGTTGGTGCTCCCTTGCTTAGGCCCGGTGACGTTGTTAGTACGCCTGTATCAGTTTTGTGGTGTCAGTGGGAGCCTCTGTGTCAATGTTCCAGCCTTAGGAAACAACATGAGGTCATGGTTTGCTTATAAACAGCTTATCCTATCGTGGGTCCACGTCGAAACCTTAAGGGAATGAATGAGGATAAAGATGGAGACTTAGGGTGACCTAAAAAACATGAACCAGGGGTGATGAACATTTTAGGAAATATAGCTTTCAAAAAGTTGTGAAGTAATGGTGCAGATTTACTCAATTTGAGTGCAGCAGCATAGCAGCCAAACTTGCTGCACTGTGCTGTGGACGGGGGAGGAGGAAGTGCAGAGTCTGCTGCTGCTCTCTTCCCCTGGTCTGGTGCAGAAACAGGCTGCCTAGTGCCACACACACACCTTGGCAACATGCTAAAAATGTGTGTGATGTCTTGCACACATTTGTACTAGAAATGCACCCTTTCATGCCAAAATCCTAAGCCACGACAATTTTTCAACATCCCCCACATTGGATGTGTGTTTCCTGTGCAGTGCAGCACATAAGCAATGTGTGAAATTGTAGAAGTAAAATCATTTGCCCAACCTTGCGCCTGCTTCTCAGAGGCGTTCGTTTCAGATTCATTCATTCATTCATTCATAAAGCTTTATTCGACTGTTACAAATTTACAATCATAAAAGCACAAGTTTAAAAATCATTAATAGCAGCTATCATAAAGGGCAAAAACACGATCATAAAAATGGATAATAAAAACAAATTAAAACCATTCAACTCAACATTATGATTCAACAGTCATAATTAGACTTTTCCTTAAATAAAAAGCTCTCTTTAAAAACATAACCAATCTCCATACCACAAGTTCATTGTCTAGTAACTGAAGTTTTAAAAAGCAGGACGACATTGTCTAAGGCCATAAGTTTTTAAGAGGGGGACCAGCCAAACTTTTCTTATTTCAGAATAAAATTTACAAAAAGAACGGTATGGATTGTAGACTGGCATGAGTGGTTATCACATGGACACACTACAAGTTGTCTCGACCAGTCATTCATTTTGGGCCACGAAACCATTCTATGGAATATATTTAACCTACATCTAGCCAATAACATTCTATCAAAAGTAACAGTTACATATGACAAGTATGGCTCCATTCTAAAAGTAGTTAAAATTACTTGATGGTGGTTAACAGTGGGTTTAATAAGTTCACTAGACAGTCTGGCCTCTTCTAGCAAACCTAGCCCCTCCCTTTTTAATAGCTCCCGCGAAATTTTCTGTAGGGAGCTTGGATTTGTAAAATACTCTATGTGGCCTAAATCCGTCATAAAATCCCGAACAAAACTGATCCTTGGAATTTTTAGCACTCCATCTAATTTAAGGCAATCAGCAAGAACATCCCGATTTAACTGTGTTTTCTCCTTAGTCCAAATACTATGCCACAATAGTATCGGCTCTATTTTAATTAGATCAGATAAAAAAGGGAGGCCCAACTCTTCGTGGCAAATAAAAGTTGACGTACTCGGGGAACAGATAATATAAATCTTAAAAAGGAGTTCTCCACTTGCTGCAACTGCGTTATGTTTGCTAGACCCCAAACCCCTGCTCCATACATCGTGGAGCTGATGCACCGCGCTTTATAAATCTGTATCAGCTCCGCAGGGGTTTCCTGCCCAATTTTTTAGAAAATCCCTTCAAAGCACTCGATGTCCGAATAAACATCAACTTTTTGGCCATTATGGTTTGGACCCACGAATTGTTTTGATTAAACAAGACACCCAAATATGAGAAGCTCTTAGTTGTACTTAATTTCTGCCCCTCCACAAAAATGTCCTTCGCTCGCATAGGTCCATAGCCACATCTCATTACATATGTCTTTGAGATATTGATACTAAGACCTAGATCCTTCATAAAAACAAAGTATCCATTAAGGACCCTTTGGAGGGCAATTTGAGTTCTAGCCAACATAACCGCGTCGTCAGCATAAAGGAGTACCGGGATGGGTCGGCCGGCAACATGGGGAAAGTCATGTGTTGTACTGGCCAATGCTTCTCCTAACCCGTTCGTGTATAAGTTAAAAAGAAAGGGGCCAGCACACAGCCCTGCCTCACCCCTCTTTTAACGGGAAAATTAGCTGTATGTTCCCCCCCTGTTCCAAAACGTACACTGGCGGACGCGCTGCTGTAAAGATTCCTTAAAAAAACAATAATTTGCGGGTCTACCTTCATGTCCTCAAGAACTTCCCACAACCTTGCATGTTTTACTGAATCGAAAGCGGCGGTTAGATCTACGAAGACCATATACAATCTGCCATTTTTTGCCCTTGTATATTTTCCTATAAGTAGGGACAAGTTTAAGCATTGCTCCGTAGTACCAAGCCCCTTTTGAAAGCCATATTGTAAGTCAGTTAAAATCTTATTTTCTTCTGACCATTCCTGCAAGCGTTCTAAAATCACACGTCCCACCACTTTCACCATGGAATCTAATAGAGAAATCGGTCTGTAGCAACCCGGGTTCTGGCGATCCCCTTTTTAAAAATCGGAACTATTAGTGACCCCCCAGGTTTCTGGTAATTTTGTTTGACAACTTGCATTTATAACCTGTGTTATAATCGGCCCCCATAAAGCAATGTTAAATTTAAACAAATCAATCGGAATGCCATCCGGGCCGGGTGCTTTACCGGTCTTACTTCCATGTAATGCTCTAATCACTTCATCTAAAGTGAAGTTTAAATTCATTTTAGGGTGTTCATTCACTTGTTCATCGTCAAGTCTAAAATAAGAAGCGTCAGAACCATTATATACCTTTGCGAAGTGGGTTAACCACTCCTCCTCTGAAATGGCAATGGCCATGGTTGGACCTTCGTGTGTAGTTAAAAATGGTGTCTTCACTGCCCTCCAAAATGCTGCACTATCCTTCAAAACTGCCGCTGTATGCAGGGCTTCCCATGCTTCGTTTCTCAGGGTATTCTTCCTTTCCTTTAGTGCCTGACGGTATTCCAGTCTTGCAATTCTAATGTTATCCAAAATTTTAGGCTGCCTATGTAATTCTAGTTTTAAATTGGAGTAAGCTTGGGTGCATCTTGAATTAAACCAGCCTGCATCCTTATATTTCTTGCGATGTTGCACTAATAATAGTTTCTTGAGGGCGTTCGATATTTCAGCATAAGATGCTACTATACTTTCCGCAGATGCTGTTTCAGACAGGCATGTGTCAATTGCTAACTTGCAATTTACAACAAGAGATCTAGTTATTTCTGAGGGATCCACCTTTGACCATTTAAGTGTATACCCGTTAGTTTTGTCGAGTGTCAATTCACCTGCTTCCTCTCTGATCTTGTTAATACTGAAATCCTTCTTTACAGGTAAAGCAACAACCAGATGTAGCGGGAAGTGATCACTTAAAGAATTCCGATCAACTTCAAAACAATGTAATCTTAGAGCATGATTATGGGAAACCAATATATAATCAATTACAGAAACGCCTCTTCCGTTATAGGTATAAGGCATCTTTACTGGAGGCTCCATAAGCTCATTTACAAATCCTAAGTCACATGTAGCTAAAAATTCATTAAACAGATCACCTGCCGGGGAATGACAAAAATGAGCTAAATGAGTTGAGTCCTCATATATATGACCACATAATCTCTTGTCCTCAAAGGGGCACATTGCACAATTAAAATCGCCCATCATAATTATCATAACATTAGTAGGACAAGCATTACAAATTACATGTAATTCCTCACTTAAATTTTTAGTACCAGACATAGTTCTGTTGAAATCACATTATTATAAAAATTAACTAATATTACACATTGATTCATGGGTATAGACACCTTGACAATCTGATAAAAGCTGCTACTCAAAAATGCCTGTATTTTAGAGATTACCAATTTGTTAGAAATATACAGGCTCAGACCACCCTTAAGCCTGCCCCCAAGGCCTTTCACGGCCGGAGTATTAAAATTTTTAAATCCGTTAATATAAAGTGGCTCATTGACCCAGGTTTCCTGTAGGCCTATTATATCTCTATCTTGAATGAACTTATGCCACTCTGGATTATCTATTTTCGCCCGCAGCCCCGCAATATTCCAGGAAATGATGTCACAAAGGGGCACATCATCGTTCAATGGCTGCGGCAAAACCGTATGCATGTTGTAGTTACTATCACCAGAGCACCTCAATTCTAATGTTTGCATGATAGGAATTGCATTAAGAGATAAGGATACCACATTACTGTTCACTTGACCCCTCGCTCTCACATCCCTTGGCCTTGGATAGTTGCTAACTTCCCGCATTTTATTACTTCTCCCAGATAGAGAAAAATCTTCCCCAATAGACCCTTCTATCTCAGTAATCTCAGCATCATGATAAACCCTCATATTCAGTCAATCAATTTCCCCCAAAGGGCTTAGAGCTTCAAATCGATTACTAGTTGGAATAGGGAATCTTTGATGAGACACTCCCAACCAGTTCTCTGTCTCACTATACTGTGGGCGCCTGGGAAGTTGATAAAAAAAGCCCAATGGTAGGATATTTATCCCCCTTGTAGAGACGTATCTTGATCCCACTCTCTCCAGTATGATTTTAGTAATGACTTAGATGTGCCAAATGTTAGCACTATACAATCTCCTAACATCGATTTGCTAGAGCCTCCTACCCAGGCGATTCTTCTCGCCATTTTAAATTCAACAAATAAGGCATTAGTAAGCCCGGTCCTTGCCCCCAGGAAATGAAGAGACTTATTTCTTAAAGTTGTCCAGTGCTCTACGGTTCCAATTGGAAGTTGTGGGACATTCGCTAGGATTACGGTATATGGTGTAGCTTCGGGTGGAAGATTCAAGTTCCTAATTTCTAATGGACATTCCTGCCTTGATGTTACATTGCTCATTATAATAGCGGGCATATCTGCCGTAGCTGTGGTCTGCGTGGAATCCTCATCCACCCTCCCTCTCCCTGCCCCTAGTGGTGTACCTTCCCTTTCATGGGTTGCCTGCACTTGATTATAGGAAGTGTGTGGTACATTTACTCTCAACGGCTCTGCACTAATCCGAGCATTAGGATTATTTAGATCTGGCTTTATCTGCTGCTGTCGTACATCCCCACTCTCATGGCTGGCTAAGACATGGCTTCCTTGCAATGCTCTAATCGAACTCAGGTGAACTATTTGACTACAACAACTACAGACCATCTGATTAGTGTTCATTGAGCTCTCCAATGATGCCAATCTGTTATTAATTTGTATTAACATTTGCTTCAATGGATCCATCATAAGCCCCACTCTAGATTCAAATTTTAACAAAAAGTCCTCCCACCCTGTTTCATACTGAAATCCTGGGCGTGTACTATCTTGACCACTCGTAATTAATGCCTGCTCCTGGTGTGGTATCTTACCCACAGGCTTACCCTTACAGGTCTGATTTTTTACACCGTTTCTTGGTTTATTTATGCCCTGCCCCTTTCTCTTTTTGGATGGCGGGGTAAGTCTAGCGCAATCAGCGGATTTAGCCTTTTGGCCTCTAGTGGTCACATTTGGCCTAGACCTAGGCCTTTTATTATTGATCTCTGGATTTTCTCTTATGACAGCATCCTCGGGCTCCTCCACAATAGACTGGGACATTACGGTAATACAGGGGTTACTATTATGAGGGCTTTCTTCTGCATGAGAGATTTCTACAGGACATACTAAGCGATTTTGTGGCTCCAATGAGAGTCTGCGCTCAGTGAGCTGTATTTCGTGAATTAACGCTGACTCAGCCCTCGTTAAGAACGCATCTAAAGTTCCCACCACCCCCCGCCCGGTAAAAGATTTACACTTATTCATACTACAGTACAGATCCTCCACAGTTATATAAGCAGAACACTACACAGTTGATAACAATTGGCTACCACCTATCCCAAGATTGTATTACTGTCCATTCAAAACCTGTGCCCTACCAAAATCAGTCTGTTAGGATCCGAACTCGGTATTTTTTGTACTCAGTCCATAAAAGTACTTAATGTCATACACAAAAATCCCTTCTTTACAGGACTGTAGTGTATTTACGGACCAATCCAATAGATTTTACCAGGGCATAAAGGGGGTGGCCCAGCCCGGCCTCCTAGGGCCCCTGACGGGCTCAGATGGGTCCGCCCTTGGTCCGGGCTTCGTCCGGGCTTCGTCCGGGTGCGTCCCGCGCCGCGGGGGGAGAGGCAGCGCTTTAAGCGCGATGGACACGCCTCCCCCTCACTCACGGCAGCTGGAGATAGCCTGGTGCGCACCCTGGGGGCTGTAGTCCTCTCCCCGGGTGATACTGAGCGGAGACCCAAGAAAGCAGCAGTTAGCAGTACCGGGCTGCACAGCGTCACAGGTCCGTCCACCTCCCGATAGCAGCAATTGGGCAGGACTGTGCCACGAATTACTCCGTCCCTCGTTGTCTGCAACTGAAAACAACTCCCAGTCTATCTTTCTAGGTCAGGCTTCATTTAAAAACACGAGTATGTATGCTATAATGCCCAAGTCCTCCAATGTAAATAATACTTGATGCAGATTAGTACGAAGTAGCAGAGTGTACAATTTTTCCCACAGAAAGGCCACAGTTCCAGGGGAAGACGCCTTTTGCACTGCAAAGTAAGTTCCTTTTCCAGGTTTTGCAGTGGTGCAAAGCCATAGTAAATCTGCCCCAATTTTTCCCCAGAAGCAAGAGAGAGCCACTTCAAAAAAGGGAGAGTTGACAAATGAAACATGCTTTTCATTAATGCACATACTACACATGCAGTATTATGATCATCCTCTATATCGCACTAAAGGACAGATTTACTAACAATGTGCACCGGGTTTGCATCACAAAAGCGAAGCAACTCCATGGAAATTGTTGCCTTGGAATTTACTTTGCAGCACAAACAAAGTTTGAGCTGGTTTGTGTTGTTTTGAGTCAAGGGGGCGTCCCATGGGTGACACACAGGTGATCACAAGCAAACCCACGGGTTTTGATGCAAAGTCCTACTTAGTGAACATGTCAGTCAGGGCGTTGCGACAAAAACTGTCTCTTTCAATCAGGCGTTAAAAAGAAGAAATACTTTGCATTTGTGCTGTCCTGTAGAGCGCACATCCGATGTGTAGAAAATGTTAATCTGTATCCAAGCATAGAATTTTGTACTGGAAGGGGACCCCTCATGGTACAAAACTAAACACACACACCCTGTGCAGTATGGCGTAACAGTGTGCTCATGGTACAAGGGAGGCTGGAAGAGCACTAGCGATGGGGAGGAGGGGGGGAGAAACCGCGCCATATCTTAGACGATATAGCGCTGTTCTGCACTCTTCCTTTCAAGAAACGCAGCCCAGCAACTTTAGTCGCTGAGCTACACTGCATGAAATGTTGGTACATCTACGCCTAGTTGTTGTGAAGGACCATGCGGGTGCAGTCTGTCTTATTTGAAAATGAAGGCATGGGCTTGAAGTTTGCTTCGCGATGCAGCGCAGGCCTTTACTTTTGGCTTTCACGCTGAACATATTCATAGGTGAAGGAAGCCTTAATGTGAGCGGAGCTTTTGTTTTGGAAAACTATTTCTTGTCTTGACCTGCGAGCCCTGCCTGCTGCCTCCTCCATTTGCGGGAGCCAAGCATTATTATGGGGTGCCTGGCCCCCGGGGCCCCTGTGAATAATGGAGCTGTGGATGTCCTTCCACAGTCGGGCGCAGCACGAGGCCGTACAGCTCGCACTGGCCCATGGTATGTTGTGCAGATCTACAAGAGAATCTGCGCAAGTGTGAATTTTTAGGTTGCTCTTTTTGTTCCGTTTTTTCCTAACCCGAGAACACAGCCCATGAAGACGTCAGAGAACGTGACACACTTCCGTCCTCACCAGTTTTTCTGAGCAACCCACAACAGTCACTAAACATCTTTGTGTCACGTCTTTTATTCACTACACGTGCCTGAAGCCCCTGAATTAACAATGCTTTCCCTGTGAACCATCCCCAGCCCTGTGCGGCATTACAACTTGTCTTCTAGCTCGCACGAGGTGTGTGGTTTACTTGTGGTAAGTTTTATGTAAATTTATTAACAAATATTCGAGACAGTCATTTCCTTTATCGATCTTTGAAGCATTTAAGGCTCTGGCAGTCGCTCGCGACCAGCTCTTCAACTCGGTGATGGCCAGTGAGTGTTCACCGCTGGTGGTTCCGAGTACAAATTCACAATCTCTCCGACATAGCCTAGTAACAACTGGTGATCCACAAGGTAGCAGCTATGCCCTGGCAGGATCATCCTTCTCGTTTCTAAAGCTAACCCTCCCAACGCCTCCTGGCTCAGGTCCTTCAAGTATGGTGTGTAGTGTTGCAAGGTACTGGCCGCTGGCTGGGCAAGGGATGCCACACAGGGTCATCCTTGCAGCTCAATGGGTGATATCACAGCTGGCCAGACTCTTCCCAACAACTAGGACCGTGAGAGTGGACGGCGAAGGCACCGATCCCTGATGCATGATTTTTATTGTTAAAAGCAGTAGATCAGTCACGATATAGGGCCTTGAGGGTGATTCGGTGAGACCGTTATTGGCTGCTTTTCACAACTTCAATAGAACATCCCCTTCTGCCATTTAATTCCCCTCCTCTAAATTTTCTTTGCCTCCTCCTCCCAGTGGCTTAAGAAACAAACTCTTCCAGCACTACGCGCATGTTAGAAGGTGGTCCTGACCATCTGAGCCGCCCGGATTTTTCGCTTTTTGAACACCTAATTGTTGAGCTTTTACTGTGGGAGAGCCTCATAAGTTGGGACTCACCCAAAGGAAACTCATGATGAAAGACTGCATGTGGATTTTACCGGTGTCCCCCTGGTGAGAGTAGGCCGCTGCGCTTCAGCCGGAGTAAGGGGCACCGGGCTGGTTACATGCAGACACGTGTGTACATGCGTGTGCACACGTGTAGGGGCTGCGCAGGGGAGATTCCTGGCGTGCGCAGCCCTGGAGCAGCTACAGATTGAATGGTGTGGCAGGAATTATGCAGAGCTGGGTGGTGACATGGATTAGGCTTTATACAATGGGAAAACATGTAAGGGAAAGTCAGTGTGCTTTACTGTTTTCACTGAAGGGCCACTCCATTATTCTCCTATGAGGATGGGGATCACATGGGATAGTTTCACTTCCCTAGGGCCTACATATTCCAGACATGCACTAAAGTCCACTGTAACATAGGTGAGAAGAAGTATTCTGATGAGTCCAAAGCCATATCTGTACTGCTTGTGGGTCATCCAGAAATGTCATATTCCTCTGACTCAGCTCATAACCAGAGCCTAGCTGGGTGTGACCCTGCTAGGCTGGATTAATGACCTTCCTCCCCAACCTGAAGCATTCCAAGGGCGAAGGTCTCCTCTCCAAGAGGGAGAGAAGATGGGTGGAGTCTGCCGGTTATCCATCAGCAGCTGTCACCTGGTGCTAGGCACCAAGCTGCTCTGGAGAGGAGGCAGAAAGGGGGGAAGGGGCTTTTCAGAGACCATGTGGCATGAGACCCCTGCACGATGCCATTTTGAACTATCCCAGAGGCCTGGGCCGGAAGGAGGGAGCAGGTGCAGAGAGGTGATGTGTCGCTGCCTGATAGTGCAAGCAGAGCCTTCCTGCCAGCCCTCTCCAAATTCTTTTAAAAGGTCTTGCACAGGAAGAGGAGCTCTCTCCGGGGTGTGGTCGGCTGAGGAAGACTGGTGCTGGAGCCTGGCGCCATGGACAGTTGGAAGGAAGAACCTCCAGACTGTCCCAGGACCCTGACTTGCGCCAAAAGGGGAGTCCAGGACCAGTGAGTGAACGCCTGGGCATCTGCGCAAGGAGAAGAGAGGCCCAGGAGGAGAGCCAGGCAAAAGGCTGGTGCAGGGAGCCAGTGAAGACCGTGCCCTGATGAATTCACCCTCCCTGAGACCAGGAGGGCGAACGAAAGTGCTCCCAGTGGCTGGGGAGCACCCCCAGGAGCAAGAAGAGGCCAAAATGGAGCAGATCGGCCACCTGGGGGCAGAGATACACCCCCGAGAAGGTAGGCGACCTTTGACCTCAGGGAGGACCGACGACGAAGCGCGTGGGGCTCCGCCGCCGGTCCAAGATGTGCCCCCGGGGTGGGTCAGGTCCCGGGGGCTGCCCCCACAAGAAGTTAAGTCGCGGAGCGCCATCGCGCTCCCCGTGGAACTGCCCGGAGGGGGTGCCAGGAGCCCACCTTGGCCCCTGATGAGACCGGAGGGAGGTGAGCGCCGTCGCGCCCCCTTCCCGGGAGAAAAGAAACCGGGGAGCGCCGTCGCGCTCCCCGCGAAGAATTCCCAGGGGCCCGGGATCCCAACTCTGGGCCCCGTCGCTCCGAAGACAAGTCGGGGAGCGCCGTTGCGCTCCCTGTGAAGACTGCCCATGGGGCCCGGGATCCCAACTCCGGGCCCCGAAGCCGGGGAGCGCCGTCGCGCTCCCCGTGAAGACCTCCAAGGTGGAGGGGCCCGGGATCCCAACTCCAGGCCCCGGGGTGCCCCGAGCAGGTGGGGGAGTGCCGCCGCACTCCCCCGTGGAAGGAGGAAGGCGGGGGGAGTGCCGTTGCACTCCCCCGAGGTCCGGCCGGACCGGCGGGAGTCTCTGTCTGCCCACAGGAGCGGACAGACCAGAACAGAGATGCCGGCTCCGGCGGCAGCATGCGAGGGTGCTGGCCAGACGGGGAGCCGGCGGGAGCCACCAGGGGTGGGCTCCCCGAGTTGCTCTCCAGCGAGCCTGCAGTGCGGGATTCCCGGGTGGGACCGGGACCCCGAAGAGCGAGGCAGCAGGAGCTGCAAGCACTCACTTGGCAGTACGGGGTCCGGGTGGGACCGGGCCCCCCACGATGGGCCACTGCAGCGCAGGGCCGCCATCACCGGCAGCGCGGCTCTCCCCGGCACAGCGGGAGAGCCGCTCATAAAAGATGCACAGGATGGGTAAGAGCGCCCCATAATGCTTTGCAGAGCCTAGACAGGCCTGCATGAAAATGCCCGTTTTCTGCCTGTGGTGACCCCAGGAGGACGGGGTCACCGCCAAGTGAGTGAAAAGGTGCCGGGGGAGCTGCAGGAGCAACCCAGTCTCCCCCAGCATGAAGATGGAAAGTCCCCCAAGTCTCTGGGGACTCAGTGGAGATAGCCCCTCAAGGTCTCAGCCAGCAGTCATCAGCATCCCGGGGCTGGAACTTTTGCTCTCCAGCTGGGGGTGCGTTAGGGACTGCCTAAAGGTATGGAGGGCTGTGCTGGGGATATCTGGAGAAGGGCATCCCCTGGAGGTGAAGAGGTGCAATGGCACGAGAAGTGCATTTATCCATGTTATTTCTATTGAGGGACTGGAAGTCACATGTGTAATGTGAATTCATAAGCAAAGTGGGGTTATGTTGCTGGACAGTCCTGCTAGGGTGTCTGGCTGTATATGCTTAATCCTGTGATTTTAACTGTGATGCCTTCTAGGGGCTTTAATTGCAATGCATTTTAACTGTTATCCACTATGATGAGTACTGTCATTCTAAGTGATGCCCAAACATGTATTCTTGCTACTGCGTTAGGTGAAGAACAACCCAGACTGTTAGCCAATAAGATGTAGAGGTGTATACTGTATGGTCAGTATGAGATGCTCAGTCAGGGTTATGTGCCACCATGGCAGGTTTGCCCATTTTAAATGCTTATTGAGATAATGGGGTGGGTCGCCACTGGGATGGTGCCAGTGGGCAAGGCCCTCGCTGCAGGTTATGTTCAACCCACTGCATGAGGGGGCAAGATGATGTGCATACATGGGAGTGGTGGTACTAGACCCCATCCCCCCTTCGGGAGGGGTGGGAATGATATGCATTGTCACAAAGTAATTCCAACAGCTTATGTAGATTTGTAAATTGATGCATATTATTGAGTAGTGTGTGTGTTTAATAAATGTACTCTTCCTTTTATAAAGCAAAGTACAGACTGGACAATCAATTATTGAGTGTTATTTCTGCGTACTGGTAAATGCCGATTACTAGCCCACACCACCTCCCTTGAGTAAGCCTTAGACTGCTCTGCAACGCTACCCTCTGAGAGTCAAGCGCTACAATGGGGTGTTTGGTTCACAGTGAAGGACAAATGTAGTTATGTTATTTGTGCAGGCATCACAGATACTGCCTCGTTTTCCAACAGCGCATGTGTGTGATTTCCTATCCATGTCTTGTCACAATGACTGGGAGACCATCAGACTACACAACTTGCTCCTCAGTTGGTAAACTGTCTACAAAATGAAAATGTACAATCTAGTTCTGCAACTACAATACACTACAGGCCACACTCCCTGCAAGTCTACTAAACGCCATCCGCGAGTTCACCAGCAGACCTGAAGATTGTGATCTTAAATCATCCCTTTCTCCCCGACTCAGAAAGCCATGTCCCCAGGCTGACGACTCGGTACAGTTGCTACAAGCACTTTACACCAGTTGCTACAAGCACATTACTCCATTACTGGAAGCCTCTGCTACGATACCAGGGAAGGTTAGGATAACACTTAAGAGCGCAAGCACTACTAACCATCTCAACGCACCTCAATGCATTTACAGGATTACAAGACTAAATGCAACATTCTATTCTAGACTTCCAAAAATACAAGAATTAACACTCCCGAGCCAGATTCCACATAGGCCTAGCAAATATAATCTCGAATACTCACCTGTTCTTCTGCACAGCCTTCTCCAATCAGAAGATTGCTCCTACCTGGTCCTGATGGAAGCCACCTGACCCGCACAGGCACAACCTGGCTGAAACATGTCGACCCTTCACTAGGTGCAATGGACCAATAAAGCATCCATATAAGCAACTGCTTTAGTAGTTTTTAACCTTATCACCCTCCTTAACAATAAAGATACCACACACAGGAGAGTAGATAATTTCATTTATTTTTTTCATGGACGACTTTCACGTACCGGACAGTCTCCCTCCTGGTGGAGGACAGCGAAACACCTGGGGAACTGGACACTCAGGTGTTAAGAACTGATGATGATGCTATCCACCTAACCACACCAGCGGAGAATCAAGATATACCGCCCATTGTGCCAGTGTGGTTGAGGGGCTCCATCACAAATCTTTTTGAGACTCTGGAAAAACGACTTGCGTGATTCATTCTCATTGATTATACATATATACGAACGTAGAAAGCCGAATTAATCTCCGCTTCTCCCTCCCTCGTCTACTTTATTCAAAATATAATCTAGAGCCCATCCCCCAAAGAGCTGTGACAATGCTTATGGCTGCCTTATAAAACATTTCAACATTCCCTTTCAAGAATCATTTGCATCTAACTTATTTTTCGCTTTTTGAATTTATTATTTTTTGTGACAATTGTATTTGTCACCTGCATATGAATAAGCATGCCCATTTTAGTTTATACAAACACACAAACAAACCTGCTGACTTCAATACTGTAATGTGCGTCATTGGTGTTGCCTTACAAACTTGTAGAATTATTCATACTAGCTGCCACTGTCGTGCTGCTTCTCGAGGAGCACTGTTTCTATTAATTTATTATTGCTAAGCTTGTCAGTGCCTTATTTGTAAAAGAACAAGTGCAAAGTTTTGCTCAGAAGCCCACACCGGCGTGATTGAAGGTCGTGATACCGAATATCAAAGACTGCATAGTCTTAATTCCACCTCATGCCTCTTTCACCCACCACCAGACAATCTCTCACATTTTTTATGTCACTCTCGCAGGTTTTTTTCATCCCTGCTTTCTTTCTTAGTGACTTTTATTTTTCCACCTTTCACCTTCTCTCCCCGCTTGTGTTTTTCTCTGTTGCTCTAGGTCAAAGACTGTTGATGAAAATTGTCAGTGCCCACCAACTGTACACCGGCTCAAATTAAGCCCTTATTTTGGTTACCTGGAAACATTACAATATATAAAATAAGAGGCAAATAAAAATAAAAACAACTACTGGTAAGTCTACGTTTAAAAATGTCCAAACGTTCAAGATCATACAGCGTATTCATATGCAGCCCTACAACATCAGGCGCCATCAGTGGAACTTTTTACTTTCAATGAACAAAAGAAACCACGAAAAATTGGATGAAGAGGCTTGGTGTAGTCCTCAAACAAGTGACCGAGCGCATAAACCTGTACAAGCTCTCCTCCATCAGACGTATTACAGTGACAGACCATTCTGAAGAATTGGAATATTCCTTTACCTTCAATAAGTGAAGTGTCAGCCAAAGACAGGCTACTTAAACCCTTGTGACAATGATGTACAATAAGTGTCATAGGAGGGAAGTCTGGCTAGATGTTCCACGTCAGTCTCCTGGCTCCTTATCAGCAGTGCTGGTCTCACTAGTGTCTTCAAATGGTATTTTGTGATATTACTACGTACACCAAGAACAAAATGGGCATTCACAGACGGAGTCTCAGATTTCCCCATCCAATTTAAAATCCTTTTTTATATTTGGGACAAAACTCATTAGGGACTCCGAAGCAGCATTTCAGTTCACACCACTTCATCAAGATACACTCTATTGCTGCTGTATGTGCCACCCCCAAAGCACACTTCAATCAGATTGACTCTAATGGCCTGGAATCTCATAAACTTGGTACTTCTCTCCAAATGGTCCCTCCAAAAGATCTAGATCACGTTTCTAAACAGGCCACCATACTGGGAATCCTCTGGTCATTAAGGGGATCGATTAGGATGTGTACGCAAGGCACTTTAAATTCTCTAAACTGGTAGCCCCTTTATTTCCAGTTGAATTGATGCTATATTCTTCTTTCTTCGACATTAAGTAAAATGATGCTTTCATTTAAGTAAATCATCAATGATCAGTCAGTTACGTTTCTTTTGTAACTAATTCCAAGCAAACTCTTCTCAATTCCCTGTCCCATTACCTCCTGTGACCTACAAACACCATTCACTTCGTCATAGTGGAGTTGACCAACAGTTTATTTGTGGCTGATTGTGGTGACGGGAGGTTGACACTTCTCTGCAGGTCCACAAAGCAGGCCTATGCTGTCCGCAAAGAATAAAAACACAACCAATCTAGACCAGGGAAAAGTTAAGGCACGGGGAAGATCAGCCAGCAAGCAGATCAATGAGCTACAAAATATAGCAGGATTCGTACACAATCGGGGGTGTGGATCTAAAATCTATGGTGTTTGTGAAAAGGACTGACCGGGACTTCCCTGCACTTTGCGCTAGGTGTTCCGATCAACTAGCTTGTTTGGAGACGCAGAATGATAAAACGAGCACCCGCCAGCACGCTGAATTAACCATCACACGTGAGTGGTCACCATGTTAATGAAAGCGCAGCAAGGCTGTTTAGTGCCTGCACTTGCATCTTCTTCTGTCTTAATCATTATTTGTATGTATTACCACAATCGAGCACTTTGTCCTCAATTCCCCTTTGTTTTCGAGGGCCAAAACCACTGGTTGGTACAGTCCCACCGACTGCCAGGCAGAGCATGCAGCTTCCAGGAAAAGGCAGCCTTGATTATTTTTTCAATCTTGATTTTCAGTCTTGTGTCTGAACAACTAACCCGCTTTGATCCCTTCATTTAAACACGAGTATGATACAAGTCACCTTCCGATATACAGGTATTGCCAATCAACCAGGGCTATGAAAACTAGGCCTCAAACTGCTATGAATAGCAGAATCTTGCTGCATCAGGCAAGGATTCTGGAAAACGGAGATGGCCTTTTTCGTTACTTTGCTTGTGAGCGGAAACGGATGGGTCAGCTTGAAAGTGTAGCGAGCACTTCAAATCAGAGATGCAGCCACTGAATAAGCTACAGTCACCAGACAATACACAAAGAAACCAGGCAAACAGCATAAGACGTACATAAACCTGCCATTTGGTTAGCACAGTCACCAACACATACAAAATGATGGCAGCTCTGAAGACTTATAATGTTTCAGGCATCATACAGGTTTTCTGCATAAAATCAGATGCTGGAGCTCACTCGGCTCCTGGAAGCACAGAATGAATAAGGATGAGGCACCTTCATTGGATCTCCGGACCCTCCGGCTCGTAGCGATTCCAAAAGACCCACAGAACTCCAGGATTGTTAGGTCTTGGCTACCAGACCCTGCAAAGAAAGCATTGCCAAAAGACCTATTGTCATCTTACAGTGGGCTTAGAGCCCGCCCATCACTTACCACTGGTTGGCTTTGTCACTCATGTGCTCGATTGCTGTGTGTTAACTCGTGTGAGCTTTTCTTTCATTTCTTACGTTGTTCCTCCGCTGCAGGGCAGTCTCATTACTTGTGTCATTTCACTGCTTAACATCCAGGAATCACTTTTTTCTTTTTGCTTAAACACTCCATGAGAGTGATCGTGTTTTACAGCTGTCTCCCTCATGTACTTCTCTTGCGCCATCCACCGCACTCTGTGTCGCCGTATCTCTCACCTATGCGCTTCTCCCCGCCCCCCTCCAAATTGAGCTTGCCCTTGTGCGCTGCTTCACTGCCCCAACAGTGCTTTTTCGCTTCTCCCTAGAGAGATGCTTTCCCTCCCACTCCTCACTGCTGCCCCCCACAGCCCTCCTACTCCCTCCCACCTGCACTCCCTTTTCTATGTTTTTTTTTTTTTTTTGGTGACGGGCCAGCGAGCACATTGCTGTGAGTCAGACTGCTTTAAAAGCACTTTTGCTCTACTTCTATTCTTTATTTTCTATATCACCAATCCATCTTGGATCGGTAAAGAATAATAAAAAAAGAAATTAATTTTTTTTGGCAGTTGTGCATTTGACCTAGAGCGTCGTCATGCTTTTTTTTAAGCTCTTGAGCCATGTTGCACAGTATCTTGCGGATGCTGTACAGCATGGCTAAAAGGCATTGGCAAGCCAGTAGGTCTCAAAGGTGAGAGCTATTGGCTTTGCCAAAGCTTGTTAGCTATGTTGCCTAAACCAACTAGGGTACTTGAATACTTCCTGGACTCAGAGTCATATTTTACTGTCCCCTGTCCCAACACTTGTCCAGTTTAACTGTACCTGCATCTCCTCAGTGTTTGCTAAATAAACAGACCTGACTCTTGTAGGGTCTGTTCAGTGGAGTGACGGGGTATTCAGTGATTTGTGTGGTAGCAAGTCATGCAATGACGGTGAAAGCTGAATAGTCACTGTGGTGGTGTGGGGGGCAGTGGTGCAGAAGAGAAGCTTAATCCCGAAGTACAACCAGTGTTTAGGCACTCCCACATATCGCTACCACCGGGAACCGCAGCACAAGGTGATAGAAACCTTGGCCCAAGATCACACAAAGTAGCCACGTGGGGAAGCCTAAAATAGAACCCCAGAGACTGGCTCCAAGTCAACATCTAAGCCATAAAAATACATCTGCCTGTCTGGCTACGCGCAGGAGGCTGTGATATAATCACTGCCCAGCTCTGCTGACGCACTGGGGTTAAATTTGTCTTATGTTATGAATATTTTAAACGAACCTTTTCTGACTGATGCGAAATCCCTAGATCTCCAAGGGTACCCCCCTATAGGTTGCAGTCACCCCATCATTCACAAATTCATGAAAATTCTTGCCAGTCACCTGTACTTCTTAGAGGGTACTTCTGTATGTCTGTTTCACACAGTGTGAAAGTTAACCTCAGAGCTCGCCAAAAGAGTGCTGCTACTAAGTAGGACTTCTTTTTCAGCACCAAGAGACACAGCAGGGTATGAGCGGTTTACAGAACCCACCTAACAGAACCTTTCCTTCAAACACTGATTGATCGAGAGACTTCGTACATTAATTGTGATTGGTCTATGAACACAGCAATTTGGTCAAGCCGGATTAGAGCTTTTAAACATACATTTTGTAAAACAATCATTCTCAAATCAGCTAATGTAGCACCATTAGCTGAAATGAGAAGGCAATTGTGTTATTTGTACAAGATCTGAAGGTGTTGTGGACACGACTGTTTGATGCACTCTACAGATAATAACGTTTATTATTTAGTGAACTAATTCTTAGATATTTTCTTTGGTAGTGGGTAATTTTATTGGATAACTTTAAAACAACGTAACACTATGATATAAAATGCAAATGTAATATTTTCGGTCTTTTTTATTCTGAATTTTTAATACAGTTTCAATTGGTTTTAGAACTGAAAAAATATATATAAGAAAAGAACACGTCTCTTGGTTCGACTGTCAATTTAACCTAGGACTACATGACCTGTCCCATCAGCTTCAGGGTTAGTGTTATGTGAGGTCCGGATCAGTGGATGATCGTGGAAATACACGAGACAATGAAGCAACTCAGACCTTTATTTTTTTAACCACTACATTCGGTAAGAGATAAAATAGGTACAAAAGAAAGTAAGCTCTGAAAAAAGTAAGGAATAATTTGCATTTTCTAGCAGACAACTAGCAAGAGCAAGGATAAGTATTAATCCCTGAGAAGATTGGCAAAAATAAACAGTGATTTTAAATCTGCTTCACTTTGTCCAACAGCAAGTCATTAAATATTCCACAGCGTGAAAATTAAGGCGAACAAAACCCTGCATCCTAGAGCATTTACAGCTCATCCGAAGAGTAAGAGACTGGCATTTTTTGATGCAACTTGAGGCTGCACGATGAAGGCTGAATGTGACTTTTCTTTAGTAAAGGCCTTGGACGCCTCTATTTCTCAATGTGAGCGATATCTAATGTGTGGAAGCTGGTTCTTCGCACCAAAATCAGAAAAAGCAATTGCTAAAAACAACAACAGGAGACAAGCATATAAAGTAAAAGACCATGAATAGAGAAAGACCGACCTATAATGTACTATATAGTAGAAGTAGAAATAGGACTAGAAATCCCTGCTTCCCATTAAATACTAGTGGGGTTGTCCCAGAGAACGTATGAAGACCTGGGAATCTGTACAGTATAAACAACACTTGGTCCCGACGTGTCTTACCAGCCCACCTCAAGTGTGCAGGACTGGAAAACTTAATTCAAACGGTCATACAGAGAGTTATCCTATACACTGATTCAAGTCACAAAGAGAAGGACCAACGACAACAAACTTTGAGAAAAAAATCTTTCTTTATGCGAAAGCTATCTTCAATCAATCATTCTGACAATAAGTGAGTGATCGGCCGAACCAATGTTAGGCCTGTATACATTATTATTCCACTAAGGAATAAGATAGTGGAATAATAATGTATACAGGCCTAACATTGGTTCGGTCGATCACTCCCTTACTCCAACCAATGTTGTGTATATAAACTAGGGTATTATTTGTTTTTACTTCCTCTGATTGTTCCTTTATCTTTTTTATGTTCACATTGCACATGAGCACTTCCTTTTTCCCCTTCTTTCTGACAACCGCCTATGGTCATAATGATTGATTGAAGATTTATTTTTCATAAACATTATATAAAGAAAGATTTATTCTCAAAAAGATCGTCGTTGCTGCCAGGAGGATTGAATCGGGGAGTAATGCAGGTTCTTGTCAGAGCAGTCACGTCGCAGAGCTCAGGCCTCGTGCATGCTGCATTTGGCACTGCCCTAAATGTACATGGTGTCTGGGGCATCAGTGTTCATGTTTAAAATGTTTTATTAACTTTCACTGCAAAAGAAAACACACATCCTTATTTTATTTGTTCCGCCAGGAGGGTGTAGCATCAAAAACAATGTTCTGAGGTTTGCCTAAAGCGTTGCTTTTTTTAAATGATTTTTTAAATCATTTATTTTGATGCACTATAAAAAGACAAAAAAGCGGTGTTTTGGAAAACTTCAGGTCATTGTTTTGATAGCGCCGCCTTTCCTTCTTGTTTGCGACTATGAGACTGTTCAGAAGTAGCACACGAAGGCTGCCTCAGGAGCCAGTTGTCTGTCTGCGCCCTAAGGGGCCACTAGGCTCCCTGTAACATTCAGCAAGCTAAAAATTATGTGTATTGTCAAGCAGGGTCGGATTTAGGGTTGTGCTACTGCTGGTGCCAAACGTCGATTGGGGGAAGCTATTTGCGTCCTACCCTTTCAGTGTTAGTGGTATGGAATATGTGTTTGTGTTATTTCACATGTGAATCTTTGAAAGCCCTCATCTCCCTTTTAAACACCAAATCCCATTCAAATGGGAGACAATGTGGCTTTAGGCCAGAGCTGCTGGCAACCAGGTTCGAGTCCCAGCGACTGGTCAACCTCCTGTGATTCTGGGCAAATCACTTAATCTCCTGTATCCACCCCACCCCCCAAAATAAACAATTCCAACCATGTGTAATGGTACTGCTAGGGTGCCCATGTACAGCACTTTGAGTTTCCGCTATATATGTGTATATATAAATAAAAAATGCCTGCACTGGTGCAACCATGTAATAAACACGCTCTGGCACTGTGCACTGCATAGCAGATAACTCTCAGGCTCTTAAAAGTCATGCGTGAGCAGCTCGCCAAGTTTTGGTGTTTTGTTGCAGAGTTCTAAACTTGTAATTGCAGTTCTGCAATTAAAAGTCCAAATATATGTTCCAGTATGCAACATATAGACCGCAACGTCGTCTACCTACAGGAGGTGACGATTGGGGACTTCAGCTGCTACCAATACATTGGCATCTTCTATGATGGCAAGAGGGTCATTGGTGCAGCAGCTGCAGTGGCACCAGGGCCCAGAGACCCGAAGGTTCACTATACCATGATTTTTTTTTTTTTAAACAGATTTTATTGGCATTTGGTGCACACAACATTCACGGAAGTTTTCTACATTTCAAGTATCAAACATTTGTTCCCTAGTATACATTACATTATTCTCTCATTCCTCCATGTTAATATTCGTTCAGATTAAATTGGTCAAAAGGTTCAACCAGTTCTAACTTTCAACTCCCTCACCCCTCTCCCCTAAACAAGTTGCTTAGTGCCAGTTGTGTGTGTCTGCGGTGTGTGCTACTCCATCTATCTGTGCTGTTCTAACTGTGGACGATGCTTGGCAGGTGGGCGGGGCGCGGGAAAGCGGGGGCTGTCTCATCTCTCGCCTCTGCGTAGGGCCTTTACCTCTCTCGTATCTCCAGTGTACCTATTTTATTGTCCCTGTTCTGTGGTGGCGAATCCGGCTGGTCATCTGCTGTATCATCTAGGTCTGGTGTTTGTAGGTCATTCACTAGGTTCCCCCAGGCCCTCGCTGTTTCTAGGTTTCCTACGCCTCTGTTCGCTGCACGCAGTAAGACTATGTTCTGCAGCGGCCCATTTCTCCATTTCCCTTCTCCAGCTCCCTATTTGGGGGCCTCTTGCGGACTTCCAATTCTTTGTGATTTCCCTTTTCGCAAGCACAAACGCTAAGTCTTGTAATCTCCAAGTAGGCTTCGTCTTGGCCGTGTGTGGGAACCAGCGAAGTATGCAGCGGCGCAGTGTGTGCTCAATTACCCTATCTATGACACTCTCAACAGTCGCTAGTACCTCCTCCCAGAATTCCCTTAAGCCTGGGCAATGCCACAACATGTGTAGGATGTGTGCTTCCTCATTACCACATCGTGGGCATGCCGCTTCCTTCGTTTGGAAGTAGCGCCTGATTCTGGCTGGCGTTAGGTACGCCCTGTGAGGCACATAGTAGTTTATGAGCTTGAACCTCGTGTTCCTAGAGACCTTCAGGGTATGTTCCACAGTAGCTTCCCAGTCTTTTCCTATAATTGGTACCCCCAAGTCTTCCTCCCACTGTGCTCTCAGTGGCTCCATGGGCCTCTGAATATCCCGCCTGATGGCTCTGTATGTGCAAGAGACTGTTTTTATCCTACCTGCAGAAAGGACTACATATCTACAGCAATCTAGCGCTCTAGGTTCAGTCACCCCCATCGTCCAGTGTTTGCGGAATGCCGCCGTAACAGCTCTGTGTAGTAGGAAATGTCCCTGTGGGAGGTTGAACTCCTCTCGTAGGTCCTCGAATGGAATCATTTGGGCTTCTCTAAAGAGGTCTCCGACTACTTTCAGCCCTGCTTCTTTCCAGTCATCTAGCCCAGCCCAGTGCCCTCCATGCGGTAGCTGGCGAAGCATGTCTATGGGTATGTCTGGAGAGTAGGGGACCCTGCAGCCCGCTCTTTGTAGCCATCTCGCCCAGCACCTCGTAATTACCGTCTCTTCATCCGTCTTCCTATGGGGCCTCTGTCTCAGCCTTGACAGTATTTTTGTTAGGACTTGGGGTTCTGGTGCAAATGGTGATTGCACCCTTTCTGGGTCTCTGCTGCTCGCCAGCCATCTTAAGAACCATTGCAGCTGTGCTGCCAAGTAGTAAGCTTCGAGGTCAGGGGCCGCTAGCCCTCCCGTGGCTGTAGAGCGCTGCAGCGTACGTAGTGCCACTCGTCTGCGCCCCGTCCCCCACAAAAACGTTATGATCTGTGAGTTTAGTTCGCGGAATGTCACACATGGGATCCAAATCGGGAGTGTCCCAAATGTGTATAGCAGACGTGACAGCGCCACCATCTTCAGGAGGGCCACCCTGCCTGCCACTGACAGCGGAAGGGACCCCCAAAAGTCCATAGAGGCGCGGAGAGCGCGTATCCCCCTTCCTATTTTACCCTCTATCAGGTCTGCCGTGTCATGGTATACCGTCACTCCCAGATACTCTAGGCTTGTGGGCTCCCATCGTAAGGTCCCCAGATCTTCTGGAGGTCGTCCAATAGGCGTCACAGGGAATACCTTAGATTTCTGCCAGCTTACTCGCAATCCCGAAAGTGCTCCAAATTCTTCCAACATACCCCTGGCCCCTACAAATCTCCACCTGTATTTTGCAAAAAGAGGAGTAAGTCATCCGCGTAAAGTGTTATGCGATGAAATATGCCATTGATCGCCAGCCCCGCGTAGTCCCGTCCCGTTCTGGCCCGACACGCCAGCGGTTCCATGGCCAGCGCGAATAAAAGAGGGGAGAGAGGGCATCCCTGTCGAGTCCCTCTCTCTACCCTCATGCTCTGGGAGATCACTTTCCCCGTCCGCACCCTCACCCTGGGATCCGCGTATAACAGTTTCACCCATTCTATGAATCCCGCCCCTAGGCCCATCGCTTCCAAAACTCTATAGAGGTATTGCCATTCTAGGCTGTCAAATGCTTTTTCGATATCTACTGCAAATATTGCAGCTTCGTCTTTGGCATAGTCCTCTGCCCTCATTATGGCCATGAGGCGCCTGATGTTAATGGCAGCATTCCTTTGTGGTATGAATCCCGTTTGGTCCGCGTGCACTAGCTGGGGCATGTGGGGGAGCAATCTATTCGCTATAATTTTGCTTAATATTTTATAGTCCATGTTCAGCATGGACAGTGGTCTATACGCGGTTTTATCATGGGGCGGTTTTCTGGGCTTAAGTACTGGGATTATTAGGGCTTCCCTTGTAGTATCGGGCAGGTGGCGCTGCTCTCTCGCTGTCCGGTATAGTACAGCCAGCTTAGGGGCCAGCTCTTCAGCATATGTCATGTAGAACTCTGCCGGGAGTCCATCTGTCCCCGGCGTTTTGTTACGCGCCATATGTTTAATGGCTATTCTCACCTCCCGCAGAGAGATGTCCGCCCCCAATTCCTCTGCCGCCCCAGGCTCTAGCTGAGGGAGTTCCAGCTCGTCGAGGTAATCTCCTAGCGTCTCTCCCCCGCTCCCCATGACACTGCTGTATAAGTTGGTATAGTATTTGGCGAAGATGTCATTGATATCGTCTTGTGTATACCGTCTGTACCCATTGTCATCCTCCAATTCTATCGTCAATGACCCCCTATTGTGTGGGTTGGCGAGCCACGCCAGCAATGAGCCTGATTTATCGCGTTCTGCATGCGTGCGGTCTATGTATTGTTTATAGTCAAAGGCTCGTAGTCTCTGTCTGTCGCGCCACAGTCTTGCGCGCTATCTTGCAGATCAGGGCGCTCCGGTCTTTTCCTCTCTATCCGTTTTAGCTCCTTTTCAGCAGTTATAACTTCCGCTGTCAGTGTACGCCTGACCCCTGTTATATCCGCTATACAATGGCCTCTAATAGTTGCCTTAAAGGCATCCCATTCCGGGAGCGGAGAGGACGCCGTCCCTTCATTGTCTTGAAAATATTGTGTGATCTTTTCTCTGGCACCTTCTCTGAAGACATGGTCTTCCAATGTCTCGGGGCGCAGTCGCTAAGTAGGGATGGCCAGAGCCCGACTCGCCCAGCTGAGGCCCAGTAATAAGGGGTTATGGTCAGATATCGTCCTCGTCAGGTACTCAGTACTTTTCACCCGCCCATGTGTGTCTGGTGTGCATAGGAACGTATCCAACCGTGTGTGTACCTCAGGTGTCGATGAAAAGAAGTAGTAGTCTCTGTCCTGGGGGTGTAGGGTTCTCCATGGGTCCACCATTCCCCAAAGTCCCTGCCAGTCTTGAAACGCCCGCGCATGATGGACCGTTGGGGAGTCCGGTAGCGGCGGGTGCGACCTGTCCAAGTAAACATCAGCAATGGTATTAAAGTCTCCGCCCATGAGTATGGGGCCAACTGTCGGGATAGTCGCGCTAAAAATTGGGGGTGGTCCATGTTCGGGGCGTACACATTGACAATGCTCACCTCTCTGCCCTCCAATCTCCCTCTCAGCGCCACATATCAGCCCTCTGGGTCTATTAATTTGTTGGTGACCTGAAACGGAACTCCCGCCCTCATCCAGATCATAGCGCCCCTGGCAAAGGCAGAGTATGTAGTGTAGAATGTTTGTCCCCGCCATCTCTTCTGCAGAGCTTGGTCCTCTTTTGCCTTGAGGTGTCTCCTGGAGGAGCGCTATATGTATCCCCCACCTGTTGAGGTAAGAAAAGACTTTATACCGTTTAGTCATTGTGTGCATGCCCCGTATGTTCCAGGTTATGCACTTATACTTTGTGTCGGCTGCCATCTCCCACTTCCTTCTTTTAGCGCCCACCCCTCCGGCTCTACTATTCTTCTCGCACAGACCGGATGTGTCATCTCACAACCACTGAAATGAGTAGATGGTGCAACTCGTGTTTCCCCTCTCAACAATTCAACAACATTATAACTAAGTCCCCAACGCCCCTTCCCCAGGACAAGTAGGCAAAACCCTCCCATCCAAACCAAAAAGTCAGATTCCTGGACTGTCATCCACAAAGTTAGGGGGTGAGTCCATGGGCGCTTCCGGCGCGTCCGCCCGCCAGCTCTCCGCTGAGCACACGTATTGCATTAGTTCATCTGTGTGCCCCCAGTGTCTCTCTCTCGCCTTCCCCCTCATTGAAGCTCTCCTACCTTCGTCAGATGATCTTGTCTGCCGTACCAGGTGTCACGATGGGGAGCTCCCCACTCGGCGCCTCAGAGATGTTAGAGTCCCGTTCAGAACTCGAGTCCGTACCTGATCCGCCCATGTCTAAATTGCCTCGGTGAGTTCCTTTCCACTGATCAGGGCTACCACTTGCATAGCATTTCGTCGTTCCAGCTGCGTCTCCGCCTGCGTTGGCGCCAATGCACCCCGCCTAGCGCTTTTACTGCGAGATCTCCTGCGTCGGTTCCCCCGGCGTCCCAGGTCTTTTGGAGGCGATATTCCTCGATGCTGCTCCAACCATGCCCATGCCTCCTGTGGAGAAGTGAAGAATTCCGTTCCGCCCGGGGTGGACACTCGTAGTTTCGCAGGGTACTGCATTGCATATTTGTATTCTAGTTGGCGGAGTTTGGCTTTGACACTCATGAAGGAGCTCCTTTGTTTTTGGACATCCATCGAGAAGTCCGGGAAGAGGTGCACCACCACATTGTTGACTTTTATTTCGCCTTTCCATTGGGCTTGCGCCAGTATATGGTCTCTGTCACGATAATGTAACAGTCTCGCTATCGCCGGTCGTGGTGGTGCCCCCGGCGCAGGCGGCCTTGCCGGCACTCGGTGCGCTCTTTCTAAAGCATAGAACGGCGAGAGGCCCTCTGGCGCCACCGCAGCACGAAGCCACCCCTCAAGGTACCCCACTATCTCTGTTCCTTCTATTTTCTCAGGGAGACCCGTTATTCTCACGTTGTTTCTTCTGGAGCGGTTTTCCGCGTCCTCCGCCCTGAGTTCAAGCACTCTCACCTTCGATTCCAGCCCCGTGAGTTGCTCTTTCAGTTCCGTGAGCACCGGGCCCGTGTCAGAGAGTTGACGCTCATTGGCCGTAACTCTTTCCATGAGGCGTCGGTGATCATCTCGCAGTAATCCCAGATCCACTCCTATCGAGTCAATTTTGGTCTCTAGCTTCTCGCTCGAGGCATTAATGGCCTGCAGGACATCCTGTAGAGTCGGGCTTTCAAGCGCGTTCGGCGGTGTGGGTTGCGTCGCTCCCTCCTCCGAGGGTATGTCTGTCTGCACATCCTCCTTCTCCTTCCTCTTAATCTGCTTCCCCATTCTCTGTGTGGTATGGCCGTGAGCGTCCTGTTCCCCTGATATGGGGGACAAATCCTGTTGGCTCCCACAGGGGATCCCAGGGCCGCGCCGTCCTCCTCTGTGCTCTGTGTCAGGCCTCTGGCCACGTACAGTCGGCGTAGCGTGGGCCTCGGTGCTCTGTGCCGTCCGTCAACCGGCTTCTCCTGTGTGTTACGGTCACCGCTGGTCGTGGTTCAACTTTTGCCTTGCGGCCCCTTACCTCAGGCTCTTGGGATGTGGGAAGGGGGGGCACCCCGCCCCCTCTCCGTGCAGGCGGCGTTGTCAGCGCGATAATCGTCGGCTCCTTGCTTGCTGCGGTCACGCCTCTTAGTTCGGTCCCGCTTCTTCCTCGCGGCCCCTTGCTCAGGCGCTCAAGCTTTGGGAAAGGGGGCTCCGGCTTTCTCCCCATGCAGACAGCGTTGCCAATGCTCTACCTGGTTCTTTGCTCCTTTGCGGCACTCGGCTCACTGCTGTGCCGGCTCTCACGCTGCTTACCAGCTGGCCATGCTCTGTTTCGCGAGACCGGCTTGTCTCGCCGCTTCGCCGTATCGTCTCTTCAGCGGCTAAGTGTGGCGGGAGCGCTCGGCATAATGGAGGGGTTCATAGTGCTGGTGGGCGCTACCATTTTGCGCGCTTCTTCCGCTGCTCACGCTTTCTCAGCGGTTTTCTCAGCCCTTATTTGCTGCGCTCACGCCTCTAGTCCCGATTCAGCTGCTTCCTCACGGCTTGTTGCTTCAGGCGTCCTGGATTTGGGGCGGGGGCCCCAGCCCTCTCTCTGTGCAGGCGGCGTTGGCGATGCCCTCCCTGACGCTCCGCTCCCCCGCAGTGGATGGCCCACTGTTGCGACGGCCCTCTCGCTGCTTACCGGCTGTCTTTGCGTTGTTTGTTCGCGGCCTGCTTGTCCCTCCGCATCTCTGCAGCGCCTGCTCAGCAGCAATGTCGGAGGGGTTTTCAGTGCCATGGGCGCCGCCATTTTGTCTGCTCGTCGCGCCCGCCTCAAACACTTTCTTGACGGTTTTCTCAGCGCGATGTCATCTCTGGGGTGTCCGCGATGGCTCCCTTCTGCTCCTGGGGTGTAGGGCTATAAATGCCGTCTGTTTTATTCGGTGTGGGCAGTCAGGATGGGTCTGGACAGCGGCCGGCGGGACGGAGCTCGCAGGCTCTGCCGCTTACTCCAACGGCGTTCAGGCCACGCCCCCTCGTCCGCTATACCATGATTATTGCTGTATTTTCTAGTTCAAATGAAGGCGAAGGGGCTCATTAGCTTTACAGATAGGAAACGCTTGGGGTGCCTATTTTTGGGAGTGGGTGGTTGTGCTTGTCTTGGGGGTTGTACGGCATTTTGATAACAGACAAATTTTATGCTTTGGGTATTTCTTGGCACACTTCTAATGTTTCTTGGCACTTGTGCTGCAAAATACCCCTTTGTGATCACTTTTAATTAAAATTTTTGAAGCATATGTATGCTGTAAAACCCACCCACTTAAATCATTTAATAAAAAAAAATGTTCTTAATAGGAAGAAACCCCCCTGACCCCACACACACACATTCCCCTTTTTTAGGTCTCGCCTAGGCAGCGCGCATGCGCTGCTCTAGGAGGGCCTTTAGCCATCGGTCTTCACTTTTCAAGCACTGCACTCGTGCTTGTGGCGGCAACCACCTTGCGGGAGCGAGCAGCGGCGCTCCACAAGCACGAGTGCAGTGCTTGAAAAGTGAAGACTGCTCTCCCAAGCGCGCGCGCGCACCATTTACTTTACAGCTCATGTTTGAGCTCCGTTACTTGTTTGACACTATCTCTGCCTGCCGTCTGGTTTTCGTAATTGCTGGTGCAGCAAGCTGTCATACTCAGAATATTACACAACAAGCCATCCCTGTTCTTTTCTCTGCTTTTGATTTTTGTTGTGAATAATTTATGCTCATATCTGTCCATCCCGCATGAAAGGAGTAGACGGCCCTCGGGGAGAGGAGGGTGACTGTGTATGTTTTTGTTGTTGTTATATAAGGACATGCGACACGATATGGGGGACCACTATTATTTAATGACTGTTGATTTTGATGGTTAGCATTTCAAGTGGGCAAAGGATTCTTATGTATCCCATATGCTGCTCGGGTTGCTGCGTGTAACTACCTGCGTCATGCTTTTTAGAAACAAGACTAACCTCAGAGGAACTCTGGATCCTTCTGAAAAGTAAATGGGAGCTTTAAAATGACACAAATTCCTTTTGAATTGTATGTGCTGACCAATTTAACTAAAAGTTACATTACACTACCATTTGCAGATGTCTCTCTCCTCCTGGCTGACAAACGAGCATAATGCAGGGCATCTCCGGTCCTTGCTATTTACATAGTACTGGGGTACACATTTGAGTACTTTATAAAACCGAATAAAAAACACTATATAGTTAAACTGGTACTATTGTGTCTGTTATGCTCTAAAATTGTCAACAGTCCCTGTCCTCCTTCAGTATCTGCTCTGCTAACAGCGCAAGCTAAAACACTGCAGCACTTGAGAATCCAGTATTTGCGCCATGTGTAGAGTTGGTCAATAAAAAAATGCTAAATAATAATACTTTAAAAAAAAAAGACGTGCCCGCCATAACTATGGCTTTTGCACTCTTCCCTGTACTGCCCGTTAATCGTCATGAGCTGCAGCTGGCTCTTTAAATGTCAGGCTGCGGGTTAAACTGGCATTTATTTACAAAGTGAACAAACATGAACAGGGCAAGCAGATCACCAACAAATAGTGGTTTACCACTTGGGGGACGGTGATTTGACTCAACAAGCACAGATTTTTAAAATGAAATAAAGAGGCAGATGCTGCCATATCTCATACAGACAATGTGAACTGGTAGTCGATGGTGCGGAGTGTCTCACAGTTGTGCGTTGTAGGTGAGAGGAGGCGAGCTTGAGAGTTCTCAGGTTTGGGGGTTGTGTGAGAGAGCCAGAGTTGTGTGTATGGACTGGAGAGATCTGTGTGCAGTGTAAATGAAGGTCTCTAAGGTTCAGTTCTTAGCCATTATGGAGTCAGTTTTCAGTGCTTGGGAAGTCGACAACATTTGTGTCATTGAGTTAGGCAATAAGAACTTTCATCCACGTTTGAGAGACAGAAGGTCAAGCGTAGCTCTGCGCCAAATTAGGGGGGTGCCTCCCAATAACTCTCCTACTTGTATGCCCAAACAATAAGTACATTAGAGTAGTCACCAGGCCACTCTTCATCTCTTCCTTCTGCCATCTCTCTCGCTTCAGGTTTGGGCTCTGCAGGTAAATGTACTGATTAGGAAGGTAGAGGCAGCCCCTGTCTCCTTCGCAGTGCTCTCCATTTGACTTCCAATTGACACCTTTCCATGTTGTCTTTTTCTCTCCAGGGTTTTGGACTTCACTCTAATCTTCCTTTAGTCTATATTTTGTTCCATTTTCCTCTTCCCCCACAATCCCTGGCTTCGCTTTATCCACTTCTAAAGTACCCAACAAGCCTTCCCTGTCCTGTTCTCCCATTCTGCACAAGCTTATTTCCACCCGTCTTCATAAATCAAGAGAAAGGCTCTAAAGTTCCCACTTGCCTCTTTCCATCAAGCACATACTTTGCAAAGCATTTCTGGCCTCCTTCTGACTCCACTCCCTTCTTGCCTTTCTTTAATTCAGTCCTCTTTAATCTTTCATTCTTCTCCACTGCGTACATGCTCTACTGCCTTATGTCCTTCCTTCCATCAGGTATGCCTTCCTTACAGTCGCTTCATTCCCTTCCATTCTCCTTCCCTTCCTTCACTCCTTTCACTTTTCCTTACTTTCCCTTCTCTTCATTACTTACATCACCTCTACCCAACTCGCTTCCTCTCATGCTCCCTCTCTTTCTCGTTCACAAATGCCTTCCTTTCTCTCACAAAAGCCTTTCATTTTCTTCCTTCAACCTCCTCTCTCTCCCTTCCTCTCTTCTTTCCTCCCTTTTCATCTCTTACACTATCTCTTCCACCCTACCTCCTTCCCTCAAATCCACCCTAACCTCCTACCTTCTTTTACTCTCTTCCGACATCTCTTCCACCCTTCCTCCCCATATTCTTCTTTCAAACCCACCCTTTCTTCATTATAACTTGATGGTTACTGTAACACACAACACCACACAATTCACCAGCACACAATTCAAAACCACACAGCAAAATTACACTATGCATGCCACTCAGCACAACTTAATTCACCCCCATATAATAACTCTCTACCACATAAATACAGCCCACATAAAACCAATCAATACCACATAGCAACAATCCACATAAATACATTCCACACCATGCCACCTAATTCCAATCAGCATACTTTCACTCTAAGCCACACACTTCCACGCAACACAAATCAACTCAACACATTTCCATTCCACACCACATACTTCAACAAGAACCCACATAATACAAATCAATAACAGAAAAACATAACACACCACACATACATACATCCACACCACAATTCCACATCACAAAATTCAACAGCACACCACATAATTAAACTCCATTACATAACACTCCACACCACAACATACCATACCACATAATTACTCTCCATAACACACAGTCCCACTCCACATAATTCCAGTACACTACAAACAACATAATTACTATCCACGATTCCACTGCAGACCATACATACCACATCATTCCACTACACACCACATACATCCACAATTCAAAACACATAAGTAAAAAACATTAACATTTATAACGCCAATAGCTCTAACTCTTGCAAATGCAAAACCCATTGCATTTCGCACTACACTCCGGGACAGAACCATGCAGAGCAGAGGGCAACCAATACCAACACATAGTCCCTTGTGGGAACATAGACTGTGCCTTTAAGACTGAAACTTGTTCGGTAGTCTTGGGCTGTGTTCACATGATGGTTACAGTATCCTTAAAACCCTACGCCTCGGGTACACAGAAATGCTTAACATCATAGGACACACAGGGCAAACTTTTTTTTAAATTTTTTTTTTTTTTTTTTTTTTTTTTAGAGTTTTATATAGCGCGAACTAGACGCGAAAATATTGGGTATCAGAGCGCTTTACATAGCACCAGTTTCGTTACACAAGGACACATTCATTTCTTTTTGTTAGGCACAGGGAGATGAAGTGATTTGCCCAATATCACAGGATGTTGAGCGTCGTTGCCGAGACTCGAACCCGGTTCCACAGCTTCGAGGTTGACCGCTCTAGCCATAAGGCTACATTCTCTCCCCTAAATGTGATGGATAATGTGCTGCATGACTAAACACTTATAAGGTCCCAAAGGCGAGACCTATTGGCTATGCCAATGCATGTTTAATTTCGGGCATGTGCGCTTTGCTATCTCGCAAATTACACTCTGGTCAGAGATTACCGCCACGCCACTAATAAAATCCACCAGCCGCCACTGTAGACGCTGCAACCATATGACGGCTAAAGACCCCATCAGCTGGAGGGCCTGAAGGTAAATGTAATGATGGACTGGCCGCTTGTGAGGTCCGAGTACATACTCTGTGCAAAGGAAGGAAGATGCCCTCTGCTGCTCCACCGAGCCCCCCAGCCTACTGCTCCTGTGACAAGTTAGCTTGACTTTACACTTCAATCAAGCGCCCCTCAAACACGCGGACACGGATTCTTGATTCAATCACACACTCCTGCGCTCCATACCATGAACTCCTATCGCAAGCAGCCCCCATTCCTCTCAAAGGCACTGCCGCCCCGCCCCTCTTCAGCTGCACCTCCTACCCTCTCCCAGTCGCTACTCAGTCGCTCCTGGGAGGCGTCCGTGCCCCCTCGTGCCTGTCCCAGCCACGCAGAGACCCAAGGGTGGGACCCGGGACGTGTTACTGCTCCGCGTGGAATACGATTGTGTTCGTAGGGCTTCTGCCCCCCGCCCTCCCCCGGTCCTCTCTTCCCACCACTATCCCAGGCCCCGCACTCTGAGGCGCCTCTGGGCTTCCACCGCACACAACACATGGACTGAGGCTCGACTACTAAGAGCGTTTGGTCGTGACGTGCTTTCATCTTTCCCTAGACGGTCTGTGTCTGGGTGTATTTTCGCCAGTCTTCCCCGTGTTAAAAACACTCCAGCCACGGCACTTAGCTGCTTCTTGTTCCGTCTGAACTCGGGAGCCCTTGCTGAACATCGGTTCCTGACGCGATTTATTATTTATGATGCCCTCCAAATGAACTCACTCGCCATCTTTCAAGGCAAGTACGTCATGACAAGATATTGGTGCTTTGGAAGGCGGAGGCACGGGCGGGCAGCAGTAATTGAAGAATAATTGACGCCCAGGGCTAGGCCTGCTACGGTTTCCATTATACGAGTTGTGAAAGATGCACGTCATGATGTGAACATCGCCTGACTCGCTCCTGTCTTGAGTTTCTATGAAGAAAGAGTCGAGCATGCAGTCGTGTACATCCTGCTCGGAATCGAATACAAGAATAATCAGGGAAAACACACCCTGACGTCTCCAGGCAGATGTGCGAGGGGAACAGGCAGCCCCCCCCTTACCTCGGGCAGGCGAGACTGCAGCACTTAATGGCGTCTTAGGTTACACAGCGCAGAAAAATGTACATGTCACAGTGTCGGCCCTTACGCCTGCTTCACAACAATAAAACTGCTGGTACGATGACAGCTATCTCTTCGATTCATATTCGCACGGTAGACACATCTATTTAATAATTGTGCGCACCTTTTAACATTAACACCTGTAGGGCTAACAGGTAGCAAACTCCTTGGCTGAGGAGCATACTTCCTGGGATAGGGTCACTCCTGGCAAACGTGTAGCGTGTTAAACATTTGGAAAGAAAAGAAAACTGAAAAAACGTAATGTCATCACTCACTAGTAAATGCGGCAAAAATACTTTTTTTTTTTTTACAACGTGTTTAGTGGGGGCATGTGTCCACCGGCTACCTCCGTTGTATTGTATTGCGGCATTAACATAGTTTACTATCTCAATGCCGTTTTAAGGCTGGAATTCAAGCCTGCATTGTTGGGGCTACTGGTGCCACAAGGGGGGAAGTGAGGGTGAGAAGCGCTCTGGGTTCTCTCGGCCCGTTGAGGGCACGCAGCGCTGTAAGTACGTGTCACGATACCGTGGAAGTAAATGCCCGCTGTGTTAGAGGGATTATATTTAATTCATTAAACTGTCGTGGCCCGCTAGAACACAAATACAACATCCGGCATGTAATACGTGAAAAACAGTGTAAAGACGGGGGGTGGCAGGGGCACTGGGCAGCTACAGCGAAAAGCAGAGGCGAGAGCTCCCTCAGACCTCTCCCCTTTTGTAGTTAGAAACACACTGACCAGAAACGCCCACTTCATTGACATTTAATTTAAACGCACCTATTAAGTTCTGACCCAGTTCACAACTTCAACTCTGGGAAAGGATGGCTTGGTTAGTACTCGGGATCACGAAAACATGGCACTAGATCAAGAAGCAGCGGCATTGATATCACTTTCGTTTCCCTAGGGTCACCTTTGCTTCCGGGTGAAGTACGTAGGCCATGTTCTTCAATGACCCGGAAGCAAGGCTGATTCTCGTTTGCCTGCAGGGGCGAGGCAGGCAGAACGGGAGGGAGAGCAGCAGTGTCTGGCTGAGCACATTCAGGGGCAGCAGTGAGCAGACACAGAGGGTAGGGTGGCAGCTACATATCGCGAGTGCTGGGCCTTCCAAATATTCATGTGCCAAGCCTCGGGACACCCCCAATCAATTTTACTGTAGGACGGGAGGCGAGCAACGCCTGCTGGGAGACGTGGGAGGCCAGTCAATGAGAAACAGCCACAGGTGTCCACGCAGCCACGTCCAGTGACCAGTAAATGGACTTTGTCTCGGACTACTTGCTACAGTACAATGGGCATATGAGTAAGCCTGGGCGTAGTTTGCGTAGTAGCACTTCACGTAGCTACTTGAAGTATATTTTGAACTACAGGTAGCTATGCAAATTGCTTAGTGCGTAGCTGTGTACTTGACTGCACTGTACAATAATTACCAAAAGCATCTTCCACAGTGCAAGTTAAGATATAATAAATATCTCTGTCTTTATATGCTAAAAATGCATATAGTCATTTCACAAAAGTGAAAACGATAAATTAACAAGCAGTGAGAGAGGTGATGATTTTGGGATCCTCCCTAACCTAGGGAGAGAACCAAGCAGATGCCTTGAAAACAAAAGCACATCTTTTGAACGATTCAGTGGTGGTCCCATCCTCTTAGGACCACCCCAAGCACAGTTATTGGCAAAAATAAAATCCCAACCAAAGGCCCTGCAAAGCATTATGGGACGAGATTAGCAGTGGGCAGTGAATATTATAGTATCCAATATCAAAATAATTCTACAAAGAGCTGCAGTTCCACTAGTCGTTACTAGATGTCCCTCACAAGTCAAATGCAAAAGCTTCATGAAAGGGTTTCAATGCTTTTGCATTTGACTCGTGAGGGACATCTAGTAACGACTAGTGGAACTGCAGCTTGATGTATTAATAATTTCAATGCTTTTGCATTTGACTCGTGAGGGACATCTAGTAACGACTAGTTGAACTGCAGCTCTTTGTAGAATTATTTTGATATTGGACACTATAATATTCACTGCCCACTGCTAATCTCGTCCCATAATGCTTTGCAGGGCCTTTGTTTGGGATTGTATTTTTGCCCATAACTGTGCTTGGGGTGGTCCTAGGAGGAAGGGACCACCACTGAATCGTTCACATGATATGCTTTTTGTGTTCAAGGCATCTGCTTGGTCCTCCCCCTAGGTTAGGGGGAACCCCAAAATCATCACCTCATTCATTGCTTGATATTTTATTGTCAAAGTTCACTTTTGTGAATTGGTTATATGCTTTTTAGAATAGAAAATTGCTTTATCAAAGCATTTCTGGGTGTTTAGTATACTGCTGCTCTGCTACGTGCAATTTGCGTAGTGTGTAGTAGCACAAACTTTGCATGCTCCGTGAGCGTAGCGAAGTATTATGCCCAGGGTTACATATGAGCCCGTATGGGGCAAAAACACTCAATTTACTGAGTATGGAATTTAAACTGGAAAACACAAACTGCTCTCCCCAAACCATCAAGACTGAGGATTCTTCAAAGAAAGCAGCAGAATTCGCTATATTCTTCGATGAAAAGGTCAAATCACTGGTGGATCAGGTCACCCACCCCACCCCCATTGAGGAGCGAAAATCCTTAGTCACTTGGCAGAACTTTGCCGCCATCTCGGAAGATGACCTCCTCAAATGCATCCTCGAAACCAAACCCTCCAACCATTCTTCTGACCCCATCCCCAGTGTCATCGCCAACGATTTCTACACCCATACTCTCTCTTACTGGACCAGGCTAGTTAATCTCTTCCTCAGTCAAGGCTCCCTCCCAGCTGCCCTCAAAACAGGACAAGTTACCCCTCTTCTAAAAAAACCCTCCGCAGATGCGAACGACCTCAACAACTTCCGCCCCATCACCAACCTCCCTTTTCTTTCGAAAATCACAGAAAAATGTGTTGCGAAACAACTTTCCCTACATATTATGGACAATAATCTCCTTGACGTGTTCCAGTCTGGCTTCATTCAAAATTGCAGCACTGAAACAGCCCTGCTGCAAGTGATTGATGATGCGCTGCATATACTCGATTCTGGGGAATCGAGCCTTCTGATTCTTCTTGACCCCTCTGCAGCCTTTGACACTGTTAATCACAACACCCTCCTTAACACTCTTCAACAGAGAATGGGCGTGGAAGGCACAGTGCTTAAATGGTTTACCTCATTCCTCTCGGACAGATCCCAAATGATCAAGATAGCGAACAGTCTTGCGTCTCCATTGGCGGTTGGTCAAGGCGTCCCTCAGGTTCTATCCTTGCACCCACTTTGTTTAATCTCCATCTGGAACCATTAGGGAACTTCCTAAGTAAATCTGGGATCCACTACCATCTCTATGCGGATGACACTCAAAACTACCTCAAGGTGTCTTCCTCACATGATCTCTCACTACTCAACTCTACTCTCAACTCTATTCACAACTGGATGTTAGTTCACCAACTCATTCTCAATCCCTCCAAAACTGAATTCCTCCTCCTATCTACCTCTCTCTCCCCGCCTCCTGTTCAATCCTGGATGGATCAGCTGAATTTACTCAACAATAAACCCATCATTGTCGACAGCGCTAAATCCCTAGGTGTCATACTTGACAAAAGACTCAACCTAATCTCCCACATCAACTCCATTGCCAAGAACGCACGTTACCAGCTGTGCCTTCTGTGGGGGATTCGTCGGTTCTTCCCGGAGAAAGACCTAAAAACCTTGGTCCAATCGCTAGTTCTCTCTAGACTGGATTACTGCAATTCTCTTCTGACTGGCCTACCCAAATCTCACCTCTCCCACCTCAAATCCGTCCTCCATTCAGCAGCTCGCTTTATTTCAGGGTCCAAACGAAGTGACCACATCACTCCTATCCTGTCTTCTCTTCGATGGCTTCCCATCGAGGCAAGATCTATTTACAAAACGGCCTGCATCACCCACAAAGCCTGGCACACTTCCTCCCCTCGTTACCTGGCGAATAAACTGAAAATGTCTGGAGGCTTGAGACCTTCTCGGAATGCGGAAAAGTTTCTGCTTGAGCCCCCCTCCTTCAAAAGGGAAAGATCGATGGCTCAATCGTTCTCAGGTAATGCGGTGAGAATCTGGAACTCGCTTCCTCCATTGCTCCGTGCCACCACCTCTATCCGATCTTCAAAGCTGACCTCAAATCTCTTCTCTTCCAAAGACACTTTCAGAACTAATACCTTCATTCTCAGACCCCTCTAGGAAGTTCGTTCATCATTGTAAATTTGTAATATTTTCTTGTACATTCCTCACTCTTGCTTGCTGTGTTTGATATTGTGTTCTTGCATTCTATGGTTTTACCCTACCTCTTCTAGTCACCTGTTTATTTTTGTAACGTTCTATTTTGTAACATTTCTCTCATGTAACGTAACTGGTTCTATTGTACAGCGCTCTGACACCTTCGGGTAAAGTCCGCGCTTTATAAAAATGCATTAAATAAATAAATAAACTATGCCTTTTTCTTTGAGGTCTCAATCAAATCGGGTACTCTTCAGGGAATCTCTGGCTTTTCAGCTCTGGCCCTAAGAAGGTTCTTTTTATTCTGCCTGTTACAGGATGTTAGCGCCAAGATGCTTAGTCACTCGCGCAATTTAGAAATTATTTACTTACTAAGGGGCTAGGTCAATACAGTCATCCGCCATAATTGTAAATTGAGGCTGCCCGCGGCACACGCAGTGTGCCACCTAAGAGGGCAGCCACCTGAGTGCACTTAGGCACGACCCTGTCTAGTGTCACGGACCCCCTTTGGGTCCCCTAAGTCCGGCGCAGATTCATGCGTCATTTCCGGCGCGTGTGCAGGCGGGGGCAAGGTACTTATACCTGCCCCCGCCCATCTGGCCGTCCTTTTGGTTCCTGCTGGTCATGCCGTCTGGTCTGGCGTCAGCGGCGTGCTGGTTACATCCCCCGTCTCACGATCAGTGGCCGACCTCTTCTGGTTTGTGGTGAACCGTGGCCCCCACTTCCCGCAGTGGGGGACAGAGCCATGCTGAGAGTTAATGTTGATGGGGTAGCTGCAATTGGCGAGTGTGCGGTTCTCACAGGCACCGCATTCCGCATTGTTTGCGTTTTGGTGGAGGGACCAACAAGAGCACAGTCTGAGTGGCCGGAGGGCCTTTTGGTCACGCTGTCTTGACACGGTTGTTGTAGCGGTCTCGCTGGATGCGTTTTGTCTCCCTGCCGTCGTGTTGCGTGGTGTCTTGAGCCAGGTGGCAGCATAGGGCTTCAGTAATTACATGCAGTGAGTCTGGGGCCTCCCTTGGGGGGCAGTTTTCTTTGCCTCCTGGTGGCACCCGTTGCCACTGCTTGCCTTCGGGCATGCTTTCTGGCATGGGGGACCCAATGTCTGCATGTGTGATAAAGGCGAGTAGTAGCTGTCCCCGGGTGAGCTTCGCGCCGGCAGAGAGAGGATAGTGCTGCAGCCAGTTTGGTCGCCTTAGCTGCTGCGGGCCCTGTTCAGAGTCCCGTCATTGGCCCAGAGTGAGAGGAGAGTGTGGCAGCCTGTGCTGTCATGGCTTGATAATTGCTTCTTCCTAGGGCAGCGCTTGTGAGGGACGTCTGCATCCTTGGAGCGATGGTGCTCTTGCCGCTTTCTGGTTCGTGTGTGAGCGTGAGACCACAGCAGAAGGAGCAGAGGAGCGTCGGGGTCCATCCTGGGTGAGGTGAGCTAGCCCAAGTGATGTCCCCATCTTTTTAGGCAACTAATTAGGACCCCGAATGGTGGAGCGCCGCTGAAGTCCACATATATGCTCAACCATATTCGGTTGATTCCCGCTTCTCCTCCTCCATTGCTGTTCGGCGGGCTTACTTCTCGGGTACAGCCAGTTGTGGGTGGGGCAGCGGTTCTCTGAGTACACCGGGGCGTACTGCTCCCCCATCAACATAGTTGGAGCGGGCTGGACACCGGTGGTGGCGGGGCACCCGGTTCTGCCTGCCCAGTTGTTCCGGGTTGACCACGAGGGGTTGAAATGGGTAGAGGGAGCGAACATGTGGCTGAATCTCAGCCGGTTACATGTGAGCTACCCTTCTCACAGTGGACACGAGTAGGGAGAGACGTGAGGCGGCAAACTGCGATGCCACCTTTAATTGCACGGAAGGAGCAAACGTCCTGCCGGCCTCTCAACATGGAGGCGGGGCGAGCCTCGGGCTTCGCGTGTTGTTGAGGGGCAGTCGGAACAAAGGGACTGAGGAGATTGGGCAGGTTTGCTACTTTTGGGTCCACACTTGAGTCTTCAGGGATGGGACAGTATTGCCGTGTAGGGGGGTTGGTGGTGGGGGGGAGGGGGGTTTCAACTCTCCTGGGCCTAGTGAGGGCTCGCGCAATTGCCAAGCGTCTAGAGGTTTGCCGACCGGTGGGTGGTCGTCGTGTGGACAGTTTTAGAAACGTGGCGGTTTGGTTTATGTTGCGTGTGACTGGGGTCACAGGTGCAGTGGGGGCGGAGGCTTGCAGTGTTGGTTGGCCACGGGCTGGCTGTGGGTGCTGGCAGGGTCGCCATCTCGCATGCGGTCTCGAGGCCGGCTCCACCCCCTTTTTACTATTTGGGATCTATTGGTTGGGACACACGCTACGGAGCACACGCTCCCTTGACGGGCCACACTTCTCTCCATCGTTTAGAGGTTGCCTGTAGCTGGCATACGCGTTGATAGGGCGGAGGCTCCCGCATTCGGGCTGGGCCTCCTTGGTCTTTGCACAAGCAGTGAATTTTCATACGTGGTTTCCTTCCGCACCAGGTGGCAATTCCAATGACCAGGGAAAACCGGGCATTGTATGGAGGTTGGTGTCTCGGTGGGCTCCTGTACTTTACTGGGGGTCATGCCGTTCACTTATATTTCCCCCGCGCCAGCAGTGTGCGAGATCCTGCTGCCGGGCGTACACCACCAATTCTTACAACGAAGCCATAGGTTGCGTATTCACTGTATGCAAATATTAAAAAAACAACCATTGTCAAAGTCAAGAGTCCTTTCTTGCTGGCGAGGCTGTTCCCATGTTGCATTTCAGTTTGATGGTGTGCCTGACGTGGGGCAAGGCAATCTTTTGACATGGGGGTGAATATTGCTCGCTTTGAATGGAATTTGTATTGCTATGGTATCATAGGGTGTTGGTGGCACTGTTGCTTGCTTGGCTGAATATGGATGATTGGTTCTGTTTTTTCACTGTATCGATCGGCTGGGTTGTGGCTCCATCCTTTAGAACAACAAGGTCTGGGGTAGTTTAGTCTGTTTTGTTTTGATGAGAATTGCTCCATTTCTTCCACATAACATCCCATTGAGGCCCATGGAGCTGGGAGGCTACAGATCGTGTCTTTGTTGTGCGTTGGTGGAACGTTGAGTCCTTTTAGTATGAGCTGAGGGATTCATTCATGATCCACAATCAGGCACCGCAGACACAGTGGGTTGTTGCTCATTTTGCCTTGCTGCACATGCACATGCAGACAAGACTGTTGACAAGACTGTTCTGATCGGCCGTTTGATTAAAAAAAAAAAAAAAAAAATTGTGTACAGAGACCAGCTCACTCCTTCAATAGAAGTCAACCAGGAAATAAATCCCACTTTCCTCTGTTACATGGAGGGGTGGACGCTCCTGTGGCACACTCTGGGGAATGATATTTCTGGCTGGGCCTTACTAGTGCTCCTGGGCACGTCATCTACTGGCAGAATGGGGGTTTCAAGGGGGCTGAGAGCTGGCACAGTTAACTGCTCATCATGTACCTTTATATCGCAACATTCAGCCCTCATTAGGAGAATCGCCCAATAGGATGGAATTAGGCCTGCCAGTAAGCAATGTAGGTGGCTTTCCTTTGTCAGGAGAGACAACAACTCACACGTTATTAAGAAAGCCGAGAGAATGAGTTGTTTTGCAGAACGCAGCATCTTATATAATACTTTCTTCCAAGTGCTTTTCCCCGAGGAGCATTTCCCTGGTGGGGGCCAGCGGGTCACCCCCCTGCATTAGCTAATGCCTGTTTCCAGATGGTCCCTAAGTATCCTGCCCAGCCACTGGCAAAATCTTAAGAATGGAACAAATGATGGGTATTTCCTTTTGTAGAGGGCATCCATAGTTGTGGCTCGAGGGGAACACACCTATTTGCCCCTAGCAACCAGGTTTATGTTGTAGGGCAGACTTCATCCATCTTGAGGCAGAAGGAAGTTGTGGTGTTACACTGCAGGCAGCGGTCCAACATTACATGCCATGGGACCGGAGCCAGGCAGGAGACTCAGAATTCTGAAGCACAGTGGCCCTATTTTGCCTGCCCTTTGCTTGAGACTGCCTGTGTGAAATAGTTCCTTCCACAAGATACTTGCATGCAGCAGTGCGCTGCTAGCGGTGTAGAGCGATCAACACCATTCTCCAGATAATTTCCCCCCCATATTCCGCCACTCTGTGCTTAATCTAATACTATCAGTACATTCTGTCGGGAGTTAAAAATGCCAAATAAAGCAGCATAGTGGACTCAGTTTCAGGTCAGGCAGAGGGAGCATGTTTGTCATCTAGAGCTTTGGAGATATTGGTTGTAGCAGATGGCTGAGATATTGAGGTAGTACCTGGTTCCGTTTGATATTTCAAGAGCATTATTTGGTCGCCTTCATGTGTAATTTAGGAACGCTGAAATCTGGAAGGGGAGACATAGTTATGCTGCAATGGTCTTCTCCGTCCCAGCCACTCTTCAGGCCGCATGCCATAGAGATGGAGTGTGGTCTAATTTATTTGTTGACCGGATACCTCGATGCTTGTGCCAACATGGGTGATCACACCTTGTCTTTATTCACTTTATGGAAGGAAGGCTGCCACTGTACAAATGGAGCAAAACGTTAAATGCTGTGAACAGGAGTGCCGGAGAGAAGGGATGTATCTTTCTCGCAGCTGGGGTTAAGACTTGTGATCAGGATAAGTGAAAGGACTGGTTTTCTGACCCTCATGTTAAGTCCAAGTAGCATCATTGTTGAGCGATATTGAAGAGCGCCCAAGTTAACAACTCTTGTCTTGTACAGGCAAAAAGACAAAAATACTGTAGAGTGCTTATGTCAGAAGAGTTCCTATTGTGAAATGAAGCAGTCTTCACGACTTGCTGAATTCGAAAAAATTCTAAAGTGATGGTGCAACTCAGAAAAGTTCAGACAGAAGTTCATTCAGGTTTGAAACCTTGCATTCTTGACGGGGCACAATGGTTTCGGGGGCTTCAGCCACCATATTATTACACGTTTACCATTGTTGCTAGGTGTCTTTCTTGAGTGACATGCAAGTGTGTTACTAGAAAAGTATCTAGGTTATTCAAGGTGAGGCAGAGGGGTCATTTCAGGAACCACAGTAAGGTGGGCTGTGTTAGAACTTAAACTGGGAATCTTAGATTCAGACATTGATGTCATTGGTCTCTCACTCTGTTAAAATTCACACAGCCTGGGAGTGTGAGCAGATTGTACATTAGTTGCGGCACGTGAGAGGGCAACTCCACCACAGCCAGGCAACAGTTGGACAGCCCACCCGCACTAGCTTCCGTCTTAGTTCAATTGGGGTCACTTATCGTCCATACTTGGTTCTGTTTGATGCTCGTGCTCTGCTCACACAAATTGATCTAATGCGACTAGCTTAATTTTGACAGACGTAGTCCAAAATGTTTCACATTTACAGAATGTGTGGAATTCTCAATTGCCTGTGCATAGTTTTATTCATATACACTGTATTAAATCAAGTTAAAAAATCACTGTATTAACTAGTGCGACCAGCGGAGGCTCGCGCAACGAGGTATCTGCAGCGGTGAGTGCTGCTATGTGTAAGGATAGGAAGGTTAAAGATGACTGCCAGGTACAGCTGGGCGGTCAGCCGATTGGCCACTGGCTTGTCATAGGGTGAGTTCAAAGGGCACAGAAGGGGTCATGGCAATGGCAAAGAAAACCTGGAACGATTTGCCTACTGGATCTGGTGGGGGGGGGGGGTTCAACCTCATGGTCATGCACCTACCCCCGTTGGGTTCAATCAACATTTCATCCTTCTGAGGTTGCTAAAATGAGTATCAGTGAGCTGGGTAACAACTATCTCTTATTCAGCGCCAACACGCCTACGGGAGCACTTGCACTTCACATATCCACAAGTGTTGTGTCATGCTCCACAAGCGTTATACACAGATAGCTGAGGAGCGGAAAGTAAGGCGGGCTGGTTACAAAAGGTACTTTTACCTGCACTGGCACATCTTGTCAGGAGTTGGTCTGGCAAATGTATTCTCCAGCAAAAAGCTTCTTCGGTGTCTGTATCCCGGCAATATCTGTATCAGAATCCAGGTGTTGGGCAAACAACGCCAGCCAGGTGGGGTTGCGCTAGTTTGTTATTCCAAAAGTGTGCTGTGGGGTCAATAGTGTTGAGAAAGATGGTATTGGAGCAAATATGCCGACAATTCCTGAACAAAATTTTGCATGTTTAGTTAAGAAGGTGCAGGAAAATTTGTTCGTATGTTTTACTCCAGGTTCTCACTAGCCATAAGCAGTGGCATCTATTCGGCACACTGGTATACCTCTAGAAAAAGTCGGGTTATGGGCCACATACACTAAAGCCGCCAGTCAGCCGGGTGGGTTGCGTTAGTTTGTCATTCCAAATTTTTTCTGTTACTCCATTAGTGTTGAAAAATATGGGTTTGGAGCACAAATGCTGACAATTATCAGAACACATTTGCATTCAGATTTAAGAAGTTGCAGGTAAATTTGCTCATATATTTTTACTCCATGTCCCCAAATCCAAAAGCATTGGCTAAGCTTTTGGCACCCTGGTATACCTTTAGCAAAAGCTGTTTATGGGCTACCTAGGCTGGGGTGGGGGACACCAGCATGGCGACACAGCTTCTGCGATCGCAGTCAGACTGATGGGTTTTGTAGGCAATAAGGACATGAAATGTAGCAGAATATTAGGAGTACCATTAGGGAACCTCTGGCTTTTTCCCCTGTGGTCAGATCCACCGTTGTCTTGGCTTAGGTCAGGAGGCTCACCTGGCGTCCTCGTAAGGACATGACACAGCTTACATTCGATCCATGCCTACAGGTTCTCTTGCTGGTGTGGCACTTGGTAATCAGCCTGAACCCTGATAATTGGGATCATCCAAGTAACTGGGGCAACCAAGGGCTTATCCAACCCCCAATGCAAAGGCACAATTTTGCACACAGTGCGCATTGGATTGTATCACACAGATCTGTGGTTACGAAGAGAGCTGCTTTATATCCCCAGGGGGCCCTAGACCTGGCCGGTGCTGTCCGCCTACACCTAGGGAGGTCAGTGGATAAAGATGGGGTTAAGGGTGTTGGCCACAACATTAACTTGTTTAAACAAACATACTTGTGGCCTTGAAGGCAGACACCCATGCCTACCAGCGAATCCTGAAGCTGGGGCCTGGGCAGTGAGGGGTAAATACAGAGCCCAGACAACTCCTAATCAGAAGGCCCAGTAGCACAGAGGGACATATTTTGGAATTGGTTAAAAAGGTGAACAGTAGTTCCCAACTTCCGGGGAGGCCATTGAACTCTCCTATAGATAGGTAAATTAAGCCAAGTACGAGCCCGCCAAGCAAGAGGGCTTGGTTCAACCTGAATTCAAAATCAAATGAAATAAGAAGGGCTTGGTAAATTAGGCATGGCCTCGTTAGCGCAAACACAACAGGGACCCCAATAGGGATGGGGCACACCTGCCAGAGGTTGGTAGGGAATTGGTCCAGCTGGAAGGACTGGTATCTGCAGGTTGCAGGAGATTATAGAGCCTGCCGGGGGGGCAGATATGATGGTGGCCACATCCAGGGCTTGGGGAGTTACAGGGCGATCCGGAGGCTGAACGGTACATTGGGGATCCCTCTTCAGGAGCACAAAAGGGGTGCAGAAGCCAAACAACCCCAGTAGTCTTTATGGCAGGACCCTGGAGGAAAGTGACGGCGCCCCGCTAGTCCTTCGGGCAGTTGTAAGCCTCAGCAACCGGGGGCGTGCCTGGACACACTCCGCCCCTAAAAAGGCGTGAGTAAAGGGATGGACTGGTGGTCCACTGTATTTAAGGGGGATAAACCCCACAAAATGGTAGCACCGATTGGGTTGGCCACGGTGCAGTTGGCTCATCAGACGGGCAGGGCAGCTTAGGTTAGTCACCGCTGCCTGCCCTTGGATCGCCCGTAAGTTAACCCACCACGTTGGCATAATTCTTGTATGAAATAAACCTGCAGCAAAATGTTTTCCCACAAACAAGTCTCATGTGGTTATTTATCGCTTTGCATGCTATGTTTCCATGTTGGGGTGAGTTGCCTATATTGGCACTAATCGCATGACAAAGACAAAATAACTACTGAATCGCGCTTACACATGCTCAGTAGCAGGCCAGTTTCTCAGCAAATAAAGTGCTTGCTAGTGAGAAATTCATGTAACCTGTAGGCCGTAGGCCTGAATGGCATTAGGACGAACCTTGGGTTTAATCCTTTAGACGTCTAACTCTTGAGCAACACAAGTTTGCCAAAGTTAACACCCGTTAATGTGCTGTGAAGCGTCAAATCTGCTGTAGCAAGCACTATCTTGTGATTAATGACAGGCATGAGACTCACTCTCAAGAATGTTCTGCATTTTAATTATTTAACTTAAAAGGGTAAAAAAAAAAAAATGTTATATTTTATCAGCATTTGTAAAGGACACTTACTGCAGCGCTACAGCAGTTTAGGCGCCCTTTACACATCTAGTATTCTCCCAGAGCCAGGGTCAAGGTGATGTAAAGACACTGCGATTTGTTAATGTAAGTCGAGTTTAAAAAGGTAGAAAATAAAACGCACTGTTGTCTGCAGTGCTGAACATGGCCTGCTGTGCTTTCCCTCGTCACTGCAGTCTTGTATGAAGGGCAGTGATCCCAGAAGCAAAGCAAATGTGTCCAGTGTCTGTATGCCAACATTCCTCTACTGAGCACCACTATCTAGAATTTACTTGTTCCCTGCAATAAGATTAAACATTTTGTGATATGCAGGGCCACTGGAATTATGCGGCAGAGAAGGACCAAATAATGCAGCAAGGTTGAAAATTATACGACAAGAAACGGCAAATTATGCGACATAATGTGGCACATTTTGTGATAGCATTACTTTATTATTTTGTCATTTCTACATCTAGTAATAGGGTCTGAGAAAAGAGTGAACCTTAATTAGTACTAATTTAACATCCAAATACAGCAATTCAAAGATGACCAATCATCTTTTGCAAAAGGCCTTCTGGTATGCAGGAACGCGACTCGGCATATTTTTTGTAACTTTTAATCCGTTTGAGCTACAAACGGATTTTTTTGTTAAAATCTGCAGATTACGCAACAGATGATTGATTTTATGGCAAATGCGGCAACTCCATAATAATACGAAAATCGCTGCAGCCACAGAATCGCATTATTCCATGGGGCCCTGTTGATACGACTCTACTAGAGTTTTATTACTCTGAAGGTATGTCAAATGGATTACACAGACAAGTCTTAAATCAAAAAATTTGTTACCTGATCTGTGAGCACCACTGAGACATGTGCTCCTTCTAAAAACAGCAACCACTCAACCAGTCTAGTTTTAATTAAATGGAGGGAAAGCACATTATTTTATTAAGCATATGATCCAGCTTAGCAAAACAAATAAGATGCACAGACAATATTGCTTCTGGCACAGATAGCTAGACAATGATTGTGAGAAGTTGGCCTGGTATATGCTGTCCACTAATTAAAGAGGGCACCTTGCACCAGTCCAAACGACCCTTATTGATGATTAGGTTAAAGACAACCTTTATTGAAAGCTATCCTAGTGGTAGCTATGGAGAGCAGCCTTCAGGCTAAGTCTCGAAGGAATGTAAAGCAGCTTGTTTTACCAGTATATAACCTCCCGAATGACCAAATGAAAGGAGAACCACACCAGGTGAATATAAAATATATGTATTTATTACTAAACACTCTCTACTAACCTCTTTATGAGATTAGAGAACAAGACACACAATATTAAATCACCAGAACGACAGTAAATAGCACAATACACAGCGGGCTCCAGGGGGAGACCGAACCATATACTAAGAAAGTGGTATAAGAACCACGACTTGACTAGACAGTGCCTAGAGCACGTAGAATCGCTGGGACCCCAAGGAACCACCCAAGGTAGTGACACAGGGGACCCACGGAGGACGGGTGCAGTGTGGGAACACAGACGAGAGCTCCGTACAACTCTATGGGAAAGTCGCGGTTGGAAATTTAAAGATTAAGGACACTTAGGAGAGGACTTTAAGCAAACCCAGCTAAACATAGAAGGTTCTAAGGCCAGCACCCTTGAGAGTACCGAGGTACCCGTGTTACCTATCCCAGAGGAGCCGGGTGCATAGGGGTCAAGTGGTGTCGGAAACCCTTGTCGTTTTCAATGGCGTGATGCGAAAATGCACTGCTGCCGTGGAGAAGAAAAGTGTCCGGTGTGATCCAAGCCTGGATCGGAGATGAGAAGAACCTGAAGGCAGAGGGGACAAAGTCTGGGTCACTTCACGTGACCAGGAGCGGAGCAATCGAATGCCCACCGATGTCGGGTGCTTCAGGTGAGATGAGGTGAAGCTTGACTCTGCAGCCACGGGGACCAGGAGACGTCTGCGACGACCACAGTCCGGATTCGAGCTGTCCCACGAAGGATGTCGAGTGCTGGGGGGTCAGTGTCCGGATTGAACACCAACAAGCCATGGCAACTGCAACCCACGCGGTCAGAGGAAAGATGCTTCTGTGAGGACCAGCAAGGTCCTGGGGACTCCCCAAGCGATGGAGAGTCAGGGCACGTCTGGAGCAACCAGGGAAGCCCACTGAAAGTTAAAGTTGCCTTCTCAGGGACCCACAGGCCAACGGACTAGGGATCGCGAAGGGACCTCAAGCTGAATCACTAAATACCAGCCCACGGAACACTTGTGGAGTGTAGGCCAGTAATCTTCGGTGGAATTGCTGCTTGGGGTCAGGACTACAAGTAGCCCAAAGCACAGCCTCAGGGATCGCCGAAAAGCATATGCTGCTGCAAATGTACACGGTGCCCAGGGGTTCGGGTTTCACGGTCCCCACGAGGGATACGGGCCTCAGAATTGCTGAGAGCGCAGATCGACCTCGGAGACCTTGGGAACCCACCTCCTGTGTTGCAGAAATCTTCGGAGTCCTTCGGGAGTTTCGTAGATGCAAACCGGTCAGATGCGTTTAGGTGCCTGCTCAGCAGGGGAGTAACTCCTTTACTCCAAGGGAGATTCGTCAGTCGTCCAGCAAAGCGTAGATCGTCGAAGGATACTTGGTAGCAGAGTTTAGTCCAGGTAATATCTAAAGTCCTGTAGTCAGGGTTCCTACTTTATACCCAAGGAAGGGGTGGGACAAACTCTGGGGACCCACCTATGGGAGGGTCAGGACAGAGGGGTGGCTACACCCATGTCCTTTGTCCAGTTTCGCGCCAGAGCAGGAGCAAATGGCTCCTGCAACCGGTTTGAGCTGGACTATGCACAGGGACACCAAATGTGCCCCCAGTGCAGACATCAAAGCACTCTCAGAGTGCACCCACCCAGCCCCAATACACTAAAGCCTGTCTGGGAGGTGGTCACACCTCCCTGCAACAGGAAACCTATTGTCAAGCCTTCCCCTGCCGGAGTTTCGTCCAGCAGCAGGAGGGCAGACTCGTGTCTGTGGCTGGCAGCATCCATTTTGTGATGCCAGGGTTCTGTGAAGCTGGTACCGGGTGTACCGGTGTTGTCATATTTCTCCCTCTAGGAGGGTGGAATCATACCTCCCACACCAGTTGCTGGTGTGGAGGTATGATTCCAAGGTGTTTGACACCAAACACGACATGTTTCCATGCAGCCATTTTAAAGTTAGCATTTACCGCAAGGTTATAATGCACTTAAGTATATATGGTTGCTGCATCACAAACAACCCCGGAGAATAGGTTCCGAAGGCTGCAGAGGGGCTCTACTCATGCATGGGCTCCCTCTCACACAAAACCCAGCACCCTGCCTTCAGGATTGATAAGGCCTGCCATAGGGGTGGCTGATGGGGTGGCATAATTCATGCTGCAGCCCCTGGGAGGCCTCTGGGGTACCTATGCCCTGGGTACATAGTATACCATATACTAGGGACTTACAAGGGTACCCCAGAATCCAATCTGGAGTTTACCTAAAGTACATGAACAACCAATTTAGGGAGAAAGCAGATAGACTGGGGTCCTGAATAGCAGGATCCCAGTCAGACCAAGTCGAAAACCAGCAAAACACCAGGAAAAAAGTGGGGGTAACCATGCAGTCAGATTCCACCTTCCTCCATTTATTGGCCAATAATTTAAACGAGGGGCTTCCTAATAATTCAGTGCCTCTGAAAGGTAGGTCAGGCATGCCCGACATGTGACTGACTGTGCCCTAGCTCTAGTAGCATTGGCATTGAGCTACTGTGTTTTTAAAACATTTCTCTGCAGGCTCTTCTGCTCCTCGTCTGTTTCTTTTTTTGGTGCTCCATGTCTCATGCATGCGCCTATACAAAGGAGACCCATGGGACTAAATGGAGCGGGAGGTCGAAGCTTTGGAAACTGGGCTAAGACAAAATTCAAGTACTTTAAAAAAAAAGAAACCTATATTAACTTTTTAAAGATAGTGACTGTTTTTAAACCAGGAACAAATCACTGACAGTTGAGAGAAACATGAAATCAGCAACCTAAGTCTAGCAGAACAATTATACTTCAAAAAGTCCCTACACCACAAAACCTTTTTAGCTCAAAAACCTTGCCTCAGACAAAGTTAGGAAAAGCATACAAACTTGCAAAGTCAAAAAGTTGTGCACTTCAGTGGCAAAATTACATAATCCGAAATCTTTACAGGCTTGTGATCCATTTGGGGAGTGGTTTTACTCAGGAACATAGCGTTGTAGTAATAAAGAAATGGAGCGAATTTCCTGTTTGAACTTTTCAGATTACTACTGCAAACATTTCATCAAAACAGTTAATCTAACCAGTCTAATATGTTCCAAACACAGGTCTTATTCCCTAGTAGTGGGTGAACAATCCAAGGCTCACTGAATTTATGTTTCACAGTGATAGGAAGAGCTAACATTGAAGAATCAAAAAGAAACGTCGCTATGAACACTTGGCCAGCACAAGCCTTTTATCCATACTGTGTCAATTGTACGGAAAAGGGCCTTTGACTAGATTTACAGATGCTCCATGTGTAGGCAGCATGTGGTTTAGGGTGCATAAAGTTTGAAACGGTTATGGGGGTAAAAATTGAGTATTTTAGGACTAAATTATTGTTTTTTAAATTACCTCTTTTGAGCCACTGAACTCGGCTGATATAGGGCTCACGTAGTCAGTGTAAAGCTATGAGAGAGTCATCCAACTTGGATTGGAATCTGTGACACACACAGGTTGCACAGATCTACACTGCAGGAGCCTTAACTCACTATCTCATCTTGTTTCAATGGCTCCAGACTGAAGCTAGATGTATCTTCAAAATAGCATGCCTGGAGCCCAAAACCTTCTGTTCCACTTCTTCTCACTATTTCTCCCATAAAACTAATATCTCCAAGGGTCTCCATTCACTCTGAAACATTCCTTCTCGAATTATGTGCTTCCAAAATATATTATCCTTTGCCCTAATCTTTTTCTGGGGGCCTTATTAAAATCTATCTTGTCATAAGTTTGTATACACATTTTCCTACACCCCTATGCACCAATTCTGTATATATCACTCTTGTTCTCCTCTTAACATCAGTTGACTGTTTGTTAGCTCTCCACAGACCAATGACTATTGCTCATGCTTTCTTTTACTATGTCACTCATACACCATGTATCCTCATGATTTATTACTGTTCTTGTTTAGCTTCTATATCTCTTAAGTGCATGTTCACCCAGAAGGGTATCTTGGCACCGAATAACAGATATTTATTGTTACCCAACTAAATAGTACTTATTTTATCGCACTCAGAAGGATGAAAGGCTGAGTGGACCTCCTGGGAATTGAACCTCAGACCTCGAGATCAAACACAGATCCCTGCAGTGGATGCATTATTCCACTCAGTCACCAGACTTTGCATATTAGGCCAGTAATGCCATGCTTCTTTGTGGCAAAAGACACACAATTGATGGACGGAATGCAGAACAAATCAAAACATTCACCCCAGTCAAGAGATCTGGGTTAAATCCATCATTCTTTTGCTCACCATGCCACCCCAGTTTAGACCTGGCCATATGCAAATCAGTCTTGACCCTGTGCCTCATGGGAACAGTCCAGCCCGAACTGCCAAGCCAGGTCCTCCCTGGACCGGAAACAAGCATCCTAGGACCGGTTTCAGGGTTTCACCCCTCATCAGCCAGGATAGCTTGATTCCAGTGGCACAGTGAGCACAGGACCCACGTCTGGGCATACCTGGTGCACTTAGGGCGAGAAAGCAAAAGACACACAATTGATGGACGGAATGCAGAACAAATCAAAACATTCACCCCCAGTCAAGAGATCTGGGTTAAATCCATCATTCTTTTGCTCACCATGCCACCCCAGTTTAGACCTGGCCATATGCAAATCAGTCTTGACCCTGTGCCTCATGGGAACAGTCCAACCCGAACTGCCAAGCCAGGTCCTCCCTGGACCGGAAACAAGCATCCTAGGACCGGTTTCAGGGTTTCACCCCTCTTCAGCCAGGATAGCTTGATTCCAGTGGCACAGTGAGCCCAGGACCCACGTCTTGGCATACCTGGCGCACTTAGGGCGAGAAAGCAAAAGACACACAATTGATGGAGCACTCTGCCAACCTCTGTCCTTTTAAGTGTTATACAAAAATCCATACACGAATAAGTAAATGGCACTAGGACAAAAACCTCTGTAATAGGTGCATTAACTCACAGGGCTTTCTAAGCCAGCTTCGAATCTGCATCCTGCAGAATACAAAGACCTCCGTAGTAAAAGCATTGATCCACTGAGCTTTCCGAGTGAGTACGACTTAAGCCAGAGACTTGCAGGCTACACTTGGATCTCTGAAGTTGACAGATCACACTGCCCTCTCTCAGAAGTGAAACTAGTGACCTGCAGATTACACACCAAACTCTGCAGTGATTACACTAATCCCTTGTGACATCGTACTCCCATTTTAATGTGAATCATACAGGTCATGAACATTTCATAATGTTTCCAATCTCTTCTTTTTTGTTCCATCTCGGACCTTCTTTCCAACTAGGGCTATTTTTTCTTGCATTTTTGTTTTATTTTTATTCTTTTCCATTTTCTCTTCCGCCTCTCTTTTCAAGCTACAGTTTTTTAGGCATTAGTCCATCCATGCATCTTGCTTTCTGTTTATTCGTCTATTTTCCTGGTATTCTGCACTTTCTGTTCTGTATTTTCAGTCTCTTCTCATCTTGCAACCTGTGTGTTTTCTGCCTTTTCCCTTTTCTTCATATTGCTTTCACTTTTCTTGCCCCTCTACTCTCCACCTTTTCTAGTTTGCATCTTTTCTTTTAATTGCTTTTTTTCAAACCTTTTTCATGTTAGTGTCTTTCATCCACTTTTTTTTGCTTTTCTGACCCTCTCTTGCTGCTCCTGGGCTGTGCTGGCCTTACAGTGCACAGATAAAACCCAAGGAGGCTGGCGGATCGATATTCTGAGGGCTTCTGAATCGACTACAAGATCCCTAGTCCATCGATTTCTGAAATCAGTCCAGTGGGAGAGGTACACAATTTTCTGCTGGGCACATTCATGATTTCCCGATGTGAAAAGAAGAATCCTCCCTGGTGCTGTGCCACATATGAAGTACTAGAATATTTCAGGAGATTCTGTCCATCTCCGCCTGCAAAGCATGTGGCCTTTTTGAAAAGTTGTGCTGTAAAATGAGTCGTTTCGTCTCATTGATATATATGTTACACCGGTGGCTAGAGTGCCTGTGTTATGGTTAGGTAAGAATTTCCATTGAAAAGGCATTTTTGTTTTCTTAAAAACTGGTGCAATCAGACAAATCTGCACTAAACTGTCCCCAAAAATGGCATTCAAGTTGGGTTCCACATATCAAGCTTTGTGAGATATGTCATGTCAGACGGGGGCCAAATAAGACACAGGGTGGAGTCGGGCTAAAGCGCCATTTTCAATTTCACCTCATATATTATTCTTTGCTCCGCCATACACACATAAAAAATATGGCTGGAAGGAACCACACCATAGGTCCGGGTCCTTCGTTGGACCTCCCGAAGGCCAGGCGCAGCAGGGGTTGATCGACTGTTGTGGGTTGTTTCCTTGTGCTGTATTTTGCTTGCTTTCCCCCTTTTCCTTCTCTGCCTTGCATGGATTGGTCTGATGAAGAGATGTGCAGGAGAGGGCTCTTCAGAGGTGCTGATCTCGAGCACCTACAGATCACTCTACTGAGCGCACAGGTGCACAGCAACGCATACAAGGTCCAAGGGGATCTCTGGTGAGGTACATGACCCCTACCTGACATTCTAACGCTTCACCTCTCTCTTGTTTTTAATTACAACACTCTCCCTTGAATGGGTGGAAGGCTCTAATAGCCTTATAGCGCTTGTCAGTGCTGCTTCAGATGGTAGCTCAGGATAACAAAGTTAAGAGACATTTAAGCTCAGTGGCCTTTCTCCCTGGTACTAAATAGCTCTTGTATTAACAGCACCTGTGAGATCGGTTACATGACACAACCACACTTTCCTTTCCCACGCGGGCCTTAACGTGGGCGGAACAACTAATGTGTGTGAACCACGCATTCCATTTACAACGCCAGTCATTACAACAACTTGCCTTAGGGGGTCGCTGGACTTTGGAATAGTATCATTTATTATTCCAACTCCAGTCCCCGTAACAGTAGCAAAAGCGTTGGACTTTAAAGTCCAACGCCGCTTTACCTAACGCATTCGTTGTTCCGCCAGTGTTGCAAAGGCAACGCGTTGTTTGGCGGTCATGGTATGTGCTGTTTCCTGCGTGATCCTACTACCAACAACACACGGTTGTAACCTAGCCTTTGCATTATGCATTGCATTATGTTTAAAAAGGCAATTACTCTGGGGAACTGGATTCGAGTCTCGGCAATGATGCTCAAAATCCCATGATTCTGTGCAAATCACTTAATCTCCCCGTGCCTAACAAAATGAATGTGTCTGCCTATAACGCAACTGGTGCTCATGTAAAGCGCTCTGATACCTTCGCGTACCCGCTATATAAACCCCCACCCCCAAAAGGGGTAGAGGGGAATGAAGACAAATCCATACATATTTTATGTTGAGAGGTAAAGGACACATGAAGCCCACCAGACCTCACTCGTGTCTCCTGTGACTACGTAAGGCCTCGGTGCCCTACACCGTGTCAAAGAGGACTACGTAGGAGGCCTCTGCACAGCAATGTGTTCCAGGAGTGAGAACAGTCTAAGGAAAGCACTGCAGAGGTTTGAAATCAACAATAACCATTTTTTAGGTTTAATAAAATTTATGCTGCTGCTTCTGCAGTTCTTCCAACAATAAAACAAACTTATAGGCATGCATTAAGCACTTCTTACATATGATCTCAAGCTGCAAGCATTTACATGAAAAATACATTTTGAACATCACAAATTCACTACACTGTGTGCAATTTAATGTCTATGTGTTAAATCGCGCTAATGACATTAAAAAGGAAATGCATTTCTGTTTGGCCATCAAATTTCTAATTCAAGAAGGACCTGTGAACAATCTGTTTAAACTTTAGCAAAATGGCGCAGATCAAACCGAAGTTATTAACTTCCGGTTTCCTGAACGGTGACGTTTAATGCTGCTAAGAATGAATAAGAAGGCAGGAAAACAGTGAGCATTCTATTCGATATTACTGGGCTTCATTCAAAATACATTATCCCTCCCACTGCCCTTTAAACCATCGACAACCAATCTTGTGGTTGACGCTGCAAAGTTATAGGTGAAGATAATTGTTCCGTGGTCTCTGCTCCAGACAGTGTTTGGTTCACGTGGCTTTGGTGGTCTCCCAGGAGGTAGCTCCTGTGCAGAGCTTTCCAACCAGGGCTTTAAGTGGGGAAAAAAAACTGGGGGTGCTCTAAAAGGGGCGTGGCACATTTCTTAAAGGGGTGTGGCCTATCCGAGTAGGGGCGTGGTTTAAATCAAGATAACTAGCATTGTGTGCTTAAGAAAATCATGAAGTCGCATCCAGCAAAGGATAATAAAATAGGCAAAAAGGTATATTTATTAAGTATAAGCCATAAAATACCAAACACTTTTAAAAACATGTAAAAATTATTTACATTACTTAGAAATCTATTGCAGGATTTCCCAAAACCCTTGAAGATATTCACTGTGTCTATTTTGCTGGGGTTTCTCACAACAATTGTCTTCAGCAGACCTTCTACCTTTTGCCAGCCAACTCTTTACATACAGCTTTGCGTCAAATGTTTCAAATGGAGGACCATTGAGTTTTACCCATAAGCATGAAGAAATGGTCTCTACAAGAAGAGAGGCCCTTGTTGGACTAGCAATTAAGTTCATTGCGCTGAAACCTCTCTCGCAATCCGCATTACTTGCTGGCAGGGTTTCCATGCAAACTACTAACTTTTTTAATGCTTCAGGGTTTTCTTTCCACCAAAATCTTTGAAAAGTCTAAAAGCTTGGATAGTATCTCTTGCTGGCAGCTGAAACTCTGAACACAGTTTCTGGATATCTGTTTCACCATAAAGAATGCATTCATCACCAGAAGGCAAGTTGCCTGCATCTAGCACACTGAAGCTGGCTATAAGTTCTTTCTCAGAATCCGGGGCACATCGTTTATTGATATTTACAGACAGACTTTGGTAAAACTGATTTTGATTAACGGCAACAGAGTTACTTCTACCATGGAAAAGAGGAACATTCTTGAATTTGCCCTCGTCAACTGCTCTCTGAGCCGCAGAAGCAAACTCCCCTGGTAAGTCCTTCATTGCTCTAAATATACGTACTTGACTAACCAAAAGTCTGTGGGCATTAACAATTGTAATGTCCCTCCTCTGTAAAGAGAGTGATAAGTCTTTGAGCTCTTGAAGTGCATTACACATTACCCCCAAATCTCTGATAAAAGAATAGGATGTAAGCTTCTTCAAGAGACCTTCATACTTACTCCGGTCTCTTATGGGTCTGGATGGGTCTTTAGAAGCATTCTCAAAATGTTTGCACAAGGCAGGGAAGCAGTTCCAAACAGCTTTCACAGATCTGTAACTGGATGCTACCCATCTAGTATCAAGCATTTTCCCTATCTTCTGAAGCTGTACACATAGCTCGCTGGCGGCCAGATTTAGCTCTCTCTGTTTTTTGGTGACATGCTGTATGTGGCATACAATGAGTCCATGAAAATCTTGAAGTGATTGACCCCGGCAACCTCATCAACTGTATCTGCCACAGCAAGTTCTAGTCTGTGAGCCAAACAGTGCCATGTCAGTACAAGATTGTTCATCCTATGTGTGTTTTGACATGTGTGGTTCCACGTTATCACATATGTGTTACTGTAAACGTTATTTATTAGGCGATCAGTGAACAGAAGCAGACACCTGGACGGACTAACACACAGAAGGGACTATAATGTAAATGAAACGACCCATAGATGGATAAACCGACTGATGGGTGGACGGTCGGTTGGTTAGAAATAGACATATGATTGAGAAAAAAGACGGGCAGGTATGTATCTAGAGAAATCAGACAGGTTTTTGAGGCATAGAGATGACGGGCCGACAGGGGCAGGCCTGCACTGGTAGTGATAGTGTCACTGCTGCTGGATTCTGTTGTAGACCCTCGTCCCTTGCTTGCTTTAAGGCAGAGCAGGGTCACACTGGTTGCTGGAGAAATCTTGCTGCAGGCCGTAAAAGCAGGGTTGTGCCGGTTCTAACCAGCTGTTGTTGTGCCAATGGCTGGCACGATGACGTAGGTGGCGCTGCATGTTCAAAGAGAAGGGAAATCCCGAGAGAAAGTGTCTCTCTTCAAAGGATTTCCCTTCCTGCTACAATGACGTCACGCCTTAAGCAGTGCGCGCGCATGCTCACCCGAAACACTAAACAAAAACCGGGACGTCTGGTCACCCTACCTTTGAGGCCCGAAAATAGAGCCCCCTAGAGACCCCTTTCGAGGCCCCCCAAAAAAAACTGGGGGTGCTCAGACCCCCACAGACCCCCCCCACTTAAAGCCCTGTTTCCACCCATAGCTCATTGTGTGAAAAGGCAGCAGTTGGGGTGATGTTTGTTATTCCCTGTTCAGCTAATGGCCTGGTGAGAGAAAGGGGGTGGAGCAGGGGTAGGAAACCATATGCTCCTTGGATAATGTTCCTTCAAGCATCATGAAGTCTCCTTCCCATGGGGAGGGATGGCTAAAACACTCTTCGAAGGCAGCAACTGCTTGTCTTAATGAAACAGAAAGCTGCAACCTATTTTCTATTTGAAACGGACTTCTGGTTTCATCTACTGGTGTGGTTTAATGTTTAATAAACCCAGTTAGTTGCACAAGCGCATTTCTAATTTGTGCACAACCTTTATTTAAAAAAATCGTTAAACTTGGGAGACACCATGATTTTACTTATTTCTTTTAGGCAGAAAAATAAAATGCCCTTCAATAACTATATTGGGTGGAGCAAGACAAAGCTTAACAAGCATCTGGCATAAACACAAGGAAGTAGGGGGGGAGAGAAGTGGAGACACTGAATAGACTCCACTGGTGTTTCTGTCCATTCTGGTTTTAATTGGTATTCCTGAGAAGGGGCGTGGGGCATTCTGGGTTAGACATAATTTCCTGGTTTTTATACAGAAGCATTTAGCCAGTTTCTGAGCACCCCCTATTTTTGGAGACATGAGAAATATGGTCCAAGGCGATAAATCTAACTTAGAGGGATGGCACAGGGAGATGCAAGCTTGTCACTGACATATGCAGTGATCTGAAAGTCACAAGTTACAATCCCTGCTAGGCCGACTCAGCCTTTCATTCTTAGACATAATAATACATATGGTAAACCAATCAGACAAGTCGGTGTACAGAGAAGATTGCTCAGCGTTCGTTATTTCTTGCCTTTGCGTATATATATATATTGAATAATTAGCTACTGTTATTTGTCTGCTATGTAAAAAATTGGCTTTTCAACATCACTATCCCCATACCGTTCCCTATGCAGACGTTGGGCACATCACGGACCTCTGCGCCACACTCTGACAGATGATGAGAGCGGAGTAATACCACCTACATACTTCTCTCCTAACATATTCATAAAGGAGTGTTGGTCCCATAGCAGTCCTGAGGGAGGGCATCTTTAGGTCGAGCTTACCCCACAGCACAGCTCCTGGTTGAAATAGACGCATCGTCAGCCTACCAAGAACTTACTGAGGCCTTAAACCCCGTCCATTGTTTACCATTGGTTGGCTTTAAAGCCACTCTAATTTTCCTGCTTCTTATCTGAAGGCTTGTCTTGTCCATTTTGTGTTTGTTTCTTCCTTCCACCGCTCACTTTTAGAGAACTACTCCCCCGTGCATGTTTGACTGTCTCGCCAGCGTACTTCTCTCCCACACCATTCCTCTGTGTCGCTTCCTTGCTGTTCTCTCCCTCCTGTGTATCTTCCATCGCCCTCGCATGCTTCCTGCCCCTTGTTCTCCAAACCCGCTATGCTGACCTGCTCCTCCATTGCCTCCCTCTATTACACCCACCTTTTTCCCCATGGTCCTATTTTTTTCCATTTATTTGTTACTTTTTAGGAGGGCCGGGAAGCAATTTGCTACCGGCCCTTTGGTTCTATAAATAAAAACGCTTTCATCTACTTATTTACTTTTTTTTTTTTTACTGATCCATCTTTGGTCAGTATATTAAAAACATGGCACCCGTGTCACACACATGCGTCATGGCATAGCTGCATCATTGCATTTTTTTTTTCTTTTGTTCATGCTGTCCAGCATCATCTCAAAGACAAAGAGCAGGCGTAGATTGCGTCAGGCAGGAGGTTGTGGATGGTCTGGCACTAGCAGTGAGGCAGCAAAAAGTCATACGGTGCATTTGGGCCATAGTAGAGAGCCCCCTTTTAGAGGTGTAAGAGGTGGGTGGTGAGGAAAGGTTGACTGAAGGAGACAAGTAGTGAGGGCAGGACGTTCTGAAATGTGACGGGGCGCATGAGAGTTGCCGTAAGCATTGTTCAGTTTTTGTACGCTCGCACAGATTTTTCTACTAGCCTATGCAAACTGTATAACAAGATTTATGTACTGCTCAATAATTCATGCCAAAGTTTTTATTTTTTTTTATTTACAGTTGACTTTCAGCTGCTGAACAGATGGTGTAGGAAAGTGTAGGACAGGTACAGCAGCGGGGGGAAAAAACCGCAGCTGCATGTGGCTTAAGTAATCTATAAAATGAGGGTCGAGGGCAATGGGTTTATGTGGGCCACCCAGGGCAACATCTTGAGGTACAGAGCAAAAAAAGAGTGTGAGCTGAAGACTACAGTGAGGATGGGGCCATTTCAGGAAAGGGGTGCCCAACTTAGCTCTAGGAGGAACGGACTTCATTACATCCAAATGAGATACATTTGGACACAAGTAGTTTAAATGAAACACATTTACACAATCAGTAGTTATGCTAAAAATCTGGCCCTGAATCGGCCTTCCCGGACTTGCGTTGGGCACCACTATTTTAGGAGGACACACAACACTTGGAGGTAGTCGGAAAGCCAAAAGGATTACATTAACAGAAAACAGTTTACTAAGACTGTTTGTGACTAGTCTGGAATTTGGGATTATAGGTGCCTCGAGGTCGCTCGCATCCGTTAGGCCGCTCATTTTGAAGAAATAAAAGGAGCGCCCACTAATAAACAGTACGTACAACACGATAGCTACCCCGCGAATACAAATGGGACAGAGTAAGAGACAAAACAATAATATAGTCCTCTATAGTCGCCAAGTATCGGTTACTGTTGTTGACTGTATATGAGAAAGATTTAATGGCAGAGGATTCAGATGGAAGTCATCCAACTTGGAACTATGTTGAAGAATCAGCTATTTATTAGTGTTGTCCTTACTGATAGATGAACTTGCTTGTCCTGGAGAAGATGGAGAGAAATTGATTCCACCACCGAAACGCAGCACTGACAGATTTTGTAAATTACTGTTAACACAATGCAAAGTTTTTTCAATTAATATCAAATGTTCATGACTGTGCATCCATGTTTTTATAACAGTCTGAATTTATAAAACATGAAGTATATGAGAATTTGGTTTGAAGAAGGAAAACATGTATTTTTATTGTGTATCTTATTCAGATCATTTTGAACAATTAAAAAACTACATTGTGAATAGTGTGACAATTTTTGTGATTTTTGTGTTCCTAGCGCATGGCTCATTATTTAAACCTAGACTACCCTATAGGGGTTCCTCTAGGGGACCATGTCGTTATTGATTTGGCTTCCACTCATAAACGCTGTGGTCAACGAAAGCACATAAAAGTCTGTGCCCCGGGCAGGTCTGCAGAGAAGAAATGAAACAACACAGCGCCTCTGCTCAAATCCATTTGTGTGCACAAATAAAGTGGGTGTCATACGGGCCATTTATAACGAACACAAACTGAATTATCTCTTGGAACTCTGGGTATCATTAGAACCCATCTCAATAACACTCGTTTCATCGGAAAGATAAAAGGCTGAGACAGCCATTGAGTTTAAGATCCTGGAAAACAGATGGACCCACAGTGCTCTGTGGTGAGTGCAAATCAAAATTACTTTACATCTTTTTTTACGGTATGAAGAGATAGTTGGTGCTAGAATGGTTTCCTGGCCTGGCGAGCTAATGCGACTCTGGGCAATAGCTCGCTTAATCTTCCCAACGGCCCCCAGCGCCGAGATACCCCTTTGGGGGTGATTCGTGCGCTATACAAGTACTGGATTTACATTTTTACATTTACATTTTACATTTAATAGGTCTTAATTTTGACACTGCACGTGTCAAACAGACCTATTGTTAACAATACAGACAGAGTGGGGTTTTGGTCCATCCCTTTCAACCATTGGCTTTCATCCACCAGCCTCTTTCAGCCACTGGCTCGAGACTTTGTCAATCACATCTTGGCTCAGCCTGGTGGAGTATTATCTTTCGCTTTTGGAATTGGCTATTTGGGTGTATCCTCCGGCTCCTCGTGTGCTTGCACTGAAGTGCATGAGGGGCTCATTTAGATCTACTGCCCTCCATCACCTCTTGCTGACTCCCTCACCCATCTCGGTCCAATGAGCTACTGCTGCCTAAGTTAGCCCTTTAAACCCAGACCTACTCACTTTGTCTACGCTTGCACCTTATGGTGTCTTTCTGGGGGAAGGGGCCCAGTTTGACAGAAGGAATCTTGTGAGAAGGAACAAGATAAAGGGTTACACATGGGCACAAACACAGCATAGAGTGGGCAGACCGCCATGAAGGCGGACAGTGGTGAGGTGCCAAGCTAACTAGACCCACCACCCCACAGACAAAGTAGGTGTAATGCCATATGGAATGGAGTTTTGGGGTGGGGAGATAGGGAGTGTGCGCCCACAAGCTGCGGGGAGCTAGGCATTAGGGACGGAAACTTAAGTTGGCTAAGGGGGTGCAGCCCAGGTAAGGGGGAGGGGGGGTCACTGATCCAGTGTCTGTGGGAAACATTAGCTAATTTCACAGCACATTTACCATTCTTTTTGTCCACACCGGATGGTGTTTTCCTCAACTGAAGGCTGAACACTACAATAAAATAAAGCGCATCCCTCAACTATATTATCATTTCAAAATGCTGCATATCCTATGTCCTTATGGCATAGACATGATGCACACATAATACATGTCATCCTCCTGGACCTGCATTAGACATTCCTTCCACAGTATGTACGCACTGGTATATACACAGCACAAACCAAGCTAGGAAGCAAGGGGGCGCTGAACGATATGTCGGGATACAAGACTGTGTATATTAAGTGGGGATAATGCAGTCCTTCTGCTCTCTTTGGTATTTGTACTGAAACCCCTTTCAAAATAAAAAGACTACACTCACCCTACAGCCTGGGTGACTGGCGCACACCTACACTGCGCCCTAAGATTGTCTCGCGCAGGTTGAGAAAGCTCTTGTGCGGCCTTTCAGCGCGAAGCCATCTTCCAGGAAGCCACAAATTATAATAAGGGCAACCCAATATGTCTAGCAGGAACCTGGGTCAATGGATGTACAGGTACCAAAGGTTCACCAATGAACTCAATAACAATATAGGCAAAATATTTTGTGATAATATAATTATTAAAGCAATCAACGCCTCTCGCCAGTGAAGAGATATTTTAACTGACAAAGTAACAAAGATAAATATAGAAAGCGGTGAACAAGGCGCTAAGGGCGCCAATGATACGGTGAAATACCACTGGCAGTGATTGTTGGCGAGACCGTTCACAGGCTAGCTGTTCCTTGGCATTCATTTCTTTAGTAAGTATGTTACTAGGAGATATTTCGACTACGGGATTAAATCAACTCTTTAATAGAGGTGAGCGAGTCACTAAAAGCTCGAGCTAGGTGCTAGCTCTGGCTCAGCTCGAGGTCGCTAGCTCTGGCTCAGCTCCAGGTCCTCTTGGACCCTCGAGTCCAAAACAAGCCGAGCGTTCGCAGAAGGTGAAACCAGGTTGGAATTCTGGCCTCGGTTAATCCGTGTGTAAATTCTCTCCCCGTGCAGAAAAAACATACAACAAAAGTTATGTCTGTTGTGAAGCAGCTCTTATGTACTTGGGCATGGTTTCACGCAATGTAAAACTACTAAAAATAAAATGTGGATTCTGCCTGCCACCTACCCCCTAATCTCACCCTCCCAGAACTAAGGACAAAGCATTAACCTTTGATGTCAGCAAGAGATACCTTCATGATGTTGATGAATTGGACAGTGAAACTGGAAAATCTGGGCTCAATCCAAGCTTCTCTGCTCTACCAAACTATGTGATCCTGGGAAATGCTTTATTTCACAGTCTCCATTTAGTTCATTATCATATATGAGCACTTGAGCTCATGATGGGCCTGTAGAAAAACCTCGTGTTTGATTTAATAGACTATATTGTTGCTTCATCATTAAGAGCAACCAAGGACACTTATCGGGTTCACATCACAAATGACTTGCCTCTTAGTTCACGACTAGCATTGTCATCAGGGCATGGTCAGTAATGTTTCTCAGTTCATGTTTAAAAACTCCCACTTTAAAAAAAATACTTCTAAATGAAGAGATATAATCTTTTGTGCTAAGGTGAACCGCTTCTGTGTGAATTTTGAAGACACCTCATCATACTCTTCCGTGATGTGTGTTGCGTAATTTACAAGCCAAACATTTTCAGGGCTCGGCTCAAGCACAGGCTCTTGGAGCCAGAGCCGACCTTTGGCTTGGCTCCCCATGTTTCGATGCTCGCCCACCTCTAGCCTTTAGTGAACCGTTGTTACTTATACATCTTCCAGGAAGGTGCCAGGTTGGCAGCTTTGGTAAATGGGGTGCTCCAAGAATGAATGCAGGAAGGTCAAAGTTCACAACAGCGCTCTAGCTGTCCGTCTTCACCTTGCACTAAAGGGGTCGAGCCATTACTACTGTGGACAGGAGTACTTCAAAATGGGGGCGTGTACACTGGAACTGATGGAGACTGGCAACTCTAGCCACACAGCTGCCAATGGGGTCTGACTGGTTGCAGCTCAAATGGGCCCATTCAGTGCCCCAAACACGAAAACAAGAACAATGAAAGCCGTCAGATGTCGAACCCTAGGCCATCAGTACAATCATGTACACACAGGCTGCACTGTGGATAACAGTGAATTATTTGCTGAACATAAAATATTGATTACCATGTCGTCAGGGTAACCCGAACACAGCACATTATCCAGACATTTCTTCTAACTCGTTAAAATATTCCAATAATTGTAGTCTTAGCTTACTTCAAATCAACCAATTAGAATACAAGTCCATAAGCACAATCCTTTGTGAAAGGAAAGTCCAGGATTGAAAACATGGACCTGAATGGTAGCCCAAAGTGTCTGGGAGCTCATACATGGCGTGCCGTGCTCACCTCACACGCACTGACCTTCTTCCCACCAACCTGTGGGAAGAGCATTAAGTGTTCCATATGAAATCATCGAAAGCAGTGAAGAGTTGGAAAAACATGTCTCAGGTTGGAAGAGAGAACCGCTGTGCACCTGTAGACAGGCCAACCATTATTCTTTAATTTCAGGAGTATTTTATTGAGCAGATTTCCAAAATATAACGGCTGGTAGAAGGAAAGGGGATGATGCGGGCGGCGCACCATTCATGGTGCGTCGATTACTTTTTAGAAGGCTTGATTAAAAAAAACAGTCTTGGGGAATAATTAAAAAATAAATCGGTAACAATGACCAACAGAGAGAAAACTCATAACTTCACAAAAATCTCACATAAAGTCTAGGATCTGATGATCAATAGGGGCCCGGGGGTGCGGGGCTCGCTTCAAACTTGTAATGTCAGAAACAAGGGAAGCCTCACAGCAACCACTGAGCTTTCATCCTCTCAGTTATTCAATTAATCCTGCTGTGGCATATAGTGCAACATCCCGCCAGCCTCCAAGCACTTAGATGAGTTGTGCAAAAAAACAGGGCCTGAGCAGTGGCTATAGGAAAAGCACATCCATTCAATATTAACGAGCACAGTTACAAGTAGTTCACACGCTCGATCCAAGTGCGGAAGAACACTTGAACAACCCCATAGAGCCTACAATTAACAACTAATTCGGAAGTTTGAGAGCAATCTTTCACAAACATTGACAAAAACAAAGTCTACTTGTTTGTTAAAGCGGAAAGTCTTCTTAGGCTTCCACGGGTGAAAACTGGCTCTAGTCAACTACACATCCTGAAAACAACAGTATTTGTGTACACTGATCCTACAAAAATTACAATACACAAAGAACTAGTGCTAGACTGAAACAATTGTTAGCGTTAATAATATTCAAACTAACATAAATGTAATGGAAGTGGAGATTTGCCACCTGGCTGATTACAATCTGCCCATATCTGGCAGTTTGTGGCACCTGCCAACCCTACTTCGCTGTATTATGGGAGAAATTCGGTCTGTAATATTATTGTGCATTGTGTGACCAACAGCAGCTCTGCAGCGTGAGCAGATGCGCGAATGCCAGAGTACATTTCTTCAAAGGCCAAGATATAAAAAGTGATCCTTCACTGCGAACAAAAACCATGAGGGACTGTTGGTCAGTGCACAATATTTTTGAAAAAGGAGTGCAGAAGGGTGCTGCACACTGTGGACATGGACTGGCCCTTTTCCACAAGCCACCTCTTGGGAGGGTCACGCGCTGGGCTACAGTGGCCAATTAGCTCAGTTTCAACCAATATGCTCTGTATTACAGTTTTTGTTTAGCGCTCACTACCCCAACATGGGGTGTGGAAGCACTTGCTCACACAGAAGAACAATAAATACTCCATGTGGGTGAGCGGTCAGAGGAGTACTGTCTTTGCTTTGAGCCTCTGTGGGAAGTGTTTCCGTGTCATGTGTGATGACCACCAAGGTGCGGTTATCACGTTACAGGACGCAGCGCTTTTGTACATGAAATGACCAGACACTAATCCATCCTGACCAGAATGGACGCGAAACCAGACCCCCTGGAAGACGAGTGTCTATTAAAGAAAACAAAAACTATAAAACGACCACTGTTTGATCTTCAAGATCTATTTGGCAGAGCACCCTGCCCCGGGCCACCTCAGCAAGTGCGCCTGCACAAGAAGGACAAGCAGATGTAGCAAGTTGCAGTCGGGGCACTAAGGCGCTGCGCCGAGCCTCTTACCTCTTCGACCTCCGCAGCATGCTGGTCTCCGGGAGGGTGAAGTTGGACAGCACCGTCCAGAAGGAGTCAGACATGATCTGCAGGCGCTTTCATGGCGAGCCCAAGCCAGACTGCGAAGGGAGCGAGCCGCGCACAAGCCGAGGCAAGCTCCCAGAAGACCTCGGCGAGGCGGGCCCAAGCCCCTGGCACGAGGAGGCCGATTCGCTGCTACAGCGCGCGATGCTCCGGCTGCCTATTGATTCATCTGGTGCCTCCCTCCTCCCCCTCCGTCGCTCAAGGAGATAATGGAATATTATCCTTCTAATAACCCCTGCTTAGCAAACAGAAGATTCCTCGCGCACCACGATCGGCTTCCGCCCGACTCCGTGCCAAGAGCGCGCGCCCTGGTGCGCAAAACCCGCGCAGCGGCAAAGAGATGCTCTGTAATCTCCCAGGGGCAGGAGGTGCGCTCGCAGCCCTTCAAAGGACCACATTAAAACGGAAGGGAAACCAGGGCCTCTAATCACATTTCAAGGTAGCTTTCACGTCCATTTCCGCCCCAACATGTCCAATTATTAAGCTTTGTTAAGCGGACTGCAGCCTAAACTGGTTGCCGAGTGGTATAGTGTTACTGCGCATCCCGCCCCGAGGGCGCAGAGATGGGTCAGAGAGCCACTTCTGCAGGAGGGCAGATACATCTCACTGGGAAGGGGCGGCCACAAACCTAATAATCATCACTCACTCACATTAGTGAGGGATTAAAGGGCTTCAAAAGGGTTTAAGGGAAAAGTGCAACTCCACGCGTTAACCTCTAAAGAGCCCCATTTCGTAGGGCACAACACCCACCACTTGTACTCCGCCCGTGCCTCCGTCCAGCCATTTATTTAGTTTTATAGCACTCAAACTCATCCAGGACTGCAAGTGCTTTTGGAATCGTTGGCATTAACATTTGTGATTAAAGGTGGGCGAGCCAACAGGGAGAGCCGAGCCAAGGGTCTTCTCTGGCTCCAAGAGCCTGTGCACAGGCAGAGCCTTTGATAATATTGGACATGTAATTATACAACGAATACTACATCAGAATATGATATGGTGTCTTCATTAGATTTTTTTAATGGGTTATAACCCATGGAAGTGTTTCACCTTAGTACATCAGATTATTTGAGAAGTATTTATTAAAAGGGAGTTTTTAAGCATGAACTAGGTAACATTTCTGCCCCTACCCTGATGACAATGCTGTTCGCGAACTAAGAGGCAAGTCAAAGGTCATGTGTACCCTATATGTGGCCTAGATTCTTATTATAGATGGAACAACAGTATAGTCTATTAAATCAACACAAGTGGTTTTTGTGCATCGCACAACAGTAACTCATATTTGCAAGAGCTTGCATATGTGATAATGAACAAAAAAGGCAACTTGTTGAACTAAAGTACTTGCCTAGGATCACACAATTTGGTCAAGCAAGGAAGAATGGATTGATACTAGGTTTTCCAGTTTCAAACTGTGCAATTCGGCCACTAGATTATTTCCCTAACGTTTATGCCACAAGTGGCTCTGCTTGCTGTCTGCAGGTAGGCCTGATCACTTGCAATTGTTGCCAGCACCCTTCAGCACCAACTCAAGGGCTTATTTATTTATTTATTTCATTTGTAGAGCGCTTGGTTCACCACCGGTGTGTCCCCGCGCTAAGACAGACTCTGAAAGATGCGACTGCAAGTAGTATGACCTGTCGAGCTACACTTATTCAGTTTTAGCGAACATCCGATTGCAGAGCCATTTGCCATGGGAGATGTTATTGTTCTTCATTTGAACTTCAATGGCTCTTTCCTGAGACCTAGTTCACCAGAGCCCAGCCATGTCATTGTCTGCATCTGGACCATCCAGCGCTGCACCAATGCCCACCCCCTGAACATCTGAGCTCAGAGGCCATCGTCTGAATCTCATATAATCCACCTGCTCTTCTCCAGGGCAGCTCCACACGGAGAGCAGCGCACTGCAGTAGGGTGGCTACGAGTGGTTGAGAAGTCCTGACAAAAACCATAACCTAATGCACCCGAGACTGGACTTTAGGCCTGGGAGTAGTTTGTCCTCTGCCTACCCCACGCCCCCTACCTTTCTTTGAGACCACCCTAAAGCCTGGTTCTCTGGACCTCTTCCTCCTCTTTAAGTGCCTACTCACTACACTGCATTGTTTAGGCACTCTTTGGTCTGCCTGGAGAACACTTTACAGAGGCAACATGTAGCGCCTCTTCTGACAGCTTCATGCCAATAGGGATGGCTTTGCAGACAGGTGCCCACTAAAACAGAATATCCCAAACTTCTGGATAACGACCCCAGTGGGGTCGGCCAGAGGCTGAAAGAGGGCTTGCCTGGCAGTACCCAATCAACTGTAAGCAGTACCAGCGCCACAGCATCTTAAAATGGAGGTTATATAGCGAAATGGGGGCACATGATGGACGTTCGAAAACTGGGCGCTTCCAGCTCATGCATAAGGAGAAGATGATGAGCCCAGAAGGAAAGCGAAGCCTGTGTCTCTGAGAGGCCATTGCGGCTGGAATACAGTCAGCCAAATGCCAGGCAAGTCTGACACGCGACTGCCTGTCCTGTTCTCCTGCCCTTTGAGAGTCACGTGCCTGCCATTAAATCTCTTCGTCTCTCGGGTGGCATGCCTGGCTGCTGTTACAGCAGATCAGCTTGTATGCAGAAGCAGCGGCAGCCGGGGCTGTCTGCAGCCATGCACTCTGCAAACGCTCATTTCCTGCTGCCCCTGCTCCTGCGCAAAGATAGGGAGAGAGGTGACAGTCAGTTAGTCAGTCAGTGGAAAGGGAACCCACGGCGCAATTAAAGGAGCTGCAGATGCCAATCTGTGCACAGGGCTGAAGTATGCAACTATTTTCACAAAGGTGTCCAAGAACGTAAAGAATAAGATTGCATCAGTGCCTGTGACGTAGGAGTGGTGCTTTGCAAGTGAGGGTTCCCCCAGGGATGGTCTACCCCCACCCCAGGCCCAAGGGTCCACTGTGATCTGAGGACTCTGACTTAAATTGCAAGCATTCGATGCCTTCATCTGAGCAGGGATGCAGCTGCATTAATCACATGGCACCCAGGCCTGCACAGGCAGTCTCTAGCCCCGAATCCATGCGCTCGCATGCCTGGGCATGGCAAGTACCTCACTGCCACTCTCATGGCCAACAGGGATCGCACAGGACACCCGTCTCATAAGCCACAATGGCACGGCGGCTGCCTACCAGTGCGATATTTCACTGCGCCCTTCCTTGCGAATACGCTGATAACTATATATTGGGCGGCGGGCCCAACTATAAATCACACCCCAAGGCTAGGACCAAAAACAGCCACAAAGGGCTCCCATTAGTAAAGATTTTCATCCACAAAGTGCCTTGCGTACCATTCTACATTCAACAACTTAATTCCTCTTCTAAACAAAAAAGATTAAAACTAACGAGTTTTAGCTTCATGTTTGCATGAAAAAATATTTTTAAAGATTTACAGCTGAAAGTGGCAGGCAAGTGTAGAAACTACAGTCTCTTTCACAATAATTAAATGAGCAAATACTAAAAATAATGCTCATGGCGCAACACCTAGCGTGCAACTATTGCGCTTCATCACATCGTGAGCCTGGCTTTCTGCGCCAAGAGGTATGTAGCCGTGACATTTCACGCTGCCGCTTGTTCCAGCTCAAATACTTTTCATAACTGATCATTCTCCATTTGCACACCTGAGGATGCCAGGCCCCCCAACCTCCTTCTAACCAAGCTTCGGGTATTAGACGCAGAACCCTCATACAGACGTGCCCATAGGAAGTGCAGCTTCCACATCAATACTGTCTGAAGTAAGGCGTCGAGTCCAAAGGAGGGCATTTTCTGGTTAACTTGTTTGCATGATGAATGAGCAGGGATTCTTAGCAGGGAGTGGTATTTAAATCACTGCACATGTCAGTCGATAATGGCCATAATACACACACAATCTCCAGTGGAGCAGAAGGCTATGGTTAGGGCGGGGAACATACAGCGCAGCCACACAGCTGTCTGAAATAAGCATGTGCTGTCTTCCTAAGAGCACCAGAGCTTCTATCAGCTGCAGACAAATTCTACTCAATCGAGGACTTAATGAATCAATCTGAAAGGCAACTCATCCCAGCTACGAAAAGAGCTTTCTTAGTCATTAAAAAGTGTTACATCAAATAAAGGGTGTTTTATAGTGCAGAATTGCAATTTGTTGGACTAATTCCAAGCACTTCATTCTTCAAAATAAGGTATGTTTCTTTCATATCCTGAACCAAAACACAGGCCTTTACCATCAGGGCGCTTAATTTAACAAAATGTTATGCAGAATGAAACAGAGATCCCCACAAAACAGCCTTTATATTATAACCGTTAAGAACCTGCAAACAAAATGAACACATTCAGATGTCTGTGCAAAACCAGAGAGAGATTTATGGGAAGAAACCTACAACAAGCAGTTTGGTATGGCGAAATGATAGAGACTCTTCCGATTTTAAAAAAATCGAAAAGGAGCGTGCCAAGCTGGAGAACAGAATGATCTCATAACGCTTGCTGGACAGCAGAGATCACCATCTTCTGTGCCAAACATGCAAGTTGGCCAAGGAGAATAACCACGAAGATGATGCAAGTACATTTCATCAGAGGCCTGGCCTCAGCGGGATCCTTGATTAAGTCTCCCAGAAGACTAATGTCCACTCTCTGGTTACTTCCTAGTTAGACTATGCCAACAGATTATATCTGGGCCTGCTGTCCTATTTGTTGCATCCTCTGCAGATCATTCAAAATGCTGCAGCTCATCCTATCCTAAAGGTTCCAACGCGCCCATGAGTGTCTGCCTACTTGAGTCCACTGCATTGGCTGACTAGTGCTAACTGAATCAAATTCAAGGCACTTATTTTTGCCTATAGAGCCTTTGAGCAGAAAGAAGAAGGTTTAAGGCCTACTGCCAGTGTAGATCCGAGAGATCTAATGCTCTAATGCTACTGCAAATTCCTAGGGTTCGCATGGCTAGACGAGGGGGGCGGGGCGATCCTTTGTGTTTATTACTGCCAAACTCTGAAACTCTTTTCATTGCGCTTTCGCCCCCTCTGATGCTACTTTTCATAAAAGCTTGAAGACATTTCTTTAGAACGTTTTGGTTTTGTGTCTTGGGATCTTTGCTGTGTTCTAGGTCTTTCTGGAACCTTGCTGCTCTGACGCAGCAGTGCGCTTTACAAATCATATTGTATTATATCGCATTGCATTAAGTGCAGCATTAAAGCTACGTGGTCAAACTTGGGGTACCAGTTACCAGCTTTCAGATGAGCCATAAAGGATTCAACTTGTCTGGTTACCCCTGCCCAGGACCGAGATGAATTCTGCATGGACGCTGAGCAAAGATCTTCGTCCATGGCCTAATGAACTTAATTTTCATAAATTTAAGTTAGGAGGTGCAGGACCAATACTAATTGTTCACAGCAGTATGTGAGTGAACTGACCTGTACCACGCTCTCCACACCCAGCCATATTCTAGGCATTGTACTGCCAATTGTCTACAGCGTTGTAACATCTGCATTAATACTACAGTACAATAAGATACAGGCTAGACAAGAAACTCGACTACAACAGTAGAGAAAGCATAGAGATCAGACCTCAGACACGTGTTAAATGAGATCCTGTCTACTGGTGGAAGAAGCTCCTAAGTCAAAGCCGGCTATGTTATCAGTCAAATCCAATAAGGGGCTTGAGTGAGATCCAAATACTGGCCTATTTTACTGTCTCACACTCAGCCTAGTGAATTGTCAAGCGCACAAAGAAGCGATCCAATAGTGATCATGAGTGCCGAGTCCTCCCAGTTTGGAACGGGTCGATTACATCTGGGAGGTACTGGGAATCAAATCCAATGCGGGGCTTTCTACCCCGGAATTATCTCTGAGCCAAACCCATCATCTGGCTGATCAGTAATGCTTCAGTTTCGGTAGAAATTAAATCTTTCGTAAAAGGAAGCTTCCCCCATTTCTAGTACTTAAAGGACGAATTCATATTTGGCAGCCAAATGATCAATGAAGGGTTTTACATATTTTGGATTACATGTTTTACCGTATCCCTCTAGGATAACCATATTTAAGGTTAGGGAGACACTAAAAGAAAGGAATCTGGGATGCGAAAGACAATCTTACATGAATTTCACTCACTTAATTGCGGAGGGTTAATGTTATTAAAATAAATGCCCTCCAAATTTCTATATAATTTTGAAAGTATTTCCCTATATGATTACACGGAAGGATATTAACTAGACTGATAACATTCTTGGGTAGTTTTATGGGGATCAGGGAAGAAGCATAAGACTTTCTAATGATAGAAAAAAGGGGTGGGGAGTTGTTGGTTTATGGAATTTACATAGATATAAGATGGCATTTGTTATATATTTGTCAGATAGGCTTTTGGGGTTTGGGAAGCAGGACTCTTCCATATGGTTACTGGCAGGGCTTTAAGTGGGATGAAAAAACTGGGGGGTCTCTCAAAGGGGCGTGGTCAATGTAATTAAGGGCGTGGCTTAAAAACACGTAAGCTAAAAATCTGTGTTTAGCACAGTGTGCCGCCCGACTTGTATTTTGCTGTTTCTGTCATTACATCCAGATATATGATACAACAAGTAACATCATACCTACAAGTCAGGACTATTGGCCTTGTCAATGGTTGTTAGTTGCATAAGATAGAATAAGCAGCAACTATCGCTTGTATAGAATATTGAAAAAACTTCCACTTAAAGCCCTGGTGACACCACGACAATGTTGCTGCTCCTGAGTTTCAAAAAGAGAAGGGAAATCCAGAGAGAAAATGACTCTTTAAAGGATTTCCCTTCCCCTACAATGCTCACCACGCCTGCTGTCACTGCAGTCCGGAAAAAAAAAACGGACCGCCTGTGCCAGGGCACAAAACAGAGCCCGATAGAGACCCGTTTCGAGGCCCCTTTAAAAAAACTGCCGGTGCTCAGACCCGGTGAGACCCGGCCCACTTAAAGCCCTGGTTACTGGTTCCGGAACGTGGAAGTCTTTTGATATTTATGTAGCTATGAACATTGTTAACTACTGTCTTGGAACAAAAGTTCCAGGACAATGGTTACATATATAAAGAGGAAAGATGTAATCAAGTCTCTGGACAAAGGGAGGAGAATGCATTTTTTCTTCAACAGTATCTAGGAACCTTAGTTTAAAATGTGACAAAGTTTCTCCTTTCATCAAGTTTTAAAAGATGGGCGCATGCTGAACTTCGACTATTTGAAATGTACATACTAGTCTGACGATACAGAGGAAAGGAGATTTAATCTTATGCCAGGAACGGTGGTGGATGGTTTCGGACAGTACTCATAAGAGGTACAACCTACACCCTCGTTGCTCTTGCTTCTGAAAAAAGTACGAATGTCTTCTTTTTTTGTCTATAATGTGCTGAGGATAATGGATCCAGATTTCATGCCTACTTTCTTGATGAACGGAACTAAGAAGAGGTCAGTGCCGATTTTAGGAAGGCGTATAAAGCTTACCTTTCTGTTCTTCAGTAGACTTGGAGCAGTTGTATATTCAGGAGAAGACTATATAGAATCCAAATTCAGAGAAGATTTTTTTCCCCCATACAAATTGAGTGGTAAATTTGCTGCATATCCGAATAAAGCGATACCAAAGGGGATGATGGACGGAGCGCTTGAGCAAATCAAACACTCACCCCCAGTCAACTGATCTGGGTTTAAAGCATCATCATTCTTTAGCTCACTCCACCACCCCAGTTCAGACATGGCCATATGCAAATCAGTCTGACCCTGTGCCTCATGGTAACAGTCCAGCCCGAACTGCCAAGCCATGTCTTCCCTGGACCGGAAACAAGCATCCTGGGACCGGTTTCTGGCTATTCAGCCGTCATCAGCCAGGCTAGCTTGAATCCAGTGGCAAAGTGAGCAAGGGACCCACGTCTGGGCATACCCTGCCAACTTAGGGCGAACAAGCGATACCAAAGGAGACGATGGATTAAACCCAGATCAGTTGACTGGGGGTGAGTGTTTGATTTGCTCAAGCGCTCCGTCCATCATCCCCTTTGGTATCGCTTTGTTCGCCCTAAGTTGGCAGGGTATGCCCAGACGTGGGTCCCTTGCTCACTTTGCCACTGGATTCAAGCTAGCCTGGCTGATGACGGCTGAATAGCCAGAAACCGGTCCCAGGATGCTTGTTTCCGGTCCAGGGAAGACATGGCTTGGCAGTTCGGGCTGGACTGTTCCCATGAGGCACAGGGTCAGACTGATTTGCATATGGCCATGTCTGAACTGGGGTGGTGGAGTGAGCTAAAGAATGATGATGGATTAAACCCAGATCAGTTGACTGGGGGTGAGTGTTTGATTAGCTCAAACACTCCGTCCATCGTCCCCTTTGGTATCGCATATCCGAATAAGCAGCCTTGCACGGTTTAATTCCACATTTTATATTTAATGGATCAGTAAATACTATTCCCCGCCCTCCCGAAAGGTTACTGTTGAGCTGGGAGGGCTACCAATGCAGAATCTTTGCCAAGCTTGTCCATGAGCTTGCATGGTAAGTAAAACAACACAACGACTGATATGGACCACCACATAAGTACTTTTAGATGAACTGATGTCATGGTCACTCACCAAAGCCTCTGTGTGGGGGGGCATTACGGGAGGCAGAGCCTTGAGTGAGTCATGATGCCCTTCTTCCCAACAATGGTAATAAACAGTATAAAGCACACTGTGCAGCTGTATGTATGGTTCATACCATGCTATTGTTCGTGTATATAAATAACTAATTAATTTAACTGATAAATGATTTTCCAAAATATTTATTAAGTCATAAGTACCATTTGATCGTGATGCCCTGCCATTTTTAATTGTGCCAATCTGTACATCCATGGATGCCAAAGTAGGTGACATTGTTAAATCACATTTATTTATTAAAGACTCCGGGTGTATGGGCCTAGTTACTTCTCTCTTTGCAACATTGATTCCCCTAGTCAGTACATTTCTTTTATATTCTTTCCCCTTCTGCTGTGAGCTATTTTCTTTAGATTTTATGGCCTCCAGTGCTTAACTTGTAAAACATGAACTGCCGGGGCTAAAAGCAAAGCAGCAACTGCAACATTTAACTTTCCAGCACTCTGCAGACATACAAGTCCCAATTAAAGGCCTATGTGTAAGTTTTTATTTCGGACCTATGTGGCTGCAGTTTTGCTTTTAGCCCCAGCACTTCATGTTTCACAAATTAAGCACTTGATGGCCTCTCTTGTTCTGTCGAACTGCAGGTCTGTAGGCAGAATTTTTTTTCTTTAAGGTGACATGTCATACGTTGACACCTAAGCGTCAGGGGTTTATATAGACCTGCAGCTGTCATTTTTTCTTGGCATGAATGACCACCTGGGAAAGAGGATTCTCTAGCAGTTTTGGTGGCAGTGTGTGGAGCTTGTTTGATAAAACGATACCGTCTTTCAGAAAAGTACAAATAGTCTGAACACCCTCCTTTGTTTTAAGGATTGTATTTTGTTTTCTAATTTTCTCAAGACATTGTCTTATTCCATTCTCATAAGGCTCAAAGTGTGGCATTCTCCGGCTACCTCTGTCCAGCTATTTCTTTCACTTTTCGTTTCTTGGGACTTGCCCCTGGTATCCAGTTCAAAATCACAACGAGTAAGGCTTGTATTTCCTCCACACCTGAATTTCATTGTCCAGAAGGCTGCCCCTGAGAGAGGATTAATGGCAGAAGTCCAGGAACGTTCATGACCTGCTAACACCATCCTATTGGAGGATTAGCACGGCCTCTATTCTGATTGATGGCTTTGCCGCTTGGAATTAAGCACAGCAAGTTTGAGTGAGTTTTCAAGCTCCTTAGGATGAAGTATAGATGTAACATGGCAAAAGACCTCTGCACTGTAGTAATAAACTGCGAAATGTGCATTTATTAATACATGTTTTCTTAGCTTCATTTATTTTCACCGGCCTGGCATAAATATATTTATGAGATGGCAGTCAAAATAAATGTGACCCAGTGGCACGTTATTTAGAGCAATTGTACTACCAATCATGCAGCAAAGGTCAAGTTCCCTATGACTGTACACCAAAAGTGACATAAAAAAAGCACTTTTGAAAGTCTCATAGATTGCATATAATTATTACTTTACACATGGAAACAACTCTCCTAATAGTCATAAATTTGTGCAGCAATTTTACATTGCTGCACAAATTTAACTTGCTGCATCCTGATTTTGGTTAAATGCACTTATTAAAACAAACATACATGAAAAAAGTACACGTCAAAATAAATACATTTTAAAAAGATATATATAAATATATATGCATATATATATATATATATATACACAATCCTGCATGCGGGGAGTTTTCATCCTCAGAGGCTCAAAATGAGTATTCCTTATGCTGAGCATCTGAGGATGAAACGCAATTGCAGTGAAGCCCAGGCTCTGTTGGAAGCTCAAGATTCCCTAACTAAGAGATTCGTGGAGAGAGGGTATAACCCTAGTATTCTAGATCAAGCCAGAAACATAGTGTCCACCATAGATAGACGCACTCTACTAAAACCACACCCTGAGAAGATCAAAACAAAGAAGTCTGGGGCAGGGAGTCAGATAAGAATGATCACAGGATACAGTGCCTACCAGTCGAAAGTGAGAGATAGTCTGTGTAGGCACTGGCATCTAGTTCAACGAGATCCAGTATTGAGTGAGGTGGTATCCCCTAAACCTATGATCACCTTCAATAGAGCAAAATCCATGAGGGCGGAGTTAGTAGTTAACAACCCTGAAGTTAACAAAAAATCTTTTTGGCTGCAGAGCATTCCGGGCTTCCATAGATGCTTTAAATGCAAGGCGTGTAAGATTGGACGCAACGAAAAACAAGTGACATCACCACTAATGTACAGCCCATGGAAAATTAGACAATTTTTGAACTGTAGAAGCGATTACGTTGTCTATATTTTGCAATGTACATGCCCTAAGATGTACGTAGGCAGTACCATTCACATGGTCCACATTCGCATTCTTCAGCACTTGCGGGCTAACAAGAATAACGATAAGAACTATGTGGTGGCTCGTCACTTGAACGAAATACACAAAGGAAATTTGGATGAGTTATCATACTTTGCCATTGACCAAGTACCCAAACTGAAAAGAGGAGGGGATAGAGAGGGTAGACTTCGTCAATTAGAGTCCAAATACATCATATTATTTAACACAAAGATGCCGAATGGATTAAACGCTGAAGAAGACTTGGATGTCCATTTATGTTAACCCAGTTGGACGTCTCCCCAAATTTTAATAATGTACAGCAGAGTCAGATTTTGTGTTTAAGAGGCAAGGACAACCAATGATTTAGAACCATTATGGTATGACATAAGATACCCATTGAGTTTGAAACATAAATTGATGTGGCGCAGATGTGATTTATAACATTTCTTGAATTAGATATTGGAAAAACCAGGCAGTGCCTTTTGGATGAGTGTTGTGTCTATGTTGCGCATCAGTTAAAGCAACAACTGGTCTTTTAAGATAAATGAATACTGTAACGCACTTGCACTTTGAACTAGGAAGCTATTTTGCACTATTTTAGTATGACAATATAACAGGAAATTGCACCTGCAATAGTACTGTAAATATTGGCAGAACAGTTACAAAAGTACTGTATTGCACTAGCACTTTATTGCGGTATTTTGCACATATTTGGCTGATGTGGACTAGATTGTGCGTGTAGATTATAGACACTGCCATATATTGGGACGTTGAAAATTCTCTCTATACACCTACAAAGGTAACTTTTGGGATGGTATAAAAGTTTATACAAATATAAAAATTTCTCGTTCTAGATCATGGCAAAGGACATCTTTAAAGAAAATTCAATGAAATATCCTCAAGAAATTATTGCGTAATCTGTGCATATGGACATAAAATCGATATCTATACCCCTCTGGGAGTGAAAACTTGATAAGTGGAATTGTCATATTCTTAATTTTGTTCTTTCACTTTATCAGAGTATGGAGCAGTCACTCGTTGGGTTTTAGATGTTTTTCTATGATAAGATATGTTTTTTATCATTGTTATTGAATACCGTGTTGCATGACGATTCATGACGTTTAAATGAGAATGCAATGGGCTTTGCAAGATTAGGGACATAGAATAGGGTGCATAGAAGATTACAGAAAATGACCCATGTGTGAGGTTTAACATGGGTTTATGGGCACTCTCCCACTACTGAACTGTATAATTTATGCAAAGAACTGTGAGCTTAGTGACAGATTTAATGAGTGAGCAACAATTAATTCTTGCACTTTATTGAAATCCAATGTTGTATATAGCTGTATATAGATTTATATTGCATACTTTGACTGACAAATGTATTTATGGATTTAAAATGAGTTTCCTTGTATTGAATGAACTACGAGATGCTGCCTAAAAAATATTGAGTACAACAATGGAATATTTGAAATTTAAAACCGAGTGACTGAAACTGGGTAGTTGTACTAACAAGACAGTCTGTTTTCCTGCTTCATGAAAATGTGCCGATCATGTGATCGGGTCACTCTGCTGAATTTTAATTTATGCACGCTAAACAGGAAGTGATCACTGTGTGATCAAGGCAGTGAATGCCGAAACGCGTCGCAGCGTAATGGAGGAATAAAGTTCTTATCTCCTGAAATCTCCCCGTGTCGGTGTCCGGTCTTTGTGTGGAGAATCGGATGTGGCGTTCATATATATATATATATATATGTATGTATGTATGTATTACCCAGTGGCAGTCGCCACTGAGTAGTTATAGTTAGGTTAGCTTTTCCATTGACAAGGCATTTTTTGTTTTGCTAATCATTTTTGCATCATTTGATGAATCTTCACGAAACTTTCCAAACAAAAAATACAAATTCACTTCAGCTCCTTTCTGCAAAGTTTCAGGGAGATCCATTAAGCAGGGGCAGAGAAAAAAAAAGGGGGGGAGAGGTGTCAAAAGAGCAAATGTCCCCATGCATTTTCCTTAGACTTCTTTAGACAAGGCTACGCAAAATCTGCTGAACAGAATTACCCCAAATTTGGCAAGGAAGCTAGATCTTGGCCGCAGACTGTGATTTTTGGGGTTTGGTTTAAATCAGTTAAGTAGTTTTTCAAAAATAAAAGTACAAAACTATTTGTATATATGGACCCTTGGGTTTAAGGGACTCCCGCAAAACTGTCGCAAATATGCCAATTTAAAAATGGAGCGTTCTCATTGGCTCAGGGAGCTTTTTTCCCTGAGCCACCTCGCTCCCAAAGGAGTCAGACTCCTGTGGGAACGAACGCTGTAACTGGCTGTCAGCAATACGAGAAAAATGTTGTTGGCAGCCATTACAGGACTCGCGGACTTAGTCCCCTGTCCGTAAGTAAATAAATAAATAAAAAGAAATGATATAAAGGGCAGAGTAGGGAATACCCTTCCCCCTAGAACCCAGTGAGGTGTTGGTGAGGGGGTTGGGGGGAGGGGGGGCAGAGAGAACCTCCCCCGGGCAAAATTAGTTTAAAAAAAAATCTGCATTTTTTTGCAATTCCACGGAATTGCGGCAAAAACAAAAAATAAAATGTCCACCGCTCTATCTATCTACCTACCTACCTACCTATCTATCTATATATATCTATATGTATCTATTTCTATCTATATGTATCTATATCTATCTACATATATAAACAACTAAACGATGGAGATTGCTATAGGAGAAGTAATATTCAAGCGACCAGAGCAACATACAATGAGTACTATTCTAAACTCCTATCATGGAAAAGCGCAGGTCTCCTTAGCTCAGATTAATACAAATACCTCAGGAATGATTTCCCAGTCATGCCAGTCGTTTATTTCATCCGAAAGTCCACAAGAACCCCTCCAGACCACCAGGAAGGCCGATTAGCTCTGCTCGCAAAAGCCTTCTGGAGAACACATCTTGATATATTGACTATTTCCTGCAGGAGTATGTCCGAAGCTTACCATCATATATTCAAGACACAAGCGACTTTCTCAGACCAATCTATGACATCCCATGGCAGAAGGATTACCGGTTGATGACATTGGATGTCACAACGCTTTATACCAGCATTAATCACAGAGATGGCGTCAGAGCTCTAGAACATTTCTTGGGCAGTAAACCTATTTGGTTATTCCAACATAGCAAATGCTAATAAATATGACGCAATTTTGTTTAGAAAATAATCTATTCATGTTTCAGAACCAAGTTGTCCAGCAGACCCGTGGGGTCGCCATGGGGGCCAGTTTTTCCCCCAGCTACGCGTGTCTCCACATGGGCTGGTGGGAGGATAGTGTCCTCATGGCGGACTACAATTACATTTTTGACAAACACGTAATCTGCTAGTTGCGGTATGTTGATGATTTGTCATTTGGAAGGGTACCAGAGAAAGTGCGCTTAAGTTTGTGTCTGAAATTAACATCAATGACATTAAACTGAATTTTACATCAATGATAAGTTCCGAGTCAGTTAACTGTTTGGATGCTCAGGTTTATATTGCCAATAACAAAATCGAAACTAGGTTGCATAGAAAAAAGACCGCCGTTAACGCTGTACTTCATGCTACCAGCTTTCATCCAGGCCATTTAATACACAGTATCCCCTACGGGGAAATGCTTAGACTTAAGCGAATTTGTAGCAATGACTTAGACCTTAAACTAGCCCACAGTGAGAGCAAAGCAAGGTTTTTGGTGAGGGGTTATTCAGGGCAAGTGATAGATGCAGCGATTAACAAGTCAAGGGATGCTAGTAGAACAAACCTTCTCTTTGACAAAAGCAGCTATAGGGCCAACAAAAAGATGACGAAACAGGAAGGAGAACACAAGACCAGGTTAATTTTGACCTACAATAAACATGGGCGTCAGTTAAGAAGTATTATTAGAAAGATACTCAGTGATCCAGTTATTGGTCCCCTCCTACAAAGATCACCCACCAAAACATTCAAGAGAGCTACATCCATGAGCAATGCTCTAGTAAAAAGCAGTCCTGAAATATCGGATGGGGGGGTGGGGGGGGAGTTGGCTTTCAGCACGAAAAGGGTTTTTAAATGCAATGCGTGCCGAGCCTGCCAATTTGGCATCAATACATCATCATTTTCAACCCCGTTTCAAGACAGACCAAATAAAATCAATAAATTCCTCACCTGTAAATCGGAATTTGCAGTTTATGTGCTGGAGTGTACCTGTGGGCTGCGTTATGCAGGTAGCACTAAGCTACAAGCCCCTAAGCGGATACTACAGCACATACGGACAATTACAAACTCGGATTGGGCTTATCCAGTGGCTTTCCACTTTGAAGAAACCCATAGCAATAATTTAAGTCATCTTAAATACTATGTGCTTGATACCATACCAAGCTCAAGGCGAGGGGGCAATCGTGAGGCTGCCTTAAGACAATTAGAAACAAGGTACATCCTGAACCTTGATACAAAGACTCCCAATGGACTCAATTCAAGTGAGGATTTACACACCTGTCTAGTCCTGGTGCCGCTTCCATCCCCTAATTATTTTCCATTGACTACCAATGCTTCCCAAGTCAGCTTTTTGACTGCATAAAAAGAAAAATATAAATTTTTCTTGTTACCCTGCTCCTTTCTCCCAACCTGGAAATTTCCAGCTATCATGTAGATTTGTATATATATACATATGATTAAATGAGGGAGAGAACACAGGGATATTAAAATCCAGCATTTCGATTATTAGTCTGCTGCTATCTTTCGGACACAGACACTTTAGCGTCTTTAGCACCTGGTATATTGGCACTCAGCACTTTATTTTGCACTTCAGCACTTTAAACAGACTGTAATGGCGGCCATATTATATGAAAAGGCCCACATGGGCTATAGGTTTTTGGGCAAATCAGAGAATTATGTGGTGATAGCACCTAAAAGTGGCAAGCAATCAGAGCTCATTTTTGTGGAGCCATAGTATGTTTATAGACAAAATGTTAGTTATACATTATAGTGACAGGACTGGACATTATTTACCTGTCACAGGTTTAACAAACGAATGCAACTTGCTATAAATAATCAATCTATGCATATTAGAAATAATGGGATTTGCATTTCTATTGCGTGATATATTGGTATATCTGTACAGTTTTTTGATTTGTTACTCAGTCATTGGAAAATAAATTGTATTTAAATATTATATTTTAACATGGCTTTTATATGTATGCACTCATTTATGCATACAGGTGCATTTACTTGCTTTGCCCAACGCACATTGATTCAAATGACAAAATTATCGACTGGTTTTAGCATGCCGTAATGAGTTTAATTTTGCAACCTATTCTTTATTGATTCGCCTTCTAACTACAAACGATAAATTTTATCCATGTGAATCGGAACGGGCACATTTGGATTGAAGTCGGTTTACACCGTTTATTGCACATTCTATGCACTTGTCACTTTAAAAGGCTTATACTCCACCGTAGCAGCGTCATGTGATCAAGGCCAGTCTTGGCCTAAACGCGTCATGGCGGACCTTTGAAAATTAGGAAAAAATTAAGCCGCATGATATAATTGGAGTCTGTATCCTTTCGTCCAGCGTATTGGATTTTACGAGTGGAGACAAAGTGATATATATATATTTATATATATATATATATATGCAAAAAAGAAGCAGAAATCTCTGGGTAGTTCTCAAGTTTAGATGGAAAGCAGCTCCTGTATAGGGTACTCTCAACACCAGCGACACTAGATCTGCTCACCTCAAATGTCTGCTTTTCTATCAAAGTCTTTAAGCATAGGATTAGCACAGTGCCATCCACGTTGAGATAGAAAGGGACAAAGTCTTTTGCCATTTCTACAGCAAAGTCTTTAAGCATAGGACTAGCACAGTGCTGTCCATGCCGAGCGGTAAAATGACAAAAGCCAATTACCAATCCAGGCACAGTATTACAGCTTTGAATTGGTAAAATACCAACCAAGCCAACCTGAAATGAGTAAAAGCAACCCCTGACACAGTGTTTCGCTCTACTTAGAGCTCTTCAGAGAGGTATAGCTTTGTCCAGACACAAGGGAGCACCCAGTATAAGTCAAAACAATACCCTTTCAGGCATAGAGTGACGCATAAATTATGCAAAACAGAAGCAGAAAACTCTGGGTAGTTCTCAAGTTTAGATGGAAAGCAGCTCCTGTATAGAGTACTCTCAACACCAGCGACACTCTGAATCTGCTCACCTCAAATGTCTGCTTTTCTATCAAAGTCTTTAAGCATAGGATTAGCCCAGTGCCATCCATGCTGAGATAGAAAGGGACAAAAAAGCATTATATATATATATATATATATATCCAAAACGCTTCTTCCTTACGGTCAAGAATGCCACGGCACTCCGGTGCAGTTGCTGATAAAGTTTTTAATGACAGACAGACAGACAGACACAAGAACAGCATCAATGCAAGGTGCTCTGAGGCACCAAAACAGGTTGATGCTGTTCTTTTGTGTGTGAATTATTAAAAACATTATCAGCAACTGCACCAAAGTGCTATGGCATTCTTGACCGTAAGAAAGCAGCTCTTTGGAATGGCATATCAGCTTAGCGCTGAACACGAGCAACGCTGGTGATCTAGCAGCCCAAGGGCAACATGAGAATAAATATAAAATATATATGGGGGGGATGTCAGTAGGTCCCCCTCCCCAGCCCCTTTATGGCATCGGGAACCCCATCTCCGGGAGCCAGATATATTTAAGGGGATGGGGGAGTACGGACACCCTTCCTTGAGCAGTTTTCAGTCCCGAGGACCTCATCTCCAGGGACCCGGTATATTTAAGGGAAGGGTGCCTGCGGCCCCACTCCCTGAGCCTTAAAAATGCCCTGGGAACCCCATCCCCCAGGGCCATAACCAAACTTTAAAGGGAGAGGTGCAGCACCTGCACTACAGCAGGCAGGAAAACGTGTTTGCTACCGTCTCGTGGGAGCATTTTTTAATCTTCTGTCAAACGGGAGCAAACACTATAATAGTAATAATCCATATTTGTAAAGCGCGAACATATCACCCTTAAGGTTTCAAGGTGCTAGGGGCAGTTGGGAAGATTAAGTGAGCTATTGTCCAGAGTCACATGGAGCTGAGCTGCCGCTGGTGATCGAACATTGAGCCCTGCGCTCCGGAGTCAGCTACTCTGGCCGCTGCGCCATACCTCACACTAAGTCTGCTCCCAGCTTGTGCGAGCTTTAAAAAGTAGTCCTGCAGGCTGGGAATAGATTTCTGTTCTTTTTCCCTGCCCGCACTGATGTGGGCAGGGAAACAGAACACCATATTGCTCCCGCCTGGAGGGAGCAGCATAAATAGCTGCTCCCTCTGGACGGGAGCAATGCCTGCTCACGGACCATGTGGGAAGCCGGCAGGCTCCCCTGTGGCCCCAAAGGTGTGCTTGGTAGGTGCACCAAGTGGGTTCTGGGGCACCCCACCATTTAAAATAGAGGCACCGGTGAATGGGGCCCCCCCTCCCCTTAAAAAAAAAATACACAGCCCAGGAATATGGGGTGCCCAGTGGCTAAAAAGACTTGGGAGGGGGACTGCACGGCCCCCTCTTAAAAAAAACACACAGCCCCAGGGGATGGTATCCCCAGGCCTATAAAGGCTTGGTCAGGGGGCCACACAGCCCCCTTCCGCTTTATTGATTTGGCCCAGGGGATGGAATCCCTGTGGTTTAATAAGGCTGCACGCCCCCCCTCCCCTTAGATTTTGGATTCGGGGGATGGGGTCCAAGAAGGCTTGGAGGGGGGGGCTGCATGCCCTCCTTCCCTGTTTAATTATATTTAACCCTGGAGACAGGGTCCCCAGGGCCATTTAAGACTTGGGGAGGGAGGCCACACATCTTCCCCTTAATATATATGTTTTGGTCACAGGGGATTGGGTCCCCAGAGTCCGAAGGCCAACCCTATGCTGCGCATGTCTTTGTCTCCCCTTAATATATATGTTTTGGCCCCAGGGGATGGGGTCCCTGCAGCTAACTCTATGCCACACACGACCAAAGACCATGCGCGACATGGGTATGCAGGGCCGGCTTTGACACTGGTGGCGCCCTGTGCGACAATGTTTGTTGGCGCCCCCCCATGACCACCTCTGTCATAGATTCCCTCACTAGCACCCATTAACAGTGCCCAAGTCTCCATAACCACTGTCTCTCAGATTCATTTAGTTTTATAGCACCACTCATACCAGTGTAAGGTGTCAGAGCACTTTACATCACACACTCATTGAACAGAGACAATCATTTGTGTAAATCAGTGTATAGGAAAGGTTACATCAGAAAGGACAACAAGGTGTAGTGTAGGAGTGACAGGTCATCGATACTGATAGGCAATATAGTTTGAGTCCTTATTCTGGAAAAGCACAAATTCAGAATTTAAAACATAACATCATTTTTATGGGTTCTCTTTAACAATAATAATTGTTTTCTACCCAAATGAACCCTTTTGGCAAGATTAGGATAATGATAGACTGGGCAAAAAAACATATAGCGCTAACATATACCTTGCAGTTTGCAGCAGCTCTTTGATGACAGTTAATAGCTCAATGTTCTGTATTAGGATTTTGACTTATAAACGACAAGTAACAAAAGGAGCTCTCTTACAGAAGCAGTAACCCACTGACCTATTTCCATTATATGCACTTTGTTAGCTGCATGGCACACGTTCTTAGCAGCAGGCATTTTAACCCTCTGCACTACCTTAGGATGAGTCAAAACTTCCACTAGACAAACCTCTGGTCTTTTTCCAGTAAGACGATTAATCACGGGAGTTATCCTGACAGTTTAATTGATGCCTGATAATTGCTGAAGGCCAGGAACGAGGCAGCAGGTGATTTTAGAATGAGAATATACTTGGAAAAATGACGCTCCCACCCAAAGTCAGCGCCCGGTGCGCTGGCACCGATCGCACCGCCCTAGAGCCGGCCCTGTGGGTATGACTGCCTCTGGGCGAGTGGGTGGCTGGCTGTGGGGAGTTTGATGCAGGCCCTGCAGCTAATCACGCGCAATGAAAAGCTGTGCACTCCGTGGGGCTGCCGGGGGAGGAAGAGAGGGGTGGGGTTCGCTTTCTCGGCTTGTTGCCAATCACGTTGTGAGCCGGGTTGGGTTGGCAGCCTGTAGGGGGTTTGCTACGGAGGAGGGGGCTTTATGTATGGTAATAAAATATGACTTTACATAAAAAAAGCCTAGAAATTAACTGAAAAACACAAAGGTTAGAGTAAAGTTATAGTTAGGTGGATAAAAAAAAATTGTTTTTTGTTTGGAAAAATAACCCTTGAAATTCACTGAAAAAAAGGTAAAATTATAGTTAATATGTCAGAGACAACATTAAAGTTTTGAACTGAAAAAACCACATTCACCAGCTATAGTTAGCAGAGCTAACTATAACTTGCATCCCCGTCATGCACTAATGACCTCACATATTACTTCTCACATGACATGTTCTAGGACATCATTTAGGACATCGCTGATGACATCATCCAAGCTTCTTTTGTGCATATTACTCTATAAACTAGGATGGCATTAGAGGCCTGAATGTACGTACAAAATAGCTCAGAATAATATGAAGCATCATTAATGCAACCACAGATACAGCTCCCTTAGGTGTAGCAAGCATGTGTTATGTGCAACATTGACCCTATACCATACACTTCACAGGAAGCCGAGTTCATATTGACTAACAACCACAGATATATGCAAAACCCTCATTCCACACCATGTTCAATATGTATACAACTGTTCAGAGAAAGCCAAGTTCCGCAAGATTCTCAATGTCGGTTCCAAAATAAATGCCCTACTACAGACAGCTTTTATCTGTATCAAACTTCTCACAGTCACTGATTCTACATTGAGAAATGAAGTTGATATGAGTAGAAAAGTGGGTACTGTAAACAGTGTTTACGCTATGGAGAACGTTTACTCTGTACCACACTGTTTGCAGACATTGAAACTCTTATGAGAAATACACCACATAGTGTTAAAAGTATCTACTAAGAACAATGTTCACTCTATGCAAAATTTGTCCAAAGAGACACTATTCGTTTAAAATAACCAAGGTCTGAATGTGCTAAAGATTATACTACCTGCAACATTAATACTGTGGTGAAAACGTTATAGATTGCCCATCTTCTGGGCAAAAGTAGCACATGTACATAGGCTAGTACCTGATGCACACAGTCTTCTATGTTATGTAGAAATTGTCATGCCGAGACGATTCTAAAAACTCAAGGCTGCTTACAATACTTAATATCTACTATGTAGAATCTTTGCCATGTTGGAAACTTTTTCTGCTGAACTAAAAACTTGCGTGGAACATACTGGACCAGGTCATCAACTGTCATCCACACAGTTACTCAATTCAAAGATTTATAATGTGTTCAATCCCTCTATACACCTATGATGCATTAGGAGCACATACGTTTTGTAAACACACCTATTAGCTGGACAAAGGCTGTACAAAATTAGGTAGAAAAGTAATTAGGCTACTTGCCACTAAGTAAACTATAAAACAAACTACGACACACATAGGATGATGTAATCAGTGATGTCATAGAACATGTCATGAGTGATGTAATATGTGAGGTCATAAGCAGTGCATGGTGGGGGCGCAAGTCATAGTTAGCTCTGCTAACTATAACTGGTGTACTTCTATGTTTTTTTTTAGTTCAAAGCGTTAATGTTGTCACTGACATTTAACTATAAAGTTATTTTTATCTGTGTGTGTGTGTGTGTGTGTGTGTAATATTTCACTGAATAAACCACACACACACACCCATAAAATGCCATTTATTTCCATTGTTGATAGAGGTGAAGTCTATCATGGCCCATTCAAGACTTCACCTCTTGTGAGTCATGGCCCCATTCATGCACAACAATGGTAAGAAAAAGCATATTACACAATGCAGCACTGTATATGTATGTCCATATATATATATGTGCTAGCACAAGTTTAGTTCTAGTTAGGTCAGACTTTCAATAGTAAAGGCGTTTTTTTCCTTAATAACTTTGGCACAAGTTGACTAATATGCATAAAACGTTTTACAAAAAAATAAAAAAACGTTAATCTGTTTTTGCTCCTTCATGGAAAGTTTTGCACTGATCCATCAAGTGGGGACCATGAAAAAGTGTGTGTGTGTGTGTGGGGGCGGGGGGGTTGGAATCCCCAAAAGTGTGATTTTCCATAGAAAAGTACGATCTCTGATAAAGGTTTTAAAAAACAATCGCTCAAAGGGACAACACCAAAATTGATATAGTGCTTTTTGTGATTGGCTGTAAATCTGTTCACAGTTTTTCAGAAATTAGCTTTTAAAGAGTGGCTCGGTTGGGCATGAAGGGGTTAACTCACAGAAAAAAGTTAGACCTATCAGGACTGTTAATTTGTGGGAGTACTGCGTTCCAAAATTTAAAAAAAATACTGAAACCTGATGGTCAAGGAAGCTTTTTCTTCTGTTGGCCAATTCGGTACCGCAGTTCCGAAGTAGGAACCACAGTACTGGATAGTTCTGATTGGCTGTCTGCAACATCAAGACATAATGGGCTGCCATTAATGGACTCCGTCTAGTGTTGGCTGCAGAGCCTTTGTACTGCATGGGATGGCGGCAGGTCTTGGCTTGAGGCCAGGCCCTCCGCCTAAGCCTCCACAGAGCAGCCAATCTCCACTGAGCAAAGCCTGCAGCCATTCCATTAACCCAGTCACATTTTGCCTGACTAAAAACTTTTAAGTGAAAGTTTAATACATTAGCTTGTTCAACACCATTTCTGGGGGCCTTATTTACCCAACTGTTGCACAAACGACATACAGGAAAGGGGTTTCTGACATATGCCCTCATTAACACTATTTTTGTCAAGGACAAACATGGTCATGTTTGCTGTACAATAATTGTGAACATGAGCTATCAATAGACACCCGGCCACACTTCTAGCTGGTGCGAGTGACACACTGGTGCTCAGACTCGGCATAGCGGTCCACCCAGGGAGAAAAATAACTTGTAAAAGTATGGTGCACTTTATTCTGGTTCCTGTTTCCTGTCTGACAGGTGTTGTGGGGACTTACCCAGTCCCTTAAGTCTATAATCAGCAGCAAGACATTTTGGGATTGTTTTGTTTCTGGTGACTACCCCTGACCCTTGCTTCACTCTGCCTCTGCTGTGTATCTACCCTGGCATGTTTCCACAGGAGATAGAAATCTATTTATAATATCCTGGCCAGGCAGCAGAGCAGAGGCCATTTAAAAGCACCAAAAACATTGGTCTGAGTTACTTAGGTCTAAATGGACCAGTCCCTACTAATGTAGAACAAGCACTGGCAAAGCCAATAGCTCTTTGCTTTTGAATGGTGTTATCCAACATTTTAGCTCTGCCAGTAAGTTTTGCCCTGCACCCATCCCCTGTTATGTGGAAAGAGGAAATAGGTGGAGTGGGTCTGAAAGAGCAATTTTTCTTTTGAATGCCTTTTGATGGCACCTCATTTATGGATTGTACAATTTATGTGGTGTTCCACTCATGCACCATGATTGTTGACCCTGCTGGTTTCATTTTCCCACAGCATGTATCCAACTTTGGTTCACAAAGGGTACATTTGTATACAATGAATCTACGATGGGAACCATTACAAAGTCAGTTGTTATTCAGAAAATCTGTCACAGACCTGACCTTCTTAAACCAATATTAAACGTCCTGCACCCATCACCAGTAGCACTCAAAACCTGTTGGCCTCTTAGTATGCCATTGGCCACTTATGGCGCTTACATTAAAAATAATATTCAAAGCAAACAACAACGATAAAGCAGGAAAAGGATCTGAAGAGTTAAAACCGTGTGAAGATCCTGGACTATTATTCGCGGAGTGAGAGGCTGCTGACAACAGAGAAGAATCGGGTGGATACTGTTGTACGGAAGGAAAATGGGACAGAGCTGTACGGCAGAGTATACGTGTACAAAGAACGCATAGGTCTGTACAGCATTCACTGTCTTTTCGACTGTGTTATTTCAGTCTTATACGTATGTGCTGCTCTTGCACCTAAGGCTGACTCTGCACTTGCTCCTCCACCCTGGGATTACATGTTGGACCTGGGAGTTCTTATGTGTTCAGCCTCCTCTAGGATGATTGTCACTCTGTGCAGTGTGTGACAGCCAGCCTCTTGGGAGAGTAGCATTTGCTTAAGGTTTCGAATGAGTGGCCTGCAGGTTCTTCTTCAGGCACTTTTTTCAGAGAGCCAGAACGACTTTAAAGAAAAAACGTTCATCTAACCATCCCCACCTTCCCTCTTGCAACTGCAGACATTGCTGCCTATGGCTAGTTCGAAACAAACTAGAGAAAAAGATAAGTAGAGAGCTAGGGAGCAGAATCAATGTGGGACTATATATCAGTGATGGACCAAGTCACTGGGTTCGTGTACGTATCCTTGCCGTGCAAACATTGTGACTTCAGAACCATGATATGCGGATTTTTCAGCTGGGCCTTTTAGAAATATCTGTGCAAGGTAATTTTCTTCCACTTGTAAAAATGTCCTTTAAGTATGCACACAAAACATTACTTTGACTATACAGGCAACTGAAAGATCAAAAGCAACAAGTGACACTGTCAAGAAAACTTCTCCCCTACCTTAACAAAAAGTACTGCTGTGGACATATCAAGTCAAAAGGTTACTGCAATATATTTGAGACCTGGGGTTGGAGTCAGGGGCGCTAGGGTTCCCATTTTCCTGACACAATGTACGTTTGTAGTAAACTAACTTGTCTCCAATTGCCACAGTCAAAAACATGAGCACCGCCGACCGACACACCGTGTGTGAATTTGACCCACCCACCTACTTTCGAAGCATTTCTCATCTGTAAAAGGAATGTTCTGATTCTGTAACTTCATCTAGCTAAGTCAACGGCAGCATAACAGCTCTTTAGGTCTCGCCTACAGACACCTTTTAGCTGTCTGTTGTCGAAGACAAATTCACATTTTTACCTCTTTTTGGAGGGCTGGAGGTTAAAAATTGTTTTCAAGCTGTTCCATTCCTTTCCTTTTTGTAATCTAAAATTTTAAGACTAGTGTCCACCATCTTAGAACAGTAAATTAGAACAGAAGAACAACATTGGTAACGCATCATGTGAAGTATGAGTGTGCATGTCATAGAATATTATGCATAAGTACGCTTGCCGGATGGGGGGCGTGGCTTGGAAGCCACCGATGGCGGACGCGTGAGCCGGGAGCTCCGCGCCAGCCGTGCTGTTTCTCCTGATAATCGAGGTGTCCGCCGGAGCCCGGGGGCGCGCTGTTGTGTGCCCGACTGGCTACTGATAAGCCGGGATGCTGGTTGTGCCGCTGGAGCCCCGGGAGAGGAAGAAGGCAGTACAGGGGGCTGAGTGTGCCGCTGCTGAGGCCGAGACAAAATGGCGGCCTGAGTCGTTCCCGTGGTTGTGTGGGTGGAGCGGACACACAGGGAGAGCCTGAGGACAGGGCTACTCCTGACAGGCGTTCTCCAAGGTACGGAGCAGGGTGGACGCTCGGTGTCCCTGGCGGGGGCTGACTCTGATCGGAGCCGTGCCCGGAGTGCCGCTCAGCTGGATGTGCAAAAGAAACAATTGATGGACGGAATGCTGGACAATGCAAACATTCACCCCCAGTCACAAGGATCTGGGTTAAATCCATCATTCTTTTGCTCACCACACCACCCCAGTTTGGACCCAGCCATATGCAAATCAGTCTTGACCATGTTCCTTGTGGGAACAATCCAGCCAGAACTGCCAAGCCAGGTCCTCCCTGGACCGGAAACAAGCATCCTGGGACCGGTTTTCAGGGCATCACCCTTCATCAGCCAGACTAGCTTGAATCCAGTGGTGTAGTGAGCACGGGTCCCACGTCTGGGCATACCCTTCCCACTTAGGGCGACAAATGCAAAAGAAACAATTGATGGACGGAATGCTGGACAATGCAAACATTCACCCCCAGTCACAAGGATCTGGGTTAAATCCATCTTTCTTTTGCTCACCACACCACCCCAGTTTGGACCCAGCCATATGCAAATCAGTCTTGACCATGTTCCTTGTGGGAACAGTCCACCCCGAACTGCCAAGCCAGGTCCTCCCTGGACCGGAAACAAGCATCCTGGGACCGGTTTCAGGGCATCACCCTTCATAGGCCCAGATCTCTGTACTGGGGTGAATGTATGACATTGTTCTGCATTCTGTCCATCAATTGTTCTTTTTGCATTTGTCACCCCGAGTGGGACTGGTATGCCCAGACGTGGGTCCCGTGCTCTCCATGCCACTGGAGTCAAGCTATCCTGGCTGATGAGGGCTGAAAGCCCGAAACCGGTCCTAGGATGCTGTTTCCAGTCCAGGGAGGACCTGGCCTGGCATTTCGGGCTGGACTGTTCCCATTGGGCGCAGGGTCAAGACTGATTTGCATATGGCTGGGTCCAAACTGGAATGGCATGGTGAGCAAAAAAACTATGGATTTAGGCCCAGATCTCTGTACTGGGGTGAATGTATGACATTGTTCTGCATTCTGTCCATCAATTGTTCTTTTTGCATTGCTCAGCTGGATGTGGCTTGGACGGGAGGTGAAGCCCTGTGGGCGCCGGGAGGTCGACGCAACCGGGCAGAGTGAAGGAGGGAAGGAGAGCGGTGTCGGCACTCGAGGCGCCTGCTAACAGGAGGTGTGAGGCTGCGACCGGAGTCACCCCCCCCCCCCCAGGTATTGCATGGCTGGGGGTGTGGAGTGGGGGCCTTGAGTGAGCGGCGATCTGGTGTTTTCCCCGCTTGCGGAGGGCAGTGGCGGTCTCGGACAGGGTGCAGACGCTGGTGCGCCCTTCTTACAGCAGATTGTGACCGGAGGTGTGGCGTCGGCGGCCTGCTGGCTGGAGAGCGGCTGCGGAGTGCGGCGGCGTTGAGTTGGCCGGGCTGCTGAGTGCTGCACCCCATTTGTGCCTGTGTACTGGACTAGGGAGTGCCTGGCTGCAACCGGGACCCCCCTGCAGCGGTTGGCGTCCCGTGGTAGTGTGAATCTGCAGCAGCCTTGGCCCGACTTGGACATTTGGTGTGCGCTGAACGGCAGATTGGTGACTCTGGAGGTTGAGGGGCCCACAATCTGGAGTTGGTTGGCATGCACGCTGCTGGAACTGAAAGGGGAGTGCGCCCTGCCCCGAGCAGATTCGACACAGGACTGGGGAGTGCAGCGCTGTCTGTGCTTTGGAGTTGAGTGCAGTGTCTACTCTAGCCGATTCACCGGATCAAGGCCCTGGTGCGGCGTCGCAGCAGGGGTGCGACAGTGCAGGGTGGCCCCCATGGGCCCTGCCATCTGACTGAGTTGACTTCTGGGAGATTTGGTACTGAGTCCTTGTTCTAGGCACCGCAAGGGCAGGCAACAGGAGTGAGGCGCGAGTGCGGTGTGTAGGAGAGTAGGATCTGCTTCTTATAGTTACCCCCACTTTTTGCTGATGTTTCACTGTTTTTACAACTTAGCCAGACTGTGGCCCTGCTAATCAGGACCCCAGTCTATCTGCTTTCTACTCTAAATTGACTGTATGTACTTTAGGTACACTCCAGATTGGATTCTGGGGTATCCTTGTGAGTCCCTAGTTTACGGTATACTATATACCCAGGGCATAGGTACCCCAGAGGCCTACCAGGGGCTGCAGCATGTATTATGCCACCACTGGGAAGACTTTTAAAATGACACAACAGGTCTGCTACAGCAGCCTGTGTAAGGTGGTGTATCCACCCCTTACTGAGATATAGGTTCCCTATATCTCTCCATATCACTGCACATGTAAACCTATCAGTCACCCCTATGGCAGGCCTTAACAATCCTGAAGGCAGGGTGCTGGGTTTCATGTGAGAGGGTGCCCATGCATGAGCAGAGCCCCTCTGCAGCTTTCGGAATCTTCATTCCGGGGTTGTTTGTGATGCAGCCAGACCATATACTCTTAAGTGCATTATAACCAAACGGTAAATGCTAACTTTGGAGTGGCTGCATGGAAAACTGTCGTGTTTGGTGTCAAACACCTTGGAATCATACCCCCACACCAGTAACTGGTGTGGGAGTATGATCCCACCCTTCTAGAGGGAGAAACATGCCAGCACCGGTATACCCGGTACCAACTAACAGAGCTCTGGCATCACAAAATGGATGCTGCAGCCACAGACACGAGTCTGCCCTCCTGCTGCTGGACGAAACTCCGGCAGGGGAGGCCTGGACAATAGGTTTCCTGTCACAGGGAGGTGTGACCACCTCCCAGACAGGCTTTAGTGTATTGGGGCTGGGTGGGTGCACTCTGAGAGTGCTTTCATGTCTGCACTGGGGGCACATTTGGTGTCCCTGTGCATAATCCAGCTTAAACCGGTTGCAGTTGCACACAGCCCCTGCTCTGGCGCGAAACTGGACAAAGGAAATGGGTGTAGCCACCCCTCTTTCCTGCCCCTCCCATAGGTGGGTCCCCAGAGTTTGTCCAACCCCTTCCTTGGGTATAAACTAGGAAACCCTGACTACAGGACTTTAGATTACACCTGGACTAAACTCTGATACCAGAAACCAAGTACTTCGACGATCTGCACAACGCTGGACGACTGAAGAATCTCCCTTGGAGTAAAGGAGTTACTCCCCTGCAAGGCAGGCACCTTTAACGCAACTGACCAGTTGGCATCTCCGAGCTCCGACGGACTCCGAAGAAGATTGCCACACAGGAGGTGGGTTTTCCTAGGTCTCTGAGGTCCATCTGTACCCACAGCAAGTCTGAGGCCCGTATCCCTCGTGGAGACTGTGCAACCCGAACCCCTGGACACCGGGACCATTTGCAGAAGCATCAGCTTTCCGGCGACCCCTGAGGCTGAGCTTTGGGTTACTTGTAGCCCTGACCCCGAGCAGTAATTGCACCGAAGATTGTCGGCCTACACTCAACGAGTGTTCCGTGGGCCGCCATTTTGTGATTCCTCTCGAGGTCCCTTCGCGATCCCTGGTCCGTTGACCTGTGGGTCCCCAGGAAGGCAACTCTAACTTTTATTGGGCTTCCCTGGTTGCTCCAGACGTGCCCTGACTCTCCATCGCTTGGGGAGTCCCCAGGAACTTGCTGGTCCGCACAGAAGCATCTTTTCTCTTCCTGCGTAGGTTGCTGTTGCCAAGGCTTGTTGTGGTCAATCCGATCACCGACACCCCAGCACTCGACATCCTTCGTGAGACAGCTCGAATCCGGCTCCTGGTCATCGTCAACGTCTCCGGGACCCCTTGGCTGCAGAGTCAAGCTTCACCTCTTCGCACCTGAAGCACCCGACATCGGTGGGCATCCGATTGCTCCGCTCCTGGTCACTGGCTAGTGACCCAGACTCTGTCCCCTCTGCTTTCAGGTTCTTCACATCTTCGATCCAGGCTTGGATCACACCGGACACTTTTCTCCTTCACGGCAGCAGCACTTTGCAGCAGTTCGCCATTGAAAATGACGACGATTCCCGACACCTTTTGACACCTATGCACCCGGCTTCCCTGAGTGAGGTAACTCGAGTACTCCGGTGCTCCCGTGGGTGTTGGCCCTAGAAACCCTTAAGTCTAAAGGGGTTTGCTCAAAGTCCTCTCCTAAGTGTCCTTTAACTTTAAAATTCCAACCGCGACTTTCCGCATTGAATCCTACGGCGCTCGCGGCTGTGTTCTCACACTGCACACGTCCCCGTGGGTCTCCTGTGTCACTACCTTGGGTGGTTCCTTGGGGTCCCAGCGATTCTACGTGCTCTAGGCACTGTGTCTAGTCAAGTCGTGGTTCTTATACCACTTTCTTAGTATATGGTTTGGTATCCCCCTGGAGCCCACTGTGTATTGTGCTATTTACTGTTGTTTTAATACTGTGATACTGTGTATCTTGAACTCTAATCTCATAAAGGGATTAGTAGTTAGTGTTTAGAAATAAATACATATATTTTATATATATCTTGTGTGGTTCTCCTTTCATTTAGTTATTCAAGAGGTTATAATCTGGTAAACCAAGCTGCTTTACACTCCTTCAAGACTTAGCCTGAAGGCTGCTCTCCATAGCTACCACTAGGATAGCTTTCAATAAAGGTCGTCTTTAAACCTATCATCAATAAAGGTCGTTTGGACTGGTGCAAGGTGCCCACTATAACTAGTGGACAGCATATACCAGGCCAACTTCTCACATTGGTGTGCAGCGGTTGGATTCAAGCTTGCTATTGCTTTACCAGATAATCTCTTTGAAGTGACTAACTGAAAAACCACTATAGGTACATAGGTACATATAAATCAAGTTTAGAATACAGTAAGTTCTACTGAACTTAGAGTTGTGTGTCAAGGGTTTAGCACACCCTTTCTACAACTCAAGAGAGTTTCAGTACCCACTAGAGTAGGGAGGTGCATACACCACACCACACTAGAATGTCTGCAAGGCCTGAAGTAAGTGACTCCTTGCCCACTAGGTATGACAATCTCTCATTCCAGGAATTGAGAAACATGTGTACCTCTAGGAGACTGAAAACAGGGAGACATGCAAGCACTCAACGCCTCATAGAGGCTTTGCTGTTAGATGACCTCAGAAAGACACCAGGGTCTGATGAGGCAGGCAAGTTGGGTGGGGCAGTAGAAGAGGAAAGGCCAGGTAGTGAAAACTACTATGACCCAGACTCTGATGCTGGCCAGGGGGATCAACACGATTCCCCCCTGGAAAATCTCATTCTTCCTGCAGGAGAGGAAGGCCTCAGTGGCCCCCTCTTCACTTCCCCAGGAAGGGTTAATAGTCTACCAAGAAGATCAAGATCTCCTGCTCAGGAGTCTAATCATTCTGGTACTTCTATAGGGTCCTCTGCTTCTCATAAAAGGGCATCCTCTTATGAGAAGAAGTGCCAACTGCTTGAGTTTGAGAGAGCTAAGCTCAGAATCAAGAGAGAGCAATTGGCCTTAGACAGGGCATCCCTGGAGCTTCAGAAAGCTTCACAAAAGTTGGGGCTAGAGCCCCATGGTGGCAGCAACAGTGTCCCTAGAGGTAGAGATCATACTCATGACCATAGGAACCTGAACAAGATTGTCCCTCCCTACCAGAGTGGGGATGACATCCACAAATGGATAACTGCACTGGAAAGGGCCTGTAAGGTACAGAGGGTCCCTCAGGAGCAGTGGGCAGCAATCTTGTGGCTCTCCTTTGCAAAGAAAGGTAGAGACAAGCTCCTCACTGTAAGAGAAGAGGATGCTGACAACTACAAAGTCCTGAAGAGTGCTCTGATTGAAGGGTTTGGCCTAACCACTGAACAATACAGGTTAAAGTTCAGAGATACCCAAAAGGCACAGACTCAGGACTGGGTTGACTTTGTTGATTGTGCTACTAAGGCTCTGGAAGGCTGGTTACTTGGCAGTAAGGTGTGTGATTTCAAAGGATTGTATAATTTGATCATGAGAGAGCAGATCCTTAACAACTGTCAAAATCAACTGTTGCATCAGTACCTGGTGGACTCTGATCTGACCTCTCCCCAAGAATTGGGTCAGAAGGCAGACAAGTGGGTCAGAACCAGGGTGAGGCAGAAGGTTCAGAACCAAGGTGGTGACACTAAGAAGCAAGATTCTAAGAACTCTGATAAGGGTGGGGACAAGGGTAAAGACCAGAAGTCTTCTCAAGGGCCCCAAAAATCTGCATCTGGTGGGGAGTCCCAATCTAACAAAGGAAAAGGCCAAAAGAAACCATGGTGTAAAATCTGTAAGCAGAAAACCCATTGGACTAGTGATTGTACAAAGACCAAAGACTCAACTCCAGCCACCATTGCCCCTAAGGCAACTGTTCCCCCTAGTTCAGCTCCAAGTGGTGGTGTTCCAAATAAGGGTGTAGTAGGGTTAACCCTGGGATCTGAGATGGACTCTGGCCTAGTCAGAGTTCCAACTCAGGCTGTACTGATCTGTGATGGAGACATAGATATGTCCTCCTATGAGAGTCCCAGTAATCTGGGCAAATACAGACAGCAGCCCTTAATTAATGGAAGAGAGGCTTTGGCATACAGGGACACAGGAGCAAGTGTCACAATGGTGACAAAAGATCTTGTAGCCCCTGAACAGATCATACTTGGTGAAATGTACCAAGTGACCAATGCTAGCAATGTCAGGACAGACCATTCCCTGGCAGTTGTTAATTTCTCCTGGGGAGGGGTAACTGGCCCCAAGAAGGTTGTGGTAAGTGCAGACCTCCCTGTTCAATGCTTGCTTGGAAATGATTTGGAAAGTTCAGCTTGGGCTGAAGTTGAACTCAGGACCCATGCAGAAATGTTGGGCATCCCTGCAGATGTGTTTGCTATGACCAGGTCACAGGCAAAAATGTCTAAGACTGAACAGGCCCTGGGTTCTGGAATAATGGACCAGGTGCCTCCCAAGAGGAGGAGCAGTAGGGTTAAGGCAGTGTCTTCTCCCCCCTGCCTCAGAAAGAAGATCAGTATCTTGAGGGAGATGATCTCCGTCCTGAAGAAGGAACTGTCCCAGAGGAGCTTGAGCCTGATCAGGTTGAGTTCTTGGGGACAGGGGGCCCTTCCAGGGCAGATCTGAGCCAGGATCAACTGAGCTGCCCCTCTCTTGAACCCCTCAGACAGCAAGCTGCTGCTGAGGCTGCTGGGAGTGCTAGTGGTACCCATAGGATCTATTGGGATGATGGACTCCTTTACTCAGAGTGTAGAGACCCCAAGCCTGGAGCCACCAGGAGGTTGGTTATACCTCTGAAGTTTAGGAGCTTCCTATTGACCCTAGCACATGATATCCCATTGGCAGGTCACCTAGGCCAAAACAAGACTTGGGACAGAATTGTCCCTCACTTTCATTGGCCTCATATGTCTGAAGACACCAAGGAGTTTTGTCGCTCCTGTGTTACCTGTCAAGCCAGTGGTAAGGCAGGTAGCACCACAAAGGCCCCCCTTTTACCACTACCTGTGGTGGGGGTTCCCTTTGAGAGGGTAGGGATTGACATTTTTGGTCCCCTGGACCCCCAAACAGCATCTGGGCACAGGTTTATCCTAGTGGTGGTGGACCATGCCACTAGGTACCCAGAAGCAATTCCCCTCAGGACCACCACAGCCCCTGTGGTGGCAAGGGCCCTCATGGGAATCTTTTCCAGGGTGGGTTTTCCTAAGGAGGTAGTATCAGACAGAGATGCAAACTTCATGTCTAGTTACTTGACTGCTATGTGGAAGGAGTGTGGAGTAAATTATAAATTTACCACCCCTTATCACCCACAGTGCAATGGTTTAGTTGAAAGGTTCAACAAAACCTTGAAGGGCATGATTAAAGGACTCCCAGAAAAGCTTAGGCGCAGATGGGACATACTTTTGCCCTGCCTTCTCTTTGCCTACAGAGAGGTTCCACAGAAGGGGGTTGGTTACAGCCCATTTGAGCTTCTGTTTGGACATCCAGTTAGGGGTCCATTGTGTCTAGTGAAGGAAGGATGGGAGTTACCTCTCAAACCCCGTAAAAAGGATATTGTGGACTATGTACTTGGTCTCCACTCCCGGATGGCTGAGTACATGAAGAAGGCAACTAAAAACCTTGAGGCTAGCCAGGAATTACAAAAAGCCTGGCATGACCAAAAGGCTGCGTTGACTGTTTATCAGCCAGGACAGAAAGTATGGGTGTTGGAGCCTGTGGCCCCAGCAGCCCTCCAAGATAAGTGGAGTGGCCCCCATACCATTGTTGAACAGAAGGGAGAGGTTACCTATCTGGTAGACCGTGGAACTCCCCGGTGCCCCCACAGGGTGCTCCATGTCAACAGACTGAAACCATATGTTGACAGGGCAGACATGGGCTTGCTCATGGCTACTGATGAGGGACAGGAGGAAGAGAGTGATCCACTCCCTGACCTGCTCTCTCAGAACCCTGATGATGGGTCAGTAGATGGTGTAGCCTTGGCAGGCAGCCTCACTGGCCAGCAGCAAACTGATTGCAGAAAGGTTCTCAATCAGTTCAGACATATGTTCTCTCTGACTCCAAGTCAGACTACCTGGTGCACTCATGAAGTGGACACTGGGGACAGTCTGACTGTTAAAAATAAGATTTACAGGCAACATGACCATGTCAGGGACTGCATCAGGACTGAAGTCCAGAAGATGTTGGATTTGGGTGTGATTGAACCCTCAGATAGCCCTTGGGCTAGTCCAGTAGTCTTAGTGCCTAAACCTCACACCCAGGGTGGTAAGAGAGAGATGAGGTTTTGTGTAGACTACAGAGTTCTCAATGCAGTCACTAGGACTGATGCCCATCCCATACCAAGGGCAGATGAGCTCATAGACACTTTGGCCTCAGCCAAGTTTCTCAGCACATTTGACCTGACAGCTGGCTACTGGCAAATCAGATTAGCTGAGGATGCAAAAGCCAAAACAGCATTTTCTAACCCTAGTGGGCACTACCAATTTGTGGTGATGCCCTTTGGTTTGAAAAATGCACCTGCCACTTTTCAAAGGTTGGTGAACAAAGTCCTTACAGGCCTGGAAGCCTATAGAGCAGCATATCTAGATGATATTGCTGTCTTTAGCTCCACCTGGGAGGATCACCTGGTCCACCTGAGAAATGTTTTGGAGGCCCTGCAGAAAGCAGGCCTCACTATCAAGGCCACCAAGTGCCAGATAGGGCAGAGTCAGGTTGTGTACCTGGGCCACCTTGTGGGTGGAGGCCAGGTTCAACCATTGCAGAGCAAAATCCAGATCATCATGGACTGGGTTGCTCCAACCACCCAGACTCAGGTCAGAGCTTTCTCGGGCCTGACTGGGTACTATAGAAGATTTGTCAAAGGGTATGGATCCATAGTGACCCCTTTGAATGACTTAATTTCTAAAAGAATGCCAAAGAAAGTTCAACCGGTTGCAGGGGTACACAGCCCCTGCTCTGGCGCGAAACTGGACAAAGGAAATGGGTGTAGCCACCCCTCTTTCCTGACCCTCCCATAGGTGGGTCCCCAGAGTTTGTCCAACCCCTTCCTTGGGTAAAAAGTAGGAAACCCTGACTACAGGACTTTAGATTACACCTGGACTAAACTCTGATACCAGAAACCAAGTACTTCGACGATCTGCACAACGCTGGACGACTGAAGAATCTCCCTTGGAGTAAAGGAGTTACTCCCCTGCAAGGCAGGCACCTTTAACACAACTGACCGGTTTGCATCTCCGAGCTCCGACGGACTCCGAAGAAGATTGCCACACAGGAGGTGGGTTTTCCTAGGTCTCGGAGGTCCATCTGTGCCCACAGCAAGTCTGAGGCCCGTATCCCTCGTGGAGACCGTGCAACCCGAGCCCCTGGACACCGCGACCATTTGCAGAAGCATCAGCTTTACGGCGACCCCTGAGGCTGAGCTTTGGGTTACTTGTAGCCCTGACCCCGAGCAGTAATTGCACCGAAGATTGTCGGCCTACACTCAACGAGTGTTCCGTGGGCCGCCATTTTGTGATTCCTCTCAAGGTCCCTTCGCGATCCCTGGTCCGTTGACCTGTGGGTCCCCAAGAAGGCAACTAACTTTTATTGGGCTTCCCTGGTTGCTCCAGACGTGCCCCGACTCTCCATCGCTTGGGGAGTCCCCAGGACCTTGCTGGTCCGCACAGAAGCATCTTTTCTCTTCCTGCGTGGGTTGCTGTTGCCAAGGCTTGTTGTGGTCAATCTGATCACCGACACCCCAGCACTCGACATCCTTCGTGGGACAGCTCAAATCCGGCTCCTGGTCGTCGTCGACGTCTCCGGGACCCCGTGGCTGCAGAGTCAAGCTTCACCTCTTCGCACCTGAAGCACCCGACATCGGTGGGCATTCGATTGCTCCGCTCCTGGTCACTGGCTAGTGACCCAGACTCCGTCCCCTCTGCTTTCAGGTTCTTCACATCTTCGATCCAGGCTTGGATCACACCGGACACTTTTCTCCTTCACGGAGCAGCACTTTGCAGCAGTTCGCCATTGAAAACGACGACGATTCCCGACACCTTTCGACACCTATGCACTCGGCTTCCCTGGGTGAGGTAACTAGAGTACTCCGGTGCTCCCGTGGGTGTTGGCCCTAGAAACCCTTAAGTCTAAAGGCGTTTGCTCAAAGTCCTCTCCTAAGTGTCCTTTAACTTTAAAATTCCAACCGCGACTTTCCGCATTGAATCCTACGGCGCTCGCGGCTGTGTTCTCACACTGCACACGTCCCCCGTGGGTCTCCTGTGTCACTACCTTGGGTGGTTCCTTGGGGTCCCAGCGATTCTACGTGCTCTAGGCACTGTGTCTAGTCAAGTCGTGGTTCTTATACCACTTTCTTAGTATATGGTTTGGTATCCCCCTGGAGCCCACTGTGTATTGTGCTATTTACTGTTGTTTTAATACTGTGATACTGTGTATCTTGAACTCTAATCTCATAAAGGGATTAGTAGTTAGTGTTTAGAAATAAATACATATATTTTATATATATCTTGTGTGGTTCTCCTTTCATTTAGTTATTCAAGAGGTTATAATCTGGTAAACCAAGCTGCTTTACACTCCTTCAAGACTTAGCCTGAAGGCTGCTCTCCATAGCTACCACTAGGATAGCTTTCAATAAAGGTTGTCTTTAAACCTATCATCAATAAAGGTAGTTTGGACTGGTGCAAGGTGCCCACTATAACTAGTGGACAGCATATACCAGGCCAACTTCTCACACGGTGAACCAGAGGGCCCGGGGGCGCTCAGTGCGGTGCGAGGTGTGAGATCCCGCCCTCCACGTTACAGGAGCTTGGTGTCTCCGCCCTGGAGTGGTGGGTGGCTGACACCCTGGCAGCTGCCCCCCAACCGCTTAGGGAGGGGTGCACCAGATCCTCCGTTGGGTATTCCACCCCGCTGACGATGGGGAAAACTAGAGGAAAACAGATGGGGCCTCCCCCGGATCATGATGATGCGGCATCTGACCTGGTACACAAGGAGTCGGAGGGTGAGCCCCCGGAGGTCCCCGTCCAACAACAACTGGCCAAAATTCTGGCAGCTATTGCTGACACCAAAGCGACGCTGCACCAAGACATTAGCACTGTGGCAGTGGGTCTGGGTCTGTTGAGGACGGAGCATGCCAAGCTAGCTGACAGGGTCAAACAGACTGAATCCTCCCTGGCAGTCATCACCCTAGCGCACCAGTCCTTGTCTACTCAAATGGGGGAACTGTCCAACCGAGTGGCTGTTCTGGAACGGAGAGCCGAAGACGCAGAGTAACGAATTCTAAGGAACAACGTCAGAGTCTTGGGTTTGCCGGAAGGGGTGGAGGGTAACGACATGATCCAATACCTGGAGGGATGGCTACGAGACGTGGTTGCACTGGAAGGCTTGTCACAGTTTTACACCTTGGAAAGAGCGCACCGCGTCCCGGCCAGGCCGCCGGCCCCAGGGAGGCCTCCGCGCCCAGTGGTGGCCAGATTGCTCTACTTCAAGGACAGGGACACGCTATTGCAGAAAGCGCGCACGGAAGGACCATATGTGGTCGACAATAGCAAAGTGTCCTTGTTCTCCGACTACACGTTGGAAGTTGAGAGGCGCCGCACCTCCTTCCTTGAAGTCAAAAGGGCCCTGCGAGATGAAGGGATCCAATACTCCTTGATGTTCCCTGCCCGACTGCGGATAGTGCTGGACGGGAAGACGCACTTTTGCGAGGACCCTAAGGCCGCTTGGGAGTGGTTGGAAGCCTATAGAACGGAGGGTAGGCCCGGGACAGTCTCGAAGGTGGATCGGCCTGCGGCCAGGGAGCCGGGGAAGCGGTTGCAGACAGCAGCGGCAGGGGACCTCGAAGAAACCGAGTCCGTCACAGACTGAAAAGGAAAGAGCGGAGGCATTACAGGCGGTGGCAGTTATGCTGCAGGGTCAGCGATCGTCGTCGGACGGAGGTACAGGTTCGAAGAAAGGGACTGATGAATCGGACTCTGATGCGTCACGCAGTGACAGTGTTAAGCTACCGGTTGTGACTCCGAACACAGCAGATGATATTATCTAAACTGTGGGACGTTGGTTCAGGTGCTCAAGTGGATTCTCCTGTACTCTTCTCCTTCCTGGTGATGCCTCTCCCCCCCCCCCGTTTTGTGCTCTTGTGTCTGCTTCCAATGCAGGAGGTCCTAAAGTGGGTGGTGAAAGTGGTCGGGTGCACTCCTGGGGGTGGGCTGGACCGGCCTCTCAAGGCTGGTGCATTTGGGGTGGTTACTGGTGTGTTTGTTGGACGCCCGTGGCGATTGCCGCGCTCCCTCTCGGTCCTAGCATTGTTGCTTTGGGCCTTCTCTTGTTGATTCTGTTTTGTCTAGGGTTTGGGCAGATGGCCGTTGCTAGACTGTCCTGAGTCGGGAGTTGTTCTATTCGGGACACTGGTTTTTGTTCTCTGTTTTCTGCATGCGGGGGGAGGCGGGAGTGCGCAGATTGGAATGCTGGTACCTGTGGGGGCGGTGGGTGGGGGAGGGGGGTGAACACATTTTAACCAATGCATACTCCATTCAAATTCATGACCTGGAACATACGGGGAATGGGATCCATGGCCAAACGCTACAAGATTTATGCGCACTTGAAAAGGAGAGATGTGCATGTTGCTTTTTTGCAGGAAACTCATCTGACTGGAGGTGAAGTGGCTAACCTGAGGTGGAGGGGCCAAATTTATGCTACCACTTACTCTGCTTTTGCTAGGGGAGTATTGATATGGGTGAGGCCTGGGGTCCTCTTTGAGCACACCCGTACTAAGGTAGACAGTGAAGGCAGGTACGTCTTGGTGGCTGGGAGGTTAGCTGGGAGGGAAGTGATGTTTGGGAGTGTGTATGCGCCAAATGTGGATCAGTTGGTATTTCTCGCCTCGCTTTCGGCCCAGTTGGTTGACTATGTAGGGGGACACACTGTGATTGGTGGTGATTTTAAATGCGTGGCGGATACTGTGGCGGACAGATCCACCCACCATTGCTGGGGGCCCAGACGCACCGGGTTGCAGCGGGGTTTCAGAACTGGATTAGTCATTGGGGCCTGGAAGATGCCTGGAGGTTACAACATGCAGCGGACAGGGAATACTCGTATTTCTCCCCCATGCATCAAGTCCACACTAGGTTAGACACCTTCTTGTGCACACCTAGCTTCAATACCTCTGTCTCACATACGGAGTACCTGGGTAGGACCCTATCAGATCATAGTCCTCTGCTGCGGACGCATCAGCCTCTTGGAAGGCGGCCCCTGATTCCGCTGTGGAGACTGAACCCGCTGGCGCTGGACGCCGCACCCTTCCGGGACTCTCTCAAGTCCCTCATTGAGACATTTTTTTTCGGTTAACGCTGGGTCGGCGACCTCTGTCTTGGTGGAGTGGGAGACATTTAAGGTGGTGGTGTGTGGCCACTGCCTGGGGCAATCAATTGGTGCACAGCGGGAAATTAAGCAGGAATTGCTGGCTATGGAAGCTCGAATCCGGCAGCTGGACAATGTTCAGGGGTTGGAGGCTACTGCTGCTGAGCGCCTGCAGGAGGCCCACGCCAGTTATAACGAAGCGTTAGATAGATTGAGGTGCCACAGTTACCGTGAGTATCTTGACAGAATGCAGAGGGAGGAGAGGAGGGCCGGGCGACTCTTGGCGTGGTTAATTAGGCCCGAAAGTAGGGGAGTGCCGATCACGCAGGTTCAGACAGACACAGGAGTGTTGTTTCACGACCGGATGCCGTTAACGCCCAGTTTAGAACCTTCTACGAGAAGTTATATTCTAGCCCCGGACCGGTCTCTCATTCAGTTATTAGGGATTTTCTGGAGACACTGCCATTGCAGGCTCTGGATGAGCAGGTGCAGGAGGACCTGGGGGGCCCAGTGACTCTACATGAAGTTAGGGCGGCTATCGCAGCCATGGCAAAGGGGAAGACGCCGGGCCGGGATGGACTTCCGGTGGAGTTTTACGTGGCCTACATTGACCAATTGGCCCCCAGACTAGTGACCCTATATGCAGAGTCTTTGCACCGAGGTGCCCTCCCTGAGTCGACTCAGAGTGCATTGGTGATACCTCTCCCTAAATCTAAGGAGGCTAATGCTCCGGTGACGGAGTACAGACCACTCTCAATGCTTAATCTCGACTTTAAGGTCCTCAGCAAAATACTGGCGGTCCGGTTGCTGCCGCATATGCACTCCATTATTAATACAGACCAGAACAGCTTTATCCCCTCACGTAACACCTCCTATAGCTTGCGCAGGCTGTACTATGTTCTGTTTCATGAGCAGACTAGTTCCCTGCCCTCAGCAGCTGTGTTGTCGGTGGACCTGGAGAAGGCCTTTGACACGGTTGGGTGGGAGTACCTCTTTGAGGCCATGCTGCGGCTGGGCCTTGGAGAGGGGTGGGTGAAATGGGTTCAACTGTTATATGCTAAACCAAGATCGGGAAAACAGTATCCTCTCAGTATCGGGTACAGCGGGGGACACGGCAGGGGTGCCCTCTTCCGCCTCTGTTGTTCGCACTGGCGATCGAGCCCTTTGCAGAGTTGATTCGGCAGGGTGGTACAGGTCTGGGTATTACACTGGATGGGCGGATGCATACGATCTCATTGTATGCCGATGATCTGTTGATATACCTGCAGGCGGCGGTGCCTGGTACAGCAGCGGCGCTCTCACTTCTGGAGCGGTTTGAGGCGTTGTCAGGCCTGAAGGTTAACAAGAAAAAGACTTTCCTGTTTCCTTTAGTGGGTCCGCTGCCTCGGCCAGCGTGTCTCCCCGCTGACATCAACTGGGCATCCCACACATTTAAATATCTTGGGATCCATGTCTTCCACTCTTTGGAAGACCTGCGGGGTGGGAACTTGGACAGGGCGCTGCGATCTCTCAGGACGTGCGTGCACTTCTGGTGCACTCTGCAGCTGCCTGTCATGGCGAGAGTCTCACTGCTAAAGATGGTCATGCTGCCAAGGTTGCTGTACTTCTTTGTTAATTTGCCGACCCTGATGCCCCGGGGATGGTTCAGTCCTCTGAATGCCCTAGTGAGGGACCTGATTTGGGGAGATGATAGACGCCGGGTTTCGTTGCAGATGTTACAACGTACGATGGAGCATGGAGGTTTGGGGGTGCCAGACTTCGAATTATATATGCTAGCTGCCCAGCTGCAATGGCTAGCGCAATGGATGGAGGGTGTGAATGCGGAAGGGACCTGGCTAATAGAGCCCGATGGTGACCCGGCTCTCTTACTGGCCAAGCTGTTGAGGCCGGCAATTAGTGTCCCATACAAGTCGGTGCTGCAGTTCACTGCCATACACACAAGGAAACGCTGTGTGCGTAGGCTGGGTGGGACCCAGTGGTATACCCCCACGCTACCCTTGGTCGGGCTACCCCATGGGGACCCGCTGACGGTGTTCACGGCGGAACAACTGCAGGCGTGGACTGAGGCCGGTTTAGACTCAGTGGGTGACTGCTATCAGGATGGCTCCCTGGTCCCGTTTGCGGACCTGATGGATGCCTATGGCCTCTCCCCCGGCCGGTTCCTGCAATACGAAGCGCTGGTTCGTACCTTTGGACAGCTATGGGGTGGAGAGCGGGACGAGCCTGCGACTCACCCGGTGCTACATATATTGAATACACTGGGCACGGCAGGGCACCAAGTGCGATGGCACCATGAAGCATTGGATGCCGCGGCCACAGGCCCCATGACGGGTCTTCGGGGTAAGTGGGAAAGGGCGATAGAAAGGGAATTTACGGATGGTGAATGGGGTAAATTAATGAGATCTCACAAGAAAATCTCGAGGAACACTAGACTTAAATACACACAATTTAACTATATACACATGGTGTCTATGACGCCGCATAGACTAAATGTTACATACGGGGGTGAGATGCGGAAATGACCGAGGTGCGCTTATGTGGATGCCGGTTTCATACACATGACATGGAGTTGCGGGATAGTACGTTTGTACTGGGAGGGAGTCCTGGCTAAGATTAAAGATGCACTGGGGAGAGACCTGGCGTTGTCCATAGAGGTTTGCTTGTTGGGGCTCTTCCCGCGTCGTCCTAAGCGGAAGGTGGGGACTCGATTTATAGACCTGGCTTTGGGCTTAGCTAAGAGGCGGATTGCACTAGTGTGGAAATCTGCCATGGGACCGCAGGTGGCTTGCTGGAACAAGGAGGTTATTAATTGGGCGGGAGCAGAGGCTAGGGCCCTGGGTTGGGAAGAAGCAAGGGGCATCCGGAGAAGGCCGATTGCAGATTTATGGAAGGAAGTGCTGGCAAACTGGGAAAACCCGGAGCAAGCTCGCAGCACTGGTGTGGAGGAAACGAGTGATAGTGAATGATCCGTCCATGGGTGCACGCTTGGGCCAAACCGTAGTGGCCTCAACAGCACATAGTCTGCCCCTCCTGTGTAAGTGGCTGGACGACGCCAACGTTGAATGGGGGAGGGCAGTGGGTTTGGAGCCGGTGTTCACGGGGTGGGGGTCATTCCCTGCCTTCCCCCCTTTTCCCCTTTCTCTTTACCCTCCCCCCCGCTCCCCAGGGAGTCACAAGTGAGGCACGGCATACACTGCATAATTACTGGCTTCTATGCCTACACCGCTAGATACTATTGCGTTCTTGTCCCCTCCCCGCATGCAGGGTTTTCTTGGTTCCTTATGATTTGTTTGTTTTTTGGGTTTGTCTTTCATGCTATCGGATTATATGCTGCAACCCAACTGGTAGTATGCACAATTGCTGGGGACACTGCCCGATCCTGGTAAGGAGTTAGTGTTGTCCACCGAGGCAGAGCAAGTAAGCAAAGTTGGGCAGGGTGCAAGGTCGTCACTGTATGGGGTGACGCGACAGTGGCGCGCACGGCTGGGTTGGCACCAGGCTCAAACAGAGATTCCAGGTTGTTGTGTCATACCCCAGGATTGTAATTGGAATGTATATTACCCTGCTTAATGTGTTGATTGAGAATCGTATTGAACCTCTGATGTTGTAAACGTTGTGTCGTGCAATTATGGAAATGAAAACCATGAATGTTAATAAAGATATGTTTAAAAAAAAAAAAAGTACGCTTGCCTGATGATGCATTTATCATTGTGTTTTTTTTTTTAGAAGCTGTCCTGCACCTGCAAACAAGCCTTTTTTTCTTTTTGCTAATATGGGACAGCATTGGCAAAAGGCACTGGCAAAGCCAAAAGGTTGGATAGCACCATTGAAAAGCGACACCTATTGGCTTTGCCAGTGCTTGCCCTACATAAGTAGGGACTGGCCCATTTAGATCTAAGTGACTCAAACCAATGTTTTTTCTGCTTTGAAATGGCCTCTGCTCTACTGCCTCGCCAGCATATTATAAATAGCTTCCTACCTCCTGTGGAGACATGCCCAGGGTACATACACAGCAGAGGCAGAGTGAAGCACGAGTCAGGGATAGTCACAGGAAACAAAACAATCCCAAAATGTCTCAGCTGCTGAATATAGACTTACGGGACTGGGTAAGCCCAACAACACCTGTCAGACATGAAACAGGAACCAGAATAAACTGCACCGTACTTTTACAAGTTATTTTTCACCGTGGGCAGGCTGCCTTGGCCAGTCCGAGCCCCAGCATGTCACTCGCACCTGGGTGTCTACTGATGGCTCTTGAATACAAATCTTGTACAGTAAACGTGATTATGTGTACTCTTCACAAAAATAGTGTGAACAATGGCACGTGTCAACAATCTCTTTCCAGTACTTCACTAGTTTGTGCAACAATGTTGTAAATAAGGCCCCTAGATGTGGTGGTCACAGTCGTTATGAACAAGCTAAGTTATTGAAATTCCACTTGGATGTTTCCACTCACAACGTGACTGGGGTAACAGAACGTCTGCTCTTTGCTGAGGTGTCTGGCACTTCTGCTTAACAGTGAAACCTATGTTACTGAAAGTGCCAGTTCCAGGCAAGCGTATGGTTACTGCATGTCAAGGACACAACAGGAACCCAAGGACACGAGCCACGGAGGCGGTGGAAGCGCGCGAGTTAACGTGGACAGATTTCCGTACTGGTCAACACTTACTTGTTCATTGGAATGGATCCACTCACTTGGTGGTCTTCATCACTCGTTTCATAAGGACCAAGCATGTCCGACCCTCCCTTCTGAGCAACTCGCTTTCTCAAGGGGCTACGGATGGGGTCTGTGAGGATAAACCTCGCCCCTGAATTGCACCACTAATCAACTCGCTATTTCAAAGGTCCAAGCATGAGGCCTGTGGCATCACTCCTCGCCACTGAGCAACTTGCTATTTCAATGGGCTAAATACAGGGCCTGTGAAGATGTTTCTCACCCCTGAATCAGTCAGGTGTCCACCTGCTATCTCAAGGGGCCCACTATGGGGCCTGTGAGGATGCACCTCACCCCTCAACTGCCCCACCCACCAATGCGCTATCTGAAAGGGCCAAGTATGGGGCCTGTGAGAATGTTCCTTGCCCATGAATAGTCCCATTAACCCCCTGTCTATCTCAAAGGGCCAAGTATGGGGCCTCTGAGGAGGTTTCTCAGATGCTCCTGACCCCTGAATCACAGCACAGACGAACTTGCCGTCACTAAAAGAGCTAAGATGGGGACCTGTGAGGATGCTCCTCACCCCTGAATCGGTCCTGCAAACAACCTGACATCTCAAAGGGCCAAGTATGGGGCCTGTGACAATGTGCCCTGCTCATTTATGCCTAAATCAGCTGCACATTAAAAAGCCAGCTCTGGATGTTTTAGCTACACATAAGGTCGCTCGCTTGTTCCAATTGATATCTTATCTGAGCACATGCCTTTTTTTGTTACCGAAGGCGGTGAGCCCAGAAGAGACAAGGTGATGGAGACATGACGCAGAGAGCAATACACTCTGCCCGCTGGTGGGAAAACAGTCGCAAACAAAATGTTCAACTCTACTGAAGCTGTGCAGGGACAGCGCACAATAGTGACAGGGTCTTTCTACACAATGGACCATGGACACTAAGCATGAATGTAAGGATGAGCCACTCTCTGAAGCCACTATATATACTGGGGGCACTTTGCTGAAAGAGCGGGCTCGCTGAACATCAGAGGAGCCGTCATCCAGGAGTACTGGGGCCCGCATTCTGCGAGGGCAGTCCCAGGACCCTCGAACATATGCAGAAGAGTCAGCCAGAGCATGACCTTGTGAGAGGAGCCGTCAGCAGAAGGATATTTGACGCAGCTAAAAACCACACACACAAGTCCGAGAAGATGTTATTACCTATGCTTCCAACAAACCCAGGGTGTGATGGGATCCTGGGATGGAAGCGGCCTTGCCAGCAGTGAGACTGGGGAAAGGCTAAGGGATATGTATTCAAAACTTTCAATCCTGAAACAAACGTCACGCAGCTCTCTATCAGGAAGCACTTAGCAAGGATGCCAATGCTGCCCAAACCTCTTCCAATTTCTCCAAATTAAGGTAGCTCGCCTCTCCCTAGCTCAGCATCCAATCTATCAGGTACAATGCAGTATCTATAAACTTCACTAGCAGTTTGTTGAACGTGAGATCTACTTTATGTTATGTTAATAAAACTTATTGAGCGCACGAATACCCGGAGGTGTCTTGGCGCTAAGACAATGGAGAGCCCTAAATGAAGCTGCTAGTTCTGAAAAAGCCATGTTTTTAAGTCCTTTCTGAAGGTGGTAAGTGAGCCGGCATTTCTAATAGCAAATGGTAACTTATTCCATAATTTTGCTGTGCCGTACGAGATACTACAGCCTCCCCAGCATAAGGTTCGGATCCTTGGAACTATCATGAGTCTGGCGTCTGAAGAACGCAGTTGTCTGGCTGGATGATACCAGGAGAAGAGCTTCTTAAGAAACTTTGGTCCGGTGTCGTTCAATGCCTTATAAGCTAGGCATAGTGTTTTGAACTTAATGCGCTGCGCCACCGGAAGCCAGTGAAGTCTTCGGATTTCCTTGGTAACAGACTCATATTTAGGGACATTTAGTAGCAGTCTTACAGATGCATTTTGAATCATCTGGAGCTTTTTTAGATATTGCTGCTGCATATTTAGGTAAATTCCATTGCAGTAGTCTAGTTTTGACTGCACAAGTGTAGTCAGTCACTACCCCCCTTTTGGAATCGTCAGGAATATATGGTAATATCTTCTTTAATTTCTTGATCAGAAAATGGGAAGTAGATATGATGGCATTGGTCTGCTGAGATAAGGTGAGTTTATTATCGATCAGCACCACCAGGTTTTTTTGCCTTCTGGACTGGTTTTGGCAGTTCCCCCATCTCTGCCGGCCACCAACAGTCATCCCATCTGGGTTGCAGATTCCCAAAGATTACCACTTCGGTTTTCCCGGAATTGAGCCTGAGACAGTGGTTTCCCATCCATCTATTTATTTCCACCATACAGCTTTGAAACTGCATTGATGGGGAGGCTTGATCTTTGTATGCTGCCACCACCAACTGGGTGTCGTCAGCGTAAGAGGTGAGACTAAAACCGAAGTCTTGGACCAACGGGGCAAGTTCTGAAACATAAATGTTAAAAAGTGCCGGACTAAGAGACGAGCCCTATGCCACCCAGCAAGGAAGGACATATGGTGTTGATTTGAACTGGCCTATTGTCACCGTTTGTCTCCTATCCTTTAGAAAGGAGGACAGAAGGGCAAGTGCCAGTCCCTTGACCCCTATCGTTTCCAGCCGCGCTAGCAGTAGGTTGTGATCCACAGTATCGAAGGCCGCCGAAAGATCAAGGAGGATGAGGGCGGCAGCGTCCCCCTTATCCATCACCCACCTGATCTCTTCGGTGGCCTTAATTAATGCTGTTTCACTACTGTGTTGTGGGCGAAAACCAAACTTCGCCTTAAAGGCATAGACATTCGGTACTTTCTGAGATACACACACACACCGTATGGAAACAAAATCATTGACTAAGTATCCATCAGACCTCCCAGGTCTAAAAACCGAACGGGGCAGTCCGAACCTGGGGTTCAGGCACCAAGTAGAGTACAATTTTTTAATTTACACTTGTGCGGTGGAGTATAACCATTTCAGCCAAAATCGTAAGATTATCTAAAAACTGTATGCCTCCTTCTCGAAAACTGAACACCAGAAAGTACAGAGTCTCCAACAGGCACCATTTACTGTAACAATTTCACATCACCGCTCATACAAATTCAACCAAGCAAGTATTACAATGCTATAAACCTATTCCACAACTGCTCAACAATTCCCAGCCCATCTGCCATAAACAATTACTAAACTCTAATTAACCTCTCCATTCATGGTCAAGTCTTCAAAAACGCAGTGTCAGAAGGTTCAGCACTACCTGCTTTGTAACAACCTTCTTGATGATTGCCCACCACATATTAAGTCATGCCACAATCTTGATTCCCGCACTGCTAGAGATCTTTTGCTAGACTCTGATTATACAAACGGTTACTGCCCTACCCCCAAGGCCCTGTTTGTAGCAAAGATTCATGACAAAGTGGTATCACTGCAAATAGAGTCTTCCCTGAAACCAAAGCTTAGGTGGGTACAAGGCCGGCACTGTTCCCTCGTGGCAGGAGCACGGAACAGAATCAGATTTTGCAGATGTCAAGCCCCAGCTCTTGGCAAAGACTACTGGTGGAATGCTCAGCATGGCCCATTCTCAGGTTAGGTCGACCGAGAAGCGTCCTGAATGACAGCTCAAAAGATTAACTTTATGATATCTGGCACGATCCTTAGTTCCAAATTCGACTGTGATGACACATTGTAAACAAGTTTTACAGAATACCAGCAGAAACATTTGGAACTTGTATAAAATGCCAAGGTCCAGGAAAAAAAAGAGACCCATCCTCCTTTACGATGGAAAGTTTGCACCAGCTCTCAGGAACAGAAAGAAACAAACAAACCGTTGAATCACATGCTAGTGCAGGCATATTCCCTCAATTCCATGAAGTCATACTCCCTCAAACCCATGAAGTCATACTCCCTCAAAAACATGAAGTCGTTCTCCCTTAAATACATGAAGTGAAGGAAAATCCCTCTGAAATTTCTTAATAGTCCACTGGGCTCTGCTAACATTCCCCACCTACGAGCTGCCAGACGGTACCCTGTCCAAGCAAGATCTCTCCCCAAAATTATCTCCTTCAAAGAAAATCCTCAAGCCTTTACACTAAATTATGCAACCTTCTTTGTCTACGCACTTTCTCATATTGAAAGGATCGAAGACTATGATGTAGCAAGCAAGCTGGCGCTGCCAAAGCATTGCGAGGTGAAGTCAATAGAAAGCAGGGCAAAAACAAGAATAATAAACAGCACCCCTTTGAGGGATACATTATAAAAAGCGCTCACAGCAAACTCCAAAGAAGTGGCCTTGTTTGTCAAGGAACAGGCGGCAAAATCCAAAGGTTAAGTGTAAAAATACAGAATATTGGGCACAAAAACAAACTTTCTGAAGGACTGAGCCTCATGAAAAGGTAATGACTGAAAAGAGGCTCTCAATGAAATTTCAAGATGGTAATGGAAAACCATTGCCAAGGCCAATCCTTTTGGGTATTGAAACTTTGTTTGCAAACTTTAGAGATAAATAGAAAAGATACAGGGATGGCAGTAGTTCACACAAATAGTGAAGCATGCACTCCTGCCGTCTGTTTACAATGGTGTATATATAAGTCTAGAGTGGAGAATAACCCACTCTACTAAAGCCAAAATGACTGACACTGTCCGAGATGGAGGACAAGTACAGGATCATTGTAGAGTCCAAAGGGAAGGCAGCTGAACTCTGAGACAGAGACGTGCAGATTCATGTGGGATGCAAGTGCCTTTGGAGGAGGTTGAGCGTGAGGCAGGTGCAGCAGAGTTGAGAGAATGTGGGGAAACAATGTAGGATAGGTGGGGGGAAATGTAAGATTGAGAAGGAACATGCAATGTCAACAGGTCAAAATTGCCTTAGCAGGGTGTCAGTGTAAAGATCCACTCCAATACAGTAAGTGAAGATAGATATCTTTATTGGTAAAATGCAATGACAGGTACCTCCAGCTCTCTCCTCCAGCTTCACAGCTCCAACTACTTCTTACTTCATAGAGTAGCCTTCCACTTCCATTGAGAAGGCTCCACACATCTTCCCCCCGATATACAGTAACAAAAACATCCCACAAAATGTCCCACTTAACAATGCAAGAAAGGAACAATGAAGAGGGAAGAACCACAGGAACATTAATCATAAAGAATTGGCTGAGAAGCTTGACATTTACAAACATTTCCAGCACTCCAAGTACAGCCATCTGTTAAAAGAAGAATATTCTTCTTCACAGTTCTCACTTGCATAAGTTTAGAAAATTTACTTTCACCTTTGATGACAATTCCCCCTCGTTTCACCACAACCCAGTCACCTTCCTTTATACCAGGAACTTTGACACCCTTCCTAACATTGTAATAGTTTGAAGCAGCCAATTGCTGCTTCGCAACATCACTCTCCACAGCAGCACGATCAACCCATACACAATCTTTACTTTTAAGCCAACCAGGGACTTCTTTCACGCCAGGCTCACGCCCCTTGAGAGAGACAAATGGCGACACCCCAGTCACCGAATGAGGCGTCACTCTATATGACCACACCAATTTCTTGAGTTCCTCAGACCATGACAAACCATTAGAGATCGAAAGTTGAATATTATCCATTATTAATTCTTTCAACCAAGCTGTTTGCTTGAGGTCTGAACATGGCAACTTTTTCATGTTTGACTCCCAACTTGCACAGAAATTCTTGCATTCTCTTGGATACTAATTGAACTCCATTGTCGGATACAAGGATCTTAGGAATTCCTTCATTCATGAACACTCTTTCCATGAACCCGATCACTTTCTCAAATTCAATGTAATCAGCAGTCTCAATGACAAAACACTTGGAGTGGTAGTCTACTAAGACCATCAAAAACTTGCTACGCGAGCCAAGTTTGGAGATAGGACCTAAGAAGTCAATCCCCACCCTCTCCCAAGGACGCTTGGGAAAAGCCACACATGCGAGGGGAGGTTGCCTTACAACTTTTGTCTCATCGCTTTTAGCACACGCATAACACTCCTTAACAACTTCCTCAATATCGTTGTCCATGCCAGGCCACCAAAATGACTGACGTACACGTCTCTTCGTCATATTTCTGCCCAGATGCCCCTCATGCGCGATGTTCATTATCTTACTCCTAAGACCTGCCGGTGGCACCAAAGTGATTCCTTTTCCACAATTTCCCTTCACTCACACTCAACTCAGCCTCAACGTGGCAATAACTTTTGAAGCGAAAATCGTGGGTAAGGTCTTCTCTCCATCCTTTCGATACACAACTCATGACCTGTTGTAGCACATCATCATTCAACATAGCAGTAGTCCATTCCTCCTTGTCAAAGGCTTGTTCCTCACTACACCTGATCACCTCAACACCTACTTCCATGTCCTCGCCAACTACATCCACTGGCATCCTAGATAAATAATCAGCTACCACATTTTTCAGGCCTCTCACATACTCCACTTCAAAGTTGTACTCAAGCACTGACAACATCCATCTGGAAATCCTGGGAGTCACACTGCCTTCCAAACCCCTACCCCCCTTAAACAAATGCACAAGGGGCTTGTGATCCGTGTGAACTTTAAAAGGTAACCACCAGGCAAAATATCTAAAGTGCTTAATGCCCCAACAGCACGCTAGGGCCTCCTTTTCAATCACAGAATATGATACTTCTTGCCCTTGAAGTCTCCTAGATGCAAACCTGATAATCTTTTCCTCTCCGTCATACACTTGGGTCAGAACAGCACCAATTCCCACAGCACTGGCATCAGTGGTAATGAAAGTCATAGCTTTGACATTGAAATGTCCAAGAGTGGGTGCATGGAGAATTCAGGACTTCACCCGATTGAACGCCTTGTCACAGATGTCATCCCATTTAAACACAACACCATTCTTCATTAATAACCTTAGCGGTTCCACAATTTCCGTAAAGCCATTCACAAATTTGGAACAGTATTCTGCCAGCCCTAAAAAAGATTTTAGCTGTTCCTTGTTAAGAGGAGTAGGGGCATCCTTGGCAGCAGACACAATACTCTTCTTGGGCTTAATCCCTGCATCAGATATCTCATGCCCTAAATACGTCACACAATTCTTCCTCAATTGACATTTTTCCTTCTTTATAGTCAATCCGTGACTCTCCATTCGCTTCAGAACTTCGTTCATCACTTTATCATGCTGTGCACTGTCCTTTCCCACAACCAGCACATCATCTTGAAAGCAGAGGGCATCTTTCATTCCGACAAAAATCTGTTGCATAACCCTCTGAAACACCGCTGAGGCAGATGCCAAACCAAATGGCATTCTGCAGTAGCAAAATGCACCCAGCGGTGTAACAAACGAGGTAAGGTGCCTTGATTCCTCATTCAGGTCAATCTGGTGGTATGCCGCTGACATATCAATCACACTGAACATCACTCCCCCACCCATGGCTGTCAGCATTTCGGAAATATTGGGCAGAGGTTGCCTATCTACCCATATGTTTTTATTCAAATCACGCAAGTGGACACACAAGCGAATCTTGCCCCCATCCTTGGGCGAGACCACAATGGGCGCCAGCCATTCTGAGGCATCGATAGGCTCAATAATACCTTGCTCTAATCATTTCTTGAGTTCCTCCTGGAGAGGACCTCTCATTAGATGGGGTACGTTTCTCACTTTGTGTACGACGGGCACCGCATTCTTCTTGAGAATAATTTTATAAGAGAAGTTCTTAAGTTTCCCCAAATTATCAGAGAAAACCTTGGGAAACTTCTCCATCACAGTTGTTTCATAAGCATCAACAATGTGCACAACAGTAGACATGACTGGCTCTGTAGCATTAGGATTGAGCACAATACCCAGGTCCTTTTGATGACGCCAACCCAGCAAATTAGAGCCTTGTCTTGTCAGATATACACGACCATACACTTTTTTCCCACCAAAACAAATCACCATCCATTTAAGGCCCAAGATATCAATGGTCTTCCCACCGTAACTTACAGCTTTGATGTCAGACTTGTCCCAAGACTCCATATTACTCATATCACCCCACACCTTGGAATACATTTCTTTGGATAGCAACGTATACAAACTACCCGAATTGACTAGCATTCTAACATTATTGATATCCAAACTTATGGTGCAATGAGGTTTTTCCAATTTATCTGTACTTTCTTTGGCAATACTACCATCCAAAACACTGGTTACAGCATACTTCTTCAGGAACACCAGAGCCATCCACACACAGCATCAATTCATGAATGCCCTCACAGGTGTCATCCACTTCTTGTACAAATTGAGTTTTAGACCTACACACTTTCGCAAGATGTCCTCTCTTTCCACATGCTCTACAAATTACATTCTTAGCCATACACTTAGTGCTAGAAGCAATGTGACCAGGAGCACCACACTGATAACATTTAATTACACGTGCACCGGTCCCCGGAGCAGAAGTGGTAGTGCGAGGAACCTCACTGGGTTTGTTAAGAGGCTTACTTTGCAATCTCACAGTATGCTTCACAGTTTTAGTCTCATCAACACATGCATGAATTTCAGACCCTTTAGGAGCTTGATCTTTTGACACCATCGAATTGCTACATTTGTCCATTTCTTTTATCCATAAATCTGTATGCTCAAGTCCCTTAGCTATCTGTATTGCCTCTTCTAACGTAGGATCCTTGATAAGTAACTTTTCACGCACCCTCTTATTGTTGGTACACCTCACTATTTGATCACGTATAAGGGAATCTCCTAAAGCCCCAAAACGACATGTTAAAGAAGGAGGGGAAGCTAAACCTTGATCAGTCATAGTAAGTACAGTACAATATGGTACAACCAAGAATAAGTAGTGGTTAATTCAAGTCCCTCCTGCAACAAGAACAATTATTGGTTAATTGAAGTCCCACCTGAAAGGAAACCAAATGTTAGATTAAATAACAAACTAACACAATAAAATAAAATTAAAACCTTAAGACACGCTGTGTAGATGAGGTATAGATGAAATCCGGATGATCCAAACAGCATGTGGTGAAGCGCTGCTTTAATGTAAAAAAAAAAAAAAAAAACTATCTTCCCACGAAGAAATCTCTTGTGGAGGTTTTCCCAACCTCTCAAAATGGCCGCCGCCATGCGTGCCGTATGTCTATTTTCATTGGAAAATTGGGCACAGTCTTACAAACCTTAGGAAGTCTTCCCAACTGCCTAAAATGGCCGCCGCCGTGCGTGCCGTGCGATGCATCTCTTTTCTTGAGGAAATTGACCGCTGAAAGAATGCAGCAAATGAAGAGCGTTCGAGAGAAACACCGGCAATGGAAGGCGTTGGTAAGTGTTATTTTTCAATTGGTGCATGGACAAGGTACAGCGCGAGCAGGTCTCCGTGTATTGCACTACCAAAAGGAAGTAGAGTACAATGTATAATCCCACAGTGACAGGGGTAAAGCGCAAGTGAGTCTCCGGTACAAGCGTGGTACAGCACAAGTGATATTGTGTATATCGCAGCTCCACCAAGACACACGTAAGTGAGTTTGTATATATCGCAGCTCCACAAAGACACAACGATCACCACGGTGTAGAAACACAAGGCACAGTACTTCCGAAGCTTACAATCAGCACGATGTAGAAACACAATGCACAGTATTTTTCAAAACACTACGCAAGCAAGTCTGTGTATATTGGAGCACTTCAAAATCCAACGATCACCATGGTGTCGAAACGCAAGGCACAGCACCCTCCAAATATCTCCCAAACTTGACAGTCACTAGAGTGCAAGGCACAGCGCTTCCCCAGCTAAGACAGGAAAAGTCAATGCAATGCGAAGCACACATTAGCAAACGGTGGAGAAACAATTGTTGGTACAGTTCAGTTCCTTGTATAGAAGGAGGCACACAATTATCCTGTAGCACAAATAAAGCACAGAGTAGTTCCTTGCACAGAAGCAGCCATAGTAGGAAGGATAAGGGTACGCACAGTTTACATACCAGTAAGTAAGAAGTATATATCTTTCCAGTAGTAGGAATTCTCCAGTTTCCTTAGTAATTCATCCAGGGGTGGAGGTACTGTTCTTGATGTCTGCCCCCTGCGCAGACCGGGTTCAACTCGTCGCCAATGTAAAGATCCACTCCAATACAGTAAGTGAAGATAGATATCTTTATTGGTAAGATGCAATGACAGGTACCTCCAGCTTTCTCCTCCAGCTTCACAGCTCCAACTACTTCTTAGAGTAACATTCCATCCTGGCGTAGGTGCAATACAGACAGGGCCGGACTGGGATCCAAAACCGGCCCTGGCAAAGTGCTCGTCTGCCCCCCCCCCCCACCCCCCGGGTGGGGGTGTGGCCGAGCACTTTGCCAGGGCCGGTTTCAGCCGATTTTGTTACAGGGGCCGATATTGTAGCTATGCTGCAAAAATGGCCCTGTAAAAAAAACGGCCCCCCAGGGGCCCAAAACTGGCCCCCACCCTGGCGGCCCACCGGGGAAATGCCCGGTGCCCGCTACGGCCAGTCCGGCCCTGAATACAGACAAGGGGGCAGGAAGAGGAGGACAGAGCAACAGCAGGCAACCATTGATGCAATGTGCTGGTGTCGGTGTGCGGTGATAGTGCCACTCGTGGCACAACTTCTAGCCACAGCAATTTCTTATTTTAGTGATCGTTCTGTATCAACTGCACGACAAAGTACTCATTTTCATAAAACGGATAAATGCACCTCGACTGGGCTGAATGTACACACCTCACCCCCCCCACACATTGCAATGTAAGAAATCATTCTATTTACAAATGCAAAGAGGTAAGTTAGTAAGGAATTTGTGATGGACTAATCTGCAAGAAATAGCTGGTGTATTCATTTCATGGTAGATAGGCTCCAAAACAATTTCCCTATTGGAGCTCAAATGTCACTGCATAGAGAATACAATAACAGATCATTCTAGTGTCCGAGGAACACTCATTTATAAGGTGAGAAGGTTTAGATGGTTATGGTGTGTTTACATCCAAAAAGCATTAACACATAGTAATGTATGTAACCCGAAGAAAATGTAAAGAAATGTATCGAGATGTGTATATGGAACAGCGACATCCGAAACCCGGGATCTGTGTGATTAATAATACCATTTTGAGATGGAGGTTACTGAAGCACCTGGTGCAGAATGTGTGCTCAGGTCAGGGCTAGTATCAATACATATGGATCAGACCTCATTGGGTTTCTAATACTTTGGGTTTTTAACGTATCAGTGAGCCCAGAATCTTGCTAGCAAACAAGGCCTCACCATCACTTGTAGAAGACTTAGAACTACTAATGTTACTGTCTGAATGTTCTACAAGCCACAGTGACAAAAAAAGAGAGGTCTGAGATCAACGCGGAAAAACAGTCATAGACCAGACTAATCTCTTAAATGTTGTTCCATATATCATGGGTAATCATTTCAGAGCATCAAGACTCTTATGTAGTATTTATGCGTTTAGCATTTATGCAACATGTGATGCAACACAAACCACACTCTTAACTGATTGTGTTAGTATTTGGTTCCATTCACTTATTAAGGGGCTGGTGTTAAGTACTTCCCCTCTACACGCCTCCTTACCTCCACTGGAGCGGACCGCTGTAGCAGGGACTAGCGGGGTTGCTCTGTGGCTGCTGGGTCGTGAGAAACACTAAAGGAGAAGTGCCGACCACACAGTCGGCACTTAGTGGGATTTTGAGGTGCTGCAGGCCGGCAGCATTCGTAGGAGCGAGAGCGTGCTGGTGGTTGACATCACCTCCTCGGCAGTGGGCACACAGGGGGTTGGAGATTCTGATGAGGCACCACAGAAAGAGGAAGTATGAACATCAGCTTTTTCTTTCAAAGGCCACAAACAGCAACATGAGAAGGTCACACAATGAGTGGTTTAGACACTAGATAACATTGGCAAAGTACGCTAAAGTTGCAAAGAATAAAAATAAATGCACTGACATTGCCCAACATTTAGCTAGTTTTAAGTAACTCAGAGAGGACATGTTTATAATTTCTAGGTATGAAGAGAAAGCTCTAACTAGGACCACAGCACCAACAAAAAAACAAGTCTCAAAGACTTGGCTTTGAAACTAGGCATAGATAGCGTTGAGAAAAGATTGAAACAGTGCATACATGTTTCCCATCCCTTCCTGCCCAATCCTATCAGACTTCAACCACGGACATTAACTTCATGTGCCTTGAGCCCAAAAACTAACTCTTGGCCATATAGACTCTTATACAAATTGACTTTACAGTTCAACCGCATAGGCAACACTGTTACCCGGCAAGCTGGTCTCAAGCTCAGCAGAGTGCAGAGTGCAGTGTCAAAGATCAGAAGGCTGGCACAGGTGGAGGAGCCCTGGCAACAACAACCTCTCACTTACCACCGGGAGTGAGGCTTCAAAGAGTCTGCCAAGCCCTTAATCATTCTAATAACCAGCAGCATCCCTCAAGCCTTTATGGCAGTAGGTCAAGGGACAACATATATCCAAATGTCGTATGCATTCTGCTTTTACAACATACAACAACCAAGTTCGGCCTTTTTATAAATAACGGAGATCTTTTTAAGGCCATTTAGTGATAATTGTCTAGCTTAGCAAAGATAAAAAAAAGTCTGTGCTCCGAATACCCATGGGCATGTGACCTCTTGATAGATACTTGAACTGCATTCTTTAAATGGCTTCATACAATATTACCATGGAGCGTTCGGTTATAACCCATCCATACACACTGCCATAATGAGTGCAGGCTTTTGTGCGTTTGTTTTTACACTGCGTTCACTTTCGGCCAATTCAGAAATCTATTTGTGCACCTTAGTTACACTTAGGTGAGCAAGTATCATGATTTATGAGTGAAAGTGTAGCTTAACTCCTGTCCAGGGGACACAGGCGTGTTTTCATGGTGGGACTGGCTGGGGAAGGAAGACACCGAAATTTAGAGGGGGTGTAGCGGCAGTATTTTCTCAACAGGTAAAGATATCTTCCCTTCAGATTACCTTTCTTTGAGAATCAATTATTTTTTTTCTATTACTGACCTTTGAATGTAATATGCATCACATACCCGCAGAGCAGTAACAGACAAACACACCTGACTGAACCAGCAAACCTGCACACTAACCTAAAGAAAAAAACTATTGGGAAATTGTTTGAGTTTGCACTCCAGCTCCCTGTTTCCCACACTGCTAGATTGTTTAAGTATTATTTCAAGACAAAGGATAACAACGGTCCTACCAAGTTTCCCACATCAGGTTTCCACATTAACCATAGTCACAGCCTTTCCAATAGGGGACCTTCTTTCCCCCTGGTGGTCGTTAAGATCCCCTTGTTAAGGGTTACAGGCTCCCAGTGGCTGCGGTGCAGGCCTGCTGTGTCTTTCATCGCCGCCCACAACCACTGCACGGGGGGCCTGCTGTACCGATCCTTTCTGTGCGGGCCTGCTGTACAGCATCCTTTCTGCGCGGGGCCTTCTGGGCCTCAATTGCCTCCCAGATACATTCTCATCTGATTTGCCAGGTGGATAAACATGCGCATGGAGCGTTCGAGGCACACGTCAAAACAAGAGAAGCCAGAATGGGTTCAGCCAATTAGACTGCACGACTCGACGAGCATCCTCGGTCCTTTTACTTTGCATCGTGTCACCTTGAGAAGGGTGGCGGAATAGCATTTTCTGCTCCACTGAGGCGCTAAAGTCCTTTTAGTTGTATTATTTCAAATGAAAATAATTTCGACCACCTATGACTGGAAACTGTGCGGCTATTTCTGATCTAAATATGCTGTAGAAGTCAGGGCGGCCTAATCTGCTGTGAAGAAATGTGGCTGCAGGCAGTCAGAAACAAGCATTTGCAATGCTGTAGGTCTCGCATTTGCGAGACTTTGAGCTATTGGCATTGTAAATGACATTGCATTTTATTTGTGTGTTTTGAAACCCTGCAAGTGGTGCGTAAACACACATTCTACTTATCATCCTTGCTTGCGAGAAGCAAAACTGCAGTAAAAATAAGCAGAAAGTGTGTGTTTACGCACCGCTTGCAGGGTTTCAAAACACATCGATAAAAGGCATTGTCATTTACAATGGCAATAGCTCAAACTCTCTCAAATGCAAATGCTTGTTTTATTTATGCTCACCCTACACTTATGAGGTTTTTATGTTTTAGTAATAATCTAATATTTTCCCACAATGTTAACACTTAGCCAGTAATCATCCTATTGAGGAAGTTCGCGAGAAGAATTATTAACTTCTCAGAATTTAGCTCCCGAGAAAGACTCCCTCCACCTGACCTTTCCTCATCCCTGAAAGGACGGAGGCCTCTGGTCCCTTCAAGCAGCTGACGAGGAGGATAAGATTAAAGGAGTACCAGGTGTGCCTGATAATTATAGTTACGTTACACGTAGTATTGTTGTGTTGTACTTGGACACTCTGATGGCAGCACTTACTCTCTACTGCTTCAACTTTTCGTGACCTTGAGAGGGTGTCCTATTCCTTGGGCCTCCTGCCCTGGCACCAGCCTTGTGCCACCCACCACCGTTGGCAGAGGGCGCAATGCCATCCCCCGGGGCGGCCTGGGTACACCTTGGAGGACCAGGACACCCTGAGTGTGAGTGCACCCTCACTAAGGAGGGGGGTCGGTCTCTTCTTCTCAGCAGGGACTGGGTCAGACCTCCTACAAGACCTTCACACCCCCTGACTCTGGCCAGTGGGGGGGGGGGCGGGGGAGAGAATTGGCTCTACCCGGGAGACCAGTTGTCCCTCTTCCACCCACAAATGTTCCTAAAGCAATGTTTATTTTGCTTACAGTGCCACTTTTAGAAATGCACGTGTGGGACACTGATAAATGTGTCCTCCATGGATTGATGTCACCGGAAACGGGGCAGTTCGGTGGTATAGGCAGGGCTTTAAGTGGGAAAAAAAAACTGGGGGTATTCTAAAAGGGGCGGGGCAAACCTCTTAAAGGGGTGTGGCCTATCCAAGTAGGGGCGTGGTCTAAATCAAGATAACTAGCATTGTGTGCTTAAGAAAATCCCCTCCAATTATCCTACCTTCGGAAAACACTCTTTAAAGGATTTTCCTTCCTCCTACAACGCGGCTCACCTAGCATGACGTCTCCACTTCTCAGTAGTGAGCAAAATGAGCATGCGCACATCGATGTGCATGCTCTCACTGCAGTCCAATAAAAAAAAATAAAAAAAACGGACTACCTTTGCGAGGCCCGAAAATAGAGCCCGATAGAGACCCGTTTCGAGGCCCCCTGAAAATAACTGCCGGTGCTCAGACCCGGACAGACCCGGCCCACTTAAAGCCCTGGGTATAGGATAATATCAAAACTGCGTGAAGCGCCGAAAGAAGGCATGCAAGTGCTACAGTGCAGGTCCAGAACATGCTCGTTGTCAGCGAGGACGCCGGTTTTTTCCACACAAACTGCGTGAAGCGCTGAAAGAAGGCATGCAAGTGCTACAGTGCAGGTCCAGAACATGCTCGTTGTCAGCGAGGACGCCGGTTTTATCCACACATTTCCCTGGTTTCATCATGGAAGCGTCAGTTACAGAAAAGACGAACGGCTCGGAAGAACCTACAGTAAGAAGACGAAGAGCAGAGCAATTGTTATTCCTCGTGCATTTAGTGGTCTTTAAAGTTTCAGGGCTGCTGCTTCAACCAGAATAGTACTATGACCTCCTAACTGTTAGCTGCAACGGGAAGGAACCATGAACATCATAAGAGGCTACGTTATGAAAATACTACAAACCTGTTGTTTCTGTCTTCAGAGGGATGGTCGGGAATGATGGAAGTGCACTCAACACCGAAAAGTAACTCAAACTGCGTAGGGAACTTGTCATACGAGCCCAAGGAAGAGCAGATGGCGGAGTTACCCTCTGGCTATAGTTTTAGTTTCGGTTTCAGTTTTAAACAAGCTGTCGCCATTGCGTGAATGAAAAAAAAGTGCTTACCGACTAATTGAAGGAGACAGTATAACGCCGCAAGTAAAAGATCCAGTCCTGATGGGCGGTCCCAAAAGGAGACAGGGCGGTAACAAGAAGGGACTAAGAAGCCTTATTATCAATCGGAAGCCAGCATTTACCATGGACGATGACGCCAGCCAATGAAAAATATGGGTGGGGCTTCCACACCACTTCTAACACATACCCTAATACAGCATGCCTCGCAAAGTAAGCAGCGCATGCGCTGCAACGCTAGGCTTGACCTAAAAATAATGCACTGGTGTGTCTAGGCCGTCATCAGGCGCACTTCCTATTTCTGCCTGCCTTAACTCGGACTGTTATAGGGAAGCAAGAATTCAGGTTTTGAAGATATTTAAAGAACTACCCAAAAATTGTATGAAGAGATTGCACTGTTCATACGCTTAAAAGTTGCAAAATCTTCTTAGCACCTGACAAATAATTTCTACCACGTCAAAAATATACCCAAGCTAAAGGCATGAAACCTGCAAATTCTGTTATTTTGCGTTTTTTTTACTGAGCTAACTTAGCTTCAAACGTTTCAGGAATAGAAATTCAAAGACAGTGTCGCGTACCGTGCATTTTCATCTGGTCACTGCAGTTAAAAATGAACTACTATGGTCTGAATCTGCATGTTGTAGACAGCTAAGCTGTTTATTGTGTAAGCTAAATGAATGCAAGCAGGGTATGGTATGGTGCATGAGCGATGGAGATCACACATCACACCATCTGATGTATGCAGCCGAGACTGAGAAGCATGCTTGAATAAGCCAAACACTGAATCGCCAGTAAGGATAGGTAAAATGGCGGAAAACCCTTCAGGAGATCAATCCTTAGCAATGAGGAAGGCTTTACTCACATCCCCTTTCTGTGGAGGTGGAAGAACAGAGCATTTTAAGGGCCGCACATCCTGCTCCATGCATTCTGGTCACACTAAGGCAGCCTGTTTTTCAGGAGATTCTGTCCGGAGGATATGAGCCGAAAGGTGCACCCGTGGAACCTAAGAGGCAGACAGCTCTGCATTCGAATCTAGGTCGCAAGTGACTGACTGGATTCCGGCTTCTCTCATTGATGGACTGTTTCGCCCTCTCACGTGTGAATGTTGTTTTTACATTTAAAAGTGCTGCACTAAGGGTCACCACGACAGTGTGTTTCAAGTCCTGACTTTTATTAATACCCCGACTGCATTCTACAACTTGGTTCACTTCAACTCTACTTCTAATAAGACGGAGCCAGACGAATTTGCACTAGACATCTCCTCTAAAATATCATGACAACACTACGGATGAGTAGTGGGGTGATATGGTGAATTTGGGACCAGGTGAACTCATCTCATCGCTAAAAGATTGGAAGTTCCTCTTATTTCGGCCTGCATGAGTGGCATTTCGACACACTACTCAGACCTCACGGTCGAAAGACATATAGCACCTGAAAAAATGGATTACAGCGATCTGCTAAAGAAAAACCAATGAATGGAAGCCTTGTATCCTACTGGCACAGAGTCATCTGTTGTCCTTAATCACAGGGAGGGCTTTTATGCAAGAAACCTACACACAAATGCAGAAGGAGGAGAAATATCTGGCGCGCAGGAGAGAATTCAATACAGCTGTGTGTATGTTAGTGGATACAATACAGCCAATGGTATTTGTGGTGCAGTGGCAGATAAATAAAAAACTACCCCATGGAAATCATAAGTAACCCTCGAAATAGACAAACAAAGAACTATGCTGAGTAAGCAAGGGGGAAGATATGCGCAGGCCCCAAACAGGGCAAGTGCAAAACAAACAGGCAAGAAATTGGGATATAAGATGTTCATCTGCGTTCAAGGTCATGAAGTATAACCAATAGCATCTTGGTGCGAGTTCAGACGCAGAACAGCGATAACATCGTTGACAGTGGACACCAACACTATGGTCCAGAACAAGGGTGTTCCCTCACACGAGGTGGGAGATTACAAGAAGTGGAAAAGCAAGCTGAGACTACGGAGATCAGCCAGGCTAGGAGACGGGGTGTATAGTTTGCCTCAACCAGGAAGTGGAACAAGATGTTCCACTTAAAAAGCCACACATTGGAGAGCCGGTTCAATGGCAAGTTTTAACCACAAAGCTTGATTAACGCCACTTGTACTGTATTAAGACCACGACAGGAACAGCAGATTGAATGTCAAAACACCTCTTTAAGCTGAAAAAAAGCCGAAATCTAGTGGGATTTGTGAAGCTGAAAACCATCAACACGCCCGATGTTCCTATAGCTTCTGAAACTGAGAGAACAGACACATCTAGTAAACAGGGCACATTGGAGGATGGAGCCACAACTTGGGCCATTCCCAAGAATATCTATCCCGTTCCGCAAGCATGCACAGGGTCAACAGCTTTACACTTCAGTTATCCTTTTGGAAAAGAACGTGTCTAAGAGTATAACAATCCGTTTTTGGGAAGTTTTGATTGAGCCGTCAAGGGATTTATAAATGCGACAATCTGTGCACAAAAACGTAAAGAATAGTCGTACAGCTCCAGTACTGTGCGCTGCATTTTAAATACACTCCAGTTCATGGGCGCCTTTAACTTTCTGACTCTTGTTTTTCTAACTTTCTATATAACTTCTATGTCTTTTTCAGGCCTTTAATATGCCCATAAGAGGTTCAACTAAAGCACTGGATGTACAGCTGTACTCTTTATTTTCGGTTTATGTTACCAATGAGCAAGTCTAGTACTGTAGGGATGAATTCACAGCCTTCGGACATCCAGTGGTGGATGGATGTGGCAGAAGCTGTAGATTTCTTACTTTCCTACTGGACCTTAATCGGTTCTGGAGGAAGGCAGCAGAGACCTCACTGTCAGAAGTGTCCCTCTTCCCACAGTTTTTAGGTATCCATCGCCACATGCACCTCGCCTCACAATACATGCTGCCAGCCGCTGCTACCCTTCCTGGAGTTACATACTAGAGGACTTTAAAATGATCATTCAATGCTCAATTCTCCCTGTAATAAGGTAAGCAGTGTGATATAATGCGAAATGCAGACTACAAAGTTTGCACTGAACCTCCAAATGAAAATACTTCAAAACACACGTGCATCCAACACATCCTATGCATTAAATAAAGGTGGGCAATGCTGCGTTTTCAATGGCAGTAACCAGAAAACCACCACACACGTAAAATATCCAACAGAGTACATCAGAGAAAACACTGCAGAAGCTTCCGACCCAGACAAGCCATACAACTGTCTACCACCCAGTCCATAACAGCACTAAGAAACACACATAAAATATCTAACAGAGCACATCAAACAAAACACTGCAGAAGCTTCCGACCCAGACAACCCACACAGCTGGATATCACCCAGTACATGACAGTACTAACCGCTAAGAAACTACATGGAGAACATCGAGCAGAACGTTGTGTATCGTCCAACAGTGTACGTTATTAGGTGTCAAAGTGCTCACAGGAGCTCTCAACAAGCTACAAAAAAACCGACACCAGGCACTAAACAGAACTCCTAGCACCCATCCAACAGTACATGGCTCTCCTGGTTCCTTGACCGCAATTGCTACCTCCCCTTACTTCACTCGCTCGCCACAAGCCGGTAACAGGCAAGCAAAGCAACCCCGATGGCACCCAATCGATTTGGTAAGAACTCCTGCCACATCCATAAAATACTGACTAAAAGAGACCTCCATGATTAAGATGTGCTTATTGGAAGTACCAGAACCAACCCACACACACACCACTGATCACATAAGCCAAATCAGACTGCAGCCTGCGATGGAGCACTCGAGACAAAATCTGGAAGGTACCCAGACTCTTAACGCTTCAAGTCCACAATAATGGCATTACGCTCTATACAAATGACTAATGTAAGATAGTAAGCTGCGCTGATGACAACTTAAATGACAAACCTCCGTGTATGGTGAAAGGGGAGCAAGAAACTAACCAAGTTTTCTCCCAACCCTCCCATCAGTTCATATTTCTTTTATGGACAGAAATCTCCAAATCCTCCTGCATCCTTTTTTGTGGCACCTTACTGCTGAATATTGCCCTGCATGTAAAATAACGCTCGAAGAATGAGTTGAATCAAACCCACTTCATGCACGGAAAGCACACAGAATAAAACAGATGTTTCAGTTAGAGAGGCACAGATGAAATACGTGACAACAAATTTATGTACGATTCTATGCACAAAAGACATTTTTCTTAGCCTATATGACTGGAATTTGACAATTTCGATGTAAATGCATTTTATTTAAAAAACTGAATATCTAAACATCAGTGCACATTAAAATCAAAGCCTACGTATGTAGGAAGATCTGCTACCGCGGGCTATAATCTGTCCACATGGCAAAAGCTGCCACGTACAGATAACTTTTTGCTTTCTGGCGGCAATCACAAGGACAAGCCAGGAAGCCTTTCACATCAGTGGCACCCGCAAGATGGATAACCCATCACAGAATGGGAGAAAAGCCCTGGCCTGTGGACAACAAGGCTGAATCCTGATCAAGGGGCGACCATGATTTCACTCAACAGGCGTCATCCACCGAGAGTCTATCTATTTCGAGAGAACAGGAGGTAAATGCATGCCTCACTGTAGATAAGGCACTTTATCAGCCGTTTTCTAAATAACCTACAGAGATGTACAACTGTTGTTGATGCAGTGATGTGGCCAAAGTCTAGTTAGGAAAACCACTGTGGTAAAGTGACAATGGCAGCATCAGAGGGGTTTAAATTAGTTTATTAATCATAGTATTGAAACATAATAAGACAGTGTTTCAGACCGCCAGCTTACTAGTTGTAGACTTTTGCAGTACATCCGTTATGACATTTTACTATATTGCATGGAACAAATAGGGCTGCCAGTCTGGGAACAATAAAAAAAAGACAGAGCGTTTCTTAGATTTGCAATGGCCAGGAGTTAATATCACAGCTTAGCTGCATGGGCAAGTTATCGAGAAAAGCAGACTTTATTCAATTAATTGGTGTGAACAGAGTGCAATGACGAGAAAACATCCAGAAATTCATGAGTGTTGCTTTGAAGTATCTGCAAGGCGAGGTGCAGCGCTGTACAAAACACTTCAATAAATACTTTCACATCAGGAACGGTTTCACCTCACTAAAATCCATAAGATTGGGCCTCATGTTCCGTGACAACCTTGCTGCTAGTTCTTGGAGAAGGAACAAGGAGTCGATCTGCACAGGGCCTTATCTACTGTCCTGAGTTACCTAACTAATGAACTGATTAATTCTAGTTTCAGTGTTGCTAATCAGGTCGAGTTTACAAGTTTAATCAGATACAAAGTTCTCAATCCGCCCTTTGGACTTCAAGGGGATAGGCGATCAATGCAGAGATCTAACGAGCAAGCGGAAGGTTCACACGATGAAAATGTGGTAAAGGCAACCGGGGTGAAGGGAAGTAGCAGCAGAACAGGGAGGTATTCAAAAAGGCAGGCAGAATCCTAATCACTACAATGTGCACACATTTGGCAGTCAGGTGTGCTTTGTCAGCTCCAAGCTGTAAATGCAGTAATAAGAACATGTTTGAGGCTCACAAGCATGGGCAATGTGATTACGTATCGCTGTTTCTTCATGACGTTGACCTTCTTTGTTATGTGTGGGCAGTGGCGTACGGAAACTTGAGGGGGGGCCCCCCCTACAAGGTACATGGGGGGGGCGCTCCATATTTAATCCGGAGCTGTCAGGCCAGAGTACTGTGCTGAGGGGACCCCCTGCAGCTCGGGAGCTGCTGGAGCCTGTGTTACACCACTGTCTGTGGGTTTACTGTTTACAATGGCAGGATGGCATCACCTAGGTCGTTTCCGTTCTCCTTTCCTTGCAGAATATGTCGAATTACCAGGGCCTGCCTTTTCTTCCTAGGGTCTAGTGGTCAAAGCGCAGAGATCAACTTTTGCTCCCTAACTCACTCGTTTGCGAATCACTGGCCTATGGTGATTTTGGATTTCAATGCCAGCCAGAGCGTGAAACGGTGCCCAGCCGAAGCGGAGTGGGCAAATGCCCATAAGACACACACTTTGCAACTTTTGCGGCTGCTGCCTCTGCAGCTAGTCAAAGACCACCACTTCTGCACCTTTTTAGGTCTCGGCCTGCACCAGCGCTTGCGCTGGTCTGGCCGAGAGTTTTAGTAAGCGGGTTTTGGAAGTGCAAACCCACTGGCTTTTGGCTGGCGACCAGCTTGCGTTCACGATAGCGTGCACGCGCACAGCTGCCATCTGGGTTTCCTATCTTTTCCTCATTTTTTCGTCATGGCTCATTAACTCTCTGATGTTTCAATCGCAGCAGCAGCTCACATTACCAACTGACGGCCCTGGACTACAGTCACATGAAAAACAACAGCGATTAGCATTGAAATGCAAGCTTTTTTTTGTCTAGTTAGAAATATTGCTTCGGTGGGTTGATTTCACCTTATAACGCTATTTGTTTTATATTGGGAGTCACAGCCTAATTACCAGTATTTTTGTCTCACTCTTTTTTTTAAAAATATTTATTCGCACAAAGCTATATTTAAGGTTACTTTTTCGCGTCACTTCTTCACTCTATTTAAACTCCACACCCCCACTCTTATTGTCTCTCTCCTTCTCTCTCTCTCCCTCTCTAATTCTCTCTCTACTTAATTAACTCTCCCCTCTCTATCTTTTTAGCCTTTCATTCTCTCTCACCCCTTTATCTGTTTCTCTTTCAAACTCCTTCATTCACTCTCTCTCCCCTTCTTTCTCTCTATCCCGCTCCACTCTTTATTCTATGTACACCCTTTCTCTCTCTTTCTCTCTCACCACCCTCTCTAATTGGGCATTATATCTTCACTCTATCTCTCACTCGGCAACACCACAGCATCACTCAGCATCACCACAGCATCACTCAGTGCAACCACAGCATCAATCAGAGCCAGCACATCATCACTCAACGCCATCACAGCATCACTCAACGCCATCACAGCATCACTCAACGCCATCACAGCATCACTCAACGCCATCACAGCATCACTCAACGCCATCACAGCATCACTCAACGCCATCACAGCATCACTCAACGCCATCACAGCATCACTCAGTGCAACCACAGCATCACTCAGTGCAACCACAGCATTACTCAGCACAACCACAGCATCACTCAGCGCCACAACAGCATCACTCAGCGCCACCACAGCATTACTCAGCAGCACCACAACATCACTCCGCGCCACCACAGCATCACTCAGCACCACCATAGCTTCACTCAGCGACACCACATCACTCAGGGCCAACACTGCATCACTCAGCACCACCACAGGATGACTCAGCGCACCACAGCATTGCTCAGCACCACCACAGCATCGCTCAGCGCCACCACAGCATCACTCAGCGCCACCACAGCATCACTCAGCGCCACCACAGCATCACTCAGCGCCACCACAGCATCACTCAGTACCACAACAGCATCACTCAGCACCACAACAGCATCACTCAGAACTACCACAGCATTACCACAGCATCACTCAGCGCCACCACAGCATCGCTCAGCGCCACCACAGCATCTCTCAGCGCCGCCACAGCATCGCTCAGCGTCGCCACAGCATCGCTCAGCGCCGCAACAGCATCGCTCAGCGTTGCCACAGCATTGCTCAGCGTCGCCGCAGCATCGCTCAGCGCCGCCACAGCATCGCTCAGCACCGCCACAGCATCGCTCAGCACCGCCACAGCATCGCCACAGCATCGCTCAGCACTGCCACAGCATCGCTCAGCGCCACAACAGCATCGCTCAGCGCCACCACAGCATCGCTCAGCGCCACCACAGCATCCCTCAGCGCCACCACAGCATCCCTCAGCGCCACCACAGCATCCCTCAGCGCCACCACAGCATCCCTCAGCGCCACCACAGCATCACTCAGCGCCACCACAGCATCCCTCAGCGCCACCGCAGCATCACTCAGCGCCACCGCAGCATCACTCAGCGCCACCGCAGCATCACTCAGCGCCACCGCAGCATCACTCAGCGCCACCGCAGCATCACTCAGCGCCACCGCAGCATCACTCAGCGCCACCGCAGCATCACTCAGCGCCGCCGCAGCATCACTCAGCGCCGCCGCAGCATCACTCAGCGCCGCCGCAGCATCACTCAGCGCCGCCGCAGCATCACTCAGCGCCGCCGCAGCATCACTCAGCGCCGCCGCAGCATCACTCAGCGCCGCCGCATCGCTCAGCGCCGCCGCATCGCTCAGCGCCGCCGCATCGCTCAGCGCCGCCGCATCGCTCAGCGCCGCCACAGCATCGCTCAGCGCCGCCACAGCATCGCTCAGCACCGCCACAGCATCGCTCAGCACCACCACAGCATCGCTCAGCACCACCACAGCATCCTTCAGCATCACCACAGCATCCTTCAGCACCACCACAGCATCACTCAGCACCACCACAGCATCATTCAGCACCACCACAGCATCACTCAGGGCCACCACAGCATCACTCAGGGCCACCACAGCATCACTCAGGGCCACCACAACATCACTCAGGGCCACCACAACATCACTCAGGGCCACCACAGCATCACTCAGCACCACCACAGCATCACTCAGCACCACCACAGCATCACTCAGCACCCCCACAGCATCACTCAGCGCCAAGACAATATCACTCAGCACCACCACAGCATCACTCAGCGCCAAGACAATATCACTCAGCACCACCACAGCATCACTCAGCACCACAGCAGTATCACTCAGCAAGACCTAAGTATCATTCAGCATCACCTCAGCATCGTCTCCGCAACAGTCACCACCACCACCACTACCACCTCAGCATCACTCAGCACCTCCTCAGCCTGCTCTCGGAATCTGGCATCTGTTGATTCTCCCCTAGCGTCTGGCCGCTGCTAGTGTTATAATACAGGTACTAGTTCCCAACCTTCACCCTCCGATTGTTTATGCCCCTCAAAAAAAAAAGCTTTAACAAACAACCATTGCAATAGGCAGAAACAAGTTGCCAGCATTGCAAGAACAAAAGAAAACTGAGGAAATTTTTATTGTAAATACTTTTTTAATATGGTCGTTCAGTTTTACATAATGCCTTCTTGGTCATATATAAAGTAACAAAAATGCTTCTGACACTTTTATTATAACTTTTCAGCATGCTGCACAGCAGCCACACTTCTCTACAGCACAGCTTGAAGACATTGGCAAAGTCAATAGCTCTGGCTAAACACTTATAAGGCCCCAAAGGCGAGACCTATTGGCTATGCCAATGCTTGTTTGTATATAGCTAACCTGATGAAAAGACTATGTCGGAGTGATCGAGCACCAGCATCTGATGCATGAGTGAGAGGTAGCAGTCTCATACAAGATCCAGTACTGTCGAAACTGGCACGGCAGTGAATCCTCTTCTAACACAGCAGCCCAGTGAGAAGGTCGATGCTAGCTGGATACCACGATTCAAGCTGCATCAGAATCTGTGTGGTCACTAGTCACATGGCTACCAATACGGCAAGAGGGACATATGCTTAGGTCACGTAAGCATTCAGATGTATTATTTTAAATAGTAGGTGGAAACAGCCGCTTCCTGCCATCCCAAAATCCATGATTAAATACGCTTTCCCAGGATAGGCCCCTCCTTGCTCACTTCTCTCCAGGGTGTCGGTGACTCGCCTTTTCTCCAGCCTCTAAATACACAATGGATTCATGGCAGGTACCAACAGCACCTACACATCACAGATCAAGATTTATCAAGATAGTGGAAGCAAACATTGGCATGCCATTCCTTCATTCCCACCAAACTCTGCTGAGTGAACAGCTTGCTGTATACTACTCAGGTTATGTTGTGGCACAATGCAGACTTTTCTTTTCAATGCCCCGGTGTTTGAGTAGCCAACTTTGCTCCCACTCGTGGCTTGTAATGTCCTACCTGGAGACTGCAATGAGTGCATAAATGTTCGGACCGAGGAATAGAAAGCACTCACCGGGAATCACTAGTACACCGTGAAAAGTTCTACAGACGGAAAAATGTACAAACCTTAGTAACTCCATACCTCCCTCTTTACTCTGCTGTGATGCGGTATTATGCAGTTTGGGGCAATACCTCAAAATAGGACAATTTGGTCAAGGGGGAGAAACAGGACTTAAAGACCCGGTCTTCTGCATCCAAAATCGTTTTTCCACTAGCCCACACTTCCTCAACTATATCTATTTTGCATATTCTTCGGAAAAAAACTGAAAAATGCACAGTGTTGCAATTCTCAAATTGTGCAAACTCTGGATATAAGTGAGAGTCAATGTTGTGGCAAAAGTTCTGAAACCGTTTAAACTTCCCCTGCAAAATTGGCAAACTTTGCACTTCATGCAGTGTGCAAAGTTTGCTGGCTTTTCCAATTCAGCCCCATTATGCCTAGCTAGAGAATAGTACACAAAAAGTGTTTTATAGCTTTCACTCAAGCAATTATTCGTGTTTTTCCCCCAACACATTAGCAAAATTCATTAAGTTTAACCAAAAATGTAATGAACTTGAAAGGTAACATTTAGCAGAGCCCTGTCCTGCGCGCTGTTCTAACCAGGGCTAATTCCATAAGTATAATAGGGAATATTTGTAAGATTGTAAACAATCCTTATAGAGATAGGTTTGTCTAGTGGCTTTTGTTGAGATCCGCTTCTAGTCAGGACAAAGAGGATTGTTTTCAACGATACAAAGTTAAATGCTGCTTTTGCATTTTTTCCTGAATGTAACTAGTCTGTCTGGGGACATGCAGATATATTTAGCAACATTTCTTACTGGATGCGCAGGCTGGGGGCTCCCAGGCGCTCTCTCCTCCGTTTCATCATGGCCGCACGTGATTCAACAGAACTCTTCCCAAGGAGTTAAGTTGTCGCGGTTGGAGTAGCTCAAGAGTCCGTCCGGGACATGAACTATACCAGGGGTCTCTTCATGGCATCCTCTCTGAAGGCTCGAGGGTTTGCCGGAGCACACTGCCAAACCTCTGCCGGTTCAGGGGTGGCCTGATGCCCGCTGCCAGCTCTCTATGGGTTTGGTGGTGGCCTAGTGCCTGCGTTCAGCTCTCTAGAGGAACACGGCCAGCTGCCAGCTCTCTGCAGGTACGGTGGTGGTCTGGGGTCTGCTGCCAGTTCTCTGCAGGTTCAGGGGTGGTCGTGGTGTCCGCTGCCAGTTCTCTGCAGGTTCAGGGGTGGTCGTGGTGTCCGCTGCCAGCTCTCAGCGGGTTTGGTGGTGGTCTGGGGTCCGCTGCCAGCTCTCTGCAGGTACGGTGGTGGTCTGGGGTCCGCTGCCAGCTCTCTGCAGGTTCAGGGGAGGGCCAGGGCCTGTTGTCAGCTCTCTGCAGGTTCAGGGGTGGCCCAGGGCCTGTTGTCAGCTCTCTGCAGGTTCAGGGGTGGCCCAGGGACTGTTGTCAGCTCTCTGCAGGTTCAGGAGTGGGTCAGGGCCTGTTGTCCGCTCTCTGCTGGTTCAGGGGTCGGCCAGGGCCTGTTGTCAGCTCTCTGCAGGTTCAGGGGTGGCCCAGGGACTGTTGTCAGCTCTCTGCAGGTTCAGGAGTGGGCCAGGGCCTTTTGTCCGCTCTCTGCTGGTTCAGGGGTGGCCTGTTGTCCGCTCTCTGCTGGTTCAGGGGTGGGCCAGGGCCTGTTGTCAGCTCTCTGCAGGTTCAGGGGTGGCCCAGGGCCTGGTGTCAGCTCTCTGCAGGTTATGGGGTGGGCCATGGACTGTTGTCAGCTCTCTGCAGGTTCAGGAGTGGCCCAGGGTCCACTGCCAGCTCTCTGCACGTACAGGGGTGGCCCGGAGACGCTTTCAGCCCCCTGCAGATTCAAGGGTGGTCCAGGTCTTTCTCAGGTTCAGGGATCGCCCAAGGACCCACTTTCAGCTCCCTTCAGGGTTAGGGGTGGACTGGAAGCCGGTGCCAGGTCTCTGCATGTTCAGGGGTGGCCCGGGGCCCGCTGTCAGGTCTCTGCAGTTTCAGATGTGGGTCACATCCTCATGTCAGCCGTCGAGAACTCTCACCCGTTTCATATTAAAACTCAGAGGCACAAAAGCGGAATGGAAAGTAGAGCTCGGAGATAGCACGAGCCTGAAGCATAGAGTCTGCCTTCTCCAACAAGGCCGGGCCTCAAACACCCACGGCCGGGCCCGGTGAGCGCTGACAGCAGCACTCAGGCACCGCCTCCCGGCTTATCGCAGGACACGGAGGGACCCGGGCAAGGAGAGCTCGCACAGCAACTCGAAAACTGGCAGGGGGCTGAAATTAAAGGCAGGGAACAGCGCGTGCCTGGGACGGGGCGGGAACAGCTGCTCCAGCCTAGGAAGGAGCATTCCAGCCCTGGAAACCCAACACGGGACGGGGGTCGCGGGCCTCCCGTGACAATGGGCCCGGAGGGGAAGGGGATAGAAATATGTGGAAAACATCTCCGAGTCATGCTGTCCCAGCCGCGTGTGCCAACCCACCTGACCACATCATATCCCGGGGTCTGTAAACCGAACGCACGTGCCAACCCACCTGACCACATCATATCCCGGGGTCTGTAAACCGAACGCACGTGCCAACCCACCTAACCACATCATATACAGGGGTCTGTAATAGGACCTAGGGTGTCACTGGTCCCAGCCTAATGTGCCAACCCACCTGACCCTATCATAACCTGTGGTCTGTTATCCGTCGTGGTGCTGTCGCAACCGCATCAAACCCCGGCTGTGGTCTGGCTTGAGCTGCTCCACCGCGTGTGCCACCGCGTCAAACCCAGGCTGTGGTCTAGTTTGAGCTGTTCCACCGCGTGTGCCACCGCATCAAACCCAGGCTGTGGTCTAGTTTGAGCTGCTCCACCGCGTGTGCCACCGCGTCAAACCCCGGCTGTGGTCTGCCTTGAGCTGCTCCACCGCGTGTGCCACCGCGTCAAACCCAGGCTGTGGTCTGGTTTGAGCTGCTCCACCGCGTGTGCCACCGCGTCAAACCCCGGCTGTCGTCTGGCTTGAGCTGTTCCATTGCGTGTGCCACCGCGTCAAACCCTGGCTGTGGTCTAGCTTGAGCTGCTCCACCGCGTCAAACCCTGGCTGTGGTCTGGCTTGAGCTGCTCCACCGCGTGTGCCACCGCCTCAAACCCCCGGCTGTGGTCTGGCTTGAGCTGTCCCACTGCGTGTGCCACCGCGTCAAACCCCGGCTGTGGTCTGGCTTGAACTGCTCCACCACGTGTGCCACTGCGTCAAACCCAGGCTGTGGTCTGGCTTGAGCTGTTCCACCGCATGCGCCACTGCGTCAAACCCTGGCTGTGGTCTGGCTTGAGCTGTCCCACCGCGTGTGTCACAGCGTCAAACCCCGGCTGTGGTCTGGCTTGAGCTGTCCCACTGCGTGGGCCACCGCGTCAAACCTCGGCTGTGGTCTGGCTTGAGGTGTCCCACCGCGTGTGCCACCGCGTCAAACCCTGGCTGTGGTCTGGCTTGAGCTGTTCCACCGCATGTGCCACCGCGTCAAACCCAGGCTGTGGTCTGGCTTGAGCTGCTCCACCGCGTGTGCCACTGCGTCAAACCCAGGATGTGGTCTAGTTTGAGCTGTTCCACCGCATGTGCCACCGCATCAAACCCAGGCTGTGGTCTGGTTTGAGCTGTTCCACCGCATGTGCCACCGCATCAAACCCAGGCTGTGGTCTGGTTTGAGCTGTTCCACCGCATGTGCCACTGCATCAAACCCAGGCTGTGGTCTAGTTTGAGCTGTTCCACCGCATGTGCCACCGCATCAAACCCAGGCTGTGGTCTAGTTTGAGCTGTTCCACCACGTGTGCCACCGCATCAAACCCTGGCTGTGGTCTGGTTTGAGCTGTTCCACCGCATGTGCCACCGCATCAAACCCAGGCTGTGGTCTGGCTTGAGCTGTTCCACCGCATGTGCCACCGCGTCAAACCCAGGCTGTGGTTTGGCTTGAGCTGCTCCACCACGTGTGCCACCGCGTTAAACCCAGGCTGTGGTCTGGCTTGAGCTGCTCCACTGCATGTGCCACCGCATCAAACCCCGGCTGTGGTCTAGTTTGAGCTGTTCCACCACGTGTGCCACCGCATCAAACCCAGGCTGTGGTCTTGTTTGAGCTGTTCCACCGCGTGTGCCACCGCATCAAACCCAGGCTGTGGTCTAGTTTGAGCTGCTCCACCGCGTGTGCCACCGCGTCAAACCCCGGCTGTGGTCTGGCTTGAGCTGCTCCACCGCGTGTGCCACCGCGTCAAACCCCGGCTGTGGTCTGGCTTGAGCTGCTCCACCGCGTGTGCCACCGCGTCAAACCCCGGCTGTGGTCTGGCTTGAGCTGCTCCACCACGTGTGCCACCGCGTCAAACCCCGGCTGTGGTCTGCCTTGAGCTGCTCCACCGCGTGTACCACCGCGTCAAACCCAGGCTGTGGTCTGGTTTGAGCTGCTCCACCGCGTGTGCCACCGCGTCAAACCCCGGCTGTCGTCTGGCTTGAGCTGTTCCACCGCGTCAAACCCTGGCTGTGGTCTAGCTTGAGCTGCTCCACCGCGTCAAACCCTGGCTGTGGTCTGGCTTGAGCTGCTCCACCGCGTGTGCCACCGCCTCAAACCCCGGCTGTGGTCTGGCTTGAGCTGTCCCACTGCGTGTGCCACCGCGTCAAACCCCGGCTGTGGTCTGGCTTGAACTGCTCCACCACGTGTGCCACTGCGTCAAACCCAGGCTGTGGTCTGGCTTGAGCTGTCCCACCGCATGCGCCACTGCGTCAAACCCTGGCTGTGGTCTGGCTTGAGCTGTCCCACTGCGTGTGCCACAGGGTCAAACCCCGGCTGTGGTCTGGCTTGAGCTGTCCCACTGCGTGGGCCACCGCATCAAACCTCGGCTGTGGTCTGGCTTGAGGTGTCCCACCGCGTGTGCCACCGCGTCAAACCCTGGCTGTGGTCTGGCTTGAGCTGTTCCACCGCATGTGCCACCGCGTCAAACCCAGGCTGTGGTCTGGCTTGAGCTGCTCCACCGCGTGTGCCACTGCGTCAAACCCAGGATGTGGTCTAGTTTGAGCTGTTCCACCGCATGTGCCACCGCATCAAACCCAGGCTGTGGTCTGGTTTGAGCTGTTCCACCGCATGTGCCACTGCATCAAACCCAGGCTGTGGTCTGGTTTGAGCTGTTCCACCGCATGTGCCACTGCATCAAACCCAGGCTGTGGTCTAGTTTGAGCTGTTCCACCGCATGTGCCACCGCATCAAACCCAGGCTGTGGTCTAGTTTGAGCTGTTCCACCACGTGTGCCACCGCATCAAACCCTGGCTGTGGTCTGGTTTGAGCTGTTCCACCGCATGTGCCACCGCATCAAACCCAGGCTGTGGTCTGGCTTGAGCTGTTCCACCGCATGTGCCACCGCGTCAAACCCAGGCTGTGGTTTGGCTTGAGCTGCTCCACCACGTGTGCCACCGCGTTAAACCCAGGCTGTGGTCTGGCTTGAGCTGCTCCACTGCATGTGCCACCGCATCAAACCCAGGCTGTGGTCTAGTTTGAGCTGTTCCACCGCATGTGCCACCGCATCAAACCCAGGCTGTGGTCTGGTTTGAGCTGTTCCACCGCATGTGCCACAGCATCAAACCATGGCTGTGGTCTAGTTTGAGCTGTTCCACCGCATGTGCCACAGCGTCAAACCCAGGCTGGGGTCTGGCTTGAGCTGCTCCACCGCGTGTGCCACCGCGTCAAACCCAGGCTGTGGTCTGGCTTGAGCTGCTCCACCGCATGTGCCACCGCATCAAACCCAGGCTGTGGTCTGGCTTGAGCTGTTCCACCGCATGTGCCACCGCACCAAACCATGGCTGTGGTCTAGTTTGAACTGTTCCACCGCATGTGCCACCGCGTCAAACCCAGGCTGAGGTCTGGTTTGAGCTGTTCCACCGCATGTGCCACCGCAACAAACCATGACTGTGGTCTAGTTTGAGCTGCTCCACCGCGTGTGCCACCGCGTCAAACCCAGGCTGAGGTCTGGTTTGAGCTGTTCCACCGCATGTGCCACCGCATCAAACCATGGCTGTGATCTGGCTTGAGCTGTCACACCGCATGTGCTAACCCACCCACCCCTGGGGCCAGTCATGTCCTAGTGTCTGAAGTAGGGCCTAGGAATGTCCCAATGGCATGCCCCCACCAACCCCCCCTTATACCATCATATTCTGCGGTCTGTAATCTGGTCTAATCCTGTGCAGTGTTTTGGTGCAGCATCAGGCAGAATTACAAAAGCATGTTCCACTTCTGCTGCTCCCCATCACACCATGATGTCAATGGTCTGGTCTAGTGCTGTCCGAACTGCACCCGTCACACCCCGGTGCCTGTACTGTGGTCTGGCGCTGTCCCAACTCCAGGTGCCACCCACACCCCAACCCATCATACCCTAGTGCTTTCCCAACCACACAATCCACCACCCACCTCCCCCTTCACACCCTGGTGTCTAACCTGGTCCAGTGTTGTGCCGAAACCACATCACCACACCACACCAAAGCCTCGTATCTGTAATCTGGTCTGGTACTTTCCCAACTTCATTCCCCACTTCTGCCTCACCCTATCACGGACTCGCCTTAAGCTGGCCCAACCACCACCAGGCTTCACTCATCACAAACCGGTGTTTGTATTCGGGTATAGTGATGTTCCCCGCTCCACCACCATCTATGACATACTGGAGTCTATAATTTGGTTGAATGCTTTCCCACCACATGTACTGCCTTCGACCGGTCTCTGTGCAACACACTGCGATGCACAGCATCTCATGTTTGTGATGCTCATGCTACAATAATAAACAATGGCATTGCCAACAGGTCTCGCCTTTGGGACCTGTTGGCTTTACAAATGCTGCAACAAGGGGCAAAGAGGGTTGGGGGAAGCAATAAGAGTGGGAGGATGCAGAAACAACACAAGGGGGCATGTGAGGGCTGAAGCAACACAGGGGGCTGGAAGCAACGTGGAGGGTGCAGTGGGGGAAACAATATAGAGGGTGTCGGGGTGCAAACAGGTGACCTGGAGCAACCTGGAGTGCACAGTATGGGGGAGAAATCCAAACAGGCGAGAGAGAGCGACATGGAGCTCTGAGGGGAAGAAGCACACAGGTGAGAAAGGAACATGGGTGGAGGGAGCCATTGAGAGGGAGCGCATCACAGAGGGAGAAAAGGGAGAAGCACACTGCCAGAACAGCGCAGAGAAGGGTAGCTGGAAAACACATGCAATCTCGTGGAGTGCCTAGAGAAAAAGAAAAAAAAGTAGTAGGTGGGACAATCCCAAGAGGAGGAAGTAATTTATACACATGCTAACGAATAAGCAACAAGAAAATGGGAAGGTCAATGAAGTCAACCAATGGCGGGCTGTAAGTGCACTGTAAGCTAACAATACATCTCATAATGGACAGCGCATACTATGTCTTTTAGTGTTACCAAAGGTATGTAACTTGTTCCAAGACTGAGGCTGAACCATCAGGATCATGACTCAAATGTCCTGGACTCACTCCTTTGGAAGGAAGGCTTGAAAATGCACTTTATCCAGGATAGCTCTGATGAAAAGGAGCATCTGCGAAGAAGTCAGGTGTGACTTTGAAATACTGATCGTGAACCCAAATGATTTAAGGATGCTCAGTCATCTCGAGGTGGCTATGACTGACTGTGACAAGCTTGCCTTCAACAGCCAGTTGTTGAGGTAGGGGTAGACTGGTACACCCGACCGCCGAAGATTAGGTATGACCGCTGCAATCACCTTCATGAACACCTAAGAGGCACTAGTGAGGAAAAAAGGGAGCAGAGGAAACTGAAAATGCGAACGCCCCACCTTGAACCACAGGTAGCATCTGTGAGCCTGCAAGATGGGAAATAGGTGCCCTGCAGGTCCAACACCACAATCTACTCCCCAGGATCCAGACAGAGAGAACTTGGGCCAGTGAGCATCTTGAATCTGTCCTTCTACAGGACAAAGTTGAGGGGTCAAGTATCTAAAATACGGCAAAGGCCTCCACCCTTCTTCAGCACTAAAAAACACACCAGAAGTAACACCCAGGTCCAATTTTCGAGGCCAGGACCCTGTCTATGGCTTTTTCCAATAGGAGTCTGGACTTCCAGCAGCAAAATGGCAAAATGGTACACTGAAACTCATTCTGATGTATGCGGAATAGGCCGCAGAACAATCTGCAGGGTCCACCTGTCATATACTACTGCTTGCTACCCATGGAGAAAATTAGTATTCCTGCCTCCCGAGGGATACTTGTGTGGTGCTAAGGATAAACTAAAGCGTCTTTGAGGCTGCTGCCAGAGGGACTAGGGACTGGGAAGTTTGTTGTCTCTGTTTAGCCTGAGCATTGCCTGCTAGATATGCTACGCCTACCACGACATAAAAGGACTGGGGTACCTGTTGTTGGGGAGGTAGGCCTAGACATTGTATAAAGACAAAGACCCTAGCAATGCCTTGAAAGGGATGAAAGTGTTGTGGATACTACTTCGCGGTTGTGGAAAGGCTGATGCAGCACATAGTTGCTCTGCTTTCTTTAAAGTGCTCTAGGGCGGAGTCAGCCTTCCCACCAAAGAGGCGAGGCTCATTGAAAGGCATATCCATGAGGGATACGTTAACATCACCTGAAAAGTCAGTGGATCTCATTCACGTGTGGTGCCAGAGCATTACACTAGTGACAACCGCTCTGCCCAAGAAGTCAGTGGTGTACACTACTGAGTGGATAACACACTTACATGCATCCTGGCCATCCTGGATGATCTGGGCCAAATTGTCTCTGAATTCCTCTGGGACTGTGGGAAAATGTTTAGCAACTGAGTCCCATAATGCGCGAAAGTATCAGACCAGCAAGCAGCTTGCAATGACTGACCTGAGGGCAAGGCTAGCAGAGGGAAAAATACTCTTCCCAAACACCTCCATTCTCTTCAATTCCTGTTCGGCTGGGTCGTAGGGTAGAAATTCTGGCTAACTCTGCTGGTGGATGACTGTACCACCAGGGTCTCCGGAGTAACATGCTGCGTGAGAAAGGCAGAGTGACCAGGCACTGACCTACGGCGACATGCCAGTTGTCTGTACAATAATGGCCAAGAGCAGGGCTTGAAGAGTATCAGGTAGGGCCTCATTAAAAGGCTGCAGAGGTTCTGATGAGGCTTACCAGGTTGCAGAACCTCTGTGAGGACATTGTTTATTTTGACCTAAGGCAGTTGTAAACCTAGGACACTGGCCGCCCTGCTGGTTACAATGATGAGGGAAGAGGACTGTTCTGTGGAAGGACCAGGGGCAAACCAACCCACTGCCCGGGGGAGTATCCAGCTCACTGGCATCTTGTAGGTCCATATATAAATTGTCATCGTCATATTGTGGGGCAAATTCTTCCCCGCTATCATCAACAAATCCTGGTTGGCTTTGATCAGAGTTCGATCCAATGAGTTGGTGGAGTACTAGAGGCCAACCTGTAGGCAAAGGTAGTGTCTTTACAGAGTCAAAGTAATTGGCGTCCAGAAGCATGGGACTGAACTCACACACCGCTTTGGCCGAGGTGAAGACTGATTCAGTTCAGCGTCAAATCGAACTATAGGCTTTGCGCCCTCCTTTGGTGTCTGTGCCGGCATCAAAGCACTAGGAACTGGCATGGATCTTGGTGCCTAGAGTCAAATCTGCTTCAGAGTCAAAGCTGTACTGAAAGTGGGCTCAGGAAGCACAGCGGGTGTGGAGGGTGGACCTGCCAGTGGTAACACAGCTGGAGGCCTGTATAGATGTATGGGGCTCGAGAGCACACCAGAGGGAGCCAAGTAAGGTGCCGTAAATATGAAGCAATCTCGCAATTTTCTGTGGTGTCACCGGGATCAGCTGCAGAATCAACTCCTTACCAATGGCTGAAGGCAAATGACCCGAAAACCATTCTGTCTGTTCTACTTTTTAAATATACTTTTTTTTAAATTTTAAATATTGGTAATATGAAGTCTCCAGATTGCTTAAGCATCTGAGGTAAGACCCAAAGAGGTCCTGGGTAGGTTACAGAGAGCTACAAGTATTTTTAACTCTTGGAATTCCTCCATTAGGATACATCAGACATGTCACTGGAAATTACTTTTTTCACAAATCAATATACATCCCTAAAACGTTTTTTAAAAAAAATGTAATATCTTTTTATTGTAACAGAGCAGAATTACGTCTTTACATCACCAATATTACAAACACGCTTAAGCAGTAGCACCCCTTCCCCCCCCCCCAGAGTATTGCCAAAGGGCCTCGCAGGGCCGCTGTCCTCCTTATCTCTTGGTATGCTGTTCCCATCAGATAGTTTCTGCTTGAATCATGGCTATGGCTGTGTCACCCACCGGAGGCGTACAGGGACTCCCCCTATATACATTCCATTTATCCCAAATTTCCCCCCACTTTTTCAGTCAACCTCTTTGCACATATACCGTTTTTTCCGCCACCATGCACCAATCCATCTCTCTCTTCCAGTCCCACAACAGGGGCGGTTAGGAGGTCCCCCAGTGGCGCACTATATTTCTTTTGGCCAGCATAAAGCCCAGGGTTACCCAGGTTTGGTCCGCCCTCCCTAGGTTTGTGTCCTTCCACACATTCCAAAGACACCATTTAAGCGATATTGTGAGCACTTCTCCCACCACCCCAGACATGCACTCCCCTACTGCCTGCCAATAGAGTTGAATCACCCGACACGTCCATACAATATGGTAGAATGATCCCATCTCCCCACATCCTCTGTTACAGGTGGCTTCCGCCCTACGGCCCATCTTCACGAGTTTGGTACATGCAATGTATGCCCTATGCAGTATTTTGATTTGGGCCAGACGGAACCGGGCCCTGATTGCTACTTCCCGTGGAGAGGCTAGGGCCTCGGACCAGTCCTCCTCTTGTAGGTCTGGAATATCAACACTCCAGCGATCTTTCAGGACTGTGAGCGAATCTGGTAGGTTATTGATCAGCTTTTTGTACGTCAGTGAGATCGCTTTTCTGGAGAGATGTTCCTCGAGGAGTCTACATTCCAGAGGCGACTACTCTGGGAGCTCGATTCCCTTGGGCACTGCCGCCTGTATGACATGCCGGATCTGTAAATATCGGAAATACTACGTTTTGGCCAGTTCATATGTGTTCTGTAGCCGTTCAAATGAGATCATCTCTCTGCCTGTGTGGAGGTCCCCCAACCTGGAAATCCCGATTAGGTCCCACTGAGTGAAGCCTTTTCTGATGCCTGAGGCTCTCAATTGCTGTGACTCCCAAAGTGGTGTGACTTTGGCAAGCTTGTTTTTCCACCGTAGTTAAGAGAGTCACATGCCATTGCCGGACCGTCACCGCTGTGGGACCCTCTAGTGTGAGTCTTCGTGGATCAGTGTAAAGTGCGTGGAGATACTCTCTCGGCTGCAGCACCAGCCTATCCATCTGGTACGCTGGTTCTGTTAATGGTTGATGGACCCATTGATTAACGGTTGTGATTTGAGCTGCCCTATAAAACGTCTGAACGTGTGGCAATGCGAACCCTCCGTCATACCAACCACGGGTCAGCTTACTAAGTGCAATCCTCAGTGGGCCACCGTCCCACAGCAGGGAACGCACCTCACTGTTTATTGAGTTGAAGTATGAGTCTTGAACCTGCAAGGGCGTATTGTGCAATACATATAAAAATCTCGGCAGGGCCATTATTTTAAACAGTGCCGCTCTACCGAGAAGTGAGAGCGGAAGGGCTCGCCAGTGGCAAACATCTCTTTTGAGACGTTCCAGAGGGGGTAGTAGGTTATTGGCTTGAAACCGGGCCTGGTCAGTTGTGATAAAGATGCCCAGGTAGCGGAATCCGTCTATAGCCACCTGTGCCTCACAAGCCATCGGTAGCTTTGGCACCCTCCCTCAGGGGACAAACACCACCGATTTGGCCCAGTTTATGGTGTATCCTGAGTACCGACCAAACATGGCGAAGATGTTTGGTATTCTTGCTATGGAGGCCCGAAGGGAACGCGACATATAGGAGGATATCGTCACCGTATAGCGATATCCTGTCTTCCCAATCCTCCGTCCAGCGCAACCCACGTATAATGGGATCTTTCCGGATCCATGCCGCCACAGGTTCGAGAACCAGCGCAAAGACCAGCGGGGACAGGGGACAACCCTGCCTCGTGCCCCGCTGGAGCGGAAAAGTATGTGACCTCTCACCATTCACCACCACCTGAACATCCCTAAAACTTTTGAAATCGTGTGTCAATCTTCACAAAAAATATAAACATAGAAACAGATCTGAATCTGATTCCCACTCCAATTTCAGCTCGGTTTTCCAACTTAAGACCGGATATTCAAATGTAGGCTGAAGCTCCTCGGCTATGTTATAGGTCTATGAATCCTGTAACGTGGTCAGAAAGCGCCTCATCTATAGACAGGCTACAACCCGCTACATGGTCACTTGCGAACCTTACTGTGGGGTAGATTATAGTCTAGGTCTGTATGCAGAAAGCGTTATTTGCCTAGCACACGGTTGCAAAGTTGGGAGGCACTGTACAAGGTCACTAAACGAGAGCTGGCAGTGCAAAGCACATTGTGATTTGATCTGATTGAACAATGGCACTTCATCACTGGCAAAGACCACGTGATATCAATTCCTGTTACGATGTGTGGTTAAAGGGTATTTTAACTCTCCCACAACCGTCCTGAAATCAGTTTTATAAATGAGTGACAACTGTGTGTAAAATAAACAAGCACCATCAAAGCCAATAGTCTTGTCTGCATTTGAGTTCTGACTACAAAATTAAAACAGCCCACTGCGGCGAAAACAACAAAACGAAAATGTTTATGTTTTGGCATGCATTGTGTCTGAATTAAAGATTCAAAGTTATTTTGAGATGCAAATTAGTCCCTCGTGCAGTGCAATGCAAGCAGTACATAGGAGACAGAATGATATACCAAAAAACAAACAGTATAAGGTACGAGAGGAATACTCCTCTGGGTAACGACAATGTTCATGCTATTTATATTTTAAAGAACTAGTAACAAGTACTACAAGAGAACTGCATTGTCAAGTCAGATCCAAAAGGGTCCTCTAAAGAAATAGTAAGAACATTTGTAAACGCAAACAAACTTGGTGTCTTTTCGTCCAGACGAAAGAGGATTGAGGTTCCTCAAGTCAATGTCCAGCCAACTTTTTGCCAGGAGACAATCGGAGCTGCCAGACCACAACCATCCCAAAAGTTTGCTTGAACAGCCCATAATACCTTATTTATTGTGTTATTTCGACTACTGTAGTATTTCAGAATTACATGGAGAACAAGAACTCTTGAGTGTGTGGACAAAGAATGCAGCAGCGCTGACTTCACAGGTCTTAAGCACTGCGTAAACACAGGAAACAACACCACCAACAATTTCATTGTCTTTCCACGATGCTCACTTGCCCACTAAGAAAAATCTACACTGGAATGGGAACATGGCATTTGTGGGCAAGTAGAAGAGAGAAGCAAGGGCTGAGCAGAGGGACATTTCAATACAAAGGTCAGATCCACAGGGCCCGTGTTCATGGTGAGCCACAGACAGAGGGGCAGGAGGACATGGACAACGTTCTTTGAGCCTGGCCAAAATAAACTGAATCTCCTCACTGGTGATACGAGGACGTTAAACACAAATACAAACTCTGACGCGGTTACTGTTGACAAAAGGTAAGGTTTAATTAACAAAAGAATCAAAAACTTCAACAAGTAAAGAACCTGTCACTTGGATGAGGCTTACCATTCACAGAGAATCGATTACAATGAGTTTGAAGCTGTTTTTACTGAATGATTAGTCCTTGTAAGAGAATCCGATAGTATCAAGGACGCAGCCTTGTTCGTAAAAGAACAGAAGAACAATAATCCATTACTGCTGGTTTAACATCGTTTCTTAGTGTCCTTTCATTGGATAGTTATTCCCGACTGTCATGGAAAAGGAATATGCACAAAAGTAAGTGATTTTCAATGATCAGTTTTTTCAAAGACATCCTAAGATTAATTAATGAATGTTTTCAGAAGATCTCACACCTTAACAGTGATGTGAATGAAAATTAAAACCATAGAAACTGACTGATGGTACTTATTCAGAGATTCTGCGAGATCATAGAAAAAAAGGGTAAATGCATTTAAATAAACATAAGCAAAGCCAGTAAGTGTGGTGTTGGCAAGCTGGTGCAAAGCCTATCTTTTCCATGTTATTATTGTGAGCATATGTCACAAAAATGAAAAGAAGAAAAAAACATGCCGCTTCCTAAAAGTGGCAGCCATATGCTTACAATAAAAATAGTAAATAAAAGTAACAAACTTTGTAATTTCAACAGAACAGTACTGGTGCTTCCCAGCAGGCAGGTGCACTCAAAATAAGTGTAGAACCCTCATTCAATTTTAATGTACATCTCCAAAAGATATGAATGTTATTTGAGCAAAGAATGGTACCTGTCTCTTTGAAATGAAAAACATTTTTAAAAAAACAGCTTAAGAACACAAGGTTTACTTAAACATTAAAAAGGGATAAAGAATGGGAAGAAAAAGAATTGGCAAAGTAAAGTACTGGCACATCAGTCCTCATAATGAAGTGCACTTTTATTTATTCAGTTTTTTGACAGACATGGACTCGTGATCAGGGAAAATGCTGTCACTCACACTGCAAGAGAGGCAATGGCTGAATTGGACTGACCCACTGCCCTATGCTGTGGAGGGCAAAAGCAAAAAGTGAATGGCAACTGAACATACCAATGGATAAAAAGGACTGACACGAGGCCCACTCTATGTATGCATGTGTCTGTCATTTTTTTAAATGGTTTTTTGTTAGTTTGTTTGAAGCAAGTGAGGCAGTCTCTAGGCCAGACCTAAAAAGGAGCTCCTCAGAGCAGGGCATGTACAAGTACAAACAGCCTGTACAAGTACAAACACTGACAGCATGTTAGTCAATAAACGTTAATGTCGTTGACTCACTAAGCAACGGAGCATCGGATATTACTTAAACAACAATGTTGAGCAATTATTGAATATCGATTCAGACAGGGCAGCCTCTGAGAGGATGCCCTACCTTCGTACAAAAATGCAAAACGCATTAGTAAATCTCGGCCGGGGCTGTCAACGGGTTTTGCTCTTTAAAGTACTGAATATCGACCATAAATCATGTCTGTCAAAGAAAAAGCATTTTATATGGACAAACTCGGCAAAGCGAAAACGGACAGAGTGCAAATGACTAAACAGAAGCTGTAAGTTTCAGTAGTTCGGCTGCACATATAAAGTGCTCTGCCGCCCACCCCAATGAACAGTGTGGCACAAACTCAAAGGTGCCCGGCGGTTCTCTGGTTAAAGCCCAGAAGTAGAGACCTTAAAAAAACAGTGTGGTTCAGCTAAAAGGCTTGTAGATAAAAAGCAGAAAACGCATCACAGTTTCTAGGGTGGCATTACTATTTCTAGGGTGACATTACTATCTGGACAGGGTATGTAGTGAAGCTGTAAATTTCTTAAGGCCAAACACACAAAGAGGGGGCAGATATTCGCACTGGTGTCACTTCGTTTCCAAAATCCGATGCAATTCAAAATGCATGTGTACAAAACTAATGTCCAGTTCTTCATGCTGGTCAGGTGCTGAGATACGTCAAGGTATGCGCCATTAACCTTTGCAACCGTACGGGTAGGATATCATCTGTGCATTGCACGGGTGAGGATACAACTCCAAGTGAGTTTACAAACACCAGGCACAATGGGTCTCAGAGGTTCCTTGCAATGCGCTCATGCACCACGGGCAATTCAGTGAACAACCTGCTGTGGGTGTCGCTCACATGGATTCTACGGAGGCCACAGACGAGGAACATGTAGAAATCCTTTTAGCCAACCAATCAAACACAGATAAAATAGGTATGGTTTAAGTATCTTCTTAAACATGGCTACGCTATCAAAATCTCTTAATGTTGCAGGGCGTGGGTTCTCCTGTTGGAAGGACAATGCGTATCCTCCTGAAACGATATGCCCGTCTTCACATTCAGTAAGGACAGACAGAAACTGGTTTGAATGTCAACAATCGCATGAGTGGTTCAGAATAACACAGGGACGGACCATCTCCCTTCAAGACGTAGTTCCCAGCACATTAACTCTTCTGGCGGAAGATGTACTGCATCAGCAAGCACAGCTTCAGTGCTCTGATCGGGTAATAGGAAACTGCACCCGCTGTCTGTCGGGTCACTTGTCAGGAAACATGACCATGAATCGACACATAGTTGAATGACTACTCCCTGTGCCTCTGATGGGACATGGCATGAAACCAGATGACTAAGGTAAACAGTACCATGTTCTGCAGTCATTCCGCTCAGCGTGTAACTTGTCAAATTTGATGTACTGCAACAGTGACTGAAATCTATAGCACTTGGTGGTTCGGTTGCAAGTAAATTAGTGTCAGTGGGCTGGAAAGACAAGCTGGGGTTGATGCTAGCTAATGCCTGTGGAGGCATTTTAAGAACAGAGTTGTTTACTGAAGACAAGAGGTGGCTTTTTGTTGTTGCGCTGTGTTGGACTTGGCCCTTTTTGGCTAAAGTTCCTTAAACTTATTGCCTTCCTCCTAGACCTTTTTCTGACATAATGTTGCCGACTTAGATGCTTTGGGCACTTTGCCACTGCTGATCAGTGTCAAAGTGCAAGTGTTCCCTGTATACAGTGTTATGGTAATTGGTTGTCCATAATTGGTATGTTTGCCTTACTAGTGAAGTCCCTAGTAAAGTGTACTATGTGTGCCAGGGCTGGTAATGCAAATGCTACTAGTGGGCCTGCAGCACTAATTGTGCCACCCACACAAGTAGCTCTAAAGAGAGATCTCAGGCCTGCCACTGCAGTGCCTGCGCGCAGTCTGTTAACTGCCTTGTTGTCCTGACAAGTGCACCCACTTGCCAGGCCTTACCTTCCCTTTTTATGCACATCAGACACCCCTATAGTAGGCCAAGATACCGCCCTGGGCAGGGTGCAGTGTATGTGAAAGGTAGGACATGTACTGAGGTGTGTCCCATGTTTTCAGCATATCTTCCCATAGGCATAAGATGGAGAGATGGAGTTTAGTGTGCCTGAACTCAGAATTTAATACCACATCTTTTTGTGAAGATGGTTTTTGAATTGTGTGTTTAGAAACCACGCTTTCAGAAGTGGCTGGTTTCTTGTCTTAAACCATCCTGTGTGCCTCTGCCTGGTTGTATATCGCCTGCCTGGGTTTAGAAGTGACAGGGTCTGGGAAGTGTCCTGACCCCAGGGAGGAGAAGGTGAGACAGCAACAGGCTGGCCTGCATTTGATGTGAGGGGGAGGAGTAGCCCCCTGGATGTGAAGAGGGCTGTGTTGCTGCCACAAAGGGATGACTCCACCTCCTGCTGAGCGTCTGGGCCCCAGACCCTGACTATCAAAGGAGGAGGGTGTGCACTGGCAGGAAGACACAGAGGTCTGGTTTTGGACCGAGGTCAGAGCCCCCTGAACACAAAGACTTCAAAGGCATTTAGGGGTATAAATGTAAGAGCTGAAACCCCTGAACTCAAGACTGAAATCCCTATTGAAAAAGGAATGAACCTACTTGGTGCTCAAGAGGAACCTCTGCCAAAGAAGAACAGCTGAAGAGACTGAAGAGAAGGACTGCCCTTGCTGTGTGTTCTGGGGCTGGCCTGCAGTTTGCTGGTTTGACTAAGGAGAGGACAAGGGACTTTGCTGTGTGCTGTGTCCCCCTGCTTGTGAGGACTTTGCTGTGTCCTGAAGTAGCGTGTCTCCAAGGGCCCGAGGAGAGCTGGTCCCCGGTTGTGGAAACTCAGGAACACAAAAGTTTCCAACCGTGTCTCAGCGACGCTGTGCGCGTGGTGCTCTTGCACGCCTGAGACTGCTGTGTGGTCCGTGATACTGTCTACGAGGTGCCCGTGATCGCATTGCCCCCGCAGCATGAAACATCGTCCACGCTGCTGTATTGCTGTTTGTGGCCCGAGCCGTCATCGTAATTGAGGCTGTGAGTAAAGATCGCCGCCGCCGGCCCGAGCCGCAACGTGCCACTTGAAACTGAGGACTGTGTCTCAGCGACACTGTGTGCGTGGTGCTCTTGCACGCCTGAGACTGCCGTGTGGTCCGTGGTACTGTCTACCAGGTGCCCCGGGATCGCATTGCCCCCGCAGCGTGAAACATCGTCCACGCTGCTGTATTGCTGTTTGTGGCCCGAGCCGTCATCGTAACTGAGGCTGTGAGTAAGGATCACCGCTGCCGGCCCGAGCCGCAACGTGATAAAGGATTTCTTGAAGCTAAGGAAGCTACAAGGTGAAAGGGATCGTGATCGTTGTTCGTCGAAAGGAATCTGCCTAAGATCATCAACGACGGAGAAGGCTGCGCCGTAACCTGTCCGGCTACAGCGTCGCCTAGCAACAGAGCCGCAACGTGATCGGGATCGCCCAGCGGGACGTCTGACGAGCGGGGAGAGAGAGAGAGCGCGAGGCAGCGCACCCCCCCAGGTAAGGTTTGGACTCCGGTCAGGAGCCGCAAGCGTGTGTGGCCTGGGGAGGCGTGCAGGAGGAGTACAGGAGTGCTCCGAGCTCTCTCCCGCTGCACCGTGTTAGACACGTTGAGTCCCCGAGCGGCCAGGACCTGCCCAGCAGGACCGGGGCCGCCCTTGTAAGCCTATGACCGTTGTCTCTGCTTTTGGGGCCTAGGGGTGCCCGAGTTGACCGCGCAGATTGCATTACGAACCGCATTATTATTGCATTACGAACTGCCTGATTCTTGCGTTACGAATCGCATTATTATTGCATTACGAACTGCCTGATTCTTGCATCACGAAACGCATTATTATTGCATTACGAACTGCCTGATTCTTGCATTACGCATCGCATTATTATTGCATTACGAACTGCCTGATTCTTGCATTAAGGACTGTCCTAGGATTACATTACGAGCTGCATTACGAACTGCATAGCATTGCATTAGGACTGCATTAGAGATCGATCGTAAATTGCTCATTAATACCGCAAGAACCTACAAGTGATTGCTGGCCTAATAACCGGCCAAGTGAATTATTACGAATACGCATATGTTGGTTTTCTATCGTTTGGTCTCATCGTATTCCTTTTTATAAAGATACTGCTATTTGTCTGAAACCAGTGTGGTGTCCATTTGTGGTGTTATCACTGTGTCACTGGGAGTGTGGTTGCAAATACTTTACACAAGGCCTTGGAGATAAGCCTGGCTGCTCGTGCCAAGCTACCAGGGGGTGAGCAGGGGTTATCTAAGGGTGTGTCCCTCCTTACCCTGACTAGAAGCAAGGGTCCCTATTTGGACTAAGGTACATACCTCAGCCAACTAGAGACCCCCAGTTCTAACACTCATAATGAGCTATGGCAATAAACTGACAACTCTGTGGGTGTGCACAGAACTTTAGAAAGTGCGACTGTGTAGGGGGGTTGCACAGGGTTGTATCTTCGAAACAGGCATGCATTTACCACGCATGCCTTTACAACGTGGTCCGAAGCACAAATGTGTCTTTACAATGCATTCCTTTACCACGCAAGTCGTTACAATGACTTGCCTTAGGGAAAGCACTGCACTTTGGAATAGTATAATTTACTATTACAACTCCAGTCTCTGCAACAGTAGGGAAAGTGTTGGACTTAAAGTCCAACATCAGTCTGGCACGCTTTCCCTAAGTTAAGTCGTTGTAATGACTTGCGTTGTAAAGACGCATTCGTGCTTCGGACCGCCATGTAAAGGCACAGCGTGGCTCAAGCCACACTGTACAGGCTCTTTCTCGCTGCACAGAGAACAACTACGGTGACACTTCTTACCTGATCCTAGCACCATCGGCTCTTTAGGTGAACGTTTGTCCTGAGCTGGCCCTGCCACTGGGATATTGTGGATTTCCTTGCTGAAATTTTCCTAGAGTTTCCCTGCAAAGATTTTTTAGGTCTGGTTTAGACAGCACAACTGTCAAACAGACTTACTGCTAACAATACACATGAGGGCTTTGGATTCACCTCTTTCAACCTTTGGGCTTTCTTCAACCATAGTCTTTCAACCACAGACTTAAGACTGTCAATCATGCCTTGACTCAGCCCACTGGAGTATTCATCTCTCACTTAAAGCAACTGGTTCTTTGGGAGTAGCCTTCCGCCTCCATTTGAGCACATGCATTAAACTACACGGGGAACTACTTAACACCTATAGCCCTCTCTGCTGGCTCCAGCCTGTTTCCACACTAAACCCAGACAAGTTAGCTTAGTCAATGCTGGTTTTATTAGTTTAGGATGTGCTCACAACTTGGACTGGCAGCTCAGTCAACAGAATCCTTCACTGACAATGCAATAAGATATAAGGCAACTTTTTCAAGACTTGAAATAACTCACTGTCTTGGTACTCGAATGATGTGTGACATCATGGTGATGGTGCCCTCAGTACATTGTATATTCCTTTGTGTTCTTACAGAGGCCCTTTCAAGCTAGAATCTGTGTGTGCCCCAACAAATAAGGAAAGTAGTTCTGTCGATAGTTTCCGTCATAGATGTTCCGGTGCGCTCTGTCGGTTGTTTAAACAGCCTCCACCTGCCCAAGCCGCGACAGTCTCAGAAATACTGCTCAATGGACTCAAAACGACTTCACTAAAAGTCCACATCAAAACTGGAACTTGTTGTTAGAAGAATAGGTTGAGAAGTCACAGAGTGAAAGATTAACGTAATTTAAATTACGCTCAAAGGTGGCCCACTTTTAAGCACATTACCTGGACAGTACGGGGAGGAAAAAACTGCCAGTGCAACATACGGCGGGAAAAGGGATTTCTGATGGAATTTGACTATGATAAATAATCAAAATAAAATATTCCGTGCAAAGAAATGCAATTTCAAAAGAGGAGTATTCGCCAGTAAAAATAGTATTTTTGTATTACATTTTCAATATGAAATTACAGTGTGAGCCGGGGTAATGCGCGCATCTGCTGAGCTTATCTTATTTACACGCTTCCGTGCATTTCTGATCATTTGAGCCACTCTACGCTTCCACCTCATGAACAAAGTACTTGTTACAGTGAGCAACCCATGTCAAATGCATTTATTTACATTTCCAGGACAAACTCAGAATTTAACATTTCCATTCCTGCTTTTATTGGTCTGGCTTTTGTCCTGTTAAAATGGGAGTCAGTCAACTTAATTTGTGGGTGAGCATGAGCCCAGGGACCCACGGCACAGGGCCACGTAAGTCTGGGAGAAATATTAAATGCCTATATGGGCAAGTTATAGGCATCTTGGCGCCACATGTGGCTAGAATTTAAAAAAAAAACCTTAAGATGTACCACTGAAGAAGGACGCGACGCGTAGGGTTTCTTATCCAAAATTCTTTTTTAAGAGAAAAAAAAATGAATACATGTAAGAGAGGCACTGTCAAGAGGAGCTTGGAGATTCACCATACAGAACATTCAGTGAAAAAAAAGAGCACACTGTGGCAGTCATGAAGCAAGGTTAGGAGCTGAAAAATATGTTAAGATTCATGAAATAGCCCACAATAGCTCATAACATCACAGGTTCGAATGCCCCCTCCACTGGTAGGACCTTGCATTCACACGAAACCTCGTTCAAAGGGCTTAACTTTACCTTAGATATCAGGGTACAATTTCCTGCCAATAAGCCTCAAAATGCGACATAATAACATACGAATAACATGAATATAATAAGAGTCAGAATACCAGCTCCACAAAACTAAAAACAAATTCTATCTACATGTGCCACGTAAATGCTCCCCTCACAGACCGGGTAACTGAATAAATCAACATGAAATGTGCAAAAAAAAAAATATCAGGCTAAAGCCCCTTTCGTAATACACAGTGCACCAGCAAATTAACAATGGATTGTCAGTTTGCAAGCAAAGAATTTGTTACCTTGCAAATATTTATTTTGACCTATTGAAAACAACTAATCTACCAAATTATAGCTAATGAACTTTCTAAAATATGAATGATGTAACCCATAAGCCATGGATTTGCCTTCATATCCCTATTTCTCAAAATGTGTCATGAACTTCTTAATAGGTGAGCCATACTTTTCTTAGAGTAGTAAAAACCCAACTTGCTAAAATATTGGTTAAAAATACTAAATAAAAGTTTGGAGTTTGCAACTATATGGGGAAGAATTTACCTAATAGAAATAATCAATGTGCCTAAATAAGAGACATGTATTTGCCAGAAGGAGTCCAGAGTGTGACAAACGGAGAGGCAGGAACTTCTGTCAGACATCTTGGAATGGACTCATATCATCAACTGAGACTCCATCAGTTGCAAACAATACTCACAATGCCTATGATAGCCTGTAACTTACAACAGCTCACCTTAATCGCAACTAAACTTCTAACACCGGTACTAAGCTGTATCAAGCCTCCCATTAAACCTTTTAGCTTAGGAGCCAAACTGAAATGGCGGCGGCCTAGCGGAGCTCCGGCCCTCAGATCTCTGAAACCTCCTAAAATCCGGACATCCAGCCGACCCTGTAGCAGGCAAAAGTTACCGATCTGCGCCGGAATACTGCGGGCTAACAATCGTCCCGAACCGGAGGGGGCCGAGGCGCAGGAGGCGTCTTTACCAGTGCGGCTGCTCTGAGGCCTGCTGAAGGAGACGTGTACGCCAGGCGCAGCCGGAGGCCGGGTGACGACCAAAGAAGAACTGGTGGTGCAGCGCAGGGCAGCCGAGCTCCGACTAGTGACAGAGGCGAAGAATCGGGCGACCACCCACAGCGGGTGGAGCCGGAGCACGGTATTTAATCAGCCTACGGAGCAGACAAGTAAGCAGGCCCCGTATCGGAGGGCACGGCCTTGCTCCCCCTCCCCCCCCCGCCTTCCTGCTCACTATCACAGGGGAGGACACGGCTACCGGGCCAAATACCAGTTACACCCAGAACCCGCGTACACAGGAGGCACTCCCAGCTACCTGACATAGCGATCTGGCCCGGGGACTTTGTTGAGGCCGAAATTCTCATTGCGGAGCTTTCTCAGGGCAGTGCCTGACCTCAAGATGGCGGCTGGGGCCAGTCTTGATTACTGCCGCAGGGGACTCCTGAGGCTCTGGGGCACTCCCAAACTGAACTATTGGGGCATTCTATCAGATCCCCCCTTACGAAGGCGCTCTATTCTGGGGGCTTTTCGAGGCCGTGGTGTCCACTGTAAGGTCGGGCCAGGACAACGCCTGACTTTAAGATGGTGCCCGCCCCTTGACTTCGTTTCCGCAGTCTTCTCCGGTTCTCTGGCGGCTGCCTCTCCCGGACATCGAGCTTCCTGCTGATTGCGCCTTGATAATCACCGAAACAATTACCCCATTCACACCTGGGTTTTGATCGGACTGCGGTTTCTCATCTCTCCAACTCCCTCGTTTGATTTCGACATTCTCAGAATAAACCTAATCATTATCCTGACAGCGGAGTCCGAGCATTATGGCCGATGCCCGGTGGAGCTGCCTAGACAGCTATAGAGGAGATCGGCCCTGGTTCACCCCCTCGGCCATCACCTACCCAGCCGGACATTGGGCATAGTTTCTCCCCGTCTCCCTGTTATGTCTCCTTCCTCCCCCTCCCTCCGACGAATTACCATAACATTGCTTTTTTATCCTATGTTTGACTATGCTCTTGTAACAGATTTAACTTGTAACTCCTTGATCCTCATGTAAAGCGCTCTGATACCTCCGGGTCTAGCCAGCGCTATATAAAACTTTTCAAATAAAAACAAATAAATAAATAAAACCTTCAGTCTGCATGATATCTAAAAAAAAAATACTCAACCACGGCCCTCCTCTTCCACAATAGCTCTTAATATGAGTGATTACACCCCTTTTGAGGGATGCCCTCTTCTCATGATGATCAGCCATAAAGACAGCAACAATTATACACACCATCTTACCCTTAGCCTCAAAGGGAGGGGTCTAGCCCTTAGCCTCAAAGACAGTGTCTAGCCCTTAGCCTCAAAGGGAGGGGTCTAGCCCTTAGCCTCAAAGGGAGGGGTCTAGCCCTTAGCCTCAAAGGGAGGGGTCTAGCCCTTAGCCTCAAAGGGAGGGGTCTAGCCCTTAGCCTCAAGGAAGGGGTCTAGCCCTTAGCCTCAAAGGGAGGGTCTAGCCCTTAGCCTCAAAGGGAGGGTCTAGCCCTTAGCCTCAAAGGGAGGGTCTAGCCCTTAGCCTCATAGGAAAGGCTGTGCATCTATGCAGATCACCTATCCACCCTCGCTAATCAAAGGAACTCAGGTTTATTTCTCTTAAGCTAACACTCTACATGGCTTTATGTTTTTAAAAATGTCTTTCGTACACCTGATCGAGCTATGCATTGCTTTGACCGCTTTAATGACCATCTCCCCTAGGTGACAACATCTTCCTGGGACTTCAATGTCCACAGTATTGATGACGATAATTCAATGTCCACAGCTCTGTAAAAGATCTGTGACGTACACTCAACATCAGCTATCTGACCATCCGTCTGATCTGAAGAGCAATACCCTCAAGTAATGCTCCTACCAATACAATCAAAGCAGAAATTTCTATTCGTTTGGCTTGATCTAGACACCTTCCTATCCAGCACCTCTCTCCCCACCTCTGTGTCCCCTTTGGAGGACAGTCTGCATGTCAAAAGGAGCCGGGTGCCCAGAGGCGGCTCCGGCCCTGCTCACTGCGGAGGCCTCAGATCACAGCCTTCGGTTTGATAACTCCATACCTTGGGCTGTTCTATATTCAAGCAGCTGGTGCGGCCTTTCTATTTTTGCTTCATGCTTATATAACCCACATGTAGCGTTGCCTTCGTTCACCTTCTTAAGTTGGCTCCGGCACACACTGTTACCAGCAGGACTTCCTTTAAGCGGCTGCTCTTGCTTCCCATAATCAATGGTTTGGAAATCTTACAGAATATCAATACTAGAAAGACATTTCGAACACTTCTCTATGTTCTTTGGTTTCTCTCCTATGAATGTGTTAGTCATCCCTGGTAGAAATTAGGCAATCTGAGCTATGAAACTGAAGATTATTATATGCTCATGGACAGAAATCAATGAGCCTGCTCAAAGAAGCGTGGGCTTTGCCCCCCAAGCAAAGTCAACTAAAAGAGCTCTTGGATAGGTCAGGCTTACACAGACCCTCCGAACCAGGTTCTCACCTTGCATTCTGGTGCTTGCAATTTTCACTCTCTCCAATTAAAATCACAGGCCTGCAAGCACCAGAATGTAAAGTAATAGCCAGAAGTGGATGAACTACTCACACCGGAGATGGGGTCCCTTGAGGACTAAAATGTTTTTTTTTTTGTCAACTTAAATTGTTTAAAACACTACAATACTAAATTCAAATTAAAGCAGTCATCCTGTGATGAGGAAAAGCAGTTATCTTGACCCAGCCCTGCTTCATTAACAATCACCAGCAATAAGCATTGTAGAACGTTGCTTTCTTTGATGACGTCTGCTTGAGTTTTGAGACCTATTGTCGCATCACTCGCCAGATGCCCCTTTTAAAATATTTGATTATAGCAGAGTGACTGAACCTCTGCTGTTTGCAATCTATACAAATTCAGGTTCATCACTGTCCCTTTCAGAGTTTTGAACCAATGCAAATAACTTACAACTAATTTGTACGCGAAGAAACCTTTTACGTTCCAGATTATTCAAAAGATCCCTTAGAAATGACCAAACCAGTGCTGACAATATTTAATTCTGAATTCATTGTCTGCAAATTGCATCTGAAAGGCCCACAATGCAACGGAATGTCCTCATACATTCAGGATGTAGTGCATCCTTTGACATTCCTTTTCGTTCTGGTTCGAAAAAAAATCAATGAAAAATATACTATGTGGAAAGGACACCAAACCTACCTGCATAAGTGAGTTGAATCCTATCCAGTTTTGAACACTGTGCTTTAACATGCAGCATTTGTCACCGATTTACCCCTACATTCCTTAGGCAGGAACTAGGAAGAGCCTTACCCTCTCCTCTCCACGTCCCGCGCAAAGAGTTTACACCAAGGGTCCACGTCCATAACAGCGACTCACAGGCCTGGGTGCAGGAATCTTCCCCCGATGGCCCGCTAACGCTTACGCGCCACGCTGACAGACAGGCGCAATGTTCTGGAATGTGTCATTTGCAAAGAGCTGATAATAACAAACACTTCAGCATCTCTGTGCCAAAGGTCCTGGGAGCTCCACCTCAGCGCCTAGTACTGTGGAGGAAGGGCTCTCTTGTAAGGCTATGTAACCCTCTGTGGAGCAGTTGCAGAAGTGCCATGGGGTTTGAGAATAGTAGGTGTACGTTCATTGCAGGGGTGTATCGCCTCCATTTCAGCCACGGTGCATAGTCTTGGTAAGCACTCTGCACTTCTGGCCACTATCTAGAACCGCGTAATTGCAAATGGTTGATGTATGGGAACAATTTAACACATTGCCAGGTAAATGTGTGGACCTCTTTGGCAGCCTGTCCTGAAAACCAGTCTGATAGATCAGCCTGGATGGTAGCAACGAGCGTGCCTCCGATCGATGAAATGATTCCTCCAATGTCTGCGGACATATTTGTACCCAAGCTCCGATATGGCGCCGCTCTATGGACTGGCCCCACTGGCACCGCTCTATGGACTGGCCCCACTGGCACCGATAGCACCTCTTCTATGGACAGACCTCACTAGCACCGAGGGCGCCACTCTATGCATTGGCCTCACTGACAACGTTCTATGAAATGGCCTCACTGGCAACAATGTTGCTGCTTTATGGACTGGCCTCACTGGCACCGATGACACCTCTTCTAGGGACTGGCCTCAGTGGCACCTCTTCTATGGCCTGGCCTCACTGGCACCAATGGCACTGCTCTATGGACTGGCCTTACTGGCACCGATGGCACCGCTACACAGACTGGCCTCACTGGCACTGATGCGCCGCTCTATAGACAGGCCTCACTGGCACAGATCTATGGACTGGCCTCACTGGCACCGATGTGCTGCAGCAACAACTGATGAATGGAATGCTGAATGAATCAAACATTCACCCCCAGTCAAGAGATCTGGGTAAAAGTAATCGTTCTTTTGCTCACAACGAAACACCAGTTTGTACCCAGCCATATGAAAATCAGTCTTGAGCCTGTTCCTCATGGGAACAATCCAGCCCGAACTGACAAGCTTGGTCCTCCCTGGACCGGAAACAAGCATCCTGGGACCGGTTTCAGGATAACACCCATTACTTGATTCCAGTGGCACAGAGAGCAAGGGACCCACATCTGGGCATACCCTTCTGTAGGAAGGTAGGATCCTTCTGCATGGTTACCCCCACTTTTTGCCTGGTGTTGCTATGTTTTGGTGACTAGTCTGATTGGGATCCTGCTAATCAGGACACTAGTCTCTGTGCTTCTTCCCTAAATTGGACATGGAGAGTCCTTCGGTACACTCCAGATTGGCTACTGGTGTACCCTTATAAGTCCCTAGTATATTGTACTAAGGTGCCCAGGGCATCGGTACACCAGGGGTCCCCCACAGGCTGAAGCATGTATTATGCCACCCATGGGAGACCAGTCAAATTGTGACTACAGGCCTGCCATTGCAGCCTCTGTAAGCTGGTGCTAGCACCACTTACGACAGATATAAGCTCCCTTATATCTGAGGTATTTGCACTTAAAACCTATAAGTCACCCCTAAGGCAGGCCTTTCAATCCTGAAGGCAGGGTGCTCTGTTATAAGTGTGAGGGTGGCCATGCATGATCAGGACACCCCTACAACGTTTGGAGTCCATTCTCCCGGGTGGTAAGTGCATCAGCCATTACAATATATATAGTGGCCATGCGTCATTACGCGATGGCTATCTCTAAACTGGCTGTAATGAACCCTGTCGTGTTTGGTAACAAACATGTTGGAATCACGGAGTTGGGGTATGATTCCATACACTGTAAAGCTCCTCCAGGAGGCCCTCAGTGCTCCCGGTACCAGTCTTCTAGATCCGGACAGCAAACTAAGGCTGATGCCGACCAGAGACTCGATTCTGCCCTCCTGTTGCTGAGCCAAGCTCGAGCAGAGGAAGGCAGGAAATAGGTTTCCTGTCACAGGGAGGTGTGACCAACTCCCAGACATGGCTTAGTGAATTGGGACAGGGTGGGGGCGCTTGCCAGCGCCAGTAGACTGCTTTGAAGGACACATTTGGTGCCCTCCTTGCAGCCTCTAGTTGAAACCAGTTCAGGGAGAAGTTGGCTCCCGATCTGGCGCGAAACTGGACAAAGGACATGGGAGTATCCTCCCCACTGTCCAGCCCCTCCTCTGGGAGGGACCCCTGAATCGTCCCAACCATTTGCTTAGGGTACTTAAGAGCTTACCTGTGGGTGGGTCCCTAGATTCGTGTTGGGACAAGATTCAGATCCGAAACCACTTCATCTTCAACAGTCTGGGCAGTGTGGACTTTGTTGGACTTCGCTTTGGAACCAAGACTGCAACTGGGAAGACTCCTGCTGTTCCTGGTCTTGTCTTCCTGCCAGTCTTCTGCGTCGTCCTGCCAGTCTTCTGTGTCGTCCTGCCAGTCTTCTGTGTCGTCCTGCCAGTCTTCTGTGTCGTCTTGCCAGTCTTCTGTGTCGTCTTGCCAGTCTTCTGCGTCATCTGTGCCTGTGCTCCATACAGGCTCTTCTGCAGGCCTGTAGACATTCAAGACGCTCGAAGGAATCTCACTTGAAGTGAAGGAGTCACTCCCCTGCATCTTAAGGCGCCGCAACGAAGCTGACCGGTCTGCTGTTCCTGAGCTCCTACGGACTCCAAAAGGTCCAGCAACACAGGTGGTGGTTCTGCAACTCCCTCGATCGAGGCCTGCACTGTCTTCACAGCAAGTTTGAAGCCAGTATCCCTCGTCGGAACCGCTGGAGCTGTACCCCTGTGCACCTCATCGACTTGCCGTTGCCAAGGTTTGCTGACTCTCTCCTCCAGAGATCTTTGGGATCCAAGAAGCTCCGGCCGCAAGCACCTCCGGCAGCCAAGATCTTCGCCTGCACCGCATCCCTTTCACCATGGACCTTCATCCATTGGTGAGCTGCTCAAGGTCCTCTTGCGACTCCTGTGCCTCCGGCCTGTGGGTCCTCTTGAGGGTCTTCTTTGGTTCCAGGGGGCTCCCCTGTTCGCTCAGGCCTGCTCTGACTTACCTGCTCGTGGCTTGCTGGTCCTGACACTGCACCTTTTTCTATGGCTAGGTTGGTTGCCGTTGCCAAGGCTTGTTGGTGTCCCTGTCGGACACTGACCCCTTGGCTCTTGGCATCCGACGTGGGACAGCTTGTGAACAGCTCCTGGTCTTCCACAGCGCCGCCTGGTCCGCACAACTGCAACTTCAAGGGCACCACCAACTTTCCTGCAGCTCCGACACCTTTGGGCATTCGTCTTCTGTGCCTCCTGGTCACTCCTGAGTGGCATAGACTCTGTCCCCTCTGTTTGCAGGTACTTCTTTTCCTGCATCCACCTTTGGGTTCCACCGGTCTCTTTCACCTTCTTCACTAGCTGCATCTCTTCTGAAGTCCTCCTATTGCCTACAGTGGTTTCCAATGCCACTTCGCACCTATGCACCCGGCTTCCCCGGTGTGGGTATCCTGGTTCCTGGGATATGCATGGGTGGGGTGACTCTCCTACCTCCATCTTCTACAGGGTTTCTTCAGGGTCCGCCGAGAAGGGTCCTTTTTTAAAACTGTAACCGCGACTTACCCATTGACTTGCATCGAGTACACTGTTGTGTTCCCACTCTGCACACGACCTCCGTGGGGTTCCTAGATACTCACCTTGGGTGGTTCCTTGGGTCCCAGACTCTTCTACGTCTTTTGGGTCCATTATCGACTTAGGTCGTGGTTCGCATTCCACTATTTTAGTATATGGTTTGGTCTCCCCTGGAGACCACTGTGTATTTGTGCTACTTACGTGTTCTATTTCCAAAGTATTTGTGTGTATTGTAGAAATATCTCCGGGTAGGAGATATTGCAATGTGTTAGTGAGTGTTTATAATAAATACATATTTTTACAACTACACTGTGTGGTTCTTTTTCACTTAACCTGCACCATAAGATCAAGTACTGGTAAAACAAGCTGCTTTACACTCCTTCTGGACTAAGCCTGAAGGCTGCTCTCCACAGCTACCACTTAGAGAGATTTCTAAGGATGTCTAAGACCACTAAAATCACCATAAGGGTTGTCTGGATTAGTGCAGGGAGCTACACTTACATAAGTGAGCACCATATACTAAGCCAGCCTCCTACACCATCCCACTTAGGGCGAAAAGTGCAGCAGCAACAAATGATGGCTGGAATGCTGAATGAATCAAACATTTACGCCCCCAGTCAAGAGATCTGAGTTAAATCCATTGTTCTTTTGCTCACTACGCCACTCCAGTTTAGTCCCAGCCATATGCATATCAGATTTGCATATGGCTGGGTTTAAACTGGAATGGCATGGGGAGAATTTTTTTTGATGGATTTAGGCCCAGATCTCTGTACTTGGGTGAATGCTTGACATTGTTCAATATTCTGTCCATCAATTGCTCTTTTTGCTTCTGTCACCATAAGTGGGACGGGTATGCCCAGACGTGGGTCCTGTGCTCTTCATGCCACTGGAGTCAAGTTAGCCTGGCTGATGAGGGGTGAAACCCCGAAACCGGTCCCAGGATGCTGGTTTCTGGTCCAGGGAGGACCTGGCCTGGCAGTTCGGGCTGGACTGTTCCGATGGTGAGCAGGGTGAAGACTGATTTGAATATGGCTTGGTTTAAACTGGAATGGCATGGGGAGCAAAAAATGATGGATTTAGGCCCAAATCTCTGTAATGGGGTGAATGCTTGACATTGTTCAACATTCTGTCCATCAATTCTTCTTTTTATCACTGGCACAGATGGCGCCAGCTTCTACCATTCTGTGGCCTAAGTCGCTTCAGTCGCGGGCCAGGCACACATACCCCTTTGACCAGCTCTCATTCTTTTTACATACTAATCTCGAACGCCATCTCGCTAACATGGTTTGCGTTTTGGTAGTAGGTAATCTTTTACAGAGGTGCAGGCCCTTCACTTCTCCCTTTCACTACAGCCCTATTCCCTACTCTGTTTGTGCTATTGGAGCATTCAATTGTAATCTGCTGTCAAATTTCACTTGATTTGTTTTCTTCATTTTCCTTGATAAGCACCTATTCATATTCAGTGTTATGGCTCTAAACTATGTTTACTCCTGCTGCATTGTATTGTATTCTACAACTGTATTTATTTTTTTACCTGTTTCATTATCAACTGCTTTGGAATAGTCTATGCCATATGTGGCTGCATAAATAAATATAAACAGCAGAAAATAGCTGCAGAACATGGGGTTGGTTCGTGCTATGTCCCACTAATTCTACACATAGCCGGTGCTAAAACCCAGCAGACAGCTAGTAAATATGTGCTTGCCCCATCTCCCAACAGAAGTGTAAGTGAGGTGGAAAAAAAAAACAAGCAATTGCAATGCAATAGGTCTAGCATTTGCGAGAGTTAGAGATATTAGCGTTGTAAATGACAATGTATTTTACCTATGTGTTTGGAGTGGACGTATCCAAAATTAGTGCAAGCAGATAATAGCAAAGTTACCAATCAGAACTGGATACCTTCTTGCTACTAGATGCAGAGCGATATAAACGCACTTGGTGCTTTCTGTAAACACGGTGAAATATGAAAGGGGACAATTAAACTAGTGCACATAGTGGAGTGTCCCAGGACCTCTAGTGATCTGTTGACAGTGTCAACAAACTACCCTACTCTGTGGCAAGCATGGATCTTTTATTTGAATTTTCCAAAGACATGGTAAATAAGAATAATGCGTTGATTTTGGTGTCTCTTTTACTCGTCTGAACAAATGTGTGTTGTTCTGAGCTTTCCTTTTGTATGCATGTCTGGGTCTATTACTAGACATCTTTGCAAATATGCGCAGCAATTTGCAGGTAATTGTCTACTCGTGCAAGGAGGTGCGATTTCCGCCACATGTTTGAATGGTCTATAGCCAAGTGGAGAGAAAGAGGGCAGGTGGCTGCACCCTGCTGGAGAAAGAAAGAAAAAGAAAAAGAAAAAGAAAAAGAGAGAGAGAGAGAGAGAGAGAGTGTGAGTGTGAGTGTGAGTGTGAGTGTGAGTGTGTGTGTGTGTGTGTGTGTCCCTGTCGTCGTTTTTCCTCCTCCCCCGGGCTGCGTCTTGTTAAGCAATAATTCAGTCACAGGATTTGTTTTTGTTTTTTTGCAGTATTTATGTAGCATGAACTCGACCCGAAGGTTAAATTAGAGTGGTTGACATGAGCACCAGTTACATTACAGAATGACACATTCATTTTTGGGAGGTCCGGGGAGATAAAGTGAGTTGCCCAGAATCACCGGATGTTGAGCCCTGCTGTCCTCGTGCTTGACTGCATGTTTCAATGCAAACATTGTAAGAAAGTTATTGTAAATGAGCCCCCCCTACCTGCCATCCAAGCAGTCAAAACGAAAAGCATGCCTGCCTGCCGAAGCCACAAAGATGAGGTATGTACTGTGGGTGGTCTTTGGAACAGGACCCAAGTTAGGATTTAAAGGTGCAGGCACTGGCCAATTGGAGGAGCGGGCCAGGAAGACAGTATGCATCTTAAAGAGACGGTGAGCTGCAGACAATGGGCGCACGGCCACCATTGGTAAAGTGCGGCATGGCGCGCAGTAGAAATACTAAGTAATAATGTTTTAAAAGTTGAGTTAGGCAAGCCCTACAGTACAAAAGCAAGCCGTGCAGCCGCCATGTCCAACATAAAACTCGGAGTGGCGCATTCCACCCAAAATAAATTGAATGTCTGTACTATGCTTTTTAAAAAACGTTTTGCCACCATATTTAAAGCTAAAGCGCGATGCCGCGGCATGCACTTTGTGTAATTATAAAGGCGGCGTGTGCTTTTTGTGAATATAAAGCGGCCGCAGAAGCACCAACATTTGTACCAATAAGTAATAAATTGTAAACAAGGGGTTGCAGATTGCAGGAAGGCATTTGTGCGCGCAATATGAGAAAGTCATTAAAGAAAATAGTGTCCACAGACTGTTAATAAAACCTGCAAAGTAACAACACAAGTAAAAGGGCAAGTCCTCATGGAAGGTTACAAAAGCAGAAAAGGCGGTACTAAGGAGAGACTACTAAGCCTATTCACGAATCAAAAGCAAGCATTTTGAAAGGACGGTAACAGGAGCCAATTGAAAAGATGGGCAGAAAATGGGCAGAGCTTCAAGTCCATACCTCAATACAGCATGTCTCGAAGAGACAGCGCAAGCACTGCTTAGGCGAAACCTAAAAAACACTGCTGATCACATGACATCAATGTAATTTACAGTGGAGACTTTGTTTTTTAAAGTAAGAATACATTATATATTGTACATCTTGTTTTTGCTAATTTGTCAAAATCAGTGCATTAATTTAGCAAGCCTGGTTTGGTGGCTCACATGACTACTGAACCCACCGCATGGATACTATACAATCATCACATGTTCGTCTTCCAGCGGATCCAATCAGCCTTTCACTCTTATGAAGTTGATAAAATGTTCACCTTTGAACTGGGTAGCAATAAAAGCATGTATGTGTCAATAGCATCAAGTTACCCTCAAATAACCCTGTTATTTTCATGTTTACATTTTCATCATGTGGTGCAGTAAGCTGGGGTGGAGAGCACTTTGGACATGACTTACTCTGGACCGACTCTAGCACTCTTTCAGATGTGTGAGTGACTCTTCCCCACCCCAGCCGGTCTTCCTAATATGAGCCTGACAAAGTCTGTGCCCATTAATTCTACTGAATCCGAATTAGTCACCAGTCTAATAGGCGACTGAATTTGAAAGAGCCTTGTAGAGGCAAATCTGTCAAGCGACTGGCCCTCACCCATCACTGGTGAGCTGTCGCAGGTGATCCTGGCATGTGACCGACTCCTGCTCAACCCTGCGAGCCTGCCAGTGGTAAACCTGCAACTATGTTCTGATTCTCATGTAAAGCGCTCTGATACCTCCGGGTCTAGCCAGCGCTATATAAATCCTTTCAAATGTTGACTACTAGTCACCTATGCTACCCATATACTACTATCTACCTCTTTTGTACTGAATGGGGAATACCGAATGTATGTATACTACCTCAACCATCTAATGTTTAATAACTGTATATTGTAAAGCGCTCTGATACCCGCGTGGGTCATGTTCGCGCTATATAAAGCTTTATAAATAAATAAAATAATCTTGATATGATGGCCTATGATCCACGTCTACCCATTTTTCGAGACCCTGCCAGGTGACCACAGTGCTGCCTCTTTGCCCCATGTCATGTATGACACCTTAATCCAGTGCCGGCTTTTTAACCAACCCTTCTCAAACTTCTGGGGCTTGTTTTGTTTTCTCCATTACAACTGTGTGCTTCCTAATCTCTGCGTGTGAAGTTCCATTTCTTTGTCATACTTAATAGAGCAAGACCAATGGCCAGGGGCAGCATCAAGAGAGACACTCATACATACATGAAATGAAAAGTGCGCTCTACACAAGTCAGACAAGTATTGCTTACAAAAACCAGTCCACTTCAATCAATCTATCCCTATTCAAAACACCAGCGTAAACGCATGAGATACCAAAAGCACAAGCTTATCACACCCAATTCTACAAGGGAAATGAAACGCATTAATAATCCACTACCTATTTATCTCTAACTTTGGGTTCTGGAGTAGCGTAGTCCTCCCCGCGCTTCAACACCTTGTCAGTGGTAGTAAGCGCTATGTAAATACAATTTACAATTTTAACCAATTACAGGCGGTTTCATCCTTGGAGTTATTAGTTACCTGTTCAGCACATGAAAAATAAACAGAAGCAAGAGAGATCAGACTCAAGTCACGGCCAGCTGTCTCTCAAAGCATCCTGGCTTTCAGAATTTGCACAAGTTTGACAATATCAAATGACTTTACTAGCCACTTCTGGCGAGTGAAGACAGTCAAAGCAGGACACCCCTTCCAAATCTTCTCTACACTGCGAGTTGGTGAGGTGATATCATGAGGTTTACAGTGTACAACAGGCAGCTCAAGGAATGGGGATGGAAACCCACAAACCCTAAACGTGTGAGCCTTTCGTACACCAGCAAATTCTTGGGACGGTCAGGAAGTCATCCTAATGCCCCAGGGCTGGTCCTCGCTGGGCACAGTCTAAGGTTGGGCAGATCTGTGTGAGAGGGTTGGACATGGCTGTGCAAGAGATGTGAGCAGGCCCGGACTGGCTATAGCGGGCATCGTGTGTTTTCCCGGGAGGCTGGAAGGGTGGGAGCCGGTTTTGCAGCTGTGGAGGCTGGTTTTTGTTACTGGGAGCCGGTTTTGCAGCTGTGGAGGCTGGTTTTTAGGTCTCGTGCCTAGCGTTGCAGTGCGCAGCACTGCTCGCGCAGCGAGAGATTTATTGGGGTAAAGTTATTTTCTGAAGAGGGACTTGTAATCCCGCCCATGCTTTCTATTGGGCAACGTCAATATTTATGTTAAACCCTGGCTTCTTATTGCTGTGCAGGGGTTTTCGTTACCGCCCTATAGCTTTTTTGGACACGCCCTTGGGACACGGAGTCTGCGGTGACTAACTTTTCTTATCTCAGGAGGCGTGCTAAACTAAGGTTCAGGCAGAGTTCACCAAGGCATCTGCTTTCCAGGCCGTCACGCGCGTCTTCTTTTTCCATCCACCCCACTCTCTCTGCTGTTCCTCCCCCTCCCTCGAATGCTGTGTGGGGCGCAACGGCGACAGCTTGTTTTCCCAGGCAGCCCCCCTGGTGGTCCCTGCTGTGGGGGGTTGGAAAGCAGCCCCTTGCGGGTCAGCCCCGGTGCATGCTGTATGTGTGTGTTTTCCTCTGGAGAGGTGGGGTGGGGGCAGTGTGATCTCTGCGGAGATAGGGAGGGCGCCTGTGCTCTGGTAAATCTGCGCACACTTTGGCCTTTCCTAACCCCCACCCCCCTCCGCCGCGCTCTCCCTCCCGAGTGTCACTTTTGTTTGTGAAAGGCCCCCAAGTGCGCATCCATTCACACACACACCCCGGCCCTTGGTGTCTGGGACAGCCCTGGGCAGAGGATGGGCTTCACTGGGGTGTGGAGAGAGTGCTGCTGCTGAGCTGCAGGTCCGAGCACTCGGAGGCAGCTGAGGCAGACGTCACGGAGGGCAGGAGAAGCAGGGCAGGGCAGGAGAAGCAGGGCACGAGGAGCGAGGGCAAAAACGGGGCAGAGGTAAAGGGCAGGCGGCGGGGAAGGGGGGGCAAACGGGTTGGAAAGTGGGTAAAGGTAGCGGACAGGAGTTACAGAGGGGCAGAAACAAGAAGGGACAGAAGAGTAGAGGTGCAGGTAGTGAGCAGAAGGGGCGACAGGAGCAGGATGGGAGAGTTATAAAGTAGGGACGATGTGGTGTTAGCAGAGTAAGAGGCAGCCCTACAGGGCTGGGGTGGAGGCTGTCAGGATGGCGGAGGGTGCCACCTGGATGCTGTGGGCAGTGTTGTGGCGCCTGGAAGCAGAGAGGCGGAGGACAGCGAGAGAGAACAGGAGGGAGAGGTGGAGAGAAGCAAGAGGGTCAGAGCCGGTGGCAGGTGGCCCTTGGGGGGAAGCAGGGGCTGTGGCTGGCGGCAGTGCTGTGCCTGCATCCCCCGGGGCGGAGGAGTATGTGTAGGAGGGTCAGGTAGTGTCTGTGACGGGGGCAGTCTGAGAGGAGCCCAGGCACGAGCAGCGCCCTCCTGCACCAGTAGTGACCCTCCGCTGCCTTCCTTCCTCCGCAGGGAGCCGTGCCGAGGGGGTCGCTGGCACAGGGACTCTACCGAGGGCTGCGGGCCACTATGCCGTGAACCGCCTGCTGTTGGCCGCCGCCCTGCTCCCCGCCCCCGCCCAGGACACCTGCTCTTTTAAGTTTATTTTGTGCTTTTATATTTTTGGTGGGGAGTAATGCGGCTTCTCCCCAGGGAGGCGGACTCACAGAGGACGCGAGACCCCCTCGCCGCACCCCAGCCTTTCTGTGGGATCCCGGCCCGGCATGGAGAGCCAGAAAGGAGGATGCGCGGGGGAACTGGGGGGACAGCCCCAGCAGGTGGTAGGAGGTAAGAGGGCTTAGTCGTGGCGGGGGGGGGGTTCAACGGTGCTTTGCTTGTGAGACTTGGGTGAATGGGAAAAGTGCTGGTGAGGCACTATACTTTGTATCACACTCTGGCTGTTGGGGGGCAGACAGGAAGCTTTTGTTGTTGCAGAAGAAAAAGGAAAGGGGGGGTGGAACCCACATTCCCTCTTGCGCGAGCCCATCGCTCCCCTTGCACGCTCGTCTCGTAACAAACGTTTCACCACATTGTATATAGGTAATCAGGTGAAATGTCAATACCATTGTTTGCGAAAACAGGCTCTGGTGACTAGCATTGTAACTGTTTACTGCAGGCGTGGGGTCAGGGACTTGAGGGGAGGGGCAGTTTGGGGGAGTTGAAGGTATGGGGGCAGAGGCCAAATCTGTGCCTGTCACAAAACCGTGTCTTAGATGTAAAACGTGTTGATATTGTACTTGCAACAGTGTTTACACTCTTTAGTTAATTCTTGTCGAATAACTGTGTGTTGAGGACTCTTTTTTAAAATCTCAGCTTCTCCCCACTCTTGAAGTTGTTGGCGATACTGGGTCCAATAAAGAACAGCGTATAAACCTGTGCAAATTGTTAACGTCGTTTTTTTGGGGGTCTTGAAAAATGTTGCCACGCTAAGATCAATCTGAGGAAAGAGGCAAAAAGTGACGTGATCTATTTTACATCTGCTAAGCTGCCGGTGCCTAGCCGTACGTATTTCTTTCACCCTCTTGCCTGTACCGCATAATATATCCTATCCCCTGCCCCTACTACCGCCTCGACATCTCTTACACCCCGTGGGTTCCCCTCATCCAGCGAACATGTCATCCTGCGGCTGCCGCCCTTCACCGTGAATTCTCTTCCTCGCCCCATCTTTACTCCCGGTGGCTACCTCAGACCCGCTTCGGCAGCGCACTTCACTCCAACAGTCTCCCGGTCTCTCTTCTCCACAAGAGCCTTTCCCGGGCACCCGCCCACCACGCCACAGACTTCAGAAATCTGAAAACATCTCCCATGCTACATCCCTGCAGGTCTGAGGCAGCGGAAAGGCCTCGGCTCCCTCTTCACCGCCGGAGGAGGGGGCCTGAGAGCGCACGTGCTCGCTGGACGAGGAGGTCACAGCTAAGGGAGGCCCTGGCAGAGAAAACCTGACACCCCCCCTACCCCAGCTCATGAACCACCCCCTCCCAGTTCCCACCTGAAAAAGAAAAAAAAAACAATGTCATTTACAATTTCAATAGCTCAAAATAATGTCAGTGCGAGACCTATTGCATTGTAAATGCTTGTTGTTACTGGGAGCTGGTTTTGCAGCTGTGTTGCAATATAGGCCCCCATTAACAAAAGCAGCAGTGCTTCGCACTTGCATCCCCCCCCCCCACCTCTCCCCTGAATGGTGGGGATAGGGACTGGTCCTACAAAATTGCCAGGGCTGCTTTGGGTTCCCAGTCCTGCCCAGGATGAGAGTGCTTAGGTGTGGCCACTTGCATGTAAGACACTGCAGACAGCAGATCTGTAATCTGTTCCCTACTTAACAAATATTTACCAGCGCATAATTTATGCACATTTAAATCCAAAGAGGGCACCAACAAAAACAGCTTCACATGGGGTCTTGGCCGTAGCTGAAAATTAAAGTAAGTAGTAACGCGAAAGGGCTAATGTGGCCAGAGAATAGTCGAGGAGACACTGCTCACGTTTGTCAACACCAATGTAGCTTCGATAGCCTTCTGAACCCTGAAATTTTTCATCTTACTGAGGGCAACTCTGTGCTTTTGTACACTTTGCGCTTGCAAATTCTTAAAAAAGATAAACTACAGTATTTTATACATCCAAATTTAACAACTGCTCATAAAATGAATGCCAGCCTGCCCTGCGAGGAGCCCCATCGAGGATGCTAAATTCTGCCCTCTGGATGAACAGGCGCATTGGAAATCTATTCCTACATCTGGGCTTTTTCTAGAAGCGCCAAACCCGACAGAGCGATTGATCAAGTGTCCGGCTCCAGGCAGATGAAGTAGATGCTCTTGACAGGTAATAACATAATATTGGAAATACTCTCCGGAACACTCGCAGGATGAATTTATTCTGCTTTCACCGGCAGGTCTCAGGGTGAACCTTTCGAACAGACCGGATCAGCAATTGTTTTCAAAAGGCTGAATGCCTGCAGGTGGGGGTCACATGGTGCACTAGTGCAAGCGAAGTTGGACCTCAAAGGGAATAATTCAGCACAGGCCCATTTTGAGAATCCAAAATGTATCTGAGTAAAAACAAAGAACGTCTTAAACAAAGAGAACCATAAAAGCACCAGCATAATGAAGAAACCCAAACCATGAATCTTTAGAGTTGCACTGGGTTTGTCATATGGAACAGCTCATAATTAAGAAAGCCATGAAATGTAAAATACGGCATGAGTCCTAACCTTTAGCCTGACCCTAACCCTTTCCCCTAACTTTCCCATGAAAGGCAAGACAACCCATAACCCTTACCTACGCCCTCTCTCCACTCGTGTTAACCCTTACCAAAACACTAACCCTTTGTCTTTCCTTAATTTCACTTCAAACCCCAATAAGAACCCCATTTTTCCCCATGCTTTTATTGTGTTTTTATCATGCAACATAAAGATTGCCACAATAATCCAGAACGAACCCTATATTTAACCCTCGGTACATCTAAAAATTCAACCCTAAACCTTTTTTTTTTTTTTTATTCAAGCTGCATTGCTTTATTTAAATTTTGAAAAAATAGATTGCCTAAATGTCCCTTCTTTTTCTTCATCATTATTTTTCTTCATTCTGGTATTTCTTCACTTCATTTTCAAATGATTCCTTCTTAATGGCATCCTGGCAGTTAAACACCTTAACATGTTGTACGGTGGTCTGGCCCTTTCCCCAGTTTTAGAGGCACAAATGGTTTGCCACCATCCAGGCGCAATTTGGATTTATAATATTGCATTGCTCCCCGACAGGTTGGTGGGCCTGAAAATGCTATTTAATGAAACCCATATGTCCCCCAAAGGCCAGTGGCGAGTTATCCTGTTTAGGTCAAAAGACAGATTATTAGAATGTGTCCAGTGCGGCATTGCACAAACAGAAAAAACCCAGTAACGCCATATTTATCAAAAGTCGCATGCCAATAATATCACCGGCTGCCTTAAATAAACTGTTTCAGAGCAGCACTTAGTGCTAAAGTGCAAAGCACTTCAGCGGTGCCCCTTGAATGAGATCTGTACTCGTGCCCCCCACCCCCCGTACAAATCTGATCACGAGGACAATGTCAGGTTTCATCAGGACTGCAAGCAATGCCAGGTGGCGCAGATTCAGTGCATCTTGCTTTGCACATGAACATGTGTTTGGACTGTTCCTTCCCGGTAACGCCCCTTTTCCATAGAGAATGGAGGTGAGGGGGCGGTTGGCACTCTGCCAGGCAAAGCAGTTTCAGCAAGGGGCCTGTGCCAACTGTTGGTGCATAACACTTTTTGCATGTGAAGGGGGATCGCACTGCCATTTGGTTCACAGATTCCTTTGCACCACTTAAGCGCCTGTGCAAACGTACAGTAAAGTAAGCCGGAAGATGCCTACCTCATGAGGCCACTTCCCAGCATTGGTCTTCTAAGCGCTCCCGAAAGCCATCAGCTGTGTTTCCACTAGAGGCCTCACTGAGTTCCTGCCCCCATGCCACTGCTGGAGGGCACACTGAAAACAGCTGGCAGAGCCCCGTCCGGAGAGCTTTACGTGGTTAACCCACGGCATTGCCATCAGGAGCGCAACTAGACCCGAACTTTGGAGGGCGGGGGGCTAAGACTCCCAGTCAGGGCCGGCTTGAGTACTGGTGGCGGCCGTTACAGCAGTTTTTTTGGCGCTCTCCTCCCCAATATCCTCCTTCTCCATGAATTTCCTTACTACCACTCTCCAACAATGCACCTCATCTCTCCGACATACATTTCATTTTTTTATAGTGCTACTTATAGTTTACTCGCACTCAGTTCTGTGATTTGCATGCTACGCGCAGGCACAGTCACATTAACCCTCCGTGTTACTTTACGAAGATCCAAAACTGCAACTAGACAAATTCTGAACTCTCACTAGCAGGAACATTAATCACAAGAGTTATCTTGATATTTTTATTGTTGCCTGAAAGCTACCTGATGAACAAGGAAGTTATTTTAAACACAGCGCCCTCCACCAAAATCATCACCAGGTGCGGCTTCGCACTGCCCTAAAGCCAGTCCTGCTCCCAGCAATGGAGCAGGACAAGCATTTCCAGAAATGGGGCAAGAGCTAACCTCGTACTCGTTATATGAGGAAAAAGATCTATGTAAGTGGTGGGGTGTGATACTTCCCCCAAATTCCAGCAAGCAAAACAAGTTAACAGATTTCTTGTAGATGATTTAAGGGAGAGTAGACCTCTCCCCTGAGAATTGTTTGATGTTTTTGGGTCAAATTTGCTAAAACGCTGCAGACCCTTGTGGGCATTGATTAAATATTCCAGTCCTTTCATGGTGCACTAGAGAAGTCTGGCCTTTCCTAGCAGTAGATCTTGTTTTTTTCCAAATGTTTTAAGTCAGAAATGACTTGCACTGTACCAAGGTCATCATTTTTTCATGGGTAAGCCCCTTATTCCAAGGAGTACATTCAATATGATAGTGCCAGAAATTTACCAAGGATACTTCAGCCACAACCATGGGTAACTATAAAAATACCCTCCGGTATACAAGGGTCAGCCTTTTGCAATTGACACCCCCTATCAAATGAGTACAGGAAATCTTTATGACTAGAGTTACCTCAAATATCAGTTCCAACATTTTGCTACGGATCCACCCCCATATGCTAAGAATTAAGTGCATCATGTCAAGGCCTGCGGCCCGCTGTGATGGCGCATGTTCTGTGTCCCTGCCGCTGGGTACGACTGCGCTAGCGGCTTTTTCAGTTAGACAGTTCTAGTCCCCACAACCAATGATGGTGTCTTAATAGAAGTATGTCAGGGCCTACAGTTTGCCATGGTTAACACACCCCATCCATATTCTATTAGTGCCCTTCTCCATAAGGCAAGAATAGCTCCAGTATGCTAGACCAGCAGAACTCTTGCACACATAACACATATACACTAAAACACACACACACTCCCTCTCTCACACATTCTCACTACCTCTCTTGCACTCTTTCATACATTTGTACTCTGTCACACTCACAGAGACATACTGCCACTCACACTTCCATTAGTCAATCTGCTTTTATTGTGTTCGAAAAGCTTGCCCTGCTGCTTTTGCTATACCTGCCTTGCCTTTTAGTGAAGCTTAATAAAAACATATTCTCTATACGCTATTCAAAAATAATATATTGCCTTGTCAAAGTTTGTTACAAGTATGATGTGAATAAAAAGTGCACATCGTTAAAATAGCTGTGAGGGGCTTATATTTGGTTTCACATGTGGATCAAGCAGTTACAGTATTGGAAATTAACTAATCGATGTTCTAACATGTATTTCACAGTATCCAATTGATCTTATGAAATGCTTGACTTCTTCGGCAACTATGGATTTTATCGAGTAAAGCTTTGCATTTTAGGATTTCGAGACCCAACTTACAATGTAAACAAAAACTATAAGTCCTGGAATGAAGCATTGTGGTGAATGGAAAGTCAGGAATGGCTGAAGGTGTCACACGATCAGTCCATCACCATACCCCAGAGCCTCAGCCCTAGTCCCCCTCCTCGCACCATCCCACATTCTCAGTCCACTCTCCCCTCTTGCACCAGTCCCACTGATGCAGATGGAATCAAGTACTACGGGAATAGCAGGTATTCTGTGGGTGCCTTTGTAGAGATATGTGTATATTCATGAGAATTGAGTAATTTTTATGTGTGCAGAGTAAGAGGTGTGCTCATGTAAGATGCTGCGTGATGGTGAATAGCATGAGAGAGTGAGCATGAGTGGTGGGAGTGTAGGGTGAAAAATGGGCTGATGTGAGTGTCGGGTGAGCTGCATGAATGCAATGTGAGAGGAGGGCCCATGTGAGTGTTGGGCAAGACGAGTGCGTGCAGAGTGAGAGGAGTGAGTGCAGGTGGAGTGAGTGCAGGTGGTGTGAGCGGTGTAAATGCAGGGTGAGTGGTGTGCATGTGTGTGAGGTGCAGGATGAGCGGCGAGAGTGAAGGGCGATCTGTGGGAGTAACTGGTGAGTGCATGGAGAGAGGAGTTAGTGCAGAGTGAGTTGTGTGTCCCTGTGAGCTCTGGTGTGCAGGCAGGATGAACAGAGTGCCTTCATGAATGCAAGCTTAGAGGGTTTTCCGTGTGAGTGCAGGGTGAGACGAGGAAGTGCAGGGTGAGAGGAGGAAGTGCGGGGTGAGGGGTGTGACTCCAGGTTGAGTGCTGTGCTTGTTTGCGTGGTGTGAATGCAGGGCGGGACTGGCTGTAGCGGGCACTGGGCGTTTCTCCGGTGGGCTGGAGGGGCAGTTTTGTGGCTGTGGTGTGAAAGGCAGCGAGTCTTCTAAGACCCTCAATGCTGCCCGGTGCAGGGTTCCACCTCTAATTCACTTTGGGTTCGCTATCAAAATAATGAGGCAAGCGCTGGAAACTGGAAGACAAGAAAAAGGTTTATTTCTCATGAGGAGATCACGTCAACTGCAGACACCGGGATGTCTGAGGGAAGTGTTCTGCTGATACTCCTTTGGCTCTTCCTTTTATACAGGTTTGACACAATGCATTTGTTTTGTCAACATGGTTACACAAGCTTGGGGTCCCGCCCCGGGCAGGTTGTCACACAAGCCCAACAGTAATTCTCTTCCCACCCAGGTCAAACAGACAATCTTATCTTGCAGCTGGACCTTGTTTCAGGGTCTAAAACATGTGAGACCGGCCAGATCTAAGAGTCCGTTCTGTTGATAAAAACAGGTCCCATTGTTGGTAACAACAAGTCTTGCTGTTTGCAGTGCAATAAATCATGTTGCAAGAGTCTTTTTGGTGTTTGGAACCTGTTTGTGTAACTAGGTGCAGTGAGGGGTAGAGTGTCCAAAGGTTTGCCTGAAAACAGAGATGAGAGGAAAAACGAGTTTGTGGCAGCAAGTGGCGCTGAGGTTTGTTGCGGCAAATAGAGTTTATAGCCCCCAGCACACGTACCAGGTCGGTCAGAGGGATGCTAGTAAGGGCAGGGTGAAACAAAGGTGACCAACAGAGTACAAAATGGCTGTGATAGATTAAAATGACTGCAACTTATGTGCACATAGAATTCCACCAGACAAGATGGCGCAGGTAATGTTCATGATTAGCGTTTTGCTTTTAACAGTGGCCCCTTTGAACATAACTAGCCAGCTTGTCAGTCTATTTCGATCTCCATAATGTCCCGTATCTCTTGATCATACATTACTCTCATTTTTGTTAGCTGAGTGTCCATAGTCTTAGGGTGCAAGGTAGTTATGCAAAGAGAACACAAAGGTGGTATACAGTGTATACCCAAACAACAACCACATATTGTCAATACTGGGACCAAGAGAATCATTGATATTTTCCAACCCCACTCCTTCAAGATGCCCCAAAGCCAACTTCCAATTGTCCAAGTCTCTGATCTTTGATGAATTTCTGAAGATAGTCTATGGAGATGTTCGATTGCTTCATAGACAGAAGGTGAATTATCAGGAATGTATACACAGCAGCTGGCACCGATGATGCGGCATGCTCCTCCACGGTCCGCTAGTACCACGTCCAGGACCATGCGATTTTGCAGGGTAACCAGACGGATCACTTGGAGCTCAGCAGTGTTGTTGGTGAGGATGCCAGCAGTGACGTTCAGGGCGGTCTCTACCGCTTGGGACAGATGTCTGATGGCTCGGCTGTTTGCCATCGGACCCCATAGCGGGACGAGCCCTTTTGCTGCGTCGAGGAACTGTGATGAGGCAGTGTCTGCTTGATCAATGTCTTTAGAACGCTTTTCTCGATGATGCTCTGCAGGGGCTGTGTAGGTTGGTGGCAAAACAAAGGCGATGTAGCACGTGCCCCCCAGTTTCTTGGGAGCCAGGTGTAGGCTTTGGTTCCACAAACAAAGTACATATTGGGTGATGCAACAAGCGCTGGGGGGTTGGCAGTGTTCAAAGTCCTTACAATGCTACAGGTGCTGTGACCCACATTCTTAGTACCACGGCCTTCAATGCATACAAGGCCAGAGACGTTCACCACAGATAGGGCCACAGTCAGTGTTGCAGCAGTTCTTTTCTTCAGGTAGGAAAATGTGGCTCTGTTAGGATTATTGAACACTTGCATTTCCACTCGTTCTTTGGAGGGGACATTAATCTGGAATGTCGCATTGAAGGTGTGAGGGCAGAAGGGGGCGGCTGTCCTTCCTGTTTTGTTTCGCCAGAACTCGTTGTAGAACTGGGCGATTGTTCCGTCGGAAGTGGCATTGTCTTTGTAACTTTCTTGTAGGAGCATCATCCAGGCAAGGCAAGATCCGTGAATAGAAAAGGGCGAAGGGATGAAAGGGATGGAATGTTCAGTGGCATGTGGTAAAGCCCACAGACCCAACAGTTGGTAGCATTGGTGGCAAGATTGTGCTGGTGCAACATCTGCACGAAAGAATTATTCCAGAATTCTTTGCGTCGTTCTCGGAGATGTGGCGGTAGTGATAGCAGGTAGTGTTCTTTCTTGGTGGTTGGTTGCATGGTGGGTGACAATGTTCTGTATGCAGGTGCATTCTCTTCAATGATCCAGAGTGCGACCATTAGCAGGAGACAGGTGAGAAATGCGGCTACAAGTGCAATTGTCTTTATGCTGTGCAGGTTAGCAGTCTTGGTGTCTTTGCGGTGGTTTTGCAGGTGTTCAGTTTCTTCCATTATCTTCGAGGAGCTCAACAACTGTTAGGACCACAGCCTTTTGTCTGGCGCTTTCCTGGTAGCGTTGTTTGACTGTGCTACCGATCTGAGACCTTGACTTAGTTGGTGGCCTGGTCGTTGGAGCTCCCTCCTTTCGTCGATCTTAGGTTGTACCCTTTCCTGGATGGCACCGTGGGGTCGGGAAATTCTGATAGTTCGAGGGTGTCTTCTTGTGGGTAGCAACTCAGAGCTGGTCGGTCTCTCGCGAGTACTTCCTCTTGCACCTCCACCCCTTCACAGGTTGCCAGGGTTGGAGGGACTCGTTTGCAGTGGTGGGCATGCAGCCAGTTTCGTTTTCCTTCCACTCGGAGGGCAGTTCGGGTGGTGATCAGGACTTGCCAGGGGCCCGTCCACCTAGGCTCCAGATTCTTCGTTCTTTGGAAGTTGCGAATCAATACATGGTCGCCTGGCTTTATTTCATGTCCCGGGCCCCTGGATACGTCAGGCAAGGCTTGCTGCACCTGTTGGTGGATAATTGTTAGCTCGTTTGTCAATTTATGCAAGTAATCCGACATTAATATGTTCGGGACATCGTTAATGGAGGTGGGTCTTGGTGCCACCCAAATGCTCATAGGCCTGCCGAAGACCACCTCATACGGGGTCAGTCGTGGTTGGTGTGGAAATAAAATCTATAATTATGCCCCTTCGCTGCCCTCTGCGCGATCTAATTATGCCCCTTTGCGCGATCCCCTTTGCGCGATTAATAATTGCCCACATTAAAAGCCGGCACCATTTTGTTTTTAATTCACCCTTTGGTGTCCCAAGACCCCGAGCACGAGCACGACACCCCTGCACCTGGTTTTCCTCATTTTCACCATCTGTCTCTGTGGTTTCTGCCAAGTCCGGGAAACCAGTACATGAGTTCCTGCTCCCCCGCAGAGATGGTTCATGTTTCTGACATGAAGCACGAGCACAAACCCCCAAATGAGGAAGCCTTCCCCTTCCAACTGTCAGACTATTTCACATCGCAAGTCCCCTCACGAAGCCTAAGACACGCCCCCATTTCTTCACACTCTGCTCCTCTTGCTGAATCTTTGTTCCTCTATCTGCCACGACCTGTTTGTTCCTCTATTTTGCCTCGTGACCAAGACTGTATAAATATTCTGCTGTTGAAAATAAAGAACCCCCACTTAAAGAGAGGGACTTGAGAGATTGCTCCTGTGCCCGCTTGGTGCTGGAAGCGCTCCCTTTAACTCGAGTTATTGGTCTTCTCCTCCTTCATTTGAGCACCACGGACTCCTCGCTTTGCATTGACAAGAAATTATGATTTATTAAGCATAGAAATTCAGAAATGAGGTAATAAGTAAATTTAATTTACCACAGTAATTGGCGCCCGAATAGGGACCTTCCCTTTCCCCCACGCGCCGGCGATATTGGACCCGGTACTGTCCCCTCCTGACCGTTGACGGACTTCAAAGTGCACAACGCGGGGAATTCCCGCTAACTCCTCGAGGCGAAGAGGGGGACCGACTGCGGCCCAGCATCCACACGAGGCGGTGAGGAAATAGCGGAACGTCCTGAACCAAAGCCCAACCTGCGAAGCAGACGAGTCCGAGGTTCTACAAATCCCACCTTGAAACTGCGCGCCGCGTTTTCCCAAAATCTTCAAGAGGCCTTCCAGTTACTTTTCGGTGAGTACTGCTGAAAAGTATAAAAACGAACCCACAGCTTTTGTGGGGCGGTAAAGATACGCGTTTTTTGGTTTCTCACCTATCTTTGGTGAGGACTACTAAAACTAGTATAAAAGACGGACTCACCTCTTTCGTGGGTACGGTAAAGATATTTGTTCTGTTTATGTTTTTCTCACTTCTAAAATCTTTGAAAGTCTTGCCATCATGCCTATTTTCTCGAAAATACGTAAGATGGTAACCAAAAGGAGTATTCTTGAGAAGGAAATTCCCTTCCTCCTCGGGATACTCCAGGACACTTCATGTATGCAAAACATGGTGTCGGTGCACTTATTTATTGTGATCTATGGGTAGAATATACTAAAGACCTAGAACTCAGATATAGATGGCCTGAAAATGGTAGTTTTGATACGGAGTGTATTATGAAATTAGATGAACAGTTATGGAAGAAAAGAGAGTCCGCCAGTCACAGAGTGACTCAGTAGAATTATGGAGAAAAGAAGCCCATAGGAGGCAACAGAAGGAATTGCATAAAGTTGAAAAGGGTAAGAGAATGTCAGAGCAGGCCAAGAAAGAACAGTTACAAGAAATAGGGAAAGAAGTAATTAGTGAAAGGAATAAAAGGGAACAATCAGCCATTTCTACTGGTTTTTATCCTGTATTGCCATCTGCACCTGAAAACCTTAACATTGCATCAGCACAGCCTACAGCCCCACCACCAGAGGATACTTTTACTAATTTTCTCTTAGATACTCCACCACCCTATGAAGTTCCAGTCATTCAACACCCTCTGCCTCCGCCACCCCTTTCACAACATAACGCACCACCTCTCACTCCAGAAGGGGGTGCCGTAGAGTCCAGACCCAGGTAAAACAATTCCCGACTGCCCCTATGACCCGACTCCGAGCAACACAGGGGAGGCGGGCCGAATAAGTAAAATACTTCATGACTCCTGGGAAGAAATAAGACATCTACCAGCAATTGACACGTTTCTTCAAGCGGCCTCTGAGTTTCTTCGTACTGGAGAGAACTCACGAGCCATTAACGCTATGACTACAAGAAGATCACACCCTGTAAAAATGCACATGTATAGGTTCCTCCTTTGCTGTTTCATAAAACACATACAAGCAGAGGAAAGAAATGTACCAGTTTCACTTTTTGACTTATTAGATTCCGCATCCGACCACACTAGTCTAGAACTTATAAATGATGCACTAGACAGGTTCACCCGTAATGTGACCCGTATTCTGCAAAACTTGCAAACAAATGAAGAGAATAAGAAACTTGAGGAGGAAATTACTGAACCTACTGAAAAAGTCCTACCCGTTCGTTCTTCCGCCCCTAATTCACGAACACCCCCGCCTACATTCCTCCAAGGTCACTCTGAACGGTCATCTCCAGATGAGTTATTTGAAAATACATCCAATGCATTAGACTACTGGTTAGACCAGGAACCTCCGCTTACACCGGAGGAGGAGGAAATAGCCAGAACTGCGACCCTATGGGTCTCTCAATATAAGATATATGACAATGATCTCATAGCCCAGCTTTTTCTAGCATTACCACGCTCACATCAAAGATTAGCAAGTCTCTACATGGTACAACATCTCATCACACTCAATGACACTCATTTTAAACATGATCCAAGACTCGAAGTTTTTCTGACTGCGCTGATAACATGTTCCTCCACAATAGTTCAGTTTTTCTTAACACATTTGTAGATTTTAGACAGAAATACCAGAAAGTGACTGGATATAGATCTCCCCATAATACGTGTGGATCAACTAATAGACTTCCTCAAACACGCCAGTTCCCCATGAGAGAGGTCCACCCCAGAGCTGACACGAATGGCGCGCTACAACGCGTCTTCATTTATGTACCCTTGACAAAACTTGAGTTACTAAGGATGAAAGAGATGGTTCCCTCCCACTCAAAGGATCCTGCTGGATTCTTTAAGGAATTAGGAGATGTATTAATGATGGGAACATATACTCTTTCTGATATCACAGCAATTCTGAAATTATTGTTGCCATCAGGTATATATGACAAACTAAGAGAAAAAGATTGGGAAGTAGCAGGTGAACACATTAAATGGACTGAACTTCAGAATGACGAAAATACTAGAGTAGCAGGTCAAGGTATAGGAGACAAACTAAAAGCACTTCCTGGCACTATTTTAAAGGTGCTACCACAGTTACTAACAGTGAAAAAGGAGGACTGGGATGCCATTTCCTCCTGCAAACAGAAACATGGTGAAGACATAGGAGATTATTACACTAGACTTGAAAAGTGTTTTGCGGTAAATAGCGGCCTTACGCCAACAAGTGAAGCTTACCCGCATCTGTTTGTTTCCAAATTAGTAGATAACGCCTTGCCAGCCATTAAGGACAGAGTACTAAAAGTAGAAAGTACCTGGCAAGCACATACACCTCCACAGGTGTTACAAATGCTACAATATCACCAGAATCGCATTAGGGATGAAGAAGAAAATGAGAAGAAACGCATGAAAGACACAAAGATGAAAGCATTAGTAGCCCAAACTGCACCCCAGCGTCAACAGACACCAAGTAGCCAGACAAATATAAAAAGCACTTGTAATTATTGCAAAAAGATGGGACACTTCGTTAAAGATTGCCCTGTCTTAAAGCACAATTTGGCTACTGGTAAGACCCAGCCACGCCCATATCAGCCAAAACAGAATGATTCCCTAGACAGTTCAACACCTTCAGTTCCACTGACAACACAAATGGCCCAAATGAATATTATAGACAGCGCCTACACTGAATATTACCCAGATTTCTCATGATGTTGCCCAGAGAGAGAAGATGACAAACTGCCCCTAATCCCCATTCCAGTAGATCAGACAGGTCCATTTATAGAGGTCCGACTTCTTGGGGAGGATAGGAAGTTTCTACTAGACACTGGGGCCAGTAAAACAACAATAAGCCATCAAGAGGTCCCAGAGGCTCCTCTCTCGGGTTCAAAAAGTATTTCTCTGGGTTTCTCGGGACAACCTGTGACAAACGTCACGTCAAAGCCACTGCCCTTGCAGGTTGGTCCCCTCATGACAACTACAGATCTTATATTGACAAAATCATGTCCAGAAAACTTGCTTGGTATAAAAACATTGAAAGAATTAGGAGCTGTCATTGTTTGCTCACCTACAGATGTCAGACTATTTCTGCGAGATTTCAAGGGCCACTACACAAGTAGAGAATTAGATGAGCGTTTGAAAGATTTGCCACACACCCTGTGGGCCACTGATTCCACCACAGTAGGATGTATGGAAATAACACCTCACAAGGTTACACTGAAAGAGGGAGCCCAACTACCACGCATAAGGCAATACAAAATTCCACCTCAGGCTGAACAAGCATTAATGTTAATTATTCAGGACCTAATACAGTCAGGTGTGATTAAGGAAACAACTTCTAACATTTGCAATTCCCCTGTTTTACCAGTTCATAAAAAAGTGGAACCAGGAACACCACCTGTCTACAGACTAGTGGTGGATTTGAGAGAGCTCAATAAATGTGTCGTTCCACAACACCCTGTGGTTCCAGACATCTCCACCCTACTCACAGCCATAGATGCGGAAGCAACGCATTTTCAGTCATTGACTTGAAAAACGCATTCTTTAGCATACCTATTCACCCAGACAGTCAATATATTTTTGGCTTCTCCTTACAAGGACGAAGTTTCCAATTCACAAGAGCTCCTCAAGGTTTCACAGAGAGTCCAAGCGTATATAGCCAAGCATTAAAAAGACAACTAGATACTGTTCAAATGCCCACGGATACAGCCATACTACAATATGTTGATGATATCCTCATTACGGCCAGATCTGACGCAGTATGTGCTGAAGCATCACTACTAGTACTAGAATTCCTAGCTGCAAATGGCCATAAAGTTTCCCCTGGTAAGCTCCAATTTTGTTTACAGCAAGTGGCATACTTAGGGCACTTGCTGTCAAAGGAGGGTAGGCAGCTTACACAGGAACGCATCCAACTCATACAACAAATACCACAACCAACAACACAGAAACAAGTTCGAGCCTTTGTTGGTCTCACCTCATATTGTAGACAGTGGATCCCACAATTTGCACTCATTTCCAAACCGTTAGTGCAGCTGACAACACTCGAAGCTGGCGCTACTCCACAATTACCCTGGACAGATGAACACACGCAAGCCTTTCAGTCTCTTAAAAAAGCTATGTGTCAAGCCCCAGTGCTGGCAACACCTAATTACACCAAAGATTTTACATTATTTGTAACAGAAAACTCAGGTACAGCACTATCAGTTCTGACCCAACTTCAAGCAGACAAACATAAACCATGTGGTTATTTTTCAAGCACATTAGATCCAGTAGCACAAGCATTGCCTGCATGTCTAAAATCAGTAGCAGCTACTGCACAAGCTATTAAACAAAGCGATTCTATTGTATTGGGACATCATCTGATAGTTCAGGTCCCACACGCTGTAGAACTTCTGTTAAACAGAACACAAACACAGCATCTGACAATAGCCAGACTCATCGGATATGAGATGACACTTTTTCAGCCACACATTGAGATTAGACGCTGCAACATTTTAAACCCAGCAACACTGTTGCCACTGACCTCTCCTACTGAAGAAATTCACGATTGTATTGACATAATTGATTTAGTGACCAAACCAAGACCAGATTTACAAGATACTCCCCTTGCTAAGGCAGAAATGACACTCTTTGTTGATGGTTCATGTATGAGACTCCCCACAGGAGAATTAGCAGCAGCCTATGCCGTCACAAATGGTACAGACACTTTAGAAGCACACAAGATAGAGATACTGTCGGCACAGGCAGCAGAACTCATAGCCCTAACACGAGCATGTCACTTAGCAAAAGGAAAGTCAGTTAACATCTACACTGATTCACAATATGCCTTTGGAGTTGTACACAACTTCGGTACATTATGGAAAGAGAGAGGATTCCTCACATCACATGGGTTCAGAATACAGCATGCTACACTCATCACTGCCCTCTTAGAGGCCAGTCAGTTACCAGAGAAAATCGCAGTGCTAAAATGTAAAGCGCACACAAAAGGAACAGATGAAATATCAAAAGGAAATGATTCTGCAGACAGTGCAGCCAAGTTAGCAGCAAACACAGAATTAAGTATACCACACCGCCAATATACAATACGAGACCCCTTTTCTGACATCCAGGATGTCCAAAGTCACGCCACACCACAGGAACTGCTAGAATGGAAGGAAAAAGGAGGGGTCCTTACAGATCAAGGCTGGATGACACCTGAAAGAGCAGTATGGTTTCTACCGGATGCCATGGTACAAGTTATGGTAAACACCATACATGGACCAGCACATCTGGGAGAAAAAGCAATGTTAGACAGCATACAGAATATATGGCACAACAAACATTTGAGAGCTGCAGCCAAACAAAAAGTTAAAACGTGCATGATTTGTAATCAGTTCAACCCAGGAAAAGGCACAAAGGTGGAACAGGGAGGATTCCAACCCCTGACCATCCATTTGAAGTTCTCCAGATGGACTATATCCAGATGGAGAGATGTAGAGGTCACAAGTATGTGCTAGTTGTAGTGTGTGCTCTGACCAGATGGACAGAAGCCTATCCCGTCCCAGATTACACTGCAACGACAACTGCTAAACAATTAGTTAGAGAGTTTTTCCGAGGTATGGGTTGCCCCGTGTCATCTACTCAGATAACGGCCAACATTTTTCCTCTGAACTCATGAAGCAAGTGTCTCTTCTGTTAGGGTACACTTGGAAGTTTCACTGTGTAAGACATCCTCATGCAGCAGGTCTAGTAGAAAGGCACAACCAAACTTTGAAGACAAAATTGGCCAAGATATGCACTGACAAAGGCGTGGACTGGATGGTAGCCTTACCGGTTGCCCTCTTCTACATGCGTATGGTAGCCCATTCCAGAACTGGCTTATCTCCATATGAAGTGGTCTTTGGCAGACCACCAAATATGTGGGGTACGCCAAGGCCTAAAAGAATAACTGATGTTGACAGTACTATGCTGACTGACTACCTGGCTTCCTTGATGTCTGCACTCCAATCTTGTCGTTCTCAGGTTGCTGCCACCTTCCCTGACAAAACCAACCCGGAAGAACACGCCATCCGACCCGGGGACTGGGTCCTCGTGAGGAACTTCGACCGGACCAGTCCCCTCCAGCCCAGGTGGAAGAAGCCAAGACTCGTACTACTAACAACACGGACAGCAGTGAAGGTCGAGGGCAGGAAGGGCTGGCTCCACGCAAGCCACTGCCGGAAACATTTTGGACAAAAAGACACTGTTGCTGATGGCCCTGCCAATCCCACTGACATTGTGACTGAACAATCTTTATTGCCTTTGGAACTAACCCCACAACAGGATTACAAATCAAAGTTAAGGTCTGCCATTCGGACTCTGGCTAATTAAGTCCATTGGGCGTCGGTCCAGTGGTGAAGCGGTTGGAGCATGGGAATGGATTTTAACACCTTGACTATGTGGGAGAAAAAAAAAAATGAACTCTAGAAAAAGACATAATGGTCCTATTATATGTTTGACAGTATTATTTTTCCTCATGGCAGTTATGACGTGTCTTGGTTGGATTCTCCACACTGTTTTCCCCCAACACAACACACCTCTCATACACCCAACAGCACTCAGGAACACACCTATCACGACCTACCCCCTCATGAACAAGCCCATAGACTAGCCTTGCGAAACAATACCTTCATACAGATGCTACACCACACTCAGCAAGCCAGTAATAGCACCAATTGTTGGATATGTGGCCGCATCCCACCTCATCAGAAAAAGGGAGGGATGCCTCTTTTTTTCTTTCCCATTCTCTTATAATGGAACTTGTGAAGCCTGGTTCGCCCTAATAACAGCTGACGCTACTACCCCCACCTCCTGCCCTGACGGAAATAATTCATGCAAGAATGGGTGGCCTTGGAGGGATTTAAACAAGGTACTCAATACTGCCTGTTACCCTAATAAGGAGGGAGATCCTCAGGCGACCGGTACAGTCCTAGAAAGTGAAGAATACAAGCAAGGGAACATGACCATGTCCTACAAGATGTTAAATACCAAACCTAAAAAGAATGCTGGTTCCCCTTCCATCTCGGTCTCACCAGTAAAAGGACACCTGTGCATCCAGAAAAATGGCTCTGTTCCATTAGGACACAGTGACTGTCATACCACTATAAGTTTTGAAGACAGAGGAAAGTCCTCATTTCTAGCATCTCGCCATACTTATTTCATCTGTGGCCAAACGGCCTATGTGCAGCTGCCCTTGAACTGGGGGGAACTTGCTATATAGCATTCCTGTTACCCCCTGTCTTTGTGGCCCCATCCACTTACCACAGAGACCTCCTAGTGCCCCATGTCAGACATAAAAGAACGATCGATACCTCCTTGGTTGACCAAACGGAAACCTCATGGGAACAGTATACAGATTTTAACAATGGGTTCTTCTTCTTTGTTGGCCCTGTACAGAACAGCAAGCTTATACGCAGGTTGACAAGGACCTTAGAGGCTGTAGTAAACCAGACGGCGTCTGCCCTGGGGAGCTTAACCCAGGAGCAGTCTGCCATACGATTGGTTACTCTCCAAAATCGCCTTGTCCTTGACATCATCTTGGCTGACAGAGGCGGAGCCTGTAAAATTATAGGCTCTAGCTGCTGTATATTTATTCCTGATAATTCCCCATCTGTATACACGGCCATAACAAAATTACACAAGATAGCCGTAAGTTTACATCAAGAACCTGGCACTTGGACGTGGTCTGACTGGTTCTGGAAGATAATATCGTCCTGGGGATGGCAACTGCTGTCAGCAGCAGGCATAATATTCCTGATAATAACTGGATGCTGCCTTTGCATCCAATGTGGTCCTGCCCTATGCGGTCTATGCGCTGCAAAATGCATTCCTAAACCACTTGTCCAGCAGAGAGAAAGGGAAAGAATCATGTTACAAGAATGTATAAATGATCTCATGCAAATTGAGATATAATGTAGGTACACTCTGGGGCAAGGAGGGAATGTGGAAATAAAATCTATAATTATGCCCCTTCGCTGCCCTCTGCGCGATCTAATTATGCCCCTTTGCGCGATCCCCTTTGCGCGATTAATAATTGCCCACATTAAAATCCGGCACCATTTTGTTTTTAATTCACCCTTTGGTGTCCCAAGACCCCGAGCACGAGCACGACACCCCTGCACCTGGTTTTCCTCATTTTCACCATCTGTCTCTGTGGTTTCTGCCAATTCCGGGAAACCAGTACATGAGTTCCTGCTCCCCCGCAGAGATGGTTCATGTTTCTGACATGAAGCACGAGCACAAACCCCCAAATGAGGAAGCCTTCCCCTTCCAACTGTCAGACTATTTCACATCGCAAGTCCCCTCACGAAGCCTAAGACACGCCCCCATTTCTTCACACTCTGCTCCTCTTGCTGAATCTTTGTTCCTCTATCTGCCACGACCTGTTTGTTCCTCTATTTTGCCTCGTGACCAAGACTGTATAAATATTCTGCTGTTGAAAATAAAGAACCCCCACTTAAAGAGAGGGACTTGAGAGATTGCTCCTGTGCCCGCTTGGTGCTGGAAGCGCTTCCTTTAACTCGAGTTATTGGTCTTCTCCTCCTTCATTTGAGCACCACGGACTCCTCGCTTTGCATTGACAAGAAATTATGATTTATTAAGCATAGAAATTCAGAAATGAGGTAATAAGTAAATTTAATTTACCACATTGGGGTGGAGCGCATCGATAACAATGCCAATGGGAGGGCGTCGGGCCATTTCAACCCGGTCGTGGCAACTATTTTGGCTAGTTTTAGTTTCAACGTTGCATTGTGTCTCTCTACCAGGCCCGCTGATTGGGGGTGGAAGACGGCATGGAACTTTTGTTTTACCCCCAACCCTCTCAGTATGTTCTGTATCACCTCGGCTACGAAGTGGGGGCCGTTGTCGCTCCATAAAATTCTGCAAAGGCCGTATCGGGGAAGAATTCTTTCAGCAATACTTTTGCAGTGGCTAAGGCGGTATTGTCGCGGGTGGGATATGCCTCCACCCATTTGCTAAAAGCGCACACAACCACCAGGACATATTTTAGACCAAGGCATCTCTCTAGTTGAATGTAATCCATTTGAAGGATTTCAAAGGGGTGGTCAGGGACTCCAAACCCTCCCCGTGGTACTACTGTCCCCTTCCCTGGGTTGTGTTGTAGGCAGACTATACATTGTTGTACTAGGCGTTTTGCAGATTCTGCTATCTTGACGTTATGCCATACTCTGGTGATTAGTTCAATCATGGGGGTGGAGCCTATGTGTGCTGGTAAATGTGCCATGGTCAATATGGGGATGAGGTAGGCATTGGGTAACAGCCATTTATTTCCGTCTTTAGTTCTCCAGCAATCTTCCTCGTCTTTTAGTCCCACCTTTTCCCACTCGGTCAATTCGTCTTGTGTGCCTGTAGTCTGTATGTCCCTTACAGTGGTCCTAGCGTCAGAACTACGACACAAATGTATGTGACCAGGTCACAAGCTGAACGATGGACTGTCTCCTGCCGTGGCTCGGGCAGTAACGTCTGCTAGTGCATTTCCCTGTCCAATGAGATCAGTCACTTTCCTATGTGCTTGGCATTTTATCACTGCTAACTTCTTGGGGAGGAGGACTGCTTGCGTCAAGGCGGAGACTAAATCTCCATGCAGGATGGGTGTACCGTGTGAAGTCAGGAACCCTCTTTCTTTCCATAAGATCCCAAAATGGTGAACCACCCCGAAGGCATATTGGCTGTCGGTGTATATGTTAACTGTCGTGTCAGTCGCTAAGATACATGCTCGTGTGAGGGCAATGAGTTCTGCAGCCTGGGCTGAACGTTGGGGAATACGGGCTGTTTCCAGAACGGTTCGGGCTGTGGTGACAGCGTATGCAGCTGAGGTGGTGCCGTCGGGGAGTTTGATGCACGAACCATCCACCCATAGTTCTCCATCTGGTTCTAGAAAGGCGGTGTCTCTGAGATCTATTCTACTCTTTGTTTGTTCATCGGTTAGTGTCACACAGTCGTGTAGTGGAGTCACGCTAGGATCATTTTCGGGTAGGGGTAACAGTGTGGCTGGATTGAGGGTGGTGCATCGCTTTAGGGTAATGTGCGGTGCTAGCAGGGTCAACTCATATCCTGTCAGTCGGGCGCTAGTCAAGTGTTGGGTTTTGGTCTGGTTTAGTAGTGTGTCGACTGCATGGGGTACTAAAACAGTGACTGGATTGGAGAGTACTATTCCTTCGCTCTGGCGTATCGATACTGCTGCAGCTGCCACAGCGCGCAGGCACGCTGGCAGCGCTCTGGCTACTGGATCGAGGGTGGCAGAGAAATATGCACAAGGGCATTGTTTGTGACCAATTGATTGTGTTAGGACAGACAATGCACATCCTTCCCTCTCGTGCGTGTAGAGGAAGAATGGTTTGGAGTAATCCGGGGTTCCTAGGACAGGCGCTGAACAAAGGGCATTGCGTAGTTCTTTAAAGGCTAACTGGCATTCGGGGGTCCAGGGGAGAGGTGAGGGGATGTCTTTAGCTAGGGAGAGAGAGAAGGGGTTTGACAATGAGGCTAAAGTTCGGTAACCACTGTCGGCAAAATGAGGTGAGACCTATCAAAGAGCGGACTTGTTTCTGATCTTTGGGGACAGAGGTGTCTATAATTGTCTGGATCCTGTCAGGCGTGAGTTTCCTCCCTTTCTTTGGATAAAAGGTGACCCAAATAGGTCACTTGTGATTTACAGAACTGCAATTTCTTTCGGGAGACCTTGTGGCCATTCTCAGCAAGAAAATGGAGTAGTTTGATGGTGGCGGTGACGGCTATTGGTATGGTGTCCGCTGCTAGAAGGATGTTGTCTACATATTGTATTAGTGCCACTCCATCTGGCAATTGTATGGCGTCTAACTGTCTTTTAAGCGCCAGGCTATAGATGCTTGTGCTCTCAGTGTACCCCTGAGGTGCTCTGCAAAATCTGTACGAACGGGAGTTTAGGGTGAATCCAAATAGATAGCGGCTGTCCTTGTGTATAGGTATGGAAAAGAATGCGTTTTTGAGGTCAATTACAGTGAAGGTGGTGGCAGTGGAGGGGATTAAAGTCAAAATTGTCGTGATGTCGGAAACTACTGGGTATTGTGGCACTACGATTTTGTTTATCTCCCGCAGGTCAATGATGAAGCGGTAGGCTTTTCAGTCTCCCTCTCCCTGTCTCTTTACAATCGGTAGTATGGGACTGTTACAAACGTTGCTCACTACTTCCTCTACCACCCCTGCCTCTACCAAAGAGTGTATGATCTCTGTCAGTGCCTTCTCACCCTCTGGCGATATTTTGTACTGCGGTACTTTCGGTAGGGTTGCGTCCTGTCGTATTGTTACGTGTACTGGGTCAATCATCATTCGTCCTACGTCTGAATCAGCCCTAGCCCATAAGTGTGATGGCAAAGTGTCCAGTAGGGATGCGTCAGTCTCGGAGATGGGAAACGTGCTGAGAAGGGTTCTCTCTATGGCGCTGGGGGTTGTCATACAGGACGACACGCACTACGTCTGGTGAGCATCTGATAGTCGCATGGAAGTGTTTCAAAGGTCGAGACCCATAATGGCGTCTGGGGTGTTGGAAGAGAGGAGGAATGTCGTTTCGACGCTATTGTTGTCAAGGTTAAAAGGGATCGGTCGGGACAAAGGGTTGGTGGAGGGCGTACCGTCAAATCCTATTGAGGTCACATGTGAGCCTGACAAGGGTGCCCTTGGAATCAGTCGTTTGGATAGTGCACTACGTGTTGCTCCCGTGTCTACCAGAAATGGCGACTTTGTGCCCAGGACCACAGCGGTAACATAAGGGCCTTGCTGATCAACATAGAGCTCGACTGGATCCCTCCCTTGACCCTGGCTGTCCTATGCAAAGTCGTACGTATTGTCATAATCTGTCTGTTGGTACTGATTCTGTTTGGGATGGTCAAATGTGTTCACTCTTCCTGGCCTTTCCTCGCTTGCTTCACTCGCGTACCCTCTCCCACGTCCTCTTCCTCTCTGTCCACTTGCTATTTCCCTCGCCCCTCTGCCTCTACCAGCTCCTAACAAAGCCGGGCATTGGGTTTTCCAGTGTCCATATTCTTTGCAAAATGCACATTGATCCTGTCCTAGGTCTTGGCGTTCTACAAATGATGTTGATGAATTGTTTCTAGGTGGCTGAACTCTAGGGGTATTCTGCTGGTATCCTCCCCTATATTGCTCCCTTCCTGTATTCGCCCCCTGGAGTTGTGCTACCATTACCCTTTCCTTCAAGTCCTTCTTTTTTCTTTCTGTAGCCCTGTCATTTTCGTTTTTCTGATGCTCATAGTACTGGGCCATTTGGAGAATGGCCGCCGGTTTAGATGCTGCCCAACTACTTTCGCTGGCTTGTAATTTCTGGGATACATCTGGCAGTAGTCCTTTGACATAGTTCTGCACAAATAAGTGACCGGTTGCGGTGGACATGTCTTGTCCACTGTAATCGGCGAACACCGTTTCAAATCTGGAGAAATACTCTGAGACATCCTCTTGTGGTTTCTGGCGGCACGCGGTTACTATGGACCAGTCTAGCTTTTTCTCTGGGATCAGCGTTTTCACTTTCTGCACTATTTTGTCAGGGAGGTCCAATATTGCTTTAACCGGTTTTTGACCAGGGTTCCGCTGTTTATCTAATGTGTTGAGTTGTTCCCAGGTATGACCAAGCAGTTCGGTATGGTCTATTTTCCTAATCTGTTTCCACACATCTGCTGGCAAACATAACCCGAAGAACAAGTCTATGTCGGCAAGTGTCATTATTGTTGATCCCAGAGCGGTACCTAGCTCGGTGTAAAAGGCGGTGGGGTTCTTTCGTAAATCCGGTAAAGATTTACGGAACGTCAAAATGTCCTGTCTGTCCCATGGTTGATACACCCAATTGTAGACCACCCTTCCTCTAGCGTCTTGATGGTTCATATCGTCATGAGTCCCTTGTCCTCTAGGAGGTACCCAATAAGGGGCAGCTTCTTTTATCGGCATCATGCTATCTGGTTTTTCCACCGGGGGTCCTGCTATCTTAGATGTCCTGTCCTTATCTATCCGTCCTTGCTCCACGAGGTGACGGAATACCTCCAGTGTGGATGAAAAGAGTTCTGTAACATCGTTGTCGCCTTAATCGCCGGTGTCTACCTTCCTATAGAGAGCCACTAGCCGCTCGGGCCCTACATCTTGGTACTTCTCTTCATATGCAGTAAGAGTGTGGTAACAGAGACGTACAATAAAGTATCGTTTGCGGTTTTCAACATAGGAGTTGCATATGTCAGTTACATACTCTTCTGTCTCCTTCCTATCTATGAGGGATTTAACTATTTTATCAATGCCTGCTCGCTCATTTTTACTTAATCGCGGGACCCTGCGCGCTCCTTTTTCTTTTGATCCTACCTCTACTACTGTATCCTTTGATGAGGCATTTGGTGTGGGTGACTCGGTGGGAGCAGAGGCGGTGGAGACTGAGGCGATCGTGCCATCTCCGGCTATACTTTGGTGGTCCTGGCGTTGTGCTACGGGATGAGTAGGGGCGTAAGGGGGTGGCATGTATATGATTGGGGGACCTAACAATAAATCATCATCTACCCTTTGTTTTGCTGGTAACTTGGGGTAAAGAGTCGAGGGCGTTCTAACAGGGCATTGACCTGATATTTTTGATTCCTGTTCCTTTTTATCGATTTCCTTTTAGTTTTTCTTCTAATCTTTTACAGGCTTGGTAAGCTGATTTTCGCGTTTCTTTATCTTGTCTAGCTTCGTCCCTTTTCTTTCTTTGAGCTGCCTCTTTTAGCCATAAACCAAAACTGTCAAACATGGCTGGTCTAGTTTTCTTTTTGTGGAGAGCTAATTCTAACGTTTCTATTTTAGCGGGATCGAAAGATCCCGTCAGTGGCCACTGATTTACCCGGTCCTTCCTAGTGTATTTATGCCATAGTTTGCTATAAGCTACGGTGGCTAATCCATACTTTACGTACATGTCCTTGTTAGGGGTGCCTTCCGGCGGTGCCGGCTGACTGACCTCTAACGAACGGTCGGGTCCAAAACAATTACAATCAAACAATCTAGAGAAAACAGGCATGACTTATTTATCGGTCAAAAATGAATATCTCAATCAATCAATCAATTTAGACAAAAAGTCTGCACTACCTGTCCTTCGCTGCCTGTAAAGAGAGAGAATATTCCTATTCTTCGTTGTTTGCAAGCAGGGAAATGTCGCAAATAACTCAATATAAAAAAAAAAGGAATACTAGTATTTCAATCAAACTATTCAATCAATCAATTTAAGTCGGTTTTTTTCACGACCTTACCCGGACCGTATGGACAGTTCTTCGTCTTCCCCCTCCAGCACCTGGTTGTCCTCTCACTCCAACAATCAATGCGGCGTTCCTCTAAGGTCCCAGTCAGGACCGCAGGTCACTCGAGAGAGGTCCGTTCGGAACCGGTGAAGTTCAGTCGATCGGCAGCCAGACAAGGGTCTTCTCAGGCAGGTATACCCCAATCGTTTAGTCGTTCACTCCGTCGTTAGGACCTCTCTACCGGACCCACGCGTCGCTGATGGGCCCCTACGTTTGGGCGCCAATTTGTGAAAGGCAGCGAGTCTTCTAAGACCCTCAATGCTGCCTGGTGCAGGGTTCCACCTCTAATTCACTTTGGGTTCGCTATCAAAATAATGAGGCAAGCGCTGGAAACTGGAAGACAAGAAAAAGGTTTATTTCTCATGAGGAGATCACGTCAACTGCAGACACCGGGATGTCTGAGGGAAGTGTTCTGCTGATACTCCTTTGGCTCTTCCTTTTATACAGGTTTGACACAATGCATTTGTTTTGTCAACATGGTTACACAAGCTTGGGGTCCCGCCCCGGGCAGGTTGTCACACAAGCCCAACAGTAATTCTCTTCCCACCCAGGTCAAACAGACAATCTTATCTTGCAGCTGGACCTTGCTTCAGGGTCTAAAACATGTGAGACCGGCCAGATCTAAGAGTCCGTTCTGTTGATAAAAACAGGTCCCATTGTTGGTAACAACAAGTCTTGCTGTTTGCAGTGCAATAAATCATGTTGCAAGAGTCTTTTTGGTGTTTGGAACCTGTTTGTGTAACTAGGTGCAGTGAGGGGTAGAGTGTCCAAAGGTTTGCCTGAAAACAGAGATGAGAGGAAAAGCGAGTTTGTGGCAGCAAGTGGCGCTGAGGTTTGTTGTGGCAATAGAGTTTATAGCCCCCAGCACACATACCAGGTCGGTCAGAGGGTCAGAGGGATGCTAGTAAGGGCAGGGTGAAACAAAGGTGACCAACAGAGTACAAAATGGCTGTGATAGATTAAAATGACTGCAACTTATGTGCACATAGAATTCCACCAGACAAGATGGCGCAGGTAATGTTCATGATTAGCGTTTTGCTTTTAACAGTGGGGGCTGATTTTGTCACTGGGGGCAGGTTTTGCAGCAGTGCTGTAATATTGTCCCCTTGTAACAAAAGCAGGTGCAGTGCTTCTTACTAGCACCCCGCCCCCCACTCCCTCCCAGGGCCGGTCGAGCAGCAATGAGCCAGGGCTGGTTGCTGTTCCTAGTCCGGCCCTGTGTGAGTGCTGTGCCCATGTGAGTGAAGGGTGAGCTGTGTGAGTGACAGGAATGCCTACGTGAGTGCACAGTAAACGATGTGATAGTGTAAGAGTAGGGTGAGAGAAGTGACTGCAGGGTGAGTGATGTAACATATGAGTTTGGGTGCAGGTGAAAGTGCAGAGTGGGAGGAATGAAAGCATGGTGAGTGATGTGCCTGTCTGAGCCCACTGTGTCAGGGTGTGCCACGAGGGGACTGAATAGAAATGATTTCCCCCTTTTTCTAGGTTGTCAACACCCTTGAGTAGGATATGCATCCCCACCCTCCCACAGGCAGGACAGTAGACATGTGTCTTTAAATGAGCAATTGTCCGCCTTGTGTTTTCAGTGCAAATGCAGGACTGGTTTAATTTCAGGCTGGCACACATAATTTATCGATGTTTGTCTTGTGATCATTGGTTTGCTGTATATATTTTTGTCACAAATAACGTTTGGTATTATGTATGTGTTGTATATATTGTCTCACAAAAGAAATGGTTCTAAATCACGCATACAAATGTGTTGCAATTGTGTGATTTACTAATGTGGTGTTTCCTTTTAAAAGACATGTCCAATTGATTTATGAATGTCATTTTGAATTATCAAAACTAAGCAGAATAAATGCTCATAAACCTCAGAATTAGTGGTCTCAGGTTTATCGCGAATATTTAAAATAAACCTCCCTTGACACCTTTCTGCGATTTCAATATTTGGGTGGTCCAGTCTGGGGAGTACAGGACCCAAGCCTTCCTTGTTTTCACAGTAGCTCAAGTGGCAGCAGGCTGGGGGGTTGAGACACATGAGGGGGGCGGGGGGGTTAAAGCTCTTTTAGCCCTATGAGTGTTGCGCGCCTGATTGCCACCCTAGTCCGTCTTTCCCAAGCACAGACCCAGCAAGCTCCTAGAAACAGAAACTCCCTTAAGGGAATGATCCGAGCACCAGGGAACACCGATGGACAGTTGATGGAATTAGACAGGCATAGTGAGGAGTGCGTCCGTTTCTTTTCATTCTCTTGCTCTAAACAAACAGCTGAAACAAAATCCGTTCATAGCGCCTTACAAAGGGTATACTGCCTAGCGTACTTCCTAGTCCTGCCAAGTACCACACATCAGGCATTAGACTAAGGCACTTAAGTGTGGTACTCCGCATTACCGCACAGAAATGCATTGTCACGCATATGCACAGTGTCTGAGTCTCATCTGTGACACTCACTGAAGCACGGCCTAACTGTTAAATATGGCATCTGGCAGCGCCCCGCCCGTGGCATGTGCACGCTGCTCCAAGCTTGGGCTACGGCTGCTGGCAGGCTCACACTCACTGCTTAGTGCTACATTTGTATCATTCTTGTGATTCCCCGTGGCAAGGCGTCTGACGTCATCAAGGGCCCACTCAGGTTGTGTGCTACATGCCGGCGCCGCGGGAGACGTCACATCCTGCTGCCGGAGCAGGGAGTTCAGTTTGTTGTGGGAGGAAGCAGGCAGCTTGCAGGTACTGGTTTGCGGGCGCCGCCGCAAATTCAATCATGGCTGTTAAATACACCCCGCCGAATTCAATTATTGCCGCAGCCGAGGGAGACTGTAGACGGAGAGGAGTCAGTGACCTGGGGTGCAGGGGCCACCAGGACAGTCTGTCACTGGACGGCCCCGCTCGGGACTCTCCCTGGACAGACTAATGTCAGTGGAGGCGGGCTGGGGCAGCAAACCCGAATTGCCACGGTCTGCAGTGGCTCATGGTCTGAGCCTGCCTGCAGACAGCCTTGCACACCGAGTCGCTGCCTGCAATTATTGGAGTGCCACCGTCCTCCGGGCTCTCATCTGCGGCCCAAGTAAGTACCAGTCTGAGAGTATTAATATAACACAAATGCCAATGGCAGCGCGCGATCAAGCAGCTGCAGCCTGCAGGGCCTGCCAGTGTTAGTTACTCTAAGGTGACAGTCAGTTGCCAAGAAATAGGCCATTCGGGTTACACAGCGATAAAGGTGATTGAAGTTTGACACTGGAGTCACCAATAATAATTCCTCGTCTTTTAGCTGATGCTTCATACCACACATCTATATTTTCTGGGAGCCTTAATTCTACCTCCTGAGGAAGTATGGAAGGTAGGCCTGACCCGGTGATGCTTGCGAGCAGCCTTCACTTACTGAGACATCTTACCACGCAGAAACTGGATCGCCAGAGTATACAGATCCTGATTTACAAAGAAAATCTTCTGACACTGGATTGACTTACACCTGTAAACAGGAGTAACCTATGTTTGGCTCAGTAAGACTGTGTTTGAGAAATCTCATACAAGTGTGACATACAGCCACTCAGGACTAAGCTACAGCTTGAAGGTCCAGACGCAGCTGGTGTGGAAACTGTGGGAAGGAGTACCCATCACCCCAGTTCTCACAGGAGCAAGGAGCAAGAAGGGCAAGCTGGAGAAAGTACGTTTTTAAGTGAGAGAAAATAGCATTTCTACACTTCGTTTACAAATCTAGACATTTCTTAATCTTAAATGCCATATTTCCTACATTTCTAAAAAATAAGCGATCTTAGTGCTACGAAAACAGTCATAGGCGCCTTTTTTGTAGTACATTCCTTACATTAAGAACTGTGTCTTAAGGAAGTTGTATATTGACATGTTTGGAAAGGGAATATTAGCGAATACCCCAACAGTCATAACTTAAGAAGTGACCTGGTGTAAATTAAGAGAGTCGTAAGTTATGACTGATTTCTTAAGTCAGCCTTAAGTGCTCAACAATAATGCTAGCTCCAGGGTACTCTGGCCTCCGCTGAACAGTTATTTGTTGGATGGTCCCTGCTCTGCCATACTTGTGTCCCTGTTCTGACAATTCCAGAAAGGTTCCTAGTTAGGTGTGTGTTATAGAAATACAAATGCGCATGAACTGTACATTTGCATGCAGGGTCACTCTGAACGAGCTGGGGAAGTTCTCCTCTAAAATTATAGCTCCAGATACATCAGCCTGGTGAGGGGTCTCCTTAGAACCACCCAGGCCCTCTGCTGGGATCAGAAAGACAACGTGGCCTTTACAGTGAAATGAACGAGCTTTGCCGGCTCTCACTCCCCCCCTCGCGTCTGCTCTCTGCTCAGACTTGCAGCTGCGCTCAAAGCAAATGCCTCACATTCCTTCTGACATTTGCCTGGGACCTTCAGCAGTTGTGCAATATAAGTTACTAAAACTCCGTTAAAGTGTTATGACTTTTTTATGGAGAAAGGCAATATATAGTGTGCTCCTATGAATCAACATGATAATGCCAATTGTAATTGTGAATCTGTGCAAAAAGTGTGAAGGAAGGAACACAGATCCCAACATATTGACAGTGCTAAAGAAAATGAAAATGCAGTGGCGTGGAAAGCATTAAGGTTTCAGTAACTTATATTGCACAACTGCTCACTAAGATACAACGTACAACAAAAACCAGCTTATAATTGATCACATAGGTGAAACCAAGGCATTACCAATGCTTGTTAGGATATGGATATCCACCAGGGCACTTTACTTGTTTTTGATAAATTGGTCTTTTGTCACACTTGTTTATTTGCCGCACACACGTAGTTTGACATCATGGCCAATGAACCAACACCGGATGTGCATGGTTAGGAGTATGATTTCATGCAGGGCCGAGGGGGGCGCTACAAGTCACATTACTAATAAAAGGGTGTGAAAAGAAAGAGGACACTAATGTGAGATGTGTTGAAGGTTGGCACGCACACTCATCCATCCTGCAGTGCCCTTAGTTCCCTGGTGCTTTGCAGCAGTTTTAACATCTTTTTAGAGTTTCTCTTTGCTCAAATGGGTGTAATTTCTGATATTTATATGTTTCCCTCGTCTGTATTGCTTGATTTTGATCTCGAGAAAATGTCACTCATAGTCGTTGAATGTCACTCATAATTACACACACTGAAATTATGGAAATGTCACACACAAGCAATCTCAAACCTTGGCAGCTTTGACTTCCCACATCATCAAATAACTCTGAAGCGCTGTTGCCAATTTGGTAGAATCCCCGGTGCGTGATAATAAGTACAGTTTATAAGGATCGACACTTTTTGAAAATGGAGCTCTGAAGATCCGATTAAATCTCTCCTAAAAGGTGTGAACGATACGAGTTCTGCTTCCATCTTCCGTTCTAAACGTGCTATAATTATCAGCGGCCTCATAGGTGACCACCGGGTGCCCCCTCCTTGCTGAAATGATCTGACGAGCTGATACTTTCACTTTTTCACCCACTAAAATGCAAACGTCGCTAGGTGGCACTGCAGCCTCAAAAGTCTGAGGCAGTCGCTAACAAAAACCCGGCACATGCACACCAGCCGGTCCCAGCGTTTTACGAATGACAAAAAAATTGAATGTATCTAGGAATCTTTTACAAGATGTGTGTCCTCGACCTATGTAATTAGGGGTGCGGGCTATGGCCTATAACAAGTAAAATAGAATAATGGGCAGTATTTGGGTGCCTCGACGTGTGTTTTGGGTTAGTGTATCCAACCGTATCTCACAAAACGAACACGCACACCTAAAAGAAACCAGACAAACTGGCTTTGCCAATGCTTGTTAGCACTGAATGTTCTTTAGAGTGAATACTAGGTAAACTGTCAGCTTTATGAATTCAGATTACGAAGCAGTATGCTGTTGATGCGTAGCGGCCACGATGAATCAACAAATGAACGTTCTGAAACTTGGAATGTGTATTTCTCATCAGAATTTTAAAGTAATAAAAGGTGAAACCTCAAAGTGGGGGAGCAGTGTTAGCAGTCTAGCCAGACTCGAAAGGCGAGTATGATTCATGCAGCTGCACTGCTCGTGCTGTCTGTAGAGGGCGCTCCTGGGGCCGCTGAGAGTGGGGCCAGGCCCTCGTGTGGGTACAGATGGGGTACTGCTTGAGACGTTTAGGGAGCAGTCAAGCTGGGCTTATACAGGACAGACAAGTCTACCACACATTGGTAAACCCATTGCTTTAAATGGGCCGGTACTCACCGTTACTGAGTACCGGCACTTCTTAGATTTATCACTCTGAGTACCGGCACTTCTCTTCTGCCGAGGAGAGTACCGGTACTCATGAAAGGGTAGGCTTATTGGCTGTGAGTGCTGGTGAGCCGGAGTGGAAGGTGTCTCTGGCAGCCAAGGCGCCACTTCTGTATCCCAGATCTGAGCCCCAGCTGAGCTATTCAGCAGGGCTCATTTGAATAATGTCCGGGTGCTCACCATCACCTGTGCTTGACAGAGCAGGGTCCGTTCAGGCCCTGTGCTGTCAATCACAGTCACACTATCCTGTGCATTTGTGCAAACACAGGAATCATGGCAGTCCCCTGGCAGTGGCAATCAGGCTACGGCCAGTCCGGCCCTGGTGGCAATTAAAACAAACATTGGCATAGCCAATAGGTCTCGCCTTTGGGGCCTTATAAGTGTTTAGCCAGAGCTATTGACTTTGCCAATGTCTTCAAGCTGTGCTGTAGAGAAGTGTGGCTGCTGTGCAGCATGCTGAAAAGTTATAATAAAAAAGTGTCAGAAGCATTTTTGTTACTTTATATATGACCAAGAAGGCATTATGTAAAACTGAACGACCATATTAAAAAAGTATTTACAATAAAAAATGTCCTCAGTTTTCTTTTGTTCTTGCAATGCTGGCAACTTGTTTCTGCCTATTGCAATGGTTGTTTGTTAAAGCTTTTTTTTGAGGGGGCATAAACAATCGGAGGGTGAAGGTTGGGAACTAGTACCTGTATTATAACACTAGCAGCGGCCAGACGCTAGGGGAGAATCAACAGATGCCAGATTCCGAGAGCAGGCTGAGGAGGTGCTGAGTGATGCTGAGGTGGTAGTGGTGGTGGTGGTGACTGTTGCGGAGACGATGCTGAGGTGATGCTGAATGATACTCCGGTCTTGCTGAGTGATACTGCTGTGGTGGTGCTGAGTGATGCTGTGGTGGTGGTGAGCGATGCAGTGGCGGTGCTGAGCGATGCTGTGGTGGTGCGGAGTGATATTGTTGATTGTTGTGGCACTGAGTGATGCTGTGGTGGCGGTGAGCGATGCTGTGGCGGTGCTGAGCGATGCAGTGGCGGTGCTGAGCGATGCAGTGGCGGCGCTGAGCGATGCTGTAGCGGCGCTGAGCGATGCTGTGGCGGCGCTGAGCGATGCTGTGGCGGCGCCGAGCGATGCTGTGGCGGCGCCGAGCGATGCTGTGGCGGCGCCGAGCGATGCTGTGGCAGCACCGAGCGATGCTGTGGCAGCACCGAGCGATGCTGTGGCGGCGCCGAGTGATGCTGTGGTGGTGCCGAGTGATGCTGTGGTGGTGCCGAGTGATGCTGTGGTGGCGCCGAGTGATGCTGTGGTGGCGCCGAGTGATGCTGTGGTGGCGCCGAGTGATGCTGTTGTGGCGCCGAGTGATATTGTTGTGGCGCCTAGTGATGCTGTGGTGGCCCTGAGTGATGCTGTGGTGGTGCTGAGTGATGCTCTGGTGGCCCTGAGTGATGCTGTGGTGGCCCTGAGTGATGCTGTGGTGGCCCTGAGTGATGCTGTGGTGACGCTGAGTGATGCTGTGGTGGCGCTGAGTGATGCTGTGGTGGCGCTGAGTGATGCTGTGGTGGCGCTGAGTGATGCTGTGGTGGCGCTGAGTGATGCTGTGGTGGCGCTGAGTGATGCTGTGGTGGCGCTGAGTGATGCTGTGGTGGCGCTGAGCGATGCTGTGGTGGCGCTGAGCGATGCTGTGGTGGTGCTGAGCGATGCTGTGGTGGTGCTGAGCGATGCTGTGGTGGTGCTGAGAGATGCTGTGGTGGTGCTGAGTCATCCTGTGGTGGTGCTGAGTCATCCTGTGGTGGTGCTGAGTCATCCTGTGGTGGTGCTGAGTGATGCAGTGTTGGCCCTGAGTGATGATGTGGTGTCGCTGAGTGAAGCTATGGTGATGCTGAGTGATGCTGTGGTGGCGCGGAGTGATGTTGTGGTGCTGCTGAGTAATGCTGTGGTGGCGCTAAGTGATGCTGTGGTTGTGCTGAGTGATGCTGTGGTTGCACTGAGTGATGCTGTGGTTGCACTGAGTGATGCTGTGGTTGCACTGAGTGATGCTGTGGTTGCACTGAGTGATGCTGTTGTTGCACTGAGTGATGCTGTTGTTGCACTGAGTGATGCTGTGATGGCGTTGAGTGATGCTGTGATGGCGTTGAGAGATGTTGTGTTGGTGCTGAGTGATGCTGTGCCGGGTCTGATTGATGCTGTGCTGGCTCCGATTGATGCTGTGGTTGCGCTGAGTGATGCTGTGGTGATGCTGAGTGATGCTGTGGTGATGCTGAGTGATGCTGTGGTGATGCTGAGTGATGCTGTGGTGTTGCCGAGTGAGAGATAGAGTGAAGATATAATGCCCAATTAGAGAGGGTGGTGAGAGAGAAAGAGAGAGAAAGGGTGTACATAGAATAAAGAGTGGAGCGGGATAGAGAGAGAGAAAGAAGGGGAGAGAGAGTGAATGAAGGAGTTTGAAAGAGAAACAGATAAAGGGGTGAGAGAATGAAAGGCTAAAAAGATAGAGAGGGAGAGTTAATTAAGTAGAGAGAGAATTAGAGAGGGGAGAGAGAGAGAAGGAGAGAGACAATAAGAGTGGGGGGTGTGGAGTTTAAATAGAGTGAAGAAGTGATGCGGAAAAAGTAACCTTAAATATAGCTTTGTGCTTTGCGCAAATAAATATTTAAAAAAAAACAGAGTGAGACAAAAATACTGGTAATTAGGCTGTGACTCCCAATATAAAACAAATAGCGATATACGGTGAAATCAACCCACCGAAGCGGTAATGTGAGCTGCTGCTGCGATTGAAACATCAGAGTCCAGAGAGTTAATGAGCCATGACGAGGAAATGAGGAAGAGATAGGAAACCCAGATGGCAGCTGCACGTGCACGCCATCGTGAACGCAAGCTGGTCGCCAGCCGAAAGCCAGTGGGTTTGCACTTCCAAAACCCGCTTACTAAAACTCTCGGCCAGACCAGCGCAAGCGCTGGTGCAGGCCGAGACCTAAAAACCATGGTAGGTGAAGAGTATAACATGGCTTTCATCATACCCAAGTCTTTTGTGTGCCTGCTTATGTTTGTGTGTTTGCCTGCATTCGTATGCCTGTTTTTTGTAAGAAAAAAGTGAGAGAAAGAGAGAGAATCAAAACACTCTCGGGAGGTATTTTAAAGAAAATGGGTGGCACTTTGTGTGTACATGTCTGCTCGGCGACAAAGATTCATAAATAGCATAGTAGGGAGGGTGGGTGAGTGAGTGGATGGATGAGTGAACAAGGGTGGATGTATGGATGGATGAATGAATAGATGGATGGATGAGTGAAAGCATGGATGGCTGGGTGAAAGGGGGTGGATGATTGGATAAAAGGGCGGATGATGGGTGGATAAGTGAAAGATTCGATGGATGAATGAAAGGGAGGGAGGATGGATGAATGGGTGGATGATGGATGAGTGAAAGGAAGGATTGAGTGAAAGGATGGATGGAATGAAAGGGTGGATGGAATAAAGGAGTGAAAGGGTTGATGGATAGATGAGCAAAAGGATTAATGAATGAGCGAAAGGGTGGATAAAGAGATGGATGAGTGAAAGGATGAATGGATAGGTTTGGAGATGGATGGATGGATAGGTTTGGATATGAAGGGTGGACAGACGGAATGGTGAAAACTGAATGATGGATGAAAGACTGAATAGACAACAGAATGTAAAGGTTAAATGGCGGACATCAGCAGTTAAATGGTAGGATGAAAGAATGAATGGATAGATCTATGGAAGAGACAAGAGCTATCTTCTGGGGAGGGTCATGATGATTTGCTTCATTTACATTGTGCCATAAGAGCTTTGGTTCGAAGTGGGGGTATTTTCAGTGGGTGAGTGAGTGAGTGAGTGGATGAGTGAGCAAGGGTGGATGTATAGATGGATGGATGGATGAGTGAAAGCATGGATTGCTGGGTGAAAGGGGGTGGATGATTGGATAAAAGGGCGGATGATGGGTGGATAAGTGAAAGATTGGATGGATGAATGAAAGGGAGGGAGGATGAATGAATGAAAGGGAGGGAGGGAGGATGGATGAGTGAAAGGAGGGATTGAGTGAAAGGGTGGATGGAATGAAAGGGTGGATGGAATAAAGCAGTGAAAGGGTTGATGGATAGATGAGCGAAAGGATTGATGAATGAGCGAAAGGGTGGATAAAGAGATGGATGAGTGAAAGGATGAATGGATAGGTTTTGAGTTGGATGGATAGGTTTGTATATGAAGGGTGGACAGACGGAATGGTGAAAAACTGAATGATGGATGAAAGACTGAATAGACAACAGAATGTAAAGGTTAAATGGTGGACATCAGCAGGTAAATGGTAGGATGAAAGGATGAATGGATAGATCTATGGAAGAGACAAGACCTATCTTCTGGGGAGGGTCATGATGATTTGCTTCATTTGCTTTGTGCCATAAGAGCTTTGGTTCGAAGTGGGGGTATTTTCAGTTTCTTCCTACTCATGTGCTGAAAAATATATAGTATTGTGCCAAACAACAGCAATTAACAGTATGGCATTAAGAAGGTGCATCTATTGCAAAAAAAAAGGAAATGTTAACATATTATAGCATTTCTCTTTCATTTTGTGTAATGAGTTAACTTGCTTTGTTTATATAAACACATTTCTCATGTGTTTTGGTATGTGCTGCAACTAATATAGAAGTCGTTAAGTATCATCATGTCTTGCCTTTAGCCCCCCCCCCAGCCCCCCCCCCTCACTACACATCTAGCTCATTTTAACGAGTACCTGCACTTATTTTTTCCCATTTAAAGCACTGGGTAAACCTTGGGCGATGATCAGATGGAAGGGCCTCAGCAGGGGAAGCCTTGCCAGGGATCTTCAGCGCCTCGAGGGTACAGGAAAACAAGACTAGCACTGGGAATCTGCCAAGTGCTTTATTTGTATAAAAAAAAAAGTGCCAGACCTAAATATTTGCTCAGAAGCCCGCGGCTGGCGCTATTGAATGTGGGGTACCGAACACCGAGCCTGTGTAGTCTTGATTCCACTTGAAGCCTCTTCAATCCACACTGCCTGCCCCTTCATCTTTCTCTTGCAGGGTCTTGCTTTCTTCCTTTGTCACAGCGATACCAAAGGGGATGAGGGACGGAGCACTTGAGCAAATCAAACACTCACCCCCAGTCAACTGATCTGGGTTTAATCCATCATCATTCTTTAGCTCACTCCACCACTCCAGTTCAGACATGGCCAAATGCAAATCAGTCTGACCCTGTGCCTCATGGGAACAGTCCAGCCCGAACTGCCAAGCCATGTCTTCCCTGGACCGGAAACAAGCATCCTGGGACCGGGTTCAAAACCCTCATCAGCCAGGCTATCTTGAATCCAGTGGAAAAGTGAGCAAGGGACCCCCGTCTGGGCATACCCTGCCAACTTAGGGCGAACAAAGCGATACCAAAGGGGATGATGGATGGAGCGCTTGAGCAAATCAAACACTCACCCCCAAATCAGTCTGACCCTGTGCCTCATGGGAACAGTCCAGCCCGAACTGCCAAGCCATATCTTCCCTGGACCGGAAACAAGCATCCTGGCACAGGGTCAGACTGATTTGCATATGGCCATGTCTGAACTGGGGTGGTGGAGTGAGCTAAAGAATGATGATGGATTAAACCCAGATCAGTTGACTGGGGTGAGTGTTTGATTTGCTCAAGCGCTCCGTCCATCATCCCCTTTGGTATCGCTTTGTTCGCCCTAAGTTGGCAGGGTATGCCCAGACGTGGGTCCCTTGCTCACTTTGCCACTGGATTCAAGATAGCCTGGCTGATGAGGGTTTTGAACCCGAAACCGGTCCCAGGATGCTTGTTTCCGGTCCAGGGAAGACATGGCTTGGCAGTTCGGGCTGGACTGTTCCCATGAGGCACAGGGTCAGACTGATTTGCATATGGCCATGTCTGAACTGGGGTGGTGGAGTGAGTTAAAGAATGATGATGGATTAAACCCAGATCAGTTGACTGGAGGTGTTTGATTTGCTCTAACGCTCCGTCCATCATCCCCTTTGGTATCGCTTTGTTCGCCCTAAGTTGGCAGGGTATGCCCAGACGTGGGTCCCTTGCTCACTTTGCCACTGGATTCAAGATAGCCTGGCTGATTAGGGTTTTGAACCCGAAACCGGTCCCAGGATGCTTGTTTCCGGTCCAGGGAAGACATGGCTTGGCAGTTCGGGCTGGACTGTTCCCATGAGGGACAGGGTCAGACTGATTTGCATATGGCCATGTCTGAACTGGGGTGGTGGAGTGAGCTAAAGAATGATGATGGATTAAACCCAGATCAGTTGACTGGGGGTGAGTGTTTGATTTGCTCTAACGCTCCGTCCATCATCCCCTTTGGTATCGCTTTCTTCCTTTGTCACAGCATTTCAGTCTTTCTCTTATTTCTTGCCCTTTTGTGTGTTTTTCTCTTTTATTCTCTGTTCAAAATTTGATGAGAAAAACTAAGTGTTGGTCCCCAAAAAGGAGTGCAGGCGGGCCACCCCGGCTGAAATTAAGCACTGCATGATCTGCCTACTCTGGTGATATCATTTACAAGACAAGCCAGTGTCAGCAAAAAAGCACACTAAGTGTAATACAAAGCGGCTCTACCAGCTGGAAAGCTGCTTTAGCGCACCATTCATCACCGGCGAAGGTCCCGGTACTCAATAGTTCACAGATCAATAGGACACCTGATCCTGATAAAAGGCTCACTCATTTTAAAGAGCGAGATCCCTTCTAGTCAATATGATTGCGTTTCCCTAACCACGCCCAGTCTCAACGCAAACAAGGAGGCCCATCATGTAGGCAGGTGCACTCAAGGAACAAGGTCAACGCGCTGGTCCACTCTATTAATTCTCAGCTACATGCCTGCATCCTTGGAATTTAACACAATAAATACATTTATTTTCAGGCAGTTGCCGTAACAGCGCCATGTCTCTCATTCGGTCGTGAGCATTAGTGTAACTGAGTAACTTGGAAAAGCTCTTGTGAGTGCCATTACCCACAATGCACCTGAAGAGAATGCCAACAGCAGAACAGAGAGGTGTCCTTGAGATGGCTGACTGGATTGACGTATATCACAAGCTATGTCGCATCCATAGTCACTTAGGAACTTTCCTGAAGCCTCTCGTCAGGTCTTGGGAGATATGATGTCCAACCCCGCAGTCCTAGAAGTCGCGCTGAGTGTTTCAGGACGAGAGGTATCTCAGGCCACCGGGGGGGGGACGCAGTGAAGCCATGATGGGCGGCGGAGTAAGCGCATGGATCAACTTCCCACCACAAGTGGTGGCGACCAACAGGACCTTGCAGCTCCAATCCAGAGTTACTTTAAGTAGGAACCAGGTCCCAAGACAGCAAGCCATCCTCTGACCTGCCACCACACTACAACGCAAGCTTCCTACAGACTCACTGCCGGAGACTCATGCAGATCATAGCCTGGATGTGCAGCGCACACCGCCCACCCACCCACAGCTGAAAAAGAACATCCACACACCCCCTGGTGACAATGGAAGCGCCCTCATGCCAAATTAGTCCCTGAAGCCCTGCGGCGGCCCAACCACAAAGTGAACCAGAACGTGCAACTATTCTTGAAACCACATTTGTAACAAGAACAAACCGATCCATGAAAAAAGCATTCTTGTTTGGGGAGGGCGGGGCATCTAACATGTCTGCACTGCCCCGATGATGTCAACCAGAGACTAAATGTGCCTTCTGCACTACAAGATAAGATTCAGCCATAAAGGGCACAGCAGGAACCTACAATAAAGTGCTTTTACGTAATGAATTTGGGAGTGACAAAGCAGCATTTGAGCCACCAAAGTAAAATAAACCAGCAATTAACGGTTGAACACTCCCCTTTTCAAGGGGATTTCTCAGTACGGGACCACAGGACGATTACAAAATGTAAACATTATCTAACAAAACCTTTTTTGAAAATTTCTTGAGGAGTCCAGACATTTCCCATTGGACATACACATAGCAACAGTGCTGACGTCCCTTTCCTCACTGACAAATGATGTACTTTGTGTAGCATGAAAGGCTAAATGTGTGCGATAAGAATTTTACATCTCAAGAGTCCAGAAGAAACAACTAAATTCTTTAACGAAGACTCATCTGAAATTCGCAAAAAGAGGGTTAAACATAATGCCTCTTAGGGACATTTTGACTTAACCAAAAATAATAAAACACTTTCAAATCAGAAGGTAATGAGCGCCTGTACCCTCACCTCCCAACCTCCAAATGTATTATTACAAGTTGACATCAAAAGTTAATTCTTAGCCCAGGGTGAGGATCATGTGTAAAACAATCCGTAAACTTCTTGTTAATGATAAACGTTGTACTTACAAGCTTCCTCTTCGTGGAAGACTCAGCTCCTTCTGAAAGAAAAAAACAAGAGCAGAGGTGAGGGAGGTTTCTAAAGGCAGGACCTGTGCTTTACACTTTTTTTAAGACAGACTACCGGAAGGAGAAGCCGCTCAGCCACTGACATACACACAGTGCTACATAACCCCGAAATGTTGGTGCAGAGACTAAAAATTGCCAATATGTGTCTTGTTATTAACATTATAGCGCTACATAGAATTTCACAGCGCTTCAATCTCACAGTCAAAGAATAGAAGAGTGGTTAAGTAGGTCACTATTATTGAAGAGGAAGGCTTCCACGTCACAGCGAGGTAGTGCGAAATTACAGTAGAATGTGTTAATTTATGAAGGTGTGCGTTCTGTGTGGCACAAATCTGTACGATGGAAGGCCCAAGGAAGCCACAGGTCGATGTGCTAGGAGTACCTAGGGGTTGGCTGGCCAGCACAACCATGTTTTCAGAGTGAGTTGTGATCTAGTTTTGAAGCCTTTACAAGTGGACGCTGGCAACTTCAGTCCTAATCCAGGGTTCCTTGACTCTTAAAAATCAATAATTGTTTCTCCTGAGCTTTCAGTCCATTATCTGTAAATATTGTAAATGTTTATAAGTGATTAAACCCCCAAATGAGTCTGTTAAACTGAGCATTTACAAAGCCTGTGTTCTGTATAACCCTGGGCATAATACTTTGCTACGCTCACGGAGCATGCAAAGTTTGTGTTACTACGCACTATGCAAATTGCACGTAGCAGAGTAAAAAACTCTGCTAATTGACGTAGCGTAGCAGCAGTATATTAAACACATACAAATGCTTTGTTAAAGCAATTTTCTATGCTAAAAAGCATATAACAAATTCACAAAAGTGAACTTTGACAATGAAAATATCAAGCAATGAGAGAGGTGATGATTTTGGGTTCCCCCTAACCTAGGGGAGGACCAAGCAGATGCCTTGAACACAAAAAGCATATTATGTGAACGATTCAGTGGTGGTCCTTCCTCCTAGGACCACCCCAAGCACAGTTATGGGCAAAAATACAAACCCAACCAAAGGCCCTGCAAAGCATTATGGGACGAGATTAGCAGTGGGCAGTGAATATTATAGTGTCCAATATCAAAATAATTCTACAAAGAGCTGCAGTTCAACTAGTCGTTACTAGATGTCCCTCACGAGTCAAATGCAAAAGCATTGAAATTATTAATACATCAAGCTGCAGTTCCACTAGTCGTTACTAGATGTCCCTCACGAGTCAAATGCAAAAGCATTGAAACCCTTTCATGAAGCTTTTGCATTTGACTCGTGAGGGACATCTAGTAACGACTAGTGGAACTGCAGCTCTTTGTAGAATTATTTTGATATTGGATACTATAATATTCACTGCCCACTGCTAATCTCGTCCCATAATGCTTTGCAGGGCCTTTGGTTGGGATTGTATTTTTGCCAATAACTGTGCTTGGGGTGGTCCTAAGAGGATGGGACCACCACTGAATCGTTCAAAAGATGTGCTTTTTGTTTTCAAGGCATCTGCTTGGTTCTTTCCCTAGGTTAGGGAGGATACCAAAATCATCACCTCTCTCACTGCTTGTTAATTTATTGATTTCACTTTTGTGAAATGCTATATGCATTTTAGCATATAAAGACAGAGATATTTATTTTATCTTAACTTGCACTGTGCAAGATGCCTTTGGCAATTATTGTACAGTGCAGTCAAGCACACAGCTATGCACTACGCAATTTGCATAGCTACGTGTAGTTCAAAATGTACTTCACGTAGCTACGTGAAGTGCTACTACGCAAACTACGCCAACTACGCCCAGGGTTAGTTCTGTACCAGAAGCCGTCAGGACGATCTCAGTGCGAGGGGCTCACAGTTTGGAACAGATCACCGTCAGACATTTTACAAGAACATTGACAAGACATACGTGACCACCTCCAAAGTACACTGAGGCATGACAAGCACTCTACCCGACTGCTAGAAGAATATACCATATGATGTCTGGCACGTGCGTGAGATTCACTGGTCAAACCTACACACCATTTTAGAAAACAGACATTAGAGAGCCAAGCGGCCTGGTGTTATGAGGGTGATTATCAATCAGTCCTGCTCTTCGAAACAATCGCTGTAGGCATGCTGCACTTTTCCTACTACAGGTATGGCCTACAAGTCCCAGCATGCTTAGTGCTGCTGAAGACTGAACGATGGAGGACGGGCTGAACTGCCACCCTCACAAGGCAAGATCATGTTGATTGTGGTGCTTCAAAACACATCCCCGCAACATGACTCAGCCCTGCTAAGTTTCCCAGGCCAATGAGTGACAGGTCGCTCCACTCAAGGTTTTTTCTTTGAATTCTGGGACGTGTTTTCCTGCTTATTTCATTAAAAAACCGAGACTACAGGTCTCAGGATTTAAAGACAAAAAAAACTGGACATGGAGCAGCACATCACGCGGGGGCCTGGGAAGCTTGCCAGCTATAATGCCCGAAAAGACAAGCCGTGATGCCTATTTACCAGACAGTTCCATCTCTGGAGTGATGTCAGCAGCTAAGGCCTAGGCCACAACGAGCATGTGGGACACTAGAGCCACTGCACTGCAGACTGAGTCCATGTGCCAAAATGGGGGACATAGTGGGAAGTCATGCTGCGAACTGATGCTGCACCCCTACACCTGCAGCCATGGAGGAGCATCTGATGGAGGTGGCCCCAGCCGCCCTTCATGTGTAAGGCCTGGTCACGCATTACCCGGTTACCTTCAATGTTTGTCATAACTAAATGACATCTCATCCTAGTAATGTAAAGCATGCAGTGCTTGTTGGTTTCCCACAAGACGGTCTAGCACGTTATAAAGAACATCTCACACACATCAATACAGCACATCTATGCCACACAGCCTGCAATCTTGTTGTGCCAAACAGCACCACCCCCGAAAGGTCCACACACAACAGACTCCATTAGACAGAACAGCACACACATCTATAGATAAGAAATACAGTCTGCTACCACATTCTTCCCATTCACACAGCACCAAGACATGGCACAAACATACAACCAACAAAACATGAGACCTAACACCGCAGATCCATCCAGCACAGTAAAGACATGCCATGCAGTCAGCGATCACACTGCTCCCAGCAGCACCGGCCACCATGATATGCGACACAAACATAAGACAGGGTACAGTAGACCTATGATATTCAAAAACAACCCAAACGAGGAAAACTCCCACAACTACTACAATACAACTAAGCACCAAATATGGAACATAATACAACAACACATATTGAATGTCTCACCTCATGCTGGCGAACACATGGCAAAACGTTTTGCTTAAACCCAACACAGTACAGAGTGACAGCACAGTAGCAAAACGTTCACTACTTACTATGCTGAACACTAGGTGACATCGCAGAAAAACACAACAAAACAAATGAGACAGAACATCCTATCAAAAAACATTCACTACCAAACAGAGAGACACTAACAGCACTAACCTCTAAGGAGACCCCCTGTATCACTAACACTAAGAACAGATTACAGAAGACATCGCACACAAGCAGAGGCAGAGCTCAGACAGGCCTCAGTCAGCAACACCACGATCAGGCTATCTGTAACCATTAGGCACCAGGCTCATCAACGGCCTATGAGGTACCTATGCAAGCAGCAAAGCCCCTCCCCCCGCCCCCCCCGCCTATCACTCCAACACCAAAATCATGCACCACTAAGCTCTGATAAGATATCGCCCGGCCCTTCCAACATGACCACAATGAATCCGTCACCTTAGGGGCTTGGTCATGTTCCTGCCACAATGAATCCTTTTACATATAAACAATTCAGGCAAAAATCACACAAAGCAAGTGTCATCATCTACAAAGTCTTGGTGACCAACCAGAACCCCATCCCCGAGACATCTCAAGACAAGGGTCCCGTAGACTCCGCTCCGCATTGCACGCCTTGGAAGCATGTGGAAAGGAACACGCAGGCATCCAACAGGGTTACAAGGCTATACTAATGGAGTACAGAGCACTACACACACGAACATAACATGCGTAGACCTTTTCACACAGTGATCGATGTGCACGTCACTTCTTCAAAGTCAGCACTGTCCAAGACCAACAAATTCACTTTTGGGTCTGCATCAAAGAGCGAGGCACCAGCGGTGGGACAAACGCTGGTTCAGCACAGGCTGTCGCCAACCAGGACTGGTGGCAAACCTCTCAATGACCACCTTTGAGTGCGATGCCCAAAACTCAAATCAGTGTAATACATACTCTCTGCAGCTCCCACCCTTCTTACCAGGTCTCTCTAGTCTAGTTCCTAAGCTCTACGTCTCTTTTCTGGCCTATTGTTATTTGCAGGCTCACTTCTCTCCTCAGCTTGTTCTTCAGTTTATCACTGGCTGCACTCTTCACCTCCTCACCCCGCCTCTCTGCTCTGCAAATTCTAAGTATCCTCTCCCCTACCCACCCTGCTTCATCATTGATCTCAGGCTCACTCCTCACCATATCTGTGTGGCCCTCTATTCATCACAGGTGTCTCTCCTCGCCTTCCCAGTTTGTCCCCCCATTCATTTAGCCTTCACCGTCCCCCCTTTCTTAGCTTCGCCCATTATCAGTCACACTCTGTGTCCCTCCTTCCCTTCACAGGCTCGTCTCTTCTCTCTTCCACGCGAGGTCCTTCCAAAGTTTAATACACCAGGGTGTTGACACCAGGTCTGGCGCAGGCTTCCCATTTATATAAATTATTTGCAACATTCTTTCAATGTATATAAATTACATACATTCAAATAGTTCGCTCTTTTGCCTCACACCTCCCTTGGTGTAGCGCCTCTAGGCTGACTCAAGGCACTTCTTTAAAAGGATCTGCGTATGATGTGGCAGTTGGTCATTGATCCAGCGTGGCTTGCCGCCCGCAGCTCCTCGAGACGGAGACCACAAATGTAACCACGCTGGTGGGCATAGTGACAGCCACGAAGAGGCCTCGGTGTGCCCATGTGACACTGGCAGAGCGGGTGCGCGTGAAAAACCAACACACTAGGAAAAGTCCATGTGCCAGAGAGCCGAGCAGACGCAGTCTGGTGAAAAGGAGGCCTGAAGCGCACTGGAGTAAGAAAGCACACTAGGCGCGTCCTCCGGGACACGAGACTTGCGAAGGGATTCAAGGGCAATAAAGTGAAGCATTTCTTAGCAAGGTAAAAACACTTTACGTCGGGAGTAATTTATCGGGATTGTTTGACAATGTATGCGAAAAAAGCGAATGCGTCGGCGTTTTCTCTTGTTTCTGCTTTTGGCATTAGACTTGTATTTTCACGTTGGAACAGCAGTGTTCCCAGCCCCAGGACAAGACCCAGAGTTTAGTCCTGGATCACTGAACACTATAGGCCTTTTGGGTTCCAAATAATCGCCACAGTTTGACCACTAGATGGCAGCAGCGGCTTATCAACAAAATTATCGTAAAAGGAGGCACATGTAAAACTCTTCCATGTAACATCGGAGAATTAAATTCCCCATAAAGTGGCTACGGTTCCATTTTTCTATAGGGATGTACAGGTTACCAGTGGAACAGGAACATTTATGAAGGAGATTGCAGCCAAGCACTCATGACAATTAGGTGCCATCTTGAGTAATACTCGCCAGGATAACAGAATAGTTAACTTATGCTTTACTGAAACTAACTAGGCCTAAATATAAGCAGAGTTAGAGTAGAGTAGTGACTTCAGAGAGTAACCACGTAAATGTATTAGTAGCGCCCATATTCTCGCCAAATGGTATCTAGGCGCTGTTCAAAGTGGAGTGCAATTCATTCAAACTCATTTTATCTAGCTCAGAGAATGAAAGTTTGAGTAACTTGACGGGATTTGAACTTGTGACTACGGAGACAAGCACAGAGAACCCTGCAGTGGATGCATTTAGTCCACTGAGCAACCAGACCTCCCCTAGCTATGACTTAGCCTATAAAAACTGTTCGTTTTTTGGAGTATCTAAATAGGACTAGCGCATGTGGGCAATTGAAATTATTTCGGCAGACTGACATCTGATAACGCAAACGAGAGGGGTCAATTAAAACGCACCTACCATATACACTGACTAAAAAGCAGGAGTGAAAACTGTATGTAAAACACTTAATAATTATAAACAGTGTTTGATGCAAATATAAATTAACAAAAAATACATAAACGGGTATCATGCGCATGTTACAGCACAAACGAGGTGAACCGATAGTTCATACACACAATGAGTGACAAATATAGAGGAGAATGATAAAGGACAGATACAAACAATTGCAACCGTGGGTTTAAGGAGTACTTATATTTGCTTAGTTATTAAGTAACTTGGATTTAGATCACACCAGCAATGTTTCGGTCAAAGTTATTTCACAGACCTTCAGCAGGTGTAATATAAGCAGTATATCATAAATGCAATGCAGAAATAAGGTACAAAATGTTAAACAAATTCAGAAGGAGGACAGCCTCCAAGAGACAGATTCCTAAAAGAAAATAAGAGGCCCGCTTTCATCAAGAAGAACTTAATGATTTTATTTTAAACTTGCCCGAGCCTCCACTATGATGGAGTCTTTGCCTGTATTGGAGGTTTTAATCAATGATGTGGTACCTGCTTGCCTATCCCACTGGCACAGAAGTAGGCGAGGGCCACAATTTATGCAGACTGATTCTCACTGCTTGCAGAATAACTAACAGTTATTACTGTGCAACTCAGCCCAATGCCATCAAAAAGGCTGAAGCATGAAACTCTTTGCTTTAAATGACACACACCCTGCTGCAGCAGAGGATAAACACAGTGACTCGTCACTCATACCACCAGTTCTAATGCCAGGAGATGTATTCTTTTCATGACGCTCCACCAAACCTGGCTATGCTCTTATGGGACTCACGCTCCCTTAGAAAGAGTGCCGCACTTAAGTTCTCTCTACAGCACTTACCCAAGTTACTTGGGGAGGTAATGCACCACCCTGTAAATGGTCAAATCACAAGGTGCTGTATTTCAAGCCCGTTCTGAGTTCAACACATCGAAGTGAGAGCTAGAGCTGTAACACCGTGTTTCGAACTGCAAAACTTGGATTATTGCAGTGTTTCCCTCCACAAATTCCCTCCGGTTTAACCATAAAACTTGCGCCTGAGAAAGTGTGGTATTTTCACAACACCTGTAATACGGGTTTGGGTGCAACCTTGCTTTTTGCACTCGCACGGGGATTACCGATCGGATTTGAAAGATGCCATTTCTGTTCTTCACCTTACTATCTGAAGAACACTTCACTTCGAAAATAAATTTAAAAAGCTGCCATTTTTACGACGATATTTGCCTTGATAATTTTCTAGACCAGCTCAACAGCAATGTGTTGAAAATTGTTAAACTTGTTGATCTGTTTTTGCTGTTAATGTGTAAGGCGAGTGCTTCTTATGGCAATGGGTACAGTGCAAGGAAACAGGAAGGCGTAAGATCCACAGACGCGCAGTACAGCCATCTTTCCACGTGCCCATAGTTCAATGCGCTGCACACTTCCACAGGCCCTTCCTTACGCAGGCTCTTTGATACCAGTTTTGAGCCTTGCTTACTGCACCCCTTTCTTTCTTTTGATTTATTTTCACCCACGCCTATACCCTCCCTAGACTTACCTACACCAGAACCCCTCTCACATATGCACACGTGCGTGTTTGCCAGCACCATCACTCCCAAGTCTGTTTTCCATTTTTATTGACACTAAGGTGCCTTCCTTTTGACCTCCCCAATCCCAGGTTTCTGCACTTGAGTCTTTATCCCAACTCCCGCCTTCCAATGTCTATTCATCCCACTATTTTATTTTCTCTTCTATGAGGTTTGCACAATGCAATAAAAAGGCTGTGAAGCAATAAACGAACACCTAACAACACTGTCTTCATAGAGATTAGAGAATAAATAGGTTTTCCTTTAAACCACAAAAGAGGTCTTGGTGTACGAGCATGCATCAATGGCAGCAACTGATGTCACCTTGCAAGTTGGTTATTTGAGAAGTAAAGGAAGGAAGCGGGAAGCCAAACCAAAGGTAAATGCAGAGGTAATATGAGCAGTCGTAAGAGGGGAATCCAAGTGTGGACGTATGCCTCAGCCTCTGGGCAAAGGTGAGCACATGAGGGGAAGATGGTGGACGGAATCGCCTCCAACCTTGTGGCTGGGAACAAGGGAGCACTCCATCTCTCTTGCCTCCCTTTCTCGTTAGTCAAAAGAGCTCAGTACAGGCCTCTACTACCCTGCAGTAGACGGCACCGTCACAGTCATACACTAGTAGAACAGCCCGTCCTTCTTCTTAGAGGGGGCCATAGAGTGAGAAGAAAACTCCCCTACACAGTCCTTCAACACCAGCATTATGGATTCCAGATTGTCCTTTTGTACAGTTGAGTGACATCGCTCACCGGATGGCCTGTTTAAAGAAGGGAACACAAGTGCAATAATATCACTTGGTCCTTGATCGAAAGTGAGTCTATGCGGAGAGAAGCCAGCAATCAACCAGGGAGATGTAGCTGTCAAAGGGGGAGAAATGGTCTGGAATTGTAGGAGGTCATATCTGGCAAAGACCTGAAACTACTATCTCAACATCCAGTGCATCTCTCACTCAAGGATTCTTTTTGAACTCCCTCTAGAAGGGAACATTACTGCCCTCCTAAAGAAACTTAAAATGGACCCTTAAGGCCTAGCCAACTAATGACCAATCAGATAGCTAGCATTCTTAATTCGACGTTCTTGGCCATCATAAAGACAGAGGCCAATCAATTGTATTTAAAAAGTAAATAAATCAAGAAATCGTCCTCCAAGATTACCAGACTGGACTTCGACTCCAGCAGTAACGTTACCACTATCAAAGTGATAGAAAACACACTTCAAACTATTGTTAATCGTGGCTCGAAGTATCCTTATCCTGCTGGACCTCTCTGCAACCTTCAACACCATTGAACATCAAACCATACAGCACCCTCTCCTCTGTACTGTGCTTCAATGGCAATGTCTTCAATTGTTCACATGCTATCTGCACAAGAGATCCCTGCTCCTCCAGGTGAGCATCTTCAGATCTAACCCCATGCTTCGATCTGCAGATTCTCCCAATGATCCATCCTATCTCCATTCATCTTCAGTATCTACCGGGCACTCCTAGGAGACTTCCTGGTAGAGAGACTGTCAAGATCCATCAGTATGCACACCACACCCAACTGTGACATCACCAGGATGAAAGAGGGCCTCTGCTCCAACCATGGCTAGATGTCAGAGTTTTACTTTAAGTTCAAACCCCCCCAGGAAGACAAACCAGTGATAAACAAAAGAACCATGCAGACATTGTCGGCAAAACTAGACAGTTTCACACCACAACTGGTCTCTAGGGTTCTACATCAAAACCACCCTCAATTTGATAACCTGCAACTCAAAGAAGACAAACTGCCAGGCACCAATTCATCATGCTCGTCAAAATTATATCTTCGCTCCATGAAACACAATTCAGAGTGCATGCAAGCCCTGGTTCTATCAGATCTCCACAGAGATAAAGCCCTGCTCAAGTGTTCCAGTATTATATCTGACACACGCGAGAAGAGTTCTTTATGCCACTGCTCAACTAATTAAGGGTCTCAGAAAATTTGAGAGTATCAGGTTTCATGGAAGGAGAAGACAAGATACCAAGCCTTCTCTTGCAACACTGCTAGAAACTGGAACTCGTTCCCCTCCCACAACCGGCAAGATGCCCTATTCCAGCTCTTCATGAAGACACTGAATTCACAAATATTATATCCCCTGTAGTCAACATCTCCTCCATGTGTAACCCTCCGGGCCCCGGGTGGCGATCCCTCTTTTCCTACCTGTAATCCGTCCCTCACACCATTCCTCTCTGCACTACTCCCATCTTTGTAAAGTCATCTTTTGCTTTGTGGCTACGTTTGTGCTACACAAATACCTCTACATACCAACAAGCATCAATAATTATAGTAATAAAAACAACAGTATAACAAAACCAAGCATTTCAGCTCAACAGCATCTATCTTCTTACCCTACCACATACGAGTCCTTTAAATAACCCGCAACAGGTCATTAGCGTAAATGTATAATTATCCTAAATGACTTCTTCCGGACATACCTAAATAAATAAATACATTTATCAGCGTCAGCACAACAGCTGCCCATTATACTCTCCGTGAGCCGCCAACTTCCAAGGGATAGCATGACATCTAGCAATGAGCAGACTTCAGCATCCTCGGTAATGCAGGGTGCATACCTTATAAAAAGGTGTAGAAAATAAACATGGCCTGTGATCCCTCTCACATTATATAGCCCTAGCAGTGCCTTAGTAGGGCGATAATCCCAGATGGAGGTACAGTGTGTTTATGAGGAACACAACTCTTGAGTAAACATGACGACGTATGACTGCATCACAATCATGTATGTGCCGAGGAAATGATGGGAGCCATTTTTTTATTTACAGATCCAAAATGACAAATGCCACATGAATCAGTAAATTAAAAAAATAAAACACTTTTAGTGGCACAAAAGTGCTTTTAGGACTGTAGAGAGATCGGCAGTATATATTTTTTTAAAACAAGCATTTGCAATGCAATCGGTCTCGTCTTTGGGACCTTATAAGTATTTAGCGATGCAGTCGATTACTGCACATTACTGCAAATTAAAAGCTATCTTTCAGGAGTTGGCACATAAACGGCGGGGTGGCTATTTTCTAGGGGACAAGGAAGTGCCATGGAAAGGGTTTGGCCTATCCGTTTTAGGAGCACAGGACTGCAAGGCACAGTACACAATATATGAAAGACTATCAAAGTATGAGTGTTTATGTCTATTGTCATGACTACTGGAAATAGCCTGTCTGCATTGTGCACGATCCCATGGTACCTTACAGGGATGATTAACCCGTGAAAGGATATTAAGCTTCTGGTTTGTTTGGGCAGACCCATGATATCCGTAGCGCTTCTCTAGGAAGCACAACTGACTGCACACAGACAGAAACTTTGAAAAAGGCTGGGGGACACACTTATTTTTCCTTGTTAAATTTGTACTCTAGGAAGGTTGCCACACTGGTCAGGAAATATTTAGTATTTAGGCACACCCATACCGTGATTGATACGGATGGCAGATTCCTTATAGCGAAAGGCATGCTACACAGCAAGGATGTTACAATTAAGACATATGCACCGTATACAAAAGCTCTCTGCTTTTATGCAGGAGTGGTATCTTCATGCATGGGGATAAACCTGTTCACTGCTTATGGGGAGGTGACCTCAAGACTATCCTTAATCAAACACTATATAAATCCTCCAACAGAACAAGGCCTCTGTAAAGCCTACTGGGAATCATGCAGCAACATGAAATGAGTGAAGCCTGGTGCCAAAGACACCCATACAATGGAGGTTCCACATATTACCTTAAAGCGCATGGTCCGGAACCCAGAACAGATTACTGGCTCTTTATAGGAGATGCTCACACAGAGGTGGAGACGATTGAGATCACGCCGATGACCAGGTCCAGCTCGTTTTTTTTGCATGCAGCAGGCTGGAAAAACTACCTTTCTTACCCCTTCTATGGATTCTGTCTGAAATTGCACCACTCTCGCCACCTCACACTGCTGCCACTGTGTGGTAATGGCGGATGTGGCCCGTTGACAGCTGCCGCCCTCACAAGGAGTGCTTGCCACGAGGTTCCACTGCCAGGCCGACTGAGTTATATGGTGCATGGCAGTCATGATTTAAGCATCCCTGGTGTTATCCATGGCTGACTGAACTAACGGACAAGCCGTGTTTTTCAGCAGAATAGTTTCACAAGAATTCTCCAAGTACAAACCTCCTAGATTCCAGGAAACGTATAATCGCCCCTGCATCTTTTTATAAATATGTTTTTGTTAGTAGATCACAACTCACAGGCAAGACAGGCAACTGAGGACCAACGTGAATAACATGCTCATCAGTCTGCCTCATACTATTAAAAAATGTTCTCATTATTATAATTAGGACTGTGTAAAAATGAGACGGTATGTATTATGTAAGATGCATACACAACTCTTCAACGAAGCCCTTACCTCATGCACAGCCAGCCAAGAAACTCATCACCATGCTTGCCCGGTGAGCAGCTCAACACATGAGACGGCCGCGGAATGGAGCTCAGGTTTAGATGCACTAGAAGGCGAAGCAGAGACACGTACACTGCAGCACAGACAAGCTTGATGTCCGCGACATGCTATTGGCCCGCCCTAGTTCAGCTAGCCTATAAAATTGCCAAAATGAGCAGACGATGTGATGACATTTGTTAAAGTTATGCCCTAGCGATCCACCTGTAAAAAAGGGCCTAAATGTTACTCCTCTTTGACATAATGGCACGGATGGTGCCTCACTCGATTCACGTGGAAAGGGTGGGGGAGGGAAACCCTGCGTTTTGTGCTCGGAGGGTGCGGGGAGGGCTCAATGCAAATCAGGAGGGTGAAAGCAATATTTCATGAGAGTGGCCAACTTTGACGGTACCAGGTGGGCTCCTGTGGTGGCGTTATAAAAATAAAAATGAAGCGGCGCGCACTGAACAAATGGTAAGGCATGAGCGCTTAGTGAGCATGGACAAGATGCACACAGAAATGGCGGGGGAGGGGAAACGCTGTGTTTGTACTCAAAGGGTGGGGGAGGGCTTCTAATGAGAACCAGGAGGGGGAAGTAATAGAGCATGAAAGAGGCCGACTTTGAAGCTCAGAGGTGAGCGCGCTGTAGAAAGAAAAGGCAGCCATCAGCTGAGCGGGAGCGTTGCTAGAGGACAGCTAAAAAAAAATAGTCCTCACAAGTGTAATAAATAACATGCAGTGTAAGAGTCCATGTAACAGGGGCAGTCCATATGGGAGGTTACAAAATTTGAAAAGGAGGGACTAGTAAGTTATTTCACCAATCAAAAGCTAGTATTTTACCAAGGACAGTAAGAGGAGCCAATAGGAAAGATGGGAGGGGCTTCAAACCAGATATTCCAGATACAGCAGGTCTCGAAGAGACCGCCCAAGAGCTGCCTAGACGAGACCTAAAAAAATGGACCATTCGGTTTTCGGGAAGGATTGCAGGCCTTGAAAGAAAAAAAAAAGCCTGAGATGGCTGGGGGAAAGCAATGAACAGGCTTGGGGAAGAGATATAAGTGAGCAACACAAAGTGAGGGTGAGGATGGAATCAGTGGCAGCAACATTAGGAAAAGAGCTAGAAAATGTAAATGCTTACGAAGTGGCAGGAAAAAAAGTTTCCTGAATGGGAGCAGTACAAGCATACAAGTCTGCCAATGAAAAGGATGGTAAAGAGGGTGTGCTCCAAACACAAGATGAAGGAAAAACGACTGAATAATATCCAAGCAAATAAAGGTGACGAAAGCCAATCAATGGTAATAAATGGGAGGGCTCTCAGCTCAGTTTTTGGTATGGTCCACAAGAGAATTTCACCTGCAGACAGCTTTTGCCTGAGACGAGACCTAAACACAGTTCTTAAGCATCAGAGTTCTTTGTGTGGCAATTGAACGTCAGGCTACAGATGTTGACTTGCAAAAAGTGATAGCCGAGTCCACTCTCGAGGTCTATTAGGGTCGCCTTCCATATTCAGCAAGAAACATCTGTTTAATTTGACAAATAACCAACCTACTCCTCCTCCACTTATCATCGGTCAAAGTCAAGCTAAGAGGTCCATTATCTGTTCTGGCAATTGTGTCCCTGAATTTCAATATAGCGCTTCCGAGGTGCTTCTCTGCTCCTTTGTTAGGTGACCGACAAATATGGCTGATTCGTAACAGTCAACTCAACAGGGCAGGGTAACCTCAGTGCAGGCCGTTAGCCAAGTGTGGGCCACTGGAAGCATCGGCAAAGGGAGGCGAGGTGAGTGACTGTCATGTGTAGGCGCTGATACCACTTCGGAGCACTTCAAACCACTGGATTCAAAAACATGCACGATTAACTGCAAACTGTTTATTTTCAAGGCAAACCACTCAACTCTATTCTCCCTTATATGCAATTAGTTAAAATGTAAATAGATCCATCAGCCAAGCATATTCCTTTACATGAAAAGGGCGAGTGAGGCCACTGTATAATTAATAATGGGTCAACAAACACTCTTAGTGCCGCCACTCCTAATCCTTCCCATCTTGGCACTCGAGTTGTCACCTGAACATGCTCCAAACTCTTATGGAGGTTTCTTTGAGGACTGTTTAAGTGTTTCTGCTTAGGTCTTCCGGTTGACCGCCTAGTTTCCCGGGTTCCGCAAGAGTGCTCTTAAATATTTAAGTCAGTATTCTATTTAATGCAGTGCACCCCCCCAGCCTTAGAGGCATTGCAGTGCAAATGTTTTCAGTGCTGAAGATAAAATATACATTTCCTTGCATGACTGAAACCCATACAATTTTCAGGCCTTCTGCGTCTCTAGGAGGCGCTCAAAGACTTTGGCCTTGCTTTGTCCCACGGAACCATTGGCCCTGCTCACCTGTCCCCGTCTAGGAGGTTGCTCCAGTAATAACTCCCATGAATTTTGGACAAGGAGCCTGATGCATATAATTTCACTGCATAACTCGTTTTTCATGTGTCGGTGAGCAACTGCTTCAAACAAATTCAGTACAATATAATACATATGACCTACCTCTCACCTCGGATGCTTCAGGCCATTGATGGTTCCAGGGATTCACACTGCCCTCGATGTCGCTCTGATCAGGCAGACTTTCTGCACATGGTGTGGATCTGCCCAACGATCCAGACATACTGGGTGGCGGTCCTCGAGGATCTGACCAGGATAACAGGGTGGACCATAGCCCTGGATCCAAGTGCTTGTCTCCTGGGCTTGATCCCTCGAGATCCTAAGCGGAAGATAAGTAGGCGGTTCCTGGTTTTGGGCCTGGTTATAGCCAAACGGCGTATAGCGATTCATGGGTTAACCCAGCAGGGACCGCTATTGGCGAAGTGGAGGACAGATCTAAGGGAGTGGGCATTAGCAGAGGAGGGGCACGTACGGAACACCAGGAGAGATGCCAAATTGCCCGAGGTGTTAATGGCATGGGGAGCGATGATGCAAGAGATAGCAGGACAGAACTCCCAACCTACACCAGAAGGTTCAGGCGAAGTGTCTTCCGCAGAGGGGGTGGCCCCAGGATGATGGGGGGGAAACACAGGGAGTCCCCGCATGAACACTAAGATGCATAGACCACCAGTTACATAGACCCGGCAGAGGGGGAGGGCATCGGGGAAAGGGGTTGGAGGGGAGGCGGGGGGGAGTTTAACACAGTTGAAGTTATGTTTAAGCACGTAAAGAACACAAAACGAAGAAAACAATGAAGATAGAGGAATCTCCAAGGTTGTCAACGCAGATCTAATTTTTGCCATGTATTAGCAATGTAACGTATGCCGCCTCGGCTGAGGTGGACAATCTGTGTAACTGTTGTTTCACATGTGAGCTGATGATTTAGAGAAATAACCTAATAAAGAAATATTTAAAAAAAAAAAATCGTTTTTCATCTGTCTATGCATTTTCAAAAATATATCCATCTGTGTTAAACCATAGCAAAACCTTCACCAATATGGTTTTCTCCTTCACTTTTGTCTCTTAATGGTACCTTTAATCCAATCTCCACACAGCCTGTGCTTGTCAAAATTTATCCAGCGAGGTGCACAAATGTGAACTTTTCCAAGCAAAACTAAAGCTAGGCAAGTTAGGCATGAAATCGACTCATCCACGTCAGAGAGTGCGAAAAGAGAGCATGCCAAACTCAGTGCACCGCTCTCCAAAAATCACAAACAAATGTTACGTCTAGATAATGCAAGAGCTTGGATCCTGGACCCCAATTGCTTTCAACCACTACTATATAAGGGAAAGGGCTGCTTTTTAATTTTGGATTTCCAAAAACAATATCATGCAGGGGGAAGAGCTCTTTCCTGTCTATGCTACTGGAAACCAGACCCTTGAAAAGAGGTTGTTATTCACAGATATTATGTTTCTCATGGCACTATTTATGTAGAAGGCAACGTGATGGACAACTGTTATGCACAAGGAGTTGCTGGCACAACATTAATTTCTATCGAAATGCACCACATTTGATAGCTGTCCTTGAGGGTCAGAGCAGGAGAGAACCTAAATTGAGTGCAAAAGGAAGGCCAAACACACCACTAACTGAGCATTCATAGACTTACTCAGACTGAACAAAGGTTTATCAGCTGATTCCACACATTTCTGGTGTCATACAGACGTCCTATGTTATGTTAATAAACTTGTAGAGCGCGCGAATACCCGTAGGTGTCTTGGCGCTATATTGGGTATTGCAGTGAGGCAGTAACAGGAAAGAGAAAAAGAATGGCTAGACATTAAAAAGCCAGGTTTTTAACAGTTTCCTAAAAGTCCAAAGAGTGGGAGCGGCTTTGATATGTATAGGTAGAGTGTTCCAGAGTGCCGGGGTTTCAGAGGAGAAACAGCTGCCCCCCCATTTAACTCTCTTGAATTTGGGGCGAGAGATCATCAACGTATTTTTTGATCGTAGATCTCGATTAGGAATGTACCAGGAGAAAGAGTGTCTAAGGCCTTATAGGCAAGGCACAGTGCCTTGAACTTAATGCGAGAGTCTACTGAGAGCCAATGGAATTTTTTTAGGGATGCTGAAATAGGATGAAATTTGGGCAGATCAAGAACAAGTCTTGCCGCAGCATTTTGAACGCTCTGTAATTTCCTTTTGTACTGTTTCTGGAGCTTGACATACAGCCCGTTACAGTAGTCCAGTTTTGAAAGAACTAATAAAGAAATTACTGTTTTTCTGGAGGTCAAAGGGATGAAAGGGACAATCTTCTTAATGATTCGCAACATGTTGAAACTGGACAAGACCACGGAGCAAATATGCTTGTTAAAGTCCAGTTTGTCATCAATAATTATGCCCAGATTTTTTGCTTTTTGGACCGGGGTGGGGAGAGTTCCTAACTCTTTAGGCCAGCAAGCTGGGTTCCAAAAATGAGGTTTATTGCCAAAAAGAATGACCTCGTTTTTTTTCCAGAGTTAAGTTTAAGGCAATGTTTACCCATCCATTTGCTGACTGCTCTCATACAATCGTGAAATTTAGAGATGGCAGCATCCAGATTGTTTGAAACTGACACGACAACTGCGTGTCGGCGATATATGAAGTGGGAAAGAACCCGAAGGATCTGATCAGGGCAGAGAGTTCGTTCACATAGATATTAAAAAGTAGGGGACTCAGGGAAGATCCCTGAGGAACCCCACAGGGGAGGGAGAAACATTTAGATGTAAAATTCTCCATCATAACCGACTGCTCCCCGACAGATAAAAAGGAACGAAGTAGGTCAAGCGCTTTGAGGGTAATGCCCATTTTTTTTAGGCGATCAATGAGAGTGGCATGATCGACTGTGTCGAACGCCGCCGACGAGTCGAGGAGGACCAGAGCTGCAGAACCTCTTTTATCGAGAATGGTTCTGAGTTCATCCGTAGTTTTTATTAAGGCTATTTCTGTGCTATGTTAGGCCCTAAAACCGAATTGGGCGGGGTCCAATAACTGATTGTCTTGAATAAACTGAGTCAGTTGTAGATTGATGAGTCGCTCCACTATCTTTGCTGGAAAAGGCAGTCTAGAGATAGGACGATAGTTAGCTGGTTTATCGGGGTCTAAATTCGGTTTCTTGAGGAGTGGTAGGATGGATGCCTTTTTCCATAGTTTTGGAAAAATTCCAAATCTGAACATCCCATTGAAGATGTTGGTGAGATACGAGGTGATGGGGATAGAAATCATTTTGAGTATTGAGGGTGGACAGGGATCAAGTGGTGACCCTGACTTAGTGGAATTGATTAAGTTAAGAACTTCTGTTCTTTCCAGAAAGTGACATAGGGCACCCGACAAACTACACCTGAGCCAGTATCATCTAGCTCGCCTGACAATGTTCTAAGTATACGTCGGAAATCAACAAAGGTTAAAATACCAGATGCATTAATAATGTTGTCATGTCATGCTGTCATGGTTTTCAATAAAATATGTTACAAAAAAAAAAAAGTTAAGAACTTCTGTATCAGTGACATAGGAGAATTGGCTGAGTTTAGGTTGAGGATTTTTAAGCGGAGAGTTTGAATCAGAAGTGGACGCATGTGCTATAGTGAAGCTATTCATGGCATCCAAACTTTTTGAGCATGTAAACTGATTGTAAATTTGTTCCACTTTATCCAAAAAGTAGGAAGCTATCTTCTCGCAGAAGGAAGGACTATTATTGTTGCTTCTGTTACTGTTTTCAGGCGAATTGGAGAGTTTGTTTATAACTTGGAAGAGTTCTCTGGTGGAATTCTTGGATGTCTCTATTTGTTGTGCAAAATACACCGATTTTTCCTTAATAATTATGGCCTTGTAGTTAGCCAGAGTCTGTTTGTTGATAGCTTTATCAGAGGGGTTATAGTTCGCCCTCCATTTTCTTTCCTGTCTTCTACACTTTTGTTTTTCCAGACGAAGAGTTTCAGTGAACCAGGGAGCAGATTTTTTACTTTTTTGAGGGCCCCTACAACCTTTGGGCACGGCATTAGAAATGGCGACATTTAATCTGAGTGTGTAGTTCTCTGTAGCCAGGATAGGATCAGTAATTTGAGTGTGGTAATCCTGAGGAAGATGTTGTTGCAGAATATCAAAATTGGTTTTGGACCAGAGATAGTGTGGTGTGGAATTGTAATCTGTTTTCCTACTTAAAGCAGGAGAGGGAACAGTTAAGTTGAAGGTGATGGCTTTATGGTCAGACCAAGTAAGAGGAAGAAAATCTTTCACTGAGATAAAATCATTATTAGAGAAAATTGCATCTAATGCGTGACCAGCGGTATGGGTCGGTTGAAGTAGAAGTTGGGAGAGATTGAAGGCCTTCATTATATTCATGAAAGCTTCTGTGTCTTTATCCTCAATGGAGTCTAGATGAAAGTTAAAATCCCCGAGTACTGTGAAGTTACTGTTGCAAACCCCTTACTCGACCAAAGTAGAGATGGAGTGTAGGAATTTGCTTTTTGGGCCTGGCGGGCGGTAGATAAGCAAGGCTTTGAAGGCATAGTTGTTCATCAGTTCAAGACTGAAATGAAGAAATTCGCAGTCTGAGCTGGGTGAGGACTCAATTTTACACGTAACATTGCTTTTATAAATTAATCCTAAGCCACCACCTTTTTTTCCCAATCTATCAACCCTTATCAATGCATACCCTTGGGGGGTTGCTATTAGTAGATCAGGGTTGGAGTGGTTAGTTGCCCATGTTTCTGTGATGAAGAGAACATCTAAGTGATGACTCTTGATAAACTCCGCAGCCTCGTGGGCGTGTTTAACAAGGGACCGAGCATTGATCAGTGCCAAGCAAAACTCGGAAGAAGCTCGAGGCTGTATGTTTTTGGGGAAGGAATGTTTGAATTTACTCAGAGACTCAGGACCAATTACCTGGAATCCGCGGTTGTTGCATTTAAAACTGGGGGGATCCTGACTAGGATCTAACTGTAGACAGGCGTGATCTGGTGGATTGAATGAATGAAGAGCTTTGCCTGACCAAGAAATCCTAATATCCTTTCCTGATGTAAAAAGGGCAGCGTCTACGGCCCTCGGCGCGATCTGGGCGCGGACGGGCGTAGACGGGCTTGCCTTAGGCGCGCGCTGGTGCGCCCGCTGCGCGTCCGGCCCAGCATGTGTTTTTATTGCTGGCCGGGTGCGAACTGCGAGCCTACACCGGAAGTGACTGGAGGGTGGAGGGGCTGCTACCCTCCGCGCAAACGGCTGAGCCGCGGCGGACCGGGGAAGCAGACCTGTGCGTAGGTAAGAAGGCAGCACAAGTGAGGGACTGTTTAAAATTAATAAAAAAGAACGTGTGGTAAACTTCAGTTAAAAAGACATAAAAACGTATTAAGAACTAATTAAAAGCGCAATTCCTAACAAGATAGTTGCACCATGGATGACTGCCAACTGTCTCCAATTGAACTCCAGCAAGTCAGAGGTCCTGTTGGTAGGAAAAGATCAAGAGTTGTGGGGGGAACGGTGGTGGCCGACCATACTGGGCCGTGCACCCACCCCTAAGCAGGTGGTGAAAGATCTAGGCGTCTGGGTAGATTCGGCCCTCAGTTTTCAGTCCCAAACCAAGAAAGTTGCAGGGACTTGCTTTGGCATACTTAGGGGGCTCAAACCGTTGCTTGGGTTTTTCAACCCGTCCATCAGGCAAGTGATTTTCCAGGACTCCATTTTGTCAAGATTGGACTATGCCAACGCGCTGTATTTAGGAGTTAACAAGACCGAAACCCTAAGACTACAGCGAGTTCAAAACACTGCTGCTAGAACCCTTCTGGGTCTCCCTAGAACCTGTTCCACTTCTAGGGCTATTCGTCGGCTACACTGGCTGCCTGTTGCCAGCCGAGTGGAATTTAAGGTCCTTTGTATTGCGTTTAAAATTTTGAAATCTTCTTCTCCAGGCATTCTATCTAATCTGCTCTTATTTTATTCTCCTTCACGCCAACTTCGCTCGATGGGACAACATCTGGTGACCGTGCCTCGTATGAGGAGGGAATGATCGGGCGGGCGCTCCTTCCGTTTACTGGCTGCCAAGCTTTGGAACACTTTGCCAGTGTCCATCCGTGCCATAAACAATTACATGGCCTTTCGTAGGGCCATCAAAACTCATCTTTTCCCTGCACTCTAGCTCCTTCTCCTGATTACCAGCTTCCATGTTCTGCTTCAGCGCTGGAACGCCTCTTTGCTGAGGCAGCTGTGCGCTATTCAAAACATGCTAACATAACGTAACCATAACACAGTGGATGTCGCTTACTTCTTAGCTGACACAACGTCAAGGGCTTCGCCTACCGACTGCACCCGCTGCGCATCCGGCCCAGCATGTGTTTTTATTGCTGGCCGGGCGCGAACTGCGAGCCTACACCGGAAGTAATTTGGAGGGAGGAGGGGCTGCTACCCTCCGCGCAAACGACTGAGCCCCGGCGGACCAGGGAAGCAGACCTGTGCGTAGGTAGGAAGGCAGCACGAGTGAGGGACTGTTTAAAATGAATAAAAAGAACGTGTGGTAAACTTCAGTTAAAAAGACACAAAAAACGTATTAAGAACTAATTAAAAGCGCAATTCCTAACAATGTAGTTGCACCATAACACAGTGGATGCCGCTTACTTCTTAGCCAACACCACGTCAAGGGCTTCGCCTACTGACTTGTTTAGTTTAGGTTTAGTTATATGTGGCTTGTATCTGTGATGAGTCTTCTCTGAACCTCTGGTTAGGATTCTCAAGTTAGATATTTACCGTCTGCAAACCAATCGAAATTCAGCTTTTCAGGTATTGCACAGCTGTCTGTTTGCAGACTTTAGTATGAGAGGATGTCTTTATTCATGCAGGATGCACCCCAGGTGCCCTATGCTCTGTTAATCTCTACCAGCAAAATCCAAAGAAAGAAAGCAGGAACGAAACAGCGCAGGTGTGAGGTGCAGAGACAGAATATGCTCAGCACGGATCTGCCTGATTTATAGCACTATTAGGGCGAACATTTTCTGTAAAGTTTCCAGGAAATCAGTCGTACTCTGCACCCGGGCAAAGAAGACAATTGTATTGTAATGTATTGTAATTGCATTTATATAGCCCTGACGAGGCGTCGAAGGGCTTTTTTCGGCGAGTAGCACGCTACTTCTGAACCCAAGAAGGATTAGAGTTGAATTAGTATAGTGAAATAAGAAAGTAATTTGAGTGGTGGATAGGTTAGTCAGTTATTTGGATTCAGAAGGATAGCGGAGGGATAGCGGAGGGATAGAAGAGGGAAAAAGGTTTGCATTTATATAGCGCTTGTTACCCCTGATGGGGTGTTGAAGCACTTTTTTTTGGGGAGTAGCACGCTACTCCGGAACCCATAAAGGATTAGTGGTGAATTAGTACAGTGAAATATGAAAGTAATTTGAGTGGTGGATATTAGTCAGTTATTTGGATTGAGAAGGATAGCAGAGGGATAGAAGAGGGAAAAAGGTTTGTATTTATATAGCGCTTGTTACCCCTGTTGGGGTGTTGAAGCACTTTCTTGGCGAGTAGCACGCTACTTCGGAACCCATTAAAGCATTAGTGTTGAATTAGTATAGTGAAATAAAAGTAATATGTTAGACAATGGTGGTACCTAACAACCACCAGCCCCATGTTCTATCTGCGACCCAAACAAGCAGGGGTGGCCAGCATCGGCCCAGACAGGCCGCATCCAAGCCAGGATTAAAGGTTAAACACTTCATGCACATGCAGAGTCGTTGTACGAGTTCAACTTATGTGAATCCAGCGCCTGGATGTCCTCACGTGTGATTAGTCGTGCTCTACAAATCCGAGTTGATTGACTGAATATCTGAACCTCTTGCACTGATGCAGCCCTCCTGGGCCTAAGCTGAACACCCCTGTCATGGAATGTAGTCACCTCCCAGCTCCCTCTGTTCATACACTGTCTCCGAGAACCACTGTTATGAGAATAATAACATGTATGTGATGTAACAACTAACAAGGCGCGTTCTCTCACACACACACTTAATAATGGTGTTTGCATCACCGAATGAGTAAGGTGGCCTCTGACAGATGCCTGCAGGGATGTGGCCAACACGGCACAAGGGTGCACACATTGTGGGAATGCCTCGCATACAACCGTACTGGAGGCAGGTGGTGGGCTTCTTGTCGGAAGTGGTGGAGACCAAAGTGAAACTAACAAGACGATTGGCCACCTTGGGGATATGGAGGAAGCAAACATTGCCCAGGCACACGTACTCTTCTGTATCTTTGCACTGATCACAGCATGACCAGATATGGCTAGAGTCTGGGGTAGCAGAGGCACGCCCGCTACGTCTCAATGGAAGAATGGGATGGACCGGTGCATGCAAGCAGAACGTATGGCTCACGAGGGCAGGGGAGGTCCCAGGAAAGGTGTCCAAATATGGGGACCTGGGGAAGAACACAGGCGGCTAGGAGGCTGACCCAATATAACTGGAACTCTGTAACTGAACCCAAAGCCTACAATGTGCCTAATTCTAAATCTTGTATGATGTCAGTGTCTGTTTCTTTTTTATGGAAATTGGAAAACAATAAAGATTTATAAAATGCTGGTTTCAAAACCTTTGCGTACACTTTGCTTACAAGACTTGGCCAGTAAGATGGCCTTGTTGATCTAAGGCCTCCATTACAGCAATTTTTCTGTAACCTGAGGGACACAGGTCAATTATCCTTACAATCCTCTGAAGTCCTCTGGTGGAGTCATGTATATGGCATGGCAGCATAAATGGTTGTTTATAATCGGAGGGCACGTGCTCTGGGTCAGGCTTGACTGCCTCCTTTGGGTCAGGGCCAAGAGTGGTTTGCATATGGCTGCTTCTGGTCAGAACAATCACAGACGAGCTAAAGAATGACAGAATGGAGTATGCATACACAAATTTCCTTGTTTCCCATTATTTCAAGCTTTTCATCCATCACGTCAGTTCTAAGTGAGTCAAAAAATAAATGCTACTGAATTGTGTAGTAACCACACCTGCAACTGGGGCATGAAACCAGAGTGCTTAAGATTTGTTTTATTATTAAACTGGTTAGCACAGATGTGCTTAACAAAGAACCTCCTAATATAAAAGTGAAAACTGACCTATTGGCTTTGACAATGCTAATTTTAGGGGGTGTTATTATTTTGCCTATTCTACTGGTCTAAACCAGGCGGCATTGTGAGACTTTAAAGGGCATTCCCCAGAGGTAACTTCAAGCGTATCTTTATTTCAATGGCACATTAGTCAAGACGGCATGAGTTCTAAACACAGTTCTTAATTTCGAGAACCAGGCCCTCTTCTAAAGTCTATAAGGCGCAGGTCATTAGGTGACCACCGTCAGGGAGGCAGTAACCTCTATCAGGGTAGATGAAAACCAACAACTGGTACTCCCCTTTTGCCTGGCAGCACAGGGAGAGAGAGGATGTGGCGTAACAGCCAGAGCTGCCGACGTTGGGGCTGGGGAGCCAGGTTTGAGTCGGCCTCGGCTCAACGTCCTGTGACTCTGGGCAAATGACAATCTCCCCATGCCTACCAAAAAAAAATGTATCCTTGTGTGATGTAACTGGTGCTCATGTAAAGCACTCCAATACCTTCGGGTCAAATTCACGCTATAAAAAACAAAAAAAAATACGACCCTCTAAGCAAGCATTTTTCACCGCTCAGAGTGCAGAACCCTTTCAGGCAAAACGGGGACTATCAGAAGGTATTTCTGAGACGCTGGCTCCTACAGCACAGGAGGAGAAAAATGGGGGCTAGTGAGTACCCTTTTGGTTATCAGAATTATCAACCAATATCTGTATTTTATTGCCCAAAACTCACCTTGGGTTGTCCTCAACTATTGCCTCCGACTGATCCAACATCCAGCTGCTATTGCCCCCATATGTCTGCTTTGTTTTTCAACTAATAAACCCCCCCGGTACAAAAAGCTACATTAAAGCGTTTTTAACACACATCGGGGCTCAACTTGTAAAAACTTAGGTGCAGTGGACAAAAGTTATTCTTAGGAACCCAGGTGCCAGAGGTGTCAAATGCCACGGTTATCAAATATCCAGGCTGCCTCGTGCCTAATCTTGAAACCAGTCACTGCCTGCAGGTTCTTTTTTATCACAGGTTCCTCTCTTTGTCACGGTTTTCCTATATTTCTTTTCCTTCTTTCTCCATTTTTAGGTCCATCCTGGGCAGCACATGCGCTGCTGCAAGGCATGCAATATTGGAGTATGGTTATGAAGCCCCGCCCACTCTCCGCCCATATTTTAAATTGGCTTGTGTCATTGTCCTTCGTAAACGCTGGCTTCTGAGTCATTATTAGTCCCTCCTTGGTAACGCCTTGTCTGCATTTGTTACCTCACATAGACACACAAACCCTTGGAATTATCCAAGGGAGGGAACTAGAGGCTACTGGGTTTTCAGGGTGAGCTGGCCTCCAAACCTATCAAATGCACACACAAAAGAAGCTACCCTGAAATATTGGTCACTTACATAATGTAACCACATCCCTGCAAAGCACCAAGTAAGTAGAGTACTGAGCATTTAAAAACATGTTGAGGACTGTCCTCAGACACCACCAGATGTCATGCTTCATCATAGGCAGTCCTCGCTCTCTAAAAACCAGGTTTGATAGAGAGCGGGCCTACACCTGGAGACATGGAGGCACTTCTAATAATCTAAGTGGGGGCCCGTGAAGTAGTGATTTAAAAAGCAATGTATTACCCCAAATTACATTTAAACGCAGGGTATTACTTGGTGTTAAAAACTAGAATGTGGGGATTAGGGGAACTATTACCCCATCACCACCCTTATCATCAACATGTTTCTGCCGTTGGTCTAGGTGGGTCCGCGGCATTCATCAGGACGGAAATCGGGCTCCTATCTTACAAATATCAAATAAAGTCTAAAACATAGTGCGTAAGAATTGCCACATTCTGGATGGGGAACAAAACAATGGCCTCAACCTCTTTTTGCTTTCAAAAGGAACAAGAGCATTCGGCATGAACTAGTTTACGCGAAAACACCACCTGCATGGATTTGTTACCTCCCATAATGACTGGACCTTTTACTTGTCTTGTTACACGGTCTGCTTTATCTTGGCTTTGAGCACTATTTTGTTTAATGATTTGCCCCTATTCCACCCACTACGTCGCAGTACGCCGCCCGCTTTTATTTTATTTACTAATGGCGGTCCGTTTTAACTATAGCGGCTGCATTTCTTTATTGATTTATTTTAGCAGCGCAGTCCGCTTTAAGTATAGCGGCTGCGCTTAGTTATTTATTTATTTTTCTTTGTTTGTTTACTAGAGCCTATGTGGCGCTTTCACATTCATGGAAGCGGCGCCCCTTTCCTTAAACGAGCCGAGTCTAAGGAAAGGGACGTGTCCGCCATTAAATTGAAAGCGCGGCATGGGGTGCTTTTACCCCAAAAAAAAAAGCATTTGTTTGTTGACAATTTGACAAACAAATGGTTTTTATATGAAAAAGCGCCCCATACAGCGCTTTCACTTAAATGGCGGCCACGCCCCTTTCTTTAGACACGGCTCGTCTAAAGAAAGGGGCACGGCCGATATTAACGTTAAAGCGCCGCATGGGCGTTTTTACAAACTAGCATTTGTAATGCAATAGGTGTCTCATTTACGAAACTCACGTGAATGAGAGACCTATTGCATTGCAAATGCTTGTTTCCTTTTGCTACCTTTCACTCTCGAGCAGTCTGGCGATGGACAATAAGTAGTGGTCCCCATAAATGAGTGTCGTGCCCACTACTTGCACTTCCCATCTCTCTCCTCCTTTCCCTCCTCATCAACCTCCTTTCAGAAATTCACTTCTCTCCTCTCCACTGGCTCATCAAGGCTGATTCTTCTCTCCACGCCAGAGACTGCACATCCCTCGCAAAAATGAGCAATTTTGTGCTATTTTAGCTGTCAAGCAATGGAATCTGAGGTTTCTTGCGACACTTCGCTTTGACATACCAGGGACTGTCCAAATTGAAAGATTTGCTAATTTTAGCCTCTGTCTCCATGCGCAAATGTCAAGTTATTAAGTCTGCCTGGTCTCCTGTCCTCAAATGTCAGCCGCTTGACTTCTTGTTTTACTGCTGATCATTCTCGCCTTTCCAAGCAGCTAATCGCACGCAAAGACTTTCCACGTGGGACCACCAGAAAGGCCATCTCTGACAAAAATAGTGTCCATCTTACCATCAGATGCAACCGTCTTTCATCCTCCATACAGCACCAGAACCCCCTCCTCATTTTCTAAATAGGAGATGAGGCTTGATGACCAGAGCAGCCAAGTTTGGAACTGGGGAACCAGGTTTGAGTCCCGGCGTCGGCTCAACATCCTGTGATTCTGGACAAATCACTTAATCTACCATGCCTAAAAAATAATCTGACCATGTGTAATATAAGTGGTACTCATGTAAAGCGCTCCTATGCCCTTGGCCAATTTCACGATATATAAAACTGCAAAAATACCATGAAGTTAGCGCCCACAGGGTAGGATGCCGCGAGGCGGTATTCTGGCGTGGGGACTTGATGGAGACTGGGATGAGTGGGGACAGGGTTGATGGAGGGGGGGATCGGAGCATGTGGGGGCGACGGATGCCTTATAAGGGGAGCCCCCAGGACGGCACTTCTATGTTAATACCACCAACTGAGAGGCATCGTGGTCTTGGGATCTGTGTACTGGAGGGGGACCTATAACTGCCGGGAAGACCAGCCTTAGTGATCGGATTCTTGTTGAGTACTGTATACATGTATGATTGTCAAAGCTATGTTGACATGTACACTTTGTTATTGCAAACGAACTGCATGTTGTTTACCATCTGGAAAATCCAAAAACATAAATGTTGATTTAAATAAAACTGCAAAAATAAATAAAAGCCATTGCACAATTGTCTGTTGTTAAAGTACATCATCACCTCCCCTCCACCCAATAATATACGACTCCTAGTAGAACAGCGCCTCCTGGTGCTAGTGCTCTGCTACAAATGTTTAACTTTAACAGCCACTGTTTGCAACTCTTAGGGGCCCATTACAAGTGGACCGTCTCCCGCCAACTCCAGAACTACTTATACCGCATGAATCAGCATTTAATAAGGGGGGGTTGGGGGGGGAGATAAGGCAGGTGACTACAAAACTTGTAGGAATGAAATGCAAGAAATTGTGTTTCAGCACCGATTAGCACGTTTTTCTATTTTCGTTCAGAGTTTCGTCCAGACGTTTCATCTGCTTTCAGCAAAGGAAGTGTCCAGGAGAAGAACTCTGCCCTACAGTGTTCCAGCGGATCCTGTAAATCCAATGGGGCCGGTAACTCGGTTCACTGTCCTCAATGAGATTAGGAGGACACTCTTCTGAGGCCCTTGCATCCTCGCCAGAGGCCATCTTGGATTTAGCCTGATAAAGAAGTACTAAGAACGAGTTGAAGGTGATTTTTTCCAGGAACATGAACTGCATTTAGATAAATGATCAAAAGTGGAATTCACTGAGCATAATGATGCTTTCCATATTCATGTAAGAGTTTATGTGCAACATTACAGGACAGGACCAGCTCATGAACACAAGAGAACTGGATGGCTCATAAGACTGGCACCTCTGGGGCGGGAGTGCAGATTCAAGCCTGGTATTGCAGATCCAAATGTGGACTATGGATCGTCTGCTCCAAGCCTCAAAACTACTGTCTTGTTTTCCGAATCATTAATGAAAAAAGTTTTTAATTCATGACAGCCTTTTTTCCCCAAAGTGTTAAACAATCGTAACAGCAGTACAAAAACAGAAGAAAAAGTGTCAACAGTCCGAAGTCAAATCGATTAGAAAAAAAAACCATACAATTTAGGAGCAAATTTCAATGTTACAGGAAATTGATTCCACAGGAAAGAAGCTAGGAGTACAAAAGAACAAAACCACAAGTAAGCACAGAGTGTGAAGAAGAAACATACGGAGAAATCAAAGACCACAGACATGGCAGTGCCAACCATAAAGAAAACATGAATTTAAACAATACAGATAAAGCTAAACTAAATAAGCGGTAAGGAGTTTGGTAATAAAACTGAAAGTGCAACTAAAAGACAACCACGACACCCCAATCCGCGCAACCACCTCTCGCCTGCACCCCAATCTGCGCAACCACCTCTCGCCTGCACCACAATCCGCGCAACCACCTCTCGCCTGCACCCCAATCCGCGCAACCACCTCTCGCCTGCACCCCAATCCGCGCAGCCACCTCTCTCCTGCACACCAATCCCTCTCGCCTGCACACCAATCTCTCTCACCTGCACACCAATTCATGTGACCACCTCTCGCCTGCACACCAATACATGTGACCACATAACTCGTCTGCACACCAATCCACGCCTGCACTCTAATCTGAGCTCAGCCCCTCCCTCCCCCCAGTCAAACAGTAATCACGTCACAGGAGCACCCACCACACTGCTGGGCTCTGTGCGCAGACGGCCTAATCCAAATACAATGTGGTCGAGCCAGCTGATGCAGCAGGGTGAGGCAGGCTGGACGCAGAACCATGTTAATTGTTCACAGACATGACATGGTCACAATGGGCAGCTTTACACTGGGTAACAGTAACACCTGCTAGTGTCAGAGCATGGAAGAGGCAGAAACGTAGTGGGAAGCAATATTTACACAGACTATTCATTACTGACTTGGTCCAGCTGGTCCACCAGGATTCCCAAGCTCCTCCTTAAATGCAGATGCTCACAACAACAGGCACACATGTTCACAACTCTCCCAGTCCGCTTTTCTCCAACTCGTCCTATCTGGCAAAGGCCTGATGTGGTTATATATAACTATTGGGCTGTGGCTTTGTTGCATCGGGCTTTGGGGGTTTTGCGGTGTTGGTTAATGTACTTGTCTGGAGAGCCTTTGCCCTGGAAACCCATGTCGAAGTTCAACCAGGGGTTAGTGGGGGAACCACCCCAGGACTCAAGGTTTAATCGTGGCGTAGCCATGTTTATTCATCACCGAACTGACACGTGCAAAGAAGCTCAAATTCAATATCGCTCAATTGCTCAGTAAGTATCTGCGTCCGTATGTTTGGAAGCTCCATGTACATATTTATTTGCCTCTGGTTACTGCCTCCAGTTTGTCCTGCTGTACACTCTTCTACTTGCTCTTCTTCCTGGCCTTGCCTTGCGTTCCAAAATGGCTCCATGTGGTCTACTGTCTCATCGAGAGCCTTGTTTCTGGACCAATCCTGTGAAACTGCTCTCTTTCAGGAACACAAGCCTAACTGGGGACCTTTTTGTCTCTCTCCTTGTTTCCACAGGATCGTATGCTTCCTGGAATCAACCCTCCATTGGTTTCTGTGTCCCTCTCCAAGGGGCGATGTGAGGCTCACCCAGTACCTCTTCAGGAATCTGCTTTCCTGGATCCTTTTGCTGTACTTGACTGCATCGTACCTTCACAAATTTCTTTGAACTTCTTTTTTCAGTCACACCCCCACCGGCACTCAGATCTCCGCGATTTTCTTTTGTTATATTGACATGAAGAGAAGTCCACCTCACTTGTGAAGTTTTGGGTGTCTAAATTCACACTCCTTGGAGTTTCCGTCTTGACAACGGCTAACTCGTACCTTATTAACACGTGCACGAGCAGGGAAGCTGTAGGTAAGGGCAATAAAGGCTATCACATTTGACGTTCACCTACCTCAGCAATATGTTATATGCACGTATTACGTACACAACACTAAGCCTGGGCGTAGTTTGCGTAGTAGCACTTCACATAGTTACGTGAAGTACATTTTGAACTACACGTAGCTATGCAAATTGTGTAGTGCGTAGCTGTGTGCTTGACTGCACTGTACAATAATTGCCAAATGCATCTTGCACAGTGCAAATTAAGATAAAATAAATAACTGTCTTTATATGCTAAAAATGCATATAGTCATTTCACAAAAGTGAAAATGATAAACTAACAAGCAGTGAGAGAGGTGATGATTTTGGGATCCTCCCTAACCTAGGGAGAGAACCAAGCAGATGCCTTGAAAACAAAAAGCACATCTTTTAAACGATTCAGTAGTGGTCCCATCCTCTTAGGACCACCCCAAGCACAGTTATTGGCAAAAATAAAATCCCAACCAAAGGCCCTGCAAAGCATTATGGGACGAGATTAACAGTGGGCAGTGAATATTATAGTATCCAATATCAAAATAATTCGACAAAGAGCTGCAGTTCCACTAGTCGTTACTAGATGTCCCTCACGAGTCAAATGCAAAAGCTTCATGAACGGGTTTCAATGCTTTTGCATTTGACTCGTGAGGGACATCTAGTAACGACTAGTGGAACTGCAGCTTGATGTATTAATAATTTCAATGCTTTTGCATTTGACTCGTGAGGGACATCTAGTAACGACTAGTTGAACTGCAGCTCTTTGTAGAATTATTTTGATATTGGACACTATAATATTCACTGCCCACTGCTAATCTCGTCCCATAATGCTTTGCAGGGCCTTTGGTTGGGTTTGTATTTTTGCCCATAACTGTGCTTGGGGTGGTCCTAGGAGGAAGGGACCACCACTGAATCGTTCACTTGATATGCTTTTTGTGTTCAAGGCATCTGCTTGGTCCTCCCCCTAGGTTAGGGAGGACCCCAAAATCCTCACCTCTCTCATTGCTTGATATTTTGTTGTTAAAGTTCACTTTTGTGAATTGGTTATATGCATTTTAGCATAGACAATTGCTTTATCAAAGCATTTGTAGGTGTTTATTATACTGCTGCTACGCTACGTCAATTAGCACAGTTTTTCACCCTGCTACGTGCAATTTGCGTAGTGCGTAGTAGCACAAACTTTGCATGCTCCGTGAGCGTAGCGAAGTATTATGCCCAGGGTTACACAACACTCCGAACACTGTTTTGTCTGCGACAAATAATTCTTAGTACATCTTGCTAGGGCTACACTCTAACCGTGCTTTGGGTGGGATGACTCTGGACAAGATAGTATTTTTAGATTAACATTGTTTATCAGATTTTACCTAAAGTCTCCCCCTGGAGCCCACTGTGTATTAGTGCTACTTACGTTTGTTTCTGTGCTACAGTACTGTGTGCTTTGTGTTTATCTGCGTGTAGCAGATACTGTGAGGTATTTAAGGTGTGTTATAATAATAAATTCCTATTTTTATAACTACTGTGTGGTTCTCCTTTCATTTAACCAATACTATAAGGTTGCATTCTGGTAAAACAAGCTGCTTAACATTCCTTCAAGACTAAGCCTGAAGGCTGCTCTCCACAGCTACCACTTGGATAGCTTTCTAAGGTTAACCTCTTAAATCACCATAAGGGTTGTTTGGACTGGTGCAAGGTGCCCACTTTAATTAGTGGACATCATATACCAGGCCAACTTCTCATATTGGAAATAGGAAATATATAATAAAAATATAGCAATTTTGAATTCATATTTTAAAATCATGACACTAAGGGGTCGATTCCGATTCGGGCCGGAAAAAGCACCGACCGACTCGGATCCGGAAAAAATACCGACCGACACGTACCAGTGGCGCCCGACACGCCAAGTACGATGCAAGCCGCGATAAATCCGACCGACACGTCAGGAAACCAAGCCGACCGACCGAGCCGCTCGGAAAATAGCAATCCGGCCGGAAAAACACGCGAATCCAACCGACCGACACGCACCCGGAACAAATCCGACCGAATCGTACCCGCCAACTCCAACCCGCAAAGTACGATGCAAGGCGCGAAAAACACGACCGAGTCGGACGGAGGACAAGCCGTACGACCGACACGCATACAAAACCGAGCCGAAGCAACACAATACACCGCGACCGACGCGTACGCAGCATACAAAACTGCACAAACACAGCGTGGACGAAACGGAAAACACCGTACGAGACCAATGCAGGGTCCGACTCGGTCACAAGAACGTTTCCAACATACACAAACAGCACAAAGGAAAAATCAACCAAAAAAAGGCCAAACAAGCAATTACCAAGCCAATAAACACTGGGGGGGTGGGGACAGAGAACAAAGACACACCCACAACTCCACCTATATAAAGGACACAAATCACTACCATGAGCCTTTGCAAATGCCATTTCACTGCCAGCACCCAAGAGAAAGCAACCACACACCCACAGCTCATCCCTCACACAAGCCACACACCATCAGCACACCAACAAATACCTACCTCACATACACCCAGCAAAACACACACTCACACACCCTCACCTGCACACCAACACACACATCACTCACCATCACCACCCATCACCATGCCCCCAAGAAGAATCACAAGTTCCTAGATTGTGAATTGGAAGTCCTGGTAGACGAGATCCTCAGGGTGGAGCCACAGCTGTTTGGCACTCTGGTCCAACAGACCCCCATGTCGCAGAAAACCAAGATGTGGGAGAGGATCATCAACAGGGTGAACGCCCAATCACCATGTCGGCGCACAAAGACGGACATCCAGAACAGGTGGTATGACGTGCGCAGGAGGGTACGGGACCTGCTGAAGATAGACTACATCAACAGCCAACATACCGGCAGTGGCCCTCCTGCCAAGCCAATATACCTCAGGCCCTGGGAGGAGAAGGTGCGGGCCATCCTTCCGCCAGTGAGCGTATATGGACTAGAGAACATCCCAGAGCCTGGTGAGTACACAACAAATGTACACAATAAACTGCCACAAAACACACACATCACTGTCAAGGGGAGAGTCAAACCATGCACACATAGCAATTACACAGCAACTAGAACAGAATCATCCCAAAATGTGTATGTCAGTCAGATAAACACAACACATGCCATCAAAAAGTCACATCCAACTGTGCCAACACATGTACAAACACAACCACAACTACAGCTAGGCAGTGGCACAAATAGAACTAACACACACATCCACACATGTAGCCACCACAACAACACCAACACACAGTGAAGACCACTCAAAGGAAGGAATTCTGTGTATGCTGGCCAAGTCAGTGTAGCCAATAGCATCATGGGAGTCGCAGTCACACATATTGCCCCCCCCCACAACTGTCCCATCAACACCACCCTGAACCATGCTCACATCACAGGGAGTGGAGAAGGACTCACAAGATGGCTGACACTGGCTACTGCTGTGGGGAGCACAAGGCCCTGCTGCCAACTGTGCACCAACAAACAGCAGGACACCACTGACTGACATCCTGAGAGACAACTTACACTCCCTGCAATGCAAGCACGTTCCATGGTGGGCTATCTGGCTGGCTGGGTGGGAAGGGGGACTTGCAGCACTGACTATAGTCACCAGCACCTCCCCTCACACCCCCCAACACAAACTCCACAGTACCCACCTGGTAGAATGCAATGCCCTCCATCCTAACACAATATCCCACAAAGCACCACCACCCTGGGTTATGTTGTGTGAAGCACAGGGACACTCTTGGGACTCTTAGCCAAACAACTGCCAGGACAACACTCCCAGCCATCCTGTCAGCACAGCCAGCCCACCCCACAGGGAAGCAGAGTCAAAAGGAAGGAAGCATGGGCATGCTGGGAAGGGGGTGGAGGCAATAGCATGATGGGAGTCGTAGTCACAGACATAGCTCACCCCCACAACTGTCCCATCAACACCACCCTGAACCATGCTCACATCACAGGGAGTGGAGAAGGACTCACAAGATGGCTGACACTGGCTACTGCTGTGGGAGCACAAGGCCCTGCTGCCAACTGTGCACCAACAAACAGCAGGACACCACTGACTGACATCCTGAGAGACAACTTACACTCCCTGCAATGCAAGC